>CM070772.1:125782828-127148453 GCA_036346955.1 Dipus sagitta | reverse complement strand
CCTCCTCCTCCATAGTTGGATATGATAGGTCTCATTTCATTGTTCTTTGACAAACCTGGTACAAGTTTTATCTAGCAGCTGTATTTTAATGACTCATGCCAGAGTCTCTATGTCTTTGATTCTTCTGACACAGGGTTCTTATGATGTCTGCTTAACCAGAGAGTCCTGTGCTGCTTAAGGTAACTTGGAATTGTGATATTTTGTGTACTTCTAATTTCTCCTATCATAAGCTTACTTCCTGCTGTGTTTCAGCAGAGATAGGGTGACCATATGATTCATTATTCAACATGACACATTCCAGAAATGAAAAGGAAAATTGTAAATAATTAGGCCTGGGCATTATGTGTATATCAAGCTATCCTTAATAAACCTGAATGCAGATGTTCACTCTAAGTATCAGCCACATAGCATAGATAAGAGTTTCGGTCTTGGTAACTACATCATCTTTTACCTGTACATTAAATGTACTTTATCTTAGAATAGGTGCTCAGCTTTGGTCTAAAGATATTGTCTATAATATTGTATCCTCATGGTAAGTACATAGCTATGATTGTCTGAGAAAAAGTGTGTTGTACTCGGGTTCAGATTGCTGGTAGAAATCTCCCAACCAAGAGCAGCTTGTGGGAAAAAAGAGGTTTATTGTGGCTTATAGGCTCTAGAGGCAGCTCCATGATGGCTGGGGAAAATGATGGCATAAGCAGAGGGTAGACATCACCCCCTGGTCAACATAAGGTGGACAATAGCAACAGGAAAGTGTGCCAAACACACTATCCAGGAGGCATTAATTCCCAAATCTCCATCAGCTGGGAACCTAGCATTCAGAACACCAAAGTTTGTGTGGGACACCTGAATCAAATCACCACAAAGTGTTAAGTAACATTAAACAATCACTACTGTGTGCCAGAAGGCTCATTATGTTGAGTGTCAGGCCTCCTTTGAACCTTATGAAAATTCTATGGTCTTAACTTTCCTTTACTAATGCACAAAGCAACTGAGGCCCAAAGAGGTAAAGAAGTAGTGGGTGTAAGTTCATTCACCTGGGTGGTGATGGGATATGAAGCTGCCAGTTTCAACTCAGTCAGCCTCTTGGAATTATCCCATGAGTTGTGCATCTCCTCCTTCCATCACCCAAGGGACCACTTCAATCCTGAAGATCATTTATCCTGGATGAGAGGAACGAACAAGGCTGAGAGAGCTTTGTGTTCAGAAGGAGATGAGCATGTGGCTGTTACTCGAAGAAATAAGTGTCTCTAGCTACACGAAGTAAAAAGGGTTATTTCAGGCTTCTTGTAATACAGAGCAAAGGTCAGCAGTTCTATCTATGAAAGTCCAGAAAATAAATGGTTTAGGTTTTGAAGGACATATGATCTCTAGGGAAACCACTTGATTCTGCCATTGTTAGCATGAAAGCTGCCAAGATCAGGGCTGAATGCCAATAAAACTTTATCTGTAAACACTCCTATCACCTGACCAACTTGAGAAAATAAACTAGATACTTCACAGACAAGCTTCCAGTTTCCTCTGGTCACATCTTCAGGATGTAATTGTCCTTGAAAATGCTTCATAGCAAATGTCTGCATCCTAAACATTTACCAAGGTGGTAAGGGTGGGATCTGGTAAATAAATAGTCTCACTCATTTGGCTCCCCCTCTGAGGAAATTGAGGCAGAAATTTCAATACCCAGCTAGGTTTGTCATGTGTGTGTAACAATACCAGTGCCACTTTATAGCAGATCAAGTAACACAGTATCTGGGACTTGCTGGAACAATCCTTATTAATTTCAAACATTACTGCAGCCATGTTCTGCAATCAAGTGACTCCCAGTGCAGGCATAATAACAAAGCAGATCTGCCTACCATTATGTTCCACGCTGAGACATAGAGAGCTTTCTGGAGTGAGTCTTTTAAATTGAGAACTTCAGTACTTAAAAGTATACTGCAATTTGATCATAATCCCTTCCTATTCCTCTCTTCTGTTCCCTCACAGCTCCATTTCTCTGAACTCACTTCTCTTTCTAAGTAGTTCTTCTATTTTGATTCCTGCAGCAGTTACATGCTCATGCACTTGACCAGAAGCAGCTTATGGGAAGAAAGGATTTATTTCAGACTTACCGTTTTTTGTTTGTTTGTTTGTTTGTTTGTTTGTTTTTCAAGGTAGGAATTTGCTCTAGTCCAGGCTGACATAGAATTCACTATGTAGTCTCAGGGTGGCTTCAAACTCATGGTGATCCTCCTACTTCTGCCTTCCAAGTACTAGGATTAAAGGCATGCACCACCATGTCCAGTTTAGGCTTACAGTTTGGAAGGGAAGCTTCATCATGGTGGAAGAAGCTGGCTCACTTATCATACATCTGCAGCAGACATGGAGCAAGCTAGAGAAAAGGAGAGAGAAATAGTAGGAAAAGCAAGCTGCCTCTGAACATACCTCCTTTAGCAAGGCTCCCACTTCCCAAAAGTTTCACCAGCTGGGAGCTAAGTAGGAAGCTTAATAACCAACACATAAGGTTACGGGGGGCATTTTACATTCAAGTCACCACATGTCTCACTCTTTTTTGCCCTCCTTCATTATCTGTGGCAAAACTCAGTATTGTGCAAGTCTTGTGGCAGTAACGAAATCTACCGTGAGATCATCAATGGATCATTTGCTACACGTCCAAGGACAGTGTCCCAAAAGTATTCCTCCCTACCCTCTAGCCCTGATTCTTCTTCTGTGATGTTCGCTGGACCTGAAAGTAAGACACTGTTGGGAGTCCAGCACTAAAAGGAGTGAATCTCAAAGTGAGGAAAAGTCTCCACACTGCCATGTGTAGAGCAAACTTGTGTTCATTAGTTCTTAGTGTTAAAGTGAAGGATGAGTTTCCCAACAAAATGGAAGCTAAAGAAAGGTCAGTTGCTGCCACCAGCACATCATGCTGTGAGGAAGAGCAAACACTGGAACTGCAAATCCTAGCCCTCAGTGACCAAAGCTGGTCTCCATCCACAAAGAGGGGTACCATCAGGCAAACCAAGCACAAGGGGGGAGCGATTAGTAGCATACTGACCTAATGTTGACAGAACTGGAGAAATAGCAGTGGTATTTGCAACTACAGTTGGCAGTAAATGTTTCTGCTCAAAATTCACCATCAGAATGTCAGAAATGGGGTGAGAAGAGCTGTTACTTTAAAACCTCTATGACCTTTTCTAAATAAGTAAAAAGAAGATCGACTTCCGGCCAAGATGGCGACCGCCTAGCTGCGCTGCAAATCCCAGGGAAAGAAAGGCAAGATATTAAGGGTATATAGTGGCTTTTAGGGGAGAGAAATCTGGGAGGGCACAGAGGTGGGGGAACAGGGAATTGCTGGTCCCCTTTTGGGCGGGTAGGCACCCCTCGCCCCAAATAACCGCCGTGTTCAAAGCTCCACCCCTGCCGCTGCTGCTGCTCCGGAGCCCGCACGGCTGCCACTGCGCGCCGATCGTTCCCTCCGCGCGGAAGCTTAGACTGCTCCGCACCCTCGTCCACTCGCCCACCTACTGAGTGTGCCCAGTCCCACAAGCTCAGACTGTATCTCTCGCTTGCGTCAGCTCAGGTGCCATCCCCTACCTGCTTGCCGCACCGGCGGGCCGCCATTGTCCCGTGGCGGGGGAGCGCAGACTGCTTCCGGTTCCCAGCGTTCCCAGCCAAAGTCTGGGCGGCTTCAGTGCTTGGTGCCTCAGTGCCACTCCTAGCTCAATGCAGGCAGCCTTTGCACATTACCGCTTGAGAACTCAAACAATTTTGGCGCCCCTGCCAGGTAGTAGATAGGCGGCTTTGGCAAGTGAGATTATTCCCTGCGTGCAGAAGCTTAGACTGCTCCGCACTCTCGTACACTCGCCCTCTGTCTGCCGCGCGGCTGTCCACAATTGTCCTGTGGCGGGGGAGCGCAGACTGCTTCCGGTCCCAGCGTTCCCAGCCAAAGTCTGGGCGGCTTCAGTGCTTGGTGCCTCAGTGCCACTCCTAGCTCGAACGCAGGTAGCTGTGGCACAATACCGCGTGAGAACTCAACCAACCTTGGCGCCCCTGCCAGGTAGTAGATAGGCGGCTTTGGCAAGTGAGATTATTCCCTGCGTGCAGAAGCTTAGACTGCTCCGCACTCTCGTACACTCGCCCTCTGTCTGCCGCGCGGCTGTCCACAATTGTCCTGTGGCGGGGGAGCGCAGACTGCTTCCGGTCCCAGCGTTCCCAGCCAAAGTCTGGGCGGCTTCAGTGCTTGGTGCCTCAGTGCCACTCCTAGCTCGAACGCAGGTAGCTGTGGCACAATACCGCGTGAGAACTCAACCAACCTTGGCGCCCCTGCCAGGTAGTAGATAGGCGGCTTTGGCAAGTGAGATTATTCCCTGCGTGCGGAAGCTTAGACTGCTCCGCACTCTCCTCCACTTGCCCTCTGTCTGCCGCGCGGCTGTCCACAATTGTCCTGTGGCGGGGGAGCGCAGACTGCTGCTGGTTCCTAGCGTGCCCAGCCAGAGTTCGGGCGGCATCAGTGCTTGGTGCCTCAGTGCCACTCCTAGTTCGAACGCAGGCAGCCTTGGCACATTACCGCTTGAGAACTCAGGCAACTTCGGCGCCCCTGCCAGGCAGTAGATAGGCGGCTTTGGCAAGTGACAGCCAAAGCCCAGGCTTCTTGGCAACGCCCCCAGGCTGCATAAGATTCCCATTGTTCTTGAGCCCAGGCTGATACGCCCACTTATCTGCCCATACACTGTCATGGGCAGAACACAGCGCAAAAGAAATAACATGAATAATCAAATGCAAGAAAATCCAATTAGATCACCCACTCCCACAATGAATACTTCTAACCAAAACATAGAAGAACAAATAGGACCAGAACACCACATTGAAGCTATGAGCAATGCAACTCTAACCAACCTATTGGTAGAACTTGCAGGAAAGCAACAAAGGGCAGACAATCGTGTGGATGCTGCCATCACTAAACTAGAACTAATAGATAAGAAATTGGAAGGATTAGATAAGAAAATGGAAGGATTTCAAAGAGAGTTAAGAGATTTGAGGGAAAGTGAAAAAAAAGAAGACCTTAAAAATCAGCTGACCATGCTAAATGAAGACATAAAGAAATGCAAGGATGAACTCCAAGAATCATCAAGAAAATCAGAAAATGATGTGAAAAGGGAGCTTGACAGAGGGATGGAAATTATACATAGAAAAATAATAGAAAATGCAAACTTAATTGAACAAGCCCAAAACTCACTAGAAGCTCTCAAGAATAGAGTCAGCCAAGTGGAGGATAGAAACTCTGATCTGGAAGACAAGATGGAAGAAACAGTTAGAGAGTTCAAAAATTTCAGTAAGTTTAAAAGCTCCTGTGAACAGAACATGAGGGAATTGTGGGATACAGTTAAACGTCCCAATATCAGGATCATTGGAATACCAGAAGGAGAAGAAATCCAGACCAAAGGCATGGAGAACTTATTTAACAAAATAATTGAAGAAAACTTCCCCAATCTCTTAAAAGAAAGGCCCATCAAGATACAAGAAGCCAATAGAACTCCAAACAGACTGGACCAAAGGAGAAACTCTCCAAGACATATTATTATTAAGACTCTAAACATTGACACCAAAGAGAAAATCCTAAAAGCAGCTAGGGAAAAACAGCACACCACCTTCAGAGGTAACCCCATCAGAATTACTTCAGACTTCTCAATGGAAACCCTGAAAGCTAGAAGGGCCTGGAATGAAACACTGCAAAGTCTAAGAACCTATGGCTTCCAACCCAAACTACTCTACCCAGCAAAAGTATCCCTCATAATAGATGGTGAACAAAAAACTTTCCATGACAAAACTCAGCTTTACAATTATATGAACACAAAACCAAACCTACAGAGAGTATTTCAGGAAATTCTACACAGAGAAGAAAAAAATAATCAAACACAATTGCCTACAAGAAGCAGATCACAACAACCAAACTCAGAGTAGGCACAAAAAACTTCAATGTCCATGAAAACTCCAACCCACATTTACCATCACAATATGGCAGGGATCAAATCAAATCTCACAGTCATTACCCTAAATATTAATGGCCTTAATTCACCCATCAAGAGACACAAGCTAACAGGATGGATCAAAAAATTAGACCCCTCAATCTGTTGCCTTCAAGAAACCCACCTCACCATTAAAGACAGACATCTCCTCAGGGTGAAAGGGTGGAAAACAGTATTCCAAGCAAACGGGAATAAGAAACAAGCAGGTGTAGCTATATTAATATCGGATAAAATAGACTTCAAACCAAATATAATCAAAAAAGACAAAGAAGGCCACTTCCTACTTATCAAGGGAACGATCCATCAAGAGGATATTACAATCATAAATCTGTATGCACCAAACACAGGGGCACCACAGTTCATAAAACAAAACCTACTTGACAATAAAACAGAAATAACCACAAACACCATCATAGCTGGGGACTTCAATACACCATTATCAGTAATAGACAGATCATCCAAACAGAAACTCAACAGGGAAGTAAGAGAGCTCAACAAAACCATAGATCACTTAGACCTAACGGACATCTACAGAACATTCCATCCCAAATCCACAGATTACACATTCTTCTCAGCAGTCCATGGAACATTCTCTAAAATAGACCATATATTGGGTCACAAAGACTGCCTCCACATATTTAGGAAGATTGACATAATTCCCTGCATGATATCAGATCACAATGCTATATTGCTAGAAATCAACAATAAAAGACCCACCAAGAATCCCAAAGGCACCTGGAAACTGAACAGCACACTTTTAAACAATAAATGGATAGTGGATGAAATAAAAAATGAAATTGCAAAATTTCTGGAATTGAACGACAATGAGAACACATCGTATCAAAACTTATGGGACACAATGAAGGCGGTCCTCAGGGGAAAATTCATAGCACTCAATGCCTTCGTAAAAAAGACAGAAAGGTCCCAAATCAATAACCTAACCATCCACCTAAAGGCACTGGAAAAACAAGAAAAATCCAACCCAAAGAGCTCCAGAAGGAAAGAAATAATTAAAATCAGAGCAGAAATCAATGAATTGGAAACCAAGGAAACAATTAAGACAATTGACAAAACAAAGAGCTGGTTCTTTGAAAAAATAAACAAGATTGACAAACCCCTGGCCAATCTGATCAAGCAAAAAAAGGTGAAGCTTCAAATTAACAAAATTCAAAATGAAAAAGGAGAGATCACAACAGACATAAGTGAAATTGGGAGAATCATCAGGACTTATTTCAAAAACCTCTACTCCACAAAACTGGATAATGTGGAGGAGATGGATAAATTCTTGGACGCATACCATCTACCAAAGCTAAACACAGAGCAGATTAATCACCTCAATCAACCCATCACACTCATGGAGATTGAAAAAGTAATAAAAAACCTCCAAAAAAAGAAGAGCCCAGGACCAGATGGCTTCTCAGCTGAATTCTATCAAACCTTCATGGAAGAACTCAAATCAATCTTCCTCAAACTGTGCCACACAATTGATGAACAGGGAAAGCTACCCAACTCCTTTTATGAAGCTAGCATCACCCTAATTCCAAAACCAGGCAGAGATGCCACAAGAAAAGAAAACTACCGGCCTATTTCCCTGATGAATTTAGATGCAAAGATCCTAAACAAAATCCTTGCAAACCGAATCCAACAACACATCAAAAGCATTATCCACCTTGACCAAGTGGGATTCATTCCAGGAACACAGGGGTGGTTCAACATACGGAAATCTGTCAATGTAATACACCACATAAACAAGTTTAAACATAAAAACCATATGATCATTTCGATAGATGCAGAAAAGGCCTTTGACAAGATTCAACATCACTTCATGTTCAAAACATTGGAGAGACTTGGCATGGTTGGTTCATATCTTAACCTAATAAAGGCAATATACGAAGCTCCGAAGGCCCAAATAATACTTAATGGAGAGAGACTGGAGGAATTCCCATTAAGATCAGGAACAAGACAGGGTTGTCCACTCTCACCTCTGCTTTTCAATATAGTTCTGGAAGTCCTAGCTCAAGCAATAAGACAGGAGAAGGAAATAAAAGGGATACAATTTGGAAAGGAGGAAGTTAAGTTAGCTTTATTCGCAGATGACATGATTATATATGTAAGAGACCCGAGAGACTCCATCCCAAAACTCCTGAAGGTGATTAACTCCTATAGCAAAGTAGCAGGATACAAAATCAATGCACAAAAATCAGTAGCCTTCCTTTATGCAAAGGACAAAGATACAGAAAAAGAAATAAGGGACATAGTCCCATTTTCAATTGCGACAAAAAAAATAAAATACCTTGGAATAACGTTAACCAAGGAAGTGAAAGATCTATACAATGAAAACATAAAAACACTCAAAAAAGAAATTGAGGCGGACTTGAGAAAATGGAAAGACCTCCCATGTTCCTGGATAGGCAGAATTAACATTGTGAAGATGACAATCCTACCAAAGGCAATTTACAGATTTAATGCAATACCAATTAAAATCCCCACAGTGTTCTTCACAGAGATAGAAAAAATGATCTCAAATTTCATATGGAAAGGCAGAAGGCCTCGCATTTCCAAACATATCCTCTGCAAAAGAAATACCTCTGGAGGCATCACCATACCTGATCTAAAGCTATATTACAAAGCCATAGTAATAAAAACAGCATGGTACTGGCATAAAAACAGGACTATAGATCAATGGAATAGACTTGAGGACCCGGACTTTGGGTCAAGCAACTATAGCTACTTGATATTTGATAAAGGCCCAAACAATATACGCTGGAAAAAAGACAGCATCTTCAACAAATGGTGCTGGACAAACTGGATAACCATATGCAGGAAACTAAAACTTGACCCACACATTTCACCATGCACTACACTCAAGTCCAAATGGATCAAAGATCTCAATATAAGACCAGAAACTCGAATACTACTGGAAGAAAATTTAGGGAGTACATTCCATGATATAGGAATGGAAAAAGACTTCCTGAACAAAACCCCAGTAGCTCATGAACTTAAACCATCACTCAACCAATGGGACCACATGAAGCTGAGGAGTTTCTTTACAGACAAGCATACAATTAGCAAAGCCAATAGATTACCCACAGAATGGGAGAAAATATTTGTGGGTTATCCAACTGATAGAGGACTAATCTCTAGAATCTACAAAGAACTCAAAAATCTAAACAGTAAGAAGTCAAACACCCCACTCACAAGATGGGGCAAAGAGCTGAACAGGCAGTTCACAGAGGAAGAAATAGAAATGGCAAACATACACTTAAGAAAATGTTCATCATCCCTAATCATCAGAGAAATGCAAATTAAAACAACTATGAGATTCCACCTTACCCCAATAAGGATAGCAAGCATCAAAAAATCAAATAAAAATAAATGCTGGCGAGGATGTGGAGAAGTAGGAACACTCATCCACTGTTGGTGGGAATGTAGGATGGTACAACCACTTTGGAAAGCAATATGGAGACTTCTGAAAAAGCTGAGTATAGAGATACCAACAGACCCAGTTATTCCCTTACTGGGCATCTACCCTAAAACCTTCAAACCACAGACTAAAGAGATTTGCTCAACCATGTTTATAGCGGCTCAATTTGTAATAGCTAAGAGCTGGAATCAACCCAGATGTCCATCACTAGAAGAATGGATAACTAAGATGTGGTATATCTACACAATGGAATTCTATACAGCAGTAAGAAAAAATGACACAATGAAATTTGAGGAAAAATGGTTGAACCTGGAACAGATCATTCTCAGTGAACTTACCCAGTCACAGAAAAAAAATCGCCACATAGTCTCACTCATCTACAGCACCTAACCAGCATGGGGCTATCATCCACAATGAGCTTTTGATCAGAGAGACCTACAAGGTTTCCTAAAAGACAGACAGATTTCTGTCAGAGTACTTGATGACCCACCAAAGGTTAGTGGTAAGACCCTACTGCTGAAGATACCTTATGTGATTGACATGCAAATTAGAATGGCATGGCTGGAAGTTGGATGAGAGTCAGTCCCCAGACAGTCAGCGCATCTAGTGCCAGAAGGTGCTACATGGGCGACTGGGGGAAATTGACCAATATCTATCGAAGCAACGCATGGTCTAACCTACTTAGCAGCAAATAACTTATTGTGATGCCCACACAAGTGCAGTGGTGGCACACAGCCATGGTGGGGAACCAACGGCTCTCAATTTGGCTAACTGATCCCCTCACTGGTATGGGACCCATAGCTGGAGCTGGGAAACAAGTCAGAACCATATCCAAACATAAGCCCACTCTCCAGTATCAACCTACTATCAATTGTGGGCTACAAGAGGGCCTACACCTATTAAATTCTCTATAAAAAAAAAAAAGTAAGGGTTATCTCATTTGTCCTGGTGCTAACTTACTCTCCGTTGGAGAATCTGCTTCTCTTTTTCAGATAGATGTAGACCCTAAGGAGAGAGCCACCCCATCATACCTCAAAAGGGCTCCGGCTGAAACTAAGAAAACTTCGAGAAACAAGCAAGGGGGCTGTTTTTCCTGATGAACCGGACACCAGCACAAGGGGGAAGGAGATCAGCATAGAGAAAAATCAACTCCTACCAAATCAGAGAGCCAGAGCCTCAGAGGCACCCAACACCTCATCACTGAAGCAGACCAAAAATGAACCCAACATGGCTCAGGGAAATTTTGCGGAAGAGGGGGCGGAAAGAATGTCAGAGTCACATGTTGGGTCATGATATGCAGAAACATTTAGCTTACCCATAACTGTGGGCTAACTCCACAATGCATGACCCGCATACCCCAACAAGGAGGGGCCAAGGGGAGGGGGTAGGTCACGGATGAGCCTAATAATGGTACCAAACTGACTGTATTTGCTGAATACAGAACTGACTAATAAAAAATAAATAAATAAATAAAGAAACAGAAAAACACGAGAAAACAAAAAAAAAAAAATAAGTAAAAAGAAAAAAAAAACTACATGTTCATCAAAAAAGTACCTGAAGGGCTGGAGAGATGGCTTAGCAGTTAAGGTGCTTGCCTGCAGAGCCTAAGGACCCAGATTCAATTCCCTAGTACCCAAGTAATCCAGATGCACATGGCACCACATGCTTCTAGAGTTTGTTTGCAGTGGTTTGTTGGCCCTGGAGTGCCCATTCTCTCCTCTCTCTACCTCTTCCTCTGTCTCTCTTTTTCAAATAAATAAATAATAAATATTGTTTTAAAAAGTTCCCTAAATATAGTCAGGTGTCTCTTAGTTAACAGGGTGCATTCTGGGAATTGTTGAATCAATGTCATCCTGTGTGACCATAAGAGGGTGCAGTTGCTCACACCTGCATGGTGTGGGTCAGTGACTGCAGGGACTCCTGAGGCAATTCAAGGACAGAGAAAATACATATGCAGTCAGTAGCTGGCTGAAAAATATCATTCTGCAATATACTTATTTAATAAATAGGTGTATATTTTAAAATAGCAATACAGCTGGAGAGATGGCTTAGCGATTAAGTGCTTGCCTGTGAATCCTAAGGACCCTGGTTCAAGGCTGGATTCCCCAGGACCCATGTTAGCCAGATGCAGAAGTGGTGCATGTGTCTGGAGTTTGCTTGCAGTGGCTGGAGGCCCTGGTGCACCCATTCTCTCTCTCTCTCTCTCTCTCTCTCTCTCTCGCTCTCGCTCTCGCTCTCTCCCTCCTTCTCTGTCTGTCACTTTCAAATAAATAAATAAAAATAAACAAAAAATTAAAATAGCAATAAAAACTGTATTTTAGAAGTACCCAAGCTAGCAGCATGTTGAATATTAAATACTGAGCACCGTTGGTGTGACATACACCATACTTTGGTATGCAAACATGACAGGTTTGTTTACAGTACCATAACCACAGATAGGAGGTTTGTCACACTATATCTTTGCAATGGCTACCATGTCACTAAACCATACCAGTTTTGCAGCTCTGTTTTGATGCTATATGATAACCATTGTGTATGTGGTCTGTTATGCAGTATGTGTCTGCACTTACTTCAAGAGCAAAAGGCTACATCTGAAATCTAATTTGACCTCATATCCTTACTTCACCAAAGGAAGCTATTTTTACAGATTTTTTTTTATTTTAAAAAGTTATATTTGGCTATGAATATACACCTGCATATGTATGTACCTAAAAAACAAAATCTATGGTAGCATTCTTTATATATTCCTCAACTCCTCTTTTTACATTTAATGGTATCTTGGATATTACTCCATATTGGTTTATGTAGAATGACCTTTTATTTTAGTTTCTCTTCCTTAGTATTCAGTAGTATGAAAGCATCATCATTTATCTTTTCCAGTCATAGACATTTTGGATTTTAATAAACTTTTACTATCAAATTATTGTTCCACAAATATCTTTGTGCATGCATAATTTCTCATATGTCTTTGTCAGCAGTATGAAATTGTAAGATATAAATTTAATAATTCTCTCATTTTATTTTAAAAAGATATGCCAGTTTAGATTTTTGTTAGCAAAGAGAAGAAAGTGTAAAAATTTCCCTAGACTCTCTGCAAACTCTGAATTGATTTTTGCCAATCTTGCATGTAATAAGTGTTCTGCTTTAATTTTAGTTTGCATCTCTAAGATAAAGCCTATGGTTTCAGTAGCAACTTTATAACTCTACACCAGAACACCCCACTCTGTTAGTGTTTGATTCTTGCCCTTGACCTTTAGGTGCTGGGACTGACGATGTTGGATAGCAGAAGTATTCAGTATGTTAAAGAAAGTGAGTTTTGAACTATGGTATGAACTGTAAATATTTTCCCATTTGTTTCATTTATATTTTTACTTTCTTAACTTTGGCACATAACAATTGTTAACTGATATCTACTTGAATTTTTCAACTGTTTCTAAATTCTTGGGGATTTTTTTCCTCCTACTCTACTGTCCTAAAATATATCATAGGACATTGGTCCTATTTTGTGCTTTCAGTATTTATGTTCAAAACACTCATTCATTTGGAATGTATTTTGACATAAATGGAGTAATACACCCAATTTGTCTTGTGTATGTGTGTGTGTGTGTGTGTGTGTGTGTGTGTGTGCACGCGCTTGTGTACGTCTGTTGTATTCCAGCGTATGTGCCCATGTGCTTGTCTGCTATGGCAAAAGGGGAGTGTTGGTGTCCCACTCTCTTGCTCTTCTGCCCATTCTTACGTAAAGCTGAGTCTCTTACTCTGAGCCTGGGTCTTGCTGTTTTGTCACAAGCTCTGCTGATTCTCATCTCTGCCCCTTTATGAGACTAAGGTTACAGCTATTTAATGTGAGTCCTGAAGATAGATCTCAAGAAGTCTGTCAGACTGCCTGAGGCCCTCAATGCTTATACCAGAAGTGTTCTTAACCACTGAGCAATCAACCCAGCTCTCAAGTTTTTTTTTTTCTTTAATTAAATTAAAGATCCACTCTTAATTCAGAAATTGACATTTTGCTAAGGCATATCCTTTGCTATATCTAAAATTGCAAAGACTATTTTTGCTATTGTCAGGTTTTCTAGTTTTTACACTTTTTCAAATATATTTTTTAGAAAAAAATACAGAATAAAGTATGGTTAGGTCTCCTTTCTTGTTGTTGATTAGACTTATCTGAAACAGTGTCTTTCCATGTAGCTCAGGCTGGTCCAGAATCCACTATGTAGCCCAGACTGGCCTTAAACTCAAAATTATCCTGCCTATGCCTCTCCAGTGTTTGAATTACATTTATGTTTCACAATTCTCAGCATCTTTATTTTTCTTGGCTATTGATTTTTTCTATGAAACTCTAGATTATTTTATTTTTGACAATTTCACACACACACACACATGTGTATATATATATATATATCCCTCCACAGAAACTCTAGATTATTTTTATTTTAATTCATTATTTTTTTTCAAGGTAGGATCTCATTCTATTTCAGGTTGACCAGGTTGACCTAGGGATTTATAGCCCTAGGCTGGCTTTGAACTCACAGTGATCCTCCTACCTTAGTTTTCCAAATGTTATGACTACAATTGTATACCACCATGCCTATATCTAGATTATTTTTAATAAGGACTCATGATTACTTCATTTCTTAAATTATTGTGCATTTGAAAGTGTTTATTTTCATTGCTTTTATATTGTAACTTCAGTTTTCTAGGCATGAAATACTATGTGCACATTTTTTCCCTACGTAATGTTTTAACTGCAAATCTCTGGTTACATAAAATATAGTATAAATTTATATCATATATATTATATGTAAATAACATGTCTAAAACAATGAACTTGTTTGTATAAGAAACTTGTGAATTTATAGATAGTCAAGTAGCAATTTACTGGGGACTTCCTGAGACTTTCCTTACTAATTTCTAACGTTCCAGAAACAATGTTCCCAGAACAGGCTTCACATCCAGGAAGAGAAGCTCAGCACTGCTACCACAGAGGCATGTTTGCATTACTGTTGCTCAACGTTGCTCTTCCTTGGTGATGTTTAACCACTGCCCAATTCCTCACAGATTTGTATGGTGAAAACACACACATGAGGGCTAGGGAGAGGGTTGAGCAGTTAAAGGGGCTTACTTGCTAAGTCTGCCAGCCTGAGTTCAATTCCTCAGTATGAACATAAATCCAGATGTACAAGATCGCACACGTATCTGGAGTTAGTTCATTTGCAGCGGCAGACAGCCCTGACATGACTATTCTTTCTCCCTTTCTCTCTCCCTCCCTCTCTTGCTCTCTATTTCTCTCTATAAGAAATAAAATATTTTTAAAAAGAAAACACACACATATATGATACATTTGTTTACAATACATCTAAAAGGAATGTGTGCACTAAGGACACTCAAAACAGAAATTCAGAGACTTCAGAGAGCTACCACTAAAGTAGTCTTATAATACATCCTCCAGGGCTCAGTGAACATTGCAGAACGGGGGTGGGGGTGTAAAGGTTGTAAGAACCATTGAGTGGAAAAGAGTATCCTGATGCACTGTCCCCCCACAGAGACTGACTGATACATCCATGACCCCACAGTGAACTCCTACTAAGAAAGGTCCTCAGTGGATTGAGGCTTGGGGAGAAAGGATATAAAAGTATAACCTGATGGGGAATATGATTTATACCTGCTAGGTTCATGCAATAAAATTCATAATAAAAAGTTTTAAAAAATGAAAGCATATTGTGTGTTTGTGTGTGTGTGTGTGTGTGTGTGCAAAGTTGAGTGTGGTAAAGAAGAAACTGATTCATTCCATTCCCTGCACAGAGATTAGACAGACTTCTGATCACATTTGCCTGAGAAATGCAGTAAGTTATGAGGATACATCTTACCATTGATCATTTATGTTAGCATCTCTCAGATTTGAATTATTCTACTTATGAAGTTTTAAAAAATTACCTCTTAAAATAAGACTTATTTGTTCTATTACTTCAGCTTATTTTTTTCTTTGCAATTACAAGTAACATACACAGTGGATCTTATTCATGCTCCCCATATACTTCTTATCTTCTCTCTAGTGCTGTCAATACTTTTCAAGCATCTCTTATATTTTGCTAATTTAAACATCTCTCCATGTTTCTTGTTGTAGTTTTAACAAATCCTCTTTTTATGTGTTTTTATTTTTTGGAAATATTGTCTTTTGTTCTGTTATGATATTCTTAGTTCCATGACACACGCAGGTTGTATCAGCCCATCACTTTCCTCTTTTCATTGCCTTGCCAAGACTTTCCCAAAATGTATGTGTCCCTTCTAGACATATAGATAGATAGATAGGTGATAGATACAGAGATGATAGATAGATGGTGGATATATGATAGATAGGAAATATACACAATCACCACTTTGAAAGTTACTGCTATTATTTGTCTTTCATATCTCATCAACATTTTCATCCATTCTGTGGTAACAATCTGCTGATGAGTGTTCTTACCTTTAAAATAAATACGGAAATATCACCTTTCCTCTGCCACCAATTTTAAAATCACAAAGACCATTACAACTTCTTCATTAAATCTTTATATCTTAGTTCATTTGATAAATATTTGTTTGTGGACTCTGAATTAGGCCTTGAGCAGGGTACTGGGAAAAATAATGATCAACAAAACCAGATAAGACCCCTGACTACATGTATTATATATTTTCATGTTACTTGTCAATTGGGAATTAACACCTCCTGGTGGGAGTGTATTGTTGGGAGCGGGCTTACGGGTATTATAGCCAGTTTTCCCTTCCCAGTGTTTGGCACACTCTCCTGTTGCTATTGTCCACCTTATGTTGGCCAGGGGGTGATGTCCACTCTCTGCTCATGCCATCGTTTTCCCTTGTTATCGTGGAACTCCCCCTTGTGCCTGTAAGCCAAAATAAACCTCTTTTTCCCACAAGCTGCTCTTATTGGGTGATTTCTACAAGCAATGCGATCCTGACTGCAACATCATGTGCGCCTGGCTTACGTGGGTTGTGGAAAAGCAGACCTAGGTATTTGGCTTTGCCGGCAAGCGCCTTAACCTCTAAGCCATCTCTCCAACCTGAAAAGCCCTGCTTTGATCCTATGCATGGTTCTATTGTTAATGGTGTGTTAGCATTCAACATCAAATTTGATGGTCATATTTTTATTACTAAAAACAAATCTAGAAGATAATTTAAAATCCATACCATGTTCTGCACATATATGGACTGTGCTTTGTACATTTCAAAAACAAAGCAAAACAAAAAAATTATTGTGTCATTCTTTGACTGTTTTCAATGGAGCCACAAGTTTTACTGGGAGATTTATCTCAACTTCTGATAACAAAGGCAGTGCTTTCCTATTCCTAACAGGACATAAGCAATGGCACCATTACCACATAGTATGGAGGCTGACTTGTAGAAGAGACGACTTGCCATATTAAATATATGCAACTGGCTGGACATGCTGGCAATTTATCGAAAAAATTAATAGGCCCTCTATGTGACATTAAATAGCCTTTTAACAGCAGTACTCCTAGATTCCACACCAACTTACACAAAATAAATAGCACTGAATTGCCTAACAATCAAATAAGGATTTGTCTTCCATTTCAATTTAAATTACTCTGAAAGATAAGCAAACCTAAAAAGCTAATGGAGGAATAAATCCCCATCTATTATGTACTGTTTGACACATATGTAACCCCAGTTGTCTTTGAGAAAATAAAGCCACATAATTTATTTTGTATTTTCCATATACCAGTCATTAGGGTATCCTCGGTAAATAGCATTAAATGGAATACAATAAGGTTATAATGTTGTCACAAGTGAGCACAGAAGGAGAAGAATAAGAGAAAGAGGAGAGATAATTGTGTGTGTGTGTGTGTGTGTGTGTGTGTGTGTGTGCTGTGAAGGCTGAAGAAGAGTACAAAGGTGCAA
The DNA here is from genome assembly GCA_036346955.1 of Dipus sagitta. Lineage (NCBI taxonomy): Eukaryota > Metazoa > Chordata > Mammalia > Rodentia > Dipodidae > Dipus > Dipus sagitta. The sequence goes on along the minus strand of CM070772.1, from coordinate 127,131,098 downwards.
TTGAGTTGGTATTTGGAGATAGCAAGAAAGGAAGTTCATAGATGTCAAATAGGATGATTTGAAACATTTCCTATGACTGAAGAACTGTTTATCTGCTAAAATGAATATATTCTTGGTTGGAGATGTGTAAAGAGAAAGAGTGGACTATTAAAATAGTTTCTATCCAACACACACACACACACACACACACACACACACACACACACTCTGAAGCTGAGGTCCTCAAAAACATATATGCTCACCTTTGACTCACATTCTTCCCTTTTCCTGTTTTTGTCAATGCAGTTGATCAATGAATGGGATTAGGAGAGCAAAGCAGTGTGAAGGAGAGGCATATTCATGATGGAAATGACAGATAGCAAGTGGGTGAGAATTGGTTTTTGAAATTGCTTTGCTTATGTTGACCTGAGTATCGGGTAGTCCAAGTGGTAAGATGGCACAATGATAAAGAGAAACTTGAAGGGCTCCAGAGCTCCATCATTTGGCAGCTGTGACTATTTTCCCTGTCTAGATGTTAATCTTTCCCTGTAAGAATTATTCTTTCCCTGTTGCTATCTGCTGGGAAGGGAACCACTCCTCCCTACCTATGATGAGTGGAGAACACTAGCTTGGCTATGGAATTTAACTTGGCCAAGATAAAATGAGCACATTGAAGCTACGTCCAATAGAAGACATTGGAACCTTTACTTATATACCTCTTACATTTTTCTCTCTGCTATGAGAATAGTATATGTCAGGGAATAATCCAGACTTTGACAGCCTATATGCCTGGACCTTAGAATGTCTCATAAGAAATTGAGCCATAGCAACAGCAATCCAGAGCCAGCCTAAAATAAGCAGTTAAAATTTCCCTGTGCCTGGATTCATGAGAATAGCCTGCCCCTTCAAGATAGACCCTGGACTATAGATACATAAAACAGAGTTGTAATTAATGTAAGATGAGAATCATACTGTTCTCTTAGAATTCAAGAGAGAGACAAACACCAATTATTTTAGTCACAATATCTTGTAGGAGAAGTATGGAAGCAGAACACAGTTATTTATAAGGTAAAGGGAGATACTGAAGTGGAGGATATTATAGTCAACTCCACATTGCTGGGACGAAATTCCAAAAAGACACAGCTTATGGGAGAAAGGGAAGTTTTTCAGGTTTATAGATCTAGGGGAAGTTCCATCAACGGTAGAATAAACTGCTTACTTCCATACATCCAAGCTAAGAGAAAACAAATGCAGCAAGCAAAACACCAGCACCAGCAGACAGCAAGACATCAGCACTCCAAAACTCTCTCTACTCACCTTTTAGCTGGAGTCACATCCACCCCCAGTGATATGCCACCTCCAGCATGCTGCTGAAGACTTAATTGGGAAGCTTAACTTAAAAAATACCTGAGGCTATGGAAGACATACATTCGCATTCAAAGTACTAAAGAGGAGTGCATATAGGAAGTTCTTCATAAACTTGCTAGTAAAGATGAGTAACATGTAGTGGCACCGGATGGAGTGATACTGGGGTCCAAGGAAAGGTTCAGTATTCATTTACATTACTGCGCTTCCCCCAGAAGGAAAAGTATGGAACAATCTTGTATGCTGTTCAAAGGATGAAAAAGGGAGGTAAAAAAAGATAACGATGTTAGCTGCCATGGAAATAGTAATGTAATGTCACTGGGAAATGGTACTGGAGCAGAGGGATCTTTGTTGTACTACTTAAACTTCATTGCCAACTTGACTAGATTAAGAACTAAGATGTGGTATATCTACACAATGGAATTCTATACAGCAGTAAGAAAAAAATGACACAATGAAATTTGAGGAAAAATGGTTGAACCTAGAACAGATCATTCTCAGTGAACTTACCCAATCACAGAAAAAATATCGCCACATAGTCTCACTCATCTACAGCAACTAACCTGAATCTACCCATGATACCTTACATATCCAGCAAGCATCTCGTGGACTAGACACTAGGATAGAAGGGGAGAGAGGGGAGGGCATCAAAGGGGTGGGAAACACAAATCTAGACCCAAACGGCAATGGTACCATAAAATTCTACTTACTAAAAGACAGACCAAATGGCTGATCCTTCACCAGGCCCTTACAGGGAACACCTGAACCACAAAACACTGGAGAGGATAGGATCACGACTAACCTTAATCTTCTACATCTTCCCTCCCTCCTTCTCCCTCTCCCTCTCTCTCTCTCTCCTCTCTAACTCTTGTATATTAGTTATCTTTTTCCTCATTTTCTTAGTGGGCACTGACCTGTAACTCCCAGTACCAGCATGGGGTTATCATCCACAATAAGCTTTTGATCAGAGAGACCTATAAGGTTTCCTAAAAGACAGACAGATTTCTGTCAGAGTACTTGATGACCCACCAAAGGTTAGTGGTAAGTTCCTACTGCTGAAGACACCTTATGTGGTTGACATGCAAAATAGAATGGCATGGCTGGAAGTTGGAAGACAGTCAGTCCCCAGACAGTCAGCGCGTCTAGTGCCAGAAGGTGCTACATGGGCGACTAGGGGAAAATGACCAATATCTCTCCAAGCAACTCATGGCCTAACCTACTTAGCAGCAAATAACCTGCTGTGGTGCCCACACAAGTGCAATAGTGGCACACAGCCATGGTGGGAAACCAACTGCTCTTAATTTGGCTAACTGATCTCCTCAGTGGTACGGGACCCACAGCTGGAGCTGGGAAACAAGTCAGAACCATATCCAAACATAAGCCCACTCTCCAATATCAAGCTACCATCAATCATGGGCTACAAGAGGGCCTATACCTTTTAAATTCTCTATAAAAAAGTAAGGGTTATATCTTTTGTCCTGGTGCTAACTTACTCTCCATTGGAGAATATGCTTCTCTTTTTCAGATAGATGTAGATCCTAAGGAGAGAGCCAGCCCATCATACCTCCAAAGGGCCCCGGCTGAAACTAAGAAAAATTGCCGAAACAAGCAAGGGTGCTGTTTTCCTGATGAACCAGATACCAGCACAAGGGGGAAGGAGATCAACAGAGAGAAAAATCAACTCCTACAAAATCAGAGAGCCAGAGCCTCAGAGGCACCCAACACCTCATCACTGAAGCAGACCAAAAATGAACCCAACATGGCTCAGGGAAATTTTGTGGAAGAGGGGGCGGAAAGAATGTCAGAGCCACATGTTGGGTCATGATATGCAGAGACATTTAGCTTACCCATAACTGTGGGCTAACTCCACAATGCATGACCCATATACCTCAACAAGGAGGGGCCAAGGGGAGGGGGTAGGTCACGGATGAGCCTAATAATGGTACCAAACTGACTGCATTTGCTGAATACAAAACTAACTAATAAAGAAAAAAAATAAAAAATCAATTTGTAAAAGGAGAAAAAAAGAATTATTTGGAAAATAAATCAATAGGTGTATATAGGAGGGTGTTTGCAAAAATATGTTTTATTTAAGAAAAAAGTCCCATACTTTACATGAGCTTCACCCATTTCATGGGCTGCTGTCCTGGCCTGAACAAAATGGAGAAGCTAAGCTGAGCACCAGTATTCATCTGTGTCTGCTTCCTAACTGTGGATGCAACGTGAGCAGCCATGGCACACTCGTGCTGCCATGTCTTCCCCATGAGGATGGGCTGGGAGTCCTCAAACTATCAGCCAGAATAAACCCTTCTCCTATTAATCTGCTTTGTGTTTCCAGGTATTCTTTCACAACAACCAGAAAAGTAACCAACACAACAGAAACAGCAAGATGAGGGGAAAAATAGAATCGCATCTCAGCCAAGGCAGTGACCAGATCCTTATGAATTCAAAACTATTCTTACTTACCTGCTCATTTGATTTTTTAAGGGCTTGTCTTTTACGATGGATGTACGCTGAAGGATGAAGGTGACGAATTTTATTCTGGACTGGGATTCTCCTCACACTGAATAAAGGAGGCAGGCCATGTGCACGTTAGTCAAACAGTGCTTGCTTGCTTCCATGGAGTCAGAATGCTCATCCGATGCTCAGAACTTCAGTAAAGGAGGGTAATCAGTGAAAAGAGAGGAAGGCTTTAGATGGAAACTGCATGTGAAGTATTGCATGAAGGAAAGTTGATCACAGAATTCTGGGGTAGCAAAGGTTTACCTTGGGAGAGTTAGCTGTTTCCACTGGTAATTTTCAAAACTAATATATTTTCTGCTAATTGTGTTCAGAATATGAAACTATCAGTGGATGGCTAAAGCTGAGGGATGAGAATGTAATGAAAAGATTCAGACAAGAAAGAAAAGGTGAGATTTTTGCTATTTAACCAGATGACTTTATGATAAAGAGAGGGATGGTATGTCAGGTGCTGAAGTATTCCATAGAGGAAAGTGAGGAAGTGGGTAGCAAGTGTCTGGAATGGGGAAGGAGAGGAAGAGGTATACATCAATAGATGGGATGAGCTGGAGGGGTCTAGACATTTTGGAGGAAAAGAGAAAAGACAATGGTCGGTAGGGAGAAAGGATTATTGGTTATCTACATCTGTGTGGAAGAAGGACCAGTATTTGTCATAAACTCTACTTTCCCTGCTCTATCTTGAATTCCCAAGATCCTCAACAGTCCCTAATTTACTGTCCCCAACTGAAGCAAATGTAGCAATTAAAGCAAATTGGCCCTGCTATAAGTTTCCTCCTCATAGACAACTTCAGCTATGTCCTTTTGCCAGTGCTTATAGAACCATGTTCAGGAAATAACATTATTGATGTTTCTGGCTATTTGAATCTCCTTATCAAATTTAGTAACTGTTTATGACACAGTTTACAAAGGGGCAGGAAGGAGGAGTGTCTCAATGTTCAGTAAGGTTAAGAACATATTTTCTGGTTAAAACATCCATTTCCAGGCTCCACTGATTCAAACAGACTGAATATAGAGAATAAGAATTAGAATCATTCACCAGAAGCACCCCACCCCTGCCAGGCATTCTTGCCAGGGTTGCATGAACTACACTTTGACAATGGCTAAAAAATGGAAGGAAACAAACTTCAATTCCAACTTCATCCACTATTCAGTTTGATCATAGGTGAGTCACATCACTTCCCTGAATCAAGATCTTCTCATATATTCAGCTGTCATGTGTTGGTTAAAAATAAGTTGCCCAGGGAGGTCCCTGATGCCCCAACAACATTATAGGCCATTGCCGAGACTCTTGGTTTCCCACCAGGAATAGATATTAAGACCCTATTGGTGAAGACTCCACATACTTAGGCTACAAGGTCACTGAGAAATCCTGCTGGAATTTAGCTGAAAACCTCCTCCATGTAGACCAGCTGACAGAAAGCTGGATAAAGCTATACTGCATGTAGTTCAATGAGAGAGAGAGAGAGAAATTAACAATGGAGATGCTCAATAGTAAACATTGCTAGCATTAAATTTGGCCAGCAAGGCCAAATGAGCCAACAGGTACAATAGTGGCATGTCTGTTATGGGGGAAACCAACCACTCTCTACTTGGACTGGAGGCCCACTCTGTGGAGAGAATACATGCCTGACACTGAAAACCTATGACAGGGGTAGTCATGAGCCCTAGGTGTATAATGTCTGCTACTGTCTGGCTAAATATATATATATTATGCTCACCAAACTGCCCAGTAAGTACTTCTTTTAATGTTCATACCTATATATTAATGCTACTCTCACTTTGCTTAGAGAATCTTCTCTTTTCAGAGTGTGATGACATTGAGATGACTCATAAGGCACCGTGGTGATGAGAAGTGACAGAAGAGGGTGCTCAGCACTGCAATATCTCTATCACACCTTCCAAGGCTCAGGGTCCATTGTGGAAGAGGTGGTGGAAAGAATATAAGAACCAAAAGGATAGGACTCCTTAAAATTGCTTCTCCACACACAAAATGGCCTGGATATCCATGACCTCACAGTGCCTGACACTACCTACATAAGACCATGATAATAGGAGGAAAAGATGATGACATCAAAATAAACTAGAGACTGACTAAGAGGGGGAAAGGGCATATTGGAGAGTGGAGTTACAAAGGGGAAAGTCGGGGGAGAAAAAGAATTACCATGGGTTACTGTCTATAATTATTTAATTTGTCAATCAATGTATATGTTTAATAAAAATAAAAAATATGTGAGGCTATAAGGGAGACTTACAATCAGTCCACCACATCCCACCCCTGGCCCCCATAAACTCATGATCACCTCACAATACAAAATGCACTCAGTAAAACTTCAAAAGTCCCAATAGTCTTTACAAATTTTATCAGTGTTCAAGAGTCCAGATTCTCACCTAACATTCAAGACTGTTTCTCCAGCATAATGCTCAACTTTACCTCCATTACTGACATAACAGAGCTAACTTAACTAACCCTGGACTGAAACTTATAAAACCATGAGCCAAAATAAATCTTTCCTCCTTTTAAATAGTTTCTCTCAGGTGTGTTCCATGGAGTAAAATGCCTAACAGTTGATATGGTAGCTCCAAAAATGATAGAGTTTCCTGTTCCATCTCTCTGTCCTACATTTTATGACAGCCCTGATGATGTCTCATGTTCTTGCCTTCTTTGCTGAATTAAATTCCAGAACAATTAGAGTCATAACAGTCTAAAATTATAAATCATTCCTGCTCACATTTCTTTCTTCTTCTTATCTTATTATTATTATTATTATTATTATTATTATTAGCAATATATTTTGTATGGATACATCATGTGTTGGTACACTCTTTTCCCTCATTCCTGCTCCCATTCTACTGGGGACCCTACTCATTGGTGTTGCAGGTATTCCCTTCTGGGTTGTGGGTTATTTATTGTGGGAGCAGAAGTCAGTTATTTTTGGGGAAAGGGAATGCCTCTGAGCATTATGTATCAACCTGTGGCTCGTACAACCTTTCTGCATCCACTTCTGAAAATTTCCCTGAGCTATGGTGGATGAGTTTTCAGTCTACTTCAGTGGTGAGTTCTTAGGAGCCTCTGGCTCTCTACTTTGGTAACTGTTGAATATCTTCAGAGTCTGTCTCCTTTACTCTGGTGCTGATTGTCAGGTTCAGCAAGTAAGCAGCACTCTTGCTCATTTTGCCAATTCCTCTGTGGATTCAGCTGTGGCTTGGCTGAAGTGGTAGGGGTAGTTTATCTCCTCTGGTCTCACCACCTTCTGAAAAAAAAAGAACAGATTCTCCAACAGAGAGTGAAGGCAGCATAGTTTAAATAGCCTAGAATTATTAATTTAGGGAGAATTTGATGTATGTAAACCCCCACCCCCTTTTAGCCAAAGACTAGTGAGAGCTTGACACTGGAGAGCATAATCTTTGTCTACATAGAATTCTGATCTGGTTGTCAATCCCAAATATGTGTTCCTTTACACTGAGTGGATCTCTTAGCCAATTAGAAAGCTATTGGTTACCCATTAAGGTGGTGGGCCACTATTGCATTGGCATGTACATCCTGTCAGGGTGTTTGCTACTGAGTAGCTTAGACCTCTGGTTGCTCAGACCCTTGTTGGCCACTTTCCCCCAGTAGCTCTTGTTGCACTTTCCAGCAGTAGATGGGCTGTCTGGGGACTGGCTTTCTTCCAGATTCCAGCCAGATCTCTCCATGCTCAGTGTTGGGAGCATATGGTGTCTTCAGACGTCATGGTGCATTTATATAGTGAAATTCTACTCAGCAGCAAGAAAAAAAAAACAATACAGTAAGATCTGTAGAAAAATGGGCAGACTTGGAACAGGTCATACTCAATGAACTCATACAATCACAGAAAGACTAACACTGCATGGTCTCACTTAACTACCATTCCTAACCTGGACCAGCTTGAGTTGCTGATATACCTACTAGCACAGCAACTCAAGGCCCAGACAATAGGAGTGGAAAGTTTGGGGGGAGGGAAAAGGAGGGTAGGGAAACACAAACACAAAACTAAATCCAAAATGAACTGGTATCATAGAAACCTTTACCCTTGGAGATAGACTAAAAGATATAACCCTCAATAAGAGTAAGAGGGGAACACCTGAAAAGAAGGGCCATGGAGAGGGTGGGATGAAGCCTAAGCTTAATTTTTTTTTTGTCTCTGACCTGTAACTCTGAGTACCAGAAATCAGTTGCTATCCACAATAAGCTGTTAATCAAAGAGACCAACAAGGTCCCCCAACCAAGATAGGTTTTCATCAAAGCAACTGATTACCTACCTGAGGCAAAAGGTAAGCCCCGATTGCTGAACACACCTGCTCACATTTTTTATTGTTAATTTTTTAATGTACTAGGGATTGAACCTAGGTCCTTGCATATATTAGGCAAGAGCTCTACTATTGAAATAATCCTTGGCACTCTTTTTATTTAGTTTTTTATTTGAGGCAGGCAATTGCCTGGGCTGGACTTAAACTTATTTTATAGCCCCTGAATTTGTTATCTTCCTGCCTCACTGCCAAAGTAGTTTTTTTTTCATTAGTGTAGGTTTGGGGGATCAAACCAAAGCCCTTATGCTTACAAGGAAAGCAGTGTCCTTTAATAACTGACCCATCTCCCTAGTTCCTCTTTGTCTTTTAAAAAGCCTTATTCCCAAGTATCATCTCCATTCATATTTCTGAATTATGGGCACAACCAGCTGCAACATAAAAATTCAGGGATCAAAATAGTCAACCAAAATTTTACTTTCTTATGCTAAGGAAACATGGGTAGTGAATGTTAGAGGACTGCCACACCTGCCTGTAGGTGTGATTCCTTCTCTGTTACTTTGCTAGGGACACCTTGAAAAAAAACAAACATAAAGTTTATGGCTCAACACAGAGAAATATCTTTTCTTCCAATTCCGCATGCTACAAGAAATCCAGATGTCAGTTTGCTTAGTTCCTTCTGAGGGCTTAACTTGAGAATCTGTCCCTGGCTCTCCTTATCTAAGCCCTGGTGGATTTACAGAAGTTTCTAGTATTTCCTTGACTTAAAAAGCATCACCTCCCTCTCTGCCTTCAGCCCACATAGTATTGTCCCTGTGTGTTATACTCTGTGCCTAATCTTTCCATTTATACAAGGATGCCATGATCATATTATATTAGGGATAACTGTAATCACTTCACCTTAACTTGTTCATCTTCCAGATCCCATTTCCATATTTACAGGTACTGACTGTTAGAATTTCATAGTCTTTGAGGTGGTACCTAATTGAATCTGTAATTCTCTCTTTGTAATGTTTGTACAACTATGGTGCCCAGCATTTTTCTTCCACAATCTCCACTTCCAACACTGTGATTTCCTTAGAGATGGCTTCCAGTCTAGCCCGTAGCCTTCCATGTCTGCAGATTTACCACCTCTAAATTCTAGTTCTCAAAACTAGGGGCTGAGTATCTTGTATCTGCCATATAGTGACTCCACCCTGACTGGTGCTAATACCCTGCTCCTAACCTGCCTCTTTCTGCTTCAATATATCACTGGGTCATAGATGATGGCAGCCACATCCCTCCACATCTACCTTCACCTAACCTCCTTGCCATGAGTCTAGTCTGCTCAGACCTACAACATAGTTTTATCTCAATGGTGTTCACCTCATTCAACTCCAGATCAGAGCTAGGGGAGAAATCTTAGTGCTTGCTTGCAAGCATGTCAATGCAGATTTGATCCTCAGCACCCATGTAAAGCTAGATGCAAAGTATTGTGTTTGTCTATAATCCCAATGCAGTAATGGGAGGCAGATATGGGAGTATCTGGAAGCTCAAGAGCAAGTTAAGCTGGCTTATCCAGCAACAAAACAACAAGAGAGACCTTGTCTCAAAAAAAAAAAAAAGAAGGTAGAAGGACTGATCTCTGACCTACACACACTTGCCATGGCATGTCTGTGCACACATGCACACACAAAAACAACTCTAGATCATCTCAGGAAAAGGTACAAGAAAATCACAAGTCCCTCATTACTAGGTAGAATTTTATTCTGTACCTGAAAATATATCTCTCACATTATATCAAACAAAACTGTTACCCATGGCTTGCCAAATTGGCTGCTGGGCAGAGAGGGGGTATTATGCTATTTCAAACAACTGAGGGTACCATCAGGTAGAGATTCAAAATCAACCCACTCCTCAGAAGTCTATATCCAGCTTGTATTCATGCAGTTTCTGGAAATAAGGGATTATGAGGAAAACAGAGTAACCAAAAGAATCTACAAAGGAAGCCATGGCTCTAAATTAAATATTTCTCCACATTTCTAGGAGACACCAGGAACTTGTTAAATATTAAGCAGAGAAATCTCATCTGACTGTTCCAGGCACATAGCAATGGAAGGAGAGCTGTTTTATGATCTCTGACATGGTGGGAAGGGGATAAGGGGCCATGGAGCTGGGATAATTTATCAGGGAAAAAAAAGTGGCTTCCAGAAAAAGGTTCACAGATGCTGCCTTCTAATTAATTTTTTTTTTTAATTTTAGAGAACAGTTTTACAGACTTTATACCTGCAAATGAATGTCTTACACCACATGGTGTCTCCCAGTGTACTGCGAAGTGAAGAGCCAGGGCAGCCATCAATGGCTTCTGCTTCACTAGGCGCCCCTGCATCTTCTGTTTGTGCTGCCAGAAAACGAAAAAGGCAAAATTTAAATTAAAATAAAACACTAGGTGTCCAACATGCATTTCCAACTTGCCTGGGCCAGAAAATGAGCCTGTACTTTTTAAGAAGAAAGGAGTATGTTATTCAGGTTGCATCTAGTGCTTCTTAGAATGAAGTCAGGAAATTTGGAGGGACTCTGGCCAGGAGCCCATGGGATGGTCAAACACTGTAGTGTCCACTGCGTCTAGAGTAAGGCTCTTTGGGACAAGAACAAGGTGGCCAAATGTAAGAAATGCAGCATAACCCTTGGCAGAACCTTTTCTTACTGAGCTCAGACATGACCTTAATTATCCTTAACCATACCCTAGCAGTCACTGGGCATCTTACAATGCACTGACCAAGCTTCCACTAGAGAAATATTTCTTAAAGTTTCTCTTCCCACGACCTCCTTTCACTCAAGAAATGTTCATGCACAAAGTAACTAATATATCTGTATTGCAATAACCTTCTTGTGTACAAATATTATTCACACACCCAGTTAATTTCTTAAGGTGTATCATAAAGTAGAATTAAACAATCAGGCCATACTGATGTTGTGAAGATTCGATGCATGTTACCAGTTTGTCTCTAGAAAAGTTATAGTTTAGCATAACTCAACAAAATAATTCTGATATTTATATTTTGAGTTCATACCATTTTGATAAAAATCATATTTAATTGTCCTACTCTCCATTTCTTTGAATAGCAGTCAAGTTGATAAATGACAATGAAATATTTGAAATACCAGGCTTGCTGAGAATTTATGTGCATATCCTCTGCCCACATTTTCCCTAAAATTTAATGTTTCCTCACTAATCAATAGGATTGTTTTATATATTATTGTTTATATCAACTCAATATCATATAGAGTAAAAATGTTTTCCTTGCTTAATATTTGTTTTTTATTAAATTTTCAATCTGATAAGGAATATTAAGTGATCAAATACAATGATATTTTCTTACTTTTAATCAAATTCTTAAAACATTTCCTTCTATCTGAAAACAGTAATTTTAGAAACAAATTTTTTTTCTTAGTTTTTGCAGAGCTTTTTTGTACATTTTGTTTACTCAAACTGGAATATATTTTGATACTGGCATGCTCTCAGGACCTGACCCTTAACAGGCACTTTGTTGTACTGGACATATTTTGGGTTCTATTTAGTAACTTTTGCTTACTTTGCTAGAATACTTCCTATACTATCTTGGCCCTCTCCTGAGCCATTTAGACCCCTTACTGGATATTTCAACAAGTGCCTTTAACCACTGAGCATCTCTCCAGGCCTCCTGGAATATTTCAAACTGAAATGAAACCAAATTGTTCCATTACCTAGATGAAAACATTAGATGATTGAGCATAGAGCTATCAATAGATATATGATGAAACCTAAATTATATAGTGAGTGAGCATAGATTTGACATGAAGACAAATGAAGATGGAGAAAGATGATTGGCATTACAATTTATTATTTCTAATATTTTTAAAATTTTATTTATTTATTTATAAGAGAGAGAGAGAGAGATGATAGATGACAGGTAGATAGGTAGATAGGTAGGTAGTCACTGGCATCTTACAATGCACTGACCAAGCTTCCACTAGAGATATATTGCGTAAAGTTTCTCTTCCCACGACCTCCTTTCACTCAAGAAATGTTCGATGCACAAAGTAACTAATATATCTGTATTGCAATAACCTTCTTGGTGTACAAATATTATTCACACACCCCAGTTACTTTCTTAAGGTGTATCATAAAGTACAATAAACAATCAGGCCATACTGATGTTGTGAGATTCGATGCATGTTACCAGTTGTCTCTAGAAAAGTTATAGTTTAGGCTTAACTCAACAAAATAATTCTGATATTTATATTTTGAGTTTCATACCATTTTTGATAAAATCATATTTAATTGTCCTACTCTCCATTTCTTTTGAATAGCAGTCAAGTTGATAAATGAACATAGAAATATTTGATAGATAGATAGATAGATAGATGATAGATAGATAGATAGATAGATGATAGATAGATAGATAGATGATAGATAGATAGATGATAGATAGATAGATAGATAGATAGATAGATGATAGATAGATAGATAGATAGATGATAGATAGATAGATAGATGATAGATAGATAGATAGATAGATAGATAGATAGATGATAGATAGATAGATAGATAGATAGATAGATGATAGATAGATAGATAGATAGATAGATAGATAGATAGATAGATAGATAGATAGATAGATGATAGATAGATAGATAGATAGATGATAGATAGATAGATGATAGATAGATAGATAGATAGATAGATAGATAGATAGATAGATGATAGATAGATAGATAGATAGATGATAGATAGATAGATAGATAGATAGATAGATAGATAGATAGATGATAGATAGATAGATAGATAGATAGATAGATAGATGATAGATAGATAGATGATAGATAGATAGATAGATAGATGATAGATAGATAGATAGATAGATAGATAGATAGATAGATAGATAGATAGATAGATGATAGATAGATAGATAGATAGATGATAGATAGATAGATAGATAGATAGATAGATGATAGATAGATAGATAGATAGATGATAGATAGATAGATAGATAGATAGATAGATGATAGATAGATAGATAGATAGATAGATAGATAGATAGATAGATAGATAGATAGATAGATGATAGATAGATAGATAGATAGATGATAGATAGATAGATAGATAGATAGATAGATAGATAGATAGATAGATAGATAGATAGATAGATAGATAGATAGATAGATAGATAGATAGATAGATGATAGATAGATAGATAGATGATAGATAGATAGATAGATAGATAGATGATAGATAGATAGATGATAGATAGATAGATGATAGATAGATAGATAGATAGATAGATGATAGATAGATAGATAGATAGATAGATGATAGATAGATAGATAGATGATAGATAGATAGATAGATAGATAGATGATAGATAGATAGATAGATAGATAGATAGATAGATGATAGATAGATAGATAGATGATAGATAGATAGATGATAGATAGATAGATGATAGATAGATAGATAGATAGATAGATGATAGATAGATAGATGATAGATAGATAGATAGATAGATAGATAGATAGATAGATAGATAGATAGATAGATGATAGATAGATAGATAGATAGATAGATGATAGATAGATAGATGATAGATAGATAGATAGATAGATGATAGATAGATAGATGATAGATAGATAGATAGATAGATAGATAGATAGATGATAGATAGATAGATAGATGATAGATAGATAGATAGATAGATAGATAGATAGATAGATAGATAGATAGATAGATAGATGATAGATAGATAGATAGATAGATAGATAGATAGATAGATAGATAGATGATAGATAGATAGATAGATAGATAGATAGATAGATAGATAGATAGATAGATGATAGATAGATAGATAGATAGATAGATAGATAGATAGATAGATAGATAGATAGATGATAGATAGATAGATAGATAGATAGATAGATAGATAGATAGATAGATAGATAGATAGATAGATAGATAGATAGATAGATAGATAGATGATAGATAGATAGATAGATAGATGATAGATAGATAGATAGATAGATGATAGATAGATAGATGATAGATAGATAGATAGATAGATAGATAGATAGATGATAGATAGATAGATAGATAGATAGATAGATAGATAGATAGATAGATAGACAGATAGATAGATAGATAGATAGATAGATAGATAGATAGATAGATAGATAGATGATAGATAGATAGATGATAGATAGATAGATAGATAGATAGATAGATAGATAGATGATAGATAGATAGATAGATAGATAGATAGATAGATAGATAGATAGATAGATAGATAGATAGATAGATAGATAGATAGATAGATAGATAGATAGATAGATAGATAGATAGATAGATAGATAGATAGATAGATAGATAGATAGATGATAGATAGATAGATAGATAGATAGATAGATAGATAGATGATAGATAGATAGATAGATAGATGATAGATAGATAGATAGATAGATAGATAGATAGATAGATAGATAGATGATAGATAGATAGATAGATAGATAGATGATAGATAGATAGATAGATAGATAGATAGATGATAGATAGATAGATAGATAGATAGATAGATGATAGATAGATAGATAGATAGATGATAGATGATAGATAGATAGATAGATAGATGATAGATAGATAGATAGATAGATAGATAGATAGATAGATAGATAGATAGATAGATGATAGATAGATAGATAGATAGATGATAGATAGATAGATAGATAGATAGATAGATAGATAGATAGATGATAGATAGATAGATAGATAGATAGATGATAGATAGATAGATGATAGATAGATAGATAGATAGATAGATAGATAGATAGATAGATAGATAGATAGATAGATAGATAGAGTGTATCGGTGCACCAGGACCTACTGCTACTAAAAACTAACTCCAGAAACATGTGTCACTTTGTGAAACTGGCTTTATGATGGTACTGCAGAATCAAACCAGGCCATTTGGCTTTGCAAGCAAGTGTCTTTAGCTGCTAAACCATATCTTCAGCCTTATTTCTAGTATTTTTAAATCTGCCTGGTACAAAAACTCTCTTTGACTTCATGACACATTTGCTTTTAATTTTTAAGTATTCTACTTCATGTTTGGTTTCCATCTTCAGAAATATCTTTTCCACTTGCACTTGTGTGCACATGGGTGAATGTCTCTTTTGTATATATTCAGTGCCTATTCCACATTTTTGCATCTGATATTCTTTTCACTTATTTTATATCAGTTTTGCTTTCCCTATTTCCTAAGGTAGTTCTCCTTATAAAATGAAACTTTCATGTTTTTGTCCTTACATAAGTATTTCTGGACTGGAAAGATGGCTTAGCAGTTAAGGGATTTACCTTTGAAGCATAAGGACCTAGGTTTGATACCCCAGTACCCACATAAGCCAGATGCACAATGGGAGGCATGGATCTGGACTTAGCTTGCAGTGGCTGGAGGTCCTGCCACGCCCAATCTCTCTCTCTCTTTCTCTCTCCCTCCCTCTTTCTCTCAAATAAATAAAGAAAGAAAAATTGTGTATGCATTTCTATTTCTGTGTAAATAGAAAGTCCTTTTGTTTCAATATTCAAGTTCTTATGAACGGGTATAATTTCACTTGCTCATAAATAACATAGAAAATGAGAATGGAGAGAAAGAGACAGAGAGAGAGAAAGAGAGAGAGCGTGAGAGTTGGACCATCTGTGAACAAGAGAGATAGAGAGAAAGAGAGTTGGACCATCTTAGCACTCTAATTCTGTTTGAGATCTCCGAATACTTTCTGCCTAATCTTTTCTGCCCACTATTCTCACAGTACATGTTATCTCTAAGTCCAATATCCCCTAGACATAAGCACCTCAGATCAACAAATTTGTTGGGTGACTTAACTTCCCATCATTTTGTTGACTATCTGACCTAGATGATACTCAACAAATGGATATTGAATAATAAATGTTTTGCTCATACACAAGAAGATTAGGGTCCATAAGACTTGAAATAGTATCATGTCATGCCATGTCACATTAAGTCAGAATTCCAAGTGTCTTTATCTGTACAATTAGGAAAATAATAGCTTCCCTGACCAAATTATTGAATTATGTAGGAGATAATGAGATGATCAAGTGTCAGCACTTTGCAAATTATATTGCTGTATATAAAGATGAATTGCTTGTAGATCATTATTTTTGTTCAACGGTAGACTGAGAGCAGGCCTTGGGAAGTGTGCCCTGGGTGCAAATAGGGTAATAGAGTTCAGGGCATAGCAGCTGAGGCCTTGGTTAATTAAGCTTCATGAAGTTGGATGTCAGAAAGTCACATTCTAATGGCCACCACAATTGCTAAAGGTATCTAGTGAGGATTTTGGCTTATCACTATGGTCCATTAGAATTAGGCTTAGGTTCCAGGTAAGATGGTGGCATAGGAGCCATGCCAAACCAGCCCAGGGAGGGATTTAAGCAAAACCCAAGCAAAATGTACTCTTCTTCTGAAAAGTGAAGGAGTATAGGTTATTCTTCGACACAATGGAGAAGCCAGAGAGACCAAGACCCACCAGAAAGGAGGAAAACGGCCAGAGTCCCACTGAGGCGCTTGCCAGGGATCAGATCACTGCACACCCACTCAACACAGCCCCGCCTGGCACAGTCCCATCAGGCACACCAGGCAGCAGAGGCAGCAGCAGAGACCAAGCAACAGACTTTTCAACTCCATCAGCCTTCTTGCAAAGTTAAATCTGAAGAAAAGACAGCTGAGATCAACTAAAGTGCTACTGAAAGTATGAGCAGCTCCAGAAGTCTGAAGTCTCCACAGAACTCCAGCATTCAGTCCCCAGTGACAGCACAGCCAGCAGAGCAGAGCAGAGGTACAGCTGCACAGCACAACAAGGAGGGACCTCGGAAGGCTCTCAACATTGGTGAGATTGGAAGCTACCTCAAAAGGTAACAAGGCTGACTGACAAAACAAAACAAAACAAAACAAACAAACAACAACAACAACAACAAAAAAAACAGGTACGCAGGCCTGCAAGAGCTAATCTCTCTTTCCTTGTCAGGGCAGGTTATGGTGTATATATTCTTGGTTAGCTTTACCATTTTCAAATAACCTGTATTTGGGGGTTGAATATTGTTGCCGTTGGTGCTTTCACATATATAGGGCCTTTCTTTTTTGCTTCTGTCATTATTGGGGTCGGGGTTTGATCCAGATCCAGGTTGACCTGGAACCCAATTCAGAACAGAAATCTCTACCTCCCAGCTTATAAGATTAAGGGTGTAGAACAACACACACTCTTACAGATTTTGGCTTTATATGACTATCTGTGTTTTTTTTTAATTTTTTGTTCATTTTCATTTATTTATTTGAGAGTGACAGACAGAGAGAGAAAGAGGGAGAGAGGAAGAGAGAGAGAGAGAGAGAGAGACAGAATGGGTGCACCAGGGCCTCCAGCTACTGCAAACGAACTTCAGATGTGTGCTCCCCCTTGTGCATCTGGCTAACGTGGGTCCTGGAGAATGGAGCCTCCAATCGGGATCCTTAGGCTTCACAGGCAAGTGCTTAACCACTGAACAATCTCTCTAGCCTCTATCTGTTTGTTTTAATCCCCACAGTTGCATACTTTGTGCTAGATTTTATTGATTCTGTATGTTACTTGGTTGAAGGTTAGAATTTGTCAGTAGATTATTTAACCCAGTCCACTAGAATACTTGCTTAGCAAGCAAACTCAACACCTAGGATTACTTCTGTCGCTTGATTGGGAGACAAGAGCTACACCTGGCACCTTGAGCTCATAACCTGAGGGTATATAGAGGTGGGTTACCACGTCTAGGAACACTGCAGATAAGCAGAAAGCCCAAGCATCAAATCAATTCAGGATGCAAAAGTCACTACAATATAATACAAGAAACTCAAAGAATCAAGACAATACAGTCCCACCAAAAACTATAAATCCATCAGAAATGATCACCAATGAGACTGTTTTAGATGAAATGCCTGACAAAGATTTCAAGAAAATGATGGTATCTTTGCTTAAAGAAATCAGATAGTAAATGAAGGGAATCAAAGAAGAAAACACAGGAATTAAAGAAGAAAACAAACTTCTGAAAGAGAACACAGGAAACCAGCTTAATGAATTAAGGACGTTATTACAAGACATGAGTAAGGAAATTGAAATACTGAGGGAAAACCAGGCTGAAATCCTGGCTCTGAAGAATACAGTCAATGAAATAAAAAACTCTGTGAAAAGTCTCTCCAGTAGAATGGATAAAGGAGAGAGCAGAATATCTAAACTAGAAGAACAGGTGAAAGAACTAATATAGTTCAACAAAGAGAAAGACAAGATAATAGCAAGGTATGAATGGGAACTTCAAGATATCCAGGACACTGAAAAGATCAAATATAAGTATTCAGGGTATTACAGAAGGAGAATAATTTCAATGCAGAGGCTTAGTAGATGTTTTCAACAAAATCATAGAAGAAAAATTTCCCAAATTGAGAAGTAAATGCCAATGCAGATACAAGAAGCATTTAGAATATCAAACAGACAAAATCTGGAAAGAACCTCTCCTCGCCATGTTATAATTAAACTATTAAACACAAAAACCAAAGAAAATATACTGAAAGCAGCTAGAGAGAAAAAATAAGTCACCTACAATGTCAAGCCCATCAGAATAACTGCAGATTAGTCAACACAAACTTTAAAAGCCAGAAGGGCTTAAAATGATGTACTCCAAGTTCTGAAAGATAACAACTGTCAACCAAGATTACTTTACCCTGCAAAGCTATCTATCCAAATAGATGGAGAAATAAGAACATTCCACAACAAAAACAGGCCAAAGGAATTTATGACAACTAAACTAGCTCTACAGAAAATACTTGAAGTAATTCTTAATGCCAAAGAGAAAGCAAAACACACACAGGGGGAAATAGGAAAAAATAAACAATACTCAAATAAGTTAAAACAAACTAATAAATGGAAAATAAGAAACACTACAAAATAAGAAGAATGGTGAGAATAAACACATACCTTTCAATAATAACTCTTAATATCAATGGCCTCAATGCCCAATCCAAAAGACACAGGCTTGCAGACTGGATTAAAAGGCAGGATCCTGCCATTTGTTGCCTCCAGGAAACTCATCTCTCAGTAAGATAGATACCACCTTATAGTGAAAGGATAGAAAACAGAATTTCAAGCAAACGGGCCTAGGAAATAAGCAGGGGTTTCTATCCTAATATCTGACAGGATAGACTTCAAACCACCATTAGTGAGGAAAGATAAAGAAGGATATACTTTAAGTATATATGTGCCTCTAAGTTTGAAAATCTGAAAGAAATGGATGATTTCCTTGGTTCATTTAAATAGACCTATAACAAGTTACAGAGATCCAAGCAGTTATATAAAGTCTCCCAACTAAAAAAAGCCCAGGCCCAGATGGATTCACTGATGAATTTTACCAGACCTTCATGGAAAAACTAACACCAATGCTCCTCAAACTTTTCCATAATTTTCTGAATTTGTTTGGTGTGTTGTAATGGTGCCTTTTTCAGCTCTAATTTTATTAATTTTTGTTTCTTTTCTCTTCTGGTCAGATTTGCTAAGGGTTTATCAATCTTGTTTATCCTTTCAAAGAACCAACTCATTGTTTCCATGCACAAGAATCAAATCCAAGTGGATCAGGCACCTTAATATTAGGCCTGAAACTCTGAAGTTGCTAGAGGAAAAGGTAGGGGAAACCCTTCAACATATTGGCATAGGTAATGGCTATCTGAATATAACCCTAATTGCTCAGAAAATAAAACGACTAATCAACTACTAGGATCTCATGAAATTACAAAGCTTTTGTACAGCAAAGGACATTGTGAATAGAGCAAAGAGGCAACCTACAGAATGGGAGAAAATTTTTGCCAGCTACATATCTGACAGAGGATTAATATCCAGTATATACAAAGAACTCAAAAAACAGAACAATAAGAAATGAATCAACCCAATTAAAAAATGGGCTATGGAACTAAATAGAGAGTTGTCACTAGAAGAAATACACATGGCATGTAAACATCTAAAAAATTGCTCTACCTCCTTAGCCATCATGGAAATGCAAATTAAAACTACCTTGAGATTCCATCTCTATCTCCCCAGAATGGCTACCATCATCATCCAAAAGGTGCTGTATTCTATTCAAACAATCAGGTTGTTTTGGTGTCTTCCATAGCATGCAAATTTGGCACACATACAGAACATAAGAGTTATAAAAACATATGTTTCTTCCCAAATTTCAATCAAATGCCTATCAATGCTTCAAGGGGTCAGAATTCCTATAGAAAGCCCTTCCTTGTGAGTGGTGATGTGGGAGTTAAGCAGAAATGGAGTGGAGGCCCAAAATTTAGAAAAGGAGAGACACAAGCCATGTGCTGAAGGAAGCCCACAGGCAGCCAGCACAATCAGCCGAGGCCCCACTGTGTATGCCACAAATGACAAGACCTTAGGAGTGGGCTGCTTGAGCCATTTGCAGCAGACGTCAAATGTCTTGGCTGTCATGCAAGGAGTTAAATGATCTAATGTCTTACATGTTGAGTTACAGTCTTGCATGGGCCTGATACATCCTTTCTGTATTCTCGTTGCTGTAGTTTGGAACTGTTTACTTGATACCATTCCTTTTTTTTTTTTTTAATTTATTTGAGAGAGACAGGCAGACAGAAAGAGGCAGAGAGAGAGAGAGAGAGAGAGAGAGAGAATGGGCGCGCCAGGGCTTCCAGCCACTGCAAACGAACTCCAGACGCGTGCGCCCCCTTGCGCATCTGGCTAACGTGGGTCCTGGGGAGTCGAGCCTCGAACTGGTGTCCTTAGGCTTCACAGGCAAACGCCTAACCGCTAAGCCATCTCTCTAGCCTGATACCATTCTTATATTGGAATTAGGTAACTTTTTTTTTTTTTAATTTATACAGCCCACAACCCATAATTTGATTTATGTCACAAAGATGATTTTGGACTTGAATATTTGAACAGTGTTGGAACTGTTAAGACAATGGTGGCTCATGCAGACAGACTAAATCTATTTTATTTTATGAAAAAACTTTTTGGTGAATAAGTGGAAGATTATCATAAGTGGACATGATGTGTAATTTGATTTTTAACTTGATTGTATTGAGAAGCATCTACATAAGTAAACACACTTCTGGGTGTATGGGGTGGCTGGAGATAGAATGTTAACTAAAGGAGGAAGACCCTCTTAAATATTGAGGTCAAATGGTACCTCAGCTTTTTGTATGTTTTGTTTTTCAAGGTAGGGTCTCATTCTAGCTCAGGCTGACCTGGAATCCACTATGTAGTCTCAGGGTGGCCTCAAACTCAAGGTGATCCTCCTATATCTGCCTCCCACATGCTGGGATTAATGGTGTGTGCCACCACGCCTGGCTCTGGTACCACCGTTTTGACTTGCATTTCCCTGATGGTAAGATATTGAAAGTTTTTTTTTTTTTTCCATATTCTCATTAGTCATTTGTACTTCTTTTAAGAAATGTCTACTCTGATTATTTGCCCATTTGTTAAATTCAATTACTTTTTTTTTCTTTCTTACTATTGTGGTAAAGGCTTCTTTGTTCCTTATATATGCCATGCATTAACTTTCTGTAGAATTATTGTTGAATATTTTCTCCCATTGTCTAGTTGCCTCTCAACTATGATGATTGCTTTCTTTGCTGGGAAGACGCACTTTAGTTAAATGTAATCACATTTGTCATGATTTTTGCTTTTGTTTCTTAGGTTTGGGAAATAATTGCTTCTACCTGTGTCTTGAATAGTTTATCACATTTTTTTTTTCAAGAAATTGCAGTTTTAGGTCTCACAGCTAGGTCTTTGATTAGCATTGAGGTTGTTTTTGTACAGAGTCAAGTGTTAGCCTTTTTTTGTTGTTGTTGTTCCAAGGTAGGATCTCACTCTAGCCCAGGCTGACCTGGAATTCACTATGTAGTCTCAGGGTGGCCTCGAACTCACGGCAATCCTCCTACCTCTGCCTCTCGAGTGCTGGGATTAAAGGAATGCGCCACCACGCCCGGCAAGTGTTAGCCTTCTACATGTAGAAATCCACTTTACCCAGCACCACTGATCAAAAAAGCTATCTTTGCCCCATGCTATGTTTTTGGCACCTTTGTAAGGAACCAGTTGTTAGAGGTATAAGTTTATTTCTGGGATCTTTATTATGTTCAGTTGCTCTATGTATCTGATTATATGTCTGTTTCATGTTCTATTGGCAATAGTAACTGTTGTGTAGATGCCTATACCTTTGCTCTGTGTGTGTGTGTGTGTGTGTGTGTGTGTGTGTGTCCGATTTGATTATTTGGGTGTTTTTTGCTACATGGATTCAATATATATTTTAGGATTATTTTTCTCTAGTTCTATGAAAAATGTCACTGGCATTTTGATGGTGTTTGCATTGAAGTTTTAGAACCTTTTGGGCACTACAGCCATTTTTTAACAGAATTAATTATTCCAAACTATGAATAAGGAGATCACTTCATCTTTTTAGTATCTTATTCAATTTATTTCATCAGTGCTTTGTAATTTTCACTGCCGAGTTCTTTTATTTCCTTGGCAAATTTATTTCTGAGTGTTTGGGGAAATATTATCAAGTTTGCTTTCATGATTTCTTTTTAAACAAATTAGCTATTGTATTACTATGTGGAAAAGAGTATGTTGTATGTTGATTAGTACCCTATAACTTTATTGTCACCATTTGTCCATTAATACAGCATATGGTGGATCTTCAGGTTCTTATCTTTATAAATCTGGATCATATTCAAATAGAGATATTTAACTTTCCTTGTATGTATCATTTCTCTTGCCTAGTTTTTCTAGATAATATTTCTTCTATTTCACTGAATGGGAATGGTGAGAATTAATACCCTCATCATTTTCTGGATGTTTAGGTAAACCTTTTCAGTTTTTCTACATTCCATATGATTTTTATTGTATTTTGCCATCAAATTCATACTATTCCTCTAGACCTAATTTATACATGGACTTTTATGAAAAGAAGCCATACTTTACCAAATGCCATTTGTTCACCTATTAACATAATTATACTTTTAATCTATTCTGTTAAGGTGATGCATGATGATCACTGATTTGTGTGTGATGAAAGAATGATTCCAGTACTGGTGTGAACCAACACGATCATGGTAAATGATCATTTTGATGTACTATTGCAATAATTTTTTTGGTATCTCACTAAAATTTTGCATTTATGTTCATCAAATATACTGATATTTAATTTTATTTTGTCATTGTGTCTATATTGGGTTTTGGCAAGAGTGTGGGTCTGAATATTTCTTTGAAACAATTTTAGAAGAACCAGTTTTTAAAAACTTGGTAAAATTCAGTAATCTGGTCCTAAGGTTTTCTTTGTAAAGGTCTTTTCTAAAATTAATGAACCAATATAATTACTTACTATTGCTGTATTTATGTCCTTATGTTACAAGTATGGCAGGATATAAATATGCATATATATATATGTATATATATATATATGCATATACATATATATGCACAGTATATATACAGGAAGACAAAAGGACCCCAAATAGTGTGTGTGTGTGTGTGTTTGTGAAACAGATGTATAAAATATAATATATGTATGGATATATAATATATATACAATATAATTTTTCATTGTAACTTCTAATGATCCTTTAAATTTCTGTGGTATTGGTTGTAATGTCAACTTTTCAACTCTGTATATTTTTAAATCTTCTTTTTCTTAATTTGTATAGCTAAAGGTTTGCCAATTTTGTTTACCTAGGGAAAATTCCAACTCTGTTTAACCTTTTGTATTTTTAGTCTCCATTTCATTTGTTTCTCCTCTTATCTCATTTTTTTCCTTCTACTTATTTGGACTTTGGTTTGTTCTTGCTCTCCCCAGTAATGCACATTCATCATTTTGTACTATATTTTTAGTCATTATATATTTTTAAATGTAAGTACATGGCTATAAACATCTACCTTTATATCACTTTTCTATGTCCTGTAAATTGGGGTATGTTTGTGTCCACTTTTAAGTACTTGGAATTTATTTTAATTTGCTTTTTGCTTTATTTGAACTATTGTTTTTGAAAAGCATAATATTCATTTTCCATGCATTTGTACAGTGTCTCATTTTTTAAAATTTTTCTAGAGTTATCCCATTTTTATCAGAAAAGATATATGTTGAGGCTCCTATTTTTCTTAATTTAAGGTATGTTTTATAGTACAATATTCGTTTTTTATTTTTGATTAATTGTTTTTTAGAGATCCACTTTTATTTTTATTTAACTCATTAAGATATAACTTTCTGTATGATTTTATTGCAAAATTTTTACACCTTATATATATATTTCTCATATCCTGTATCATATTCCTAATTTAACCATGTTTCCATATTGTTTTGGATTACAGCGAGTTTTCTTATAATTCTTTGAGTTTTGAAAGCTCTTTATTATTACTTTTGTCCATATCACAATATTGAGAACCTGGTACTAATGGGTTATAACACTCTTTTAAATAATATTTAATTAATTTATTTATTCATGAGAGGGGCAAAGGGACACAGAGAAAGAAAGTGGGCATGCCAGGGCTCATAGCCACTGCAAATGAACTCCAGACACATATGCCACCTTGGTATCTGGCTTACGTGGGTACTGGGGAATGGAAACTGGGTCTTTAGGCTTCCCAGCAAATGCCTTAACCACCAAGCCATCTCTCCAGCCCCGGGTTATAACATTCTTTTAAAAGAATCATATTACCATCTTTTTTCCATATTTCCTTGTTTCTATTTTGAAATTTGCATATTTTGTGAGTCAAGTTTGTCATTTTATGAGTCCTCTGCTTAATAAATGCTTTCTACCCAAAATAGAACTTAGGTGGGCTTTATTTATAGCTAAGTATCAGAATGTAGTCTCCCTACATTTTCTTTGACTATGGATAGTGACTGTTGGCACAATGTATATCATAGGAATGTCAGGGAGAGCTTCTGTTTATGCGGGCTGTGAAGGAGTGGGGCCACTCTGCAGTTCATGAGGGTGTAGTACAGAAAACAACAGGAGTGAGAGACTCAGCACATGACCACTCCTCAAATGAGACTAATGGTCCTTATCAGGTGATGGGTGATGAGCGGTTTCCTCAAGCACCGTTAATGTTAGCTTTGCTAACAGGAATATTTCAGATTGGCAGCCCCATACTGATGAGGAGCCACAAGTTCTTCTCCTCCAACCAGTCAGTGATGTATGTCCAGATGTTACATAGGGAGAAATACCGGTGGGCGTTACACCACTTACTCTGTAGTATTCACATTCAATCTTGACTATTACTCATGGTCAGGCATAGTATGGGGATGGGTCAATCAGAACTACATAGGATAGTAGCAGAAGCTATGGTAGTTTTTTATCAATAAATTGCAAGGTATCCTAGGAATGAGGACTAGTGCTTGTACCAGGCAAAATTTTTCTTAGCCCTCTTGAGAATTGTATGCTTGGGGATGATTTGGCCAGTGGATCTGGGGATTTTCTGACCCAAAGCTTCCTTGTCACATACCTAGAGGGAGCAATACCTGGAGCTAAGGCATAGTTAGTAATGGGGTCGTGTGTATGGTGCAGGTTGAAGGCACAGCAGGAGCCTCTTGGGTACTTGACTTCAATCTTGGCAATGGTCTGAGTCTCATGTGTCATGGCAGGTTCTTGAACTCAGGAACCATGAACCTTATGCTCCTTTTCTCAAGAGTGGTGCTGCCAATTTACAATTGTGTTACTGTATCTGTCCCTTACAATGCTCAACAGCCAATGGACTTAGGTGATAGTCACTCTAATTGGCCAAGCTGAATATACAAGGTGAATACTTCTCAAGCCAGTGAAGGAAAATATCTATAAGTATTTTTTTGGAGATAGACATTTTGCAGTGATTTATGACTTTCCAACAGTACAAATTCAAAGAATAGTTTACTTCTCAAGGGAGGTCCTGGTATGGTACCTTGGAGATCAATGGGAAGTGATTTGAGATCTTTTTCTGAAGTAAACCTAGTATACAGATTACAGCTTACTTATCTAGGTGAATTGCATGTCTGTCAAGATTGAGGAATGTTCCAGCAGTTTGGAGGGCCAGAATTTTTTCTGGTGGAGTTTATTGTCATTCTCTGTCACACTTGCCTCTGGAAAAGGGAATCTTGTCTTTTCCTGGTTGTGAAGCCTTGGGGCTACTGACAGAATATTTTTCTATTTCTATTCTGTTGTCCCAGGTCTCTAAATCTTCTGAAATTCTAGCCTGTCTTTTGCTGACTTCCAGAGGCCTCTTATGGGGACTCCTCTCTAAATGAAGTGATATACTTGTCACTTGATTCCCCTCTGTGGAAGTGAAATGTGTGCCAGGCTCCTTTATATCATGTTCTTCAATACAGGTTGTTTCCAGTAAATGCTTTGTGCAAATGTTAAACCCTTAATAGTCTTAAGTTCTAGAAGAAAATGTAAAAATTACATGTATAACATAAAGTAAGCATTAAATAATTAGTTCTTAGAAAATCTATGGGTAATATTTGAGGTAAGCATTAAAGGTGCTTTCCTTTCAGATCTCTGAAATAGCACCACTGGGAATCATCTGATGCTTCAGAAGGAGTTAGACTGCTATCGGCCTAACAACATAATAACACCCCACCATTTTACTTACAATACCTCGGCAGACAGAATACGTAATGCAAATTTTTAACCAACTTTATCTAAAATATCAAATCATACTAGATAAGCCTAAACAGAAGTTCTAAAGAAGATTTGGGGAAAGAACTGAAAAACCAGACTAAGTTGACCTGCCAACATCCTCCCAGATGGCCATTTTTCCGGGAATTTAAAGTGTAACAAGAGCATGATCATTTCAACCTCCTTGTACTAAAGAAAAGCAAGTCTAAACATCAACAAAATGCTTCCACTATGGTAATCATATCCCACATGAAGAAACTCAAACAAGGACTTGTTTGTCACAGTCATATTTAGAAAAGACTAAACCTTTCTTTCCCTTCCTCAATGATGACAGCAGTTCCTTCTCCCTGAAGTCAGTGGCTGAAGTTTCTTTCCTTCCCTCTCTGTCTTCCACAGAAAGGCCCTGTATAGAGAATTTTTTTCTTTTAAAAAATTAATTAAAAATCTTTAGCCCACAAACCATAATCTTGTCTCAATGGATTCTCCACATGTGGAAATTTTTGAAAAAGGAGGAGAAAATGAGACAAAAATACAGAAAGAAAAAATGGAGAGAGAAAGAAAAAGCTGTCTTTTAAAAACTTCTAATATTTATATCACTTTGTTTCTCATTCACATGAGGGAAATAACAAGAGGTCCTCTGATGAATGTTGCAGATCGCCATGGTTACGGTTCAGAGATGCAGCAAAAAAGCAATTATGGTGGAACAGAAGAAAGAAATGCACCTCTTTGTCAGAATTTCATAACAGCTGTAATAACAGTACAGTACCCAAATGAATCTAAAATAACTGAAATATTGTGGCATGTTAAATGCCAGCACATTAAAAAATTGTATTTCAATGTCACATTATTTAAAACGACAGGAAGCATTAATTCCAGCTGCACCAAGGAGCTTGTTAAGAGATACAGGGTAGGAGGATATAACCCAGCATCCACACAGGGAGGAGACGTCAACACGATGCATGAAAGTACCACACTGTGCACAGAGGAAAATTAGAGAAGTAAAAGAGCAAATTTGCTCTGATATTCAATTAGCTCCATTAATTGAGTCCTCCTACCCCTGTCAAAGTTTCTCCAGTGTTCCCTTACACTCTGAGGTCACAAGTTTACATTAATTGAGTTTGTTCTGATTAGGACAGCTATCTTTTTTAAAGACAGAACCAGAGAAGCAAGTAGAGACCAGGTTATGGGTTGTACCATATTCTGAATCTGAATATGAAATCCTCTGTGGTCAGGGAAGCTTAAGCATGCTGTTGGTAATCCAGTGAGAGTGAATTCCATTTCAGATTGGATAGCACAAATTTCCTGGTTGTCAAATGTGAGTGACTATGTGATAAAAATTAGAAACCAACTACAAAATGTCATTTCTCTAATCAGTATTCTACAAATGTCATTCTCCTTGAAATGAATGAGGCTGGTGAGAGGTTCCTCGACTCCAAAGTGGATCACTCAGTTCTTCTACAGTAGTTAGTTGCTTCTTCCCCACAAAGGCTGTGTTCATTCTATAGCTCAAATATTGTCATGAAAGCAGATTCAAAATAGACCATGAGCACTTTTTCATTTTCTCACTTCCAGTAGGTGTGTTCTCCAAACCAAGCAGTCAATCTACATGTGCCTCTCAGGGTCTATTGCTATTCACTCCTCTAGAAGACAAACAGCTATCAACAAGATCACCATGGCCTATAGCTCTCACAGAGGAGCAAGCAAGTCTTTAAGTGCTACTACTTCTGTAGTGATTTAGAAAGTGCGTTCATGGACTGGAGAGATGGCTTAGTGGTTAAGGCACTTGCTGGCAAAGCAAAAAGGCCCTGGTTCCATTCCATAGTTCTCACGTAAAGTCAGATGCACAAGGTAGTGTATGCATCTGGAGTTTGCAGTGGCTAAAGACCCTTGCAAGCCCATTCTCTATCTGTCCCTCTTTCTCTCTCTTTCAAATTATATGTGCATGTAAAGAATATACATAATTATATATATGTAAAGAAAGTGCTTTCATGAGCATATCATAACTCTTATAACAATTCTTGTACTATATAAGAGAAGTGTCAAAATGCCTGTCCTGAAAAAATTCCCCATGAGTCAGCAGTAATATGTGGCTTCAAGAGCTATGTCTTTCCAATTACTGGTCACTAAGCTTTTTTCCTTTCCCATTCCAAGTGGTTATGGTGCATTGTTGTATATCCACAGTTCAGTGTTAGCACCAAATGACATTAACCAATGCAATTAAAACTCAGATTTCCTTAAGCTCCTCTTCTCTGTCCTTAGTACAAAACAAACCATCCCTAAGCTTATTGACTCAAAATGACCACTTTATTAGTCTCGGGGACTTCTGGGGCCTGAAATTAAATGAGGATACAATGGACTTGAATTGTCTCTGCTCCTTAATGTCTAAAGCCTAAGCTGTGAGAATTAGAGTGTAGAACTTTAAAATCAGAAAGTATGAGTCTCTTGAAGATGCCTTCCTTGATAGGTCTGACATTTGCATTGGGATGACACAAAGACTGAAGCATATTCAGATAGTGTCTTTGATCATTAGCTTTGTCACAACATGGCAGTGGGGTAAACTTACCACAGGAATCCTGAGGCTCTAAGCACTCTTCCAATAAGCAAAGTAAAAGTTGCTTCACCTGCTGGTGAAGCCTCTGAACTCACAGGTACTACATTGGACTAAAGATGATAAAGCTTCTGCATTCAATAAGTGCAGGCCCCTCTAATAAAAATGTACTTGGGCTGGAGGGATGGCTTAGCAGTTAAGACATTTGTCTGCAAAGCCAAAGGACACAGGTTTGATTCCCCATGTAAGCCGGATGCACAACGGGGCACACATGGCTGGAGTTGGTTTACAGTGGCTGGAGCCCTGGTGCGCCCATTCTCTCTCTCTCTCTCTCCCTTTCTTCCTCTCTTCCTCCCTCTTTCTCTCTGTCAAATAAATAAGCAAAAATTTTTAAAAAATGTACTACTTTATCTTGGATGCAAGTCTTTGATGTGGAAGAGAAACAACAACTGATGAATGATTTTTGAATAATTAAACCAAGGATTCTATTGAATTAATGGTTAAAGATTTTTACAAGTGCTTCAGACACAGTCCAATGAATTCTGAAGTTTAGAGAACTGTGGAAGCATTGTGAGAAAGATGAATTCTCAATGATTCTATGGGAGTATACAGATAAAGAACAGTGGGGGTGCTGCTCACTTTAAGCTAGTTATATCTATTTACCACTGAAGTTGTTTCCTCATGAGAACCATATCAACAGAATTGTTTCATTCATCCCCTAGACTTCAAGAAAGTAGATGTCCTTCCACAAATAATGACCAACCAGAGTCATGTGGCTTATGATAGGGTCTACAGAGTCTCCTGAAGCAAGGCTAGTAACCTGACTTTCCAAAGGTTTTCCTAGTTGATTTTTCCCATGATTATAATGTTTGAAAAAAAAGCAAAGTAATACTTTACCACATTATTCTTGAAAATAAGAAGCTTCCCTCCCAAAGCAAAAAGAAAAATAAATCAATGGATACAAATTTACACAAAGGCACAGATGCTTGAATATGCTTGAATAAGAGATGCTTGAAGCTTTTTTACTTAGAGAATACACACATATAATCAGAGTTCACATGAAGAAATAGATATTGACAACTTCCCGGTGCTCCACTCACTACCTTCCCCCACTTGGCAATATACCATGTGCTTTTTGGTTTGAAGACAATATATACTATTATTATGCATATATTATTCAACAAATTTCTTAACCCCTTAACATGTGTTGTTTATTATATTTCATTACTATAATAATGGGATGATTAGTAAATGTGTGTCCAACGTTTATTTCAAAATTTAGTGCAATAAAATATTTTGTTAGCATGTTTTGCCTGTTAAAGACAGAGTATTGCTGAAGTATGTAAACAAAGCAAGGGTTAGGGATATAACTCAGGAGTGCAGCACTTGCCTACCATGGGTTTGGGTCTCAGCATGGAAAGAAAGGAAGAAAGAAAGAGAAAGAGAAGGAAAGAGAGAGAGAGAAGGAAGAAGGAAGAAGGAAGGAAGGGAGGGAGGAAGGAAAGGAAAGAAGGAAGGAAGAAATATGAAAGAAAGAAAATTAAGTCAATGAAGTATAGGACTAAATGTAAAGTATAAATTTCTTGTCTCAATTGCCTAGAATTTAGTGCATGCCCTGTATGCTCAATACAGGTTTCATCTTTCTGTTCCCTTTCAAAAGGTTGACATCAAAATGTATAAACCCTAAGATTCTATCACTGAAGCCCTCCATTTTTGTCACTCAAAATAAGTCTATGTTCTTATACTTCTGTGTCATTCTTTACAAGTGATATAAACTCTTGATAAGTGTACTCAAACTAAAAAGGCTACTATTCTTCAAAACAAAAAGTGCTCCAGCATAGTTAGAATATTTTCTAATGGTAACATGTACAATATGATTGCTTACCCATTTGTTGTCAAATGGGCAAGTGTCAATCTGCTGCTGAATGGCTATCAAATGACAAAACAATGATGCTCCGACTTGAGCCAATGCGCAGAGCCAATACAATGGCTGAATCAGTGAGCTCCTCCTTGGAGTGATTCCCTCCTGCCTTGAGCAGAATAGACTGGGGTTAGGAAACAAATTGAGCAACTGCCACTGTGGCATCTGCTGGAGCTAGGGATAGGATTGTCAGGGCCTCCTTTGTGTGAAAGGCAGTAGACTTTCAACAAGGAGGGGTAAAAGACTGGGTTTTAACACAAAGGCTTCATTTCAGAGTGGTGGAGCCTCATCACTCTATCGTTTGCTGTGTGCTCATGTCAGATAAGGGGCTTGAAAGCACTTTAATTAGAAATGTGGATTATGCTGGGCCAGAATGCACTGGACAGCAGGCCTCTGTGGGGACTGGCAGCCCACTCGCAACAAGTACTGGGCAGACATTTAGAATTTAGCACATTTAACACACTTTTTCTGGATCTTTCTCATACTTTCAGAATCTATTAATAATTTTTCTCTTCTTCATATCTGAAGGAAAAAGAATAATTTTCCCCCAGGAAGTAAATAAAAGACCCCAGAAAACAACACAAGCATCCTATGCTTCCAGAAGCAATAAGTTAAGATGAATGGTAATAATACTTGTTAATAGCAGTAAAATATGAAGTTGCCAGTATATTGAGTTACCTTTTGGAATTTCCTCCCAATCCTGGTGGTTTCTCCCAATTAGCACTGTAATTAATTGCTAATGAAGTTTGTCTACCATGTCTGCCTACCTCATCAAAATGTAGGCTACATGAACAGAACCACCGTCCTTGACTCTTTGCTATATTCCCAGAACCCAAAACATTTGTCATCTTTCATGAGAAATGATCTCTTCAGAGAACAAGAACCACTTCATGCCTTAATAACTAAGATTCTATTTGCATTGTTTGGTATGTTTCCTACAGGTATAAACATAAACATAATCTATTCATTATTTTCTAAACCATTTTGTCTTGTGGTTTCCTGAGTAACAATGTATATATAGAGATAAGAATATTTTATAGAGGAAATTTCTTCAGTGAATAAAAATATGTGGTTCAAAACTTATTATAGAACCACTTCTCAATTATTTCTATAGTGTTACCATTTGCTTCTGCTCTATATTTCTCAAGTATTTTGTATTCCCACTATGTTTGTTGACCCATAAAGTTTTCCAGATTAACAATGCATGGAACAGTTATTGCTGTAGATAATAATTACTAATAAGAGTAAGTAGGTTTCACATCAGTAGTTATAGATTGAGTAAATAGCAGTAAGTTGAGTCTAAATACCAGTGGGGAGAGAAAGTGGCCATCAAGTGGAGGAGGGTCAGCTGGCTCACATCCAGGACTTCATTGTGTCCCTTCTCTTTTAGCATTGGCTGGAGGTAGATAACCCTGAATATGAGAAGTTTTATTAAGGGAACATCTGAGAGTGCCTAAGGTAAGTGAGTTTGTATGTCCTGCCTACCTGTCCTTCTCTTGCTCCCTAATACACCCATACATGTATATTTTCACTTGCTTCCACAAATGCAACGAAGTGTGACACAATTCTGTAGATAGCCTTAGAACTGACCCCAGATCCTTCCATAGAAGAGGACAAGTAATGTGGGATTCTTTGATCAAAAGCAGAGGGGTTTCGCAACTTGATATAAAGAAGCTAAATCAGGTTCTAGGGAGGTGGCTGTATGGGTAAGAGTACTTACTGTACAAGCATGAGGGCCCGAGATGGCTTGGAATCATCTGAGTTTGACTCTCCAGCACCTACATGAACAACTGGGCATAGTCACTTATACTTATAGTCATCATTCTTGTGGGCTTGCAAAAACAGCAGAGCCAGGTTCAGTGAGTAATTCCATCTCAAGAAAATGTGCTGTTATGTGATACGAGATAGATACCCGACGTTCTTCTCTGGCCTGCACATGACAGTTCATGAGACACACACATCTGAACACATACATTTGCATGAACTACACACCATACACACATACATGTATACTGCACCACAATGCTACACATGAATAGGCAAAAAACAAACCAGAAAGTAAGTCGTAGTGAACAAAGGCAATTTTATCTTACATTAAAAGCAAAGAGTGAGCCCTATTCATAATAGCTACCTCCAAATTATGCTTGTGTAAAATTTATATACTATTAAGAAGTAACTTGTCTCTGTAGTACTAAATTAAGTTATGCCATGACTGATTAGATTGGACATCTATCCCACACTAACTGTAGAAGGAAGCTATGATGTCACTGGCTGTATGTCACGATGTAATCTTCTTCCCACAGAAAAGTGCGCAAAAAGACCAACACTATGCATGTGTGGGTGTAAGTATCATACTAACAATTCCTCGAAAACAAAAGTCGGAGGAAGTTCTCTCTACCTTCAGCTTTTAGTTGCTAACTGCTTTGCTAAGGTTAATGGTTCTGAGCTTTGTTTCCTTCCAAAGGACAATGGAAACTTAAGAAAACACATCTACACCTGCCTTCTTGAGTCTATAATCCCTCTCTTGGCCAAGGTCACACTTAAATAACTGAGCTGTAACTGTCCTCAAAAGCCATACTCTTTGATCATTAAGGTCAATTTGATGAGCTTTTAGCAATAGAGACACTGTTGATGTCATCATCAAACTCTCTTAAAAGGTCTCTTCTATCTTATACTAACATTACATTTGCTGATTTCCATTAGAAGGGCTAAGAGATTTGGGACCACAACAATTGGATGGTCAACTTTGTTTGTATTTCTAGATAAAATAGTGTATAAAAATATTTTGAAGCCTATGTTAATTTTTTTTAACATGGCAGTGCAATATTGTGATGATTAAAACACCCCAGAGAATACTCACAGCTCATCACATGTAATTATTCCACGCCTTTATTCCCAGCACTTGGAAGACAGAGGTAAGAGGATTACCATTGAGTTCAAGGCCACCCTGAGACTACATAGTGAATTCTCGATCAGCCTGGACTCGAGTGAGACCCTACCTTAAAAAAAAAACAAAAAATAAAATAAAAGAAAAAGAAAAAAGCAAAACAAAATTAATATTCATAGTTATTATTTTTGATCATCTTCAATTTTCATTTATTATTTTCTCTCTCACAAAGAAATTTTTAGTTCTGTGCTTGAAACCATGTGATGGCTTATGCACTGACTATAAACAAAAAATATTTATCTTCATTCTTAACCAAGGGTCTTGAAAAGAAAATAGGGCAAAATATGTCTGACAAAATCAAATTTGTTTAAAAAATAAAGGAAGAAAGATGCTAAAACCATTGCAGTTATTCACTTCCCACATAAGGAAATGGATTTTATCTTATAACCAATGGACTCTATTTTTATTTTGCTTTAACTTCTTATTGACAACTTCCATAAATATAAACAATACACTATGATCATAATTCCCTTTTAGTACCTTCTCTCTTCTCCCTCCCAAATTCCTCCTCCACTGAATCTCTTGTTCTTTCTGAACTAGTATCCCTTATATTTTGATGTCATCATTTTTCCCTCCTATTAGGCAGGTATTATACAGGTAACATAAGCCACTATAAAGTCCTGAATATCTAGGCCTGGAAGACTTCTCCCTTTCCTTTGGTTCTTACATTTTTTTTTCTACCACCTCTTCTGCAATGAACACTGAGTCTTGGCGGATGTAATAGAGATGCCTCATTTCATGCTGAACACTGCATTGTCACTTTTCAGCACTTTGGTGAGTTCTGAGTCACCCCAGTGGTTACCACCATCTGACAAGAGAAGCTTCTCTAACCAAAAGTGAGACTAACATTAATATGTAAGTATAAACATATGAATTTATAGTTTGCTTGGAGTAATATATCCTTTAACTAGACAATAGTAGCAGTTTTTCCACCTGGGCTTAAGACCACCTAAGCCAAAAAAGCCAGAAAGAGGAAAAAGTTAAAGCCAGGATAAAGGAGAGAGAAAGGGAGGCATGAGGAGGGAAATAATAAATGTGTGGTGATACATTGTGTAATATTTTTATGCAGAGATGTAACTTCAGATAGGGAATAGACTAAGGGCAGAGAAACATTTTCAGCCTAGCCTAGTTCAGCAAAGCATTAAAGACTCATAGGTGACGTAAAGGCGGATGTGTTACTTACAAGTATAATCCAGCATGGAGGATGACTCACAAAAGCTTTATCTCAGAAACTTCCTGCTCAACTTGTAGGCAGCTACACCACAGAAAGTCTCCTCTCTTCAGCTATTGCTTCCTGTTTACATAACCTTGGGAGGAGTCTTGTGAATCTCATAAATTTCATGTTTCCTAACCCAGTAAGGCTTGAAGAGTGGCTCTTCCCTCCTGTAGGGATTGGTTCAATTCTGAGGAACTATCTACAAAATGATGGTTTCAAGGGAATGAGACATTGACTACGAGAGATTTATTGATTACTGACAAAATATGACTATCATACTTCTTTTCCAATTATGTAGGGGACTGGTTGTGATTGCATTCAGCTGAGTGTGTATTGTCCATTAGGTTTCTGCCTGAATCTGTTACTGACAGACAACAGGACTGTAGGCCTGGCCGTGCTCATCTCTCAGCTCTTTACATTACAGTACTTGTCCGTAGTGGTCCACGCTAAAACAGTGAAATCCGAGATATTTCCCAAATAGTCTCTCAGAGCATACAAGTGAGACAGACACATGGCTCTTGGACTTTAACAGGCTCTTCAAGTATCTCCCATCCATTAAGGAAAGAAAATTATAGTATAAGTGGTAGAGCTCCTCCACACATCTGCCAAGTTCCTTAGCAAGATGGAGCTCCAGTTAGTTGCCACAGAAACTTACTCTGATACAATTAATAGATTTCCTTCTCCTCTATTCCCTTCAAGTGCTCTTGCAAATTATTTTCGTATAACATGACCCATGTTGCTTTGAGGCAGTAGTAACAAATTCAGTTGAATTCTTCCATGATCAGCTCTTTTATCCAACTTTAAAAAAGTATTTATATGTATGTACACATATGTGCATATGTGTTGGCTCTGGAGGTTCTCTTATTGCTTCACCAAATGCCAAGTGCATACACCACTTTGCATGCAGCTTTAATTGGACGCTGGTGAATCAAACCCTGGGATGTCAGGCTTTGCCAGTAAGCATTCTTAAACACTTCACAATCTCCCCAATCCTTATCCAACTTCCGAGGTCAAAGATATCATTAGCTAAACAATTCTTACTGAACTCTTATGTCCCTCTGTCCCTCAATATGAATGTTGTTAATCAAGGGCTTAGCATACCATCAAATCTTCATGAGTACAGCAATATCCGTGTTATAGTAAGCGTGTGACTTAGGCATTAAAATAAATAGCACATCTTATAAGAGACATTTTTAAAAAGGAATATGTGATCTCTGCCTTTACTGAGACAGAAATATGAGGGACAAGAAAAAGCAGTGTTGGGATGAACAGATGTCTTAGTAGTTAAGGTGCTTGCCTGGAAAGCCTAAGGACCCAGGTTCAATTCTTTTTTTTTTTTTAATGTAGGATTTTCTTTCGTTTTTCTGTTTATTATTTATTTATTTGAGAGCAAGACAGAGAGAAAGAGAGAAAGAGAGAGACAGAGAGAGAGAATGGGTGTTCCAGGGCCTCCAGCCACTGCAAACGAACTCTAGATGCATGTGCCCCCTTGTACATCTGGCTAATGTGGGTCCTGGGGAATCGTGCCTTGAACTGGGGTCCTTAGGCTGCACAGGCAAGTGCTTAACCACTAAGCCATCTCTCCAGCTCCCCAGGTTCAATTCTTAAGGTCCCAGGTAAGACAGATGCACGAGGTGATACATGCACCTGGAATTCGTTTGCAGTGGCTAGAGGCCCTGGTATACCCACTCTCTCTCTCTCCTTCTTTCTGTGTCTTAAATACAAATAAATACATAAAAATTTAAAAAAATCAATGTTCCCACAAGCCACCCTTGTGCCCCAGAATGGCTGAAAAGAGAGCTGTTAAAAATCAAACATAGGACTGGAGAGATGGCTTAGTGGATAAGACACTTGCCTGTGAAGCCAAACAATCCAGGTTTGATTCCCCAGGACCCACTGTAGTCAGATAAACAAAGTGCCACATATGTCTGCAATTTGTTTGCAGTGGCTGGAAGTCCTGGTTCACCCATTCTCTCTCTCTCTCTCTCTCTCTTTCTAACTCTCCCTCTCTTTCTGACTCTATCACCACCTTTCACATAAATAAAAAAATAAATATAATTTCAAAAAATCAAACATTCTTTTTCAGTGATTCACAGAAACAATGCAATGACAATATGGGATAGAATTTTCTTTAGTTTTACATACTTATATATATTTTTACTATTATCTATCCTAGACTTAAATATAGTATTTATTATGACTTAGCTTTTCTTA
This sequence comes from Dipus sagitta, assembly GCA_036346955.1. NCBI lineage: Eukaryota > Metazoa > Chordata > Mammalia > Rodentia > Dipodidae > Dipus > Dipus sagitta. The sequence goes on along the minus strand of CM070772.1, from coordinate 127,093,424 downwards.
TTAATAAATAATTATTTATATAGTGATGGTGGCATAGAAGGGGCACTGTGAAAGTAATATGACTGTAATGACACACACAAGGACCCGACCTATAGAGCAATTATATTAGCAAGGTGATGTGAAATATTAAATAGGTAAACTAATAAATTAACAATGTTATGATTAGTTGTAACTACTTGGGAAAATTAATTTGGTTAATGAAGAGAACTACTATGAGTGTTGGCAGCTCAAATTGTCAGGAGAATCCTCAATGAAGAGAGCCATGACTAGGACATGATGAATATATGAAGTTTTGGGAATAGGCATTTTCTGGGCAAAAGATAAAAAAAATGTGGGAAAAACTAAAGCTTTGATGATCTTGAATTGTAAACATTTTGAAGATTGCCACGTACAAAGATATAATTACTTCTCAAGAAACAGAAGCCTAATGTTACTCATTGTATCATGTCCAGATTGGTACCAGATACAAAAGCATGTGGTATTCATCATAGGATTAAAAATACAGAGTTTAGAAGAGTGAACATTTTAAAAAGCTAAATCTGAAAGAAAATATTAGGCTTTATATAAATTAATCCCACAGTTCCCAAGCTGAAATGCCCATAGTCAGGGAAGAAGGGGCAGGAAAAGCAGAGGGCATCATGGAAAATTTCAAGACCAACAATTCTACCTGACATCCCTTTGGAACACTTCATACTCCTGATCAAGATAGCTTTCCATTTCAACAGGGGACTGCAATTGGCTTCTCTTATTAGGTGATTTCTCACAAAAACTAAAGATGAAACTGTCATAGGCCCCAACAGCCCTCTCTTGTGTCCATACCCAAAGGAAATAAAATATGTATGTTGAAGACACTTGTACTCCTCCTGTGTTTATGGCAGCCCTGCTAATAATACCCAATGAGATGGATTCAAACGAAATAAATGCCCATTAGAGAGTAAATGGCTACAGAACATGCAGTAAATAAAGCTAACAGAATATTGTTCAGCCATTAAAAATGGCTGAAATGCTGTCACTTGTGATGGCCTAGACAGGCCTAGAGGAAAATATACTAAGTGAAAAAAACTGCAGAAAGGGCAAGCATTATATCATTTCACTCATCTATTCAATCTATAAACACTGAGCTAAGTGAAGTTAAAAGCAGAAAGGTGATGATCAGAGTAGGAAGAAAGATGAAGAGAGCTTGGTCAAGGGGTGTAATGTTGCTATTAGACAGGAGAAATTACCTTAAGGAGTTCTATTGGCTACTAGGATGCAGATGGTATTGCACATTTCAAAACAGAGAAAAAGGATTTTGAGTGCATTCACCTTTAATGATAAAATTTTAAGAAGATGGATATGCGAACTCACCTTCTTTGAACATGACCCAATGAAAAAAATAAATCAAAATGTCACATTGGACCTCATACATATGTATGGTTTTTATGTGTCAATCAAAATATAATTAAAAATACAATTAAAAAACTGACGATGTGAAAGATATTTTAAAAATGCATGGTATACTGGCATGCACTGACCAGTGGATGAGTCATTTTTGGAATTGCTCTCTAAATCTCCTCCCACTTCAGGAGATCTCGGCTTTCCTCTTTCCTAAGTCTTCCATGGTATTTCCATACATAATTGTCATCTCTCTTCTTTCAAACATTACACCTTGACCTCACTCATCTGGTGGGTTCCCTATATTCTTCAACTTCCCTTTTCAAAACTCAAAGTTTCCCACTGTCTTCCTACAAGTCTGCTCGCTGGCTTCCACCACCTTCACCCCGCTTTCATTATTCATAATGAGCTGCAGGACACAGAACCCTGTCCTCTGGCTTTCTCAGCAGACTCCTCCATTAATCACTGCCATTTCCCTTTTAAGGACCAATTTTACCTCTCTACTTTGAGGACCTTAAACACTCCTGCCTTTCATCCTAACTTTCTGCTACATTATCTTTTTTTCCCCTGCTATAACTTCTTGTTGGCATATCCCTGAAGGATGCCCTTCTCCAGAGCTTTCTACCTTGTCTTGTTCATCTTGGATGTCATATCTATGGTACTGGTCCCCTATGTTCCTAGTACAGACCTTTTGCCCCAAGAGCATTCAACTTGCACATCCAATCATTGTAATCACACTGCCCCCATCTCCCACTCTAAACCTAGTCTTCTTCTCTTTGACTCCTGCTTGAAAATTATAACCATGTCCTATTAAGCAAGCGATCAACTTGAAGTCAGCCTTGAGCATTCCATCTTTATTGCCCATAGCCAATCATCTACCAAATCCATGTGTTGCTATCTTTGGAGGTATTTCACCCTCATACTTTCTATGTCTTCACTTTTCAAGACACAATCCTGTGTTGATTGGCCTGCAACATGAGCCAATGGTTATCCTGTGTTTGTGCAGATAATTTTCCCCAGGACTCCTCACCAGGACAGAGTGCAAAATGAAAGAATTCCTACTCCAGTACTCCCTATTGCCTGAATATCAATTGTAACCTGGCCTTTTGAGTGTCAGACTGAGATAGTCTGTCTGAAGTCATTTTGAGGGCTGGGGTAGTGTTTGCCTACCATACATGAAGCTGTGGATTAATACGCAATACCACATAAAAGTGGATGTGGTGGCATATGCCTGCAATCTCAACACTCCAGAGGTAACGGCATGAGGATCGGTAGTTCAAGGTCATCCTTGATTACATAGTAAGTCTGCGGACAGACTGGGTTACATGATACACTGCCTCAAACATAAAATATATTTTTTACCTCTAACTTTCTTTCTTACCCTATTTCCATCTTCTTTCCTCTTGCTAATCCTTTATTTTAACCCGTTTTTAACCAACAATAATTTTTTTTGTTTGTTTATGGCTAATATCCACCTGATTGTTACATATCAGCATTGTAATAGGGGTGGTTTCTGTAACATTTCTGTTTCCATATCACATTCAATAATTTATCTTCATTGTGTGTTCAGTTATCTCCACGTGGGCAAAGTGTGTTTACCATGTTTTAAATCTGATCACCCACTATTCAAACTAATGACACAATTTTCAGTTATACTAAGAGAAGACACCATGGCTCCTAAACACACAAATTAACACATTTATTCTTACAACAGTCCCTGTACTAATTCTTAGTGGTGTCTCCATTTATAGCAGGGAACTCTGAGACACAGAAAGGCTAAGTAACCCAAAAAATGAATTCCAACCTATATAGTTTGTCACCAGGGACAAACTTTTAGCATCTCTGGCTCACTCGAGAATGGAGCTTAGAGAGTTTGAATTGATTTCCACATGCCACAAAGCTGGGGTGTGCTGGTACTATGGATTCAGCCTGTGTCTTTGCTCTCCTATTTTATGCATTTAGTTCCACCACGTCCCTTATATTTTTAAGTGTTTTAAAAGCAAATGCATTTTTGCTCTCTGTGGACATAGTTTTAATAAGCCAGTTTAAATATTCATAACCAAAATGCAAATTCCCCTGCTATAACCTTCTGTGATTTGCAGACTTCCGTAAGTGGCCTTCACTCTTAGTGGTGAGGACCCATTGAACTGACCTGCCCCCGGTTACCCTACTTTCTGTGTGATCAGACACTCAGAACAGACTGCTGAGCCAGGAGGTTACAATAATCTGTCAGAGCTTCCAAAATATTAATTGGATAGTAATATTTTTGCTCTACAGGCAGCTGGTTCATAACCTCACTGGGAAAGAGCTAAATGGCGATAAAAAAGTGGCTCAATTCTTGAAGAAACGATAATGTTTTAGAATGTCTCAGGAGCTAACTCAGTTGGCCAATTTTTTTTTTCAGTTAATTTTCCCAACTTCACATTCACTGAGCATAGTTAAGCAGCACAATAAGATGAACCCAAACCTGGGATAGTCAGGAACTTCTGTTTTCTCTGTTCTCGTCAAATTCCAATGATGTATTTAGGTCTTATGGTTTTTAAAAAATCAAAACCTTCCTTAATTACCTCAGGCTGAGAAAGACATTGTATGTTTTACCCTCAGTACCTAAATTAATGTCATTTATCTGTATTTTCAATAAACTCTTCTTAGTGTACAGTATGTTCATTTCCTTTGAAGCAGATACCCATACATATCAGGTTTGTTACATGAACTTTCCACCATGATTTCACATCTGTCTATATAGCAGATTATCAGAAGACATGATTCTCTTTGTGAAAAGCAATGAAATTCAAAATATTAATGCTCTGTTATTAACCAGATACATTTTATTATGTGCCCCATCATTGAAGACCTTGTCTTACTTTCCTGGGTTAGGAATTTTTTTTCCTTCTGTTCACCCTTTATTATGTTGAAAATGTTCCTGTTATCTTCTTTCTTATCTTACATAGTGCTTCTAATACTCCCCATGCATTCATGGTTTGCAACTTTTTATCTCCATACTGACTTGTGCAGTGTAGCACCAAACTTATTTGTATAACTGACTACAAACCACTCTTCTATTTTTTTAATCATATCATATCAGTATGTGATTATTGCTGAAGACACAATCCAAGAGATAATGTTACTACATACAACCTAATCAGTAATTATTCCAAGAATCCATAGATGGTTGCTTTGCCAGGAGTCTGGCATGCAGGGAAAGAAAATCTATCTCAATGATAGATGCCTAATCCAGGAAGAGTGAAGGACTGTCCCTTCAACGATGGGAGCAGTTGACATGACCAGCTGCCACTGCCACTAAGCCACTGTAGGCTCTTCATGCTTATAAATCAACAGGCAGAAAAGTACCGTCAAGGAGGGATTGGTCCTGGACAGTGAGTATAAGTTGGGCTGCTAGAAAATTACTGTCTGGAGTACAGCAGATCCCTTAGAGTATCTTGTATACTACAAGGTCTTGTGATAAAAATTTAAAAAAAAAAACATTAAAATCTTTAAGAATCACTATAGTTCAGATCATGCAGAAAGAAATTCTCAGACCATACATATATGTGTATCTGAGTGGTTTCAACTAATTACAGGGGACATATAGAAGGATAATAGAAGAAAATAGTTGCTGTGATTTTAGTTATGATTTAGATAGGAAATGTCCCCTGTGCCCCAGAGGCTCACATGTTGAAGGCTTAGTCCCTAGCTGGTTATGCTATTGAGAGGTAATCTCACAGTTTTGCTGATTTCATCAATGGATTAATCCTCTGATGAGTACCTAGCTGAATGGTCTATTAGGGGACATGTCACTAAGACCTTAACATGATCTTGGCCTTTAGGAGGTAATCAGCTTTGCTCTATCACACATCCCTTCCCATGAGAGTCAACCTTCCCAAAACAGAAAACCAGTACAGTTATCTGACTATAAACTGAAACTTCTGAAGTGGTGAGCCAAAATAAGCCTCTCTTCCTTAAAGTTGCTTGTCTTGGGTATTTTGTCATAGCAATGAAAAGCTGATTAATGCTGCAGTTATAAATGATCACTATGATAAAATGGCTAGTTGCAAAAATGAGCACCTAAGTTGTTCTGAACACTCCTTATTTGTCTAGTGAATATGCTTTCATATAATTATACAAAATATTTTTTGTTTTCTTTCTTCATTTCTATATCATGTAACATAAGGCATTTTGATGATGATCAATCACTATATATGTAATGCGTAAGTAATAGGATATCAAAAGAGAAGAGTGACCATCCCCAGGGATACTGCATGCTCTTCAAGGGAGAACTTTAGAATGGTTTTGTTAGTGAGATAGATGTAGAGTAGGATGAGGAAACCATAGATGTACAGTGTTATGCGGGCATATAACATTGTCATAGTCCTTGTTAGAGATTACATATGGCTTAAAGATGCTTGTAGGTACCCCATGGACAAAGACTGTGATGTGTCAATTTGTCTAGGCAATTGTTTCTAGTTATTTGGTTTCTTATATTGCTGTTGTGATATTTGGTGAAGGTGCTTAAACTACATAATTAGATGACTTGAAGGAAAGGAAAACATGGTACAGGAATCTCTTTTAGAGTTGGTAAATCTTTGTGAGCCTGATTCTGCCTATGAGAGTTTCCAAAACAAGACCTGGCTTAATACAAAAAAATTCTGCCTATGGAGTCAAGCCTGAACTGTTGACATGAGCATTAGCTTGCTCCTTCTGAAGGCCTGCTCTCTGAACTTTAGATTTACCTAGTTATTCTCGACAATTATATAATCTAATTTCTTATAACAAAGTGCTTGGTATAAATTTTCTGATTTTTTTTCTCTGGTTGAAACAGCACTGGTGTTCTATACTTTATTTCCATCTCATGCCTATCTTTACCTCTCTAAATCCTCTGCAAGTTCTATTGCTAGTATATTTAAAATAGGAGTCATGATGGGCCATAGTATCTCTGGTTGTAATTTTCTACAAACTAAGACAGTCTTCCATTTCAAGTTCTTAAATGCCTTTTCACTATATTTTAGTTAAATCTAACTTGTAATAATGGCCTATCCTAATAGTTCCAGATCAGATTTTTGTTTTCATGATCAAGACCAATCTTTTAAAATTTACAGTCTCAAAAAGAGAGACTATGACCATAAAATACTCAAGATTTCCAATGTGGTTTATGTGGAGTACATCTACCAATGTTTACTGTATCAAAAATTAAAACTGAGAATTTCAAGAAATAGCTAGCTATTCATTTAAAATAATGTAAACTATCAAATAAACAGCACATTTGATGGTATTAATGTATTTTCAAATAGTTTCTGAATAAAATTGCATTATAACTTCCTTTAATGTTCTTATTGTCAACAGTAACAAAAGATGGCATGGGTCAGTTGTTTCTTTGCTCAGTGTGTTATAATGTATTGACACAGGCATATGTTTCAGAAAGAAAGAGGATTACAGTTGCTTCTTTGATACACTGGTGACAATGTGAGTTGCAATGTAATTTGCCATTGTATAAACACTAAAACTCACTTCTTTGAGTTTCCCTTTAAATGTATTGTTATCCATCCATTCCTTTGTCACATCTTTCTTTGGTCTTTTGGAAAATGTTGGTGCAACATATTAATAATCATTCCAAAATTTTAATATGATTCATATACAATTTAAAACAATCATTTCCATTTATTATCGCCACAAATCTCATCAGAGCTTTAGTTAACTTTCACAAAAACATTGGCCAAATACACAGGCTTAATTATTATACTTTGTTACTTAAAGTAAAAATGGTGTTCCATGAAAAGAATGCCTAGTTCAACTAACAATTCAAATTTCCATTATATTTTCTTATGGATCAGAAGTGCTTCATATGAACTTCCTATTTTACTATAAGAAAGGTCCTGCATAATAAAATTAATATTTATTCCATTACAAGAACCAACAACCAGAGCCCAAACTTGGCTCTCAACACACCTTAGAGTTGGACTTAAGATCCACCTCTAGTGATATACCCTCCAGCAGCCTGCTGGAGACTTAAATAGGCGACTTAATCTTTATCAAAAATACCTCAGGCTCTGGGGGACATACATTCACATTCAAACCACAATATTCACAGTATTAGACTTCTATTTTACCTGCTATTGGTTTTTTTGTGTGTGATAAGTCTAGATGTCATCATAATGAAATAAATAAGGAATACCTTAGTATTTTTGATAACATTTTTCACACTGTGAATTCCCTAAAAGGGTCTCAGAGACCATCAAGATATCCAAAGCTACATTGTGATAACCTCTGACATAAGATGCTCTTAGACTTCTACCTCCACTCCACTTGAATCTGAATTCCATTGGAAATATAGCCATTCATACATGCTGAATGCTGATTGCACAAAAATTTGCCAATCTGATATCTGTCTCCCAGCTTTTCATCATAAATATTATTTTCTCTATAGATATATTTGATATATTTCCCCTCTATATACATGTATATGCTCATACATATGATTTATATATATCATATGTGTGATTATATACATGTGATATATTATATTATATTATATTATAAATAATATCTGATATGTATCATATAATATATAATAAATCATAAATGTGATCTTATATATATATGTATATAGAGGGGAAATATATCAAAGGTAATCCATATATAGATATATATTCCATATATTCACACATACATATATGTTCCATATATATGGAATTCGATTTTACATTTAATAAATCTACTGGATTAGATAGTATATTTGTCTGTTTGCTGTTGCTAATAACACAATAGTTATGAAGAAAATAGATTTATGAAGACTCATGGCTGCAGAAGTGTAAGGCTTCAGCCTAATGTGGTGGTGGATTTCTTGCTTGGAAGGTATTAATATATCAGAAGAAAGAGACTAGAAAGGTGTAAATGTGTGTCTCCCTCTTATAAAACCCTGTGATTCAATCATGGGTCTCTACCCTAATGACCTAATCTAATCCTAGTTTCCTCTGAAAGGCTTGACCTCTACATACCTCAAAATTAGGATTAAATGTCAGCCTGGAGGCCACACTGAAACCTTATCCAAATCATAGAGATTAGTAAAGTAATCAGGGTTTTCCAGAAAATAGGGTGTGTTTTTTTTGTGTGTGTGTGTGTGTGTGTATCTCTGTGTGTCTGTGTTGGAAAAGAAAGAGTTATACAAGGAATGGGCTTACACAGGAAACAGGACCGTTCAAACTTTGTAGGGTAGGCCATTGGACTGGCCCTCTGTAAAGATATGATTGTAAAGTTGAAATACAGTGGACAATGCTGGCACAATAGTTCCAAGGAAGGAATTTTTTTTTTCCTATGAAGTCCTTTAAATGATTGATTGAGGCCTACCCTGATACTGAAGCAGATATGATGGATTCCTACTCTACTATGCTAAATGTTAATGTAATCAAAGACATCCTTATAGAAATAACCATACAGTTGGGAAGTTTCCCAAAGAGCTGGCCAACAAATGGTTGTTGAAGACAAGAAGAGAAATGGGAGTGGCTGGTTCCAGGGTTGATACAGTGTCCTGTGAAAGATTCCAGAAACCCAGGCACCTATACAGTAGCTTCTATAGGCTAGGCTAGACCTGTAGAAGAGATGATATATGACACTCTGGAAATCGTGGAGAATTGGGAAGAAATGGAAGCTGCAGCAGAAATGGAAATTGATCAAAATTACAGCAGAGTCCTTGTGCAAAGCACCCAGTAAAGTGATGGATTCCCATCCTGAGTCTGAATCTCCAGAAATAATGACTTCCTCAGAGGATGAAGAGAGACTATGTAGTTCGATGGCAATGGCTGAGGCCCTGGCACTCCAAGTTTCTCTCTTTCCCTCTGTCTCTCTCTATATATAAAAACATAAATAAATAAAAAAGAAAAAGGCATAAAAGAAGAAAAGAACAGAAGGAAAGAAGAAAGAGAGAAAGAGGTACTGGAGGGAAGAGAACCTGCCTGGATGGCTGTGTTAAACATCTTGAGTCAGACAGTAACCTCTAGGTCCAGGAGGGAATAAACTTTGGTTTTACGCCCTCTAGTATGTAGTGACTAATTGTGGGATGCTTAATAGTGTCACTATATATCACTATCTGACTCAAAACATTCAAAGGAATAAGCCAAAGTCTCTTCATAGGTAAAAATTAATAAGAAATGAGTACTTTTCTCACAACAGAGCCAGGGATAAGGCCCCTGACTGGGAAGTGAAGTGTGAAAAGAGAGAGACAAAGCTGGGGACTGAGCAAGGAGCCTGGAGCACAGAGGGGACAACAGCGATATTGAACAAACCAGCTGGAGATGCCCACAAAATGAAGGACGCCAATCCAGGGCACAGGGCAGAGGTTCAGATGTGTTTCAGTCAGCTTCCTTTTTGATACAGGTAACTGTCCTAGAGTGCTTTTCAGAGAGATATATCTAAGAGTCACTTGGAGGGTCCTAACGTTGCCTCCTGCAAAATTAGGAGTAAGAAAGAGAAGAGAAAGGAGAGCCAGAGGGGTGGCGGGAAGAGCCAGACTGCTGTCTCTCTGGAAGGAAAAAGAAACTGTCAGATCGCAGCTGGTAAATAAGATGTTACAGTGAAGCTTGAAAAGCCAGGCTCTTTCTCCTTTATAAAGGCTCTACCTGTGTAACATGAAGGGGCTCAGTGACAGACACATTAAAACACCATTAAACTGTGAAATAGAACACAGTGTGAAAATAGATTTAACCTTCACAGCGTATCGATCTCTACCCCGCGCCGTGCCCAAGTTCTTGGACAACTGTTTTATAATAGGTTTTACTTATTTTCCTGTTGCTATTCTGGCTTCCTCAGAGGAGGGTGTTATTTCTAAAAGCCCCTGACAGCTGAGAGAAGCAGGCTTGCTTCTCAGGGAGTGCCTGGCCTTGGAATGCTCCTGCCAGCTGCTCCATAAACAGAAATCAGTTTTGTGAAAGTGAGGAATGATTTTTGTGCTGGCTGCTGGGATGACAGACGCCCAAGGATGCAGAGGAACACTGCCCGGTTCTCACAGAGTGGGAACAAGAGAGGGTTGAGTCACTACAACTCCAGATCACTGCAAAGTTGGGTATCTATACCTCTTGTGACTTCATTTCATCACCCAGAGACATGAGATACCGCTGTGTTGTTTGAGTTTTCTTTCAATACTCTTTTTTAACCATAAGAAACTAAAAAATGATTCAGTTATTTACAGCAAAAAATTTAAGCATAAATAATCATTTCAGGAAAATGTATAAAATCCATATGAATAAAGCTATAAAATAATATCCATGGAAATGTATTTAGATAATTGACTAAGATTTTATCACAACTTAATAGCAAATAAAAATGGTTTTAGAGGCTGGGGAGATGGCTCAGCAGTTCAAGATGCTTGGTTGCAAAGCCTGCCAGACCAGGTTCAATTTCCAAGCCACCTACACCTGGTGAGAGGAGGTAATTAGATCACCCATCAGAGACATCATATTTAGAAGGAATTGTTACAGTTGTCCAAGGATGGCTTAAGTGAGCTATTGTGCAAGGAGCAAGCTTAGCCCCTAAATATTTCTAGCTTTCTGTATCTTCATAGACTCTTCCTTATGGCATTGGCTTCTTGGTGATATCTGCTATGTTGAGACATAGCCTAGAAGGCTCTTACCGAACTTTCAGTCTGATTAGTCTTAAAATTTTTGGCCTCCAAAATTGTGTAAGTTAAATAAATCTCTTTTTAAAATATATTGCCCATCCTTGAGTATATTGTTATAGTATTAGAAAACAATCTAATGCACATGAAATCTGTTTAGAGGTTACTGAACATTTTATAACCCTTCATGAATACCGTCAAACTTTAAGTTCATTGTCAATTTGGTCCATCAATAGATACAATGTATCTATTCACTTAGTGAAATCTGTGTTATATATTTCCTTTAATTTTTTTCTTCTAATTCAAATATATCCTTATACTCAATGTTCAACTGAAAACTAGTTAATTTATAGCATTTGTTACTACTTTTTTTTTGCCTTTAAATGCTTTCTTTCTTTATTTAAATAATGTTGATCATTCACATGTTGCCTCACCAGTGAAACCATTATCTTTTAACCAAATTTAGTTAGCTAAATATTAGGTTTGAATATATTTGGTGAAATACTCTGCAGTTTTTTTGTTTTGTTTTGTTTTTTTACATTTTTTTTTTCTTTTTTTCTTTATTAGTTAGTTTTGTATTCAGCAAATACAGTCACTTTGGTACCATTATTAGGCTCATCTGTGACCTACCCACTCCCCTTGGCCCCTCCTTGTTGAGGTATATGGGTCATGCATTGTGGAGTTAGCCCACAGTTATGGGATATTAGTTGCTGTTTCTTTTTCTGTGTTGTTATTACCAGTTTGGAAGGATGTTTGGAATTGTAAATTTTATTTTGATTGCTGAGTTTTAAATATTCTTGGACCAGGATATATTTTTCATTATAATGCTAAAAGCAGAATGAAAAAGAGAAACATTTGTTTGCCAAGAAAACCTGTCAAAGTCAAGAGACAAATGACAGTCTAGGGAAAATATTTGTTACATATAAGACACAAAAGGGTTAGTATTCTAAATATATAAAAAGTTATAACAAAACAAAAATAAAAATTGTCAAATATGGGCAAATATAATGAAGAAACAATTGTAAAGAAATATTAATATTCAGCAATAAATAAACACCCAGTTTTATATAATCAGAGACCTACAGATTAGTGGAAGAAAACATGTTCATTAGAACTTTGTTGTAGCCAAACAAACTCAAAAAAAAATGTAGTTATGCCAACAGGGATCCTACTGGATCATTGCTATGTCAAGAAAATTCTTATATCAATCTAGAGTCAGGCCACAGTTCGTGTCTCTGTTGAATCTTGTTGTGCATGGCTATTTCGTTCATTTGGCAGACAAGGGCAGCTCCCAGTAGCTTCTTTCAGCTAACAAATTGAGTCTAAGCCAGACAGCACCTTCAGTGCCTGTCTATGCAGCCTAGAAAGGTTCCTTTCCCACTTAAGCCACTTGTTTCTACTGATCCAATCACTATAGCTAAGAGTTTGGCCCATGCTTAGTCTAGGTCACACCACAGGCTGTTTGTATGGTGGTTGACAATCCCACTGGACCTCATGGAGCTGGTGGTCACTTGGTCTACTTGGTTGAATCAAGAAAAAGATAAAACTCTGGGCAGGTCTATGAGGGCATTTCCAGGAAGCATTAACTGAGGAAGACCCTCCCTTAGAGTGCCAGCTGTGCTTTGGGCAACACGCAGACATAAAGAGGTGTGAGGGGAAAGGTATACCGCTGTGGCTGACCTGCCTTGGCTCTTTCCTGATGGGTGTATACCAGGTTGCTCCCACTGCTAATGTGACGCTTCCCTCATGTTTGACCCCAGCTTCCTTAGCTTTCATGGACAAAAGGTCAACAGCTCTTTAGGAACACTCCAGCCCTTTGGCACCAGACTGCTGTGACACAGAGAGATCCAGCTGTGAGGACTAGGCAGCTACTGTTTGCTGCCTCTCTGGCATGCAGTGCCCATTATTGGACCACTCAGACTATGCCTTGTCAGCCAGTCTAGTACATCTCCATTGTGATAGCTATTCTTTTAAAAAAATATTTATTTATTTTAGAGAGTGAGATAGAAAGAGGCAGATAGAAAGACAATGGACTTGTCAGGGTCTCCAGCCACTGCAAACAAACTCCAGATGCATGTGCCACCTTGTGCATCTGGCTTACTTGGGTGCTGAGGATTTGAACCGGGGTCCTTTGGCTTTGCAAGCAAGTGTCTTAACCACTAAACAAGCTCTCCAGCCCAATAGCTATTCTTTCTATCAGTTCTATAACCCTGAGATGATGAATTCTTGCCCCAGAGTGCAATCATAATTTTATATTCCCAGTGATTTGGTAGAATCAATCAGTTCATGTATTTACAGTAATATATAGGCTGTGGATAATCTAAGCAGATATTTTTTCTATTCACCAATTTTTTAGACCCATAAATAATTAAGACAAACAAATAAAACAAGCAATCTGATTGATTTTGGAGAGAGTCTGATATGAAATTAGAATTTCCAAGACCATTCTTAGTCTCCTTGTAATTCTCTTAAGAGCCCTGGTGATAGTTAATTACACTAAAAGTCACCTCCCAAACCAGTCCCAGGGCCTCGTGAGCTACAGTGGTTTGCTTTAGACATAAACTCACAGTCCTTGGTGAGAGAGAGCTCTCAAACAGGGAAGAAGCAATTCCATGCTGAGGGAAACAAAGCTAGTACCCGAGAAGTCTAAGATAGGGAGCAGAAAAGGACAGCTGATGTAAACAGCAAGAGCCAGGCTCTCTCTGTGAACAATTGGGTTTAGGCTGAAGGTTAGTTACAAATACAATCTCGAGTGTGTGAGAGGCACACTAGCTTTTATTTTTTTTTCTCTCCTCTAAATTGATAAGTTGGCAGGTTTGAGGCCTGTGTCCTTTATAAGCCCCACTGCAGAGCTGAGGATTTAATACAGCTGGAGAGGCAGTGAACAGCCCTAAGGTCACTGGTGCTTCTCAAAAGTAAAAATGTTTTGTTTTATGAAAAACACAAAATACAGAGAAAATTGAGCCTTCACATAGATGATGTGAAGAAGGAAGAGAGTAGTACATAATGAAATTTTGAATTCCCAAAGAACTTTACAGAAAGTCTGAATTCTCTTGGACAACAGACCTGCCTTCTTCCTTTTTTAATATATTTTTGTTCATTTTTATTTATTTATTTGAGAGCAACAGAGAGAGAAAGAGGCAGGTAGAGAGAAAGAGAGAGAGAAAGAGGGAGGGAGAGAATGGGCACACCAGGGCTTCCAGCCACTGCAAACAAACTCCAGATGCATGTGCCCCCTTGTGCATCTGGCCAACGTGGGTCCTGGGGAACCGAGCCTTGAACCGGGATCCTTAGGCTTCATAGGCAAGTGCTTAATGGCTAAGCCATCTCTCCAGCCCCAGACCTGCCTTCTGATTTAAATGTCTTTGAATAGTAAATGGTATGGAGTTCCACATGGAGAGGTGAGGACAGCACAGACTCAGGGAACCTGCTATGGCCATATGGTTAGATAGCCTCTCTTCCTCTGGATATGGGGAGATCTCTTGTCTTCCTGTTTGTTCTGGATTTGAGATATTGTTCAGGTTGTCCTTATTACCTCAATACCAAGGAATTTACACTAAATCAATAGGATGATAAAATATAATATCATTTTAATTTTTATTTATAAGTCACAGCCATATACTTGCTTTAAAAAAATCATACATAGCAACAAAGCATGGCAGACAGTAATAAGTCTTGCTTAGCTAAGTCTTAACTGGCAAATACAAAGAATGGATGCTACCTAAATAGATCTAGGCAGTGCTCCTTCTTTGAGGTGCTTCTTTGTATCCAACTCACGGCTCTTACTATATATACATCTACAGAACTTCTGCATGCTAGTTGTTAGGGAAAATTTACAAGTGAGGATATAACAGGAACAGATGAAATGGGCATACATATTCTTTTGAGACAATAAAGAGGATATGGGCACTATTAAGAAAGTTTCTGATGGGTATCACATTAAGAATAGGAAAGGCTATGGATGACTATGGTGATGAAAAGAAAAGGTTCCTAAATAGTTTCATTTTGTGGTGGTTTAAATCAGATGTCCCCCATAAACCCATGTGTTCTAAATGCTTGGCTCCCAGTTGGTGGAAATTTATGAGGTAGAACCTTATTGGAGGAGGTATGTCACTAGGGGCAGACCGTGAAGTTTATTAGCCGCCAGTTTGCCACTGCTAGTTGGCCCACTCTCCTGTCACCATTACCCACCTACTGGAGAGGAGTGATGTCCAGCCTCTGCACATTCCAAACTTTGCCCTGTCATTATGGCACTTACTATTGAGACTGTGAGCAATTTTTCCCTCCCATTAGCTGCTTTTGATTGTGTACTTTGTTCCAGCAACTATAACAAAATATTGGTACCAGTGGAGTTTAGATGTGGCTTCTAGAAACCTAATTGTGGCTTTTGACCTTTTAGAACTGATTTGCAGAAGGTAAGTTGAAGAATTTGAAAGCCTGGCCTAAGAGACGCCTTGCTGTAAGCAGAGTGCAGGAACATTGTGGTCTAAGTTGAAAGACCTAAATTCAGAAAGAACAGAGGAGACCTGGCTGATGAGGAAAGAAAGAGCTTTATGCATATTAGGTTAGAAGCAGTTTATGTGAGAGTCTTGTGTTCTGCCTATGTTCAGAGAACTTCAGCAGGGTCAAGTATAGAAGAAATGGGTTGATGTGGGCAAAATGATAAAAAACAGAATGAACTGAAAGCTGGGCTAGAGACTACATCCTGCTTCATCTACAATGGTTTAAGAGATTACCACCATTGTAATTAAGCCAGATGTTTTGTATTGAGACAGTAGAAGGAATGCTGACTCTTTTGAAAGTAGGGGATAAGAATGTTGAAGGAGTTTTCTTGTTCTTCAGAGTCAATATTTTAAAGGGAGAAATATGTTTTATACTTTATCTACTTATTTATTTGAGAGAGTGTGATGGGAAGAGTCAGATAGAGAGAGAAAGGACATTCCAGAGCTTCTAGCCACTGTAAATGAACTCCCAGATGCATGTGCCACCTTCTGCATCCAGATTTATGTGGGTACTGGGGAATTGAACCTTGGTCCCTTGGCTTTGTTGGTAAACATCTTAACCACTAAGTCATCTCTCCAGCTCCAAAGGCAGCTTCCCCCAGCCTTGGATTAACAAATTTGGTAGCCTCCAGGCATAACAGATGGAAGCATAACACATGCAGGAAAGAAAGGATCTTTGGATTTACAACACAGTTATTTTTTATTTTTTAAGGAAATGGCCACTACGTGATGTGGGGCAGAGTTGTTGGAGTCCCAGCATAAAGGACCAGTGGAGACATGTGTATGAACTAAGAGTTGCAGTGGAGAGAGATGCCAGGATTTTTTGAGATACAGGACCATAGAACAAGGAGAGCTATTGGCTCAGGATAGAGTTTTCCCTGTGCTGTGGACATTCCAACTAGAGGGACAGAATTGGAATCCCAGAGACTTTGTTGTGGATCTGAGGTGGATAAATAATTGCAGGATTTGATATTTGCTTTGGTTAACTCTTTCTTAATGTGTCATCTTTTGTAGTGTGACTGTTTACTCTATGCCATTCTATGTTTTTACTTTTATAGGCTCCCACTTAAGAGACCTTGGATTTTGGAGATGTTTGAATTGTTTAGGGATTGATACAAACTACAGGGACTTTTAAAGTTGGACTGAATGCATTGCATTTTACAACATGAGTGGTTTTCTTTTTATGGGAGTCAAGGGTAGAATGTGGTGATTTGAATCAGATGTCCTTCATACACTCATGTGTTCTGATTACTTGGTCCCTAGCTGGTAGCAACTTGGGACATGGGGACCTTGCTGGGGGCTGACATTGAGTTATTAGCTCCCATTTGCCATGGCTAATCTGCTCACTCTCCTTCTACTATTTTCCACCTGCTGGGATGAGAAGGTAATGTCCAGCATTTGCTCACTCATGCCAGCCTTTCCTCTGCCACCTTGAAGCTTCTTGTCAAGACAGTAAGCCAAAATATAAAATTAAAAAAAAAAAAACTTTCCTCCCATCAGCTGCTTTTGGTTGGGTCTTTGTCCAGCAATAAGGTAATTAAAACACATTGAGAAGTGAATGAAGTGTCCACTGGAAAGACAAGGATAAGAATAGGCCATGCCACATCAAGGCACAAATATATATATATGTATTTAAGGCTGAAGTGTAATTTGACTGGAATGACCCATATTTGGAGCATAGTGTCACATAAAATGGGAGAGCTGAGGGGAAGCCCCCCCTTTTTTTATGAGGTAGGGTCTCACTCTAGCCCAGGCTGACCTGGAATTCACTGTGGAGTCTCAGGGTGGCCTCAAACTCACATCAATCCTCCTACTTCTGCCTCCTGAGTGCTGGGATTAAGCCCAGTTTTTTCTCACTCTGTCCAAAATGTTCCACCTGATGAGGAAGAAAATAGGCTATGCACATTATCTTTGCTTGAGTATTGCTCTAGTTCTCACACTGACCTGTAACCTCCTTGAACCTCTCATCTCTGTTGACAGAAGTTTGTGCCTGTGTGTTACTCTATAAGAAAGCCCTTTTGGGCTGGAGAGATGGCTTAGTGGTTAAGTTCTTGCCTGTGAAGCCTGAGGACCCTGGTTCGAGGCTCAATTCCCCAGGACCCACATTAGCCAGATGCACAAGGGGGCACACATGTCTGGAGTTCATTTGCAGTGGCTGGAGGCCCTGGCATGCCCATTCATTCTCTCTTCTCTCTCTCTCTCTCTCTCTCTCTCACTCACTATCTCTCTCCCTCTTTCTCTCTCTGTCTATTACTCTCAAATAAATAAATAAAAATAAACAAAACAAACATTTTTAAAAAGAAAGAAAGCCCTTTTGCACTCAGCCTCTTGTCAAAAGTCTGCCATGCAAGGAAATGTACCATAGCAATCTGTGAACTCTTACTGTGTCCTACTCAAGGGCAAACCAGCTCCTCAGGGACGGAGTAAATGGGAAAGCACACTCAGCTGTATTTCCTCCCTCCCTCTGTAGTCTCTCTTCCACAGAGTAGGCATCTGCTCTGCTCTGCTCCTTTCTCCATGAGACTTGTAGGCACCCGGTGGGGAGGCATGTGCAGGCCAATAACCGTGGTTCCTGGAAGAAAAATCTCCTTAATTCTGAGGTTCGGTATTAGGAAGCCCACTTATCCTTATTTGCCAATGGCTGTATGAAAGATGCATTCCTCGTCTCTCTGTTTGACTCCTGCACCTACCTCTTGCTTGCTTCCAGGCTCCTGTGGATCAAGGGGGCTTCATAGCCTGGATGCACCCATCCAATCCTAAGTAAGCACTCAGGAAATGTATGTGACAAAATGAATGTGTGCTTGAAGTAATGATAGCTACTAGAAATATGAAGCAACCAAGTCATCATTCTATCACCCCATATCTTTTCAAAATCTCCACTATGACTGGCATTATTGATAATGAGATCTTTCCTTGAGGTCATTTCGGGTCACCATTAAGACATCACTTTTTATATTTCTATTTTTTAAGAATTATTCAATATTTCCTTATCTCTTATGTAAAATTGTTTTTCAATCTCTGAGAATATTACTATTATCTCTTAGCTTTCAACTTCCACCATTCATCCCCAACCACCACTTCCTGTGGTTACAATCCCAATAACCTTGGTATCCAAGTTTACTTAAAAGTTGTAAGCAGTCTGGAGATGACTCAGTGGGTTAAGATGCTTGCTTCCATTGTGTCATTTTTTCTTACTGCTGTATAGAATTCCATTGTGTAGATATACCACATCTTAGTTATCCATTCTTATAGTGATGGACATCTGGGTTGATTCCAGCACTTAGCTATTACAAATTGAGCTATTACAAATTGGTTGAGCAAATCTCTCTAGCCTGTGGTTTGAAGGTTTTAGGGAAGATGCCCAGTAAGGGAATAACTGGATCTGTTGGTATCTCTATACTCAGCTTTTTCAGAAGTCTCCATATTGCTTTCCAAAGTGGTTGTACCATCCTACATTCCCACCAACAGTGGATGAGTGTTCCTACTTCTCCACATCCTTGCCAGCATTTATTTTTATTTGATTTTTTGATGTTTGCTATCCTTATTGGGGTAAGGTGGAATCTCACAGTTGTTTTAATTTGCATTTCTCTGATGATTAGGGATGATGAACATTTTCTTAAGTGTATGTTTGCCATTTCTATTTCTTCCTCTGTAAACTGTCTGTTCAGCTCTTTGCCCCATTTTGTGAGTGGGGTGTTTGACTTCTTACTGTTTAGATTTTTGAGTTCTTTGTAGATTCTAGAGATTAGGCCTCTATCAGTTGGATAACCCACAAATATTTTCTCCCATCCTGTGGGTGATCTATTGGCTTTGCTTATTATTTGTTTGTCTGTAAAGAAACTCTTCAGCTTCATGTGATCCCATTGGTTGAGTGACGGTTTAAGTTCATGAGCTACAGGGGTTTTGTTCAGGAAGTCTTTTTCCATTCCTATATCATGGAAAGTACTTCCTAAATTTGCTTCCAAAGCTTAATGAACTGGGTTTGCTTCCCCAATACCCATATGCAGCCAGATGTACAAAGTGGTGCATGCTTCTGGACTTCATTTGTATAGGCCCTGGCACACCCTTTCTCTGTCTCTTTGCTTGTGAATAAATATATAAAAACATATTTTTTAAAGTTGTAAGCATCTCTAAGTTTAGAGTATAGGTGCTCTTATTGTCACATGTAGAGATAGAAGTAGAACAATTCCTTTTCTCCCAATTATAAGGGTCATAATATCATAAAGGACAGGCTACTAAGAAAAGAGCTTGAAATATTTATTTAATCATAGTTTTGTGCAACAAGAGAACCTTCAGAATGAAGACTTCCAAAGAGGAGATGTCTAAACTTCAAATTCCACGAAGCAGGGGCAGTCACATATAAATAGGAATAGACAAAATGAGTATAATTGTTCTGAGTGGGACAGCCTATAGAAGC
This sequence comes from Dipus sagitta, assembly GCA_036346955.1. Classification (NCBI taxonomy): domain Eukaryota; kingdom Metazoa; phylum Chordata; class Mammalia; order Rodentia; family Dipodidae; genus Dipus; species Dipus sagitta. The sequence goes on along the minus strand of CM070772.1, from coordinate 127,073,527 downwards.
TTCTGTGTTCAGATTCTTCCTGGTCTCTCTGTTGTATCATTTCTTCTCCTGAATAATGGGCAGGCCTCCACTAAAATAGGTCTTATGATCCATTGCATAGGTAAGTGAGAGAACTTCTTTAGGGGTAGCTTCAAAACAGAAAGTCATGGGGAAGGTGGAGGTTAGAATAATGCTAGCTGAGATCAGTGAGTTTGGGAAAAGGAGTCTGTGGTGCTTTGAATGTAAAATGTCTCCCACAGCCCCACACATGTGTTTTGTATACTTATTCCCTAGCTAGTATCAATTTGGGAAAGTAGTGGAGCCTTTGGGAGACAGAGCATTGCTGAGTGAGGTGTGTCGCTGGGAGCAGACCTTGACATTTATTAGTCCAGCCCACCCTACTGGGTATTTAGAGCTACCTCACTAGGACTGTTTCCTCCCCATGCTGCGGTAACAAGATGTGATATTCAGCTGCCTGCTTCACCATGCTTTCCTTGGCATGATGAACCTAACCCCTCAAGACCACAAGCCAAAATGAACTTTTACTTCCCATTTGCTGCTTCTGGTCTAGTGTCTTATGTATGTATTTTTTTCAACAACCAGAGTGTTATGACCAGCCTTGAGGAAAAGGAATTCTATGAGTTACTTCAAGAGAGAATGAGGAGCATAAGAAGGTCATCAAAACCTTCCAAGACACCTCAATATGTCCTTTAGTTCAAACCACTCACAAGGCTTAAGCAACATGTTTTGGGATAACATTTTTTTCAACTGCTATATATATCCTATATATAATGTACGATGTACATATATGTGTATGCCATGTATGTACATTCATATTTATGTACATGTGTGCATATGCATGCAGAAGCCAGAAAGAAACATTAGATGTCTTCCGCTATTATTTCTCCACCTTAATTTTATGGGACAGGGACTCTCATTGAACCCAGAATTTAGTAATTTTGCTAGAAAAAGGTATTCAGCAATCCCTCCCCAGTGCTCAGACTACAGGCTTGCTCCACTATGCCTAGGTTTTACATGGGTGCTGAGAATAGAACTCAGGCCCTCACACATGCCCAGCATTCACTTTACCCAATGAACTGTCTCTCCATCCCCTGAGATATAATTTTCTGAGCCCCCAAAAATGGTCATCTCCATCCTCATGAGGACATGATTCTTACTGGGAACATTAAGTTTGCATTCCAGGTACTGGGCTCTTACTTCTCTTCTCATATACTACTCAGAACCGATAGTTTTCCTTTTTAAAGAAAATGCAGATAACATTTTGTCAATAGCATATCAACTACACCAAGAAATCTACCTGAAATTGAAAGCTACGTGTTAACCAAGTAGCTTTCTGAAATTGGATGGTCACCCCTCCTTCCAAAGTTCCCTTGAAAACATGAGACCCTGAAATCAGTGGACTAAATAAAGTTGTAGTTAGGAGATATGACTGGAAAATGTAGAAGTAATCAGAAGTTTAGCTTCCACAGATACCTGCAGGAGAGTGGGGAATGTCCACGTATCAGTATAGAATTTTAAAAGAAGGTGGGGGATAGAACCCATTGAAAATGGAAAAACAATTAAAAATATATTGAAAGTAGAAAGCAAAAGAGAAATCATTCCTAATTAATTCTGGTGCCCTACTCAACCTTAGTCTCTTTGTAATCCTACTGGGAACATCTTTATTGATCTGGAGGTCCAGCAGCAAGCTTCTGATGCTTATCTCAGCATAAAAAACAGGCTCTTGTGATGAGCAGTGATTTAATTACATGACAATCACTGTTAACAATGCATGGCGAATACCAAAAAATATGCATAGCAAGACTGGCAGTGATAAATGCAGACTTGGCATTGACTTTTAGCAAAGTTTCTGGCTGAAAGGACTGATGAGTCTCCCAGAGGAAACTGACTTCACTGTCTATTTAAGTAACAACAAAGTTTATTTTAAAAACTGACCTTAATCATCTACAGCTTCTCTCTCTCTCTCTCTCTCTTTCTCTCTCTCTCTCTCTCCCCTCTCTAACTCTTTTATATTAGTTACCTTTTCCTTCCTTTTCTTAGTGGGCATGGACCTGTAACTCCTAGTACCAGCATGTGGCTATCATCCACAATGAGCTTTTGATCAGAGAGACCTACAAGGTTTCCTAAAGAAAGACAGATCTCTCTCAGAGTACTTGACGACCCACCAAAGGTTAGTGGTAAGACCCTGCTGCTGAAGACACCTTATGTGGTTGACATGTAAAATGGAATGGCATGGCTGGAAGCTGGAAGAGAGTCAGTCCCCAGACAGTCAGCGCGTCTAGTGCCAGAAGATGCTACATGGGCGACTGGGGGAAAATGACTAATATCTGTCCAAACAACTCGTGATCTAACCTACTTAGCAGCAAATAACCTGTCATGATGCTCACACAAGTACAATAGTGGTGCACAGCCATGGTGGGAAACCAACTGCTCTTGATTTGGCTAACTGATCCCCTCAGTGGTACAGGACCCATAGCTGGATCTGGGAAACAAGTCAGAAACATATTCAAACATAAGCCCACTCTCCATTAACAAGCTACCATCAATTGTGGGCTACAAGAGGAACTACACCTATTAAATTCTCTATAAAAAAGTAAGGGTTATCTCATTTGTCCTGGTGCTAACTTACTCTCCATTGGAGAATATGCTTCTCTTTTTCAGATAAGGAGAGAGCCACCCCATCATACCTCAAAAGGGCCCCAGCTGAAACTAAGAACAATTGGCAAAACAAGCAAGGGTGCTGTTTTCTTGGTGAACTGGATACCAGCACAAGGGTGAAGGAGATCAACACACAGAAAAATCAACTCCTACAAATTCAGAGAGCCAGTGACCCAGAGGCCCACAACACCTCATCACTGAAGCAGACCAAAAATGAACCCAACATGGCTCAGGGAAATTTTGCGGAAGGGGGGCAGAAAGAATGTCAGAACCACATGTAGGGTCATGATATGCAGAGACATTTATCCCACCCATAACTGTGGGCTAACTCCACAATGCATGACCCATATACCTCAACAAGGAGGGGCCAGGGGGAGGGGTGGGATGTGGATGAGCCTAACAATGGCCCCAAATTGACTGTATTTGTTGAGTACAAAACTAATTAATAAAAAAAGTATGTCTTTTTTTCTAAAACCTAAGAAATATACCTAGAATCAAGCCTTTCCACCAAGTTTTGAAAGATCTCATGCCAGGTACTAAAGATTCATTCATTACTCATGCCAATATTGGAAAATTATGGAAGACATCCATGGAAATCAGACACATTGTCATAATCAGACACTTTCAGAATAAAATTCCAAGTCAGTTCAGACATGTTATTATAGAGTTGGCTTTTAGAAGCATATTAGAAATAATAAAGCCATCTCTGTCTTTATCATTTCATTAAATGGGATTAGATTAGTCAAACTAGATTAATAGTTTCAAAGGACTATGTCATTGTGTTAATTGGTATAGGCTACTTTGAAACATCTGGGGAGAAAAAAAATAGGTAAATAAGGGTTAAAGATTGTGCTAATTTTATTTTTTTTCTTTTTTGCATATTTATGCACACACATGCCAGAGGCCAGAGGCCAGAGGTCAATGTCAGACGGTTCTTCCTCTATTTTATTCTTTGGAATAGGGTATCTTTCTGAACATAGAGATCATCAGTTTGGCTAGGCTAGCTATCTAGTGAGCCCTAGATATTCCTTGGCCACACCTGAGATTACAGCACATGCCACAATGCCCAGGATTTTATGTGGGAACTAAGTATCTGAATTTAGGTCTTTATGTTTGTATTGCAATCACTTTACCCCACTGATCCATTGCTCTAGTTTTTATTTTGTAGTCTTTTAAACTTATTTTAATGAATATGGTAGAATATCTTTTATGTTTTGAGAGGACAAGGTATGACAATCTTACAAAAGAACAGATTCATGCAAGTGAAGAGGGTAAAATGAGAGTCATCACAGACAAGCACTGTGAAGAGTTGAGGATGGATGGAGTATGATGGTGAGCTGAGAGAGGAAGAGCTGAAACAGATTGCTGGTACAGTGGTGAAGTGAGCTGCTTTGTTCTTGATGACCCTTGAAAATCTTCTACCTGTAGTTGGTAGGGTGTAAATGGCACAGGTGAATTCAGGGACATCAGTAAGCATTTTCTATGGAGGATATACATAGCCAATGTTGTCTGATGTAGAGAGCCGAGAGGTGACCGCCATTATGGCGCTGACATCCGGCCTCGGCCCTGGTGAGAATAGCGCATGTGCAAGTGGCAAAAGCGCGCCAAGTCACTGCCCAGCCCGGGCATATGAGCGTCATATGAGCATCATATGAGCGCGCAGCCAATCAGCAGAGTACACGCCACCTAGGGGCTATATAAGCGGCGCCATTTCGGGGGCGCTGGGTCTTCCTCTTTCATCTGTTCAATAAACGCTTGCTGCAGAAGGATCCTGGTGTCCACGTGCGTTCTTGCTGGCGAGACGACTACGCGGGCTACAACTGGTGCCGAAACCCGGGACGCCGGGTGCCTGTCATCGCCGGCGCCGAGGAGACCCCCCATTCACGGGGAAGGATTCAGAACTACAGGACTGAGGTAGGTTCTGAGAGGCATGTTTGGTCTTGACTTGTCTCATCTTTCATCCAAATTGGTAGGAGCAATTTTCGCTCTCCCTATTGTGATGGTGGCTCTCGTTCTCTTCTTTGTGAACATGGGAGCCTCACATTCGGAGCTACAAGACAACATGTCAGAAACAGAACGGGATAAAAGTTTAGGGGCCCTTGAGGAAAAAGAAAAAGACGTCTCTAAGAAAAAAGGCCTTTCCGCGGACGCTAAGTCCACAGAAAGAAAAAACAAGGGAAAAGACGCCCTGGGAGAGAAACATGAGAGGGAAAAGAGAAGTCCAAAAAGGAGGCTTCTTTATCCGATAAAAGAATTAGAGGCTTTAGGAATTGATAGCTCAGAGTCTGAGGATCTTAGTCCCTCCGAGGAGGAAAAATTAGATGGCGAAGCGGCTCGCTATGGGGAGGAGAGATATTATTTTGATAAGCTACTGCAAAATCGAAAACAAAAGAAGATAGGAGATAAGAACCGCGCGGCTTTTCAATCTGCCGCCCCTATCATTCCCAGTGCTCCTCTGCCTTATGCCGGCAAGCATTGTTCAGATTCCTTCCTTTCAGAGGGGGACAAAAAGAGGTGCTTACAAGCCTTCCCGGTGTTTGAGGCTACGGATAGAGGCCGCGTTCATGCGCCGGTAGAGTATGCCCTCATTAAGGAACTTGCTGAATCAGTTAATAAGTATGGAGTAGATGCTAATTTTACAGTTATGCAGCTTGAGAGACTCGCCACTATGGCAATGACTCCAAATGATTGGCAAGTTACAGTAAAAGCTGCTCTTCCTAATATGGGACAATATTTAGAATGGAAAGCCCTTTGGCACGATGCTTCTCAAACTCAGGCAAGGGCTAATGCCAATGCAAAAGATAATCAACGGCACTGGACCTTTGATTTACTAACAGGGCAAGGCCAATTTGTTCATAATCAAACAAACTATGACTGGGGAACATATGGTCAGATCTCTGCCGCTGCTATTAAAGCATGGAAAGCCCTCTCAAAAAAGGGCGAGGCCGGGGGACACCTAACAAAGATTATTCAAGGCCCCCAGGAGTCATTCTCGGACTTTGTAGCCAGGATGACGGATACAGCGGACAGGATATTTGGGGACCCAGAACGAGTTAAGCCAATGATAGAACAACTAGTGTTTGAAAATGCCTCCCCAGAGTGTAAGACAGTCATTGCTCCTAGGAGAAGCAAAGGGCTGACAGACTGGATAAAGGTTTGCCGAGGACTCGGAGGCCCACTCACTAATGCTGGCCTTGCAGCGGCTATATTACAGACTAAAAACCGCCAGAGTCTCGGAGGCAATAAAGCTTGTTATAACTGCGGCAAAGCGGGTCATTTAAAACAAGATTGTCGTGCTCCTGCACAAAAGAAAATTCCAGGACTATGCCCCAAGTGTAAAAAGGGCAATCACTGGACCAATGAGTGTCACTCAGTTAGAGATATTCAGGGAAAACTTATTCAGCATGATACCCCTTCTGAAGAAAGAAATGAAAATGTTCCAAAAAACGGGTCTCAGGGCCCCAGGTCTCAGGGCCCCAAAAGATATGGGACACAAGTGGACAACAGGAGGGCATGTCTAGCTGTAGAGCAACAAGAGGTTCCACAGGACTGGACCTCCGTTCCACCTCCCAATTCTTATTAATGCCACATATGGGAGTGCAACCAGTCCCGGTTGAATTTGAAGGTCCCCTCCCTAAAGGAAGTGTCGGCCTTATTTTAGGACGCTCCTCTCTTACCCTAAAGGGGCTTATGATTCATCCTGGAATAATGGATCAAGACTATACTGGAAAGCTTCAGGTTCTTTGCTCTTGCCCGCAAGGCATATTTTCAATTTCCCCTGGGGATAAGATTGCTCAATTAGTTCTCCTCCCCAGCTTACACGACCATTTTCCTTCCACCCAAATGCCAAGAGGCACAAAGGGGCTTGGTTCTTCAGGAACTGACTGCGCTCATTTGGTAGTTGATCTTTCAACTAGGCCTACTTTACAACTACAGATAGAAGGGAAGAGCTTTTCTGGCATTTTGGACACTGGAGCTGATAAAAGTATCATTTCCTCCCAATGGTGGCCTAAGGCGTGGCCTGTTACACAATCGTCTCACTCTTTACAAGGGTTAGGATATGAGGCTAGCCCTACAGTAAGTTCACGGTCACTGACTTGGCAAACACCAGAAGGTCAAACAGGAAGCTTTATACCCTATGTGCTCCCTCTCCCTGTTAATCTATGGGGAAGAGACATTTTACAGGAATTAGGACTAGCATTGACTAACAAATACTCTCAGCAAGCTCTAGATATTATGAAAAGGATGGGATATAAGGAAGGAAGAGGCCTTGGCAAAAAAGAGCAAGGGAGATTAAGCCCGATCCCACAAGAAGGTAATGCAGGGAAGCAAGGTCTGGGTTTTCATTAGCTGCCATTGAGGGTTCCATGCCCATATCCTGGCTCACAGAGGAAGCCATATGGGTTCCTCAATGGCCTCTTTCCTCTGAAAAGTTAAAAGCTGCTACGAGGCTGGTTAAAGAACAAGTACAGCTTGGTCATTTGGAGCCCTCTACCTCTCCTTGGAATACACCTATTTTTGTTATAAAAAAGAAATCTGAAAAATGGAGACTTCTCCATGATTTGAGGGCCATCAATGCACAGATGCGGCTATTTGGCTCCGTGCAACGAGGCCTGCCTTTGCTCTCTGCTTTGCCTAAACAATGGAAAATTATAATTATAGATATTAAAGATTGCTTCTTCTCCATTCCTTTATGCCCACAAGATAGACATAGATTTACATTTACTCTACCTGCTGTTAATCATTTTGAGCCAGATAAAAGATATCAATGAAAAGTTTTGCCTCAAGACATGGCCAATAGCCCCACTATATGTCAGTTATATGTGCAATTGGCCCTTGAACCAGTTAGAAAACAATTTCCCTCTCTGCTGTTAATCCATTATATAGATGATATTCTTATGTGCCATAAGAAATTAGTTGTTTTACAGACTGTATATCCTTTATTATTAAAAACCTTAAGACAATGGGGCCTGCATATTGCTTCCGAGAAGGTTCAAGTTTCAGAAGTAGGTTCCTTTTTAGGGACGGTTATTTACCCAGAAAAAATAGTTCCTCAAAAATTAGAGATCCACAGAGATCATTTACGAACGTTAAATGATTTTCAAAAATTATTGGGTGATATAAATTGGTTGAGACCGTTTCTAAAAATTCCCTCTGCTGAATTGAAGCCATTGTTTAACATCCTGGAAGGAGATGCTCATATTTCTTCACCTAGAGCCTTAACACCAGCTACAAGCCGCGCCCTAAAAGTGGTAGAAGAAGCTTTACAGGATGCTCAGTTGAAACGCATAGAGAAAGCCAAAACTTTCGACCTGTGCGTTTTTAAAACTAGGCATTTACCAACTGCCGTGCTGTGGCAAGATGGACCCTTATTGTGGGTTCATCCCAACGCTTCTCCTGCTAAGATTATTGATTGGTACCCAGATGCAATTGCTCTGCTTGCCCTTCGTGGATTAAAGGCAGCCATTACTCATTTTGGAAAAGAACCCAGGTCTTTAATTGTGCCTTATACAGCCCATCAAGTTCAGATATTAACTGCTACTTCTGATACTTGGGCGGTGTTAATCACCTCCTTTGGTGGTTTAATAAACAATCATTACCCTAGACACCCTATTTTACAATTTGCCTTAACCCAAGAGGTTGTGTTCCCACACATTATATCTCGGGAGCCACTTCAAGATGGGCTGGTGGTCTATACAGATGGGTCAAAAACAGGAGTAGGGGCCTATGTGGTTAATGATAAGATTATATCTAAACAATATCCTGAAACCTCACCTCAAGTTGTAAAATGTTTGGTAGTATTAGAAGTTTTGAAAAAATTCCCAGGTCCCCTGAATATTGTTTCGGATTCCTGTTATGTAGTAAATACAACAAAAACTTTAGAGGCTGCTGGGTTGATTAAGGCATCTAACAAGCTTACAACAATTTTTCAAAAGATTCAGTTTGCCTTGATTAATAGGAGATCTCCTGTTTTCATTACACATATCAGGGCTCATTCGGGCCTACCGGGGCCCATGTCCCGTGGAAATGACTTGGCAGATCGGGCCACGAAGTTTATCATGCTTGTTCTTTCATCAAAATTGGAGTTGGCTAAAAGTTTTCATAAAAGGTTTCATGTCACAGCTGAGACATTGCGTCGTCGGTTTGACATCACTAAAAAAGAGGCTAGAGATATAGTAACTCAATGTCAAAATTGCTGTCAATTTTTACCTGTGCCTCATGTAGGAATTAATCCCAGAGAAATTCGCCCATTACAAATTTGACAGATGGATGTTACTCACGTCCCATCTTTTGACAAATTACAATATTTACATGTTTCCATTGATACTTGTTCTGGAGTTATGTTTGCTTCCCCATTAACCGGGGAAAAAACAGCCCATGTTATTCAACACTGCCTCGAGGCGTGGAGTGCCTGGGGGAAGCCCAAAATTCTTAAAACTGACAATGGACCAGCTTATACTTCTCAAAAATTTGGACAGTTCTGTCACCAGATGGGAGTGACCCATTTGACAGGTCTCCCATATAATCCTCAAGGACAGGGTATTATAGAACGGGCTCATCGCACTCTAAAGTCTTATTTAATAAAACAAAAAGGGGGAGTCGATGAGGCTCTGCCCTCAGTCCCACGAGTGACTATATCCATAGCACTCTTTACTCTTAATTTTTTAAATTTGGACAGTCAGGGCCATTCGGCGGCTGACCGTCATTGCTCAGAGCCTAACAGGCCACAGGAGATGGTTAAGTGGAAAGATGTTTTGACTGGTCAATGGAGAGGCCCGGATCCTATTTTAATAAGATCCAGGGGAGCTGTTTGTGTTTTTCCACAGAAAAAAGACAATCCATTCTGGCTACCAAAACGCCTAACACGTAGACTTGTGAGACCTGACAAATCATCGAGATCCTGTGCAGGAGCCGAAAAAGTGGACAAGATCCATTATGAAGACCCTACTCTACTAGAGTTGACCCCTCCCTAGCTGTGGGCCTGACATCCTGGATTTCTTCAGCCTTCTCTTTCTTTAAGGAATGGGTGGGAGTGGCGCTGTTTGGTGCAGCCCTATGTTGTGGCTTAGTGTTCCTGCTTTGGTTGTTCTGCAAGCTCAGAGCTCAATAGCAATGTGACAAGGCCGTTATTGCGCAAGCACTTGTGGCTATGGAACAGGGATCATCTCCTGAAATTTGGTTAATTAATTAAACTGAGACCCTCAGTCGATGCACCTCAAGGGTTTAGCCCATTGCACTGAGTCGATGGGAGATCTAAGTCTAATCAGCCCTTGCCTAAGTGGCTGCAGCACCAAAATATGAGATTGACAGCCCTTGCACCCCCAGGAACAATATTCCATTACACAGGGATGGGTGTTAACTCCCCTTTTTGTCTCTCCCTTGGCCTTTGCACTCAGAGGACTTGTCACCATTGCACCTGATAAGGTGAGGGAGTGAGCTCTTGATCGCTTATTCCCCAAGGAAAGAATTTGCTTGATCGAGCATAGGGTTGTTTGGTGCTGCGCTGGCTGGGCTATGAGGCAGTTGTCATCTTATTAAAACAAACAGGGGGAGATGTAGAGAGCCGAGAGGTGACCGCCATTATGGCGCTGACATCCGGCCTCGGCCCTGGTGAGAATAGCGCATGTGCAAGTGGCAAAAGCGCGCCAAGTCACTGCCCAGCCCGGGCATATGAGCGTCATATGAGCATCATATGAGCGCGCAGCCAATCAGCAGAGTACACGCCACCTAGGGGCTATATAAGCGGCGCCATTTCGGGGGCGCTGGGTCTTCCTCTTTCATCTGTTCAATAAACGCTTGCTGCAGAAGGATCCTGGTGTCCACGTGCGTTCTTGCTGGCGAGACGACTACGCGGGCTACAGTCTGAGTTCACAAAACTGGAGGCTTCTTCTTTTGAAAATATCAGTGACATTTCTGAAGGGTTATACCAGAAAGTTAAGGTCAAGAACATAAGGCTAGACTGATTCAAAGCTCAGTTCTGTTATTTAATATTACATGTTACTTTGAACAATTGTTTTATCCGTCTGTGTTTTAGTTTATTCATTTGGAAAATGTTAGACAATAATGGTACTAACTCCCCATAGTTGTTCTGATGATTAAATAATCACTTTCAGCTTTATGAAGGCATAATTGGCAAATAAACATACTTTAAGGAATATAAGATGATACTATTTTCCATTATAATAGTTTATTCTTGCCACCAGCATTGAGTAAGGGCTCTGCTGTTTCCATAGCCTTGCCAATATGGTATCCTTTGACTTTTCCCAGCAGCTAGATGGTACCTAGTTGAGGTATTGATTTGCAGGTTTTTTGATGATTTCTGATGTTGAATAATTTTTCTTATACTTATTTCAGACTTGCGTTCTTTGGAAAACATGTTTCTTCAGTTCCCTTTCACAATGATCAATCAAGTTATTTTCTCATTTAGTCATATGAGTTCTGTATTAGTTACTTTTCTCATTGTTGTAAAAAAATAATTACCCACAAATCACCTTAAGGAAAGAAGAGTTTGAGGGGATACAGTCTTTCATTTTAAGCAATTATTTTTACAATAATTTTATATCAACAATAGCAACTAACAGGATTGTTTAATACAACTTATGATTTTTTAACTAAAGAAGAGACAATGCTTCAAAATTAAACTTCACTAAATATGAATTTGCTTTTTATATTTTATTCATATAGCTCCAGGTGCTCCACTGTATTTCTCTTTATTAAGCTTTTAATCTTTGCCACTAAAGGAAAGAATAAGGGTCTGGTTTGGGGGTGGGGGGCTTAGCCAATTTCTTTCAAATGTTTATCTGAACAGTTGTTTTTCTGATTCAGTTAATGTGATATGAAACTTCAGTAGTTTGTATTTTCTGTTAAATATGAAATTTGTGCAACTACACCAGCAGAATGCACAATGTGAAGACATTTGTTTATAATTACTCATGTATTCTGATTGTCTTCCTTTATTTTACAACAACCAGCTATTATAAAATAGATGAAAATGATCCTTTGTTTTCTAAGATTCTCATTCACTTTTGCCATAACCAGTACTCAAACATCATTTGCATAATGTACTGCAGGGTGACTGCACTGCTATAGCTTTATGTTTTTCCTAAAGTTATGCTTACCACCCAAATGTTCTGAGGAGCTCCTGATAGTTATAGGCTTATTAATTTGTAAAAGATATTAAACCACTAATGTCTTATGTACATTGTAAATATTGCCATAGGGCTAATTAAAAATAAGACAAAAATAAGTATAAGTAGGTTATAAAATGTCATATGTGACCAAGATGCTGTAGACTGAATCCATATGTTGAAAGCTAAGCCTCAACATGATGTTGTTAGGAGGTGAGTCCTTTGAAAGGTGTCCACAAGATGGGATTAGTGCTTACATAAAATCTCCATAGGCATCAGCTGTGAATCTGTGAACACCTTGAGTTTGGACTTTCTAGTATGCAGAAATATAAGAAATTCTATTGTGTATAGCCACTCAGTTTATGTTATTTTATTATACGGGTCCAAATGGACTAACTGAAAATAAACTTGAGGATTGGACCAAGACTATCTCAGGGTGTACTTTCCATTGTGCAAGATGGAAACAGTAATAGCTAAATTAAGAGAAATTCAAGGAATGTGAAAATGACTTTAGAATGATTTCTTAAAGACTAGCTGAGAACCTGTAAGACCTAAATAAAGCCCACATGCAAGACAAGTCGTTACCAAATCACTTAACCTCCCCAAGAGCCTCTAAGGTAAATAGTTAAAGAGAAACTGCTAGTAGTCTCAACATTTACATGGTATTCTCAGAATAAATGTAGTGATTGATGGATATTTGATCCAAAGTATCTTCAAATTTCTAACAGTACTATACATCTCTAATAGGCTCAGAGGTATGTAGGAGGCTATGTGGAATAGCAGCCAAAACTAGGAAGGGATTGTGTACACAGCAGGTCTAAGTAAATGCCTAATCAGGAAAAGGTATAAACTCTTTGGGTACTGCAAACTCTCAGATCTTCAAGTTTGTGGACCATCATTTACTGTTAGTTTTTTTTTAATATCACTTTTAATATAATTTTAAACAAAATAAAAATCAAATGGGCTATAGAAATGAGCAGAAAACTCAATGGAAAAGAAGTAAAAATGGATTTTCAAAAAATACATATATGTATAATAAAAATATAAATTAAAGCTACATATAGATGTCATTCTTTACCTATTACATTCAAAATAGTTTGTCAACTATTAGTTTAGTGTTGGTAAAGTTAGGAAAAACATATGCTATCCAAAATTGCTCTAGAAAATAAAAGATTGTAAAGCTCTATGGAGACAAATAGCAATAGTTAGCGTAATTTATTACATCTTTTTTATCTCATCTAAGAACTCTATTTCTAGGAATATATGTAAAGGAACAACTGAATGACAGCCTATTATATGGACAGTTGTAAAGCAATAGATGGAAATAATTAAATGTCTATTACTTAGTACTTCCATATTTGTAAAACTGAATGAGAATTATCTCTATGTGGTACACAGCGGTATCTTAAGTCATCTTAATCTTGATATATTGTAGTGCTTATGATTCCCAAACCATACAAAAGACATTTTCTTTTCTGTCCATTGAGCAAAGGACCAATAACATACTCAATAGAACTGAGCACTTCTACTATCCAGATTTTTCATCTTGAAATATCATTTTCCTAAAAAAAAAAGAAAAAAAGAAAGAAAAAAATTGAATACAAACTAGTATTTGTACAAGTAAAAGCTGATTCCTAGTCTATACAGTAAGGCAGGTACATATGAGTCTGAACTGTCTTTGGTCTAATATCATGGATGCAATCAAAATTTACTAAGGTTATGATAAAAAGAATCAGAGGCCAACTTGAAAAGAGACAGCCTGTTTCAAAGATAGTACAATTTGAGTGGAAGGGAAACAGTGGCAATAATTTGAAACATAAAAGAGTTTAACTATCCTTTAGTACTGTTATTGAAAATATAGGCTGGTGCGGGCACTGTACTTGCAACAATGTTGGGCCCATTAATACATCATTAATGAAAGAAGACAAAAAGAGAAGCATGAGGAAGGGAGGAAGGAAGGAAGGGAAGAAGGAAGGAAGGAGATCACAGTAGAGGGACTGTTGGAGGGAGGAAGGAGTTCAGTGGAAGGGGCATGGAGGAGGGGAAACAAGATAGAATAATTTGAGGGGACTGTGATAAAAATACATTGTGTACATATATAAAAATTGTCAATAAAAAGAAAATGTATTGAAATTTGCCTTGTGACCTACGATATGATCAAGCCTGGAATGTTTTTTAGGTAAAGAATGTATAGTCTACTGATACTGAATAAAATGTTTTACAAATGTCTTCTTGGTCCATTTGATCTATAGTATGATCATATTTGCTGATTTTCTGTCCAAATGATCTATCCATTGATGAAAATGTGGCACTGAAGTTCTCAGTTGTTATCATATTGGACTCTATCTTTTATTTTTGGTCTCAATGTATTTTCTTTATGTAGTTCAGAGGTCCCATATAGTCAGCAAAATAACACAACCACCTATAATTTTTTACAGTTTTTAATTTTAATTTTCCTGTATTTGATATGAGCATCAAATGATAAAGTGCCATAGCTCCAAGTCTGACATCTATAACCAGTGACAAAGTCTGAAGTAGCAATTTCACCCCTCCATCTCAACTGCTCACAGTTTGAGTAACAAACATACCAAACCCCAAGTCAGTAGCTCTCCTTGGCAGCCATTCCATAGTCCTGCCATCTACACTGGGTCTCAACTGCAACCCATAGTTCACCCTGATGGCTCAATACTTCACAGTTTCCACAGCCATTTCTAAAAATCAAAGCCACACTACGAATCCAGTTACCCTCTCTTTCCTGCTTTTGTTATACTCCATAGTACCCGGTGGGCTACCGGAGGGGAAGGGGGCTGGTGGCTGGAAATAAAGGCTGCTTTAAAGAATAGGACACTACTTCCCATTCAGACCACTAACTCTCAAAACAGTTTGAACTCTTTTCTGCTGCCCCAATGCAGAACCACTGGCCCAAACTCAGTGGTTGTAATCTCTCAAATAATTGTAGCTGAACAGCTGCTGTGTCCACCCTTCAACTTTCATTTCATTCCTGCTGCTCACACCAGTCTATTTCTGTGTGATGCAACCACACACAAGTTCTCAGAACAAAGACATGCAGAACACAGCAATCTTCTCATACAAACTGCTTCTAGCCCATAAGCTGAAACTCACAGTCCACAATTGTTATTGCATTCATGTGTTTCAACTCTGACCAGAATCCATCAGGTTGTACTTACAACACTGCAAGGCATCTCTTAGGATGAAGTTTCAAATCCTTCCACATTTCTCCTGCGAATCAGTTCCAAGAGGCCCAAAACTAGAGTCAGGATTCTAGCAGTAACAAACCAACTTCTTGGTACCAATTTTATTGCTAGAGTTACTTTCTCATTGATAGCACAAAGCACCAGACCAAAAGCAGCTTATGGGAGGAAAGGGTTTATTTTGGTTTATAGACTTGAGGATAAATTCTATGATGGCAAGGGAAAATGTGGCATGAATAGAAGCAGGAGATTACTTTCTGGAAAAAATCAGGTGGATAGTATCAGTAGGAGAGTTTGCTAAACACTAACAAGCTAAGGCTAATAAACAATCAAGGCACACTGCCAGAAACATACCTCCTCCAGTGAAGCTACACCTTCCAAATTACCATCAGGTGGGGATCAAGCATTCAGAACACATGAGTTTATGGCGGACACCAAATTCAAACCACCACAATGACCTTAGAGCAGATTTGCAAAGATTTGTTGGACCTCAACATTTCTTATCAGTGACAAATTTTTCCATTCCTCCCCCCACTGTTCTACCCCTGAGATTGTTCCAGTATCTAGAAGTGGATTTGTTTGGATTTTTTGCCACTATTTGGTGGAGTTGTGACTACTGACATCTCATGGATAGAGACAAAGCTGCATAGTCTACAGTTTCACTGTGTGTTTGGTTGCTCCTCATTAAAGAGTTACCCCATCAAAAATATCAGCAGTGCCAGATACATACCCATAAAGGGATAATGCCTCAGTCCATTCATACTACTATAGTAAAATATATTTATTTTCCACAGTTTGGGTGCTGCGATGTCCAAGTTCAAGTCAGTGGAAGATTCATTGTATGGTGAGTGTCCTGTTCTATAATGGCATGCTAGGAAGGACAAGGGATCTCTTCATTGTGCAGAGTAATCACATTACAATGGCTCCATTTCATGACATACTCATACTTCAAAGACTCCACATCTAAATGTCATACCCCTGAGGGGGGTTAGAATTTCTCTCTCTCTCTCTCTCTCTTTCTTTTTCAAGATAGCATACTACATTTACTCTTAATGGTACTCTTACGGTCATAGCAATCAAACCCTTCCAGGAGCACAGGACAGCTTTCTGAGGTGTTAGTAATGTTAAGTTTTTGGTATGAGTGCTAATTTGATGAGTATATTCAATTTTGAAAAAAAAAAAGTCACCAGGCTGCAAAATGGGATAAAGCTCTGTCTTTCTGCCATATCAGAGCTTGGATATGAAGCTCTTTACATCTTTCTGGCTCCTGGTCTTTGTGTTCAACCGACTCCATACTAGTTACAGCTACTCCTAATTTAAGGTAGTTAGAAAGAAGAAAACTTCAGGCTGGAGTGAAAGCTTAGCAGTTAAGGCTCTTCCCTGCAAAGCCTAATGATCCAGGGGAGAATCCCCTAGAATCCACATAAGCGAGATTCACAAGGTGGTACATGTTTCTGGAGTGTTTGCAGTGGATATGAGACCTGTGGTGCCCATTCTCTCTCTCTCTCTCTCTCTCTCTCTCTCTCTCTCTCTCTCTATATATATATATATATATATATATATATATATATATATATATATATATATTTCTGTCAAAGAAATAAACAAATAAATATATAAATAAATTTGGGGCCAACCAGAGTGCTGAATTTTCTTTTCTTTAAGTCACTTCTTTTAGAACATGCAAAAGATTTGTTGCCTCTGGCTTAGAGAACGCTTGGTGGTAAAAAGAGAAGAACTAGGCGAAAGATAACATAAGGCTAAAATTTTGTAGATAAGCCGGTGATTGGGAGGGAGGTATGAAAAAGTTACTAAAAGTTAAGATAAATAGACAGTTTTAAGACTGAATGTGAACTGCATTCACAGTACTCCCACAGGAACATGAGTAATCTAAATCTAAGCTGGAAATCTAAGGGTTTAGAGAAAAAGAACATTATTTATTTGAATGAATGAGACACTATTCATTTTTAAAACATTTCACAGGAGCAGCCAATAAAAATACAAGAAAGCTTGACCAATTTATAAAAGTCATTGGTTAAAAGTAAGGGGAAAGATAATTACGGAACATCATCATTCAAGTGTCAATCTTTCTAAAACTTCTCAAACCTGAGAGTATCCTGCCTCTCCTCTCAAGCCATGGAGCTTTTGATATGATGCATGGAAAATCAAGATCAAAAGTCCAGATAGATCATGTTAATTATGAAAAATATTTTTGTAATTTATTAAATCCATGATTTCAAAATGATTTGACTATAAGGGACCCTCTACAAATGTTATTAATGCATGATTATAACTGGACCTTTGCTTGCAAATGCACTGCTAAAAATGATCAAGTCTCTGCTTGGGAACAGTGAATGTGGGTGAGTAGGCAGTTACTTGAAATAACCAAAGGATACTGCTGTTTCAATAAATAGAAGTTTCAGGAAGGTCTCACATAGCTCCACTTTAAATTTAAATTATGCAAATTAGGTAGGTTGAAATGCAGTTGTATATGTTAAAGTATAATACTGATAACTGCTAGTAAATCTAGCCAAAAGGGCTTTCCTGAAACTATGTATTCTATTTCTTTATCAATAATATAAAAGAGAGAAAATGTCTAGCAAAACATGTCAGTTGAAAGAGAGTAATGAGAGTAATAAGAAAGACAGAAATATCCCCATATATCATGAATGCTTTCTGTTTTTCAAATATGTGTATTTATTTATTTATTTGACAAAGAAAGGGGGAGAGATACAGAGAGAAAGAGAGAGAGAGAGAGAGAGAGCAAGCGAGCACCAGCTCCTCCAGCCAGTGCAAATGAATTCCAGATGTATGTGCCCCTTGTGCATTTGGCTAACGTGGGTCCTGGGAATTGAACCTGGGTCCATTAGCTTCGCAGGCAAATACCTTAACCACTAAGCTATCTCTCCAGCCCAATACTTTCTTTAAAAAAAAATATTTGAGAGAGAGAATGAGAAAGTGAGGAAGTCAGAGAGAATGGGCACACCACAGCGTCTAGCCACTGCAAACAGATGCATGCACCACCTTGTGCATCTGGTTTAGGTGGGTAATGGAGAATCAAACCTGGATTCTTAGGCTTCATAGGCAAGCACTTTAACTACTAAGCCATCTTTCCAGCACTCATAATGCTTTTCTGTAACCAGAGTCATATACCAGGTGGTTCTTCCAAATTTCCTGTGGAAAAAGGGATCACACTGGGCAGTGACAATAAGCACATGCAAGAACAGAACTTTAGAGTCTGAGACAACATCAGTCCATATTTATTCCTACATAAGCTCATCTCTGCCCAAAAGGCTCTATGCCTGCACAGAGAAAATTTCTGATCATGCAGCCCTACTATGTGTCAAAGTCAGATTGATACTACCTCCCACTTGTTATATCATATCCTACTCTGGGAACCTCATTTTTTGTATACAGGCTGAGCACAACTGGTATTATATATATTATATATATTATATATTATATTATAATATATATATGTGTGTGTGTGTGTGTGTGTGTGTGTGTGTGTGACTCAATCTTCCACCTTCTTTAACAGGACAAAGGACATTCCATTCCACTTGTCCCTATGAATTTTATGGGCCATTTGGGGATTAAAACCAACGAAACATAGAAAGTATTTAACACTACTTAGAACATAATTATGTAGTGGGTGCATACTATATTAGTTGTAGCAGCAATTTATTATGCAGTTAAACAAATGTCATGTGTTTTTACTTTTTGGACTCATTGTTCTGATATGATAATGAGAATACATTGAGAAGAGGAGTTTATGCACTATCAGCATGAATTAAAGGGAAAGACAGCTGAAATCTGTGGATTTGTTATCTGTAAAGAATATCGTAGTAAAAATCTTCCCAGAGAGAAGCTAGGTTACTAACAAGGCATCCTGTTCTGGCCTTGTGCATGCCAGTGGCAGACCGCAAGCACAAAAATGACGACAAAATGGCAAGCACATCTGAGAACATAGATTCTTGTGTTTTTACTCACAGTCTTGGATTTGTTTTGGAAATATGTTAAATCATGCAAAATCATAAGTATATGTGTAGAAATGAATAGGTTTTTGTGTTCATATGTGTATCTTCCTTTCTATTCCATGTCATCCATATCTTCCTATGAGAAAAAGTCATAACCTGCCTCAGGTTCTAGAAAGTTTTATGACTTTATTTCTTTACAAACCTTAATGTTTGAAAAAGTAAAAGAAAGAAAAGAAGGACGATTCACTAGAGAGACCCCAAGTCCCAGGATGCCATGTTAAATGACCAAGTGCAACATTTAGAAGACACAAACAAACAACAACAACAGCAAAAAAAAAAAAAAAAAAAAAAAAAAAAAAAAAAAAAAAAACTTTCTGAAACACTTCAGATCCTGAGGTGTTTGGGCCAGTTTGATTATGTAAAACAACACTGAGCTATATCCCCAGCCCAAAGCAATTTTTCTTTCTCAGATGTTGGGGAACCCAGAGTGGGAGCATGCTGTCCAAGTGCTACTGCTGAGCTACCAACAGCCTTTATGAAGCAATGTTTCAATGCTTCTGTAGGTAAGCAATTAAGAGAAGACACTTTAGTATTCCTGATAATAAGGATCAGAAAAATGATGATTGATTCCCATTAATATAAGAATACTCAAATGCAGTAACGATGTGCATGAACTACCAGCTTTGGATTTGTCAGTTAAATTGCTCTTCATATAAAATTGATGTGCATATTTTAATTGATTACTTGGAATATTTTTAAAATATAATTGGTACTTTCTTTTTGCATTTAAACTACTAGTAGTTGCCCTCAGTTTCTTTATAAGGCTGATTAGCTGTATATATCTGTACAATAGTGGCATATAGCCTAGGTGGGTAACCAATGGCTCTCAGTTAAGATATCTACTCATTGGAAAGGAACCAATAGCTGGAACTGGGTACAAATTCAAATTCTTATGGAGTACAAAATTATGGACTCCAGGGCGAAGTTCCCACTAGTCTTTGGCCAAAAAGAGGCTACATACATAAAAATCTTTCTAAATTGATAATGCTTATCCCTTAATGTGTCTTGATCTTATTCTCCTTTGAAGAACCTGTTTTTCTTTTTTAAAAGCAGTGACAACCCAGGAAATCTAAAATCTATCAACATGACATGCTTCCATGGTGAACCTGACAACCTGCACCAGCATGATGGAGACAGACCCTGAGAATACTCAAAATGTACCAAAGCAGAAATCCAGAAACTGCTAAGAGATTAATACTAAAGTTGACTTAAAGCACATCCACCAAGGCACAGGAAATTTTAGGGAAGAGGGAGTGGTAAGAGTGTAAGAGCCACAGGGTGGGAGAGAATATTCCAAAGTATTGTCCCCCCCCCACACACACACACACAATGACTGACTGCTGCTCTTACAATCCATAACCCACACCCGATGGTGAATACCAGCAATCTCACTAAGGAGGGTCCTCCGTGGAGTGGGGGCAGGGAGGAGAGAAATGATGGTACCACCACATGATATATCCATACAAAATTTCTACTTAAAAAATAGGATTAAAAATGTATATCCCCTTAGGGAGCCAGAGCCTCAGAGGCACCCAACACCTCATCACTGAAGCAGACCAAAAATGAACCCAACATGGCTCAGGGAAATTTTGCGGAAGAGGGGGCGGAAAGAATGTCAGAGTCACATGTTGGGTCATGATATGCAGAGACATTTAGCTTAGCCATATCTGTTGTCTAACTCCACAATGCATGACCCGTATACCTCAACAAGGAGGGGCCAAGGGGAGGGGGTAGGTCACGGATGAGCCTAATAATGGTACCAAACTGACTGTATTTGCTGAATACAGAACTGACTAATAAATAAAAAAAAATTAAAAAAAATGTATATCCCATAGCTCTTATAAAGTAGAGATTCAAAATTATATGACATCATTTTGCAACTCATTTTTACAAAGTAGATGAATTAATGTAACTAGAACCAAGACTAAAGTAGCAGAACAAGTATACAATATATGTAAGTAGAAGAACAGATCAATGTGGGTGGAAAGGCCTAAGTGAGGTCAGGGAAGAGATTGAATAAAGGAAAGGAGGAAAGGTGGAAGGAGCGCTAATTGAAATTTAAGAGGGCATGAATAAGTTATATCGAAACATACTTTTTTAGACAATGGAACACCCAGAAGCCATAGATTGTTAACAATTTCCGTTCTAGGGGTGGGGTACCTTTCAGTGAGTTTTTGGCCAGGGAGGTCCCTGATACCCTCAAAACATTACAGGCCATTTCCAAGGTCCTTGGTTGCCCACAGGAATAGATGGTAACACCCTATTGCTGAAAGACTCCATGTATTTGTATTGCAAGGTCACTGAGAAATCCTACTGGAGCTGAGCTGAAAACTTCCTCCATGTAGACCAGCTGACAGAAAGCTGGAAAAAGCCACACTGCATGCAGTGCAATGGGAGAGAGAGAAATCATGAGTGGAGATACTCAACAGTGGACACTGCAAGCCTTGAATTTGGCCACCAGGCCAAATGAGCCAATGGGTGCAATAATAAAATAAAAGATTAATAAAATAAAATAAATAATGGCATGTCTGTTATGGGGGAAACCAATCGCTCTCTAATTAGACTAGAGGACACTCTGTGGGTGGGGGGGGGGGCGCAGGGAGACATCCCTGATACTGAAAACCTATGACAGGGGTAGTCATGAACCCTAGGGGTGTAATATCTGCTGGTGTTTGGCTAAATGCATATACTACACTCACTAAACTGCCCAGTAAGCACTTCTCTTAATGTTCATACCCATATATTAAGGCTCTCACTTTTGGTTAGAGAAGCTTCTCTTTTCAGATGGTGGTATCCTCAGGATGACTCAGAAGGCACCATGGTTTTGAGAAGAAGTGACAGAGGAGTGCTCAGCACTAAAATATATCCATCACATCTTCCAAGGCTCAGGATCCATTGCAGAAGAGGTGCCAGAAAGAATGTAAGAGCCAAAGGAAGGGTAGGACTCCTTACAAGGCACTCCTCCAGACACAAAATGGCCTAGATATTCATAACTTTGCAGTGCCTGACACTACCTATAAAAAAAAACCATGATAATAGAAGGAAAAGATGATGGCATCACAATAAAAGAGAGACTGATTGAGAGGAGGAAGGGGTATGATGGAGAGTGGAGTTTCAAAGAGGAATGTGGGAAGGAATTACCATAGGCTATTGTTTATAATTATGAAAGTTATAAATAAAAAAAGTAAAATTAAAAAATAAAATAAGAGAACATTTGTATCCCTTAAAATCAAACACAACCCCATAGTCATTATATCCCTAGATTCTTACCTTCCACTTTCCTTACTGCTAACACCATAAATAGTGTTTTGTCTGCCTTTTAACATTACATAACTGAAACCATAATTATACTCAGAATTTATAAATCAACATAGATATTCAAGGAAATAGGCATTAATGTTTTGAAAAGAAATCTTGGATTTGTCTTTTATTGAACAGACACATACCTCTTGGCTTGGTGCCTAAGAAGAGTGAGCTGGTGGGAAGGATGGTAAGGCATATATGTTATATGATCAGTTTTAATAGATATTACCGAACAGTTTTCCAAAGTGATTATAACTCCTTAAATCCCTGTGCACCACTTTAGCCATTCTGGATATATATAGTTGCATTGTTTTTGTAATTTCAATTTGCATTTGTTTGATACCTAATAATGTTGGGTAACTTTTTCTTTTTTCTTTTCTTTTTCAAGGTAGGGTCTTACTCTAGCTCAGGCTGACCTGGAAATCACTCTGTAGTCTCAGGGTGGCCTCAAACTCATCCTCCTAACTCTGCCACCCGAGTGCTGGGACTAAAGGCATGCATCACCACATCTGGCTGGGCAACTTTTTATTTGTTTATTGACCACTTAGGTTCACCTTCTCAATGAAGTACCAATTTGCATTTTTACTAATTACTTGCTGAGATGCTTGACTCTTTGTGGTAGAACTTCTTCATGAATTCTGGATAAGGATTCTTTCTATGTTTGAGGACAGTGATACTATAATAATAACATTTCATGTGCCCAAATATTCATCAGATAACCATTCAAAACTCTGGTATCTCATGAAATCATCAAAAACTGTCAAGTCTTTCTTATTTTATTTTCTAACCTCTCATGTTCACTTTTAGTTATTTTCTCTGTGTTACTATCTCAAAGCTTATGGCAACATCAATTTATTAAAAGACCATAATTGGTGTATAACACTTCTTTGAGCATTCATTTTTACTAATCTATGCATTGCAGATAGAATTATCTTCTGAGCATGTCATGCCATTGATTGAATGTATCTGTTCAATGCCTGGTTTCACCAAGGGAATGTCAACTATTCTAACTTAGATATATCTTCAATGTTCAAAATGTTAAAAGATGTTATAAGAAAACAAACAAAAAGAGAATCAAGAGATTGTATTATAGTCCACAAATGTATTTTCATTTAACATGAACTTCTCCAAAATGTAAGTCATTATTTGATTTAAAAGTTGGCCATTGACATTGCCAAGGATAATAAATAATACCATGCAAGATAAGATTTCTATGTAATACAAAAAAATAATAAAAACTATAGTCCAGGAAAGACCACACTATCTATTCTTCTGTTCCAACAGTAACATATATAAGGGCACACGAAGACAAGTTGTACATGAAAGAGTCTGTTAGACATGTACTTATGAATATCTAGTAGGTGCCACGTATGTTGGCCTGCCCAGTAGAGGACAGTGGAAGTGAAGGCCCTTGTGAACTTTGACCTATGGGAAACACCAATAAGATTTTTCTGTGCTTTGGGATATCCTTTGAAATTCATTAATTTTTATCCTCAAAGTCATAGGTTAATGTTGTTTGGAGGTAGGGAATTTGGAAGCTAGTTAGGATTAAACTAAGTCATCAGGGTTGTGTCTCAGTTGTCCTGCTTGATCTCACCATGTGATGCCCTCACCAGGTTATGGTGCAGTATAAGGCTCTCACCAAATGCCAATCACTTGTCAACATTATGCACTTGAACTTTCATAGCCAAGCACTAAATATGAAGGGATAATATTAATGAGGACTAATGTGGCACAGTGTTCTCATTGCCCTTACCATGTCTTGTGGGAGGGTACAGAAAGTTCAATTTGCATGATAACCATCAGAGTGGAGGTGCTTAACACAAAGCTGCTTTAGACTTTATGTATTGAGAGATGAGGCAAAAGGCATGGAAAGCATAAAGAATAAAGATCTAAAAGTCTTAGAGTAATCCCAGCAAAGGATACACCAATGCTTATTAAAAAAAATACTCAGCTATTATGAGAAGTCCTAAGGATGTTTAGTTTTGGACTTGGTGGGGTATATGCATGCCTATTAGACATCTTTGCAGAGTTGAAGATTGTTGCATGGGATTGAAAAGAGGACCATCAACACCTGGTGAGATTTTTAACATTAAAATGTGGACTGTTTCATAACTTTCTAATAGCAGTCCAACTCTTACCTGTGACTTCATTTTCTATGGTTTCAGTTATCCTAGTTTAACCATGGCCCAAAAACATGAAAAATCCTGGAAAAAAGTCCCAAGTTTTAAATTTCACATTGCTCTGAATAATGTGTTCATAACTTACAGCATTGTACTCCATCCTGGACTTGAATCTACCTTTGCCCAGAGTATCCACACAACATAGGCACCTGTCTGTTAGTCACTTAGTAGTTGCCATGTGAATGGTGTCAGAACACCAAGAGATGCATGTGGTAAAAGCATATACCATGATACACAGAGTAAGAAAACATCAGGGCAGTTAACAGTATAGGGACCACCATGTTTCTGGGAGGGGTGGACATTCCTTTATAGTAGTTAAGGAGGAAGCCAGTTGTTTTTATCATTGTGGGACTCTTGTGTGCACCCCTATATGGTGGGACAGGAGTATTCCTCTTGACCTTAAAAAGCCAATTTTTCAATGTGTGTTTTTTTGTGGGGTGTGGGTGTGTTGTAATTTTTTTAACTGGATATTTGTGTAAGGTGGTGTAGGAAATTAGGGTTAGTCTCCAGATACATGTCTAACACATCAAGGAGTCAGGCAAGAACAGGTCATGGACCAGTTTTGTGAAAGTGTGGGATATTTGCCTTTCTACTTTACATTAGTCAGAGTAACCGGACTCACTGCTGAGCTGCAGAGACTGTATTTTGGGAACTCTTAATGTGCGTCACTGTGCATAACAGTGGACTCAAAACACAGGAGAAGTCACACTGGCAATCTGGCCAAAGAGAAAACACAAACTGGTTATTTTAAGTATAAATGTGAAAAGCCTCAATAAGAAAGCAAAATTGTGCAGATGTTGCTAAGATCCAGGAAGCAGAATGAATATTCTTTCTTCTATACATCAAATTGTAGAAGAACGGAAAAGAAATCTATGCTAGTTTTTTGGTCATACTTCAAAATCCAAAAGTTCTGTCCATCCCATATAAGTGCTTAGTTAAGATGGAAAAGGCATTACATTTTGAGGTATGGTACTTTATGAGAAGTTAGGCATCTGCAGGGGAGGGTTATTAAGACATATCCCATGAAGACTAGAGAAAAATGTATAATTGTAATAATTCCTATAAATCAACATTTCACTTTGAAGTAACATTCATTTTAACATGCAGTGTCTATTTAATTAATTAGCAATTGTTTTCCATACACAGTTTATGAAAGGTTGGCTCTGTCCTGAACTTAATGCTGAAATTCTGTTTGGGATCCAGAGGAAATAAGTCTAACTAATGATGCCTTCTTGTAGGGAGATTATTACATTTTGCAATTCTATAGGAAAAAGAACCACAATGGAATATTGGCTCCACGTTTAAATAAATAAGGGGTTATTTTGCTCCCAAATGTTTTCATTCAAATGACTGATCAGATCTCACATGTCGGCTTAAAAAAATGCCTGGTTTAGGTCGTTACCAAATGACAGAGTATGATAAGCGGAATTATATGAACAAGACAATGAGGCATTGTTGACACAGAAGATTGAGTAACTGGTTTAACAAAAGAAGTTCTTGGGTATTTATTGTATGTGCAACTAAGAGAGTTACTGGAGCTTTGATAATTTCTGCAAGGCTCTTTTCCAGCCAGCATCATTAACTTGAAGTAAATGAGATCATGCAGAAATGGGAAAGAAACCGAGGAAGATATGATATGAAGAAAAACAGACACAAGATGATAAGGTTTAGAATCCTTGGCATTTTTCATAAACATTTTTGCTTGAAAATTATTAAATTACAACCTAGAGACAAAAAATAGTAAACTCACTATTCAATTAGGTCCTTTTTTTACCTCAACTTCTCTTTACAATACATATACAAACCTAAATATATAAACTATGTGATAATGAAATACAGTCTTTAAATATAATTTGAACATAAAGGTATTTGTGTACATTCTCTATATGCACAAAATCAAGATTCTTACTTGATAGATATATACTGTGGAGTTGTGTGATGTGTAGGAATCAGATGCTAACAACAGAGGATTCTGCAATGACATATTTATTTTTTATTTTTTTGGTTTTCTAAGGTAGGGTCTCGCTCAAGCTCAGGCTGACCTGGAATTCACTATGTAGTCTCAGGGTGGCCTCGAACTCATGGTGATCCTCCTACCTCTGCCTCCTGAGTGCTGGGATTAAAGGCGTGTGCCATCACGCCCAGCTTGCAGTGACATTTTTTTAAGGACTGGGATCTGAAATAAGTTTTTATTGTCCAAGTGCCTATTCTGCCCTTCAGAAACACAAAAGAAACATTTGGACAACCAAAACATCTTCACTGTCTTCTCACAACATTTTAGCAATAGAAATGATCATGATATTTTGGTAAACCACCTCACTTATTAGTTCCTTCATATTATCACCATTAAAATGGTCTCAGAATTCACTCATTCATCTGCCTTGGCATGGCCTTTCTGAGACTATATATTGTCATTTTGTTTTGGTAACAAAAGTAAAATCAAAGAAAAGTAAGATTTTAGAGCAACAGAATTCTCTTATGGAACACTTGCACTTACAAATAGAGACCCCTGGTAACATCTTGGGACAGTCATTGTCAGCAACAAGCCTGGATGTCAGCTGACATCCAATACCAAAGGGTCATCAAAAATTTACAGACATATCATTTGTAAACACAGCTGAAAGGTTTCTAAAATGTCTGGTTAATTCTGCAAATCTTTGACAGTTCTTTTTATAATAAACATCATCTTGATAGATGGTAGCTACTAAAGACTTAGAAGTTTATGTGGCCAATAATATGAAGGAGTGTGGGGATAGGAACTGGAAAATAACTCAGTCTTATTTGTTTTCGGGACAGGACATCATCATGTATGTGAGGCTATGCTATGATGCCCAAGTTTGTCTCAACCTCATAATCTACCTGTATCAGCCTCTCTAGTGCTGGAATTTCATGTTTGTACCACCAGGAACAGTAGGAAATAAATGAATCTTAATGAGAATCTGCTGAAGCCAGTTCAGGCCATTCAGAGTCTTCCTGAAACCAAGTGGTCTCCTGACAGTTTCCAAAGATGGTGTTCATCCACACCAAAGCCTTGCTTTATGTCCTGTTGGAAAATGAATGGCGGGGGGGGGGGTGGTATCTCACAGTTTCAGGCTTGGTGCTTTATGATGGTTGACAGTGTAGGCATGTAGGACACCCATGCGTACAGACATGTGTGCATCTGTGCACATGAAGAAGGGGAGAATACAGATGTGGCAGCACATGGCAGGCACGTCAGGACACCTCAGTAGCCTCCCCAGCAGCCACGACAGTGGTGTGATCAGTCGCACACACACACATTGTCCTGTACCGAAGTCTGTGAGTTTGCAGTCAGTTTGCCCCTTACAGAGTGCTGCGCTTCTTCCGAAGGGGGCTGTGGCTGCCGCACAGTTTCAGCTCTGTGTATTGCACCTGTAAAAACAAACAGACATGATCCAGGCAGTTAGGTAACCCTAGCTCACCACAGAGTGTGTTAATGGCTCCCCAAGGATAAAGCAAGGCGAAGGAAGAAAGGTTCAAAGGTAATGAGTCATTTTCTAAACACAGGAACATGGGGGGGATTAATTGCAGGAAGGATTTGAGAAGTCATGCATCATTGCTTGAAACCAAAATATTAAAAGCAGATTTTTCTAATGAGGTGCATGGGTTTCTACCTGCTCTAGGCACTGCTACGTGATGTTAATTTTGTGTGTGCCAGTTTTCAACCATAAGTAAACTTAATAACTGCCTCTAGGGAATGTTTATCTTAATATGTGATGCCACAACTTACTGAGAATTATTCAGTTAAAAATTTCTAAAATCTAGGAGAAAATTTCAGCCAATTATAGACATTCAATTTAACAAGAAGGGAAAAATGTTGGAATTGATATTAGACCACAAACATACATATAGATTTCTCTTAAAACTGAATTTCACCAGCAATGTAATGCCAAAATCGTTTGTGGTAAATACAAGACCACACGGGATCCCCAGTGGCAAACTGTCATTGTGGAATTAGAAAGTGCCCCTGGTGAGACATGGAAGATCTTACTAGCACACATTGGATGTTCCTCACATTTCTCTTCTGCTGGGTCTCTCTGTATTCATGGCACTTGCAAATGGATGACAGCTGGGAAGTCTGGTTCTTGGACTATAAACAGATAATCCTTGTGTGTGGAGGGCTTAATGGAAGTGTCTATCGATCAAGGATGCTGCATGAGCTCACAACGCAACCCAAGTGATAGTACATTGCAAAGACATTGCTTTGTTGTGTGGCTTCGATAGGTTGGCAGTGGAATGCATTTATTTAAGCTATTTTATTACAAGCCACATGTGCTCACAATTTTCACCATTTGTATCAAACTCCCCAGGGACAGTATTCCCAGTCAGGAGTTAAGCTACACTTTGACAAAAGCAGATAAATGAAAAGAAAAAAACTAGATATCTCCTTCCTTTCCAGTGTTGTGTAAAGGTCTCTAAAGAGAACAAGTGACTTAACTGTCAATTTACAATGCAAAACAAACACAGGCTGTGTTATTAGTCTTTACTTAAGTGATACAAATGTTGCAGAGTAAAATCATCTTTATAGAATGTGTTTTAGAAGGTAGTTATATCATAAAGTAAAGGCTAAATAAAAATGGCAGCACAGAGTCTATTTTAATCTAAGGAATGTTGAATGAAGGGGAAAGGAATTCACAGACCCCTGAGCCTCTGTAATCTACCTAGAGATGCTGGGAAACCAATTATGTTATAGTGTCCCAATGGTGGCAATCGATACTTGATTTGCGATTCTCTCAGATAATATAGGAGTGTGCCTTTGGTCAGCTTGATGATACTTCATGCCATGGTCTCCCCATCTACCTATTTAAGAATCACTCTTCTCTATTAGAGAAACTGATGCCTGCCCTCTGTCCCCTAGATGTCTAACAGACAAAGCTGCAGATCCTCACATGAGCCTATTCTTTTGGCCATCCTGGCATTTGTTGCCTTTGTTAATCTCTGTGTATCCACAAAAATGAGACGCTGCTGGACTAAGTAGCCATTACCTGTGAATAATACTTGTGATTGATCTCAAATTATTTCACACTATCTCTTCCTCCATGTGTATTAGAGTAAGTGGGGACTTTGGCTCTGGCATCCCTCAGTTTTTACAGAAGAGAGAATAGAAGGGAAGCTGAGGAGGTAATTGGAGCATAAAGGAATAAAAAGAATAATCCTCTTCTGCTTCCCCTAAACTGTCTGCCAACTAGAAGAGGAAGAAAAATAAATAAAGCCACTGAGCATTGGATTTCATGCAACTCCACTGACTACATTCATCTTATCCTTCTTAGGAGGCAAGCAATCAACAAGGGACAAACACCAGAGCACTGTGGCTGCTCAGTATGAGTTCATAGCTCTCTTTAAGGATAATTTTCCCCAATCATCTTAATGCTTTGGACAAAGGTAGGCTTTTTTTTTGGGGGGGGGGGGTTCAAGGTAGGGTCTCACTATGGCTCAGGCTGACCTGAAATTCACTATGTAGTCTCAGGGTGGCTTGAACTCACGGCGATCCTCCTACCTCTGCCTCACAAGTGCTGAGATTAAAGGCATGGGCCACCACACCTGGCCCAAAGGTGGGCTTTTTTAAAATTAGTTATGCACACAGTGTGTACACAGCCATGTTGGTACCATCATTAGCCTCCTCCCTGTTGTCCCCCCTCTGCAGGGATCCCCCACATTGGGAAATGTGGGTTGTGCATTGGCTTTTAAATTTTTTTTCTCTCTCCTCTCTGCAAGCCATGACCGTTTAATGATTTTGTGATTACTTATCTCAGTCACACAAGCAGTGTTAGGGTCCTTCAGCTCTGGGGCTGGCCAGACCTCTGCACTGGTGTCCCTGTAGGTGACAACCATTCATTGCATACCTTTTGAATGTCCGAGGGTACCCTGGAGAGGAAGTCCAGCAGCTCATTATTGTCAATTGAATAGGGGTTGCGCAGCTTCTTAGTAAACTTATTTATGCCTGAAAAATCAAAACACAGAAGATATCTTTATTAGCAATCTATCTATCTATCTGTCTGTCTATCTGTCTATCTATGTATCTGCATAATCATCAACCTGTCATTGATCTTCTATGTATGTATGTATGTATTTATGTATCTATCTATCTATCAATCATCTATCTATCTACTATCTATTTATTTATCTATCATCATCATCTATCATCTATCTTTAAAATCTTGCCTGACAGGTGTTCACACACACACACGCACGCACGCATGCACGCACACAGAAAATAGTGTGAAAACAATTTCAATACTTCAAGTCATACATATGTTGCTGTCATGAGGACTCATTCACAAATGCTTTTTTTCTGAAGGAGGGAAGGAAGGACCAAGAAAGAACGGTTATGCCTTCTTCACATGTGAAAAATCCCATTACAATCTCAGCAGCAGAGCAGTAGAAACTCACAGTAAATCTGGGGAACTGATTGGCTTTTTTGGGGTGTGCTGGTTAACTGCCTCCTTGGTTATGAAAACAAATTTCCCAGAAGGGGAAATGCTTCCATTGGCTAAAGCAAATCCATTCTTGGAGGCTCTGGATAGAACATACTGTGGAGGAGGAGGATGAGAGGTTTTGTCGATAGGAAGAAACTGCAGCCATCTCTCCCCCTCCACTTCCAACTCATTTTCACAGACTCCTCTTCTCTTACTGCAGAACAGAACTTGACATGTTGATTGTGCGTTGCTAGCTGTAACTGTGAAAGTTATTATTGGAAAATTATCATATTATGGGTGCTAACTTAATTTATGGACTACAACACTGGCACATGGAATTGTGTGGGGGACATGGAGTACATGCTAGTTTAAAATCAGGACAATAGTAATTAGAAAGTGGTTTGATGCTCAAGGTATCAGCATATCATAGAGCCTCTGTCCATTTTGGTGATATAACTTGGACTCCTGGGCATGCCCAGACATACTCTGTCCATGATTTCCTTTGTGGAGGGGAATTCCTCTCCTCTCCTCTCCTGAACCTCCTTTTGTCTTCTTGATATGCTCCTTGGAACTGGTCTGCCTCTATCCACATCTCATAAGCTACAGTCTTTTCACCAAATGTCAATCCTTTTTTCATGTTGAGTTTTAGAAGCAGAAAGACTAGGTGGCCTTCTGAAGTTTTGCCACAGGGTGCTTGTTTAACAAGGATCATATCTGAAGGCCTGTCAGTCCCAATGATGCTGAATGAATTCTCAGCTTAGTTGTGCTCTGAATGGCTCCTACTCAGAAGCCAAGTTCAACAGTCCCCAACACATAAAAGGTTTGATGTTCCCTTTTGTTCATTAAATGTGACTTTGCTCTCATCTAAGGACTGGACTTCCTGCATGGCATTATACCTGACACAATGACAACCTCCAGTCCTTTCTTTGGGGGGTCAGATTTACATCTGCTTTGCAAATGGGAACCAGCTATTGTTCATGAGAAAATGGTGGCTTGGTGGTTGGGCTGGTTAAGGACCTCAGCAAATGATCCCCTTTCCCTCAAGTCAAAGCTGCACCCTGCCTTTCTTCCCTCTCCCCCCACAGCAAGCTTCATGGTTCGAACTAAAATTCCCCCCAGCATTCCTTTAAACTAAAATACTCTCACTGTGTTATTCTAAAGACATTTAATTGTAGCATGGGCTTTTTGGCAAAAGAAAACAGACAAGGCAAAGTGATGAAGGGAGACAAAGACGTATTGAGAAAAGATATATCTTCTATTGTTAATTATATATAGTGTGCGCATCTGGAGTCTTTACAATGAACAGCAAGGCAGGGATAATATCACAGCCGATCAAAACACTGTATTCTTAGTCACTGAGAAGATTATAAACCTGCACAGCAGCTCAAAGGCACCCATAAAGGCAGAAGTAGTCCACAATGCACTGTCTATGTTTGAAAAACTTGGAATAAAATGTACCAGGGATTCAGATTGCATGGTTCAGACACATACTTTATTTTTCAAAGGTATTTCAGGCTTGACTATTTCAGTCATACTACCACATTATCACTTATGTTAGCTCAAGTATATATAGGCCAGCACAGACTCCTTGGTCATCTTTAAGAGCCAATGGGACAATAATAATAATAGTAATAAAGGTTATGGTGCAGGCACACCTGTGTCCTAAATCTAGTTTGGCATATAGCAACTACGTGATTTCAGGTAAATCATTTAAACTTCCTTGGCATCAGACTTCTTATACTGAAATCAAACAGCCTTGCTGTATAGTTGCCAGGTTTGGTGGTAGGATCATGTTGAACAATTTAGGCAAAAGGAGTATGTAATTTGTAATTCAATAGTTATTCAGGAGATTACAATTATTACTGAAGATGTCAATTATGTAAGATCACACTAATTACCAATAAAAAAGTGTTTATAGTATTATACAAAACACATACCATTACTTGGTCACACATTCAGATTTGCAAGTTGTACCTTTATGCACTAATTTAAGTGATCCAGATAAAGGGTATATCCACAGCATATTTTGTTAGCAAATGAAAATCAAGTGAGATATAAACCCTGAGAGAAAACATTTGAGAAAAATCATATTATTTAATTATCCCAACTCATTGAATAGATCAGTGTAATGGTATTGAAACTTAGAGTAAAAAAAAATCAGAGAAATTAAATGGACTGCTTTGCATACTTGGTAACTTGAGAGTAACCATGTGAAATAAAAAGTATCATTCATTAGGTACTTGCATATGTAATGTGTAGGTGTAAGTGTAATCCTTTGAGTTAGGGGTAAGACATAGGAGCCTTGCTTATTTTTTTGTTCAACCCTAAGAGCCTTTCAGGCAATGGATATTGTGGTGTTAAAAGAAGATACAGCCGGGCGTGGTGGCGCACGCCTTTAATCCCAGCACTCGGGAGGTAGAGGTAGGAGGATCGCCGTGAGTTCGAGGCCACCCTGAGACTCCATAGTGAATTCCAGGGCAGCCTGGGCTAGAGTGAGACCCTACCTCGAAAAACCAAAAAAAAAAAAAAAAAAAAAAAAAGAAGATACAAGTTAAATAACTCATGACTCATTCTTGAAAAGAGCTAAAAACTTACTGTGGGAAATT
This sequence comes from Dipus sagitta, assembly GCA_036346955.1. NCBI lineage: Eukaryota > Metazoa > Chordata > Mammalia > Rodentia > Dipodidae > Dipus > Dipus sagitta. The sequence continues at coordinate 127,039,966 of CM070772.1, read as the reverse complement.
TATATCTGCTTTGGAAAAAAAAGAGAAGTGTCTGAGACCAGAACTGGTCAATGATAATTAGAATATCAATGAAAAAAAAAACAGAATAGAAAGAATATGGGAAGTCTCTCAAATAGAATAGAAAACATGCATAGGATTGCACCTTAGGAAATGCTTGGTCTTTTGGAAATGCACACATCATATAAGTCAGCACTTTCAGTAGAAAAAACTTCCTAAGAAAAATTTTAGATATCCTTCTTAAAAACTAATTCTCTTGTAATTTTAAGCAATCATTCTCCCACACAAGAGAAGTGGTTAGTCCAATAAAATGTCATGATACAGAGAACAAATACTGATCATGCATATTCATTCCACTCATAAAATATTTTTCAAGTACTCATTAAACACCAATTATTTCTACATACCTATGTTAGGAATTACAATGCTAAGGAGGGAAATATGTCACCTGTCTAAAGCTGGCTGCAAATTTTCTGAGTTCATCAATATTTTCCAGCTCTATTACAAAAATCAAGCTGTTTCCATGGACTTATGTCAAATAATTCAGATACTTGAAACACTTCCATGTAAGTTTCATTTGGCTATTCAGAACATGAAGATCTAGCCCACATGATCTCAATACTTTGAGAAAAAAATATCTAAAAAAATTAGGGTCTTGGGGCTAGAGTGATGCCTCAGCAGTTAAGACATTTACTTGCAAAACTTACGAACTCAGGTTCAATCCCCCAGTACCCACATAAAGCCAGATGCACAAGATGGATAATACTTCTGGAGGTTTTTACAGTGGCTAGTGGTCCTGGCATGCCCATTCTCTCTGTCTCTAACCCCTCCCTCTATCTCTACTTCTCTCATACCATCACAAATAAATACCAAATAAATGTTTTAAATAGAATCATATTCATTTGTTTTAGGAATAAATAAAAATCAGTAAGTAATTTTTTAGAGTAAGTCATCTGCAGGACTAGAGAAATAGTTCAGTTGGTCAATTACTTGACATGCATGCAAGCATAAGGCTGTCAGTTTAATGCCCAGAGCCCATGTGAAAATGCTAGGTATAGTGAGCTGTAATCTCAGCTCTGCAAAAGCAGAGACATTAGGATCTCTGAGGCTTGTTGAACATTTAGTGTAGCATAAGTTATGAGCTTCAGGCTAATGAAAGGCCTTGTCTCAAAAAGAACTGGATGGCATATCTAAGAATAACACCTTGGAACTTCCTATGCATGTGCACAGGAGAAATTTCAAGCCCACGCTCACTAACAACTACATTATTTTGGAAAAGGACACATCTTAATGGAATTGTAGAATATATTCCAGGATACAATGCAGGTTTCCCATGTAAAGAGGAAGCAAAAGCTACCACTGATTATAAAGGCGTTTGAACAGTAAGCTACCAACTCTTGCCTAGAAGGTGAAACTATCAAAAAAAAAAAAAAAAAAAAAAAGACAAGAGTGTAAAGTTCAAAGGGTTAATTTGGGCCTATAAGACCATAATAAACTCCATCTTATTCAACAGCTTTATCCATAAACTAGAAAACAAAGACAGAAATGTTTCATTCAGTTGATGCAAAGATAGAAAGATGACAGTATATTAGGAGACAAAAATCAAAAGCCAAATTGATTTTGGTAAACACAGAAAGAAGTTGGAATCCTGACTGACAATCAGAGAAGGAAACATATCCAGTAGTGCCTCAATGTATGTGAGATTCACAACTTTTTATATAACTAACCATGGATCAAATACATTAGCAAAAAGAAAAAAAATTAGGACAGTGCTGAACGTATGTAGACTTTGCCCCTTGTGATTCCCTAAAAATACACAGGGAATAGGACGGGTGTGGTGGCGCATGCCTTTAATCCCAGCACTCTGGAGGCAGAGGTAGGAGGATTGCTGTGAGTTCAAGGCCACCCTGAGACTACGTAGTGAATTCCAGGTCAGCCTGGGCCAGAGTAAGACCCTGCTTTGAAAAAACCAAATATATATATAGTCTGCATTAATGCAGTTTTATATATTACTAGTAATCTAGGAATTGTTTAAAATCCAGGGAAAAACATGCATAGGTTTTATAATGTGCCAGTTTACATAATACTGCAAAGTTTGAGTTATTCTCCCCTGGATAAACAAATTGGCACCCTACCTGGTATTGTGGAGTATAGGAAATGAAGGAAAGAGAGGGTCATTGAGTTTGCAACACAGTCTTGAGTTTTGGAAATGGCCATGGGCAGGGTGAAGCAGGTTTGCTGGGTGCCTGCATGGAGATCCAGTGGAGCTGTAAGGATGAACCATGGATTGCAGTGGAGACCCAGTGGAAATGAGGGGACCACAAGATGGCTTCTAAGGAAAGCTGGCAGCCCTGATGAAGTTTTCCAGGACTGTGAGTAGCCTAGCTGGAGGGGCGAAACTGTAATACCAGAGACTTGTTGCTGGTTAGAATTAATGGACTTGGAGATTTGTCACTGGCTAGAGTTGTTGGACTTGAAGCTACAGAGTTTTCCATGGTTGTTTTAAATCTTGTATTGGATGAACATTTATTTGCTTTGCTCAGTGCCTTCTTCTGCAGTGTGAATGTTTACTCTGTGCCATTATGGGTTTTGGGGGGATTTTTTTTTTTTTTTTTTGGTATAATGGCTCAGTTAAAAGATCTTGGACTATGGGGTTGTTTGAACACCACTGGAAATGATAAAATCTATGTCTTTTAAAGTTAGATGAATGCATTGCATTTTACATCATGTATGGTTATCAGTTTATGGGGGCCAGGGGCACAATGTGGTGGCTTGATTCAGGTGTCCCCCATAAACTTAGGTGCTCTGAATGCTAGGTTCCCAGCTGATGGAGAATTGGGAATTAATACCTCCTGGTGGGAGTGTATAGTTGGGGCAGGCTTATAGGTGGTATAGCCAGTTTTCCCTTCCCAGTGTTTGGCACACTCTCCTGTTGCTATTGTCCATCTTATGTTGGCCAGGGGGTGATGTCCACTCTCTGCTCATGCCATCATTTTCCCTTGCTATTGTGGAACTCCCCCTTGTGCCTCTAAGCCAAAATAAACCTCTTTTTCCCACAAGCTGCTCTTGGTAGGGTAATTTCTACCAGCAAAGCAAACCCGACTGCAACAATAAAGTGGTACCAGGAGTGGGGTTTGCTGGATGCCTGCATGGTGACCCCACGGGGGCCATGAGGTAGAACCATGGACTGCAGGGGAGACCCAGTGGAGATGCTGGGACCAAGATATGGCTGCTAAGGAAACCTGCTGGACCTGATGAAGTTTTCCAAGACTCTGAGTAGCCTAGATAGAGGGGTGGAATTGGAATGCACAGACTTATTTATTGCTGGTCAGAATTATAGGACATGGAGACTTATCACTGGCTAGAGTTTTTGGACTTGGAGTTACAGAGTTTGATGTTTGTCCTGGTTGTTTTAAATCTTGTATTTGCTGGATGTTTCTTTGCTATGCCCAATATCATATTTTGCAGTGTGAATGTTTATTCTATGCCATTATGGTTTTTTTGAGGTTATTTTTTGGTATTATGGTAAAAGACCTTAGATTATGATGTGTGAACATCACTGGAATTGATAAAAACTATGGGGGCTTTTAAAGTTGGACTGAATGCATTACATTTTATATCATGTATGCATATCAGTTTATGGGGGCCAAGGGCACAATGTGGTGATTGGTGGTTTGATTCAGGTGTCCCCCATAAACTTAGGTGTTCTGAATGCTAGGTTCCCCGTTGATGAAGATTTGTGTATTAACACCTCCTGGTGGGAGTGTATTGGTGGGGGCGGGCTTATGGGTATTATACCAGTTTCCCCTTGCCAGTGTTTTGCACACTCTGCTCTTCCTGTTGTCCACCTTATGTTGACCAGGGGGTGATGTCCACTCTCTGCTCATGCCATCATTTTCCCCTGCCATCGTGGAACTTCCCCTTGAGCCTGTAAGCCAAAATAAATCTCTTTTTCCCATAAGCTGCTCTTAGTTGGGTGATTTCTACTAGCAATGGAAACCTGACTGCAATTACAGGGAAGGGCATAGAACTAATTTCATGCATAAATAGAGAAAATACTATATCAGCCTTCTTCATGGAGGGATGGATGCACAGAAACAATCAAGAATGCACATTGTTTAACTGCTGATTGTGATGCTCACCTGAACATGAACTTACATATGAATGGAACAGTCAACAAAAGATTGTAACTATGAGTCACATATGATTAGGGATAGATAACAATTTTAAGAACTAGGCTCTAAATAAGAAAATAATTGGATTTAAAAACAAATACTCATGAAAAATAAAAAAAGAATGGGATTATCTAATCTATACATATAATATTCAGTATGTAAATTACTGGTGGAAATAGTTTTGAAAAATGTTCCCTTTTAATCAGTAGGCCCTTAGGAAGGCTCATGTTCTTTCTGGAGGATCAAAGTCCCAGCAAGTAATGTTGCAAACCTAAAAACCATTAAGCAGGAATATTGATGATCAATATTCTAAATGAAAGTTCTTTGAGGAGGGGATTGGAATATGGTTTTCTTTAAATTTGCCTCAAAGGAAAGAGCCTTCTTTAAGATTCTTACCTCCTCGTGACAAAGGGACTATATTGGACTATAAATTCAAAATCTTTCTAGCTTCTGTCATTGTTATGATTAACTCCACTTTTCATCTAAATGCCTAACTTGGGCATTCCTTGCCACCAGTGTGCTGCCTTGGTGGATCTTCTTGATGGTTGTAGAAAAGGCTTTCTACTATTGCTCATATATGAATGTGTCTGAGCAGTCTCTCACCCTTGTGACTGCCCTACCTATCCTGACATGGGAAGATGCCATGGAGTGATGGAGGCAGAGATCATGGCTGCCAGCTTCTTTACCAATGGAGTTAGTCTCCACAGCAACCCAGCCATAGACACAAAGTTTCACATAGCTGCTTATGTTTTGCTCATGTGCTGGCTTGTGTGTGAAATTAATTTCAAGTATATCATTTACGTTTTTTCCCCCTTCGTTTTTAAAGCTGGAAAACCTTATGGTAGGCACACCAATTCCCTGGGTAGCTAACAACTTCCTCTCCTTGCAGGTGCTGCCTGAGTAGGCACAGAATATTGCTCTCTCACCCTACTGCTCCTAGACTTAAGTGTGAGGTGAGTTCAGTTCTTTCCTCCAGGGAAGATGAAGTGTCAGGAGCACTGCTGCAGCAACTGGATCTACTTTTACTGTATGCAAAGGGCATGGTGCAGGTGTATGCTCACTGTTTGTATCACGGTGTTTCAAGAAAGTTACTGGGTTGCAACAATATTATTATTCAAAGGGAGTTATGGCTGGAAGAGACGAGGGGGAAATGGCATGCACAATCACATTTTCATTCGACTACAATTATGCACCAGACTTATAGATATCTATGCTGATCATTTATGTCACTGGTCTTTTCAGTGAGATCCTGGAAGTGTTTGCTCCCCAAATGCCTCCCTTAATCTCATGTTTAATTGCCCACAAGAACACACTTAAAAGTTTACAGTTGTGTTGTAAATGAGTAATTAGTTTTTGCCTGGAATTTCTTGTTAGCAAAAGGGCCATGTCAAACTTACCCCAGATTAAAACGATGTACCGCAACGGAACCAAATACAAAGCGATAGTGGCAATGAGCAGCAGTAAGCAGGCCAGCAGGGAAAGGAATGGGACTGTCCAGTTAAATGTGCTGCAGACAAACAATAACCATGTCATTTCCTGTGATGTTCAACACTTGAGGGTCATCTTGTCACATGTCCTATTATTCATAATAAAATTCATATTCAAAAATGAACAGGTCTTTAAACACCTGGAGATTAATGTATGCTTCATATACACATTGAAATATCACCCTGTATTCCGTAAACATGCAATTTTTATGTGATTATTTCTTTTTTCTAATTAATTTATTTTTTATTGACAACTTCCATGATTGTAAACAATATCCCATGGTATTTCCCTTCCTCCCCCACTTTCTACTTTGAAACTTGACTCTCCATCATATCCCCTCCCCCTCTCAATCAGTCTCTCTTTTATTTTGGTGACTATTTCTAAAAAATAAAAAGATGAAAGTCTGACAAGCTGATTAAATACTTAAAAACATTAAACACCTTACAAGCATGACAGACAGTTCAATCACTAGAATCTGTGTTAAAAATAAAAATAACTGTGGGTATTATTGAATGCATTTATAGTTCCGGTACCAGGAAGACAGAGATAGGTGGATCCCTGGGGCTGGTCAGTCAGCCAGTCTAGCCTACTTGTTGAGATCCAGCCCAATAAGGGACCCTGTCTTTAAAAGGGTGATGGCACCTGAGAACAGCAAGAGATACTATCTTTTGGTCGCCACACTCACATGCATGGACATACACCCACAAACGTGTGTACTCACAAACGCGTATACCCATAAACATGTAAACAAACAAACAAAACATGATGAAAGCATCACAACACCAGTCATCCTTGAACTTGTCAAAATGCCAGTGACTTTGCCTACATGGAGGCAATACATCCTAATAAAAGAGAGAAAAAAAATGTGATTCCCTAATGGCAATTAGAAACTAGAATATTGGCATGTTGGCATTGTTCCTGGCCCTATCGAGTCTATGTCACTTATATGTTAATGTTTTCCTCTTAGTGGATACACAGTGGGCAGTAAATATTTAGAAAGGGGAGGCTGTTACATTATTTCTGGGTTTTCATGCTTTTAGCTCTCTAATAGCTTCCATTTTAGACTCTTTAGTCTAAGAAACTAGTAATGCCTGGAAACGGATGGGAAAATTTTGGCAATAAACTGTGACAACCAACCATAATAGAAAATGCAACATTTCCATGGCAGTCAGGGCTCCTTTGGTTGTATCCATTACCTGCATAGACTTCCATGTAAAGGAAGTCCTAGAGACTAGGTGGGGCATCTGACTGCACTGAGGACATATTCCTGTAGTTAAAGAAGCTCAGTTGCCTAATGAGCTGCACGACTGCGTAGGCTGCTTTTTCTTACTGGTCTTTATTTTCATGGATGGAAGTCCAGTGGCCCTGTGCTTTATACTAGGAATACAAAGGACTTTTACATTGCTTTTTTTTTGAAAAGGAATGAGGAGAGGTATGGACTATAATGTACTTAATAATTCTGTCATATAAAAGTCTGTCTTATTTTACACAGAAGCAAATTAAAGTTGAGACTAAGTTACAACAGTAATCCAGGATTTGGGAAGGCACTTGATTCTGTTCTACTTGCATATTATCGGGTCTTTTAATATTTGTTCATTGAGAGGTATGATAATACTTACTTACGTGCACTTAGTTCTTCTGACAGGTTTAACTTTACACAAATTTGTACACCTTTTAATATTCTTATGGTCTTATGAGCTATAGATGGACTATAGATTTGGTAGCAACTAATACCAGCCTCTTTTTACTTTGTAAAACAATACACTACCAGTACCCTAGAGTTAAACATTGATATCTATTCTAGCATTCATTAACCATAAGGACAATCAGAAGTAAAATATTTAACTTCTCTCTGCTGCATTCCATCTTATAAATGTGAAAAGAAACAACTATATCTACCTTAAGAAATGTTCAGGTAATTCAATGAATTACACACATTTTAAATAATATAGAACATAGCTATTATTTAATGAGACATCATTATTTCTTATTACTATGAAAAGGTGACATAAATATGAGAAGTCACATTTTTCAGGTAATATTTTGAAGGTAATAAATGGCATTAAGGTGATTGGGAGATGTCGCATGCCTTTAGTTCCTTAATTGGGAGGCTGAGGTAGAAGAAACTGGAAATTAGGCTGAATTAGAGAATGAGTTTTAGGTCCTCCTGGCTAGATTGAGACCATGTCTTAAGGAACAAAAGAAAGAAAGAAAGAATATGAAACAGCTCAAGTAATTTAGGATTATATCTTCCAACAAATGTCAAAACTCACATATGGAGATACAGATGATCAAAAATGGTTGATGAGGGCTGGAGAGATGGCTTAGTGGTTAAAGTGCTTACCTGTGAAGCCTAAGGACCCAGGTTTGATTCCTCAGTGCCCATGTAAGCCAGATGTACATGGTGGCACATGCATCTGGAGTTCATTTGTAGTGGCTATAGGTCCTGGCATGCCCATTTTCTCTTTCTTTCTCTCTCATAATAAATAAATATAAATTATTTTTTGAAGATTGATGAGGTTAAAGGAGATGGCTCAGTGGTCAAAAGTGCTTGCTTACAAAGCCTGACAGCATGGGTTGGATTCCTCAGAACCCTAAATAAAGTCAGACAACACAAAGTAGTTCATATTTTTGGAGTTTGTTTGCAGTGCCAGGATGCCCTGGTGTTCCTAGGATGGACCAAGTTCTTTTATTAGAAAACTAAAATTTTGTGAAGATATTGGTTTTCTTCTACTTCAAGCCATCCTAATAAACACCTCAATATCTGTGATGTGCACAGGTAAGCTGTGCCATGTGTAGTTGCTTTGAAAGATACTGGTCCTCTCTCACTTTAAGTAACCTTAATAAATATCTCAATATCTGTGTTTGTATTGCTCTAGTTCAGGCTGACCTGGGATTCACTATGTAGTTTCAGGGTATTCTCAAACTTACAATGATCCTCCTACCTCTGTCTCCTGAGTGCTGGGATTAAAGGTGTGCACCATCACGTCCAGCTTATTTTCCTATAAATTTAATTATTCCATTTTTTTTCCTTACCACTGAGTAGAATTTTATTGTGTATATGTACCACATCTTTATTAACCATTTGTCTGTTAATGGGCATGTGGGCTCATTCCAGAGCATTTGATTGCCCACCACAGCTAAAATGTCAGACACTATTTCTGAAGACACCACAAGCTGCCCACACAGGAAATTGAGAGGACACACTGGTATTTAGAAGGAAGCCAGATCCCTGATGGATAACCCTCATAGTGCTAGACAATGCTACATGAGCTGCTGGGGAAAATGGCTACCAGTATTGTGAATAAGCATGGGGTCCCACTATATACAAAATCAACCTGCCAGACAAAACGTACACAACTGTGCAGTAGTGGCACTTGACTTATATGTGTAACCAATGGATCTCTTATTGGATATGTGGCCAGTTCAGTGCAAAGAACTCATATCTGGTAGAAGGAACCAAGTCAGAATTTTATGGAGACAATAGTCATAGAGTCCAGAGTGAAAGTCTCAGTAGTCTTTGACCAAAAAATGTGGCCACATCTAATCAACATCTCTTTTAATTCACTATGTTTATCCCCTTTGATCCACACTGTTCTCACCCTTGGTTGGAAAATCTACTTTCTCTTTTACAGAAGGTACAGAAAACCAGGGAGAACCAAAACCCATCAATATGACATGAAAAGAAAGCTGACTATCTATCATGAGATGAGCCTCCTCTTGCACACCAGCCAGGGTCCAAGTGACACCCCAGAGGTAATGACAAGTTAAGCAAGAGTGCTGCTCTCACAGACAGCCTGACCACCTGCACCAGGGAGATGGCCATAGACACTGAGGAAACTCAAAATGCATCAAAGCAGAAATCCAGAAATTTCCAAGAGCTCAACACTAAAGTAGGTTTATAACACATCTGCCAAGGCTCAGGGAACATTGCAGAAGATGGGGAAGAAAGATTGTAAGAGCTACAGGGTGGGAAGGAGTATCCAGGGGCACTTCCCACCCCAAAAGTGACTAATTGATACATTCATAACACATAACCACATGATGAATACCAATAACCCCACTGAGGTGGGCTTTCGGTGGATGGGGGTGGGGAGGTTATAATAGGCTACAGTGGGATAATATGAGGGGAATGGAACCAACAGATAATTTGGCCATACAACAAAGTTTCTAATTAAAAATAATAAAAAAAAATTTAAAGTACAGAGAATGCACTTCAAGGCAATTTGTCATATTTAATACTTACATTTTAAGTGATTCCTACATGTAATCCCCTAGCTTATATGTACTTATCCATGACTTTTTACAAAATATTTTGTAGTAAGGATTATAATTCCCATTCTACAGATGAAAACTCAGGGTTATAAAATTTAACTCAATTGGCCAAGATCCATGACTCCATATATAAGTGAAAGTGCTGAAATTTGTGACTCAGGATCCCCAGGTCACTACCTCCACTGATTGTGTTAGGTGTGAGATTTGTGGTATTACTTCAACTCTGGTGAAAGCACCTGTTTTTAAGATGGAAAACGTAATCAAACAACCCCTGATACTCATAAACACATTAGACTATTTCCTCATTGTTTCACTAGTATCATGAAGTGGGAATCTTCTACAGAACACCAAGACTTCTCTTTTCAGTCAAAGCTTTCCCATCTTGAAAACAAATGATTGGTAAAAGCATTTTCATAGATTGTTACTATTTCCTACCTTGGGAGCTCCCCAAACTCTAGTTATGAAACAAATGGGCTAAACTTCTTAATTAAATTAAAAAAAATCAAAAGCATCCCAATCGTTCATTTATCCATTGTGCTCAACACAAGGCGAGAATATGATTTTGTAAATTTCAAAGCATTTAGTACAAATGATAATGGCCCCATCTTGGAAGGTAGGTGCTGATACCTTCTCTAGTTCCAGCTCCACACTGCATTGGTCATTTTGTCAAGGCAATAGTTACTTTCTTTGTTTCTGTGTGAGGTACAAATTAAGTTATTTGATTTTTCTTCCTTTAGAAACAAGAACAACTAGCCACATTTCTGTGGATTTTGTTTCTGGTCCCTCATACATTACTGCCTTAGCTTGCATGTTTAAGCTTGTGAAAGCTCACTCCTGACCTCTATTTTCATATTTGCTCTTTCAGCCTATATAATCTTTGTTCCTTTTAACATGTTCCTCCATGGCTTTACACAAAACACATCCATCTCTCATTGCCAACAGTCTCAGGTCTCAGCATCGTTCCTAGCCTGGACAGTGCTCTGTCACATGAATGTGCCTTCTGAGCTCCACTGGGAAGAATCTGTAAGGGTCATTTCCCTATCGTCATAGATCTACCTTAATCTTATTAGCTTCTCCTTGAAGTTTTGCATAGCTTCTCAAGAGCACAGGTTGAGGGCCTCACTTGATAGTGATGTGTGCAACATACATCACTCCTATGACCCATGGGAACTACTGACCAGGATAATGTCAATGCTATATGTGCAGCAATTGTTTCAAAATGGCATGTATACACATTTGAAATTTTAATGCTATTACAGAAAATAGATAGCGAAAGCAAAGCATGAAGAAGATATGGTTTATTCCATGAATAGACAGCACCACAGAGATTCTTCCCAACAGTAGCACAGAAGCCTTGCTCTAAGAGTTTTATGTAAAATTTTGTTGCCAAATATTGTGTAGAAATGTTCCTGGTTATTAAAATGGAATTATAATAGAATTCCAAGAGAATTACACATGACATCCACTTAAATGCCCAGCGGGGACTTTAAGGTCACCACCATAATGAATAGGCAAAGAATTAATAGGAATGGAGCTTATGAGCCTTCCTGTGCTGCAGCTGGGCAGAACAGTACCCTGTTCATGGGCTGAAAACTCATCCCAGGCATGGTCACTGCAGCTGCGCTGGACACAGCTGCCCCTCAAAAGCACTGTAGAGTTGAGGGCCTGTTTAAATCACTCTGTCCTCTTTTCCCATCAGACATATTTCCTTTTCCATGACTAACAGCACAACAACTATGTTTGTTATTTAATGATGTATAAGAATGAAGACAGTTGTATCAAACATAATCTTCCTTCCTTGGCCATGCCCCCACTCCATATCCTCTTTGTTGTCATTAACTTTTATTTTTTCCTATCCACTTTAAGGCTCTGTGTGATGTGTCTTATCTCTAGGCATTGCCTGTGTTATGGGCATATTAAATCTCCTACATCTCTCTGCATCTTGCACCCAGTCTTGTGATTTGAACCTGTATGTAGGGCTCCCATATTCTGTGGACTACATCTCTCCATCTCTACCAAGCTCTCTTCTCCTGTTCTCAGAGATGTTGATGAGTTGTTGCTTCTTCAGTCTTGTCCTTGGTCTCTTCTACACCTCTTTCTGAAGTGGTCAGATCTCCTCTAGTTTCTTATTATATTTCTACTGAGTACCAATGCTACTAAATTCTGTTTGGTTATTACTGTTTTTCTCCTTCAATGAAAAGTGAGTCCTACAGAATAATGACATTATTATACATATAGCAGAACAGAATACTTGTTCAAATTCAAGCTCTGTGGCATTGTAATTCTGTGATCATGGACTGCACATGTTATCACATTGTAGTAGCAGTCCTTACTTAGTCCAACTCTTTTAGGCAACTCCACAAAGCATTCACTGTATAAGGGCTTAGCACAGTGTCTGGACAACACGATATTAGCTAATGTTGCTAGCACCACAGTCATTAAGGCTGCTTTTTCCTCAACAAAATGAGTGAAAAGATGAAGAATTTTCAGCTCGCCTCATCTTTACTTATATTATCAAAAATGTTTTTGTCAAACATTTTTAAACCTATGATGAACAATAGGATACAGAACCTTGAAAACAGAGCACACAAGGCACCAACATGTGTGATAAACAGTTATGTACCTCTAGGTTACTTTATCCTCAGATAACAGCAATGGAAAACACAACACTCAGAATGCAAATTTTAAAACCTCAGCAGATCTGTTTGAAGGTAGTCTTTGATCTATTTTTAACCAAGCAAACATTGAGCTAGGTGTGGTGGCTCACGCCTGTAATCCCAGTACTCAGGTGAGGTAAGAGGAGTGCCATGGCTTCATAGCCAGTCTGTGCTTCAGGCTAACTGGAAACCCTATCTCAAAACAAATATGATGCTGATAATAAATTAAAATTTAAAGGCAACTTATTGGGATATGCAAATGAGAAAGAATAATGTTCATTGGACAGTGGATATGGTTTTCACTAACTACTGTTACACGGTTTGAGAAATATTCTCTTCAGGGGCTGGAGCTGGGATTCAGCTGGTAGAGTGCCTGCTAAGCATGGACTAATGCCATGGGTTTAGTTATTCTCAGTTACATAGCAATTTTGATGCCAGCCTGGACTACATAAGATGCTATCTCAAAATGAGAAAAAGAAGAAGAAGGAAGAGGAGGAGGATGTAGAGGAGGAGGAGGAGAGAAAGAAAGAAAGAAAGAAAGAAAGAAAGAAAGAAAGAAAGAAAGAAAGAAGGAAAATAAGAGGCCATTACTAGAAACTTTCACTTGGATTTGAGCATGTAAATATCTTCTTTACCTATGTAATTTTAAAAGAAATGTCTTTATTCTCTGCAGCCCAGGCTGGCCTCAAACTCACAAAAATTATCCTGCCTCAAATTCTCAAGTGCTGGGATGGAAGGCATAAACCATAAATTCTTTATTATTGGAATTATAATGACCCATATAGACGTGGTCAATAAGCTAATGATTAATTCACAGAACAAACCTGGTATAATTATGGGTTAATGGTGAAAAGAAATCCATTTATAACTCCCCCCCCCAAGGAAAAATTGTATGCACTGGAACCAATAAAGACCATTTTACAGATTTATACTATATGAAAAAAAAACTAAAAATAAAAGTGAATCATATGGTCTTTCTTACTTAGGACTCCAATAAAGAAGTTAAGCCCTTTGGCCCCAAATTAGGAAAAGGCAAATTAAGGACTGAATCTGAGTACAAGCCAACTAGTCTCCTTTCTTTGTAAACATATATCACTTATATACACATATCACACTCATTTATTTATATATTATCTTGGATTGTTTTTATAGTTAACAACTGAGTAATTGTGTCAGATACCACATGGCCACTAGGATGCAAATATGTACTTCATACATTGTTATATAGAGAGTTTATTAACCCACTCTATCATATCCATGTAGGTGATGAATTAATTTTATTTGGACCCTTTTATGATATGACTAGTTATATGTCAGTTTTTTTGAGAACTGAGAGAAGACTTCACTCCATGCATTTTATATGTTATGGGATTTCATATAAAGGATATGTTTTAAGAGTGTCTTTGCTTTCCTTTTATTTCTGAATTAGGTAACCTATTTTTTAATCCATAACTCATTAGCCAAACCAAAACATATCTGAGAATGAAAAAGGGCACTATTAACAATTGTACTTGGACAGTCAGTGGTAACTGAGCCATACAGTGACCTTGGTTATAAGGCATCACCCAACTGTGAAGCTGACAAGCCCGAAGGACAAGACAGCCAAAGTCAACCCAGAATTGTGCAATTCCAGTGCTGTGTTTTCCAATGAATGGGTCCCTGCCTTCCTTGCCAGCATCCTGAGGGTAACAGAACTAGTTTTAACATCATCACACATATGAAGAACTTACTTTTTAATCCTTTCTCCAAAAGAAGCAATTTCCTGCAAGATGTTTTGGACAGTGGAAACAATATCCTGTACCATATAGATTCTCTCAATTAACCCCTTTTTCTCAGATTCCTAGGGAGCATAAAAGCAAGATTTATATTAGCCATCTCATTTTATCATTTCACTATAAAAATTATGACAAAATGTTATTACATTTTTTCAACCAATAGAATGATTTTGAAAGATGAGCTACACATGTAAATGTTGATTCCAAGGGGAAAAAATGTTTCGTTTACTTGTCTGGATTCTCCAGTGTGTGAGCTCCAATGGCTACCTGAGAATCAGGAGGTGAGGACAGGCAGGTTCTTAGAACTAGGAGCTTCAGGCCCCTGGGTCACAGAGGTCTGCAATCCCTTCAAATCTTAAATACACAGTAGCCTTCCTATCATTGTGATATTGGAGCTCTGGGAAGGGGAATGTCCTCATAATAATGCAGGAGAGAGGGAGAGACCAAGTTCTAGGCTAAGAATTTCCCAGACTCTTGACTCCCAATCCCTGAGTCCTTGTCTAAGTTTATCAAAGAATTAAAACAATGCAGACTCAGAGAAGACTAAATGTTGGAGGATATACTAGGGTAGAGAGGGAACAGGATAGAAGAAAAAGCATGAAAGCTCCTCAGCCAAGAATTCCTCCCTTCCCACCTGTGATAGGAAGGGATCGGGGGAAAAATGAAGGGTGAATTTCACATAAGGAAATGTCTTCTTCATATATATAGCCCAGGCCCATGTATGTGAGTTAAGCATCCAATTAGAGTGAGCCTCATTACCAGGCAAATAAAAAGGACCCTGATTGGTTAATAGATACCCAGGAGGATCACTGGCGCAGGAAGGGCCAGCCCACAGGTACCAAACTGAGGAAATGTTGAGGAAGATCTAGGAAGCTGCAGTTGCTGCTATTGCAGCTTGCAGCCATCATGGATGGGCCAGAATCAGACTGGAGTTCTAGTCCTGCCAGGGCAGACAGGGTGGTTTCTTTGGCCCATACTTAGCTGACTACTTACAAAAGTAGCTTATGTGTTGCTTATCCACGTCAGCATCAGTTCTGCAGAAATGCCCCCACAGTCATGGCCAGGCATGTTGGAGATGGACACACAATGTATTTCCTAGTACAGGCAAGCTGTTGCATCTTCAAACACATTCCCGATACACAGCAGGCCTAAGGAGGATTTCATTCTTCCTGTGGCAAATATCTCAGAAACTGAACACACACTACAAGGAATGTGGGATCGTATAGTACTGTGGGTCACAGCCTATCCACATTATTCTTGCAAGCATGTTTGAAAATTTAAATGTATCTTCCTCAGTGTTCAATTTTTATATAAAATGGAATTTAGCATTCTAAGAATATATCCCTACTTTGTATGTGGAATACCTGTAACTATGTCATAAGCATAGTTTAGAAATTATTCACACGTCTAAGAAAAGTCCCTAGAATAGTATGGTTACATGATTTCTTATGTTCTGTGGACTTGACAGTCATTGGAACTTAACTCCTGTCTTCTCTATTTCTCTACTGTAGCTTCTCTGGGTCCACTGAAGCTATTACAATTGCTGTATGTAACTCAAGGATTTCTGCACATTTTCTTTCCTATCTAAAATTATAGTTGGGTTACAATTATGTTAAATTATTTCAGAAGCTCTCAGTGAGAGTACATTCTTACGATATCCTCCACGCAACGAAGGAAGAACTTATTTTTCAGCAAGCACCTTTAACCACTAAACCATCTTGCCACCAAAACTCATTTTCATTTTCTTGTATTTCCTGCCTCAACAAAATAGAGCTGTGGATGGAGTAAGTGAACAACCATCACGTGTTAAGGATTGCTGGTAAAAGCACTATCATGGCCGAAGGTCATAGTTGTGCCTGTGTTTATGATACTCCAGTTAAAAGACTACAAGCAAAGCAAAGGTTAGAAAGCACCTCTGCAGACGTGGGTGTCTGTGTTGATGGAATAGTTTTCCATCTGGTATATATTCTTTTAACCAAGCATTTGTTTAGTGCCCCTTATCCAGCCATTTGACAGAGAAGGCAAACATTAAGCTTATTACTTCTTTTGCCAACATCAAATTTGCTACCATTTTCAGTTTTTACCATTATTTTAAATCATTTCGCCTGGTGATCATTTTTCAAGTGTTGTGTTAAGAATTAGATGTGCTGCCACAGGGATCTCATTTATCCTCAGCAACCCTCTGTCCTCTAGTCATGAATGGTCACAAAGGTGAAAACCCACCTCTGTCTGCTGCGTAAGTATGCATGTTTACAAAGGAGCATTTGAAGGTGCTGGGGAATTTGACCCAAAGGGCAAAAGTAGCTTCTTTTCAGTAGCAACCAGTTGAGGTCAAAACAATTTCTTGGAAAATTGACTCAAATACCCATGCAGCTCAGTTTCATAAGAAATAAATTTAAAAAAAAAAACCTTCCTATTTTAGGGGCTGGAGAGATGGCTTAGAGGTTAAGGAATTTGCCTGCAAAGCCAGAGGATCCTGGTTTGACTCTCCAGGACCCATGTAAGCCAGATGCACAAGGGGGCACATGCATCTGGAGTTTGTCTGCAGTGGTTGGAGGCCTTGGCCTGTCCATTCTCTCTCTCTCTTCCTTCATCTTTCTCTCTCTCAAATAAATAAACAAATAAAATATATTTGAAAAACTTTCTATTTTAATTGTCTGATCATTTTTCCGTATGAAACAAATAAACACCAAGGGTCTGGCTATGAAAGCAGCATGGATCATTTCACCAAAGTAATCATGTTTCTGACAATGCCCTTTATATTTTTAATGAATCTGATGCAGTAGTAGGATATTCAGTACCACAGATTAGGCTAAAGGGATCCACTATTTTCTAGGATATAAAACTAACTTATTACCTACTCCTCTATACTATTAAAAGTAATCAGAAGCCGGGCATGGTGGCGCACGCCTTTAATCCCAGCACTTGGGAGGCAGAGGTAGGAGGATCACCGTGAGTTCAAGGCCACCCTGAGAATACATAGTGAATTCCACGTCAGCCTGGAACAGAGTGAGACTCTGCCTCAAATAAACCAAAAAAAAAAAAAAAAAAGTAATCAAAATGAGGAAAATTTTGGATTCTCAGTTGACAATTTATTATAGTAATCAGATTATAACATTATCTCATTTTTATTTGATTTGATTTTTTATATTTTGAGGTACAGTCTTGCTCTAGCCCAGGCTGAACTGAATTCACTATGTAGTCTCAGAGTTGCCTCGAACTCACAGCAGTCCTCCTATCTCTGCCTCCCAAGTGCTGGGATTAAAGTTGTGCACCACCATACCTGGCTTTCATTTTTATTTTCAACAGCATATTGTTTCAATACAAAACTATGAGTGCTTATTAATATTTTTAAAAAGTTTGGGCTGGAGAGATGGCTTAGTGGTTAAGCGCTTGCCTGTGAAGCCTAAGGACCCCGGTTTGAGGCTCGATTCTCCAGGACCCACGTTAGCCAGATGCACAAGTGGGCGCACGCATCTGGAGTTCGTTTGCAGAGGCTGGAAGCCCTGGCACTCCCATTCTCTCTCTCTGTCTCTCTCTCTCTATTGCTTCTTCCTTTCTCTGTCACTCTCAAATAAATAAATAAATAAATAAAAATTAAAAAAAAAGTTCTTCATATCACTGGCTACTTTTGTGGGGACATAGGAAGATTAATGACAGTGGTACAGATTCATTCTTTATTTGGTTCCCTACTTCTGTTTTATAATCCCATAATAGGATTATTTCTCAAAAGTGTTCCTTTAGTGTCATATTCTCATTTGTAATATTTCATGAATTGTTCATAATCATCTTCATAGTTGTACTTTAATGGGAATTAAATGGACATCCTCACAAATGCCACTCCAGACCGTAATGAATTAAGAGATCATTCCTCTGCATGGACTCAAATACTTGAAACTCACAACAAATATGACAAATGGAAAATATCCTCAATTCTATATATTAAATATTGAAATTTATGGCACCAGGGCAAATTTTTTATATCTATTCATGTGAACTTTCTCTGTCGAATTATTTTCAAGACACTACTTCAAATAAGGTATCTGCTTCATTTGGCCATTTAACTAATTTATTCTGAATAATCAATGGCTTCTCTTCTTCTATTTCTAGGCAGAACATATTTATTTATATCCTATTAGAAATTCAAAGATCTTTCACACAATTTGAACTAATCTAAAGCAAAGTGAGGTCAGCCATGTACTTGGCCCTATCTCTATGTGGCCATTTTCATTTCCAGTTTTCCACATATAGCTGGAGGGCACTTACAAGACACCGCTGTCAGACTATTTGGACTTTGCAGCCAGCATCATCATGAAGAGAACAGGCCTCTCTATAAAGTGCTAGCTAGCCTTGAAGATCTGGTTATAGGCATCCAACATCATCTCACATATAATCAGCATACGTTTAATAGAGTATCAGACCCTGATTTTTCATTAGCCACATATCTCTGTATGATTGTTATTTATGTACTGAAACTGCATTATAAAAAATTGTTAAAGTGAAGTTTTATTCAACACAATAAGTGAGATGAAACCTTTCAACAGTGCATCAAGCTGGTCTTATCAGCATGATGGCTTCTGAGAAGGGAGTCACAAAGAATGAAGTAATTTTCCTCCCATTCATACAGAAGCATATGCTATAAGGAGCTAATCCCTGTCTGCACTAACAAAATTTAGGGGAAACCATTTAGATTTATCATGTATCCCTGTTTCCCCAGAAAGTTTTTTCTTCTTTTAACATTCTCCAATTAAATTAGAACTAAGTGTGATATTTAATATTTCTATTAAAACAAACAAGACCAAGTTGCTTAGGCTTTCAATTTTCTTTCAGCTCCTTCTATGACCTTTACTAGGAACCCATGAAAATGAAGGCACAGTTATTGAGGAATAATAGCATGTTACTTCTGACAAGCAGGTTACAGCTAACAAACATCCCTGACTCTTCCAAAGGTTATATCTAACAAGCCTCTCTGACTCTTCCAAGGAGCTGGGTACCTAGTTAATTGTGAAGCTAAGGTTGCAGAAGATCACTGATAAAGCTATCAGAAGAGTCAGCCTCCTCTTGTCTCAGGAACAGATGGAGAAGCATCCTGCCCCATCAGCAACATGGTATATTAGTATTGCCCCATGGCTGTTATCAAGGCTATGTAAGAGACACAAAATCCCAAAGTTGCCAATTCATGGTGAGGAGTGGGAAGATGAGAACTTACATGGCAGGTCATACTGAAAATATGCAGAATTTAAGCCATCATGCAAGATCTTAGACTTCATGACAAGATTCTGGCCATCACAAATCCAGCAAAATGGCTGAAAAGTTGACTAAAGTTCCATGGATTTTGAGAAGCCTCCTCAATGTGCCAATCTATACCACCTACTTTCTGTTCTCCTATTTCACATATTTCTACCCTTCAGTCATCGAGCGGAACAAATTCACTTTTTCACTGAAAAAAGTACCCTTGAAGTCACCAATATGCCCATGGACATATTACATATCCTTCAGTACCAGCATTTCTGTTTATAGGAACCCAGGGTTCAGAGATATTAAGAAACTTTTTCTATGTTCACAATGTTTTACATTCCCATGCATGTGACAGTGAACTTAATCCCAGGGCTAGTAATTTCCAACAAAGTGTCCACTCCATGAGAAGGAGCATCTTGAGTTGTGATAAACACATGACTCATTTGAAAGGCATTTTTTTTTCTTTTTAACATTTTTTCTCTTGGTCTGTGTGAGTTTCTGTTCTCTCTCTTGTTCCCATACAGTACGTAATTTTGAGATACCTTTTCCTGTTATATATTCCTAATTCCTAATTCTTCACAGCATTGTTATGTCCAATTTTCATAACAATATATGTTATACTATGCTTTTTGAAATATCTGAGAAAAGAGCAAGATGAAAAGTAAGACAGAAGTACAAAAACTAAAAGATCATAAGGCATATGAACTTTTTAGACTATACATGAAACAGGTTTATCTATATAGTAGCCAATGTTCCTTTCATGCTCTGCATCACAAAATTTATGTTTTTAAATAAGATATAGCATTTCATGGATCTTTAAGATACTATCTATCAGCATAACAATGAATAATTTACATAGCCTTTCATATCATTTTTCACATTTTTAGGAAATTAAGGTATGTGCACCTCACTATAGCAGAATGTCAAGTCTGCTAGTCCTATTGTGCCCTTTTCAAGTATTTTAGCTCACTTGTGTTGCTATGACAAAATATATGAGGGAAGAGACTTATAAACAGGTTTGTTTAGCTCATTGCTGGAAAGTCTAAACAGCATGGCACCAGCAACCTTGTGAGCACCCTCGCCTGCATCACAAGTATGTGGGGTGCCCTCAGTTTAAAACAATCACCCTCAGAAGCACTCAGTAGTAATTACTTTCTTGGATGTGGCATCCTAACACAGTGACTTCCCATTAGACTGTATTTTTTTAAAGTTACATCTTTAACATCACCAAATGGTGAACCAGAACTTTAACCTTTGGGGACATAATTAAACCACATTCAAACTATTGTAGTGATCATGACAACTTTTTACCCTGTGAGTCCCAGTTGCATTTCTGGAAACTGAGGCTCATAATTCTTATTAATTGCCAGTGTGCTCTAAGTCTTCATTAATATTAGCCCCTTCCCTTTCAAGCAGGTGAAAAGGCAGAGGAACACCAACTTTTTGTCTTATTTAAAGAACACTTGGGGGGATGGTGGCTAGAGAGATGGCTTAGAAGTTAAGGTGCTTGTCTGCTAAAGGTAAGGACTGATGAACAATTCCCCAGTACCCATGTATGCCAGATGCAGAAGGTGGCTCATACATCTGGAGTTCATCTGCAGTGGCCAGAGACACTGGCATGCCCATTCTCTCCCAACTTCTCTCTCTATCTCTCTCAAATAAATAAATAATTTTTTTTAAAAAATGTTTATTTTTATTTATTTATTTGAAAGTGACAGACAGAGAGAGAAAGAGGCAGATAGAAAGAGAGAGAGAGAATGGGCGCGCTAGGGCCTCCAGCCACTGCAAACAAACTCCAGATGCATGCTCCCCTTGTGCATCTGGATAAGGTGGGTCCTGGGGAATTGAGCCTCGAACCGGGGTCCTTAGGCTTCAAAGGATAGCGCTTAAAGGCTAAACCATCTCTACAGCCCAATAAAATATTTAAACAAAAAAGAATACTGAGGCTAATTTAGGTTTCAGAAGGAAGAGTCGTGCAGGATAAGTCTCCTCATGTTGCCCTCAGTGGTAGGAAGATCATCTGGCATCTTGCTCTATTTCCTGCTGTCTATATTTACACATTTCATATTGAACCAGGGAATGTGGTGACAACAGTTTAGCAAACACAACATTACATCTGCTGCTGACACCAAATTGCCTAGGAAAAGCAAGAGTGGTTCATTCAGGAAGACAGAATGCCGGCTCTGTGGGCTTATAGTTTCCCTGAACACTGAGGCTTCTACTGTATACAGCGAAACACGTTAGAAAATAGTAAGAGCCATTGGTTTAACTGTATAAGTGGTCAACATAATTGTAACTGATCACATGGTCACAGTGATACTTAACATTTGATTATAAACCTGAGAAAGCACAGAGGTCTAAATGAAATCCTTTATTACTTAAAGGTTACTTTATGTATAAGCAAATGTCACAAATTATAGAAAAAATGAACACATGGACATTTCAAATCTATATTTCAAATTTTATATGATTTATTTGCTTTTTTGTGCCCTCTAAAGAATGAGTGGCATTGATAGTAAATGAAATAATGATAAACCCCAAGTTTTATCCTAACATTGCATATTATAGAAAGTCATGTATAAGATCACTAGTTTTAAATTGTCCTTCTTTTTATAAAGCATCAAAAGGACTGAGTCCTTGAGCTAAGCTTTATATGCTGCTGAAGTACAGGCTACTAATGTGTCTGTGGTGTGCCATAGCTGCTCCTATTCCCCATCCCCCCAAAATACAGAATAAATCAGGTAAGTCTTTTCTCCCCTAAGGCTTTGTTGCCTACCCCATGTTTCCAGTTAGAACTGCACTGTAGGTGCAATAAAGTAGCTTGGAGCCTCTGGGAGAGAATTAACACCAGCAAAATGAATTTACAACTGAGAATTAATTATGTAATCAGTATGTTACTTTAAATCTTTGCTGCATGTTCTGGTTTAGAAAATTTCTCATTTGTCTCTTAATTATCTAAGCAAAACCAGAGAGGTAGTCCTGCAAATTGACCCTATGAGGAAAGAACTGCTTTTGACATGCTAAGAAATCGAGTGGTGTTCGTTATTGGATGTGTTCGAGTTCCAAACCAATCAATACAATTTTTTTTTAACTCAAACAATCCCTGTAATGTCATCCACCCAGACAGAAAATGCAAACTTATGACTTTAGACTACATGAATATGTTTGGTCTGCTTCATTCCGTTGAATGTTGAAAGCTTACAGTTTGAAAACTTGACAAATTGTAAACATTAGAATTAGATTGAGAGGCTTTTAACATTAAAAAAGAAAAACCTAAAAAAAAGAAAAAAAGAAAAACCTCTGGATGTGTCATAACAAGGGCAGGAGGTAACATTTGTGCTATGTGAGAGTCAAAATTATTCTTTTGGAATCCTGGCTACATGAACTGTCTTCAATAGTTCTTCCCATGAGGCATTGTGTGAATATGTGGTGCAGTGTGTGTGTGTGTGTGTATATGTGTGTGTGTGCGCGCACGCACATACACACACACACACACACACACACACACACACACAGTCGGGTCATGGTGCCTGCTATTGAGATATGAAGAGAGAATTTCTGAAGAGTGCTCTGTCTCAAACAGTTCCTTTACTTTGGTTAAATGAGTATAGGCGGATTGCTTGGGTTGGGAATCAGTATCATTTCTAAGTGGCTTTTTTGCAGCTCTGATCATCTGACGATTTCATAGAGCACAGGGCACAGGGCATGACACCAGTGATCAGCATGTGCTTTTGCCTTGAAACAGGAATCTGGTGTGGTACCATATGAAGGATGAAAGAAGCAAAAGGATTAAGCAATAATATCATGAACAATACTCTCCAAATACTCATTGAGGAAATAGCAACAATTCAGAAAAATCTACCTTTGGAGCTAACACCTGGACTATACTGATCTCATGACCAGTTTCTCTGTGCCAGCTGATGAAATGTGGTTCCTCTCACTGTAACTGCTGTAGATATGCAATAAGCCACAGTTGTTGATGAGGTTATGTGTGTCTTTTAGCTTTCTCCAATGGGAGAGAAAGGAAAGCAGGAAGAAATACAATTGTGGGATTAAGAAGTAATACCTGTCAGCACAGCCATTCTCCATTGCATTTACTTTCCAACTACCCAATGACCACATAGAACTTTTTGTGCACAGGTAACTTATCCAGCACTGCAGTCTTATGTTTGCACACCTCATGTGTGGGCTCAGTCATAAGGCCTTTAAGTGTTTTTATATATTTTATTTATTTATGAGAGAGAGAGAAAAAAAGAGAATGGGCACACCAGGGTCTACAGCCACTGGAAACTAACTCCAGGCGCATGTGCCACTTTGTGCATCTGGGTTACATGGGTACTAGGGAATCAAACCTGGGTCCTTAGGCTTTGCAAACAAGCACCATAACCTCTGAGCCAATTCTCTAGCCTAAGGCTTTTACATAGAGAAAAAAAAAAATCAGTGCTGCTGGCTATCTAGCAGAAGGATGAAACAATAAATGAATGGATGACATGCTTTCTTCAAATCAAGGTAACAAATGTTAAAACAAAAGATTTAGAGCAGAAAATGTGGATTTGATATTACCACGAACTGGATAAAGATTTTTCAAATGTGTTAATTTTTTTAACTAAGGTTTGTTAATTTGTACATAGGGAAAATAATAGCCAATATGATGGTATGAATTAAAAGCCCATGAGCTGTGAACATTCTTACAGCACTAATACTCTCATAAATTTGATTATTTCAATAATTCATACTAAATTCTTGTTTTAATTTACTACTCTTTCAGTTATTTTAGTTATTTATTACTGTCTATTCTTTCAGCAAAAAGTGACATTTCTACTTCCTTTCAATTATATTATAAATTACCTATCAATTACCTTATAAATCTTCAAACAACTGTCTTGTAAATTTCAGGGATAATTAGGTCACAGGGTGGAATACACTGAGACAGACTGGGTTTCATTAGGAAAGACAAAAGCAAAGCAGCCACTACCCTCAGAAAAATGACCAGAGGGAAAAGTGTGGAAGAAGAGGCAGAAAAAAATTTAAGAGCCAGAAGAGAGGAGGAGTACTGTGAAACACTGTCTTCTGGACATGACATAGCCTTTATACTCAAGAACTCACAGCAGCTGTGCTAACCTGCGTAAAACCTACACAAGACTGATCCCATCAACATTCTGTCATGGTTTGGAGAGGATCTCTTCATGTCTCACCCCTCCATGAGGAACTACTAGCAGTTAAGAGTTTCTCAGAGAAGGAAAATCATTGCTTCAGTGGTGCTGACACTGGTATATTGCTATGCTTCTCTAAACAGTGACCCCCACCCCCACCCCCGCCATGTGCTCATACAAGCAACCATAACTAAATTAAATGAGCTAAAAAATGACATGAAAGTAGGAATGATCTACTTGGGAAGAAGATGGGTCATAGCAGGAATTAGAGGGGGCTGAGAGGGTAATGGAGGTGAATGCAATCAATATACATTATTTACATGTATGAAATTGTCAATAAGAAGGGAAACATATAAATCAATTATATATCAATATACTAATACAAAATAATTAGATAATGAAATTCAGAAATGTAAAGGAAAAATAAAAATTGATCAGGGAGATCATGTATGTTATGACAGTGTATGAACTGGGAGATGATGCCTAGTACATTCTATTTTAGCTTCATGTAATAATTTTAGAAACTGGGAAATGAAACATCTTGATATAACATCAACTACTAAAATAATAGAGGTTATGACTTGATTCATTTTAGGTGGTAATGTTAGCTTACAGAAGTCTAGATAATTCATGAGATTTATTATATTGTATGACATATTTTACAATTTGTGAAAAGAACCTACCAGGTATAATATTTATAATACACACTTTAAAAAGATCTACAAGTCCCAGGGATATCATTCAGTGTGGTAATAAGCAAGGTACCCTGAATAATGCTCCAAGGAGCTAGGTTAATAACATTGTTAAATTATTTCTAAAGGTAATGTAGTCCAAACCCTTTTAAGAATATAGGTTTGATTTTTAAAAAGGAAATGTGTGCAAGATAATATATCAAAGAAGTCTAGAACTCAGGAATTCAGCCTGTTCTGAGTCAAAACAGGCATACACTGGTCATTAAGAACTGGCTGCAATCCACGTACAGCTAAAACCTTGGAAGGAGATGGAATGGTAAAAATCTTAGCAATTAAATCACTGTATCAATAAAAACCATGTTAAATTGAATTGCCAGAGCTTAAATCTGAATGACTATTAACTTTATTATCCAGAAAACTATCCATATTCAGGTCCTCTGTGATATGCCCAGAATTTAGGCTAGACATGCTCTAAAAGTATAATTGTGTGTGTGTACATGTGTGTATTTACCCATGTAAATTCACACATATGCACACACACACACACACACATACTCTTTTTAAACTATAACCTGTACTGCTTGTGCTAGAATTAAAAAAAAAAAAAAAAACTAACTGATCAACTTCCATGTATTGGACTCTCTTAAGGCACAAAGGGAAAAAATATAAGTAAAATGGTTCTCTGTAGTATATTATCAAACATTGTTCCTCCATATCCAACAGTTTTCTTAAGTTAGAATAACAAGACTTGACCCCCCCCCCATCTCTCCCTCTTTCTCTTTCTCTCAGAAATACAAGGAATGATAAGCCTGGACACCTCATTCAAAGGACACTGCAGGCAAACTCTAAACACATCATGTGCTTCTCCCTCTGTTAAGCCTCATGAGTACATGAATCTGTTTGGAGGATGGAATATCATCTTTAAAAAAATTAATTTATATTTATATTTCTTAAATGGTAAGACTGATGGCTTAAGGTAGGCATAAGTATTAATGATAACATTCCAACATTTTAAAAGCAGAAAATATATATGTACTGTTCAGTTACAATTTTTCAATGAATAACAAACAACTGTTTTAGAAATTATTTTTGTTTTCTTAAAGGAAAATATCCACAGTCTGTTTTTTATATCCATAACTGATATAAAACAGTGATCTCTTCTCATAAACACTACTAGGAAGTGCATCCTCATTGATGATCCTAAAAGAAGAAGAGTTCATTCAAGTCCTAAGACAGCCTAGTTAGTAACAAGCCAACTCATACTACAAACATCAGAGTAGCTTTTTTTCTCCTGATAGCAATAAGTGGTATTTTTTTCTTTCATTTCATGTCCTTATGATTCCTTCTTCCCAATGTTAATAGTTAATGCTGAAATATTCTATGTAAGTGATTGCTGGGCTGGAAAAAGAAAGAAACTCTACTGAAAGTATTTATACCTTCAGCAATGAAAACAAGATATTATTGTCTTGCATGACCTTTCCTAAGCATGGGATACAGCATTTTACACAATAGTTTCTTGGTTCATGCTTCAATTACTGACCTTTACTGTGTAGAAAATTAATGCAATTTTCATTGTAATCCATCCGTACAAATAAGGTCCACACGGAAGGATTCCACATATGGAATCTAATACAAATAGGAAATGTCAACTGATTACTGTTGGCTGAACTTAGCTATTATCTGTTTGTTCTGGGGTCCCTAGCAAACTATACTTGTAACAAGCAATTTCTTCCATGGGCCATCTGGTATAAGAAAGAAGGATTTTCTCTCTTCAAAGTTTAGTCTGTATGTTTTATTTCTTAAAAGCCAAAAACCTAGTTACTTGAAAGATATATGCTATCACAAAAGCAAAGAAGGCAAAATTGTGGAGTCCAATCTGATTTCTATGACAGACTCCTACCATGTACTTTGAACAATGAGAAGAAGCAAGATGATAAAGTGATGTCATTTCACAACTCCATTCAAGACAATAAAAGTATGACAGAACACAGGCCATGTCTGTGAATTAGAAACAGGAGGAAGAGAGAAATGCATTTATCCCCCAAGAAAGCTGGGAGAAGGGGCCCAGGAAAGCTTTTATCTTCTAGCCAAAGTGATGACATTCAGTGGGAAGGGGTACTGGCAGCTAAGGAATGTCACTTCAAAATGGATAGAGTAGGAATTTCTTTCCTCTTCTGGTTTGCATGGGATAGCTATGTATTTATAATTTATAAGCAATTACTATTTGCCTGGGTATGTTACAGATCCCACAGGCATGGACTGTCATTGTTAACACATAGCAGAAGCCATGGGGCTCACTGAAGATCATTCGGAAAGCCTATTGTGGTGTGCAGTTATCCAGGCAGTATTTAACCAGGTCTTAATCATATCATTGTACTGGAGGCTGCTATCCATGCAGAAGAAATGAAGCTTTGTAACACAGGTAAGTTTACTCCCTCAAGAAGCCTTGATGATGATCTTCAAGTTTAACAAAAGTAGCTTAACAAATCTCCAAAAGAATTAAAAAATGATTTGTGCAAAAACTAAAAACTATATCAGTCTCCCTTAGCAATGGAAAGATATGTTAATCTGAAGAGGTATAAATAGAAATATTTTTTAAGTTTAGATTCTTGCTTTAGAATATCTCCTTTAGAAATATGAAACTGAAGAATCAAAACATCATGGTTGTGCTTGGACTTTTAAAAGGGCACTGTGGTAGTTTGAATAGATGGCCACCAATATATTCAGTGTTTGATTACAGTTTTTAATTTAGATCTGCAGCCACCTGGCTGGAGGAGGTTTCACTGGATGAATCTTAGGGTCCAGCCCTAAGGCGTGGGGGTGGATTTGAAATTCCAATGTAAAGATAATGAAAAGCACCTAGTTCCACCTGGAGTTCCTGAAGTGTGCTGTGTGGCTTTTGACTTGTGGCTTCTCTGTCTTTCTCTCTCTGCTTGGACCTGTGAAAGCAGGACCAGCTTCTTCTGCCATTATGGAACTTCCCCTCAATTTGTAAGCTTAAATATATACCTTCCTCTATAACTGTGCCTGGTCTGGAAGTTCATCTCAGCCAACCTGAAACTGTCTGCTACAGGCCCATTTAAATGCCTTAATAGAAAATCTCAGTAACAAACTTGTCCTGGATCGAGTGAGGGGAGCTCTAGTGCCAACCCTCTTCATATAGAACAGGCTGACAAAACTATTGTGTGTGGATCAACATTAAGGTGCAGGCAACAATTTCTAGCCTGTGTCTATGGACAATGATGTTAGATCCTTGTCAATCATTCTTTCTCAGAAGGGCTTGAAGCACAGCACAAATGGTTCCCATCTCCTGACCACTGAGTAGCTCTCGAGGCAACCCAGTGACAGATGAATCTGGATAAAACTCTGGTTTGGGCTCTATGGCCTGATCATGTGTCCTGAGAAAAACAACATCATGTCTTCATATGCTGCCCTTTTTGGTGGGTTGGAAGGTGAGACAGTATCTTACTTGGTAGCCTAGACTGGCCTCAGACAGCAATTCTCCTGTCTTGGCCTCTCATCTCAAGTGCTAGGATTTTGTGGACACTTATCTCAATTGCCTCTTGTTGGAAGTTTTCATTACTCAATGTGCTAAAGACATCTTGTTTCAAATATCCCTCTAGGGTGAATGGGGGTCCTCTTCTAGAAGTGACTCATTTAAAGAGACTTGGGTGAACAAAAAGAAATCTGCTTCACATTTTGAGCTTTGGTTTATAAAATTTTAAATTTTCCTAGTGTGATATAATAAGAAATATATATTTGGTATTTGTTCTTGGCTGTTGGCCAGAACTCCTAAAGCTTTTGGAATTGGCTATGTGATAAGAGTGGTAGGAGTATGTTTTGTTATATTTAGTTTTGTCCCCAGCTCCTGAAATAGTTCCAGATCTAGAAAGGTGGGAGAGGCACTTTTTGTTAACTACAAGCCCCTTTCAATCACATCCAAGTTTGGGTTAATGAGGCATCTTTTGGGAAACCCCTAAGATTACAGTGGTAGTTGCCAGGGTAACAAACCACACTATTAAGTTGAAACTTGCAGGCACACCTTCCCCAAACTGAAGGAGGCACACTCCTATGTCATCAGTAACCACTGACTGAATCAACCTTCTTGACATAGTGAACCCTCCACGTGCAATGCAACAGAAGCACAGAAAGGTGTCTGGAGGCTTCTGGGTAGTTGAGTACAGAAAAGCCCTAAGAAATGATTGCAGCTCCATACTCTGCACCATGACTATTCCTGTGCATCATTTCCACCTGGATGATCCTAGGTGCTATTCTTTACAATAACCCAGTAAAGAGAACAAAAGTTTCCCTGAGTTTAATGAGCCCTTCTAGCAAATTACCAAACCTCAAACAGAGTCATGTGAACCCCAAATCATAT
This sequence comes from Dipus sagitta, assembly GCA_036346955.1. Lineage (NCBI taxonomy): Eukaryota > Metazoa > Chordata > Mammalia > Rodentia > Dipodidae > Dipus > Dipus sagitta. The sequence continues at coordinate 127,010,138 of CM070772.1, read as the reverse complement.
TGATGCATGATCATTTAGGACAAGTGTTTCAGCCTTGCAACTGTTAGCTCATATTTAAATGACTTAATTTAAATAATTTAATTCTCCTTGTAGTTTTTTGGTCAAACACTACCTTTTGGTCAAAACATGAAGTACTGTAGTTTATTATGCCATGACTTATCAATCAATGAGTTTATAACTCAGGAACTATTCATGTCTATTAACCAAATTAAAAAAAAAAAGTTGCATTGATATCACATCTGTTGTAAAAGCATATATAGATTCCCTTTTAAAATATATTATATATTCTTATTTCACTACTAATAATCACCTTACCCAACAAATAAGACTTACTTTGTAATCCACCCATTTGCTTCAAATGGGCAAAACCATCTGGTTCACTCAATTAATTTTAAGGCTCTTTGTGCCATACAGTCAGTGTTTGAATTAATTTCCATTCGATGTGCATTTACATTGTGAACTCACTCTCAAAGCTGTCCCCTTTGTCCTCACTCACCCTTCAGCCTCCTACATGCCACCACTGCTAGCCCCATACACCCACAGGCTTTAGGGGACTGGAAGTCCATTAAACCCAAAGCATCGTATTTGGCACTTCACTTTTCTCATTTAGTTCCAGAAGGTTTGCCTGAGTGTAATGACAACAAAAGCGACAGATTTGAGAGATTCTCCCAAGAGAAGAAACAGGACAGATGTACACAGACATAGAGCTGAGAACGCTGCCAGCAACAGCTGGGAAAGTGACAGGCTCGGAAGTGGGTGACCACCCCACAGTGAAGATGTGAACCTAAAGGAGCAGTAATCTCCCTCATTTACTTGTGACTTGCCACATCACCTTTTACCTACAAAGAGGAAAGACAGTCTTGCCTTGCATCCAGAGCAAGGCATATTGGGAGGATTCTTAGAACATTTCAGTTATTGCTTGTGGTTTTTAACCGTCCTGCATTATCATTGGTTAAAAAAAAAAAAATCTTAGAAAGGGTCCAGATACCACACCAGTTTTTAATTATTATCTGTTAATTAAGAAAAAAAAATCCTTGTAGGATAGAAGAGGCAAACTGTCATTACTGTTATATTAAAAAGGCAAACAGAAATTACAGCTGATCTATTTTAAACATAGAGATGATTTTTCTAACTTAGAGTATTGCTGTCCTATTCTCTCTGTCATGCTGAAATAGCAAAACAGACACAACCTGGGAGAGAACAATCTGTTGTCATTAGTGTCCTATTCAGCCTCCCTCATGAGAATACCCACCTTGTCGTCTTCCTCTTCCTCCTCCTCTAGGTCTGTGCTCTCCTACAAGGAAACCCCAAAACTAGTTAGCTAACAAGGCCAACACAAATGAAACTCATACCTATTTTTAAGCTTTCACATAAAACTGAAACATTCGTATTCTTAAAATTCATTACAGTCTCTTATAAAGTCACATTTTGAAAGTTTTAAATGGTGTGGCAAGACTAAAAACAATATGTATAATATATATAAAACTGTTAGCGATAAATGAAGCTATTAGGTGACTGTTCTTTGAAGGCATCCGGCTTCTAGAATGTATCACCAAGTGGTACTTTGTGTAAACAATTTTGCTCTTGTTCTGATAAATGAACCAATCTTGATGTCAAAACTGAGCATACTAAACCCATCGTAATAATGACCACTCTTTCCCTCTGGACCCATTACTGACATGTTACACAGTAGAAAAATACATTTCTCTGAATACAGTTATTCTTAAGAATACGTTACTGATTTCTATGTGGTGTTATTGCTTTGCCTGGGCTCTGAAGCTGGTGGAGCTGGGCAGAGAGGGAAACTCAAGGCTCTGATAAAGACTATCTGGGTGCCTGGCTTTAGAACAGGTGCTGAGGCTCCTGCTGTGTTGCTAATGGGCTGCTTCAGGTCAGATTAGAAGTCTTCCTTACTTGACAGGCAAATCTTTAATCATATAATTGCAATGTCTAAAAATGAACATCAATTGCTATAGCATAGGCTTAGTTAAGTAGCTGGGAAAGAAATCTCAGCAAGAGGAAACCAGGGTCTACATTCAACCGGAATACTTAACCGTTCACCTAACAAAGTGAGGATCTGACTGGCTGTACGCTATGGTTCCAATAGCAGAAAACATGTTTGTCAACATTATGCTACTAAAAGAACATGATTCTGAAGTGACCAGAGCACTCTGCTCCACTTCATGTAACCACCGAGCAGTCACCAAGAAACTTCTCCAAGGCTGGCTGTGCCTTACCCCTGAGAATCCTCAAAAGCTTTAGCTAGCAGTCTGTGTGGCACTGACCCTTCAGGGAACTGTCCTATTCACCACTGCATTGCATATGTCTCAGGAAAGCCAGCAGTTAAACTGCACATAATGAAAGCATGTTACAGGATTAACACCGTGTGTAAGGAAAATTATAAGTTATCAACTTGAGATATGATTCCAGCTTGGTTTGTCTCTGTGGCTTTGGGCCCATCTTTACATGCTGAACTTACACTTCCCCCTTCATAAAATGAATACAGGCGTTCTCATCATCTTCATAGATATGTTATCAAGATTGGTCAATGACTGGATGTTACAAAAATTGAAAAGGTCCTAAGTATGCAAACTACATTCATATGTATGATATGTATGATATTTATGCACACCTACATGCATGTATGTGTACATACATGCACACATAAATGTACCTGCTATAAGCAGACATCATATACCTACCAGTCAAAACAAAATCTGGCTAAACTGAAAAATATTAGTTGACAGCATTTGTCATTAGGTGATTTCCTACAAAGAGTTCCCTCAGTTGTGTTTCTACAAAACACAAACATATACCTTAATTTTAAATCCATATATTTATTAGTGGGTTCTATAGTCTTACTGATATATGCCCATAACAACTACATTAAATAATTAAACCAAGAACACGATAATATTTTGAAACTGCCTGAGGTTCTCCTCTAACATTCTCTCTCCATTCTAAATAAAACTAGAGACATACTTTAAATTTCCATTGTTTCAAAGACAAATTTTTGAAATGAAAACAGAAAAAAATATGACAATCCCATGTGTGGTTGACCATTTTGGAAAAAAAATCAAGTATGAAAATTGCATATTTTGGTGTTTTAAACACGATTCTTTCCGTTTCTCTTAGAGTTTTTATGATTATTTTATTTTTGAGAGACAGAGAGAAAGAGAGTGAAAGACAGAATGGGAGCACCAGGGACTTTTAGCAGCTGTGAACGAACTCCAGGCACATGTGCCCCCTTGTGCACATGTGCAACATTGCACACTTGTATCACTGTGCACCTGGCTACATGACACCTGGAGATTTGAACATGCATTCTTAGAATTTGCAGGCAAGTGCCTTAACTGCTAAGCATCTCTCCAGCCCAAACATGATTTTTTAAAAAAAATTTTTGACAGTTTTTATGTATGTAGAAAATCTATTTTGATCATAGTCTCCTTGTCTCCCTCTGTCTTTCACTCCATACTCCTTCCACTGCACCCTCCCTCCCTCCAAATAGTCCCTCTAATATGCTTTATTAATTATAAATCTTATTATATGAACCCATAAGGTTATACTGTTATATCCTGTCTCCCTCACTGCTGTTCCACTGAGGACTCTCCTCAGTGGTGTTATTGGTATACACAGTGAGGTCATGGATGCATCTGTCAGTTTCTGTGGATGGGAGAAAATGCCTCAGGATACTCCTTCCCACCCTGTGGCTCTTATCATCTTTCCTCTTCCTCTTTCACAATGTTCCCTGAGCCTTGATAGGTATTTTATAAGACTACTAATGGTAAGCTCTATGTAATTTCTGAATTTCTGCTTTGATGCGTTTTGAGTGTTCCCACTGTCTATCACCATCTCCCTGGAGATAGGTGTCAGGCTAGCAGTGAGAGCAGCACTCTTGTTTAGATAATCACTTTCTCATTAAGATGATTCTTAAGTCAGGGGTGCCAAGACTCAATATGTAGCTAGTCTACAAATACTGGTCAATTTTATCAGAAAAAAAAAATACCCTCTGGGATGGGATGTGGGGAATAGGGTGACTTTTGAGAAGGGGCTGGGCCTTGGTTGTGTGTCCTTTCATAAGACTGGAACTTTGAGAATTATGAGAAAGATTGGGGCACTTTAGAATAGAAGGGCTCCCTCACCAATCTCCTTAAAACCTCTTGAGCCTTCAGGATAGGAAAACACAGCTCACATTGCCCATCTGTAAAATACTAAGCCTGTTTCCAGAGAGTTCTGTAATTGCCTGGAGACATTCAAGGATCTGAAAGGGTTTTTTCCAGTGCATTAGAAGGTTACTCACAGGAACACTATGGGGATGGTGTTCAGATGCAATGTGATAGTTAAGGTGTTGTCAACATGATCTGTTTAGTAATCCACAGAAATCCCTTTCAGGTGGGTCCCCGAGGATGCTTCCAGGAAGGATTAATTGAAGGAGGAATTCCTCCCCCCCCCCCCAGTGAGCCCTTCCCCCAGAGCAGGCAGCCCCTCTCAGAGGGGGACTTTATATAAGGAAGCTCTGGGTGAAAAGAGCCCCTTCCTTCTTCCCACTTGGCTGGTGGAACTGCTTGCTGCCTTCCAGTGTGGATTGAAGACCAGCGTGGACTGAAGATCAGCATCAACTGAAGACCCACCTGGATGGAAACCCAGCGGCTCTTCAGAAAGCCTCCAGACCTTCAGTGCGCGATTGGGACTGCTGAGGCATCTGGCCACGTGGACTGAGCAGCTACGAGGTTCTTTGATTCTAGGCCCTGCAACTACTGTAAGACTACTGTAAACTAATCTAATAAATTCCCTTTTTAATATAATTTATTCTAGCAGTTCTGTTCCTCTAGAGAACCCTGACTAATACAGATTTGATCATGGACAAGTATGGAAATTGATAAGTGAAAGGATGAATGACAACCATGAACCAGAGAGCTTCTCTCATATTCATGTATGAGTTGGGACTCAGAAACATATGGTATCACAACAGGAAGATTTAAACTATGCCTAATGAAGACGTGCTCTGAAAACTGTGTGTATGTATGCATGCACATATGCATAAATGCGTGTGTGTGTGTGTGTGTGTGTGTGTGTGTAGGGCTTCTCCCATGACAAAGTGGACACAATTTGAGCATGTTGTTATTTAATTACCATTATCCCAGCATTCAAGAGGAAATTGGCAGAATTCTGTGAATCTGTGCTTACCTGGCTGTCCTGGGTGCTGCCAGCCTTGCCTTTCACAGGACTGAGGAAATTGTAGACAAACAGCAGCAACAATGCTAGGGGAATCATGTAGAGTTCAAAATTCCAGACAGTGACTAGAAATACCTAAAAGGAAGAGAGACAAGACCCTGTGATTGATGGAAAAAAGAGCAGAGGAGGAGTGGCACATCCCTAAGATTTCACGTGAAGAGATTAAACTCAGGAAGAGTTCCCCCCAAACATCCCAGGTGCATGTGTGTGCCTGTGCGCACACAATCAGCGGAATCCACTCCAGAAAAAGTGGAAGGAGAGCACAGCATGACTTGGCAGGTCATACTTTGGAACATTGAGGGTGTCTCCCTACCTTTGAACTTCAATGTTCTGTCAGCCCTATTGATTTTTCCCCCATTGTATGTTATATTTCAGAAATGAGAGAAATCAGGGCTGGAGAGATGGCTTAGCAGTTAAGGCACATGCCTGCAAAGCCCAAGGATCTAGGTTTCTTTCCCCAGTACCCACGTAAGGCAGATGCATGTAGTCTGGAATTCGTTTGCAGAAGCTAGAGGCCCTGACATGTCCATTCTCTCTCTCCCTCATAAATAAATAAATAAATAAAAATAATATATTTAAAAATATTTTAGAGAAATCAGTATAGAAAAATATAAGGTCACAAACAGCCAGGGTATGAGTGAAAGTTATTTGAACTAGGAATGTGATTACTTTTTTAAAAAAAAAAATTGTTCATTTTTATTTATTTGGGAGCGACAGAGACAGAAAGAGGCAGGGAGAGAGAGAGAGAGAGAATGGGCCTACCAGGGCCTCCAGCCACTGAAAACGAACTCCAGATGCGTTCGCCCCCTTGTGCATCTGGCTAACGTGGGTCGTAGGGAATCAAGCCTCGAACTGGGGTCCTTAGGCTTCACAGGCAAGTGCTTAACTGCTAAGCCATCTCTTCAGCCCATGAGTACTTTTTAAATTGGCTGTCTGGGCTGGAGAGAGTGCTAAGTGGTTAAAGGCACTTAGCTGCAAATCCTGACAGCCTGAGTTTGATTTGCCAGTACCCACATAAAGCCAGGTGCTCAAAGCAGCACATACACCTAGAATAAACTTTCAGGGTCAAGAGGCCTGGCATGCCCATTCACATTCTCATTCCTCTCTTTCTGTCTTCCAAATAAATAATTAAATAGACACATATTTTTAATTTGCTCTCAATATAAGAGAACACAGATATTTCAGACACAACCTTCATGTTTCTGAATTCTCTTTAAGAATCTTAAAATGTATCAATTAGGAGATTTTATGGCCATAAGGAAATGATTGGCTAATATTGACAACATGAGACAAGGTATGTACATCCATGCCCTCTATCTACCAGCCTCTGAAAGGTGTGCACTTTGTTACCAAAGGACAAGTGAGAGCTGGAAGTTAGAAAGCAAGTGCCTAAACTACAATAGCTGCTATAGACATGGGTGCACACAAGATGAGCTCCCTCCATGAACTCACTGATTAGGAAAAATAAGATGAGAACACCTGACATGTAGGACATGAGGCAGAACTGCAATCCAAGTAAATTACTTCTAAACTTGCTTCTCCTTTTCTTTGTAACCTCAAATGCGATCTAAAATATGAAACTTGCTGATGTGGAAGTATCAGCTACCAGTTAGTAAAAACGTCACCATTTCACACATTAACTTATATCATGAAGGTTACTGCATCTTAAATGTAGAAACTTCCTTTTCGAAAGTAAGATTATTGCATGGCTGAACACTTGTGTTTTAACTTTTTAAAACTTTATTTCTGAAACTATTTCATGTTTCTTACTTTTTAAATTTTGGTTACTATATAAGCAAATTGTTTTTCCTTTACATTTTTCAAATCTGGTTATAATTTGCATGTAAAGAAATAATTTGAATATATTCTTATTTTAGAATAGCAATCTTACTGATTTTCATTCTTTGTTTCAAATGGCTTTGCATTTTATTCTTCTGAGGTTTCTAAGATTATACTTACCTGAACTACAAATAAGAACTTTTCTGTTTTTTCTTTTCTAATGTTTATAACTAAGTTTTTTCTTGTTAATTTGATTGCCCCTACAAAGTAATATAAATAGAGCTGTTGAGAAGGATATCACTGTCTGATTCCTAACTCTAATGAACGTTATCATCATGTTTCATTTTCCTGTCATTAGGCATGATGCTGGCTTTTAGTTTCAGTAATATAAATCACATGCCATTAAGAATGTACACACAAACCATTCACTGTAATGCTGAAAATTCAGACAGAGGTATTCATTTTGTTACTCTTGAGAACTTTCAAATATTTTCAAAGAACTTTTTTTTCATGTGTTTGACATTTTATGAAAATGTTTAAGTGATAATATGTCTATGAATTTTAATAAGGTATTATTTTGATTATGATTTTTAAAACCAGGAATGGATGTTAGCTAATCAATAATACTTTTGGTATCTTCTGAAGTAAAACGGGGGATTTTGTCCTCATTTTAAGATACTGATGAGGTCTATTTTACCTAAAATATCACAGATTGAAAGGACCACTTTTGTGGTGAAATATTTTCTTCATTCCAGTTTAAGATTTTTAATATACTGTTCTACTGTATTAACACATAAAGAAGTTCTGCATCAGTACCAACGACATAAGTGCATGTTGTTTTCATTTCTTATTTTCAAGTTTTGCTACTAGGATCATTCTGACATGAGGTAAAAGGTTTATCTACTCTTTATTCCACATAAACTTATTACTGAATATTCTTAGATTATAATCAAGTATACAACCATTTAACAAATACTTCCCCAAGCATTGATACACATTTTTACATTTTTTAAATATTTATTTATTTGAGAGAGAGAAAGAGGCAGGGAGATGAGAAAATGGGCAGCCATGGTCTCCAGCCACTGCAATAAAGGAACTGCATGAATGTGCCACTTTCAGCATCTGGATTTATGTGAGTACTGGGGACTCAAATCCGGGTCCTCAGGTGTTGCAGGCAAGTGCCTTAACTGCTATGTTATCACTCTAGACTGCATCGAGACTTCGTAATGTGCTTGTAATCATATTTCTTCCTGACACAGATAATATATTTTCATTTTTAAAAAATAAGACATACTAAGGCTGAAGATAAAGCTCAGTGCATCAAGAGCTTGCCATGAAAGTCTGTGTACCTGAACTTATATCCCCAGAACCCAAGGAACAAGCCAGGAAGTGTAGAGGGTATCTGCAAGCCCAGTGCGCCTGTGGTGAGATGGGAGACAGAAACAGGAGAATGGCCCCAGAAACTTGGTGACTGCAGCAGAGAAGAATTAGAGACACCGCCTCATTCAAGACATCCATGGTCATTCTGTGTCCCTGAGGGATGTGCCAGGGCACACATACTCTCCCCCATACACCAAAAATGCTAATAAAAAATAAGATATTCTTTGTAGTTGATGCTCATTTTGAGCTTTCTTCTTTCACATCCTTTTGCTCACCAAGGCAAGTTTCTCTCAAAAATGATGAAATTAGCAAGCCATGTTCTTATAGCCTTAGTAAGAAGATCACATAGCCTATCCAGTTTGGAAAACCTGATGACACTTCTCAAAAGTTTAACATGTTACAACCTTATTCCTATTTAAAGTAGGTGACAAAGATACTCATTGACAAATGTAATAGAGTAACTTTATTTCAAATTATAACCAAACTACAAATAGCATAAATGCACAGCAATAAATTAATATATCAATGTAATGAAAAACAAATAAGAAATAAAACAATGTAACTTCCCAGAAAATGGCATAGCTAATGCTTATAGCTTGACTTATAACAATAGGGAGACATGCCAAAATGGAGAAAGTTACTTATAAAGAAAATCTGGCCAGCATGGTGGCAAACGCTTTTAATCCCAGTACTTGGGAGGCAGAGGTAGGAGGATTGCTCTGAGTTTGAGGCCACCCTGAGATTGCATAGTGAATCCCAGGTCAGCCTAGACTAGAGTGAGCCCCTACCTCGAAAAAAACAAACAAAAAAAAAATCTGTGCGTTTTATTTCTAGGGAAAACCATAAAAATTGAAAAACCTTAGATGGGTCAGTAGTTCAAGTTAGGTATAAGTGAAGAATTTAGAATGGTCATAGAAATGAGAAAAATGATTCTTGCATACATCTTGTTCTGGGTACTATTTCTTTCATTATGACAAGAGCCAGATGTTACCTCTTGTCACAAAGACTCTTAACATCAAATAAGGCTATATCCATAAGATTTCATGATGACATAGTTTGAAACTAAAAGAGAGACTGATTGAGAGGGGGCCATATGATGGAGAGTGGAGTTTCAAAGGGGAAAGTGGGAGGAGGAAGGGGGTTACCATAGGATATTATTTACAATTATGGAAGTTGTCAATAAAAATTAAAAAAAAAAACTAATAAAGTAATAAACCAGTTTGATAACCAAGCAAGCAGCCAACCAACCAACCAACCAGCTAAACAAGAAAGCAGCTGTTCCTCATTCTCCTTTCCTGTAGCTACCTGGGACTATGAATTCTAAGAGCAAGAGTATTCCTCTAAATAATCGTCGGCTTCTTCACTTGAATATTTGTAAGATTCTGTCCTTCTTTGATGGTTAACCCCAAATTAACAAATAATCTAATGATAAGCAGCAAGTTTCATAATAACACTAAAACCACTGCACTGGTTACATACACAAAAAAACAAAGTAAATTATGACTATAGAGATTAAAGTCTGAACTTTTGGATTACAAATTGTTTATTAAAGTAATGTTTGAATGAAACCACAAATTTCATGCTCATGAGGAGATTATGTGTGTGTGTGCATGCACATGCACATACATGCACATGTGTGTGTAGTGGTGCTCATTCACAACCATGGGTAATTTACATTTTGTTACATAAGTGACTAGACATGCAACAGGGATTTGATGATGTGATTATCATTTAGAGTAGGCCTTCGGCCTAATATTGGTCAGTTTCACTAGGTGACAAGTCGTCATTCTACTTTGCAAATTATAAAAGATGATATAGGGCAGAAGAGGTGGCTTAGTAGTTAACGCACTTGCCTGCAAAGCCAAAGGACCCAGGTTCCATAGAAGCCAGATGCACAAGGTGGTGCATGTGTCTGCAGTGGCTAGAGGCTCTCTTTTATGTCTCCCTCTCTCTGCCTCCCTCCATCTTTCACTCTCTCAAATAAATAAAATAAAATAAAATAAAATAAAAAAGTATAAAAGATGATATAAATACCATAAGCCTGTAATAAAATTAAGTGTTCACTTGATGTACAAAATCATAGAGAACAATGCGCACATGCATACATACATATACACATGGAATATTAGCTAGTGATAAATTTCTGTTATGTTATATTTCTATACCCTAAACTAAATTTTGAATTTAAGAAAGAGAAGAAAAAGACTAAAAATTTCCTTTCCTTGGCACTAACCTGAACCCCAACCATGCCTAAACCCTGCTTTAACTCTGGGTTAAAAATTAATGCTAGGGTATCATTCTCAAGGGCAGAGAAAGTGGGTTGACTTCCATTGCTTAAAGCTCTGCTCTCTCAAAGTCAAATGACTTCAAATAAATACTCAAGGGGTTTGGAAAGTATTTTATCTGAAAAGTTCTGAAGAAGGGTCTGCATTACTGAAAAAAAGTCACTGGAGTAGCCCTTGTCATCCAGAAAAGAATGTACAAAACACACACACACACACAACACAAACACACACACACACACACACACACACACACACAGACAGCAATGCACACTGGCACTCCGGATAACGTGCAAATCAGTTTGTTTATCTGTTTTGGTTGTTACAATGAAGATGAGATCTAGATATCTGAAATGTTACGTGTTTCTGTAATCTTTTGGGGAAAATAATTCTATAATTACAGAGCATAATTTGGGGATATTCACAGATACATGCTTATTTTATGATAAACTGAAAGATATTTGGCCAAGGAGGAACAGAGCTATGCTATAATTCTAGTCTCAAAGCTTTCCGGGATAAAGACAATGAGATGGAACAAGCCGTTTCTAATTTAAGCAATATACGTTCACTCCTAGATTAACTAGTCAGTAAGCAGCTCCTTCTCAAGAAGTTGTAACTATCTTTGGTTTGTTAGTGGTGGGCTGGTATGTATTATATACCACCGTACTCAAGGAACACAGTGAAAGTTAAAACACAACCTGATCTTATGAGGTCCAGCCATCTTATTAAAATGCTTTGCTGGGGCTAGAGAGATGGCTTAGCAGTTAAGGCGTTTGCCTGCAAAGCCAAAGGACCTTAATTCTATTCCCCAGGACCTATATTAACCAGATGTACAAGGTGGTGCATGTGTATGGAGTTCATTTGCAATGGCTGGAAGCCCTGCTGCACCCATTTTCTCTCTCTCTCTCTCTCTCTCTCTCGCTCTCTCCTTCATTCACCCTGGGTCTTTCTCTCTCTCAAATAAATAAATAATAAAATTTAAAAAAAATAAAATAAAATGCTTTGCTATCCTCGGCCTACATATGACTCCTAGATCATGGTTAATACATCTGAGTGTGAGTTCAGTTATACTTGACACTGTTCTGTAAGCTAATATCTAGCTACCATTCTGGTTTCTGGATAATGTTGCACCCTTGCCAGCCATAATATCCATGATAATGTCCAGAATTTTCTTTTCTGCATTACTTTTCTTATTTAGAAGGTGAGTTCTTCAATTGCTTATGCATTTCTCCAGCTCTGAAATGCTCCCTCCATCATTCCCATCTTTCTGTCACTAGTTACTTCCTGTATGTGCTCATCATTAACTTTTGCTTCTGTACCTATTTGTTAGGTACCTGCAGTGGGTCATGCTGATTTGAACATAAATGAACTGAAGGAAAGAATAAAAGCTGCACACACAAACACACACACACACACACACACACACACACACACACAAAATCATGCTACATGGGCCTTACTAGAGTTTTAGCTAATTGACTATAAAGAAAGAAAGCAAAACACTCTGAAGGTGGACCATGAAACTTCAGTGACCTACCACACATCATCCATACATGCGTTATCATGAGAGAGACTGGCTGAAAGAACTACATTTCTCAAAAATTCCCGGATGCTGCTCTCCAGCCCCTGCATTGGAACTTCACACTCTTAAACATGTACTCCGGGTGATATGTGTACAGATGTTTACAAAAGCATTTTTAATAACTAAAAAATGAAACAAAATGCACATCCCTGGCATCCCTTCAAATGGTTGACTAAAGTAGAATGGAAAATCAAAAGTGTCTCATCAAATTACAGAACAGAGATGAACCACACCGATCAAAAACAATGATTAGATTGCATTCCACATCACAGAATTTGCCATAAAAGTGTTGCATTTCTTTCACCAATCTGTTGAAAACTACACCAAATTGAGTGCTACAGTTTAAAGCTGGGGACAGTGATGCCGAAATCATATTGGGTGGTTAGGCGTGACACACGTTACTCAATGCTGTGGACACTTCTGGGAATGGAGGAGGGAGGATTCTATCACAGAGGCTGAAAGAACTTGCCTAGCTACTGGGTATTTTCAGTTTTTAAGCAGGGTGGTAGATAAACTGATGATGATCTTATGCCTACTGCTCAAGCTATGTGTGAATACATGGCTTTATAAACTTCTTCATGTATCATTTCCTTGACTTGCTTTACAGGTGATCTTGTACCTCTAGGACCAGTGGGCCTGATCCTTCAGAGACCATGGAGTGCTCTCAAAGGCTGAGATGTCAGGGCTTCCCACCAAACACTGGCACTAGTTAATTGCAATTTGGGGCTAAGATGAGGTAGGCCAGGGTTGGGAAGGAAGCAGATAATGAAAAACAAAAACAAAAACAAAAATAAAAAGCAACACACTAAGTATAGCATACCCTCACACATAACTGCTAGGCAGAAAGTTACAGGGAGATGGCGGCGTTTTCACTAGTGCTTTTTCTTGTACTGCTGGCATGCATGGAGAAGAGGAGAGGAAGTCAATTCCAAAATTGCTCCTTTCTCCTGACCTCTGGGACCTCCACTCCATACCTGTGCAAATGATTATGTGATCAAAACCATTCAGAAATAGTCTGAAGTCTAGTTAGACACTACATATATATCATAGAGTACTCCATTAAAAAAAAAATGATGTCAAGTTCAATTTTGACACATTATTTCCCAAACTTAGACGAGAAGGGGAAGCCTTCTTGTTTCTTGAAACATATACATTCACCTTGTCATTTAACATCACTTTCAGAAATGTAACCCACTTCCAAGGGTTAGGGACCAAAGTACCCACAGGGATCGAGCAGCTGAAATGGGAAAATGCTGGAATCCCAAGAGGGTACACAGAAATCAGTGGGGCTCATGGTGATCACAGATCATAGCTCCTCTCTAGAGGTCCATTTCCAGCATCAGTTGACTGTCTCATGAAAAATTAGGTCTGACATTATCCAACCTTGTGATTATTCAAAAAATAATAGAGGGATGGAGGGATTGCTTAGTGGTTAAGGCACTTCTCTGCAAAGCCTAGGGACCCAGGTTTGATTCCCTACGACCCACATAAGCCAGATTCACAAGGTGGCACGTGCATCAGGAGTTCAATTTCAGTGGCTGAAGGCCCTGGAATGCCTATTCTCTCTCTCTCTCTCTCTCTCTCTCTCTTAAATAAATAAATAATAGAAAATAAAGCAAAGTAATAAATAATAATAGAAGTGAGGGGAAGGAGGGAATTACCATGGGATATTCATTACAATTATGGAAGTTGTTAATTATACAAAATAATTAAAAAAATAATAGAGATGAATTGGTGTATACAACTTCGATGGACCCGAACAGTCATTAAGCTCTTGAAATGAAAACAAAGTAAAACTAAGGTTTATTCAATGGGCTCCATACTCTGAGATACCCTTTTTGTAAAGTCTCCAAGTGATGGAATTATAGCAAGTGGCTTTCAAGGTGTAGGCTAGCTATTAAGGGTAGCATCAGTGTGAGTGAAGTTCTCTGTCATAAGGGACTATTCTACATCTCAATCATGGAGCTGTTTACTCACCTGGGATGTGCACTACATACTACCACTACTATGTGCACTCCACAGCTGATGAGACTGAAACCAGGTCCATACCTGACTTGATACTCAGTGTCAACATGAAGAGCTCCAGTTTATACAATGTACCCACCACACAGCATTCATACATACATTGCCATGAGAGAGACTGCCTGAAAGGACACAATAACCTTTTGTAGTACATTTTTTATCGTGTGTATAAACCTATTTAACGATAAGAAGTTTAAAATATTTCCATTATGTAAACACATAGATTTAAACATAAGAAATGAATTCAACTATTTTGTATTAGTTTGTTCTCCCTCACATAGGCACACATACATACCACAGTGGATGAAATGTGGCCCCAAATATTTGGCAGTTTATGAATCGGTATCAAGATGATTCTAATATATTCCTATGACATATAATATTCATACTTGAATCTTCCCTGCTTTCCTCTCACAATAGGACCAAAGTGGTTACCCAAGGGTTCATTCTCAGCATGTTCTTCTCTTGTTCAATGCCATTTATTTCTCTCATTCTGTAGAGATTTAGACTAAGTATCCAGAATTCTTAGTTTTCAATCAAGGCCATTAAATAAAAACTATGGATTAAACTTACATTTGCAACACTTCTTACCTCTCTGTATCCTACCATATACCCATGTTCCAGGCTCATAAGTTTGCGAACTTAAAACTTACCTCTTTTCCTTCTCAATGTTTTGATTCTAAGTATTCCTAAGGAATGTTCATTTTCCCTCACCAGTTATTCTAGTGGACGCAATCCATGTTTTCTACAAGACACCAGGCACCTATACTTCTAGCATTGGGGTTTGGTTTGTTTGTATCATTTTTCCTTTCTAGATTTTTTTTCTTTTACCTATTAAATCATATAACACTTATCTCCATATCTCTTGAAAAACATAGAAGTTGCAAATGTAATAGGCTCAAACACTTGTTGAACTGAAGATGGAGTATTTAAGTCAAGGTGGACCCAGATGTTACTCAGTGCCTGTACCCAACACTGTGCATAGATAAAGGTGCAGCAGGATAGCTCATAGGGTGTGGTACCCACAAGGTAAAGAGGGACGCCCCGAACCACAATCTACACCACGGATCTGAACAGCACAAATGCAGGAAGGGTTTGAAAGATGTCAGAATGCAAGAATTCCCAACGTTCTCCCAGAACAGCTTAGTGTGGGCCATCTGTGTCTGCCTTGGAAAGTACGGACATTGGAAAGTTTACAGAATGGCTTATTTCCATACTATACACTTCATCAACACCCTGAAAGCTAAGGGTATAAGACATATGATAGATTCTAAGTCAAATAAAACTGCCGAATTAATCAATTCAAACAGCCACTCTACCAATACTTTTAGAACATGTCTGGTGTATAAGACACAATCCTCCTCTTATATAGTGGAGCTAGAATAAAGGAGTGAGGCATGGCTTATCACTCAACATCTTTCCACACACACACACACACACACCCCTAAATCTCAGTCCCTACATGACTTGTGTATGTGTACATGTGTTTGGAGACCAGAAGACAGCCTTGGGTGACATACCTTAGGAACATCACCCACTATTTCTTGGGACATAGTCTCTCATTGTCCTGAGGTTGCCAAGTATGTTAAATGGGCTGACTATCTAATATCAGAGGTCCTCTTGTCTCTACTTCCCTAGTACTGGGATTGCAAGCTCTTGCCACCAAGCCAAAATTATTTTCATAGATTCTGGGCATCAAATTTGGGTCTTCACTTTATAGACTGAGCTATTTCTTCAGACCCGTAGAATCCCACACTATTTATTTAAGTTTAGCTTTGGATAAAACAATTAGGATATGTTGCTATATGTGAATTTATCAAAGGATTAATTTTAAATGAGGAAAATAAACTGTTAATATTTAACTTATTGGTGAGCTAAGAACCAAATGTTCTTAACTACATATATATGTTTATTTTTGTGTTATTTTTAATAGTTCTGAGACAGTACACATTGAGTAGTGCTTACAGGTGCTTATTTTGGATCTCTCTATATATAAAATAGGTATATAAACTTGAAAATATTACTTAGCATCTTTTCATCTGTGAAATGGGAATGCACTATCTACCCCAAAGGCTGCTAAGAGCTTCAAATGCAATGATGACCTTGAACGAATGCCATTTTGTTTCTATAAAGTGAGTGGATGATCCAAGGCATAGGACAGCAATATAATCATAAAGAAACCATATGGAAAATCAAGTTTGTTATTATCCACTTCATTAATCATTGTGTAGAAAGGCACTTGATCCATCTACTGAAAATGCAAACATATTTACCCAGCCACCTATTCGTGCTTCACTTAATGCTAATCAGTGTAGTACTTGCATAAGATGGACAGTTAACAGAAGAAAATAAGTACAAGAAAAAAACGGAGCAGCAGTAAAAGTTACAACAAAAGGCTCTCAGGTCTGGGTGTGGTGAAATACATGACAAGCTAGATCACAGAGAGGTGTCTGAATTGAGGCTGGAGAGCTCAATGGGTACCTGCTCATGGAAAGACATGTATATTGTGGTAGCAAGTTACAAGTGTGATTTCAAATTAAATAGGGAGTCACTCATAGATTTTAAACACAGAAATAACAGGCTTGGACATTGTATCTATTTATTTTTGGCAGTTTTTATACCTGTATATAATGTATTTTGATCATATTAACGCTATTACCTTTTTGTGTCTCCTTTTCCTCCCCCTGAACATCTGCTTTTGAACCAGTTACCAGTTCTACTATGATGTCTTTTTTGAAAAAATGTGCACCACTAAGTTTAACTAGAGGTCCCTTCCTGAGCATCAGTGGGGGTTCTTTAACCAGAGCATGTTCAAATTATCAGTGGCTATACCCCTGAAGAAAATGTTTCTCCCTCCAGGCTCAGCTATTTAACTAGGTGATCCTGATAACAAAGTGCCCTTTGTGATGAGAGTGGGACAATGACATGAGAAATTTGGGAAAAAATATATGAAAGTGCAATTGCCCCTATAAAGATAGAAAGTTCAGGATTACTTTACTCTGAGATACTAGGAATGTTTTTTTACAAAGAATATAGGCTTCCATTGGCTCTTAACATCATGGCTTCTTGAGCTGGAGAGATGGTTCAGCAGGTAAGAGTGCTTACTAAGGAAGTAAGGGAACTGGTGTTAGATCTCCAGCACCCACATTAATAGCTGGTCATGTCCACTCATAGGTGTAAACCCAGTGCAAAGGCTAGTGGAGCTTGGAAGAACATTAGAGCTCCCTGATCAGCCCATCCAATTTCAGTGGAGACTCTGTCTCAAAGAAAAAGGAAAGAAGAGTGATATGGGATCTCCTATATCCTCCTCTGGCCTCCACATGTGCGTATATGAAGTATGAACATCTAGACACACACATGCATAATACACACACACATATACACACAAGCACACACATAATGGCTTGCATGTTGAGTCACTGAATCCTTTGAGTCTTAGATATCTATCTAAGTTTCCCCATGACTGCTTAAATAAACAATGTACATATTTTTCAAACTGCATATTTCTTACCAACACTCAACTGGATACTGTAGTTCTGGCTGGTCTGGAACTCACTGTATAAAACAGACCAGTCTCAAACTTGCAAGCGATCCTCCTGACTCTGTCTCCAAAGTGCTGGGATTACAGGAGTGGGCCACAACACCTGGCTCACATTTCTTATAGAATAGCTTTTCGTTTTCCCATTCCCCTCTTTTAGATGTGAAGCATTTGTTAAAATCCCATCATGTTAATGTTTGCATGCTGCTCCTGACCACCCTATGCTTTATGTTTCTTGATGATTTTATATAATAGAAAAAAGTCCAACAATCACCTATGGCCCAATAAAAATCCCCACACCACTCATAAGGCAGAGCAACTACTTTACAAAGTAGAAAAGCACTGAACTAAATGAAAGCAAAGAGCATCTAATGTGCCGTGACTATTGGCTTCCCCCCCATAATGATCATAATTTCAGGTCTAGAATCAGACAATAAATTTCTCATTATGCATTTTTGCAGAAGCTGGTAATTGAGTCATTGAAAGCCTGATTTTTTGGTAAATATAACTTTCAAAGCCACCAGTATATTCCTGCTCTGCTTAACGGTAGGGAAGAAAAATCCTCACACCTTCAGTTATTCCTCTATATAGCGGGGTAATAAAATAAAAAAATAAAATAAAAAAATAACTTCCATTAAGTGAACTGATAAGTGTCTCACTGGTTTTAGAAGCATCATGTTTGATAGTGTGAGACCCTCCAGGCTAGAAGTGGAATGTGGGCTCTCATTGTACTTTAAGTGGACAAAACATGTTCTGAAAGTGTTCTCTGACTTTGGTCACATGAATAACAGGCTGCAGTTGTGACTGAAAGCTTAAGCTCGGCACTTCAGGACTTCATGTTCACAGGCCAATCAGAATGAGTACAGAAGGAAAGCTCAGGTAGCTGAGCAAGGAGCAAGTGAAGGTAACTGGCACGAGTACAGAGCTAGAATCTAACATCTGGGCATCAGCTTCCTGCACTTGAAGTTCTGCTTCTGCACCAAAGAAGCAGGGATGCAGCATGTTCACATAAAGCCTGTTCTGGACATAGTCATCCCACTTAAAAAGACCTGCTCTGGTCAACCCAATATTGACTAGAGCGTGACGCTCCTCCTGGGAAAGCACAGGTACTTTAGGAACCCTATCAAGAACATCTTTGTGACCTCCCATGGGAGTACCAACTTGCTGAATAGAAAAGCAAAATTGTGTTTACATCAGAGAGAGACACTGATGCTAGCCACTAAAAACAACAGTGACACTAAGGTTTGGAGTCTCTGTTTCTGGTGCTGTTAGGAGTTGTGAATCCATTTTGATCAGAAGGAGCATAAAAAGCATGCTTAAAATCCTAAGGGATCTCTTTAGGGAGGAAGACAGCCAAAATATATTCTCAAAGCCAGTGAACGCATATCCACATGTATATTCACTACAGTCATCTTTTGCTCACCAAAATGAAAATTCAAATGAAATCAATATCAAATAATCCCATATTCAACTTCTGAACTGCCATGTTTAAATCTGTTGCATCATGTAAATAAAAATGTGATTTTTCTAAACCTACAAAATTTACCATGACTCTAATTTATATAAGTCTGAATTTAAATGTGTTATACTGAGGAAAAATTGATTAAAAAAACATACTGTTTGATGTTAAGTATAGAAAGTAAAAGTTTTGGTGAGCTTTTGCTTGTTTGCTTTTTGCTAGTAGTCTTGAACCTTTTCATAGTAAACTGAAAATATTTTAAGAAGCTCTTTCAAAATCAAGTGGCAGATGTTCAAGTAAAACTAAAGTCAGGAGATTATTGTAATAAATCTATTATATGTTCAATCCCAGTTAGGAGTGGCATCAGGACCATGGAATGTCCAAACCATCACCCAGTTTGCCCTGAAAAATCAATTAAAGTCACAATTTCATGGTAACACTAGTCTAACCAATAAAATGTAGATGGCTTCATCATGAGCCTTGAGTGACACAGAAGGAGCATACTAGAAACTTACATCCCTAGTTGCACATTGTCTCCCTGTTGGTATTAAACAAAAACTAGCCCTCATGAGCGCAGCCTTCAGGAGTTACAGTAGAGAGGAATGGGAGAAAGACAGACAGAGAAGAGGAGAAAAGCGCTCAGTTGTATCAGCTTAATAACTCTTCCTCCTCTTGGTGAATTGCATCATTTCTTCAAAGGTTCTTTTTCCTTGTTATTTCTTCTTCAGAACAGAATTCTGTGCTACATTTTCTGTTCAGTAGCAGAGAACCAACTTTGCAAGTTGAAAGCAAGGGCAGAAAAGCCATCACAAGTGTTTTAGTAATTAAACGAATATGCATAATGAACCATATGCCCAAAGGGCCTGTTCTTCATTGGGCCAGATTTTTGTTTGAATTTTTAATTTTTATATACAGATGAAATGCTCGGTGCCATCTACCAACAGTGTGAGATAACACACAGTAAGAAAAGTGTGAGGGGAAGTCCATGTAGAAACAGGGGCAGGAGATCCTGGAGGAAAACTCTTCTGAAGATTTTGACTCAAATGTGTTTTCCTCCCTCCAGCAATTGTTCCCATCATCTGCTTGGAGTCTGCAGGAGACACATAAAATGCGTGAGCACACTGACAGCTTTATATAGGACGAGTGAAATACAGGGCCGGCAGCTACAATGTGTGAAATTCCCAAGGGACAAACAAGGATTTCTTTAAAAAATAAATAAATAAATAACCTTCTACACCCATCACTCAGATTACCATCTTCAGTTACAGGGAATCCTCCCTGGTCTCTTTTGGAAGCTACATAAATATTATACTGCAGGCTCAAGGCCATGCATACAATCCATATTCACAGGTGGGACTGATCTGTGAGGGATTTTGACCTTTGTAATGCAATGGCACCTCATAGGGAGAGCAATTACAATGGAATGTGAGCTTGCCCTCCCTATGCCTAAGGTCACACAGATTACAAAGCTAATGCACTGCTAATGCATCTATATGCTCTTCAAAGCACATAGCCCCCCACTCCCTAAATTGTCATCGTGAAAGAATTGGTAACCCTTTCTTTAGCTTTTCAGTGTCGTTTAGGAAACGCTGAGATATAATCATGAAAGCAAGGTAAGAGACAGGGTCTGATAAAATTGCTTCCTTAACTCCCAGATGTATTAGATTGACTAAACACACTCCAAAGCAGAGAGGTGGCATTCTTAAAAATGTGTTTGGACATTATATGAAGTTTTATGAAGTTTACAGAGAAGGTCTGGACAAAGTTACAAGACCCTATGTGTGGATGAGTTTTGTGTACGCTTAACTCAAGGTAAACATTTCGGAACATGTGCTGTGTGTGTGCTTCAGTGTGTGCATGTCTGTATGTCTGTGCATACCGAAGGAGGCTGCAGGCAGGAAATGCTGGTGCTTACCACTATTGACATGTTTAACTGAAAGAACCCAAATGCAAGACGCCACCCTGGGCATTGCAGTATTGAGAAAAGGTGATGAAAACCTATGTGATCAAAAGCCAGTGCAAACCCTTCCCAGCCCACCCTGGAGCACAGAGCTGCTGTCCTTCTCACAATGGAAGCACAGAGATGGAATGCAGAGCTTTTTAAGAGCAAGTAATAATGGCATTGTAAATAACATTTTCCTTCAGAATGGGGGACTTCCACACAGGATTGGATGCTTGACCATTAGGTCTAGGTGGAAAAGACAGATAAACTTCAACTGTTGGCAGAAGACAAAACCTGACAAGGAGCATCACCTTTCCTGGCTGTTTAAATCTTTTAAGGAAGTGACTGAGCAATTAGAGAGGGAGTGTAATCTTTGCAGAGTGCATTAACACTCTCTGACCTTCCAGACAATAGATCAGACCTCAGACACATAATGCTTCCCTAAGGCTTTTTAGCCAGTGTATTTGATCTCTTAGTCACTCCTCACATGTTACCACAGGTATCTTCCACATGGAAGACATTATTGTTGGGAACTACTGTCCACTTGCTGAGGCTGGACTGCAATCAAGTAAAAAGCTGGAACATCGCCACAATCCTCAACATCCCCCCCCCACAAATTTTGTGCAAGCTACAAAGCCTATTCTATAAAAGTGAATGGGTTACATTAATATTCATAGGCCATTTGATGACCTTGGGCCATGGAAGGAGTCAACCCCCAAAACATGTCATGCTTTTTGCTCTGAAAATGAATTTCATAATAGATTCATTGACGAAAAACTCATGTGCAATAAACAATGCTACTATATGCAAAAGAAAGCAAGAGGGAGAAACCAAATAAAATCCTTACACTGCAAGCTTTGAAATCTCTGTCCCGCAGGTTTCTCTGCAGGACAACTGGTCAGGCACTAACCTATTTCCTGATGAACACATCCTCTCCAACTGCTAATCTCACAGTGGAAGCTTGGCTTTTACCATTTATTATAAACAGTTTCAAGAACTGCTTACCACGATATATTTTTAATGGATTATAGTTTGGTCAGCTGCTAACAGAGCAGAGAACAGAATATTCTGTATGTGGAGGCTGAGAAATAGATTTTTCAAGGATCTGACTTGCCTCTACTCTTCTCTCATGAGTAATTGAAATGAAATATAAGAACAGGTTTTTCTTTTTCTTTTTCTTTTTCTTTTTATTCTCTTACAAAGAAGTCTGGATCCAAGGGTGTGATATGCAAGGACATCACTGGTTGTGAACTGTACCAGAAGACTTAGTGAAATGCACAGAAGAAACACAAAGACTGAATTCACATAATTTGCTCCAGACCCTCACAGCCCTCTGCTGATGACTCAACCTCTAAAGCCTAAAGGATTTAGTCCAAAATAATTATATTTCCATAGCATCAAGGCAGTTCCCTTTAGAAAATATACTCAACAAGGTTTTTTTCAATGAGTCTATAAGAAAATAGGAGAGCTGATATTAGCTTTATGCTGAAGCAAATCACTCTAGAACTAGCATTTTCAAACTCAAACTTAAAAACTGGTGTATGTATGCATGTGTGTGTGTGTTTTTGCAACAGACAATGTAAGAACTTTTGAAGCCTAAATAGCAGCAAGGAAAAACCTCTCAACTCCTTAAAATTTTCATTTTGCTGTAATAATTCCTAATGTCTCAAGTAAAATAATGCAAAGAATGGCAATATTGTTACCGCTACGCATTTTCCAATGTCTTCAGATAATTCTTTATGTTGTGTTTCAATCATTGGCTAATTAATATCTTTCAAGAAATTCATAATTCTGAGCACATTAAAACTAACCTGAATTATCAAAGAAACAAAAAAAAATCCTCACTAAAACAACTGGGTTTAATATTGCAATTTAAGTGTGCATCTTGGTGGACACACACTGTATCATGCCTAAGCAAAAAATAGCAAGGGAGTCAAACTTTAGTTAGAAGTTATTCAAAACTAGAACCTGACAGAAAGGCTTATGATGGTTCATTGACAGAGGAGATCAGTACCAGCTTGGCAGAAATCTGGGCTTTATCCTTTGTGCCTGAAGATGAACAAGCCATAGTATGTGAGAGAAAATTATTACAAAAACATAGCAGAAAATTACACAACATGGAAATTAAATTTTTAAATGGATGTAATAATTTTGTTTACAGATTATTGTATCAAATTAAAAATAAATTGCTGAAATTAAAATCCCCATGTAGTCAACAGAAATGTACCTTGGGGTTTTTATCATTTATGAGTTTCTGTCGCCACCTGCAGGACGATCTTTAATAAACTCAAACAAACTTCAGATATTTGTTAATTCTTTATTTTCTTTCCTTTTGTTTTTCCTCTTACATTTTTGAGGGGCTTT
Source organism: Dipus sagitta (assembly GCA_036346955.1). NCBI lineage: Eukaryota > Metazoa > Chordata > Mammalia > Rodentia > Dipodidae > Dipus > Dipus sagitta. The sequence continues at coordinate 126,986,555 of CM070772.1, read as the reverse complement.
TAAGTGGCCACAAATATATTATATTTCTTTTGGTGATATGTATATATTTAAAACAATTAAAATCTATCAAAGAAATGTAAAATTAAGTTAGCTAGAAGAGGTACAATTAATGAGTGCCCAGCCACTAATTTTTATCAGCTTAGCACACTGTTTATTTTTCTATCTTGCAAAGTAAAATGGAGGGCATTAGCATATAAAAGTTTCCTTACCAAAAATAGTTCATTAGTTTCCAAGAGAAACAGCTCTTGCTTTGGAACAGTTTACAAAATATTTATAATTGCTGTGCCTAGATTAACCCAGAATAGGAGCAGTGTTGCTATTAGCAAATGCATACTTAGTATTCTGTTTCTTTTGAAATAGAATAGATACTTTAAAATACTTCCTCCCAAACCGTTATTATATCCCAATAAATTAAGAGCAGGTTTTTATAGCAGAAGTCAACACATAAACACATTGAAAATACAAATATTACCAGGTGACTATGATCACTGTCCTAGTCAGTGTAGTCATCTGCATTGTCACTGTCTCTACAATCACAGTATCTTCATGGGGGACATCCATTTGCTACAGCAGAAAGGTCAGCTGAGTGCACGTGAAGTTACAATACAGATTTATGTTCCCCTGTGGCATTATCCTTCTGAGCAGCAGCTCCCCAGGCTTACAAAATAGTTTCCAAATGTCAGACTTGAAGGAAAATTGTACTTCCTAACAACAGAATCAGTGGATGCTGAGTAGATGCAGTTCACATTCAGGAACTAAAACCATAATTGCAAAGCGTACAGCAATAAAAGTCACACATTGTAAAAATGGTGTAGGGCTGAGAGTTCCATGTGCCAAGTAGGTATGAGGCCTCGGGAACCCAGTCCACGGGAGACTGTCCTCCTCTGGATGAAAACAAAAGCACTCTAACTTTAACATTCTTCTCTAGATTCAAACAGCAGCTCTCTGTATTTAATTTAGCAGTGAATGTGACAAGAAATGTATTTCTTCTTTCTGTCCCTCCATCCTTCCCTTCCTTTCTTCTTTCCTTTCTCTCTCTCCCTTCCTTCCTTCTTTCCTTCCTTCCTTCCTTCCTTTCTTTCTTTCTTCCTTTCTCTCTTTCTTCTTTCTCTTCCTATCTTCCTTTCACAAAACGAAGCATCTTTGACAATGAGAAGAATGAGTAATGTTCAAATGTTTGCACAGAAAAAGAAAATTCATTGCAAAAGGCCAAGCAAGAGAAAACCCTGAATTTGTGTTAGGAGAGAATCCCAGGGAGACAAAAGCCCTCTGAAAATACTCTCAAGAACCAGCTTAGAAGGCTGCCCCTGAACCTGAGGGCTATTTCTTCATCTCCTGTTTTAGGCATAAGCAAGATCTAGGCTATTAGGTCAATGAACATCTCCCCACCCCTGAGGTCTGCTGTTTAAAAAGTCCATGACGTAATAGAGGGAGAGGTAGCAAACACACCTTTCAAGATCACAAATCAAATGGCCAAAGTACAAATCCCTGGCATTCAACCCTAACCAGACCACAAAGAAGGTTGTTCTCCATAAACATCAGATCAGGCAGTTCCAATGATTACTGGGCTCTCTTGTAACTGTCACCTGTGGTGGGTCTAATTACAGGCTACCCAGGCAAGCACGCCCACATCACACAGCAATAAAAGGCCTTCCATTTGCGAGCCCAGTCAGACAATGAGAGCACACGCCACCTGATGTGGAGCCCCAAAAGATCAGCCAGAGAGACTAATAAAAATGACAGCTTAGAAACAAATAACAAAGCTCACACTGCAACGAAAAGGCGATATCAAATTAGCCAGAAATGTAAGCGCTGAGCACTGTTTTTCAACAGGTCAAAACCTATGTGGGGGGAGTGGTTGCGACTGTTTTCACACACATGGTTGTTTCTCTCTGTTTCTAGATAGTCTCTTCCATTTTTGTATCACTCGAAAATGTTTGCGCGTCGAGGTGCCACGTAAAAAAGCAGATAGCAAGGGAAAGAAAGAAGTCAGTTTGGTAACAATCAGAAATTAAAATAAAGAAAGAAAATGCCTTCAGATTCAGGAGTGCTAGATCCCAGTGAGAGAGCTGCCAGCTTGAGCCCTCACCCAGCAACTTCTGCTGCCTTTTGGACATTTTGCTGCTAATTATCACCACCTTGGCCAAGCAGGTTCAGAAAAATGCATGTCAGGGAAGATGACAATAGTTGTCAGATTGTCTTGAGTTTTACCCACCGGTGGGGGTCCCAGGATGTTATGATGAGAAGGAATTAGAACAAAGAGAAAGCAATTCCTGGAAATATAAGATTTGTTCTGAGTCTAGTAATTGTCTCAGGAAGCATTGATTAGATGCCCACTATGTACGCAGCACTGTTCTAAGCACTAAGGGTGAAAGACTGGGCATTTTCCATTTTGCAGTTCACAAATAACGCTGTAACAATCCATCTGGCTGTGTCCCACTGCACTATTCTTTAATATATCATACAAATGCGATCTCTTCTATTCTTAATCCTGTGTATGTGTGCATGCATGTTTTATACATATTCATATGTGTGTGGATTCACATGTGTGTACAACCATGTGGAGGCCAGAGGACACACATAGGTATCATGTGAGCCATCTGCTTCTTGTGGAGACAAGGCCAGTCAATGGTCTGGAACTCATCAGTTAGGTTAGACGGGCTAGCCAGTAAGCACCAGCAGTCCTCCTGTCTCTACTTCCATGCTCCAGGATTGTAGGCACACACTGACCAAGCCCAGCATTTTTATGTAGATGGGGCTCCAGTCTTCATGCTTGTGAAGCAAGTGTTTTACTATCTGAGCTGTCTCCTTTGTCCCTCTCTCCTATTTTGATGTAAAGAACTTAGTTTGTCAGGGCAAGCATGAAGACAGCATTCAGGGCTGTGAAGTAGTACCCCACGCTGCATGCATATACAGCGATGCTGGGAGTGGATGGCTCATGAACTGTCACCACACATGATACCAATACCAAGTTTTGCTTTTCCACCTGTCAGACAAGCCCAGCTTTGTAATGAAACTCGTGTGTGGCGGGGGGGGGGGGTACCTTTCTCCGAATCAAAACAATATCACCACACATTAGTAGTTATGGTTAATCTCACTATCACTTGCAGCTCACTTCATTTTAAAAAGAAACTCCCATGCTTATTATTTAGTTTGATTCTCAAACAGATGATTTTTATTATGATATACTTTAATATTTAAAATGTTATCTTTTGATTTCAAATGTGAGGGGGGAAATGAAGCTGGAGGAAGCAGAATATAAAGGGAAAGGAAATGAGCAGGGTTGAGAAGCAGGGCAAGGAGGTGAACAGGGCAAAGGGAGGAGCCATATGGAGAGAAACTCAGGGAAGTTAGATGGACTTCTTACTGCTTAGTATGAAGATTTTGTCTTTACTTCTTGTGTGTAACTGCATATGAAACTGGACCATCAGTGCTGGTGGGAAAGGAAGGAAAGAGACGGCAAGGGTAGAGAAGGTGGTAGAGTATTACTGTACCAATGAGCCACATGACTGCTTGAATTTTCTTTAAGATTTAAAGAGCTGGGGTGGTGGCACATGCCTTTATTCCCAGCACTGGGGAGGGAGAAGTAGGGGGACCACCATGGGATCAAGGCCACTCTGAGACTACATAGTGAATTCCAGGTCAGACTGGACAGAGTGAGACCCTACCTCGAAAAACCCAACCAACCAAACAAAAAAGATTTAAGGTCCTAAAATGAGGCTCACATTCAAGTTCACAATCGGACTGCTCTGAAGAGCAACTGAACTATACTCAGTAAAATCTGTGAAATGTGTTTGTAAAGTGAAAGTTCAGAGAAGGCATTTCCTATGTGTCGTGTGTGTGTGTGTGTGTGTTTGTGTGTCTGTATGCACACCCATGCATCTTGTCTGTGTTGGAACAGTTAGTTTTATTACTACTGTTGTTTCTTAGTTCAAACGACAACCGTTGCTCTAAATGTACCCCAACATAAAATACAGAACAGGAAATGCTAAACAGAGTGGTCTGATATAAGCATTGGACCAATAATTTCCAAGATGCACTTAACCCTTCATGTACTGTCCATGAATCCAGCAGGGTGTGTTGCTCTAGGGGTAAAATGATAAAGACCTGGTACTTATTACTGAAAATTTAGATTCTCCAGAATACCAGTTGACTTTGGTCAGCATATCCTGTGATTTTGTCTGGAAGCATGACTCAATTATAAGGCTGAAGATATAAATATGAATATGGACTAAAATAGTTAATAGTGTCCTTTTACAATTTCAGGGGATAATCATTTAAATGCAATTACTGTAATTTTATTAAGTGGCATAATTAGCTAATGCCTGAGAAGTTGTCAATAGAAGGTGCAATTATGTTGTAAAAATTATAATCACAATGATGAATTGTTTTAAATGTTGGGGAAAAACTTTAAAATACTTTTGCAAGTGTTTGTAGTCTCCTTTGTTAAAACAAAGATTTGGGGGCTGGAGAGATGGCTAAGCAGCTACAGCACTTGCCTGTGAAGCCTGAGGCCCCAGGTTTGATTCCCTGATATCCAAATAAGCCAGATGTACAAGGTGGCACATGTTTCTGGAGTTCATTTTCAAAAATATTTTTTAAAAAAACAAAGATTTGGATAATATTGTAACAGCGTTACAACACTATGCAAAGTATAATAAACATTTTACATAATGTATAATGTATATAAATGTATATTTGTCGTGTATGTGCATGTGTGTATACAGATATATATTCATATATATCATGCACATATCATAAACATATGTTTAAGATGTCTAAGAAATGTTCTTCAAATAAAATGTTTTAAGCTTTGGCATCAATTTGTGATTTCATATTAATATAAATACTGCACATCTTTGAACTTTAGCTGCATGGGCATTCATCATGTGCCTAGCCATGTGTTGTGGATAACAGTGGTGACCACAAGAGAGTGTGGAGACAGCCACCCAAAGAGTGGAACCAAATGCAGGCAGAGTGGCTATGAATAAGTTGGTGGCAGCAAAGAGAGAAAACTGAATATTTTAGACATTCTTAACCATCAAAAAGCCATCTTACTTGCATTCTTTGAGGAGCCCAGTCTCATAAAATTGCAACTGCATTACACATCTGTACCATATCACATGGATCTGAGAATCCATTGGACCTAAAATTTTGTTGGATCAGGGGAATCATGGCCACCCTCAATGCTTGCATCTACTGTTTGCTAAATTGCTCTCACAGATGTTCAATGGGGCAATTTTTTAATTTACTAAATGCCCTCTGCTTATCTGTTCCTCACTTTTTCTCTCTCTGTATGCATATGTATTGCTGTGTGTTGGACTAATTCTATTTATACTGTTGTTTTTAAGTTCAAAGTAAAATTATTTTCTAATTCCTAATGTTCTACAATATCTAAAGACATTCCATAAATATAAGATATTACTAAAAAAGTAGCATGATTTCTTTTTAACCTTATTGGGGAATGTTGATTGATGTCTTAAATTATATATCACAATATACACCTACCAACTACAAAGAATAAATTCTTCATTTTCCTACACTCAAACAAATCAGGAAAAAGTCACAGATGTTAAAACTATAGCTTTATGAACATGTCCATTGATATATGGTAGATTTAGATTATTTTTAGCAGTGAAAGTCTAAGTAAAAATTTAATAAAATAAGAAATCCATCAATGCCCACATACTTGCCTCCCTCAACATAATAGGTGTGTGCCTGACATATTGGTGGAGAAACAAAATTACATAAAGACCATCCTATGTTAGAAGCATCTTGATATCTTGGCTATTTACAGTAACCTTCTGATGATGCTATCTGTTGAGCAAATGTTACTTTATAATATAGAAAATATGTTTATATAATAACTTTACAGCTTTCAGGAGATCATATCATGATTACAATACATAAATATACAATAGGAAACCAAAACAAAGTTAATGCAAAAATCATTGTATATAATTGTTTCTACAACATATATCATCACAATGTACAGTTATCTTTTTGGAACTAAATAACTTCATTAAGATCAGATGATAGACTACCATTGATGGATTAAACCCCTTCCTAGAAATATGGGTCTAATTCACTGATTGCTGTTTTCTTAAGCTAAGCTGAAGTACTATATTACTATTCACAGTTACTGTCCTATTCCTAATACCTTCTTTTCAACAACTTGGAAATCATAAAGAAAATTTGGTCAAATGCAAATTTCATTTGTGGTTTCCCCAGATAGTTGAATCAGTCTCTCTTTTCTCTCTCTCTCTCTGAGGGACACTTACATCCCAACCACAGAGTCATTCTGGGACAAGGAGCTAGGCTCTCCTCATCATCCAGATTCCAATGATGTCACATGCATGTTACTTCTAAGGCTGGTGCTGCCCTTAGTGCTATAGGCTTTATTTTCCTTGAGTCTTAATAGTAAAAACAAGAATACACTAAACAACTTATTTACAATGTACATGGTTTATATTATGTGGGTATAAAGACAAGGACATGAGGTTTATAGGTTACTTAATAATTTGTCACAAAAGAGAAATCCTTTCCATTTTATCCTTTGTGTGTGTGTGATACTAGCAACACATTCTATACCTTCAGGGGCAGCGATAGATTTTCCAGTGTGGCTCTTCTCATATCTATGCAGTGAAACCAAAGCTGTCAGCCTCATTTCCAATGGAAGAGGAGGGCCTTTAAGAAGTCTGGTTATTTAATAAGTCATTGTCTTAAAAATATGTTCTTTTCATAACAAAATTGTTTCATGTAGAAGATGCTAGACTTCATTTTTACAGCCTCCTTCCCTCTTTATTCCTCAGGTTACCTGGGACTCCAACACTTGGCTGAAAGAGAATCCATAGTGGAATTCTCTGTAGTCAGGACTGCAGAACTGTAGCCAGCAGCAGCCCCCTGATGCATAGCTCCAACAGAACTTTATGGGACACTGGCAAGTCCATGAAAGCAATGGGTTCCCAAGCCAAAAAAAAAAAAAAAAAAACCAAAGCTCAAATTCTATAATATATGGAAGAGAAGGAAATGCACATACAAACACAGAGATATTTTTGTCCTTATAAAGCATTTTCTTTATGTCCTCTTAATTTTAAATGGCAAAATATTTGTAATTATTAGCATGATAGTACACATAAACATAAACATTTTAATAAAATAACTCTTGACAGGCAGGGTGGCTCATCCCTTTAATTGTAGTACTCAGAAGCCTGAAGTAGAGGACTTGTCATGAGTTTGAGGCCAACCTGGGCTAGAGTGAGATCTTTTCTCAAAAACAAGCAGAAAACAAATAATTAATAAATAACTCTTCATCAGCTTAGGGGCAGGAGCTATCTGCCTTGCTGTCTCTCAGTATCTTTGAGAGTTACCATGGCTAGGAAGCATACATGTATTATAAACTTTTACACATAGAGTTTTAAATTAAAACTAAAAATGTGTTTGAGCAAGTTTCAGTATAGTACTCTGAAGACTAGCAAATGATACAAGTGTGATCATCTCTCATTATCTGTGGAGAACCAGTTCAAGAACTTAGTGAAAACACTAACATAGTATCTCTGCCTGTTTAGTAGAGATGTAATTTTTCAAAATATTTTCAATCATAACTAGTTGAATCTTTAACTATACAATGCCTAAATAACTATACAGTGTTTGTACATAAGTGCGATGGTTTTAGCAGTGATGTCCTAGGGGAAATATGCCCTACACACATGAGCAGTGGTGCCTCCAGTCTTACACTTTGAAAACAGCACCATTACCAATGCTGCCTGTGGGACTTTGGCATCTGATGGCACAGTGCAGTAGCCTGTGTCTCCCAACCTGCAATGAGCTCTGCTCTGAGGCAGGTTTCAGCAGACAGGACTCACCCAAGGAAGAGGTTGTTGAGGAGAAGACCCCTGCTGAGGTTCCCTTCAAGTTCAGAAGTCCCTCTACTGGACAACCTGTTTCTATTCATTTGTTCTAACCTTTCTTCATAACAGACCAGCAGCCCATTAATCATTTCTGTCATCCCCCCCACAGAATCCAGGGCAACAGATCTGTTTTTCTAAAGTCACAGTGCCAGAACTAAGCTGGAGAGAAAGGAAATCCTCTGCTCTTCACGGCTGCTGGCTGAAGTGCTGACTGGAAGAAGTCACCAATTATGCTCACTTTCCTCTGTTGCCCAGCATTGTGCAGAACAAGCCATGGAAAGTTTTGAAATGGAATTCAGGTGGAAAGTGAAGTTGGGGAGGTGGAAAAGGAGCCTAGCATGTGAAGCCGTCAGTTGAGGACGATATGAGTGAGGGGATATGGATAAATAAATGCAGATTCTTACAGACAAGTATGTCCTAAAGTAAAGGAAGATAAAAGGAAACCAGACCCACGAAATGCTACCCATTTACATTAAAAAGTAGAATGAATCTTAGAACTATAACATCTTAAGCTCATACAATATGTATACTTATGTTTATTGTACTGTTTGCATATCACCTTGAACTTATGCATGTGCATACATTACATACATATATGTAGATATTTATAAATATTTTTTAAGATAAGCCTTCAGGTGAGAAAAACACGGAGATTACATTGACAACAGGAAATGGAAGAATCATGTAAAATTCAGAAATCAAATTTGTCTTGGGTCATAACATACACTAAGTACTATGGCAATCTCTTTACAGGCTAGAAATTCATTGTATAATACCAGGTGTATAAAATTTCCCATCAGGATGCACAGAGGAGATTGCTCAGTAGATAAAATGCTTGCTGAGCGAGTGTGAGGACTGGAGTTAAGGTCTTTAGAACCCAAAGACAAACCTGGTGGTCACTGTGGCTTGTCTATAATACCCAGTGGCTAAACCAAATCAGTGAGCTCTGAGTTCAAGCAAGAGACCTGCTTAGTAAATAAAGTAAGGGTGATTGAGGGAGACACCTGTCATACCTCTGACCTGCCCATGCAAGTATGTGTATGTATACCGCACACATGTGCAGTGAAACAAACATACACTCTCTCTCTCACACACACACACAGATACACATCATATACATAAACAAATATTTGCCATCAGGAGACTTGGTTTCTACTCTCATTGCTCACATGCCCAGTCTGAATGAGACATGTCCCTTTACAAATGAAGGATATGTAAAAAGAGGCAAAGAGGGCACGTTGTCCCACCAAGATTTGGATACTCAATGGTGGCCTTGGGAGTTGCCAGACTTTCTTGGAGCATGTTAATTAAGAATGGACTGCCAGGCATGGTAGAGCACGCCTTTAATCCCAGCACCCAGGAGGCAGTGGTTGGAGGATCACCACGAGTTCGAGGCCACCCTAAGACTACATAGTTAATTCCAGGTCAGCCTGGGCTAAAGTAAGAATGGACCAATGTTACAAGAAAATAGAGTATTTCATATACATGAGTGATTTCATAATGGTGTTGAGTCCAATTATGTGTTCTGGCTTGATACATATATGTCCCTATGGCTTTATTTGGATAAATATTTTCATAATCAAATTTTTGTGAATGATTGACTGAAAGGCTAAATTAGAACCATTTAGTTACATCTTGGTGATGTTATTTTCCACTGTTACTGGTAGTCATTACCATAGAAGAAGATAAATATAGGCAATGCTGAGACTATTCAAGTTTGGCCCAATAACAATCACAGAAACACTAGGAATATACAGAATATTGATTATTTTAAGCTTACCAAAGAAAGGGGTATGAGTAGAATTTTGGTAAATTATTTTCTTCACTTAAGATAGTCTTAGGAAGATAATTCCACACAACTCCCTATGCAATGACATTTTTTAGAAAGAAGAATGAATACAAGAAAGTAGTAAATACATTAAATATGGAAAGCCAGCTTACCACAAAGGCTATAGTACTTCTTAATGTGGACTCCCACCGGAAACAGCTTTGTAAGAACTGAATTGTATTCCATATTGCCACAGTGAGTCTTTTCACCCGGTCTACATCTCTTGATAAGATCTGATTTAAAAGAAAAAAAAAAGATATTGGAAGGTAAGAAACTAGGTTTACATACTCCAAACACTCCCTTTCGATCAGCTAGCTTGTTCATTGAAATGATGCTATGCAGAGATAATATTAAAATAATGAAAACAAAAAGTCTAGTGCTTCTAAAAATGTCTCAAAATATCACAGAGAAAAACAAATTCAATGCATGTTATAGCTCATTCAGTGAAAAAGAGCTGTTTCCATAATGTTTCTTACAAAATTGTGCTAGGAAAAGCTACAGTGACCAGGTGTGTGTGTGTGTGTGTGTGTGTGTGTGTGTACAAAGAGACAGAAATAGAGACATGGCAACAGAAATAAATACGCAGGCAAGAAAGAATATGATGGAGACAGAATGAAAAGGAGGGCCAATGTTGTTTAGTAAGGTAGCAATTGAACAGAATAAGAGCAGAAACATATGAAATGTTATAGATCATCTAGTCCAAAGTACTTTATTTATTTATTTATTTATTTATTTATTTATTTTCAGTTCGGGAGAAGGAATTTAGCTTTGTTCACTTCCTAGCTGAGCAGTCTTGGGCACCTTCCTTAACCTCTCTCAAAAAGTAGGACTGGTATTAGTTTTAACCTTACAAGTGGTTGTGAAAATTAATGACTTTCGAAAAATGTCTGCCACATAGTGTTTTTAAAAATTTGTAATGTAAAGAAAAATTTCAACTTTGTGAACATATGGGAAAACCAAGTGGTGAGAGACACATGGGCAGGGTCCTGTCATATCCCAGGATTTTAGCCCCAAATCTCCTAACTGCTCTCACAGCCAGCCCACATGGATAACTTGTTTTGCAAAGGAAATGGCTTTTCTCCCAGAGGTAGGCACAGTCATTTTAATTTGTTTGCAAAGCTTCTACTCCATCTACCTCAACTCAGGTTTTAACTTTCAAGTAAACAGAGCAAAAAGCAATAATAAAAAGAAAGACATTTACTAGGATTACACAAAATAAATATTCTACTTAATGTTATGGCAGACATAAACAAAACATTTGGATGCTTCTCTTTAGCAGGTTGGTGTTGCTGTCCCTAGTGCCCAGAAGTTCCTGGGAAACAAAGGAAGATAAGATGCCTTTATATTTAACTGCTTTGTGTTATGCACAGCTGCTCACCCCAGAGGAAATGGTGGAAGTAATAAACACTTTAAAAGGTGGACACTTTGTTCTTTGTGACATTACTGAAGGGGGACAGTGGGTACAGACTAAAATCTTGACCTGTATCTAGATCAAACAAGGAGGAACTCTTGAAAAATATGTAAATATTATGATTAAAAAAGAAGTGAAAATTCCCTATTTCATTCCTGATCTTTACTTTTTATCTAACGGATGACAGGAGGAATTCACAGTGACATGCAGGAGAGATAGCTAATTCAATAGGGATGAAATGTTAACATTGCACAAGTGGTTGGAACAGCCTTAGTATGAAGCCAAGGCCAGGAGTCTTCATTCTTCCCCTGACCTGCCTGAAACTCTATTTTTGGAGAGAAGACATGAGAATGAAGTGGAGCGTGGGGGAAGGAGAAGAAGGGATGAGGATAGAAACAGAGAGGGAGAAGTTAGCCAAGACTAAGAAGTACTTGGGCTCTGGGTGCTGCATGCTCCCAGAAAGCCAGTTTAGGGTAGCCACCTACCTTTTTGGACAGCTTGCGGCTGTCTTCCACAAAGCGCTTTTCTCTGGGTGTAAACGTCCTGATGCTTGCCTTGACCTAGAAAAAAATTGTTGTTACAAAGCATAACATTCATAGGGACATCGTTCTCCTTCTCCTCTAGGTGTATGAAATCATAGGAAATGAAACCTTCTGACCCTACAGGCCTTAAGCAGCATCTGAGAAGTGGTGAGTGCCTGTGCATTGTATCTGGGGCCTCAGGGTCTCTAAGGGTCCCTGGTTAGGTCAGGCCAGGGCTGAGAAAAGTCTGTTCTCTGTTTAGCTAATTCCATGGAGGCATTTTAAATTCTGATAGAGCCTAAGGTTCACAAATTGTCACATTCAGCTAAAAGATAAAACTTCTCCTATCATTTTGGACAAAGCTTTCACCAGTCATATCTGAAATGGAAATATCAGTTTTCAGTGCATGAAAACATGTCCATGAAGACCCTTGTTCCCATGCCTGGGAAAGTCAGTGAATGAGTCATGTTAGCTCCATTTTATAAGGTATAGAAAGAGCCCTACAGCAAGTTACTGACATGTTCAAACCACCAGAGCGAAGAAAAACTTCAGAAAATAAAACACAAGTTAGTCTTCACTATCAGGTAGATGACTGAAAAATCACCTAAAAACCATATTTTCTATTTGAGGCTCCATTCTTCCTTTAAACTTAGGTTTCAGCTGAGTAGCAAAATCTCTCTCATCTATGCACAAGTGTCTATCAGAAGGCAAGACATGAGAAGCAATGACACCTGCAAATGCACAGTTGATTTTTTTTTTTGTTTATTTATTTATTTGAGAGTGACAGAGAGAAGGAGGGAGAGAAAGAGAGAGAGAGAATGGGCGTGTCAGAGCTTCCAGCCTCTGTAAATGAACTCCAGATGCGTGCGCCCCCTTGTGCATCTGGCTAACGTGGGTCCTGGGGAATTGAGCCTCGAACCGGGGTCCTTAGGCTTCACAGGCAAGCGCTTAACCGCTAAGCCATCTCTCCAGCCCCTGTGCACAGTTGATTTTGATGAAGGAAAAAAGAGGATGGGGGAGAACATACTTATGTACAAATACCTCTTCCCAGATTTCTAGAATTACTGAGAATTTGACATTATGGAGATATAAACTTCATTATGTACTCTATCACATACTATACAGATTGCATATCATAGGTCATAGAGATATCCCTTAAAATACATTGTATATATATTTGTATGCATTTTGTTTATGAAATACATGTTTATACAACATGTAGATATTGTTTATACAACATATATTTATGTAACCTGGAGATTATTCAGAACTACTTTCCCCTTCATTTTTAACTTTTTATTTGATAGACACTGATAATTAAACACCATCAATAGTCCCTGCTCATTGGGGTAAATCCACTTGAAGCCTGAGACATTCAGCTGAGATTTTATAACTTAGCTTTAAACACTACTCCTTCCCATTCTCCAGCTACAATTCTAAAACCTTTTACATTAATTTGAGTTTCTGAAGCTTAGCCACCATTCATTTTAGATATTGAAAATCTATGAGGTATGGACCAAGGACACTTACCGGATTATATATGAGGTCCATTTCTAAGTAAATAACTCCTTTAAAAGCATGTTCTAAATCTTTATTCTTCAGTACATAACAATTTGGCTGTCCATCTCTGATCTGTTAGAAACAAAAGATAAAGTATATATTGGTATAAACTTTGAGTTTTAAGTAAAATAAAAATAAATTAACTTTGGCAAAGTTGAGAAGCTATTCAACTTTTTTTTTTTTTGCCTAAGGGATAAATTATGTACTCTATTCATTTTGTTTCTACCAATATGATTGGGTAATTTATTTATGCTAATTTGTGTATTTCTTTCTTTTTATTACTATAGATTAACACATAAAGAGAATAATAAAGAGACATTAAATTCACTATAAGTTAACTTTTAATTCTAGAGTGTTATAAGTAATCAGAAGATAAATAACAATTATCTGATAAAACTGGTATATGAACAGAATATTATTGATACAAATCATGACTGTACTACAAGTTTTTACCTCCAAAAATCTCAGAAGTTACTTTTCCATGTACTAGGAAAAAGTTGTCTTCAAAATTACTGGGTAATATTTCTTAACATTGTCAAGGTCATGGGAATAAAGGACAGACTGGGAAACTGTCATAAATCAGAAAAGACTAAGGAGATAAGATTATTCAATGCAATGTTGTACCCTGAATTAGATCCTGGAACAGAAAAGGGACATTAGGGGAAGAACTGGTGAAGTCCAATTTAAGAGCCAAGTTTAGCAATGAATAATGTGCCAATGGCAAGGTATTTTTGACTGCTGACAAATATGTCATGGTAATGTATAATGCTAACATGAGAATGACAATCAGTGAGACTATAAGAGAATTTTTCTTTTCTTTGCAACTGTTCTGTCAGTATAAAATTACTTCCGGAGAAGATTATGAAGTATCTTAATGAAATGAAAAAGACATTTTATGAAGTGACCAGTGTTTCATTGACCCAGAAACAATGTAAATTAAATACATCAAGAAGCTCACCTCAAGTTGAGGTGAAAATAAAAATAATCATTCAAAATGTACAAAGTGACGACAGTCTTTAAACAAGTCCCTCTGATGTCTGTGCTCAGGCAGCATGCCATATCATTTTCATACAACACCTATCTACCTATAGGCCCAGTACACAAGACATCTAAGAAAAACATCTCCCATATCATTTTAGAATATCTTTGGCTTTCACAAAATGCATGTTAATTAGCTGGATTTATTCATTCTCTTTTCAGATTTGGTAACAGGAATGCAAGTATTTTTCAAGGTGGTGATATCTGTATTGACTCAACCTCTGGCTTTTAAGAATACTGTTAATTCTAAAAGGGACTCAGAAAACTTGAGTTTATCTAACATTCTACTTGTGATTGTAGTACCTGATAATTCAAATACCTTAGGAAATTGGAGGGTAGGAGATTTGAGCCATATTTTAACTGACTATTGCTGTCACTACAAACACTCACACAAGTGTTCTTATAAACAGAGGTGGAAATGAGTTGAATAAGTCACGAGGGAAACAGCAATTCCACTTTACAAGGGAGAGGCCATCTTCCTTCCCAAAGCACCCCACCTCTCAGATTGAATAGCTTTTATACAGAAAGATGGCTTTCCTGGCCAGTGGCGGAGAGGAAGGGGGGGCCCCATAAAGACCTGGCTTCCTTCCTCAACGGTGTCCAAACAGGATTCGTGGCTTCCGCTCCGGTCCACAGTCTCACTTAATAAATTGTGGGTGTTAAAGTTGAAAGAAATAAATACAAAAACAGCATGTCAATTTGCCAAGCTGAATTTGTTTCAGCTTTGCTTTGTTACAGTCCTTGGTTATTGTATTGTTATCTTAAAATTTCCATGATTTCTTAAGGGCTGGGGAAGGTCAACAGAAGAACAAGAGGTAGCCATAAAAAAAAAAATATAGCAGATGGAGAGCTTTTTTTTTTTTTTAATTTGGTAAATGATCATTTCCTGTTACTCAATGTCCCTAGCATTGTGTCAGCAAAATCCACCTAGGAACATTAAAGCCGTCATCAAAGCTAGAGATACAATTAAAGCTATTTATGTTTAGTGTTTTAATAGAAAATTAATTTTAAATATACACAATTTAAGTTTTAAAATTAAAAAAACCTAACATCCCTTCGAACTACCAAAAATATCACAATTCCTTCCCTTGAACAGAAATTAGATAGCAATTTAGCACGCATTCTTTTTAATATTTTATTGTCTTATATTTATAATGATAGCCTTAATAAAAATATTTAATTTTTGGCTAAGTGACAACATTTTTTTTTGTATCTATTAATAAATTTGGTAATTTGTTGATACTAATTTATATAACTGACTTTTTAACACTACATATCTTCAAAATAAAAATAAACTATAATTTTTTTCTCAATATGAAGTGTTATAGTCAAACACTGGACTGGTAATAACAGAAGAGACACACCTTGAAAATCTTTTCATTTTTTTTTTTTTTGTTTCTTTCATGTAATTTAACTTCTAACACCAGAACACAGGGTAAAACATTTCTTTGAAACATTTCCATTTGAACTTGGCAAACTCTACATGAGAAAGTTTATATGAATGAAAATAAAATCTAAATGTATATGTTTCATATCCAAAGTTATGCTTATTATTTTTACACTTAGAAGATTATTTCCAAGACTTTATAATCTTAAGGCATCTATTAAATTTGAAAGTGTCAAGCACAATCGAATGGACATATAGGCAGATTTCACTTATTTGTATTGCTGGTATGAGATCATCAAAACTTCAGCTTCATTTTGAGATCACCGTCAGTGAAGGGTAAAACGGAGTGATAGTTTTTTTAATTCATGACAAAAGGAGGAACACATGCTCATTTGAGATTCTTTCTGGGCTAATATCTCAGTAGAACTACATTCAATCAAATGTCCTTACATCCTTATCTTGGCTAAAATACTAAATAATTCAATTAATTTCAGTTCTGCAAGATAAACTCTTCATATTTACTGATTATTCAGTTTTGTACTTGATATTTTTCATAGGCAAAGAGTAAAATATTGAGGAATAATTCAAGAGAGGCATCTCTCTGGAATATAAATACTGATGTACTCTAACTACAGCTTGTAAGTTCCACAATTAGGAATAAAATAACTTCCATAATTAGAAGCAGGGGCTTTCCTATCCCCCTTAAGTTAAGGCAGTGTATTCTGAGATATAAAGCTCTTCAGAGAATGGCAGCACATAACTGTTGGCCATAGGAAGTTTGCTTTTCAGGATGACTCAGGGTTTGGGAGCCAAAGGAAAAGTCACTGAGAAAGTGTTCAGGTCTAATTTTTTTTTTTCTGGTCTAAACAATTAGCCTTAAACTATTTAAAGCTATTTCACAAAAAAGGAACATTAAATCTGATGATATCTATGCAAACTAAATGTTAAGAACTTTTACAAAGTTGGTTGATTTTTGAGTCAAAGAAATTCTAGGGGCTAGCGGTTAAGCGCTTGCCTGTGAAGCCTAAGGACCCCAGTTCAAGGCTCGATTCCCCAGGACCCACGTTAGCCAGATGCACAAGGGGGCGCACACGTCTGGAATTCGTTTGCAGTGGCTGGAAGCCCTGGCGCGCCCATTCTCTCTCTCTCTCTCTGCGTCTTTCTCTGTCTGTCGCTCTCAAATAAATAAATAAAAATAAACAAAATTAAAAAAAAAGAAATTCTATATTCATTATTCTAGAAAATGTTAACCAAGATTTGGCATGGTGGCTCACACCTTTAATTCCAACACTCAGGGGGCTGGGTACAAAGAGCATTGTGAGTTCAAGTCCAATCTGGAATACATAGTGAACTGCAGATCAGTCTGTACTAAAGTGAGACTACCTCAAATCCATCCATCAAAAGTAAATGCTAACTAACAAATAACAGACACTGGGTTCTTCTTGAACACAGGAAATGACTTCTCATCTGAAGCTCTCCAAAAACAATCATATTTACTCTGGTTCACTAGAAAACTCTTTGATGTGACGTGTTACCAACTGATTCAATAGAAAAGTCAATCAAGATCAGTATTAAGAAGTGTCACCACTGGTGGACTTAAGAAGAAGAGATATACATTAAGATGAAAATCCAAACTGCAACATCATATTGATTCCTTCACTACTTGGCCTGCAGACTAGAAAATGCAGAACATTACGATATAGCCTAGCATTCTATCAGATACTCATTCCATGAAAAGACAAAAAAAGAATGAAATATTGTGGCAACCACATGCACAGCAGCTGGTCCCAGCTGATGCACATACTAAGTGACTCTCCAATAAAATGTGACAAGGACAGACACATGGCTTGGCAAGAGGACAATTAATACACATTATGTGTTAGCACTTCACATTCTTTTCACCATTTGGAATCAGTCCTGGGTCCAGTGACATAAGTTACAGACAGCATGAAAGACTGGCATGTCTATTAGGTCACACTTAATTGCATGGAGCACAGCTTCCTAGGCAGAAGCACAGTACTAAACCCCCCACCCCTCACTTCTACCTCCCCAGTCAGCCCATCCACCCACTGATGGAACCAAAACCCAGCTCTGAACCTGAAGGAAACCTCAGCGTGTTCAGTGCTTCTTACCACTCTCCTGAAAATATAAGCCATTTCTACAAAAAGCAATATGTGGTAGTTCCAAACGTTATGCAACAATTACACAAAAGTTAGCAAGAAAAAAAATGTATTTTTGACACACATCTGTAGTTACTTACAGAAATCGATTTTTATTTTTCATATAAAAGTAAAAGAGAAAGCACTTTGGACTCTAAAGGGAGATGAGCTGAATTTAAATTCCGGCTGCTATGTCTCCAGCTGGCTAGATAACTTCACAAAATTTACATAAAACCCTCTCTTTTTGTTTCCTAATTTTTAAAGTGTGGATAAAAATGGTGCTTATCTCATAAGTGGTTGTGTAATAGGTTAACAACAATCAGTCATAGTGATGGCTACGTAGGAATTGTTAAATAGATGATAAATGATGTTTAAATATTTATCATGTATGCATATGTGTGTTATACATATGTTACTAGGGATTGAACCCAGTGTCTCACAGTACTAAGAAAATGAACAAACAGATATACTCACAACTTTTTTCCCCTTTTATTTTGAGGCAGGGCATAATGAAATTTGACTCAGCTGGCATTGAACTCACTCTGTAGCCCAGGAAGGCCTTGAACTTGAGGTTATGCCTCAGCCTGCATCACCATGGCTGGCTTAATTTATATTCTTTCTGTTTGTCTCATATGTTTGAAAATGTGTAGGAAATATCTCCCCACAGGCATCAGTTATCTTCTGTTGTTGAGAATGTTTCTTCTGACTGAACTTAGTGAATAGTGTTACAATTCAGAAACTAGTTCCCAGTATGTAACAACGATCAAGAATTTAATGGATATATTTTGTGCACCTATGATACATTGCTAAAGCTAAAACTCTAGGAGTGGAAAGTGCTGAATCGTGAAGATGGCTACTTCAGAGTTTAGACAACTTTTAGCCAGGGTGGTTTCTGAAATGCTGTACTGATTTATATCCCCAGCCTCAGTGAAGGAACCTTTGCCTGTGACTTTCCCAAGCCCATGCACTTAGGTTTAAGATACAGCAAGTTCACAGGGAGAAGCTGGATTCAGGTTCCTATTCATGTTTTTAATGTACTTCAGGAAATCAGGCATTTACATTCACTTGCCTTGTCTGCCTTCCATATCCACCTGCCTATGGGTAATTCCTGCGTCTCTCTAAGCCTCAATTGTCTCTTCAAAATAGATACCTACATTCCAAATGTTCCAAGACACATACATGTACCTAACATTTTATTCACACTGTCTCCAATAGTTTTTGAAAATGTCCTTCATCTCCACTTGATATCAGAAAATCATTAGCCTTTTGTTAATGCGATACGCTTACACTAATTCAAAAATTTAAATTGCTAAGCCAAGCTAAAGGAAGATGCTCTCAGTATGTGTAACAGCAAGGATTGTTATAACTGCTTTTCTCTTCCCACCCCTCAATCCTTATCCATGTGCATATAGTAAGTGCATTCATTCCACCAATAAGAAATTTTAGACAGAGGTCAGAGTCTTGTCAGAAATCACACAGCCAAATTAAATGAGAAGCCAATGTGCAAACAAAATGGTCTGTCAGCCTCATCTACATGCCTATTCACCATCACCATAACTGTGTACATCTGAGAAGTTTCTATGCTACTGGGACTTCTATTTTGAATTAGCTTCCAACTTACCTTATCCTCACTGATTAAAGAAAACTCACACTAGAGTGAAATACAGTTGTCTATAGGCCACACTTCTGTTTATGTTTTAAACAGTCTATCAATTGTCTTTTAGCTTACCATAATCTGTGTTTTGGCCACACAGATGTCTTAGTTTTCTCTCTACTTCTTTTCCAATTGCTTGTATAGGAAGTATCCACGATTTTACCAGTTCTCTCTTGAAGGAAATTCAACTATTTGCTGTTTAATTCATCTTGAAAATGTCACTGGCTTTGGCATAATGCTTTCCCTTGGTAGATAAACAGTTGACTTTCCCAGAACCTCTTAAGTCATTTATCCTTTCCTCAGTGACTTTATGCTTCAAGTTTATAATATGCTAAATGATCTTGAGTTAGTCTTCTTTCAAGTTCTGCAGTACACGTCTAGAATTCATTCTCATAGATCTTAGATATTACCATTTTTGTTTTATTTTTTTTTCTGTTATAGTCTTGTATGTTTTAAGTTTGTATAATGCTTTCCTACTGAGCAAAGCCACTGATTTATTTTCTTAATACTTATCTAACTGACCTTTTAAATTCTGTTACCTATAAATTTTTAAGTTTATAATTATCTATAGTAAGATAATATATGTAAATAATGTACTTTCTCAATTAAAATGTGTATAATTCCTTCTTTATATAATTATTCAGCAGCTCGATTTGACCTAAAAGCTTTAACTTTTTACATGTTAATTCATAAGCACAGATTTCTTAGACTACTCAAACAATCCTATAAACAAGGTCCTGTTGTTAAAATTGCTTTAACTAGCTTTGCTGATATAAAGTACACCATGAAGTTCCCAACATGTTGATCTCAGGCATATAACTGCTTTTTATTAAATCTGTGCCACTGATATGAATTGTTCTAGTCCAATGGAATGAATTAATAAATTTCCCATTTATATTGTTAATGCTTTCAAATAATGTCAGAATTACTTGGCCTCTTTAATGTTGGGAAATATGGTATACTCATATCTGTTATTTTTTTATGGAGAATGGGAGAATAATTTGAAAACTTTTCTAAACTTTCCATGTAATAATTTTCACTAAATGCTATGTTTAATATCTGTTATCCTAAATCTTTATAATTTCTTTGCTACTTTTCACATATTCATTTCTTCAAATGTAGAACTGTGTGTGTTTATAGTTCATTTTGAACAATTCAACATCTTAACAGTATCTGGATTTTCTCCCCATGTATGTTTCTATAGTTAGTCTTGTTGTCTCTCAGACCCCCAGTGGAATATAGCAGTGCACTGATCTGCACATTCAGAGCAATCTTGTTTCCTGTTTCCTTATTCTATAATGATTTTTCCCATCTTCATTAATTCTGTAAATTGTGTGTCCAGGTTACTTGGGATTTTTATTTTGGGGGGGAAAAGGAAGAACTAATATTTTAGCTCAGCATTTCCACATTTCCACTGTTTGTATATGCTTTTGTATTTAATTGTTGTTGTTGTTTGTGTGTGTGTGTGTGTGTTCTGTCAGTGCTAGCATAAAACTGACAGCCTTGCACATGCTAAGCAAATCCTCTCCCAATAAACTATACGCAATCCTACTTTTTTTTTCCTTTTCATCAATTTCTTTCTAATTTATTTCTTGTAGTTTCTTTTGTTGGGATGTTTAATTGATTTTCAACCTTTATGCTTAATTACAAAAGCATTCAAGGTAAGACTTTTCACTGAACCATATATTTGGCCCTTGTCCATGTTTATATATGCATAGTGTTTAATTGTGAATTTCTAAGGAGTCTATAATTACAGTTTTGATATCCACCTTAACTAGAAATTTTCCCCCCAAACATGTGCTTTGATGTTTCTTTCTTTCTTTAGTTTTTGTTTGCTAACATCTAAAAAGAAGATTCTGGTACTTACAACCATAATGCAATTTATGTTTTTTTTTAAGCTATTGACATATTTGGGCTCATGTGGTCACTATTTGAATATATGAAATGGCATTCACACACACTATCTCCTGATTTTTGTGTATGCACTCAATAGATGATTTCCAAATGTTTATTTATTTATTTATTTATTTATTTATTTATTTGACAGAGAGAAAGAGGGAGAGAGAGAGAGAGAATGGGAACGCCAGGGCCTCCAGCCACCACAGACAAACTCCACACACGTGCGCCCCCTTGTGTATCTGGCTAACGTGGGTCCTGGGGAATCTAACCTGGGTCCTTTGGCTTTGCAGGCAAATGCCATCCCTCCAGCCCCCAACTGCTTTTGTGTTGTCTAAAGTTTGAACACTTTCAGTTTAATATATCGAAAGGTCATCTGCAAAGCTGCTGATACATTAGCAGGAGATCCCAGATCCTTTTGCTCAGAAATCCCATAATATGGAGAAGCGTGCAGTGGCCTATTCTCCTAACAAACACTTCTGAGAATTTGGGATATCATGTTTGAGCCTTCAAGATTTATCTGTGCCTTCCTTAGGTTTTGTTTCTATTTGGGGTTTTCTTGTCTGTATTTGTTGTTATTTTGTTTTAGTGCTAAAGATCCACTCTAGGGCACTGTATATGCCATGCCAGCAAACTCCCATCATCTGCATCCCTAATCTATATATGGCTATATTGAAACCTGGAAAGATAATAAAAAGTATGTTCTATTCCAAATGGATTACTTTTCTTGTATTTCATGTGTGAAAGAAAATAGAACATCACTGACATGTAGAGTCATGTTTGTTATAATCCTACTGACAATCCAGAGTTTGTATTTTTTTAAGGTAGGGTCTCACTCTACCCCAGGCTGAGCTGGAAGTCACTCTGTAGTCTCAGAATGGCCTTGAACTCATGGTGACCCTCCTACCTCTGCCTCCCAGGTGCTGGGATTAAAGGTGTACACCACTCACTTGACTCTGTAATTTTTAACCAGACCCTGAAATAATCCAGTGTATAACACATTTCTGACATATGTTTTATGACATTTATAACCTAATTTTTTTCTGCTCTATGGGATAATATTGAGTTTTAGACTCAATGGAAGAGATTTTCCATTTAATAAAAATGATTAATGTATCTATCACTGACCACCATGTATGATATGCTCACTGTTATACTACCCATCTTGTCTTAAGACATTAGGGAAACTCTACTGTGCATTTTTATCCCTCCTTCCCCTCCCTCCCCTGTCCTGCCTGTTGGTCCTGACCAAGTACCTTCTATAATAGATACTACATATGGCATGTGATAATTCCTACATGTTCAACATATCCTTTATTATGTTGCAAGGCTATTGGGAAAATTTCCCTTATTTTATCTTTATTTCAATAGACATATTAGACTAGGAATAGTAAGTTAGGAGAGTTGAATGTAAATGTTTAATAATGACCATCTATAAATCAAATCCTGTTTTAACAAATAATATCTCAGGTGACACATCTCTTCTTCCAATTTTCTATCTTCTACCTCAAGAATCTAAGTTTATAAGGGATTCAAAGACCAAATCTATACCCTAAAGACAAAGCCTGCCAACATAGC
Source organism: Dipus sagitta (assembly GCA_036346955.1). Lineage (NCBI taxonomy): Eukaryota > Metazoa > Chordata > Mammalia > Rodentia > Dipodidae > Dipus > Dipus sagitta. The sequence goes on along the minus strand of CM070772.1, from coordinate 126,963,613 downwards.
ACTTCGAGTTATTTAAGTTGATCATAACTCCACTAATACAATGCTAAATAGCAATAATTCTTATTTTAATGATAAAAGTCCTATTTTCATCTAAAACACCGGAGTCCATGACAACAGGGAAACCCATTACTGGTGAAATTTACACAAATAAATACTTAGAAATGTATGTAAAGATTTTCATAGAAATTATTTGTTGCAAATAATTATAGAAATTTTATCCCATAAAACTAATTAAGTGAAGCTATTCCCAGTGTAGCTACCACAGACAGAACACGTGCATTCACTAATACTGAGGCTTCTGAAGGGCAGTGTGGAGCTCATGTTTCTGATTATAGATGCCACTTCCCATGAAGAAGGGTTTTATATAAGACTTGTCAACTATGTTACAAAATGTGGCTATTTGTCAACATGAGGTGACTGGTTTTATTTTCTTTTTCTGTTTTTTTTTTTCCTTTTTCAGTTTTTGGAAAAATAATAAAAGTATGCCTTTCTTATTCACATATCCAAACATTCAAGCAAGTTAAAGTCATCTTAAGTTGGCCCATTAGCACTTAACTCTACAAAAGTAACTGCATGTTGGAAGCATTGACTGTGCTAGGGGAGGAAGATGCACACTTGTTTTCCAAGCAGTACAGACTTGAAGATGGAAGTGTCGAATAAACCTGGCTAAGTCAACTGTCCAAAATTTTAGACTAAATTTTTCAAGACTAAATTCAAGACTAAAATTTTCTTACCATATTCCTGTGCACTTAGTTATTTACTATGTTCCTGAGAAGAAGACTAAGAACAGTGTGAAAATGAACAGATACTAGAAGTCTTCGAGTGGTAGTGAATTCCAGTCAAAATTTCAATTATCTTAATCATGAGTATTTCATTAAAAAGTTTTGCATATGTGTAGAATCAGGTTTTATGATTGCTATTTTTATTCAAAAGTTGAAGAGAAATAGCTTCTTCGACTAGATTCTTTTAATTCTAAAGTACATTGAAATGTACACATATGTCTTGAGCAATTCACTAATACTAATGACTACAGTAATTTTAATATATGGATTTTTCAATGACCCACTCATCAGTTAGCACTTTCACCCTGATTAAAACAATATAGTGAATTTAGAACAGGCTCTTTATTCAATGGGCTTGAATACACTTAACAAATTAAGATTTTGAGTAAAATTAAAAGTTAAAGTTCTATACTTAAGACTTATGTACTTAAAAATGGAGTTTGCTTTGTCCCCCACAGGGTAACTCAAATTTTAGTTCATGACTTAAATAAATTGCAATTAAATTAAATTAATCTCATTTAATTAAGAAGAAATTGCTAAAAGTATATTAAAATTCTTTAAACATAACATGAAGTTTTAGGTTCGATTTTATTTTTTCATTCTGGGCATTAGACTTAGGACCTCACTCTAAGCTAGGCAAGTCCTCTACCACTGAGTCAACATCTTGCTGTACTGACAAGGCTGAATGTAAACTCGGTCTGTAGCCCACACGTGCCTTAAAATTGTGAAACTTCTGCCTCTGCCTCTGACTCATCTGAAATGACAGGCATGTGCAAATAATACCACCTGCACTACTTGAGTGCAAATAATGAAACAATGATGACTCCATTTTCCTGATTCTTTCACATATTAGGCACACACACACACACACACACCTACCTCAGTCGTTTTTTTCTAAGAAGCATAAGAAGTACATATTATGATTTTTAAGCATTTCCTTTGATACATGATTCTTATAGTTTTAACAAATTTCTCTGGGATTCGTTTCACACTGCACTCAAAGCCTACTTCCTATTCAAGTACTCTGGTATTGCCATTCTCACCTCAAAAACCCTTCCTTGCTCCCTGCTTATAGACAAACTCCATCTTTGTATAAGCACCTTCTGCCCTCTCCACTCCTTCATACTAGTCCCGAGCTCCAGGAAGCCAAGTGCCCTTGCTGCCTGGACAGAACCCTTCTGCACCTCTGGTTCTGCTTGGTCCTCTGCTTGGAAGGACCTTTCCTGTTCTCCTCACCCACCAGTCTTTATCAATAAGCACTTCCTGACCCAGTGCAAACCCATTATTTCCTGAAGCCTTTTTTTTCATGAAACTTTTATTTATTTTATAATTTTTCTTGTATATGCATAAGTTTAATGTGTGATCATGTGTGTATGCATGTTCATATTCTGTGGGTGGAAAGGTGGGAGTGTACATACATGTATGTATGTATAAGTGAGAGGTTAGGTGACCTCACATGCCTTCCTCAAGCACTCTCCACATTATACTTTTAGACAGCCTCCCACTGAACCTGGAGCTCACCAATTCAGCTCAACTACTATCCAGCAACCTATAATGCTACATATGTGTCTATCTCTCAAACGCTGGTATTATAGTCAGACACTGCCAACTCCCACATTTCACATGGATGCTGGGCTCTGAACTCAAACTCTTATGCTTACAACAAGCACTTTACCCACCAAGCTATCTCCCTAGCCCCACACATCTTTTTATACTGAAATCCACTTCTCCACCTTCCTTTGGCAGTTAATTTAAATCCTCTCCATCCACTGCATAGATAAGTTCCAGCGCCTCTTCATTGGCCTGGCATTCTTGCTGCGAGTCCTACACTACACATAACACACAATTAAGGGGTTGCACAAAATAGAGGGTTGCCGCAGGGACAAGCCCCTAGTGTCAAGAACAATACACATAAATTCACTGTAAGATTTGCACCATTCCCAATTTACCAGTCAAGGAATCGAGAATGAATCTGAGACAAATGAGTGACATGGGTCATCATAGTCCTACGGAAATTATTACCTAGGTCAAGTTATCTTTACAAATTAAATTGGGTCTCACTTCTGGATAGTCATTGGCCATTTATATTAGAAAAAACACACAAAAAAATGTATACCAAATCAAGTATCCTCTAGCTTGAAAAACCCTGTGGTTGCCCATCCTTCTCTAAGAACAACCGAAGTAACTCACTCACAGGCTTTGGCTTTCAAGGTCCTCCAAGGTTCTCTCATGCTCTGCCGTCTCCCTCTGGCCTTTTCTATTCAGCATCCTGATGTTCTCCACTTGGTTCACTCTATGCTGTGTCATTTCTAGAATTTAATAGGCCTGTTCTGCCTCAGAGCTTGCAAACATAAAGATTTCCTGTCTGGACATTTTCCCACAAGGCTCCCCCCACCCCCACTTCTTTAAGTTCTCATTCAAACGGTCCTTTTTTTTTTTTTTTTTAAGATGATGCACTAGCTGTGCAGCCTTGGGAAACTGTCCTCCTCTACCCTATATTCTTGTTATCCCTCCCTCTGCTGGCTTAAAATATGAAGTGTTCACCAAAGCTTCACCACTTGGTCCCTAGCTGGTGGCACATTTTTGGAAGGTAGTGATACCCTTAGGAGGGTGAGCCTTTCTGGAGGAAGTGGCTCACTGGACAAAGGCCTTGAGACTTTATAAACCCAGTCCCACTTCCTGCCCACAATCTGCTTCTTGACTGCAATGTGAGGAGCCAGCTCTCTGCTACTGCTACTGTGCCTCACATGATAATGCACTTCATTGCCTCAAAACTATAAGCCAAAAATAAGTCCTTTCCTCCCTTAAGAAGCTTTTCATTAGGTATCTGGTCACAGTCATGAGAAAGGAACTGATGCATGCCTGCTTGAGTCCTCAGCATGTAAGGCTGTGCCACTTTTTTCAGCTTATGCATGTTGTTATATACCACATCTTCAATGGAATTTATAAGCACAGTCTCATCTCTTAGCAAAAAGGGAAAGCCGGGAGTGGTGGTGCACGCCTTTAATCCCAGCACTGGGGAGGCAGAGGTAGAAGGATCACCATGAGTTCAAGGCCACCCTGAGACTACATAGTGAGTTCCAGGTCAGCTTGGGCTATGGTGAGACCCTACCTTGAAAAAAAAAAAAAGAAGAGGGGGGAGCTTCCCTGTGGTCACCATTAGATCACAGTTACCTAAAACCGTTCCTGTCATACCAGCATTTCTTTAATGAATAATGAACAGTAGCCCATGGGTACATCTTATAACCACCATGAAAAATATCCATGGAAAATCAGCTTATATATAAACTAGGTATTAAGCTAAGTCTTTCACAAAACATTTTATTTTTGGAGAATTATTTTCTTAAAACATTAATTTAGGTCAATGGTTCTTTAAATAGTGATTTGGTCTCTCTTTCATTAGTGACGTCTGAACACATCTTTGGTTATGGAGGCAGCAGAGAGTGGCAAGTGTCACTGCCATGTAGTGTGGAGATGTCTGAAGTCTGCTGAACATGCCAATGTAGACAGGAAAATCTTCACCCAATAAAACATGGTCTGGCTCCAGAGTCAATGTCAGGGCTGAGTAGCATGGATCTAGCTGGAGGTCATTTCTTTGGTTCAGGATGGAAGAAAATAAGCTAATCAAAGGTTGGTATAGCCAGGCGTGGTGGCACACACATTTAATCCCAGCACTCTGGAGGCAGAGGTAGGAGGATCACCGTGAGTTCGAGGCCACCTTGAGACTACACAGCCTGGACCAGAGTGAGACCGTACCTCAAAAAAAAAAAAGAAAAAAAAAAAAGGTTGGCATAGAAAAAAAAATACAAAAAAAAAAAACCACGAAAAAAGAAAAAAACTTTTACAAACGAAACAGAGAGGTTATAAAACATACTAAGTATGTTCATCTGGTGAGGAAATAAAGACACTGAGGTTTACATACAAGAAAAGAATAATGTACATATGGAAAAGAAAGCGAGTGAGAGAAATGGATTATAAAATTCAGTTTTAAATATACTCTTTGGATTCATTTAAAATATGCCCTATATTCCTGTAACATGTATTCTTTCAGGAATAACTGACAAACATGTAATATAAAAGGGGGAAATCCCAAATTACCAGCTTCACTCCACAAGCCTGCAGCCTGCCACTGAGAGCGCGGAGCATTTGGTAAGCGCCGGCTGCACCAGTGTGCAGACGCTCCACGCAGGCTCCTGGCGGAGCATCAGGGATATGAGAACCTGGGGAGGAATTAACCAAGTGATCAAAACAGGCGAAGAGATATTAACACGTACAGTGCTCCTCTTTCTATAAACATTGCGTGAGCTAGACGTTTCTTATGGTTAAATTGCAGAGTGTTCCATCCACAAAAATGCACACAAATAGCTTTAGAAAAAAAAAAAAAAGTCTTTGGGAAGAAATAATGTCTCATTGCATGATGGAGCCATGATGACTCTATGAAAAACTGAGTTAATGTTGAATAAAAAACTGTAGGTCACTGCTCTAAAACAGCTTATTTCACACACACACACACACACACACACACACACATGCACGTGTGCACACTGCTTTACAATTTAAAGGTGGATTCACTCCCCACCTCCCCCACCTTTGTCTCTGTGAAGCCACTCTTAGTTGCTTTCTATGTTGTAGCTCACAAGTACTTTTCCATTCAGAATTTACTCTTTGCTGATCCAAACTAGAATATTATAATACACTTTTCTAAAGAGATTTTTGCTTTTCCACAAATTGTTTTTGAGAGTATGAAACCAGTCACAGCGAAAGGAACTTTGAAAAAATAATCTTTAGCCTTTAAGCCCAGCACTCAGGAGGCAGAGGTAGGAGGATCGCCGTGAGTTCGAGGCCACCCTGAGACTCCATAGTGAATTCCAGGTTAGCCTGGGCTAGAGTGAGACCCTACCTTGAAAAACCAAAAAAAGGGGGCTGGAGAGATGGCTTAGTGGTTAAGCACTGGCCTGTGAAGCCTAAGGACCCCGGTTCGAGGCTCGATTCCCCAGGACCCACGTTAGCCAGATGCACAAGGGGGCGCACGCGTCTGGAGTTCGTTTGCAGTGGCTGGAGGCCCTGGCGCGCCCATTCTCTCTCTCTCTCTCTCTCTCTCTCTCTCTCAGATAAATAAAAATAAACAAAAAAATTAAAAAAAAAAGAAAAACCAAAAAAAAATACTAATAATTATAATAATAATCTTTAGGACAACCAAAGAAAACAAATGTAGAGTTAACAATAATTAACCTATGAATTAATAACTAGTCTATGATGAAATGAACAGTGAGGAACTTTAAAGAAATGAAATATAGCTGGGTGTGGTGGCACACGCCTTTAATATTAGCACTTAGGAGGCACAGGTGAGAGGATTGTCATGAGTTTGAGGCCACCTGAGACTACAGAGCGAATTTCAGGTCAGCCTGGATGAGAGTGAGACCCTACCTCGAAAAACCAAAAAAAAAAAAAAAAAAAAAAAAAAAAGAGAGAGAGAGAGAGAAAAGAAATGAAATATTTGTCTGTTTTGCATGAATATATGGGATAACTAGCCATGGATTCCTTGAAATCAAACAGAAAGTGCTCTCTTGAAATAGAAATAGAAAAACTGGAGTATAATGAAATATTGTGGAATATATTGAAACATTGATCAGCATGCTTGGGTTGATGAAATACATATTAGATTGGAACAGATAATAATCATATATTTTTTTATTTGAAAAAAGAAGCATAAGGAACAAACAGTAGTTTCCTGTTGTAGCTGGGAGGACTGTTTTACTCCCAGGCTGACAAAAACAAAGCAACTCTAGGTAGACCATAGAAACTCATCAACTACAAATCAAATGACATAAATTGTTGATTAGCACAGGGGACTTACGGACAGCAAGGGAATGGCAACTTTTCCGAGAAAGTCAGGAGGTTTATCTCCATCTTCATCAAATACTGTCACTTCCAAAACATCATGGATGTCTTTAATGGGACTGAAACCAGAAATATCAGGGATTATACACAAAAACACACAAGTGCAGTCTGTTCCATGAAGATCTGAAAACACTGTTTTACTAATTAAGTCTGTGTGTCCTGAGAGTATAAAACTACCATTTAATTAAATTCCAAAAATTAAATCAAACTGACTGTATTCCCAAACCTTCCATCATAGAAGATTCAGACATCCACATGAAAAAAAAAAAAGAAGTCAACTTTTTTACTGTGACATTTCCATACATGTGTTCACTCAAGAGTGGAATTGTTAAAGAAGCAGGATAAAGAAAGACAAGGGGAAAAAGATGAAAAGGGAGAAAATAAAATAATTCCAAAGTCACTTCCACATGAGAAAAATAAAAACAAAATCACTTTTACTTGAAATTAATAAGAATATTTTTTGAATAGAGAAAGCAGTGAAACTCAGAAATTTCTGAAATGCATAGCAAGCTTTTCATTGTTTAAACACAAAACACCAAAACATCACAAGCATATTTAAACATGTTTTCTTTATACTGACCAAAAGTGAGGTACCAGTGAAAATGCAAACTAGACTCATGGCTATTTTTAGTTTTTTAGAAAAATTCTGACATCTGGAAGTCAGCAGGCCTGTTTAGATTTGATCCAGTTCCAGTAGACCTTTGGGAACTTAGTGCCATCAACTCCATTTGCGGCAAACTTAACTTTTCACACATAAGCACAGCCTGAGCTGTTATCCAGTAATATCTCAGTAATGTACCATCATATCACCCAAGTTCAATGGAAGCCTCCCCTAGATGGCCAGGTGCCTTAAACTCTAAGGCAAACTTGGAAACTGAAATGCACATAAACTCAGAAATGTCCAAGTTGGACAGGGCACACAGGCATTCTATGGAGTGGGCTACTATGATGTGATGAAATACAAGGATCCAGTAGGAGTCTTCAAGGATTCACACACAATCTGTATTGTTCAAAAGAATTGCAGACTTCAAGTCTTCATGTATTAAAGTGATATTATAACATATATGCTCCCTGAACATAAGGCAAGATTCCATTTGACACTTTCCTTAACCAAGAAGTAGATAAAATTGAATGCCTAGGAAGGTTCCATCCAGCCACAGATTAATAGTCGCTGAAATATCTACTTTCCAAATGTCTCATGTAACAGACCCTTACAGTCCCAAATAGTTCTGCTATTATTAAACTACACTCTATAAATTGAAAGGATGAAAGGTTTTCAGAAGAAAAAAAAACCAATAAAATGTACTCTTTGCACATAAAAATAAACAGAAAGTTCCACTCAAGAGCTCCAGTCTGCCCCACAAGCATCACAGATAATTGCCCTGTGAGTTAAAGCTGCCCAGAGTAGAAGCACTTACAATGTAAAAACTTTGTTCCACTCAGGGTTGAGGTTTTTGTAAATGGTATGGGTCTGAAGTCGGTCATTGCCCAACTCCAACAGGCAGAAAGGATCACTCTTCCCTGGAAAGAGAACAGCAGACATTGGTCAAAGGCAGTAAGTATCAAAATGGACATAAATGAACAAAAGCCACATGCTTTCATAGCAACAAAACTGGGTTTTCTGAAAGAGGAAAGGAGAAAATGCTATTCCAGAAGGCCTTTTGGACAGCCTGTGTGGGAATTTCAGAGAAAGGGATGCTTATCAGTGTTTCACCTTCAGCATTTTAAGGGATTCAGACTAATAAGTAACCTGAGACTGTAAGCCAATGATCACTCAGTTATCACAGGAGAGGCTACCGGTTTGCTATGCAAAAGAATCCATACTTACTTGTTTTAGAAATGAATTCAATAGCAAAAATCATATGACAACCTAATTAAAACAGATAAAAGACCTAAAATGAGAAATATCCAAGCATTTGAAAAAAAAATGACCACTTTACACATCATCAGGAACTTAAGACTCAAACCACAATGATATATCATCTCAGCTCAGTTAGAATGAATAAAACAGAGCGGAAAAATAACTTAGTAGGAGAGCATTCAGCATGTGAAAGAACCTGGATTTGATCCCTAGTACTACAAGAAAACAAAAATTAAACAAATAAAGAAAATATTAACAACTGCTGGAATGACATGGAAAAAAGTTAACTCTAATGTAATGTTGGTGGGAATTTCAGTTAATACAGCCATTATTAAAAACAGTAAATTCCTTCAGTAACTACACTTAGAATTGCCATATAATATAGTAATATTACTATCATGTGTACATTCAAAGGAAATGAAATCAGTATGACCAAGAGACATCTGCATTCCCATGTTCATTAAAGCATTATAATAGCTAAATATAGGAAACAACTTGTATCCAAATAACAAATGGATAAAGAAACTAATGTATACATGTACAATTGTATATTATTCAATCAGAAAAGGATGAAGTCATGTCATCTGTAGTCATATGGATAAGCCAGTGGAGCGGGGGGGGGCAGGTATTAGATCCATTATCTCCCTCATAACGGCATCTTAAGAACTGCTTTAAATTTTTTATTTATTTATTTTTTTTTAATTTTTCTTTATTAGTTAGTTTTGTATTCAGCAAATACAGTTAGTTTGGTACCATTATTAGGGTCATCCATGACCTACCCCCTCCCCTTGGCCCCTCCTTGTTGAGGTATTATTTATTTATGTGAGAGAAAAAGAGGCAGAGAGAGAGAGAGAGAGAGAGAGAGAGGGAAAGAGAGAGAGGAAAGAGAGAGAATGGGCATGCCAGGGCCTCCAGCCACTGCAAATGAACTCCAGATGCAGATGCTTGCTTATATGGGTCCTGGGAAATTGGACCTGGGTCCTTTGGCTTTGCAGACAAACACCTTAACTGCTAAGCCATCTCTCCAGGCCCTAGGAGCTACTTTTAATGTATACAGAAGAGTAGCAATCAGAGTCTGGAGAAGGAAGGGGGAGTAGTGCATCAGGAGAGACCTGTAGACAAGTACAAGGTGATTGTTAAATATTAGGGATAAATTCTGATATTCTCTTATACACTATAGTGACTGTTGTGAACAATGTTGCATTGAATCTTTCAAAATAGTGGTAAGGATTTGAAGCCTTTTCACCACAAAGAAATGATCAATGTGTGACATTATGGATATGCTAAATGTCCTCATATATATATGACACCACATGTACATGCATCACAACATCACACCATGTTATGGCACTGTGAATATGTGCCAGTTAAAAACAAATCGGAAGCTCACCTCTGCTACCTCTTTAAATTTTCTTTAGAATAATATAGATAATTACTCTTCTGCGACAAGAAACCAGAGAAAGCACACTGGCTTCCATGAGGCTCGGAGAAGAGGTGCAAAGAAGTGCAAAAATGTCTCTGTAGGGGCTAAAACTCAGCTCCATAGGAGTAAGCATGCATAGCTGTAGTACTTAGGATAAGACCACACAAGCTAAGTATTTTTTATTTTTTTTTGTTGTTTATTTTTATTTTTATTTATTTATTTGAGAGCGACAGACAGAGAGAAGGAGACAGAGAGAGAGAGAGAATGGGTGCGCCAGGGTTTCCAGCCACTGCAAACGAAGTCCAGACGCATGCACCTCCTTGTGCATCTGGCTAATGTGGGTCCTGGGGAATTGAGCCTCTAACCAGGGTCCTTAGGCTTCACAGGCAAGCGCTTAACTGCTAAGCCATCTCTCCAGCCCACAAGCTAAGTTTTTGATGTTATGAAATATATAAAACTGCAATTCAATAAAATGCAATCAGAACATATTTGAACCTTAATATTAACCTCACACCTTTTGCATCATAGGTGTTTTTTTGTTTGTTTTTCATGGTAGGGACTCCCTCTAGCAGGAATTCACTCTGTAGTCTCAGGGTGACCTTGAACTCACAGTGATGCTCCTATCTCTGTTCCCCTAGTGCTGGTATTATAGGCATGAGCCACCATGCCCGGCTCATAGTTTTTTTTTGTTTGTTTTTGTTTTTTTTTTTTTTTTTGGTTTGTTCTTGGTATTTCCAGATAGGGTCTCACTTTGGCCCAGGCTGACCTGGAATTATCTATGTAGTCTCAAGGTAACCTTGAACTCATGGCAATCCTCCTACCTCTGCCTCTGAGTGCCAAGATTAAAGGTGTGTGCCACCACGCCCAGCCTTTTTTTTTTTTTTTTTCTTTTTCTTGATCCTGTCTCCTGCATCCTCCACAAAACAGACACAAGAAGCAAGAGGATCAGAAGCCCAAAGTTGGCTTGAGACCTACTAAAGCAGTCAGTCTCCGGAAGTAAACACAAAAATGCTTGGGCCTGCCCTTGCAGTCTCTACTTTGCTAGAGATCAGAGGAAAATCTGGCTTCTCCTTAGCTCTTGCCTTATCTGTTTTTCCATAAACAACCTGAACCAGTGTCCGGGAAGGAGTTCCTCTTTCCTAAAATTAAGGTTTAAATCTGATCCTGAAATTCTGGTTGGTTAAACTCAGCCTTAAACTTGACATAATGGCTGGCTTCTTTATCCAGTCCCTAGTCCAGATGAATGAGCATGCTGGCTCACCTGAGCCTGAAGATAAAGATGACCTTAATAAATTCACATATAGATCCTTCTAGGTGGGCAAGCCCTCTTCTTGGCTTTGTTCCTCTCCTGAATTTTCAGATCCCTGCTATAGTAAACACCCCATCATCTCCTCTTGGCAGGCTGAGATAGGGGGCTCCCCGACCCGAACTCTTACCACCTCCTTACTTCCACATGGCTGAAACTCTCTGTACTTTCCTTTTCCACTCTAAATCTAAAATCCCTTTTTACATTTATTTCCCAGACCCATGCTTGACTCTCACACAGGCTCTTAAACCATATGGTGTATCTATTTTCCCTTTCTCTGTCTGTGAACTCTCCCTCTCCCTCCTATCCTTGATATTCCTTAATAAGGATATAATAAGTATCCTTATCAGTCTCGTTTTATCCTAATTAATGGGTAAAAACAGACACAAATTCAGGGCTTGGAGTTTAAAGACTCTTCCTGAACTCCTGAAACCCATTACACTACAAAGAGAAAACTTTATTTCTTTTCACTGTGTTCAGCAGAGACACTTAGAATGGAACTACCAGGGAAAGAAAGAAAGAACGACACTGGGTGTTTGGGGAGATGGGTCAGTGGTTAACAGCACTTGTTTGTAAAACTTACAGAAACAGGTTCAAATCCCCAGGTCACATAAAGTCAGTCAAAGCAGGGCATGTATCTGTGTGTGTGTGTGTGTGTGTTTTATTTTTATTTTTTGTAGCCACTAAAGGACCTGTTGTGCCACATTATCTTTCTTTCCATCTCTCTAAAGAGTCAATAAAATTAAAAAGTATCTTTCAAGAACGGCTCTATGATGACAACATTAACATATTGTGCAAGTTCACAACCTTCACAATACAGTGTATGCCAAATTTCCTGGGGGCTTAAGGAGAGATGTTTCTCTAAAAACGGTCAGGAGTTTCAGGCCCAGTGCCTAATGCAGAGTGTGCTCAGGATCCTTGACCTTCTTCTCTACCATTGAGAGTGCACAGCCCACATAAAAACCCCTGAACCAGGAGTGGTGAGATACTACACACCTATAAAGAGCTGGCTCAGGGCCAGGGCCTTGTATGGGTAATTTTTTATTTTTATTTTTATTTTATTTTATTTTATTTTGTCAAGAGAAGAACAGATACATGGGTAGAGGTCAGTACTAAACAGGAGGTTCCACTTCAATGACTGTGGCCTAGACATTCAGATGACTGCCTGGCCACAGCTTTTCAGTCAATGTCACTATCTCCATGGTCACTAAACAATGATCAAGCCAACCACATAGATAGTTGAGTCAGGGGCCTCTGTCACAAACTAAAGAAAGGCTACTGGTCTCCACTTCACAGAAATCTATTAAAATGCCATCAGAGAGTTTAGAATTCTTACAAAAAACTGGAAAACAGCCTCTAAAAGTCCCTATCTAACAGAGGGGTCATGCACAAGAAATCACGCCTCACCAGGACAGCCTGGTGTGGTCTCTGCTTCTCTGGTATATTGGACCCCAGAAGGCACCCTTGTCCTGAAACCCTGACTGTGGCTTCTGATGCTATGAGTTCTCTATTCTCCCCGCTTTGCCTCACTTTCTGCAGATTCAAAGGTATCCTATGAAGTTCTTCTTCATGTCCCACCTGGCAATGCTCAGAAAGGTGTGACTGGCTAGACTCTTCTGTTAATGAAAGTGAATTTGACTGGTTATACAAAACACATGATAAAAAAGATTCCAAACACAGAAGGGGCTTTAGATGCCAGCAGGCAAAATGACAAGAACACATTCACAAGCCACCAGTATGCACAAAACATCTTGCTTCCTTAAGGACAGGTTCCTGTGCCCACGTCTTCTAGAGGAGAGAGATTGGGGAGGGGGGGACACTGCTGTATCGAGCAACACATGTCCTCTTCCACACTGTCATCACGAAGGCCACACACTCAGGGTTCAATGTTCAGGTGCTACCCGCTTCACTCCTCAACCTGAGCAGGAACAGCTACTTAACCATTTGTCAGACTATTAGTAGGTGTCAGCACTGCTCCCCCAGGGACTCCAGCATGACATGCCATCAGCACTGGCTCTGGGGAAACTGCCTGACACTTTTAATGAAAGCCCTGGGGTTAGCACACAGCAGGGCAGAGACGTGGTGGTCCTGCACAGGCACAGGTGGGCTTGGGCTGTGCCCCCACTTTCTGGAGACGCCCACACGCTTAGCTGTCCCAGCTAATGAGGAGCAAACTCCCCTCCAGAAGCCAGGAACTTCAGTTATGTGTCTCCAAGGGACACACCACAGCAAATCTCTGAAGATAATTCAGTCAAAGCTCATTAAAACGCTGCATTTATTAATAAAACAGCATAAACAGGTTGAGAAGCAAGATATGACAAAGACATTACAATGTTTACAGTCATTTACGTACACTTTGTGGATCAGGGTCTTCCTCATAAAAGGTTCCAGAGAAGTGGGAGCATCAAGTCAGGTTTAAGTGATGAAGACGTTCATTGGGAGCAATGACCTTTAATAATAAATGAATCCCCCAAATGTTTCAGGACCAGGCAGCCTGAAATCCAGACATCCTGGTGACCACCTCTCAGTCCTACACTATTTGGCTATCCCACATTTAGATGACCTCTGATATGTTCAGGCACATGCCACCTTGACATGGTTATTACACTGGGGATTGGTTTGATGACAAAATAGTGTAAAATATCTCTTGCTACTTTTCAATGTCAGTTTAAAATTCATTAGACAGCAAGAAAGTACTTTGCATTTCAATAGTTGTTCTTTCATATAGATGTTAAAGATGGTAAATGAATGATGGGCAGTGAAGACATCTTAGGGGTTCTAACACTCATCTGAAATCCATTTACCAAGTGCTCACCTCATTCCTAGCACTGAACTAGGCTAGGAACAGCACACAAATGTTGCCAGGTCTCTACCTGCAAGGATTGTCCTTCCAAGGTAAGGTGTCAGTAGCAGAAATATGAGGGCAACTTTATTGGGAGTATTCCATAAGTATTGTATATGTACAGAATTTTTGTCATCATTCTCTACATCATACAATACTTTCAACCTTTTATAAAGCATTTACAGTACAGTAGGTATTATAAGTAATGTAGCAATGCAATTATTGAAAAGATATATGAGAATATGTGAAGGTTATATGCAAACAATACATATTTACATTATACATAATATATATCACCTACATATATATATACATATATATGTATATACATATATATATATATACACACCCACACACACATATATATATATATATATATATATATATATATATAGAGAGAGAGAGAGAGAGAGAGAGAGAGAGTTAGATTTTCACTGAGGCCTAGGCTGATCTGGAACTCACTCTGTAACCCCAGGTTGGCTTCAAGCTCATGGCAATTCTCCTATCTCAATTTCCCAAGTGCTGTGATTATACTCATGGGCTCCCATACCCGGAGCAACAGAACACAGTTATATGATGACTTTGAGCATCCTTTTACTGTGATATCTGAGGACTGCAGGAACTAATCCCCACAGATGCAAACATGGCCGTACACGAACAGGCAAAGAGTGATAACAAAACGTAAGATGAGCTAGACAGGTGCAGACTGGCTGCACCATCCTGACCAGGACTTTACATGTGATTTCAAGTCATCTCTTTCTTCTAGAAGCCAGAAGCCACTACACACTGCAAGCTCAAAACAAGGGACAAAGTTGAAAAAAGGATTCAGGAGGTAGCTAATTCCTGCAGCTAGGCAAAAAACATCAAGACTCAGACCTGGAAAGGGGTGGGATGCAACACAGTCATTTCAGACTAAATTTCTAAACATTTTGCTTTTGTGCCTTCTTTTCATTTGTTTGTAGATATTACTATCAAATATTGATGAAAATTTAAATTCTGCAAATCTATATTCTCTATAAACTCACCACATATAATCCATCTTAATTTCCCTGGTGCTTGTCAACTCTTCAGCAAGGTATAATGCCCGTTGCCTCACCTTTCCCTTCACTAGACCGTCCTTTCCTGCCTGGCTCAGCTGGGTATGGTGCACATTCCTGTGCGCCACTTAACACAGGTAACAGCTTATCTCTACAATGCCCTTCCAGGTGCCCCTCAGCCAGACCCTAGATCAGACACACAGTCTTCATGGAATTTTCTCTCCAATCACACCAGGGAGCCTCTAACCTCTTATGATAACTAGTATGAGTATCATAATACCTCCTGTAAAATGTACCTGTTCATTTATTCTACAGATACTTAATGATCTCCAGAAGGTGGAAATCCCAGTGCCAGTAGCCAAGAGGGTTTCAAACTAAAAGAAAACATTGATCTTGATTCTTTCTGACCCCAATTTTTCACATGTGCTTTTTGTTTCCAAGTGGCTCATGAGCTTGTCTAGGACAAAGGGTGGCTTTCTCATCTCTTATCTTTACACAGGCAAAGACCCTCTCATTCTGGTGTGACAGATGTCTAGATCCACAGGCAGCCAGGTCCACATTAGAACTCTGAGGACAGCACAAAATGAGATGGACTTTATTTCTCTGAAAAGTTCCTTCAGCTGCTGACATCTTAATATTCAAACACAATTGTGAAACAAAGAACTAGTGACATAAGAATATTACCTTCTAATTACATTCTCCTGTGATGACTCCTGCTTCAGAAAACACCAGAATCTTGAACTTGTGTAACATCCCCCAAGCTCCCCTACATCCCACCAAAATCTTGCTCTTAGAAGCTTCTTTTCAGAGTTATCCACATGTCATTACTAGGCCCTCACATTTCTTCACGATCCAATCTCACCCAAGGTACTAGCCTCCTCTTCAAAAAACATCCCTTCATTGTCTTTTAGCCTCACTTGTTTTTTCTCACAGCCCTTAACAAAAGCACTGCAAGTTTGGGACATACTCTCCCCTCACTGTGAAATGCTTGTCCCTCTTCTGCTCTACCGGATCCTTTTCATTCTTGACATCACAGCGAACACATCACTTTCCAACAGCTGCCCTCCGATAAGCATCCACACCTTGTTTTTGACCTCAGCAGCATGATGATAACCACATAGCCACTTGTATACTTTTTCTTTATTTTTCCACTTTATATGAGGGTAGTAAGTAACTCCTATTATCCACCATCTCACCAAGACTTATTACGGGTTCTCCCACAGAAGGGAGATTAGCTAAATAGATTAGGATGTTACAGAGAGTCCCAGCTGTAAGATCAGAGCGACTCTTGCTAGTACATAGAATGCCGCACATGAACTTAATACACTGACTCCTATTGCAACAGGAAGTTACAACTGGGAAATCTACATCCTCCCAAACTATACACTGACTTGAGTCTGCATTCTTTGGTGGACTATTAGAACAGACAGCCTGCCAAAGGCAGATTTATATAGTTTTTAATGTGTTTCTAAAGTTCCCTATTTGGGCTCAGCTGTCCTGATGGGTCTCATGAAAATTAAAAGCATTCAATCACTATCATAGGACTTTCTAGAAATTCCAGTTACAGCTATCTCTTTGAAAACAGGGCATCTTTAAGAGCAAAAGTATTGCTATGGATATAGCATCCAGAGAAAAACAATGAAAATAAACTATAAAATGGGCATGTGGCTTAATATTCCCAGTGAACAATAACTATAGGCCAATTCTTCTGACAAAAGTAGTCCTGTTTCAGAAAAAAAAACACAATATAACAAAAAACTCATAACCACTGTGATAATGTATAGAAACAATGGCAGGAACTTTTTATTACAAGGTGTCAGCAAGGTGTTTTGGTCAACAGTTTTGGAGAATAATAGCAAGTTTTAGGTATAATAAAAATTATGAGTTCACAAAGTTATTTTAAATATATAATGTACATTTCAATGCTTAAAGTATTTGAGCAAGCTTATGTGAGCCACAAAGGTATGATAAACTGTTATCCAACACATCAAAATGTAAAATGCAAGCACTAAACTAGTTTAGCCTAAGAACTTCCTTACCATGAAATGTTTTCGTTTTTAGCAGGTAATTCTAACAGAAATATAAACACTAAAGCATCTTATAGTAGTAATTGTAGGTTTCCAGTTGTTGAAGAGCCAAAAGTGATTAAAATGCTTAAGATTCCAACATTATCTAAAATGAGGAAAATTAGAAACCATATAGCAAGAAGCTAGCACTTGAAATTCTCCCTGTATCAACTACACTCTAGTAAAATAAATATAATAAAGAATTAGAGGTGCTGGAGTGATGGCACAGCAGTTAAAGAGACTGCCTGCAAAGCCTAACGACCTGGTTCGATTCCCCAAGACCCACGGGCCCAGGTTTGATTCCCTAGTACCCACATAAAGCCAGATGCACAGTGTCACAGGCATCTGGAACTCATTTGCAGTAGCTAGAGGCCCTGGAGCGCCCATTCTCTCTCTGTGTCTCTCTCTGCTCGCAAAAAAATTATGTTTTTAAAAAGATGAATTAGAAAGCAGTTACTGAACATATGTTATACAACGGGAATGGTCATTTAGGCTTTAAGTTAACCTTAAAAATACCCACGCAAAGGTGAAGGCTTAGAGTGGACCCAAAGGCCAGCATGTGATAAAATGAAGATTCAGACCTGTCACTGAGTCTCTATTTATTCTGTTCTATAATATGAGAATTAAAATGAGAACCAACTACTATAGGCATAAAGGATAAAAACACATGCAATAATTTTACAATCAAGAGCTAAGCCATGGAACTGCACAGGGTTTGTTTAAGGCAGCCATTCTAGGCACGTGCACTTACGTAATGAGTGGAGAGCACGGCGAAGCAATGGGAGTTCAAACTCACGTGATGGACATGCTAAGAGCTCCTCCTGATGGTGCAGCCAGAGAACCAACTAACGGGAAATGGCCTGCCCTGATTTTCAGCAAGATCCTCCTGGACTTGGGTTATACACTATTCCCTACATCTGGTATTATTCAGGGGAGGAAAAAGAAAGGAAGGAAGGAAGACACAGGCTGCCCTCACAGATCCCCAGGGTGTGTCTGTTCACTCAGCAGAGGCATTCAGTGATGTGTTAAAGGCCACCACATACATCACCATGCTGACTTCACTCAAGTTAATAAACACTTAGAAAACCAACAGGGACATTAAAGTGAGGCAATTAAATAAACCTTTATGTCCTTTATATGGGACAGGTACTGTTGATGTCCCTAACATGTCCATTGATGAAATGAGACTGTCTGATGGCAACCTGCATTTTTTTCTTTTCTTTTTTCTTTTTTGTTTTGTTTTTTGAGGTAGGGTCTCACTTTAGCTCATGCTGATCTGGAATTCTCTATGGAGTCTCAGGGTGGCCTCCAACTCATGGTGATCCTCCTACCTCTGCCTCCGAGTGCTGGGATTAAAGACGTGTGCCACCATGCTGGGCTCAACCTGCATTTCTTGATTCAAAACCCTTGGCTTTGCTACTCCTCTAACAGGTACATTTTGAGGTTATATTAATTTGCTAGTTGTTTCATTTATTAACATTGACAGTTTGGAAGGGTCTAAGTGACAACATTACCACTAAGATAACAGGATGATCCAGATATATTGGGGAGCACTGTGTGACACATGTCTGGATTTTATATAACAAAATATGCCCCAAACTTTCAACAGGAAGTAAAGTTCCTTGTGAGATTTTTTTTTTTTTTTTTAAGAATACTAGTATCCTCGAATTCTGGGTAAAATGGTATTTCCCATCCTGCTTCCTTCCTTTCCTTCAGTGTCTCAAGACACACAGTTCAACAGAATGGCATGAAGAGGAAGCATGAAGATGGTATTGGGCAGAGAGAGGGCATAGTGACATCCATCCGCATTGCATATGCATATGCAGTGCTAGGCTGATACATTATGTAGTAGCATGTTACCCTGGTCTAGGAGTGGAACGGTTGCTCTGTTACTATTTTTGACTCAGGGAGCTGAAACAAAAGTCACCTAAGTATCTAGCTACTGTGTGACAGTATTCTATTTTTTTTTTTTTTTTGGTCTGTTGGGAGGAGAGAATAAACTTTACTGTATGAGATTCAAAACTATAGCAAAGACAGAAACAACAGGCAGGCCTACTCATAAGCAAGAACAGCATTAAATTGGGAATGAGCAGGAGCCCTCAAGTGGAAACTCAAATGGGAGTTGGATTTGGGGGGAGGGATTAACTACGTGGGACTTACTCTACCTATAATTGAAGGCCCCAGGCTGGTTGATTGTCAGTTGAAAGTTTAGTAGTAACCTTGAGATCTTTGGAATTAGGCTACTGAACTGGGGAAGAACAAGGTGAGCTAGCAAGCGGACTGGGCAGAGAAGCGTTGGACGCATTAGAAGAGTATTCTTAATGGAGAGAGGCCATCCTAGGAACATTGGCCAGGTTCTGTTACTAAGAATAAGGCCCAGAGAGATGAGAATAACCCACCTAGAGGGAGAAGAAAAGAGTCACATTTTACAGGCAATGTTGCATATAACAAAATTAATAAGGGGGAAGCTTAATAATGAGCAGGACGATGTATAAAACCACCTTTTGATGTTAACTGTTTAAGGGAAGAGTCATGGACTGGCTGTTGAATTTTTGGCATGTGTGTTATTTAGTACTGACAAGCTGAACTATCGCCTCAGGTTATATCCCTCCATGGTTATAATAAGGCTCTGCTGAACAGTCCTACAGGGATGGACTGACCATACAAGGCAGCTCCGTACTCTTCATGACTGATCTCTCTCAAGTGTAAGGTGTCTCCACAGTAGAATTCTGACTGTAAAGTATCATTCTCTAGTTATTTCCTATTTACTGTACACTTTATTATCTCCTCATGGTTTATAAAGAAAACTTGATATTATCTCCCAGCATTATTAGTCCATGTATCAGATATGGTCCTGGGCAAATTAGAACATATGCACCAGTCTCTGTGGGGATTTCCACTGTAGATAGGAAACGTGGGGCTCTAATCACTTTTTCAGCTTTGTCAAGAATATGACATCTCTGTCACTCTTTTAATCATTAGCTTGTGGATTATTTATTTTTCTTTAAAAAGCTGACTTTTACACTGAGTGATATATGTTGGTCTTATCAAGCTCTATGCATAGCTGTGTTCACCTTGAATCACCATGTGCAGTACATCATTTGCTTCATGAATCAAGGCTGTGTCCTGATGACTACAAAAGTAATGACATCAGAGTGAATAGCCATTACTTAGAGAGTGTAGGTTATGCTAGGCTCAAGGAATTTGTGAGGCAAACTTATTAATAAAAACATCTGACAGGCTCTTTTGTTATGGTAACTGTTTGTGGCTATCCATATCTAATGTTGACACAGACCTTAGAACATTGCAATATCTTTCACCGATAATTAGAGAGATGGACGCCAAGGCATGTTAAGTTGATTCAAATTCCTTTCCTTTCCTTTTCTTTTTTCTTTTTTATTCATGGTCTTGCTATGTAGTCTAGGCTAGCCTCAAATGTGTGATTCTCTTCTATTATTCTCCCAAAGGCTGAGATTACAGGTATCCATACTCTCCTTCTCCCTTTCCTACGACTACCTGCCTCTCTCTCTCTCTCTCTCTCTCTCTCTCTCTCTCTCTCTCTCTGTTGGATACCATATAGTACAAGCTGGCCTTTAATTGTCTATGGAGACCAGGATGATTTTGGACTTCTGCTCCTCCCACTTCTAGCTCCCAAGTGCTGGAATCACAGATACACACCACCACACCCATTTTTATGCAGAGCTGGGGATTATAACCAAGGCTTTGTGTATGCTAGGCACATACTCTACCAAATGTACTACACCTCCAGCTCCTCTCTTGTACACAAAGAAATTTTCAAAAATATAAAACATGCAGATGTACATGTAAAGTTAAGTCTATTTGTAATGAAAATAAACCAATTATCCAATATAAAGTAGTATAGTTGCAAAATAATATAGCAATAATTTAAACAAGTATTTTTTGTCTGTTTGAGTCTTAATGCCTTTTAAAAAAATATCTGTATATTGATAATATATGAAGACTTAGGTTGTTATTATCACCTGTAACATTTGAAAAGCTATACATTAATTTTTCTCTTCATGTAAGAAAATGTTTGCAAAAAGTCCACTTTGGTACATACATTTTATTCTAGGTACATACATTTTATTACCAGGTACATTCACGCCTCCTATAAGACAGTAGGTCCTGTGCATTGCAGGGGACCTGTGACCTCTCTGAGGGTCACTGCCACCACCTGCCCTCTTTAACCTCTGCTTTGTCAGGATTTTGGAAACTCAGGAGAAATACACTCAGAGCATAAGTTATCCTGGCTCCATGGTGTTGCATTTAATAAATAAATGATTACTAAGCTAGTCAGACACAGAAACAAAAGTGGATAGGACAGAATGTTCTTTTTTCCTTCACCCAATCTGAAATGACTATCATTTGTTTAGATAACATTGTTTGTTAGAGTAAATCGATTTCTTTTAAATGCATAGGTGAATTCTTCATTGCTGAACAGCCATGATGTAGTAACACTGACTGGCAAATCCTGGGTATAGAATAGACTTTGGTATTTCTTGAATGCTTCTAGTGCTACCACTATCATCAAAGAATGCCTCTTCTGACCAAGATCTAGTGCTGCTGGTGTTTTGAAAGAATGATGGTGACAGCAATAGTACTTGAGTTCTATATGCCATTACTGCAGGTCTCTTTTAGGGACTAATTACATCGATATTGGCCCCTCACTGTACTTGGAATCCATTTCCACTTTCAGTTAGAAAAGTTACAGTGTAATGAACATGGAACTTTAGACTAATCCCAGCTCTTGGGAGGCAGAAGCCAGGCTGGGCTACCAACATTTGACTCCCGGGCTCAAAACAACCAAAAGTTACATTAAACTCTCTGGATTAGGTCCCCTTGCCAGCTAAAGGAATGGCCCTTATGGGAAAAATTCTGCCAGGAATTAAGGAACTTAGACAGTGAAATTTGAATCTATTTATTTATTTTATTTATTTGAGAGAGTGAGAGGGAGAGAATGGGCAGGCCAGGGTCTTTAGCCTCTGGAAACGAACTCCAGAATCATGTACCACCATGTACATCTGGCTTATGTGAGTCTTGGAGAATCGAACCTGGATCCTTTGGCTTCTCAGATAAGTGTCTTAACCGCTAAGCCATCTCTCTAGCCCTGCAATTTGATTCTAAATGCAAAGATCTGCATGGTTGAAAGACATGTTTAGTCAAGGACAAGCCTCTTTGCCACTATTCAAAATATAAGCAATACTCTCATAGCTAATACAGAGATAGTAAAGCATCAGCACACTGAGGCAGACACAACATTACGACACAACATTCCTTCATCTTTAACCATTTTGTTTTTATATTGGAATATGTTCATACCATTACCACTCCTAAATCATCCCCTGAATACCCTACATATAAATCAAACAGCAAAATAACATTTCCACAACTATTTTTCCATAAAGAAGGCTTGAAATTATATTCTGGCACTGACTCATTTGGGGGATCCTCTCCTATTTATTTTCATAGTCAAAGTACTCTAGGGAAATGATTCAGTGACTGAAATAGCTGTCATTGATTGATGACAACTGATAGCAATTGAAGTTTGATAGGCAACAAGTGAAAGGATGGGCACAGAGCATAGGTCATAAAACAGTTTCTAGTCTTTACACACACGGTGTCATTGTAAACAAGGCTTTGAAAAGAAAAACACGAAGCAAAACCTTCATATGCATTACCATTAGCTACTGGAGATCAAAAACCTGTCACAACAGAAGGAGCTTTAGGGAAACCCTTCTAAAAGGCATGCATTACTTCTTGGGACTTATAACATTTCCTGAAACAGGTACAAGTGTGAATTCAAAACGACCTGCAACAAAACCCTTAGAAGTAAAAATAATTTGTCTCTGAAAAACCATTACCTGATAAGCCTAGATATGTTTCAGGGATGACAAAATCCAAAGTGTCAAAAGCTCATATAAGATTTTGAACTATCTGGCAAAGGCACATATGAGAACAAAATATAGTGACATATATTATGAAAATGCCATGGAGAAATCTATTACTTTTCATGCTAACGTTAAAAATTTGAATAAATAGGCCTGGGAAGATGGATCAACATTTAAAGTGTTTGCTTGCAAAGCCTGCTGGCCCAGATTTAATCTGTCACTACCCATATAGAGCCAGATATACAAAGTGACTCATGTGTCTGGAATTTGTTTGCAGTAGCAAGAGGCCCTAGTTTATGTATACTCTCTCTGTGTCTAAACAATTTTAAATAAATAACTAAAAGACACTCAAAAGGTACTTATTACATAGTGATATGTAATAAAGCAAGAGAATTTCTAAATTAATGAAATTATAAACAGTTGCAATATATTAGTGGACATTTGAACATTAGTAGTATTCATTTTAGAGGCCGAGAAGATAGTTCAATAAATGGGTAAAATGGTTGCCTCACAATGTGAGGTCAAGAATTTGACCCAGTAGCCACATAAAAATGCCAGGCATGGTGTCAGGCACCTATAATCCCATCATGGGAAAGCTCCATGCAAGTGAGATACCCTGTACCAAAAAAATAAACAACAACAACAAAAAACTAGATGGCATTCCTATAGATGACCCCTCATACCTCATATTGTCCTATGGATTCCATAAGTATGTGTACACACATATATGCACTCATGTACATTGCACACATATAAATATAAACACTCTAATATGTATTTTAATATTCCCTATAGGTCTTATCTTACAAACTTAAAAACACGTCTTAAATCTGCTTACTGATTGCATCTTAAATCCCCATAGGATGGGGTCATTTTTATATAAACTGATTGTATGGTAGTCGTTTTTGTGGGTTCAATATTTGGGATAGGATGTGAACATTTTAAAAGAAGCTATATTTCCATAACTGTTGTCATTGTTGTATGTTCTAAAAATTAAAAATTATTTCCCAAATTTAAGCTCTTCAAACTCATCTTGTGAATGTTCAGGTTATATAAATGAAGTATAATTATCTCTATGTAAGCAGAACAAAAGGGTAAGCTGCATCCTAAAACTAGAATATGAAAAGAGAAAAAGCAAGCATTCATTGCTGGTCAACAGAACGGTGCTGTACATCACTGTATTCACCAGCTTAATGGGGAAATACCATCTGTCTGTCATGCAGGGAGCTAACTTGTGAGGCAGCAGGAGGGGTGAATCTTGCAATGTGTGGAAATAGATTGATCAGACCTCAGAATGTCTGCCTGACTCCCTCTGTAGAGCCCAGTTCAGAACAAAGCATGCCTGCTCTGACTTCTATCTGAAAGCTCAAGTTCACCATATACCAACAGAAACTTCATAAAGGACAATGTCAAGGTCCCAGGATCTAGACTGTAGTCAGGGAAACAGGGAGGCCAGCAGCCAGATGTGCTTTGACACTCAGCTCAAGGACCCTTGTGGTAGGGGTGGTGAGTAGAGGGACAGCAGCCATCAGAAAGATAACATCTAAGCCTGACCAAATGCCTAATTTATAGTTCACTGTTATATTTGGATCCCACAGAAATTTGTATATGATTGAACCCCAGTAAAATTATGTGAAAATGTAATTTGTGGAAAAAAATGAGTACAATGAGAAAACAATTGCTTAAGTCAGTACCTTTTTTGTTTACGTGCATTACTCTATTTAAAGTAACATGATCACTGTATACTAATTTCTACTTATTAAGCATCTTGTTTTGCCTTCAGATTACTCCAAAGCAGAAAAAAAATAACAATAACTAAAATGAATTACCATGCAAATATGCAAATGTTCTGTACCTGAGAAATCTGCTGCTAAGAGATCAGCTGCCTTTAAAACCTTCACTTGTAAAATGCCAACATCCTTCATGTCTTTCAGGGAGTTTTGGAAGCACTGATGAGACAAAAGGAATCCACAATGAGAGTTTTTCTAATATGCTGCAAAGGCCATGAAGTTTCACAGAACGTATACTCTAGCTTTGTCTTTCTCAAAAAGTCCTTAGAAAAATAGAAAAGCTACAGTATGTCAGTCAATAGAACCATCGGGCATGTACAGGCACCAGATTAAAAGTAAATGACTGAGAATTAATTAACTACAACCTCCAAATAAACAAATTAGAAGCACATGCAATCTGCTTTTTAACATCGCCCCCTGGTGTTAGTACAGGTACCCTACTGGGAAAATGTGAGGCTAGAATTAGATTCATTCCCTACTCACTCTTTTCTCTTAAGAAAACTTTTTTAATCACCCTAAAAGCAATATCAATCTGATCTAGTTAGTGTAAACGTATGGATATCATAGGACTAAACCTGAGCCATCTCACAGACACATATTACTGTCAGAATGGGATGGAAACAAAGCAACTTATAGGTCTATATTTTAGCCAGTTCATTGTTTTTGTCTTCCTTTAGTCTTCAATTTGTATGACCCATGGCTTGAAGACATATACTGTTGCTCTTAAACATATATAGCAATATACAGTAACATTTACATGTATAGGTCATTCTTAAAAATTGTACACACAAAGACAAGCAAATAATAGTGTGTCGTACTTGGAACACATTTCTATTGCAAAAAATGCAGCTTCAAAACTTTCACAAAGACTTATGCCATTACAATTATATAGATAAAGTGTTTTGGTAAGTAGACAGACCCCACTGATTCATGAGACAATAAATGCCAATCCTTGGGCATTTTAGGGTGAAATAAGAAAAGCTTACTTTTAAATAATGTTGGCCTAACCTCATTTGCATCATTCCTTAGGACTTTTGAAAATTATTTCTTCTTCATATTTTCAACCTATACCAACCAAACGACTAGTTCTCAGCAAATACAGCAGTTTTGATATGAAATATATGTGGAATTTAGAGGTAGAAATGCCTTTAAATATCTCTTCTGCCAAATTAATAATCCTATTTACCTGAATGAGCACACCAGAGAGGCTGGGGCAGGTGGAACACAATTCAAGATCAGCCTGGGATATATGTTTAGTCTGCGATCAGAGTCAGCATTGAAGTGAATTTTTAAAAGTCAATGCAGAGTATTGATTCTCGCAGCCTAACAAACGAATTCAGAGCCCTTAACCCTGCTCGTGACAGAATACCTTCCTTCTGACAAGCTGGCCATGTTGCTCACTGAAGAAACACTCATGACTCCTACATACCCCACTGCATTTTCTACTCTTGTTCACCTTGGATCCCAAGGCATCATTGAAAAATTTATTATGATGCTACTAACATTATTTTACAAGTATCAAGTTTTTATAAAACCCTATATATTTTTACAAATCTCATGCTTAGGGATTTTTATAGATTTTGCAGGTTGTCCAAGGGAATGCCTGTATTTCCACTTTCAAATTTTCATCTGATAAACTGAAGTCATCAGCAAGAACACCAGTAGAGAATTCTGTCCAAATTTCTCCCAGGTATAGCAAACTGGTACTGAGGATGTGGGCAGATAATGAGATATGTGGTTAGGATGTTTAGTCTTGAATGGAGAATGACTCAATGAGTCAATATGCTAGTACAGTGACTGCTTCTGTGGGCACGACACTTAATGCTGACATGGATTCTGTCATTGAATAAGGATTCATCTTCACTCATTTTCATGCCATGTCATGTCCTTATAACATGTCCCCAGTGGAAGGAAATAATGACTAATTTATCAAGGAGATGACACAAAAGCAGAATGCAAATAAAAATACCTAGAAATCCATAGTTAAATGAATAAACACGTGAATAGGACATACATGACACAATCATTTGACTTAAAAATGTTGAGTAGGGGCTGGAGTGATGGTTCAGCAGTTCAGGTGCTTGCCTGGGAAACCTAAGGACCTAGGTTTAATTCCCCAATACCCACGTAAGCCAGATGCACAAGGTGGTGCATGCACATGGAGTTCATTTGCAGTGGCTTGAAGCCTTGGTGTGCATATTCTCTCTCTCTCTCTCTAATAAAATAAAATATTTTTAAAAATACTGAGTAAACTCTTTGACACTTGGGAAGCTACTTAAGGAAAAAATACACAGAGACGTCACCACCCAGTTAGTATAGTACCAAGTCCTTCATGCCTGTCTCCTGCTTGGTCAGGCATGAACATTTTCCTAACAAACTCTCGTGTCTATAGCATCATATGAATTCATGGTTGGTTGGAAAAAGTTACTTTAGTGAACATCTCTTACAATTCCTATTTACATCTGCAAGGCATGCCAAACAAGAGTCTCTGCTTCTGTAAGGATTTCAATATTCTCTAAAGATTTCCTAAAAGCTAAAGATTTTCAAAACCATGTTGGCTTTTAAAATATCCAGGCAAACTGCAAGTCTCCTTTTACCTTCTCACCAGCACATTAACCTCTAGGCCTGATGTCTTGTTTTATGAGACACACAATTAAACTCGGGACAAAGATCTCTTTTGATGTAGTTTTCAATTCAGAGACTTGGCTTCAACTGGAAAAAAAAAAAAGTGGAGTGGGTGGGAGCTGGAGAAGTGGGCAATGTAAGAAGGCACTGCACTCACATATCGCTGGGAAATCTGTTTTCTTTCATTGGGGTCCTCGAAGGGGCAGACACACAGATCGGAGATGGAGACGCCTGCACAGGGCGTCAGTGTGATCAACATAAGGAGAGCCCCCAGGCAGCTCTCCAAAGGCAGCTCCAAGCAGTTGGCTTGCTTCAGTGGGAGTGCAGAGATATCTACTTTACACCTAGAAAAAATTTAGGAGACAAAAAGAAAAGAAGAAGAAAGAAAGAAAGAAAGAAAGAAAGAAAGAAAGAAAGAAAGAAAGAAAGAAAGAAAGAAAAAAAGACTGATTAACTCAAGCTACCGTGGAAGCTCCGAAGACTAGTCTTGTCTATCTTTCCTCATCCTCCAAACCTCCCTGGCCTAGGAATAGGTTACTGACCAATGCTTTCCAGGACTTCTTTGACTCAGGAATCTTACACCCAGCCTAACATCCTTGAAAATTCAGGAGAGGAAAAGGTTGTAAAAAGAAAAGAAAAATCAAAGAGAAAGCAGCATTAGAGAACGGCAAAGAAAAAGACTAAAGTCCTATCTTTGCTAAATAAGGTCCACCAAAGGACATTAAAAATAAGAATTATTTAGAAGGAGAAGAATTGTGAAACATTTTAGGTGTCATGAACAGTGTTCTCTATGACTTCTCTGCCCTGTGGCTTTTAAAAAAAATTACAATATTGAATTATGGTTCACTCACAGAAGAAGAAAATTCAACATAAATAAACATGGGAGATGCATGTTCTTCCCAACTGATTAATACCAACCAGCAAATTTTTACTTAAAGCAACGTGTTGGGGTGTTTTTCTAATAGGCAGGGTTCCACAGGATTTCCCCCCAGGTGGTTTCTTTCAGATAAATGTAGTATGAAGTTTTGTGGATTGATCCTAGCTTGGCAGCACTGCCAGGAAGGCTGTACCCATCTGCTAGAAACTGCCTGTTTTCCACCTCTTAAGAGCCAATGTTTTGGAGCTGTTGAAAACCTCAAACACATTTAAAACCAGAAGCAAACTGCTGAGGTGCCCAGACAGTGATTTGCCTTAAATTGAAAGGTGTGGCTTGGCCTGGATCACATCTTCAAAGTTCATGTAAGCAGGAGGGTGGGGGCCAGGCGATAGTTGCTCTGAGATATTTTTGTTTAATAGAAGTCTCATACACTCTTCACAATTACAGAGCATGATGAATATTCCAGACTTTAGAGAATAGGAACACTGTCTCTCAGTGAGCCAAAATGCATTTTTACCCTAAATTCTCAACGTATGACTATTAGCAGATAACCTAGAATAGGTAGTCTGACATTACGTAAGGCTATGGCAATTTTGAACCATGTAGATACGTAGACAAAACTCTTCAAGTGTGATCAATTTGAAAGACTGCAAGCCTCTTTCCAATTAAAGTGGGAGAAACCAATTAACTTAAAAGTCTATTCAGCTTTTATTTTATTACAAGACCAAAAAATACTTCACATATTGACACAACTATAAAATTAAATACACAAGAGTATTTACTGTCTATTTACCCAGAGGGATCCCATTGTTGGGTCTTGCATATGATAAGTGTATATCTATATATAAATATATATATATTTATATATTATATATATATATATATATATATATATATATATATGGGTTTTTTTTTTTTTTCTTTGAGGTAGGGTCTCACTTTAGCCCAGGCTGACCTGGAATTCACTATGGAGTCTCAGGGTTGCTTCAAACTCACAGCAATCCTCCTACCTCTGCCTCCCGAGTGCTGGGATTAAAGGTGTGCACCAACACGCCCAGCTCAAAACAATATTTTTATAACAAAGAATCTTAACTAATTAAAATGACTGCTCTGATGAAAAGATATTAGTATTTTTATTTCATAGGCAATTATTTAAGAGGTGAATTACATTTACTTATCTTTAGGACATTATTAGCTCACATATTCTTTTTAAAATATTTTTTAAAAATTATTTTATATTTATTTATTTGGAAGAGAGAGAAATAGGAAGAGAGAGAGAGACAGAGAGAAAGAATGGGCATGCCAAGGCTTCCAGCCACTGCAAATGAACTCCAGATGTGTGTGCTCCTTGTGCATCTGGCTTACATGGGTCCTGGGGAATTGAACCTGGGTTCTTTGGCTTTGCAGGCAAGTATCTTAACTGCTAAGCCACCTCTCCAGCCCAGCTCATGTATTCTTAATCAACATTGCCATGGTACATGTACTTAGGAGTAATCTATTATTTTACACTGCTACATATATATACATATATATGTATACATATATGTTCATTTACTAAAGCTCTGTCCTAGGGAATAATAAATGATCCACATTTTCAGGAATTCTCTCTACTGGTCCCTTTAATTAGAGCAGATTATCACAAAACTATTTATATTTCCCATTCTTTATAATGCCATTGAAAATGGCAATTTATTTTTGTTCTTGGAATGTTTGCTCTTAATGCTAGTGGTTTTGTGTGTTTGCATAACCAAAGGTTATTGGGAGACAAGAGTTCTGAAGGCTAATAATGTGCTGTGGCAAAAATTTATGTCCTAAGCTAGCAATAATACAATTTTTCTTAGCTAATCTAAGACAGTCCTAAATCACCCTAAGGAATAATATAGAACACTGCTCTAAGCTATATTAGCATATTTAGATGAACTTTAAACTGTCCTAGTGAATGCTGAAATGTACAACTTGCTGGCATAAACCAGTTTGCTATTTAAAAACATCAGTGAACCACATACCCAACACAATGCAAAGGCAAATATTAGATTTCTTCAGAGAAATTATACACTCAGTCAATTTCTTAGTGATTTACATCCATTGCAAAAGTTATGAGCATACCTGTTCTTTAAAGTTTATTTAGTTAAGTAGGAACAGCACTTGTGTGCAAAATAACCATGCTAGGATTAGATATCTGGGCCCTATAAGCAGCAGGCTGGGGTTTCTGGTACCAACTTAGTAGATTCCCTATTTTTCCACTAACTACTAAGGAAATACAGCTAAACAACCACTCTCTCAGTGTTGTTTTAGAACAAAATAAAAATAACTATTAGTAAGTATAATGTCAAACAAAATTAAAAATTTACAAATGAATTTTTATCTAGTCTATTAGGGCCTGTATACCAATCAGGCAAATTGATGTCTTAAGAAATAATCTGAAGTAACTCTCCCTATGGTTTTACCACCAGTACCTAGGAAGAGATGGATTTACATAAACTGTTTCCATCTCTTCTACACACATGACTTTACCATTTACTCTCACAGTAGAAGAAGGAAGTACAAGAAAAAGAAGAAATGTATTTCAGACATTGCCCTTTCCAACAAGCCTCCCATCTTACCTTATTTCAACTTCAGTCCGATTTTCCCTAATTTTTAAAGAAGAATCAAAAGTTCTGAGCACTAACCAGAGGTGGAGATGATAGAATAGACAAAATCCAAATGACGGAAAGGCATGGATTATCAATAAAAGGAACAGAAGAAAAGTTTTCTTTACAACTTTGGATGTTTTACCACAATCCTTACCCAAACTTCCAAAAGAGAGATAATATTAAGTGAATAAAATGGCTTCTTTTTAGGTTCAAAGACAAATAGGACAAAATATAAAATCTTTAAGAGGTAAAAATTTTCTCTATTCACTAAAACATGTATTCACCAGACATCTTTAATACTAAATATCTTTAAAAGGTAATCCAGGTTCCCTCTTTTCTCTTTTCCATTAGAGTACCATTTTCTTCTAGCAGAATCTACAAAATAAATTGTTTAGTCTACTAATCCTTTCTCATTGTTACTGAAGTCCCACAAAAATATTTTCTGTTTTCTAAGACTTTTTGTTATCTATTTAGCTACCCGTTATGTGTAGAATTCAGGATTAACCTCTACTTGTTATGTGCTAGATTCAGGACCAACTTGGACCTGTCATGAGTTTGATAAGGAATTATCAGGATTTTTTTTTTCTCTGATAGACCAGAATATTAAACATTTTGGTCTGTGGGCCATATGGTATCTGATGAAACTACTCTTACTCAAGTCTCTCCCTAAAGCATGAAAACAGTAATAGACAAATGTAAATAAATTAGTGAGACTATTTTTTAATTAAGATTCAATAACAACAAAAAAACAGGGAGTGATTTCATATTGCCTCATGGATTCTAGACTGTCAACCTTGATCTATAAGAATGCTAATAACTTAGATGTGGAGTATTATATCAATATAACTATTTTTTAATTACAGGGTTGGTTGATGATAACACAAACAGATCGATAAAAATATCAGAGACATTAACCTAAGGATAATTGTTTACAATAATTTAACTCACTATAGCCTAGCAAATTCTGCCAAAATACTCAATGATCTGTTTGCTAATAAAGCCTGATGAAGTAATAACTCATAAAATTTTTCTACTGTCAGCTACAAACAATATGGAAACTCAACCTCACAGAGCTTCATTATAAGAAATGTGATTAATGAGCATTAAGGAAGTAGGGCTGTTCCCATGGCACTGTGTATGACTTCACATGAAAGGCACTGACAATCTCAAATAATCATTCAGAAAGTTCAGCACACTTGCTCTAGGGAATGCAGAAAACCTGCATCCAAGGCTTAGAGCTTAGAAAATGCAACTGATGGAAACACTGGCATAATACAGATATTTGTCTTGTGTACATAAAGCCAAAGCGGTCACTGACATGTTGGTACCTAGAGAAGAGATGCCATTGTTCATTTGCATGGGATAAATCCCAGGGCTATGTAACCTATTCCTCTCTCAATCCTTATCTGAGAACATCACAAGCCTTTCACACTCTGTTAAGTTTTTTTTGCGGAGGAGGGGATGGTAGGAGGTGAATGTCTCTGGTGTAGAAATCTGTCCCTGTTTGTTCAGTCTTCCCAAGCTCTTCTCTAAGTTCCTTGTTCTGCTCTCTAGTACCCACTCAGTTTTACACTGCTGTGCCTCCAGAAAGCTGACTCTTTCACCTGAAAGCTCAAACTGGTTTACCTGATGGTCCACTGCCTGCTACTTGCCACAACATGAACCTTAGTGTTCCTAAACTTCACTGCTTTGTAGCCTTCCAAGCACGCAGTGAGATCTATATTTGTTGAATAAAATAAATGTACAAACCCAGGATTCCAATGAAGTAAGGAAAACCACACACACACACAAATTCAAATTATAAAGCCTATTCTTTTTGCTAACTAAATATTTTTCCAATCATCTTTTCTTCCTTCACATGGAAAATGACTGAAATAAATGTATTTCTAAGTTTTTTCAAGGAAGTACATCCCACAGTACTACTAACCTGAAGAAAACAGGAACTAAATTACCTTTACTTTTTCTACAACAGAAATATATTAAAGCTTTCCTCTCTCTTATCCACAGACAGTTAATGTGCTGATTTAGCATTGTTTCTGACCTATTGTTCTAGTCTTTTTCCATTAATCCCACAACATTTTAATGTTTTAATTCAACACATAATTTTACCATATCAGTCAGCCAACCCTGTTCAAGTTTTACTTGCCATGATAGCTTTTAACCTCGTATTCATTAACATAATTCTGTTTTATATTACAGACTGGTCAGCTTTTAACTTAAATGCAAGGGGCACGAAAGAGTACTATAGTTTTAAAAGCTGTAAATCTCAGAGGTTCAGGAAGTGAGTGAACAGGAAGAAGATGGTGAATGTGTCAAGCCTGGCTGTAAAAGCAGATCAACGACATGGGGTGCAATTTGTCCAGAGAAATACTTCAGCCCAGATTTTTCACTGCCTCAAAGCCACTAATATACTGGTAGAATGTGTGAGCCACTTTATAAGACACCATCTGGGGCTGACGAATGACTGTGAGGCAGGTCAAAATGGGCTTCTGGATTCTCATTCTCAACCTTTCCAAACTGAATTAAGTCTAGAATATTCTAATAGAGTGAATTCCTAAAATCACCTAGAAATGAAAAATATCCATTAAGAAAAATCATGATTTCTTTGCAACAATTCAAAATGGAATAATCTGTATCCATCTATATTTTATATATTCATTTTTGATAAAAAGTTAGAGCAGGTGCAGCTTAGCTCTATGTCTTACCTTCCATAAAAGCACACTACCTCTCTCCAGCACTGAAGGTTTTTTTGAATTTTTTTTAAATTTCATTAACTTATTTTCTATTTAGATATTTGAGAGAGAGAAAAAGAGGCAGGAGAGGGTGTGTGTGTGTGAGAGAGAGAGAGAGAGAGAGAGAGAGAAACAGACAGAATAGGTACGCCAGAGCATCCAGCCACTGCAAAAGAACACCAGATGCATGTGGGTTCTGGGAATCAAACCAGGGTCCTTTGGCTTTTCAGGCAAACACCTTAACCGCTAAGCCATTTCTACAAGCCTGAAGATTTCATTTTATGGCTGCTCTGCCTCTGAGCAAACATTGCAGTGTACTGCATATCACATATGGTCAACAACACCAAATTTCCATCTGTCATGAATGAGTTCCAGCATTGCTCAGACTAACCACGGCTGCCCATCACTAGTCAGCACTACTCAGACTGACTACTACTGCTCATCCTTAGTCAGCACTGCTCAGGCTAACCTCTGCTGCTCATCCTGAGTCAGCACTGCTCAGGCTAACCTCTGCTGCTCATCCTGAGTCAGCACTGCTCAGGCTAGCCTCTGCTGCTCATCCTGAGTCAGCACTGCTCAGGCTAGCCTCTGCTGCTCATCCTGAGTCAGCACTGCTCAGGCTAGCCTCTGCTGCTCATCCTGAGTCAGCACTGCTCAGGCTAACCTCTGCTGCTCATCCTGAGTCAGCACTGCTCAGGCTAGCCTCTGCTGCTCATCCTGAGTCAGCACTGCTCAGGCTAACCTCTGCTGCTCATCCTGAGTCAGCACTGCTCAGGCTAGCCTCTGCTGCTCATCCTGAGTCAGCACTGCTCAGGCTAACCTCTGCTGCTCATCCTGAGTCAGCACTGCTCAGGCTAGCCTCTGCTGCTCATCCTGAGTCAGCACTGCTCAGGCTAGCCTCTGCTGCTCATCCTTGTGACCAGATGATCCACCCTTCAGGTTGTAGCAGATGCCCTCTGCTCACTTATACAAACATTTTTAAAAGATATATAATATTCTGAATAGCATACTGAATTTTACTAATTATATTTTATTTACTTAGTTTGCATCATTTTATTGGGAGTATTGTTGAAATCTTTAGATATTATCCAGAAAAAAAATTCGTCAAACTAGTTCCAGTAATGCTCACTCTAGGGAATGTCAGTGGACATTGTTAATGTAACTCATGATGACCCTGATGTTGGCCAGAAAGTACACTACCAAGGTTATATAGCAACACCCTCCCCCTGCCATACACACCTATGGTGCCTCTTCCTGAGATCAAATGACCTGCAATGGGAAGTTTCACCAATAAGATTTTAATCAGATAGGGTTAAAATTATTACCATGATGGTATTGTCTGAAATGAAAGATGACCCATGCCTTAAGAGAGAGTCACCATTCCTTCACATTTAGATTGTTCTACAGTAACACTAATATTTTCTCAGTAGTTGAAACATAAATAGTTAATCCTTAACAATGAATACTGCAAAGTAAAGGGAAATGTATGGCATTAAGAAGTTGAAAGTTCTGAAAGGTAACTGACAATAAGCAGCTAGATGGAACCTGCTAGCGATATAAGCATATGCCAGTAGAAAATTTTGTTTGTTTGCTTGTTTGTTTTTCAAGGTAGGGTTTCACTCTAGCCCAGGCTGACCTGGAATTCAATATGTAGTCTCAGGGTGGCCTCGAACTCACAGTAATCCTCCTACCTCTGCTTCCCAAGTGCTGGAATCAAAGGTGTGCACCACCATGCTTGGCTATTATATGTATTTTTGAGACTAGATCTTGCTATGTAGTAGCCCAGGCTGTCCTCAAACTCATGATTCTCCTGCTATAGCCTCCTGAGTGCTGGATTTACAAGTGCTGGAATTACAAGAGGTACCACACCTAATAATAATGTCACATTTCACATTTGTATCTGAAAACCACTATTATATTTTCTCTTTCGTTCCTCTCCATCTGGACACTCACTGCAAGGCAGTGCTGTTGAGCCAACTCCCAAGAGATACTTTGTTATCTTTTGTAATACAGGAGAGGAAAAAGGAAAAGGATACCCAAAAAAGAAACAAAAATCCTTTACAATCTATAAAGAGGAAGGACAAGAGGACCAGAAGACAGGTATATGTTTCAGTTGCAAACAGGAAATAGCTAAAATAATAAATGAACACCCAAATGACAAAACATGAGCTATAAAGGACATCTCTGATCATTCTTTGTCTCTGTGCAGCAACCTAACACTCATTTGGAAAAGTGTTTCCCATGGTGTGACGGAAACATGACAATGCAGTGACATGTGACCTGCAAGGCATTATTATTATTATTATTTTTGCATTTACTAAAATAACTATGGGGCATTCATCATAAGAGGCCCAGATACCCACTGAGCAGATAACAGTTTGGAACACGGTGTTCTCTGAGTTTTATAATCCATCCTCTCTCCACAGGCATTTCTGAGCCTCCCGCCCTGGTTGCTCTCAGTGCCCTGGTTTGTCATAGCGGTGACAAAGCAGGAGAGAGTGATACACATCTGAGAAATCTCAGTTACCCTGCATGGGCAGAGGAGACAGAAATGAGATCAGAACAGTAACCAGACAAGCTATGATCATGAAATGTTATTAGCCCACAGGAGTTTCTTGCTAGAGCTTGGTAATGTGGCATCCAATGCATAAAGCTGACCTGGAAAGGTTTAACAAATCAGTGACTGCTTCCACCAGACAAGGCAGCAGAGAGTAGATGTTGAAAAGCAATGCCACCAGGGTTAGGGCATGTGCAAGGTGAAGGGTACAAGTGCCACCACCGAGCTTCTGGTCATGCTGGACAGCCGCACGTGATTAGACATGTATAATGAAACGTAGATATACTGTGTACAAGCCCGTGTGTGTGTTCACATACAGTACCTGGGGCAAGTTAATGGCATCAGGTTGATTAAAAAGCCATATTTGCCAAAAGTTCCTTGCAACATGCCAGACAGTACTTGCGTTGAGAAACCAGGAAGAAATAACCTTATTGCTGAACCCCTCTCACAGCTGCTTCACTGAGGGTGGGACAAGAACACGAAGAAAAACTTGCATTCTATGTTCCATGCACTGTACTACAAAAATAAGTACTGTCAGGGGATCACTTAGCTGGCTTCATGCCATTTCTCCCTCCAAACTTTTTGTTCTAGAAATATATTTCACCTTCTCAGGCCTCTGCCTTCCCTCACCGTAAAATGCAGAGGTAATAGCAGTTGAGTGGTTCCTAGTTTTTAGTACTGAGTAACAAAAGAACTTAGGTGGAATCCCAAATGTTGAGATGTTGCTGTTGTAGCACAGAAGTAGAAGGGGGCCCTGCAATTCTTCAGAGGTAGCCCTAATACATCTTCTTGATGTCAAGGTCCAGATTTAATTCAGACAGTGTAGGAATTGTCCTACATTCCTTATCCACAAATAAAACCAATGTTGGTAGCTTGCAGGGCTGTGCAGATCAGGGGGAACATGAACTTCCACCACCATGTCCTTCATGTTTACTATAGGCCAGCCCCAGCCCATACCTCACTGCATTGTAGTCTTCACTACAGCCTTATGAAGAATTATGAATTCACTGAACTATTTGCAGCACTTGGGAGCCCACCTTATTTGGAGTCCAAAAGACATAATAGCTTTAACTGCAGTTGATTCAATTATAGTTTCACAAAGAACATCAATGACATTTGGCAGACAATTTGCCTTTTAGTTTTTCTAATTTGTAGGATCGTTAATTAAACTAAAACTGTATGCTAGAAGTGTATATAAACATGTCTCACATGGTCTGAGAAGGCATGCTATCTTTCTTTAGAGAATTCCTGATGCAAACTATAGTGAGCCCTTAGGTCCACAGGTTCCACATTCAGATTAATCCAACCTTGGACCAAAACGTTTTTAAAAGTAATGTCTATACTGAATATATGGGATACTTTTTGAGGGGAGAATTTACCAATAGAGCATAACAACTTCTCACGTAGCTTTTATAGTGTATTAAGGTATTATGAATAATCCAGAGATATATTTAAGTACATAAGAGAATTACAAAGGTTGTATAGAAATACTGCAGTATTTGATAGACAGAATCTGATTACTGTGAGTTTTGGTATCAGCAGGGGCCCAAGAATCAATTACTTGAGGATAGGAGGGACCACTGTGTTTTCTTATGTTTAAAGCACTGCTTAAGTATAGAATGTCATTTGCCAATTAGAAAACATCCCCACCCCTCCCACCATCAGGACTGGGTGTCCAAGCTTACCACTGGTTCCCAGGGATTATTCCTGTCTCCCTACACAGATAAACCACTCTCTCAGAACCAGTCCCATGAAAAGCCAAGCTCCCACCCAGTAGAAGGAGGCAGACTCACGTGCCCAGACGCTCCTCGTGTTTTTTGCTGTCCTTTCCCCACACTTCAATGTCCAAAATGCCCATCCTGTCAGAGAAGTAGTGAAAGTCAAACTGTTCCTGCCACTGCGGGTTTGCACTCTTACACAGTGTCTAGAAAACATGCAGTTACAATGTTTACTTTCTTAAAACGCCATTCATTGCTACAGCAGCTACACATTCATGTTATTTCTACAGGGCACAAGGGCATGGGGACAGGTTTTGCCTCTTCCTAAGTTAAATTTAACTGTCTGGAGTAGGTCAGGAATAGGAAAGATATGACTACTCTCTTAGATAGCCACCATACTCAGTGATTAGTCCTCCAAGTTAACAAGTATACTGAAAGAAACCATCAAAGCTATAGGCACACACATCCATCAAATGGATATATAACCAACAGCTTGAAACTGGTTCTTTCTTAAAGAAGAATAACCCTATTTGGTTAGTCATATTCAAGTAAAATTTCTGTTGGTATATGCATCTAGACCTGTCTTAACAATCAGGTGAATTAACATTTTAATGTCTTAATTAATACATATCTAATGCATTAAGTGAGAAATCTATGACTTATACATTGCTGCCTATTCTTAAATCCAAAGCTATTGAATCCCAACATTATGATCAGGGTAGGACTGGGAAATTCCACTGTGCTATACTTGAAAAGTTAACAAGCACAGTTTGGATATGCTACATATTTCTGTATACTGTGAGTATAACAAATTGACTGTGAGGTTGATTCACTGTCAGGACTTTTTTTTTTTCATTTACAGAGATGCATTTTTTGAATAAAGAGTAAAAATGTTCATGGCTGAGTCTAGGCTCAAAGGATAAATTCTAACTATTAAATCCTAGCAGCAAATATGCTGACTCTAATGTCATGTATACTTATATAAACTGGTGATCACATCATATTTTAACATCAGATCATAGAATTTAGAAGCCACAAAGAAGAAAAAGGCCTATGAGAACCATAAATTAAACCCAATATTCTCCAAAGTTGAAATTTCCGGGTCTTGGGCTGATTCTATGCTCCACCTCTATCAGAAGGGCTGTTTCTAAGGATGGATTCATTTCCCATAGATGATTAGCCTGATGCTGGCTAGTTAAGGACATCCTACAGAGAGAAGTGATCATTACAGCTGCTTTGCATGAGGGACCGCACAAAATGACCTGCTTAGAATAATTATCTGCATATTTCAGCTCTAAATCATTTTTTAGATTATTTTTGAATCTGATAAACTATTCTTAAATGATCACCTCATTTCTCTGCCCCTTTACATCCTTTATACTAGAGTAAAAGATGTCTAGTGTTTGATTTTATACTTAAAAGTGGGGGCATAAACAGCATTTTGTCTCCCTGTATCGTTTTCCAAATTATCTACATCTGCCTCTGTTGGTTCCTGAGTGGTATAAAACTTGAACTGCAAACACCTTTGGGTCAAAAATCTCCAAGTGAATCTTTTCCTATGTGGCTTTTAGCCAGGGATATAACTTTCAAGTACTCTAGCTCTTTCAATTCATAAAAACAGAAAATATTCTCTCATGATACTTATGTAAAACAAATCAGTTTCCATGGTCTGCAAACTATAGTTCTGAAATCAAATCCACATCAAATTACTAAGATTAAAAATTAAATGGGATTTGAATTGGCAGCATAAAACAACTTATTTAAAAATACTTTAAATGCTATGATTTTTACTTTTAAAAGTTTACATAGCTTATTATTTTG
Organism: Dipus sagitta; assembly: GCA_036346955.1. Classification (NCBI taxonomy): domain Eukaryota; kingdom Metazoa; phylum Chordata; class Mammalia; order Rodentia; family Dipodidae; genus Dipus; species Dipus sagitta. The sequence goes on along the minus strand of CM070772.1, from coordinate 126,923,733 downwards.
AAAACTTACAGCAAAATAGCAGTACTAGATATCTGGTTTCAATCTTAGGTCTAATAGGTGAAAGACAGAAAAGGATATACATTTTGAAAATGTTTTATGTATTTTAAGCATTGTAATAAGCTATTAAGCATATGCCACTTTATTTTTCGATATTGAAAATGTGTTATCTTTTCCTCTAAGAAGCACTGTTTGCTTATTTTCAAAATGGAAATAAATCATGCATTAAAAACTATGATTTACTAAGCTCCCTCTACATCTGAGATACACATTAGAATAAATCATACAAAGCAATCAAAGGAATGTTCATATTAGTAGAATACATCTATGCAATTATTTCATTTTTTTGGAAACTACTTTGTTTGAATAGGAGAACTGAAAATAAGCTTCATTCTTGTGATATTTGGAATGCGGAATATAATGAATGTTACTATTCTGGAAAATGTTTTCCTCCTTATAGAATTGATAGAAACTTACCTTACTTTTGTACCTCTGATCTCCAAGTTTTAACTGGACAAATATCTCTGTCATATTTCCTCCTGAGACATTCTTCCCTTCCAACAAAGTTATACTTATAATCCCATTCCAGAGTTGGTTCTTTCTCAGTGACTCTGAAAGCCGTAGGTTGCGTATCAAAGAGGACTAAAGCAAAAATAAAGATGACATATAAATGTGCTGCCAATTCTTGAGAATGACTCCGATGATCATAGGGATCCCAGATCTCAGTGTTTAATCATATAGTCTTTCTCTCTGTGGGGAAAGGTTTTGCAAATGTGCAGTCACAGTTTTGTGACTTTCTTCCTGAGCTTTGGGCTTTTAGCAAAATAGTAAAAGATGAGTGTAAGCAATGCTTGAATTTGGCACTGGTCTGTACTCCCACCCAGTTGTGGAATACTTGAACTTGGCCTTTAGCTGTTTTCATAGTAGGAAAGGAAGAAAGACTCTCTGGGAAACAGATACAAGGGATGAAATGCCTCTCACATTTAGTGATCATGTTTTTGAATTTACCCTTCACATTTGATTCCATCTTTTCTTCCAAATCAAATTCCTCTCTTCTCCTTATTCTTTGAGCCACTACTGAAAAAAAAAAAAAGACACTCCATGCCATTTTATGAGCCCAAGTTCAGGTTGTAAGCTAGCCAAATGAGCTATGCAGGTCTAGCACGTAGATGGAGTGGGTAGGAAGAATCTACAGAGTATATCTCGGAGCACATGGCGCCAGGAGAAGTTCAGTCATTGCTAACTTGTGTCTTTTCTTTATTAAATGATATCATATGCACATACTTCATACAGGATATAGAAAGAAGGCAAACATGCCCTATTATTAAATGATAGGAATTTTAGCCACACTCTGTAAATTCCCAATTTCTAATTTCTACACCTTCACAAAGATAAAAAGAATAAAGCATATACTAAATCCCTATGTATTTATTAACTAGATTCACCCTTTTCTCAATCTTCCTTCATTTCTCCCTTCTTTAGTTGTTACAGCTAGAACATTTTAAAGGAAACTCTCTATTTGCTTCTATGTAACTAGCATTCTACAATTCCACTCAAACTCAAACCTTATTTCCTTAGCATCATTAACATGTGCATGTTCACACTGACCCAGGATCTCAACTGTGTCTTTTCATGGAGTTTGGATGCCCACCTGGTGTAATAGTCTGTTTATTTATCAGATTTCATCTCCATTCAAAAAGTGAACTGGCACAAGCATAGACTTTGTATGTGAAGGAGAAAATAAATGTGCTGAAGAATGTAAATGGTGTGGAGCATTTCAGTAAAGCAATGGATTTCTGACACCATATGTACATTCTTGTCATCTCCTCACTGTACCTTCATGATCACTTTGACACCAGTTTTCTCAGACATAAATTAGTCACAATTTATCTGAACAAAGAATATGTTAGGACCATATAAATTATATAGCAGCATACTTCATCCAACTGACATCAATGAATCCACACTCTCAATATATGATACCAGGATTTTCTCAATATATGATACCAGGCGTACCAGGATTTTGCTGATCATTTTATGATATCGTAAAACAAAAATATTTTTAAAAGAAACATACTTCCACACTTCTATTCGTGACACTTTTCTGTTAAATATATGTGCATGCATGAGTGTGTGTGAACACACACAAAAGAGACAGAATTTAAAGATACTAAAACAAAGCAAATAATACAAAAAGTCAAATAATTAACTTTAAAAGAAGAAAAACTCTCTTCCCCCAGCAAACATGAATACTTATTACTTAACCCATATTCAAAGTTGTGTCACCTACATAGTATATTCTATAATAAAGGATATTAGATGATTTAAATTAGTTTAAAACAGTTGCTAAAAACAACACACTAGCACAATATACGGATACACATCAAAGTGTATATATATACATACAGATGTGTATGCATATACAAAATATATACATAATGTGTTTTCTAACTTCATAAGTACATAGACTGAACACTTCCATCTTTAAGAGGAAAATGAGATTTTGATTCATAGATCTGGATATAATTCCTTTCTTTGCTTTTATTTTTTTTTTTTCTTAAATTTTGACTTGCCAAACAACAAGCAAAATCATGACCTGTCCCACGGCCATGCTTCAAAGTTCCGACAGATATATTCCTCCCTCAGTGTTACAACTATTTCAAAATCCTTTTTATAAAACAGGGAGTAATGTCCACAAAGGATCAAAGGGCATCCTACAGTCTGGCAACTGCCTAAGAAAAATGGCGGCACTTCCATGAAATATGCTCTAAAATAATTTTGTGGCTTGGTATGTCCTAATTTCAAATTGGATGTTTATCTTGGAAAGGCTTCTATCTAACTTGTCCATAAAACAGTTCCACTTAGCTCTATGAGCTCTGTGGAAATGGAATCCAAGGCTGGTTATTAAGGGGGCCTGGGGATGGGTTCCATATGGCGGAACAGCATGGGAGGGCAAGGCTGAGGCCTGCATCAGGCACGACTTGGCTGGAGCTCCTGATCTAGCCATGGACACTCGCTGCATTACACCATAACATCTGGATTATTGCTTGTAATGTCCCTGGGAAATATCCACTTTCCATCAAAGCCTTTATCTATCTCCGTCGGACTTTGAACATTTTAGTATTTAACGCAGTCATGTTTGATCTGATGGACTTGCTCGTCTGCTGTCCAAGTGTTGTTTTATTTTTTCTCCTTCCTAAAGGCAGGATAGGAGAAGTGAATTATTCATTGCAGAGTACACAGATAGGAAAGAGAACAGAACTTTTATTTTATTTAATTTGTCCTAAATATTTCTGCAAATGTCACTCTAAGATCATTTCTACAATGTGAAGTTTCGTTTGCAAGTCAGAAATTTTTGCTATGTGTGTACCTTACAGAAGTTTTTTTTAATTTTATTTTTTTATGAATATCTTAGTTACTGCAACAGTTATCTTCCTAAAGGAGGAAAGTAATGGGGGGGGGGGCAGGGCCAAGCATCCTAATTGTGTTTTGTAGAACAGCCAGACTAGCAAAATCTATTTTGTTCTTCAAAGGCTCCTTTGCTCCCTACAATAAGTCAGCTCACCTGCAATCACTCACTTAGCTGAGTAGCTCAGACTGTCATGTCTGTGTCCATGTATATAAGGGAAATTTGTCATCTTAATGCAGCCTGGAATACGATAAGAGGGGAGGAAATGACCCATCAGAGAAGCCCACCCCACCTGAGTGAAACAAACACCAGCAGATAGAGCACAGTTTCTGGGCCCTGACCCCCATTCCTCTGCAGACTTAAGAAATAAAATATTGCACATCAGGGCTGTGTTATTTTCCTCCTTCCTCCCCAAGGATCAGAACTTTTTTCTACTTCTATGTTGACTCATTAATCTGCTCTCTCTGTCTGTGCCCCCATCCCACCTGATCTATACAAATTCTTCTTAAACAGAAAAAAAAAAAGGGGGTTTGCATGGAAAGCATATTCAATAGCTAGTAATAGTAAAAACAAAGTGTGATTTTTCAGCTTACCAAAAATACTTATTTTTGTTGGGCATGGTGGCACACACCTTTAATCCCAGCACTTGGGAGGCAGAGGTGAGAGGATCACTGTGAGTTGAAGGCCAGCCTAAGAATACAAAGTGAATTCCAGGTCAGCCTGGGCTAGAGCAAGACCCTACCTTGAAAAAACAAACCATATATATTTTTTTTCATAAAAATGAAAATTACCCTGAAAATATTCAGTGACTTAAGGGTCATGAAAAGCCCACATCCAAGGCAGAATTGGAAGAAAGGAAGACAGAATGTATGATATAGAACCTCCATGCACTTCAAATAGATACATGGATTCACTTCATAGTCCTGAAGGTTTCTGATCTAGAAATAGACTGGCAACAGTAAATGCATCACCCTTCCAGGCCATATAAAGGAATGAAACCTAAGTGACATACATTACTTGAGGATTCATGCCGAAAGGCATGCTGGGGAAGTGGTGATGTAAGAGTCCAATGCCCCATTTTCTTGGTGTGATTACAATGGAAACTTAGGGAAAATGGGCAGGTCTGCTCAGTGCATCCTGTCTGTCAGGAAAAAGGGCAGAGGGTTAGGAGTTATAAAAACATTTAAAAAAAAAAGATGCTCGAGGAGTATGTAGAGTTGGGAGCTGAGACCACAGATGGCACCATCAAAAGCAAGGCTACATGGTTCTAAGCTCTAAAACTGACAGTGCCAGAGAATAAAAGAAAGAAAAAAAGGACAAGAAAGCAACAGAAATAAAAGAGAAAAGTTAATAGGTTAAAAGCAGTGACTAGGACATGTACATAAGATGGAAAAATGCTTTACATATACTGTAAATCTTGTTTTGGTGGTAGAAGTCATGTTGCCAACACATTCTATTTTGAGTCATTTTTCTGAAGTCATTGTGACAAAGTTGGTAGCCAAAGGAAACAAATGCATAAAAAATCAACTTTTTAAGAAAAATGACTAGTAAACTGGTAAAGCAAGACTCCAACTAAGGAGATCAAATCTTGGCAAATCTAAGAGAAAACATTAAGTCTATAAAAGGTTTCACTGAAATATTCCTTTCAAGTATTTTCAGCATGTAAAACTACTGCTCCTTGTCAACAGCTTTAACGGCACGGCATGAGAAGATCCATACACATGGGAAAAAACTCCCACACTCAGTCCTTCTCAGCAGCTCCATTGTATCATCTTGTAGACATAAATTCTGCTACAACTATACAAAAATCTTCACATATGCATTAAAAGAAAACCTTTTAAATTCCCCACATGTACATACATGAGATTTATATTTGTGGGTAAAAACTATATCAAATTTCCAAGGACACAAAGAATCTGTATGTACAAAGCTGTGACAGCTCTATATTGATTTAATTTTTTAATTAGTAAAAAATGTCATCACTCAAGTTTTCTAATTAAAAATCAAAATTAAATTAAGACAAGATTAAATAAATAGGTAAGGACTATGGATGGCTGGTGACTCTCAGAATTAAGGACTAGAAAATTATTACTAATAAATTTCCTATTATTACAAAAGGCAAAAAAATGGAAGGTCATGTAATGTAACAAAATTATCTCACTGCCCTGATCTCCAGGAAGATCAAAGGTTGTAACTGTATGCAGCAATATTTATCATTTTTATGTAACCAGGTTAGGTATTATATCTGTACTGTTTTTCTTACTTTTATTTAAATTGTTCAAATGCATCAATAGCCAGGGCCTGAAAGAGATTAAAAGCATGGGCTTACTGTCAAGCTATTGAAAGTGCAGGGCTGAAATCTCAGCCCAATTGCCTTCCTCTGTTTTGGACCCTGGACACATCCTTGCATCACCCTAACTCAAGAGTTTGCAGCCACAGCTACTGAACTTACTGTGTGCCCACCCTAACACCTCTAGCTTTGACTCAAACTATTCCCAGCAGCCCACTTTATTCTCCAGTCAGTGCCAGTGACTCTCCATCTGGAGTGTACTTCAGAGCCACCTGGGAGTCTGTTTCAGAGAGAGCTCACCTTCAGTCGCAGGAAGGTCTCACTAGATACTATGAATATGTTCCACACTAATTCTCCCCTCTCATGCTTGCTCAGCATTCCTGGTGAGTCTAATTTACCTCCATATTAAAGGACAGTATTCCTGTTGAAAATTATGGTCTACAAGAAATTTTGGAACAAGTTTTAGTGTAATGTCGCTGAAAAGAGAGATAAAATGTTTAGGCAGATGGTGTCCCTCACTTTCTTCCCTGGAGTGCATGCAAGCTTACAGGAGAGTTCCAACAGATTGGTGGTCATACTTGAGCAGGACTGCAGCCTTCAAGAAAGAGGTACATCCCCAGTGGTAACTTTGCCCAAGCTAACATTGTCCTCTACTTCATAACAAGGCAGCAGAAGGATCTGCATTGAGATATCCAGCAGCGGTCAGTATAGAGCCACAACCAGATATATTCTGGTTAACAGAATAAACAGATAGGAAGTAGGGGTGTATCTCAATGGTATAGTGTGCATTCAACATGTCAAAACCTCAGGGTTCTATTGTCAGCATGAAGGAAATAAAGAATACAGACTAGCATATGACAGATGACATATAAATAATAGGATAGGTAAGACAGAGATACAAAGTTGGATTAGTAATAGTAAATAACAGAGAAGTAAATAGACAAACAGGGATATCTAAGTAGATAGATATAAACCGCTGTCTGTATAATTCTATGATCCTATGAGTTTAACCATAAAATTAAATGTTTTAGTTTTACCAAAGTAGACATGAGTTAAGAATGTATATACAGCTGGAGAAATAGCTTAGTGATTAAGGGGTTTGCCTGCAAAGCCAAAGGACCCAGGTTCAATTCTCTTGGACCCACATAAGCTAGATACACAAGGTGGCACAGGCATCTGGAGTTTGTTTGCAGTGGCTGAAGGTCCTGGATTGCCCATTCCCTATCAGCTTCTTTCTCTCTTTACCTCAAATAAATAAAATAAAGTAAAAATATTAAAAAGAAATAATAATCTGTGTAAATAAGCCTGGGAATATTGCTCAGTGGTTAAAGTTACTTCCTTGTAAAGTCTGCCAACCTAAGTTCAGTTCCCCAGTTCCCACATAAAGCCAGACACAGAAGGCATTTGTTTGCAGTCGCAAGAGACCCTGGCATACCCAGACATGCATGTATACACACATGCATGTGCAAAAGAATGTGTATAAATATAAATGAGCAAGCAAACAAACAGAAAGTGCTCTGTCCCCTGGGAAAGTATTCCAGGCACAATATCCTGCCCTTAGTTCCTTAAGTGAAGGAATTCATGTGCATTACTTCCTGGGCCTACACAGCAATGAGCCATGGCAACTCACAAAGGAAAATGCATGCAGTGAGAAGTGCTCATCTGGAGGGCCAGTGGTGAAAAAAAAATCATTCAGGATGAGGATCTTCTTTTCAACTCAGGCTATGTGTAGATAAAACAATTATAAAATTGGCCCCTATTTCTCAATGGGATTTAGCCAAAGAGCAGTTCATTTCAGACAGATGATCGATAGACAGACAGACAGACAGCTTCCCTTCAAATTCTTTCTTTATCCTCTTTCAACTCAGTTCTTTCACATCAAACAAGCCTTGCGCCAATTTCTATCCCTGTACAAAGCCAGCTGGAGAGCAGATGATTAGGGGACCTGGAAAATGTAGTCCCGCAGAGCTCAGCCTCCACAATAACAGAAACTGCAATAAATGGACACAAAGCCAAAAAGGCCAAAATTCAGCACCACTAGTCAACTGATTTCATTACAGAAAAAAAAAAAAGTTATAGCAGTGTACATTATCTCTTATCTACTTAGCTGACATACAAATGCATATATCAGTGGGTCAAAAGAAGGGCCCTTTATGGGTATGTTCTTATCCCACTGAAAACTCATCTCAAGTGAAGGAAAGCTATAACTAAGGAACCCTGAATTCAGAAATCTCTCCAAATCAAATGATGACAGGTGGTGGTGGTGGTGGGTGTGTGTGTAGACAGACAGAAAGAGAGAATATTCATTATTATCATTGTCTTTTTGTACCTCTCCCCAGTATTTTATGAGAGAAATAACTGCTGCTAATGTTCATGTGTATAGCTGTAGTAGCATTTTAATGCAGAGAAATATCACAAGCATTCCTAGCCATGCCCAGAATTACATAGAGTAACTACATAAAGGGTGTTAGGTATGAATCCATGCCTTATTAAATCAAATTCCTAACTCTGTATGAAATGTTCATCCCAAAAAAAATTTGGGGCAGAACTTAACCTGTTTTGAAAGGTCATTCCCATATGCTGACTACAGCAAAATCTAGGGCAAAATCTTAAGGAAACAATTTAGAAGAAAACTCCTAAAGGCAGTCTTATTTAGCAGCATTTAAGATGATGAAACTTTGCAAAGTTATGTGGGAAAGAAACAATCTAAATAAAATTATTGAAAGAATAATAGATATGAATATTAATGATATTTTAAAAGGAATTCAGAAATAGAAAAATTTGAATGATCTTAGCTAAGTAATCTTCATGTCAAATGTAACCTAATATCAAATAAATTATGGAAGTCTTAATAAAGAACTTTTAGTTAAAAATATCAAAAGATAGATTGACCAGAGTATTTTTACATAGTACTAATGACAACATTTATAGTTTCCATTTTCATGAGCCTAACTTGAAGCTACCTAACTTTTCTCCTTAAATCCGAATACACTCAAATGCAAAGAACTCAACATACCCATTAAAAATGTTCATTAATATATAATTTCCATGGCTCAAACAAGATCATGAATAACTGTCAATGAACTTTACTTATCTGTAATCTAACTAAACATATATACTAGGTATGGTTATTTACTACATTTTCTGAGTCCAGTATACTGAAGTCAAAATTTCAGAAAATATTGTGACTGGGGCAAAAAGAAATTTAAAGACAGCAGCTCAGTTTCACACCTCTGCAGTACATATATAAATATTGCCCTCTGGATCCTCTGTCCCCTTCATATTTTTGATATCTTTATCCTAGCCGTCAACATTTCTTCTATCCCTCCTTGTTCCTGTGGCCATTCTTCCATAACCTCTCTTATCCTCCCCAGACTCCAATATTCCCCAAGCTCACAATTTCTCATTCTCGTCTTTATGTTCTCCCACACACTGCCAGTGCTCTTCCACAGTCCGAAGCTCCCTAACTAAAGATGGTTATTGATGTACAGTCCCAGTGTTTTAGTGCGGTGGTGGAATCAATAAAGGAGAAAATACTGCTTTGTCAGGCTTCACCAAAGCATGCTGGGAAAGTTTACTGCTTTGGGTGGTTACAGAAACTCTTAATATGGGAAAGCTAGAGCTGAGCTCCCTTCTGTGGTGAGAAATGATGTTCTTCTACCCTCTAGTGACTATAAAGGAATAAGGCAAATGTTGGAAGGATTTTAGACATAGCATCACAGTATTATTTTTTGTCTCTTCATTTTATTTCTTAAAAAGGATCAGAGTTTGAGGATTCCAGGATGCAACTGAAGTCTAAGGATAACAAATTACCTTCTCATAGGTTTGCTAACATCCTCACCATGCAGAGTGCATTCACTTAATGAGGATACCTTCCTTGCTAGTACTATGTGTCTCCTTTGGATTGTGAAAGCAAAATTGCAGTCTCTTCTCTTTTCTCTCTTTCTCTCTCTTTCCCTGCTTCTCTCTATCCCTCTATTCTCTCTCTCCTTTCTGACATATGACTGAATCCTTGATCTTGAGATGTCCCAAGCTTCAGACCCTCTATTTTACTTATACAGCAGTAGGTAAGTGAAGTACAGTGAGGTTAGACATTAGATATGCCATGCCTGAATACATGTGTATGCACACACACACAGCAACTACTACACTCACACAGACACACTCACATTACCACTATTGAGAGACAGAATATTTTAAAGAGCCTGAATATGTTATCATTTAATAGTAATTCCTTTTTGTTGTTAATTATTTCTCTTTATAAAAGTAGCAAGAACTAATAAATAAGCAAGAGTAATGTTTTAAGGTTTTTTCTAGTCTTTTTTATTTTATTTTATTTTATTTTATTTCATTTTATTTTATTTTGGATACAGTTTATCATTCTAGCACAGACTAACCTGGATTCAATGTGCACTTCAGGCTAGCTTCAGACTCACAGAAATCCTCCTACTTCAACCTCCCGAGTGATGGGACTACAGGAGTAAACTACCAATATTTACTTACCTAAGTTCTAATTTGACAAGATAAAAACTTAATAAATTTTAAAATTATGAATGCTTTCCTAGCTTATGACATCTATATTTTATAAGCTCATAATACTGTAGAATTTCTTAAATATATTAATAATGTAAATCGTCATTAGTACATCATGAGGAAATGTTTAAAGAAGTTCTAACTCAAAAAAAATAGCTTTTCCCCAAAGGATATGAAAGAGACTTATAAAATATATCAAATAATTCTTCAATCTTCACGTTGTCCCTATAATACTCACACACTCATGCTAGCTTCAATATAATGGTAAATAGCATACTAAAGGAATAACATCTATCCATGCTGCATTTTAAATATCCTGAGCTTAATAAAGTGGAAAATTCTACCGTGGCTGTTACACATAAAATGTCAACACTCATACAAGTGCAAGTTCAAACATCTGGCCATGCCCTTATTTAATGAAATTCTAAAGAAAGGTTATTCTCTTCTTATTCATTAGGGCAGTAAGAGGCAAAGAATGCTATTACAAGTAAAGGTTGGGTGATATCAATTATGTATACATTTGTACTTAACTACGAAGAAGGAAAAAATGAAAGTAAATTTACCTTGCTGGTACTTAACCGCTTCCGATTTGACCACCGCTAAAGGTTGAGGTCCATTGTATAGTGAAGGTGTCAGAAGGAAGCAGAGAAACATCCAATCAATAATAATGTAATCACACTGTACATGATGTTATTTGATGCGGTTTTACATTTGGAAGTTCCAAAAACATCACATGCAAACAAGAACACACAAACAAAGAGAATGTATGTTCATAGGGTTGTGATCTACCATTTCTTCAGAGTGCTGAGGCAGTGACAGCTGAGTGCTGTTCAATCTCAGAGGATAGATTTACCGTCTGACTACCTTGACGTTGTGTAATTTCATATCTGAAATACAGAAACTTAGGTCTCTCCTACTAGAAATATGTAGGTGACACTTAGAATACTGATGAACTTCATAGTCAATGTTACCTCATATTGTGATCTCCCATTGTTCTAGATAACAGAAAATATAATTCCATTTGCTTGGATAAGTTAAACCTAAATATTTAAAATAGCAGAGTCATCATTGCATAGCTAAATAAATTAATCTTGCTGAGTGAGGGAAGAAAACGATTTAAGAATAAGAACCTTTATGTTCTTCTTCTCTAAGCATTCCTTTGTCCTGCAAAGCCTGCTGAATTTCACCAATGGTTACAGTTCTTTTTCAGCAAAACCCACTCCTCACCCCATTATTATCCAGCATGGCAAAGCTCTGCTCCGGCTGGTTAGTTTGGATAAATTCAAGATAGTTCTATTAAAAAAATAAGCCTAATTAAGTACATTTACTATTATATTTAAGGGGGAAATTGCACCTTTATCAATATATGTATCCACTTTGCCAATATGTCTTCCTAATAACTTAGAAAATAAATACCCATTGGGAGAAATCAACTTCTATTCCACTGAAAGCAACTAGAAACCCAGGGGCAAACATGACATTAAGATACTCTTCCTGGATAATGCTTTCCCCAGTAGTACTGTGACCTCCACATTAAAAATACATTATAGTTACAGGAACTATAACCAGAGTATGAAAAGCAGTTTTTCAGGTATTTTTTCTCAACAAAGTGACAAATATTTTCTTTCAATCCAACTATCAAAATTTCTTACAATCTCATACAGGCATAGAGCTATATAAGTCATTTTCCTGTATAATGGCTTATTTAATTTTGTATATTAATAAGAGATAAAAAATTAATAAAGACATTAATGTAATGTCTTTTTACTGTAATATTTCTTATTACCAAGTTTTGATTACCCCTGCCTCATGTAAAACTCTATATTTAATCATCTCAGTCTCCATGACCCTATAGAACAGATTGTCCTCTCATCCTCTTTTCTCACATGAGGAGGCCAGCTCAGAGAGGTTAGTTATTCTGTGAGTGGTATAGAACTTTCATGGAATCGGGACTCAAACCTCAGGCAGTTTAATGACAAAGTCCATAATTTTAATTATAATCCTATTTCTTCTCCAAGAAAAAAATAAAGTGCAAACATATTTGCTTTCCAGCTAGCACCTTATCTTCGGCCTAAAACATGTTCATATGTTCTTAAGCTGCAGAACATGAGAGTAGATTCAGAGACAAAGTGCACTTGTCAAAATATTCTGTGCTTCTATAACATCAAAAAAATTGTCTCAGTGATAGAAGCAAATGGGTACAAAGCTGAAAATTTAAATGAAAACTGCTTTAAAAGTGTAAGTTAAAGTGGAAATTTATTTGCATATTATCTTAACAAATAATCCATTGCCCTCCAGTCCCAAAGTGCTAGTCATTACCACTTAAAAATATCCAAACCAAAAATGCCTTTAAACATTAACTTAAACTCAATGAAAAGAGCAAATGTTTCCTTGCATCTATTATACCCAAAGGGCCTATGATATGCACAGTAACTAGAATAACCACATATGGCTCAGAATAAATTATTCCTCAATTAATTATTCCTTGGTTATACTTTGATCAGGTACACAAAGAGCAAAAGAAAACTGCCAACCCAGACAAATGAGAACAGGTAGAATTTTCCATGCTATGGTACTTCCTTTGGAAAGCTTGAAATAAATTGTACACTAGACCTCTACCAGACAAAGAGAAGAAAGCATGCAGGAGCAGAGAAATAGTATGACAAGCCCTTCTCAACAGAAGGCAGGGGGAGTCATATGTAAGGGGGACCAGGCTAAATAAGATCAGACCTGGTGATCCTTTTTGTACTTTGGAAAAAAAAATCCTTTGAGATATTTTACAAAAACATGATCCAGGCTACATTAATATTAGTGTCTGTATTGTGAAATCAACTGAAACTAAAAGGCTAAAACTTTAAAATTTCGAATGTGAACAGTATTGAAATGAACCAAAGAACCAATATGACAGCTAAACATAGTCCAGTAGACTTTACAAAACTCACAGAAAACAATGCAAGTATGTAACTATTTTAATGGGGAAATTATCCAAGCCTACCTTACTAACTAAAACATGTAAGAAATTTTGCCTGACACCTGTCTAGTCATGGGACTAATGATGAATCTCATGTTACTTTAACCAAGCAGACACCTTGAGTAACCTGATAACTGCTATACATTTTGACACTGAAGGCAGTGGTATAGATGCTGAAATAATACTATGAAGATTAAGAGTAAGAAAAGCATACCTTCACTTGCTAGAACAGAGAAAAAATGCTTATTCTTAACACTGAAATGTCAGCTTTATTGAGATCTCAAATATGAACACTGTCATTAAGAAATAGTTTTACTCTGTTATTGTCAAGTAAGTTATCATAAGGAGTACCAACTAAAACCACAAATATCTAGTTGACACAATGGACACTGAAAAGTAGTTTACTAGTATAGGAGTCAGGACTTTCAACATGAAATGGGTTACAAAGGAAAGCATGAATTATATCTAAAATGAAGAACAGTTGCCTAGACTATACCACTATGCTAATTTAAACAGAATTATCAGAAATGTAATTCAAAAACAGCTTTCCAGTTTTCATTCCGGATCCTACACAGGTCAAACTGTAACACATTGTTTTCTTTCTCAAGTAAATATTTTGACTTTAAAAGTTAAAATCCAACACATTCTGTTCTGGTTTTAATTCCTGGAATTATAATGTATGCTCTCTGGAAATAAAAATGAGATTATAATCACCATATTTACTCATAAGAGCAATCACAATCAAATCCTGACAAAATCCAATGCTTTATCCCCCATTACAGACTTCCTCAATGCATAATGTATTAATGAGAAGTTTCCATGTAATCAAATAGAGTACATTAAAATTTGCATTTTCCCAAAAGCACACCTAAAAGGAAACATAATAGCTAAAAGCAATAAAAAGAAAAGAAGAAAAAGCAATGAAACATTGCAGGCATCCATTTGAACACTTAATAATTTGCAATGTAATAATTAAATCCTAAGAATTACTTTTCATAATGGAAATACACCTAAGTTATCTAGGACTTAAAAATTACTAACTGGAAACCTTGGTGTTGAATAAAAAGATGTTTGGGATGATCTATCACAGGCAAATCATATGAAACATGTAAGCTTAATAGCAATATTAACCATAGCCCTACTCACAAACTCAGAAATTCCTTCATGATCTGGAATTCCTTTCAGGTGTTTCAAAAGAGAGAGATGCATATAACCACAGAGATATACCAAATAAAGGTGTTTGTTTTATCCCTCCAAATTATAAAAATACCAGTTTTGTGTGGGCCCAGCAGTCCATGAACAATGGAATGCAGAGTTTAAGAACAGCAAGAACAAAGGGGTCACACTCACATGCCTCTTGAAATCACCTTGCTTTACAACTAGGTTCAAGTTTAACACAATCACCCCCATGTCCTCTTCTAAACTGTTTGGATCTTCTAATTTTAAAACATGTTCCGTTGTCCTGTAAGCAAGAAGCAACAAATAATATTGACACTAATTGGTAGTATTAATTGCATCAGGAGCTTATGGTATAAGGCTCTTCTACGTGCATAAAGATTAGACATGATGCCAAGAAGGTACTACATACAATGAGGATAAGCAACTACTTTCATGCAAAGAAAAAACACTGGCATTGTTAGTTTCAACAGCTGGTTAACTGATCTCCCTATGCTATCACCAAAAACTAAATGTAAACACTTATTTCAGGTTAGATTAATGAACCTCAATATTAACAAAAGAAACTATAAAGCTCATTATTCACTTTATAATATATCGTAAAGTATTTAATAACTAACAGATTTGGCATCTAAAAAGCGAAAATTGTAGAAAATATTTTGTGAGTTCTAGTGACACTAGAAAGTACTCTTTCATTCACATTTTTATTGTTAGTTGATCTGAAAAATCACTTAGGATAAGCATGAGTTTCACAAAATTCACTGATAACAACTCCAGTTAAAAATACAATACCTGTTAAGTTCAAGATCCCTGAGAATGACAAATGCAGAACCCATGAAATCAGAAGTGGTTAAATCTCGGTCATATACCTACAAGAAGGAGAGACCATTCACACAAATGAATATATTGTGGAAAACCAACCAAGTTTATCAAATTATTAATACCTGTAATATGCTGGGAATGGTGAAATCCATCTTTTAGGACATGTAATAATTTATATATTACAGTGGAAGGAAAATTTAGAAATGCTTATACTCAGAACAAAATTATAGACTCATGCCCAGTTAACTGACCATGGCCAAAACAACAGCAGGAAGTACTTTCAGGCAGTCATCTTATGCATTCAACTGTTATGCACAATGGACCTCTCCCTGTAGTTTAATTGGTCTCTCATTAAAATTTAGCATTTTCCATGGTGAGCAGATCTGCCAATTAAATAGAAATTTGCTAAATATTCTATAGCAATCCCATTCTGCACTCAACTCATGCAGTTTTAACCCAGATGTTAGAGTAATTGATGCTTACACCAGTAGCTTGAAGCTCTATTAAGTATAAAGTTATTCCTAATGAGAAAGGCTTTTGTACCTGTCACCACTACAGGGCCAGTAATAATTCTTCCACATTCAGTAAGTTTCATTGTAATCAATGAGGATATTATTTACACAGCGATTTTCTGTAGAGATCTCACTGATTTGAGATGAACAGTTTTCTTTAAGAGTGTAAAGAATTCCTTCATATGATTAATATTTTAAACTGCTTTATGAGAGGAATACAGAAATTAATTGTGGCAAGTTCACTTTCAAGACAGCATGAGAATTGTGGAGGAATATATGTATTTATGTATTTTTTTTACATTTAACCTAATTTTTATTCATCCTTTCCTAGATGGGGATTATATTGTTCAATTTAAATATACAGTAAAAAAACAAAAAAAAGTCTTATCATGTTCAACTTTTAAATTATAATAATGATATATCTTAATTATTTCCATGCATACAAGTCATTATTATAGGATTTAAAAGTAAACACAATTAATACTTCAAGGAACATTTTATAATAAAGTAATTCCTAATTTTCCTGTGTAAACTAATCAAAATAGATCAACATCTAAAGTATAAAATCCTATACACAATGAGTACTTTGCCTAAAATGAACACAATGTCTATAGACAGCCTTAGGACAGGCTGACAATATGTATTCAGTTAGGCAGAATGAGCCATGATGCCAAATGGGAAAGCGGTCATTGCAAATAAACTTTTTAAAGTAAATTAGCTTTTATAATGAAATAAAGGAAATCTACCCAATCTCTACAATAAATGAGAGGTAATGTATTAACACTTCACTATAATGAACAAACACAAGAGCATTGATAAGTGGTGAATATTTCATTTTAAGAAACATTTCCCACAATGAATGCTAGCCTAGATAGAAGTGCATCCTGTGAAACAATATGGGTGGTTTATGTCTGTAACATGCTTTGGTTACCTTGAGATAGATAACCCATGAGTACCAAACTCAGCATTCATTTTACAGTGGCTGCTAGTATCATGTGCTTTAATAAATGTATGCAGCATGGAAAACTCGAAAATATGAATGAATGGGAAATGCTTCAGGAAGAAAAGAACTGAAATTTCCCTGCAATCCTACACAGTCTCACTGTGTAAACTTCAAGGTAAGTCTGGAGTTTTCTGTGAGGCAGATCTTTGTTCTGTGGGGATGTGTTTGTCCTTGTGCAGTTCCTTTGTCTCCTCCTGAATTGCATTATTTTGCTCTATTTTTGTGTGTGTGTAAACAACATACCAGTTTAAAATGAAAACTATCCGATATGTGTGTGTGTGTGTGTAAATATACATCATATATATATATATATATATATATATATATATATATATATATATATATATGTATATATATATGTATATACATATCGCCTGGATTTTACAAGAATAAACATTGTACACAAAAGAGCCGACTAGAAAGCCATCTATGATTACCTTCACACGGAGCTTTTGGTCAAGGCTTTGTATTGGCAACACAACTATCTCATCCCAAACGGGGTTCAAGTTCTTATATATCACTTTACTTTTGTACAGCGTCTTCCCATTCAGCTTAAATTTCACATATGGATCACTCGTGCCTTTAAAAGAAAAGAAAAAAAAAACAGAACAAGACAGAATTTTAAAATATACATGAAAACCTATGATCTGTACAAGTCAGGATGTTCCCCACAGTCCCCAGACTCTTCGCAAGACACAGAGCACATTCAGGACAGAGGTGTCCTTGTGCTGACATGGGAAGCCCCAGACATGGAAGGGAGAGAGAAATCCAACAACTTGGGGGTAAAAGATTAATTCCATTTTGCCTTTATTGGTAGAATTTGAATAGACTCTTTGAGCTTTTTCTGTTTGATTTCATTGTGGCTATGTCACCCCTTTGCTACCCAAAAAATTCAAGAAATCAAGTCAGGGTCAGGAGCCCTGGGGAGAAGCCCGCCCCTTCAAGGATCCTCAGAGAGTCAGGAAAAAGGGAAAATGAGCATTTCCAAGCGGTCAGCAGATGGCTGGTTTAACAGAATCCTGTACTTTAAAACATAATCATAATAAATCTATCAATCTCTGGAATCTTTGGCACAAAAGATGGGGGTGGCAGAACTCAGACTGGAACTGGGGGCCATAGAGATTAAATCGACAGAGTGTCCATTCTTTGCGGTCCCCCGCACCTGCACCAAAGCTGCACACATTGTCTCAGTTGGCCCAGCTGAATGCCAACTCAGCCAGGCCCTCCGCTGGCCTCAGAGCTGACACTGCTGACCTGCGGGGGCTCCTCCTGGGGAGCTCTGAATGGGACACCAAAGGGAATGAATAATGTCCCTCTAGTTACTACGACCAAAGCACAAAAAAAAAAAAAAAAAAAAACAAAGGCTGATGGCAGATTCTCCTCAACATTCATTTCTCAGATCAATTGAGGGAAAAGAACAGTCTGCCAACATCAAACATGAATTATGCATTGTGCTGTGGGTCATATGCATGGGTGTGTGCCATCTTACGTGCCAATGATATACTTACTCATCAATACCTGGTTAATAAATGTATAAGTGAGTGAACAATCTTCAACGAGATCAATGAAAGACTACTGAAGAACCTTTGGTGGGAGAAATCCTAATTTGGAGAGTTATGACATTATACTAATCTAAAACCCAGTGCTGTGAGTGGTGTGTAAGATCCAGCCCTCTAGTTTGTTTGCAGTTCCCTGGATGGAGCTTCCGGAATAGTCATTGAAATAAATTTATTATATTAAAGTCAAGCCAATATCATCTAGGGATATTATGTGAAGAATCAAGTAGGCTTTTTTGCTACAAGCATTTACTGAGTCATTAATAGCCATCTATAATGATTTTAACTATAGGTTTCTAAGTCCATTCTTATATTTCTATTTAGAGCTACTGAAAAAATGCAGTAGCTTCCCAACTATTTGAGCTGACAGCGCCATCACTGCAGAATATGATAATGCACGTTATTTACATCTTAACAGGTTCACAAACACACAAGTTTGAAGGGTTAGCCTTCCAGTAGTGCAAGGGCACTAATTTTAAACAAAATTTCAAATAAGCTACACAATGCACACATACATGCCCATCTGCAGTATTTGAGTTTTGTTAGCTTAGCCATGTTGAACTCACCATGTTGAGCAGTGGTTGTGTGAGGCACAGTAAAAATAAATACATTCACAGCCACTCAGTGGAATCCTCACCAGTGAGTGAGAATCTGCCTACCCCCTCCTTTAACAGCACAAGAGAACACCTCTGGCTAGTCACTTTAACAATCATTCTGATATATATATAAAAGTGGAGGAAAACTATAATAAAAAGAGGCCTTTAATTAAATGAAATTGCCACTCTGGGATCAGGCCTTCATGCTTGTCAGCGTACTCTCAAAATAAACATCTCAAAACTAGGCCTCAGCAGTGTCACTTTCTCACAGGCAAGGCATACTGGGTAATCCCCAAGCATCTTGACAGCTACATAATGTTCAAACTGTTTCACGGGTGAATGGCGGCAGTTGCATGAAAGAAAATATTAATGTCTGGAATTAATAGAAAAAAAGGACCAGAGTTTACAAAGCCAAACAAGGAAAGATGGTGTCAAGTTAGTGCTGTGTTAATTGTTCAGGAAAATTTGAGAAAGGGGGGGAGCACATGGTGATCTTTTTTCTCTGAGTCTAAGTGTCTTACTGTCAGGAAAGTCACATCTCAACCAGGCAGGTTCTAAAAGGGGGCCAGCCGCCCAGGAACGCAACTCCGAGATTAGACAAATGATGAGATGGCACCTGAATGGCTAGACTTAACCTTCCTTGCTGGGAGCTTCAGAAACAATGAAGCTCTTGTGGGACTTTGTGCTCTACTAGAGAAGGAGGCAAGGAGCCTAGCCACCAGACTGTGGCCCTGTCCTGGGATTGCCCCAGAGACTTCCATGTGGACTGATGAAGTCCTGGAATATTAAACTCAGAATCTCAAGATGCTCAGGACACATGGCCCGTAATTCCTTCCCTCTCTAAACAGTGTATGACATCCATCCACAGGGGGTCCACGCTCACAGGTTCAACCAATCATGGATGGACATATATTGTAAATGAAGAAAATGTATCTACATAGAATAATTCCTGACTACTTGTCATCACTCTTTAAGTAATACAACTATGTACCTTGAATTTATATTGTTTTGCATTGTGTTTGGTATAGGTCATCTATACATGTTTTAAAATATATAAGAAGATGTGTGAGATATATGCTATATATATAATACAAAACAGTGTATGTGCACACATATCTAAGGAGTGGGGGTGTCCATGCTTCGTGGTGTCTACAGAAGTATTCGAACCAAAGCCCTGCAGATACCTGGGGAAAAATACTGGGAGAAACTAGTAACCAGTTATAGACTGTTCAAATAGAGGCGCACAGACTTACTCCATTTTTTATTTATTTGGTAAATATATGTATGTGGTGTGCACACATGTGTTGTGGTGGTTTGATTAAGGTGTTCCCCCTAAACTTAGGTGTTCTGAATGCTAGGTTCCCAGCTGATGGAGATTTGGGAATTAACTCCTCTTGGACGCAGTGCATTGTTGGGGGCAGGCTTATGGGTGTTATAGCCAGTGTCCCCTTGCCAGTGTTTGGCACACTCTCCTATTGCTATTATCCACCTTATGTTGGCCAGGGAGAGATGTCCACTCTTTGCTCATGCCATCGTTTTCCCTGCCATCATGGAGCTTCCCCTTGAGTCGGTAAGCCAAAATAAATCCTTTTTTTTTCCCAAAAGCTTCTCTTAGTTGGGTGATTTCTACCAGCAATGCGACGACCCTGACTGCAACATGTGTGTATGCAGGTTTGTAAGTGTTTGAGCATATCAGTGCATGAGCACATGTGCGTGCATGCATATGGAGGCCAGAAGTCAATATCAAGTGCTCCTCAGTGGCTTTCCACATTATTTTTTAAAGTGCATAGTCTCATTTTTAAGCTGAAGTTCACAGATTTTGTCAGCCTAGTTGGCCAGCAAATCTTAGAGAGCTTCCTGCCTCCACCTCTCAAGTTCTGGGATTATAGCTGTGTGCCGTTATGTCCAGCTCATACATGGGCATTGCCTTATGCTTGCCCAGCAAACACTTTACCCACTGTGCCATTTAGCCAGCCCACTGAATCCTATTAACTATGCATGATTATGCTCATAGCCACAGACACTGCCCATTGTCACTCTCCCTTGATGATGTACCTGTCGGGCATGGTAACATGCCACAAACACTTCTGGACTCTTCCAGCTTTGTTCAGCACTAGGCACTCTGAAGACTTCCAAGGCACATCAATCCAAGACCCTACTCACCTTCACTAGAAAGCATCAGACATTTCATAACACAGCACAAGTTAGCTCATGGTGTCACCTAACAGAACTGCACTAGATGTGAGGTTATGATGACTCACAGGCAGAGGAGACAACATCCTGCTTGTGTGTCATGAGGGCTAAAATCAAAGAAATGGGAATTAGAAGGCTGACAGACAGAAGGAAGCAGATCTGTGAAAGCAGTGTGGGGAGGAGGCCTCCAAATAACTCATGTTGTGGTGTCAAGTAAACCTTCCACGTAATCTAGAAATTAAGAACAGAACTCTAAGAAATGCATTACAACAGGTAGCTTTGAGTCAAAGGCTGAAGTGCCCTCAAAATATAAGTCGCTTTTATCAATTATTCCATAAGAAATGCACGTTTTATTTCCTTCTCCCATGCTTTTTATTTGTTTAAAGAAAAGGAATATATGCGTAAAATTCTGAAAGTCATGAAATGAAACAAAATCAATACCCTCTTATTCTTTCTTCGTCTCAGCTGTTTGGCAAGACCATGATGAGTTCACTACTGAATGTTTTAGAGGGGAAAAAAAGATCGTTTTAAATGACTACACTTTCACAAGTAATGCGCCACACTTGGGTCTCTGTTTCACACCAGCAGTACAGATTCACTGCGGTGTTTTTTTTTTTTTTTTCCTCAATAAATCAAATGTTATTGTGCTGTATGAATGTAGTTAACTAGTCACAAAATAATGGATACTTTCATATCTCCCAACTTCTATGAGTACTGGCAGGAGTACAATTATCACGCTTATGTGCCCATCTTGAAATTCATAAGCAAGAACATTCAGTAAAGGTTTGTAACTCTGGAACTGAAAAAAAATGGATATTTGATTTTTGATAGACATTACCCAACTGTTTTCCAAATTTTATCAATTATATTCTCAGCAATGTTTATTTGTATACTCATTAACATGGAATACTATAAACATATATTTAAAACTAAATGTGAAAAAAGCTATCACAGCCTCCTCCTACTTTTAACATGTTCAGCAACTATGAATATTTAGTAACCTTTATTTGTGTATCTTTATCAGGCAAATTTTTGCTACTAACACTTTTTCAATGGGCTCACAGTTTGTGTTACCAGTTGGAATTAGCACCCATTTTGGAAATTTTTCATTGACTAAATATTATCAGAATATTTAGACTTAGGTTATTACTGGCAATGTTATTTTCACATTTATTTAGAGAAGTTTACCAAAGTTTTACAGATGGCTCTGTAATTTTTTTAAAAAATATTGTTACTTTTATTTATTTATTTCAGAGTGACAGGCAGAGAGAAAAGGGGCAGATAGAGAGAGAGAGAATGGGCATGCCAGGGACTCCAGCCACTGCAAACAAATTCCAGACACGTGCGCCCCCTTGTGTATTTGGCTAATGTGGGTCCTGGGGAATCGAGCCTCGAACCGGGGTCCTTAGGCTTCACAAGCAAGTGCTTAACTACTAAGCCATCTCTCCATCCCGGCTCTGTAATTTTATATCCTGCTTGGAAGCAATTTTCTTACTGTAAAATGTCAAGTTAACTCAGCAATGTTTCTTTCCATTAACTTTATAAATTTCCTATTTTTACACTTTAGTCTTTGATATATTTGGAGTTTAGTATGAAGAAGGAAGGAAACTCAGGGATACTCATGAGAAGAAGAGTAAAGTGATCACAGCTTTAAAAATATAAATCTGACAGCAGCTTATAATTCAGAATAAAGAAGAAGGAGGATAAAGCAAGGACACCTGGCAGCTGAGCTAACACCACAAAGAGTAGAGAGCTGAGGAGAAAGCTGGGCCCAGACCATGAGAAGTAGCCGATCAGGCTTTCACAATGTGTGAGACACAAAATGCCACCTCAAGAGACACTCCACAGACTAACAGGAGGATGTCATCACAGCCTCTGGGAAGAACTGCTAAGTTTTTGTCTGGGAGTTTTAAAATATTCTACTAAATATTAAATTCTGTGCTTAAGACATGCAGGAATAGCTGGGTATGGTGGTCCATGCCTCTAATTTCAGCACTCAGGAGGCAGAGGTAGGAGGATTGCTATGACTTTGAGGCCACCCTGGGACTACATAATGAGTTTCATATCAGCCTAAGCTATATTAAGACCCTACCTTGAAAAAACAAACAAACAAAAAAAAGACAACAACAAGAAAAGAAATACAGTAATGACAAAGAACAGCAACAAAATACAACTTCAAACTTTCTCACTCAGTATTTTTAAAATCTTATTTGAATGTAGAAATTATAGTACTCAGAGCATCTATTAACATTTGCTTTATACAAATCATAGTTCCTGGTAGGTAAGACATATGCCTAAAAGTACCCAACACACAGAAAGGTTATGAGGAATGAATAAATAAACTCTGAAACCCACATGGTAACTTTCTTTTAATAATTGCATAATCTTGAATAATTTGCTCAATTTCTTTACACTGTTCTATTTTTAGCCTGTGTTTTAAAAAACTCCCAATCTCAATGGATTATCTTGAAAACAAATGAAAGCAGACTCCACCCACTTACCTAGAATGTCTCCTAGTAAGTTGTGCTATTTCTAGTATCACTACTCAGTTAAGTGAGAATATATAACCATTTATGTAATACCACTATCACTTACTTCAATGCCCAAAGTATTTCATAAGTCTAATTGGTTTCTATTATTTTTCTTTATTGCCATCTGTAAAGATGTAAGATTTATGACTTTCCTTTGCAGGATATTGGTAGAAGAATTTTGTTCTTATATCCTTCTCATAGGAAATCCCTGTAATTTGGGGAATTTTTGCTAAAAAATCTTAAGTGTCCTGGAAGGAAATAGCTGTATAAATTTAAACTTTTCTAATTCCTTATAAATACTTGTTTCATATCTACCTTAAGTGAAAAGGTCACTCCTGAGTATTTCAGAATACTCTAGAAGTCTAACCTAGTGAATATTACAGTTTGGTGAGGGCACATCCCAATGCATACCTACCATCAGGGTCCAGTCACCAGAAACCATAGAACATGAACAATGTATTCTCTCTCAGAATTGCAGTTATCATCATAAATGCTTTTATCACATTGATGGTTATGATAAGAGAAGTCACAACCAGGAAGAGATAATGACATATTGAATCACTCAAGAAACACTATGATATGCAAATACAATAAAATATAATGCAGCTCTAATTAATTTCTAATATAATTTGTGATTGTGAGAGAAAAATTTAAACTGAAGTCAGGAGTTAAAAGAAACCAAATAATATTAAGTAAATTATTTTTTGCCATCTAGTAAAGTTTAGTATGTGCTTACACTTTACATAGCTCAATATAACACACTTTTCACAAAAAAAAGAATTTCCCTTCATAAACTATTATTTAATTTGCTCTTTTGAGTCAACACACAAGTATCCTTCTATTCCTAGTAGATTTCCACAACTCAATTGAATGGTCATTTATGTATTTGTCTATTTATATGCCTACATACCTATTTATCTGAGAATTTAATACATACTTTGTTAAACTCTGGCTTCTTATTTGAACTAATAGTCCACTGTATCAAATATTTGTAAGAGAAAACAGCTTTGTTATTATCAAAGCCTGGGTGTCAAGTTATGATCTTTTGCAATTTCTCCAATATAAAAGGCCTCTTAAGCTACAAATTTCCAATGGACAGGGATGTCTTAGAGTAGTTGAGTGCTCACAAGAATAAATTATCACCATGTTTTTTTGGTTCATAGTGAAGATAATGTGTGTGTGGGGGGGGGTGATCTATACATGCATGCAGAAGCCACAGGAAGATTCTGAGTATCTTTCTCTATCACACTTTCATCTTATTTCCCTGAGACAGAGTCTCTCACAGCCATCTCCTGTCTCCTCCCTCCTCTGTGCTAGGGTTACATACATGCACAGTGGCTTTGCCCAAGTTTTTCAGGACCAGTGATCAAACTCAAATCCTCATGCTTGGGTGGTATAAGCCATCTTCTCAGCCAGCATTACCAAAATTTTATATAGACTTCCCATTTTGTAATATTGGAGAGGTTTCATTGTGGGAGCTTAAAATTACAGATTCAGGACAATAATAATTATTTAGTTAGTAAGTATTTAAAAAAACTAAGCTACATGTATAAGCTCATACTACACAACCAGTATTTGGAAATACCAAAGGATAAGTTTGACTTTTTCTTACCCTCTAAGATCAGAACAACGCATGGCTGTTCACTGTATTTACATCCATTCAGATCTTTTGCATACATACAATACGTTTATAATCTTCTAGTCAGTAGAATTAAATCTGAGTTGCTTTGGTATGGGGTACACAACTTTGAACTTCTTGAGGTTAGCTAAATAAAGTAGCCAGACTTATCTTCAGAAGGTAAAATAAAATAGAAGAAAAATAAAGCAAAATGGCTAGTGATGACTTCCGGGTCTATTGGCATCTGGCATCTTGGTGGAGCAGTGCAGCTGGAGCTGTGTCTACAAGTGACATCCTTATCAGACCTCCTCAGAAACTGTACCAGGAATTATGAAAATGTCAAGGAACACTTTCTTTAATCATATGAGAAAGAACGATCTTTTTTTCCTGTGGAGAATAAAGTTTATGTTGCTCAACTTAGTTGCAAGTTTGAGACCAGCAGAATTCTAAGCCAAGTGTTACTATGTAGCATTAAATGCTGATAACACACACGTTCCCAGGCATGCCCTGGCCCATGCTTCCTCCGTAGAACCTGCTTTGAGGAATTGTGTTCCGGTTACCAATCTCAGAAGAACTGTGTCTTCTCTCATATTCTACTGGACTTGCCATCTTATTTGCAAAGCAGCTT
Source organism: Dipus sagitta (assembly GCA_036346955.1). NCBI lineage: Eukaryota > Metazoa > Chordata > Mammalia > Rodentia > Dipodidae > Dipus > Dipus sagitta. The sequence continues at coordinate 126,897,898 of CM070772.1, read as the reverse complement.
CCCCCGAAATGAACTGAAACTTTTTCCCTCAAATATGAGGAGCCTTTCACCTCTAAGTGGTCTCTTCATGCGCAAAACACCAGTGGACCCTTGAGCAAGGACTAGCTCTAGGTGTACTCTGACATAAAATGGCCCCAGGTGCTTCATGAAATTATACTTCACTCAAATTCTTTTTCCAAATGACAAATTTACAGGAGATTTAATGATGTGAATTTTGCCAAAATTTACTTTAACTGTTTGTGAAGTTTGTAAAAATATTCCACGGGATACATAATGCAATACAAGGCACTTATACTGAAATAGATAACTAGATAGGACTTTTTTTTTTAAATCTCCCCTGACAATGACCTCCCCTAAACTTCCATCCACACCACCACAGACTCTCTCACCTTCTCCAAATCTCAGGCCTCTTCCCCACCTGATATTCATTTAATATTTTTTTCTTCTTCTTCTGGTTCTGTATTTTGAGTCATGATGACTTCAGTCTTATCATGTTGTTTCCATAAAAATGTTAATTAAATGAAAAATATGTTAATTGAAAGATTCAGTCACTTCAATAAATAGGCTGGATATGTGATGAACTAATTGGGCTTTGGTGAACAGCCATCAGCACTGTGTTCCTGAACCATATCTTGGTCAGGTGAACAGAAACACACAGAAATGTGAACTTTTTTAAAAGGTTTTAATTTTATTTATTTGAGAAAGAAAGAGACAGAAGAGAGAATAAGTATGGGTACACCAGGGTCTCATGCTGCTACGGATTAACTCCAGACACATGTGCCACTTTGTACATCTGGCTTCACATGGGTACTGGAGAATCAAACTCAGGTAGCCAGGCTTTACAAGCAAGTTCCTTTAACTGCTGAGCTATCTCTCCAGCCCAGAAATATGAATTTTTTACTCAGAGGCTTCTTTCAGGGTAATCCCGTAACATCAAAATAGAAAGGACTCAAGCAAAATGGCAACATAAAAGAGAACAAGTTGAGAGAAGCAGCATCTGGGACATAGCAATAGCAAGAGGCCAGAAGGGATTTGGTGAAGCTGAGGTTAGGAGTATTTCGAGTTCAAAGCCAGTGTGGCTAGTGGAGATCCTGGGACTATGAGATGGCTGCTAAGCAAAGCTGCCGAGCCCAGATGAAGTTTTCCAGGACTGTGAGTAGCCTAGCTGGAGGGGCAGAATTGGAACTCCAGAGACTTGTTGCTGGTAAGAATTATCAGATCTGGAGATTTGTCACTGACTAGAATTGTTGGACTTGGAGCTGCAGAGTTTGATGTTTGCCCTGATTGTTTTAAATCTTGTATGGGTTGAATATTTGTTGGCTATGCCCAATGCCATCTTTTGTGCTGTGAATGTTCTGTGCCATTATGGATTTCGGCGGGGGGGGGGGGGATTTTTGGTATTATGGTTCAGTTAAAAAAAAACCTTGGATTATAAGGATGTTTGAATATCATTGGAATTGATAAAACCTATGGGGACATTTGAAGTTGGGAGAATGCATTGTATTTTATATCACATATGGTTATCAGTTTATGGGGGCCAGGAGTGGAATGTAGTGGTTTGATTCAGGTGTCCCCCATAAGGTTAGGTGTTCTGAATGCTAGGTTCCCAGCTGATAAAAACTTGGGAATTAATACCTCCTGGAGGCAGTGTATTGTTGGCGGAGGGCTAATGGGTATTATAGCCAGCTCCCCCTTGCCAGTGTTTGGCACACTCTCCTGTAGCTATTGTCCACCTTATGTTTGCTAGGGGGTGATGTCCACCCTCTGTTTATGCCATCATTTTCCCCTGCAATCATGGAGCTTCCCCTTGAATCTGTAAGCCAAAATAAACCTTTCTTTTCCCCAAAACTGCTCTTGGTTGTATGATTTCTGCAAGCAATGTGAACCTGACTACAACACATGGCTTATGCACATGGGACTACCATTTTGTATCCGAGTTAGTCAGATTTGTTACTATGATAAAACACCCGAGTAAAACATTTTAAAGGAGGAAGTTATTGTAACATTCAGTTTCATACATTTCAGTCCATGGTGGTATAAAGGGTAAGATGGAGCAAAGTATCACACATCATGACAGCCAGGAGAGAGAGATGAATGAGAGAGAGAGAGAGAAGGAAAAAGAGAGAGAGAGAGAGAGATGTCTGCACTGGATCTTTTCTTTTTCCTCTTTTAGTCCATATGGGCCCAGCCTATAAATGCTAAATGCCACCCACTTTCATGGTGAGACCTTCCCCTTGAATTAATCCTCTTAGGAAATGCCCCTACACACACTCCCATAAGTGTGCTTTTCTAACCTCCTAGGTGCTTGTCAAGCCAATAAAGTTGACAATTAAGATACATACACAGGGGCTAAGTATGTGGCTCAGCAGATAAATGCTCTTATTTGTAAAGTGTTCCAGCCCAGGATTCAATTCCACAACATCCATGTAAAGCCAGATGTATAAAGTGGTGCATAAATCTGAATTTATGTGTAGTGGCAAAAGGTCCTGGCATGCCCATACACTCTTTCTCTATGCAAATAAATAAACATTTTTAAAAAAGAATAGTGGTAGTAATGGTAGTTATTATCACAATATACAAAAAGGATACAGGGCTGAAGAGATAACTTAGATGTTAAGGCATTTGCCTGCAAAGCCAAAGCACCCAGGTTCGATTCTCTAGGACCCATGTAAGCCATATGCATAGGGTGACACATTCATTGGGAGTTCATTTTCAGTGGCTAGAGGTCCTGGTGCACCCATTCTTTCTCTCTCCTCTCTCATCTCAAATAAGTAAATATTAATAATAAAATAATAATTTTAAAAAATACGTACACACAACAAAAAACTTAAAAATATGAGAAAAGTTTGTGATGCCACAGGGCTGAGCCTCTCAGGGATGCTTTCATCCTTAAAGCTTTCATAAGTACAATTTTAAAACATGACCCAAAAATTCTGTGATAATTCTTTGAGATGAAAATTAAAGTGCCTGTTCCATCTTTTAAAACTGGGTGACACCTCCTGCCAATGCAGTGTGAGATTCCTTCAAAGGCTGAGTCAGTAAAGATGACACAGATCCTGTGTCATGACCTGCACTCTCTTCCCTGGAGCCCTGCGCTTCTGTGTGAGTCTGATGGCTGTGAGACCACTGTGCTGTAAGAAAATGCAGAAAGGCTGCTGAGGAACCATCTCGCCTTCACTCCCAGTCTTCAGGTTCTGGACAACATGGGTGATCCTGGAAGACATTATCCTCAGTGAAATGTGCTCCCCAGCAGGCTACATGGATGTCAGCATACCTTCAAGCCCTTAGGTGGTCTCCCCACAGTCAAGTTCTCCAAGGTACCCATCTTGCCAAGCCATTCCAAAGCTATTCTCTTAGAAGTCATAAACACAGGTACATGTTAGATTTGAGGTTGTTAATTGCACATAAAAAGTCTGTAAAACACCACCCTTTACATCAAGTTCGGGCGAGGTGTGACAGCAGAACTGGCTGCCGTGTGGTGGCTAAAGTCAAAGCTAAGTAAGCAGCAGACAGACACGGACGAGTACAGACATACACACACACGCACACACACCCAGAAGCAGAACACCTTGCATCAGCACCACAGCCAATGCAACAAGGCAAGCAAAACGGAGCACCTGGAGTCTGACATGTCGCTCAACACACTCCGTTGCTAAGAAATCAATTCCAGATAACCACTCAGACAGAGAAGTCCTGCTCAAGCAAATAAACACCCTAGGTTAAACTCACACTAAATGTCTGCAAGTGAATCTAAGGCAGCTTGCGTGTAGCAAACACTGGAATCATTCTAGTTTTCTATTTCGGGTATGTCATGGGAATCGAGAAGGTATTCTACTTGAAAGAAGGCAGAAACTGATTCAACAAGGTGGCCAGGATCAATACACTCTAATCCACTCAGGAGTTTATGAAGCCTCAGTAAATAAATAAATAAACAAACTAGCCCTAGAAGGAAGTGTTTCCAAGTGGGTCCACAGGAAAGGCTCAGACCCAGCTGCCTGCTGGTGATCTGTCCAGCCAGGCAGAGCATCATGGGTACAGTCATACTCAGTGGTGCTCAGCAGGAACCCAGCAGGCTGCAGGCCATCACAAAGTAGGGCAGACTGCTGCCCATGGTACAGGTAGGCACAGGAAAGTTTCCCGTTTGCAGTCAGGTGGCCAATATTTATGATGCTGGGTCCCAGGTATGTTTCTGTGCTCCCTTTCAAGCATGCCAGTGATCTCATGCCATCTGGTGTTCACAGAAGGTACTCCAGTGAGAAGCAAAAACCAAAGCCTGCAACTGACAGGGGTTCACTGGGACCTTTCAGTACAGAGACACTGTGATGCATGCCTCACCCCTGGGCTAAAGAACAGGTCAAGAGAAAACCAAGCGGCTCACCTGATGTGAACTATACTTGGATATGCACTTGGAAAGTGGCAGTACATATTACTAGGGAAAAGATTTAGTCCCAATCAGTCATTTGGCAAAAGGGGGGAAATATTTTTAAAGTTCCTGTTTTGGTCCTAAAATCAAAATAAATCTGAGACAGATGAAAGACCTAAATGAGAAATGTAAAACGAGGCAGAGAATAAATATGGATCAATTTGTAGGACTGTCATGAGAGAAATGGCCTTTCTGGATAGGAAAACAATGGAAGACATTCTAAAACTCTAAGACTAAAAATGTTTTCACAATAAACAAAACTTTATGAACAAAATTAAAAGACAATCACATCATACAAATCTATATGAGCATATTCAGGACACAGCAGTGACAGAAACAGTGCAAGATGGAAAACTATATGCAAAGAACAGGAAAGAAAATTCAACCAAGAATATTTCAGTGTCCAAAACTACTGACACAAATATAAATTCAAGAAAAATAACAGAATAATAGTATGTTTCCTCTACCAAATTAACCAAGTTTCTCAATCCAGCATAGATAGTGTAATGTGAGCTATTTCATTATTTCTTGTCAGCCAGAAAACAGAGTGGTCCCAGCACTAACCTCATTCTGTGAAAAGAATCTTGAGTTGGTCAGATCACATGGTTAAGGAAATTCAATGTAGTCACTGACTTGTAAGAAATCAAGACCAGAGATGTACACCAAGTGGGGACTAGGAGAAAACCTGAGTCCTTCTCCAAAATGGGCTCACTATTCCTTCCTCCCTCCACATGACAGGGGCTCTCTGCACTCTCTTCTCTGTCCTCTCTAAATCCCTCTTCATGGTTCTTCCAGGCCCGTGCTCACATCCCACTTGGGTTCTCAGACCACATGGATATATCCATTTTCCCTTCCTTGGTTTGTAGACCCTCCCTCTCCTTCGTATATGCCTGAATATAAATATAATAGTTCATCAATTCTCCCTCTGAGTCATGTTTTATCCAAATTCTTCCATAAAAAAATACAGACACAAACTCAGGCTTTTGAGTTCAAGGACTTTCCTGAACTCCCAAAACCCCAATACATGTATAATACTTGAGAAGCATTTTCTGAATCAAATTTAAGCTGAAGAGGTCAAAACTCCAAATTCAAATTTAAGCTGAAGATGACAAAGCTCCAAATTCAAATGATGTCCTTTAAAATTTTATTTACTTATTTACATATTGGTTGGGTGTGTATGCGTGTGTGCGTGTGCACGTGTGCCCAAGAGTCTCTTGCCACTGCAAACAAACACCAGATATATGCACAACTTTTTGCATCTGGCTTTACGTAGGTTCTTAGGAATTGAATGCAGTCCAGCAGGCTTTGCAAACAAATGCCTTTAACCACTGATCCATCCCCCCCAGTCCCTAAATGACGTGTCTTTTGATACCACTTCTCTTTCATGTCTGCTACCTCAGAGAAAACAAGAGTGGCCTTTGAAAACACCTTTAACAACCATCACCACACTTTGCCCAGGTTAGGGGTGGAGACAGCCAAAAAGTATTTCAAAAACAGCAGAAAAGGAAAAAGAAAGAAGAAACTTGAATGTAGGGTCCATAGGAAAACTGGTGAAAAAGTGGTGACATTCTTCATAGAAAAGTGAGCAATGTTGTAACTTTTCCATCAGTTTCATTATGGGCCTTACTTTACAGTTTCTTCTCTGCATATAATGCATAAAAAGCCAGGATAAGAATATAGCGATACAGGTCACAACAATAACAGTTCATGTTTATTGTATAATGCTATGTTACACTCACCCACATGTACACACTCAAATCCCCACAAGTACACAGCAAGTTAAACCTAACCATCTGTAGGGCTTCTGGCCCTATAGTGTCTGAATTCCTATTCAGTTCAGTTGGTCCTTGTCCCACAGTTCATGATTGTCACCCACATCCAGGGTTCTCCAACACTTCCCATTTGGCACTGAAGAAAGTGATTGGCTTTGTTGGGCACAGAAAAGAACACACAGAGAGTACACAGGGCTCTGCCAAAGGCCAGCAGAGTGGCTTAGAGGACAGAGCAAGTGGAGCCTCAGTACACAGCTTCTCCTCAGTCTCCAACACAGAGTTCTAGAAACACCAACTTGCCTGTCACTAGGTCTAAAACTTAGCCTACTAAATGGCAAAACAGAATTTTACTGGAACAGTTTTGTAATCGTTTAGCAATTTACTAAACATCCATTTATGTGGCAGAATCTTGACAATCTTGGTGCCTCTGTAAATCTTTAAATCATTCCTTTCAAAAGTGAAAAATGTCTTATCTAATGTATTCTGTCTCTGTGAAGAGGAAGCTGTCACTACTCTATAAACAAATGTCAAATATCTACCTGCCCTGGAAATGAAGAAGAAGAAGTTTCTGAATGAATGAGTCATGAATTTTAATCTCTTAAACCGCACATTGCAAAGAAAATCATCAACCCTCAACCCACAGCTGGAGTGATTTTGAAGGCCCTGGGGATGCTTCAACAGGGAGCTTCAACTTCCCCCCCCCCTTTTGCAATACTGGAAAGTGGCCAGGAGAGGGCACCAGCAACATAGTAGTCTTTCAAACCTCAGCAGTGAGCAACCTGTAACTGGTTACTATCAAAGTAAACAGGGCTGTGATGTGGAATTGAAGCCTGGGATTTAAAATATTATGAGCTGAACATTTTCCCCAGAACACAAGAACTCTCCAGGCCCGAAATAACGAGCTCCTGTCAGCCTAGAATTCAAGGGTGCTAGTTTGAGCTCTACAGTTCTGATGCTAAAGGCCTCCTCAGTCACAATGGTAAACTGAGTCAGGTTCCAATATCCTGTATGCATCAACCAAATTATGAAACAGTTATACTTAAAATAGATGTGCATATGATATTACTTCAACTCTCTCTATCTCAAGTTGAAGTCCAAGAACTACTAAACACTGTCTCAGAGGAAAAGCATGAAAAGGCAAGTCTTATTTCATCAAAAATAGTGCATTGCATTGTATGTAATTCTCCCCTAAAAGTGGGAAGCAAATAGGGAATACAGAAAGGTTAATGAATTCAGTAAAGGAGAACAGAAGAGCAAAGACAGAGTAAGGTAGAAGATAAGAGGAGGGGAAGGGAAGAGAAAAAAGAGAGAGTCAAGAGAAGAAGGGGCTTAGAAAAGAGGTCAGACCGGGGAAAGCAAGCAGTGCCTGACAGGGAGATGGCCATGATTTTCCTTCAACAGACTTCTAAGCAGGGTGAGCTCAAAGTGACACAGGGACAATGTAAGGCATTCCAGAGCAAGCAAAGCTCACCACTAAGCCATTCATTCACTCATTCACTCATTTAATCAACCAGTCAGTAAATACAGGTGATCAGTTGACAACTGAGCTCTCCCATACTGGGTGTTGCGAAGCTCTACACTGAAATCTCATTTCAAAGGAAATCTTCAGAATGTGGACATACTTCAAGAGCTTTAACTGAAATTCCTCAGCCTCCCATGATGTGGCTCTCATAATCCCACCAACTCACATGTGTGCAGGCATGTTTATGATAGGAGTGATTCTTCAGTTACTAATTTTTGTTGTTTTAATGACCTAAGGACATTTATAGGTTTATTTTGTATACATGTAACACACACACACACACACACACACACACACACACACACTGAACAAGGGACAGGAAAATTGATCACCAATGGCCCACTCTGCTCCATGGCACCATTTCTAACTAAATAGTTCATTGTTCTGAACACTGAGCTACTCAGTTATTCTTTCCAAAGAAAAACTGACAACTTTGTAGCAAATTTCACAGAAGCCTCCTCTAGAATCTCAACAACTGCATGAAAAGGGTCCTTAACAAACCAGCTCTGTGACTGAACCTGGGCAGCCAGGGACTAAGACTTGCCCAGCACTTACATGAGACATGCACTTCCTGCCATGGCCACAAGGAGCACAGTAATGCCAGGTTTCTCCCCTTGTTTCCTGTGGGCCAAGTCACAGGTTGAAGTGCTAATCACAAACACTGAATGCTCTTCTTATACTCTTATGATTTTTCACTCCACTGCTGGGAAAGGTACGAAAACATTCATGACTTCAAGCTGCCTAGTATTTGCATATGTTTCTTCATCGTTTTATGACTATTTACCAAGATGCTTTCTAGATATTTTCATGGGAAGTATGAATTTCATACTTCTTGATAACTAATGAAATATTACATTTTCTTTCTTTAAAATTTGCTATTCTAAAATATACGCTTTTAGGGGATGTAGAGATGGCTTATCAGCTAAAGCACTTGCCTGCAAAACCAGAGGATCCCTGTTTGACTCTACAGTAGCCAAGTAAGCCAGATGCACAAGGAGGCACATGGATCTGGAGTTCGCTTACAGTGGCTGGAGGCCTTGTCATGCTCTCTCTCTCTCTCCATCCTTCTTTCTCCCTCTCAAATAAATAAATAATTTTTTAAATAGGCTTTTAAGAAGAATCCAGAAAGTAGATCATAATATTCCAGCCATAGGTCAGCAAAATTTGGTTTGTGAGTCAAATCCAACACAATGCCTATTTTTGTCACTTAAGTTTTATTGTAACATAAATACAATTATGTGCCTACATATACTTTATTTCAGCTTTCCCACTACATTAGCAGAACTGAACAGCTGACTTTTGTGGGCCATGAAACCTAGAATATATGCTAATTGTCCTTGTACTTTCAATGTTTGCAACACATGTTCTAAGCAGATAGTTTTGTAAACAGGCATGATTTTGTAAAAAAAAAAAAAAAAAAAGAAAAAGAAAAAGAAAAGAAAGAATAAATAAAATGTTGAACTCCTTTACCAGGGAGTGATTCATTAATTATTTTTCTCAACCACAGTGAAAAAATGGAATTTGTGGTATGTAAATTAAAAATCATATAGTTGCTATCCTATATTAAAGGGGGGTAACACATTTGAACAGAACTTTAGGGAAGACTCCATCATAATGAAAACCAATATCTGATCAAATTGATTGGCTGGAAATTTGAATTAAAATTAAAACGCAATCGCTCTGCTGATAAAGGTGAAGGCACCCAAGTTCACTTGCTTCAGAGTTGACATGGGACATTGCAAGGAGCTCTGTACTGAACATTGGGGGCCTACCAGCTTTATATTAACACTTCTATTAGTAACAATAGAAACACATTGTTTACTTTCAAGCCATTAAAAAGGGGGGTGAGTTTGGGCAACATTATGTTAAGTGAGAAAAGCCAGGCAGAGAAAGACAAATATCACATGTTCTCACTTGCCATGTGGAATCTAAGAAAAGGTGATCTCACAGAAGCTAAGAGTAGTAGAGTGGATACCACAGGATGGAAAGAACAGAGGGATGTGGATAGGGGTGAGGTTAGTGGGCTGGCATGCCGGTACAATTAGATAGAGCAAGACGTTCTGCTGTGCTATTACACCGCAGTGTGGCTACAACTAACAATAACATAGCATGTTTCAAACAGAGATGAGCATGGACATTCTCATTCAAAAATGAAAACTGTTTCAGATAATGGATAGGGTAATTTCTCTTTTGTAATCATTGCACCAAATATACATGTATCAAAAGCATAGCATTGTATGCCACAAATATAATAACGTGTCAATAAAAATTCAAAAGAGCAAGGTATGGACATAGCACAAATCAACCTTGCCATTTCATTCATTTTTTGACATGTACAGCACAGCAGCTTCATTGCCCCATATTCATTGACTTCTTACTGGGGATGTGCCATGATGGTATCAGGATGATATACCAAGTGTGGTGTGGCTGGACAATTCACAAGAAAAGATGAGAAAAATGGAGCAGTTGGCTCACAGAAGGGATTCAGGGTCTATATATATCCAATAATTAGCCATTTGAAAAGAAGTTTTAAAAAACTTAAACTGGATATGTATATTTTATACATTAAGAACAGAGTTTTCCCCCCTTAAAGTTAGTTAAATACTCACTATCCAGAACTCTTTTTTTTTTTTTTAATTTTTCCAGGTAGGGTCTTACTCTAGCTCAGGCTGACCTGCAAATCACTCTGTACTATCCGGGTGGCCTCGAACTTAAGGCCATCCTCCTACCTCTGCCTCTCGAGTGCTGGGATTAAAGGCGTGTGCCACCATGCCAGGCCAGAACTCTCTTTTAATCTTGGAATAGGTGGTCAAAAGCGGACTTGACAATGATCTTTATTTAACAGAAGCATCAGAAGATTTGTAAGTGGTGATTTTAAGACGACTTAGGATCACATCCCTTAGTTGTCATTTCAGGCATGACATGCTATCTGACCATTACCACTAAAATGAGAATGAAGTTTATCTACAAAGGTAAATGTATTCATGACAAGGATAGACCAAAATATGAGATCCAATACATAGATAAGAAGTTTTGATATTGATTGAAAAAGCTCCTTGCAACAAGTAGAAGATGGAATGTTCTCAATGTTTTGAAATGCCACTTTTGGAGAGAGGACAAGAGAGAGGGAGAGAAGGAGAGAAGGAGAGAAGGAGAGAAGGAGAGGGAGAAGGCTAAGGGAAAGGTGAAGGGAGGGAAGAGAAGGGGATAGGAGAGGAGAGAAGAAGAGACAAAGAAGAAATTCTAGTTTAGAAAAACTTACTTCACATAGCTCTGATAAAAGTCAAGTGGAGTTAGATTTATTGAAGAAAGCATTATCACAGAACATAAGCAATGGGGAGTCATTGCAGAAAGGTCTAAGGAGCAGGGGGAGGGGGGGCGGTGTGAGGCTGAGAATGTGTGGCACATGAGCTAGGGATTTTCCAGGCTTGGTGGCAGCAGACACAGGAAGCTGAGCATCTCTCAGTAGAGTACTGGTGCAGTCCATGCAGAGCACAGGCTGGGCCGGCATTTTCACTGAATGTGATGATATACAGTGTCAGACAAAGGCTCTTGTCAAACAGGAACCAGCAGCATGGGCACTAAGCCAGAAAGGAAGGCCTCAAGTACAGGTCATATCTACCAGCTCACCCTCTCCCACTGCATGACCTAACCCTCGTCACTGAGGAGAGGCCACAGATGGCATCTGTAAGTGGAGGATCAAAGACACTCAAAAAATAAACACATGTCATCAGAGACTTACCCTTTAATGAAACTTACACCCCCAGGAAAACTAACAAACACCGTGAGCTTGTGTCCAAATGATGGAACCCAAACCTGAGGAATTTAATCTTCACTCCAAAAGATGTCAGCACTTTCATAAAACAAAAGGAGGCTGTAACACAAATGAAAAATAAATAACATGAGCTAAACTTTAAGACCACAATGTTAAGAATTGATAGGAAGATAAATAAGCTCGAAGACCATGTAGAAGAATTCTTGCTCTACATAAAAAGTCATGGGAAGAAAGAGAAAGAAAAAAATAAGAGAGCCGGGCATGGTGGTGCACATCTTTAATCCCAGCACTTGAGAGGCAGAGGTTGAAGGATTGCTGTGAGTTGGAGGCCAGCCTTAGACTACATGATTACTTCCAGGTCAGCCTGGGCTCATATGAGACTGAAAAGGTAATCAGAAACCTCTCCAAAAAGAAAAGTCCAGGACCAGACGGCTTCCAAGCCGAATTCTATCAAAACTTCATGGAACAACTGTAACCAATCTTTCTCAAAGTGTTCCACATAATCAGAGAATAGGGAAAGCTCCCAACTCCTTTATGAAGCAAGTATCATTCTAATACCAAAACCAGACAGAGACACAAGAAAAGAAAATTATAGACCTATATCCATGATGAGCTTAGATGCAAAGATCCTGAATAAAATCCTTGCAAACCAAATTCAACAACACATCAAAAGCATTATCCACCTGGACCAAGTAGGCTTTATCCCAGGAACACAGGGTTAGTTCAACATATGGAAATCTGTCAATATAATATACTACATAAAGAAGCTTAATCATAAAAACCACATGATCATTTCAATAGATGCAGAAAAGGTCTTCAACAAAATGCAGCACCACTTCATGATCAAAATATTACAGAGAATAGACATGAACAGCTTATACCTCAACATAATAAGGGCCATATAAGAAGCACCCAAAGCCCAAATCATACTTAATGGGGAAAGACTCAAGGAATTCCCATTGAGATCAGGAACAAAATAGGGGTGCCCACTCTCACCTCTGCTCTTCAACATAGTACTGGAAGTCCTAGCCCAAGCAATAAGACAGGAGAATGAAATAAAAGGGATACAAGTTGGAAAGGAAAAGGTGAAATTAGCCCTATTTGCAGATGAAATAACTCTATACCTAAGTGAGCTGAGATCCTCTAACTCAAAACTCTTAAAGGTGATTAATTCTTTCAGAAAAAGAGCAGGATAAAAATCAACACACAAAAATTGGTAGCCTTTCTATATGCAAAGGACAAAGATACAGAGAAAGAAATTATTGGCATTGTCCCATTTTCAGTAGCAACAACAAGAACAACAACAACAACAACAAAAAAAAAAAAACTTGGAATAACACTAACCAAGAATGTGAAAGACTTATATAATGGAAACATAAAAACACTCAAGAAAGAAATTGAGGAGGACTTGATGAGATAGAGAGACCTCCCATGTTCCCGGATATGCAGAATTAACATTGTGAAAATGCAATCCTACAAAAAGTAATAGACAGATTTAATGCAATACCAATAAAAATCCCAACATTATTCTTCACAGAGATACAAAAAAAAAATGATCTCAAAATTCATATGGAATGCCAGAAGGCCACAGATATCCAAGCATAGCCTCAGCAAAAGAAACACCTCTGGAGGCATCACCATACCTGATCTAAAGCTATATTACCAAGCCATAGTAACAAAAACAGAATGCTACTGGAATGAAAACAGGAAAATAGACCAATGGAACAGAATTGAGGGTCTGGAGTTTAGGTCAAGTAACTACAGATACTTGATCTTTGACAAAGGCCATAATAATGTACACTGGAAAAACAGCATCTTCAACAAATGGTACTGGAAAAACTGGAGAACCATATGCAGAAAAATGAAACTAGACCCACATATCTCACCATGCACAAAAATCAAATCCAAATGGATTAAAGACCACAATATAAGCCCGGAAACTCAGCTACTACTGGAAGGAAATATAAGAGGAACTTTCGATGATATAGGAGTGGCAAAACACTTCCTTACCAAAGCCCCAGTAGCTCAGGAACTTAAACAATCACTCAACCATTGGGAACTTATAAAGCTGAAAAGATATTTTCCCAGACAAACATACCATAAGCAGAGCCAATAGACTACCCACAAAATGGGGGGAAAAAAGTGTTGGCTATAAAACTGACAGAAGCCTAATTTCTAGAATCTACAAAGAACTCAAAAGTCTAAACAACAACAACAAAAAAATCAAATAAACCCACTCAATCAAAGTAGGACAGAGAACTGAATAGTGTTCTCAGAGGAAGAAATACAAATGGAAAATACACACTTAAGAAAATGTTCAACATCCCTAACCATCTGGGAAGTGCAAATTAAAAATAAAAACTAGGGCTGGAGAGATGGCTTAGCGGTTAAGCGCTTGCCTGTGAAGCCTAAGGACCCTGGTTCGAGGCTCAATTCCCCAGGACCCACGTTAGCCAGATGCACAAGGGCCGCACACATCTGGAGTTCGTTTACAGAGGCTGGAAGCTCTGGTGCACCCATTCTCTCTCTCTCTCTCTCTGCCTCCTTCTCTCTGTCACTCTCAAATAAATAAATAAACAAACAAAAAATATTTAAAAAAAAATAAAAACTATTGGATTCCACCTTACCCCAGTAAAAATAGCAAACATAAAAAAAAATCAAATGAACATATGCCTTTAATCCCAGCACTCAGGAAGCAGATCACCTTGAGTTCAAGGCCACCCTGAGACTACACAGTAAATCCAGGTCAGCCTGAGCTACAGTGAAACCCTACCTCAAAAAACCAAAATAAATAAATAAATAAAATAAAAATAAATAATCAAGTGAAAACAAATGTTGGCAAGGATGTGGAGAAATAGGAACACTTATTCACTGTTGCAATATGGAGAATCCTAGAACGGTTAACTATAGAGTTAACAACAGACTCAGTTATTCCCTTACTGGCATTTACCATAAAAGCTACACACACCAGTTCACAAATATTTGCTCAAAGATGTTTATAGCTGCCAAATTCATAATAGCTAAGAACTACAATCAACCCAGATGCCCATCATTGGATGAATGTATAACCAAGATGTGGTATATCTACACAATGGAATTCCACTCAGCAGTTAGAAAAAACTGACACAATGAAGTTTATAGATAAATGGATGAACTTGGAACAGATCACATTCAGCAAACTCACCCAATCACAGAAAGGCAATCACTGCAAGGTCTCACTCATCTGTGGCTCCTAACATGGATCAGCCCAAGATGCTGACATACCTAATAGGCAACTCAAGGACCAGATAATAGGGAGGGTAGGGCTTGAAGGGAGGGTAAAGGTGTGGGGGGGGGGACATAAAACTGAACCCAAATGGAACTGGTACTATAAAATCCTATATCCTGGAAGACAGACTAAAAGGTTGAACCCTCATCAGAACCTTGGAGGAAACATTTGAATCGAAGGGCCTGGAGAGGGTGAGATTAAGCCTAACCTTAATTTTCTCCTGTTTCTTTTTCTTTTTTCTCTCTTTTTTATATATTCTTTTTTCTTTTTTTTTCTTCTTTCTTTTCCCTTGGCGCTGCCCTGTAACTCCCAGTACCAGGATGTGGTTAACACCCACAATGAGCTGTTGATCAGAGAAACCTAAAAGGTTTTCCAAAAAAGGACAGACTTCTGTCAGAGCACTTGATTACCCACCAGAGGTTAATGGTGAGACCCTACTACTGAAGATACCATATGCTGTCAGTACGAAACATGGAGAGACCTGGCTAGAATCTAGAGGAGATCCAGTCCCCAGACAGCCCATCTAGTACTAGAAGGTGCTACATGAGCTACTGGGGGAAAGCGGCCATCATCTGTCTGAGTAACTCAAGGTCTAAGCTACTCAGAAGCAAACAACCCGACATGATGCTCACACAAGCACAGTAGTGGCACACAGCTACAGTGGGTAACCAACTGTTCTTGGATTGGCTACCAGTTCTGTTCAGTGGGAAGAAACCCATATCTGTAACTGAGAAACAAATCAGAATCATATCCAGATAATGAGTTTGCTCTCCAATATCAAGCTACCACCAATCTTGGGCTACAAGAAGGGCCTACACCTATTAAGTTCTCTTTAAAATAATGATGGTTATCCCATTTATCTGGAGGTGATTTCACTCTCTGTTGGAGAATCTGCTTCTTTTTCTCAGATGGAAGCAGGACCTGAGGAGAGAAATGGCCCATTGCAATTCACCAGGGGCCCAGCTGAAACTATAGAGGAACTGGGGAAATGAGCGAGAGTATTGCTTTCTCAGTGAACCTGATATTAGCACAAGGGTGAAGGAAATAGACACTGAGGGCATTCAACTCCTCTGAAACCAAAAATCCAGAGATCCAGACAGAGGCTTCTCAGAGTCCATCACTAAAGTAGACCTAAAACAAACCCAACATGGTAAGGGAATTTTGCGGAAAAGGGGGCAAAAAGATTGTTAGAGCCACAAGTTGGGACACTATGCACAAAAACATTGCCTCTTACCCATAACTGATGGCTACCCCCACAATGCATGCCCCACAATCCCCATGGGGATAGCCAGCATCCCCAACTAGAAAGGTCCTTTTATAGGGAGCAGGGATGATGGTAAGTATGGTACAAACATGTGTTGTTTATATACTGAGTATGTCCATAACTAATTATATATATATATATATATATATATATATATATATATATGGCAACAAGTGGAAAGAAAACTATTTGCATATGAAACAAATGAGTTTTAGTGCTGAAAGTAGCAGAATTACTACAATATAGAAGAAAAATTTCAATTGAACGTTTGATGTTTTATGTAGGACAATGTGCATGATCCTCCTAATAGTTTATGAGGGAGGCTCATATGGCTATGATTTTATAGGTGAGATATATAAGGCAATAAGGGAATAAGCAACATTTTTAAAGGAAACAATAATAAATGAAGACACCGAGACTTGAGCCCAACAGTCTAGTTACACTAAGCTCTTACATACATACAGTTTTTAAACACATGTACATTTCTCTCTGCATACAGAGGCATGCAAGGTTTGTTCATTATAACATGATTTCTACTGCAGAGAATGTAGGCATAAAATAGCTACACTGGCAGGGGAATAGATATGTATGTCATTAGAATATGGAGTAGTCAGGGACCACTGCAGAAGAGGAGGCAGAAAGATTGCAAGAGCCTCAGAGTGGGTAGGAATACCCCGAGGCACATCCTACCTGCCCACTCCCACCAGCCTGAAACTGACTGAGGCCTTCATAACCCCACAGTGAATACCAATAACCCCACTGAGGAGGGCCCCCTTGAAAACAGGAGCTTTTGTAAACAAATAATAATAATATGGAACATTATGTTGAGTTTAAAAGATGTATGTGCACAGAAAACCATGGTCAATTGTGAAAATGTATTAAAAAGAATAAAAGCAATTCATATTTCACAACAATATACATATCATGCCCCAAATTAAATGTAGATATTATATATGCATATATATGGATAGATTGAGAGATCAATATGTGCATCTGATTGACTTATTTGAGAAACCTATTCACATTTTTCTTTTCAAATAAATAATTTTTAAATTTATTTATTTGGTAGAGAGAGAAAGAGGCAGATAGAGAGGGAGAATGGGCATGCCTGGGCCTCCCGCCACTGAAAATGAACTCCAGACACATGTGCCACCTTGTACATGAGGCTTACATGTGTCCTAGGGAACTGAACTGGGTCCTTGGACTTTATAGGCAAGTGCCTTAACTGCTAAGCCATTCTGCCAGCCTCTATTCACATTTTTCTTTTCAATAAAGACATAGGAACACGTGATCATTTTCTGCAGCACTTACTATGTGCCAAGCATACATATATCATAGTTGTCATTCATTCTAAAACAAGTCCATATGACTTCTAATATTCTTAATGTAATAATGACAAAAAGCACTGCAGGATTTAGCTTGTTTAAATAACTCACTGAATATATGCCTAGAGAGGCTGAGGTTCAAGCTCTTGTGTGTTCCAAACAACACTGAGATGGAAACCAGTGGAATCGAAGCCTTCCTACAGAGAGATTTTCAGTACTGAGGGAGTACACACAGACCAGCCTTACCACAGCGATCTCGGATAACCAGGTTGCGGCCTTCCTTCAGGTGTATGGTGAGGAGGTATGCGAAGGGGCTGGGGAGGTGACTCAGACCATCGCCAGCTTCCCTGAGTGTCTGCACAGACAAAGAAGGCATTTCAGGTGGTAGAACTTGATGCAAGCCAGAAAATACATGCACAAGCAGTGATATTGCTATCTGTAATGAAGGGGGAAAGACAGCAGCCTAAATGGTCACCTTTCATCACCAAGTCTCACTTGCTTTGGTAGTATGGCTATGCAACTTTACTAGCAAGTTCTGTATATTTTTCCCCAGCAGGAGTTTATCTGAATCCAGAGGCAACATGACTATGCTTTGGCATATGAACTTTCCAATAATTATATGATTGGTAGGTCACTTTCTAAAACACTTAGTACTCATTGAATTACTTGGGATTTCTTACTCTAATATGCAGGCTAGATCCCTGAGAGAAGAAACAGCATATCGAAGCGCAGGACAGGACTTTGTCCACCAGTGTATTCACACGTTCACCTCACATGTAAATCCCTTCATCTTCTTCTCCACTGATAAAATTCCAGTATAAAACATTAGGCTGAGCTCTCTTGTCCACCAAGGTCAAGCTCCTCATCTGTGACCCTGTGCCACATGTGACACTTGGTTCCAGCCCTGCACTCTGTAAGTTAGCCACTTTTTTTTTCTTATTTTTCTAGCACCAGCCCCTGTTATGTCTTCTTACTCTTATGCTCTCCTCCCAGCAACTCCACTGCTTCCCTCATGAAGAATGCAGCAACTCACAAAGGACATAATGTTAAATTCAAGTCCATTTTAAATATCTAATGTATGAGTTCCATGAGATTTTTGAGCCAGTTCAAAGAGGACAGCTAAAATAACTTATCACTCACTTATTAGATATTCAATTAATTGATCCTATGGCTACAGCTGCTCTTGACAACCTTCTTGTGAAAGTTTCAAAGATTTCAAAATAGTTTTGTCTCCTATACTACCAAACTCAGTCACATAGCTGCTATGTATTTTTAGAAGAATCTATTACAGTCTGACGAATCAATAGACCTGAATTTATCTCTTCCAGCTAGAACCTGCAAGGCCTGTTTTTGCAGGTGGATTCAATTCCATGCCCTTTAGAAATAAGATAGATAAAGAAACACAAACAGTGGGTGAGAAGTATTTCCGATGTTGACTTTGGTATTTGTTTTGAAGGAACTCCACTCACAGATTGCTCTTCAGGATGTTGAGCAGTCGTGGAGGCATTCAAGTCGCCATTACCACAGATGTTCTGCAAAGAAAGACGAGCCTCCTTTAGTGAAGCAAACAAATATCCGCCTGTGACAGTATCCTGCCTCAGCTCTTTCCCTCTGGAAATCTGATATTTGCAAGCCGGTTTCAGGTGTGTGGGTTTCTTTCCTGTCTGTGCCACAAGAGGTGAATGCAGAGGTATTGACCTGACTGTGACCTCTGACATCTAAGCCATCAATCAGGGTGTGGATAAGGCCAATTCCCACCATCCTGCTAAACCATGGACATTCCTAGTTCATCTATGTATCTAGCAAGAAGATTGCTTTAATCACCACCAAAAAAAAAAAAAAAAAAAAAAATTGGGGCAGCTCAGGGTCCAGTGACCTGAGTATATCCACAAGCTAGGAAAGGTCTGACATGTGATCTGTAACACATTTCTCAAGATAGATATTATAGGGTTAGCAACTGCACCAAACTAGGAAGCAAAACTTGACATTGCAGTGGCAAGTGTGCTTCCTGGGGTAAATATGCTGTCATACTCACAAACTGAGAAGGGGCAAAATTTACATCACTCAGTATCCAAGCACGAGATGGAGAAGACTAAATTGTGCAGGTTGTGTTTGGTAGCTGAGTGTGAGGATGATTACCAACAAGGGAAAGATGAGGAAAGACAGGAACACACGTACTCCCTTCTTGAAATTTGAGTATGTCCCTGCCTGACACATCAACCTGCTCTGAGTTCTTGTGTGAACAAAGATAGGATTTCCCCCTCCAATCAAGGCTGGGTAACTCCAAGGTTATAGACTAGTTCAGAGACAGGAAAGAGTTTGCAGAGACTGCTTATATAACCACAGACCTCTAAGGCACAGGCCAGGCCTAAAGGCTCTGATAAAATGGATCCTCCCATCCACAGTGATTATCAGGGATGTCTTGGGCACAATTCAAAGATTCTGCCTGGTGGCTAGGATCTCCTCCAAGACACACTCTCAAATAGAGCTGGAGACAATGCCAGAGCAGCAGGGCAACTGTTCAGCAGTGTGAGGGAGAGTGAGAGGTTGCAATTAAACAAAGGCTCTCTGACCCACCACCTCTGCATGAAGTAACATCTAGGTGGCCTTAGCCAGCAGAAATGAGCCTGCACTCCAGGGTGTCAGGAGATTTCCAGGCCCTCAGTCAAGGAGAGTAGCCCATGAGCTCTTGGACTCTATTGTTCTCAAACATTTATCCCTCTAAACCAGCCTCAGGTTGAATGTCCCTAAACCATGAAGACCTTGAGCTCAATTCACATGAAACCCCTTCGGACAGATGGAAGGGGAATTTAGGAACTTTGATCCTGTCTGAAGTGATATCATTCTTCTGGTAGAAAACAAAATAATAACCTAACTATGTGGATCCCAGCCTAATGAAAAATAAACAACAGGTCCTATGGCAAGCAACTTCTGGGTTTCTCTTCATGGCCATCTGTAAAATGAAACTAAGGAGAGGTAGATAGGTAGGTCACACAACAATTAGACTGTTATCTAACTTACCCAATATCAAGAGTCCTTTGCATGACTTTTACAATGTTCATTATCAGCCCTCAGATTCAATCAATTTCTTCCTGAATTATTACACATATTACCACACCTTGATATGCAGAGCCAACAGTGACTGGCACTATCTGGTCCTCTGAAATTCCCCACCACTGTCTCATTTTATTAAATGAATCAATGTTCTACTAAGTCAATACAGTCTGAAGACAGTCTTAGAAAGCTACCAGGGCTGGGAGCAAAATTTCTATTTAAATTGTTTGTTATTTGCCAAGGATCATGGTGGTCTCGTATCTTCCACATTTTAGTGGATGGAGGGATGGATGCATAAGTAGATGGATGGACAGCTAAAACTCAACATACCTAAGACTTGTACACCATGTATAGTCTCTAAAGTTTGTCTCACTGTATTTAGTGGAAATGGTGATGAAATTGCAAATTTAGTCCATATAAGCATCATAATTTACATGGTATTACACATGAACACAGAACCTCTATTTAAATGTGCAGTAAGTCTTCCACTTACAACTACAGGGAAATTCAATGTCAGCAATGACATTAATTCAATATTATGGCTGGTTTTACTCACAGAAGTTACATAACTTAAAGTTATGGTTCCCACAGCCACTGTAACTGTCACACACCATATATAAACACCAAGGTGGGAAGTGATTACCATAAGAACAGAAAAAAATGTTCCGTATGCACAAGAGGACAAGCCACAGCCACTTGGAGACATTGACTTTGGATATTTCCTATGCACTCACACAGAGCCTAAAGAAATATACTTTGAGTAGAAATTGTGATAATTTTGTCACATTTTTGAAACATAATAACTAAATACGTAACAGGTTTTTTATCTAAAAAGCACAATTAATATTTATGTCATTAGGAATGTGTGGACATCATTTGTCATTAGAAGATTATGTTTATAATTCCATAAGCATAATCAAGCTTTGTGGTTGTCTTTATAGTTTACTGTAAATAAAATTAACATGCAATAAGACTGACATATTTCCTGTGTAAGTGTCATGGATTTTAACACAGGTAAGGATTTAAATAATCTCCAATCCAGTCAGGATGCAGAACAGTTCTACCTCCACCTTTCTCCCCCCAGAGAAGATCTCCTTCATCCTGCCCATAGCAACCAGCGAACTATTTTCATCATATAGCTTCCTATTGTTTCAAATATTTCCCACTGGTATCATACAGTCTGTAGACCTCTGGGACTGGCACCTTTCATTTAACATCATGCCTTTGAAAACATCCTGATTGTATCATTGCCCTTAATGATCAGAAAAAGTTCTATCATGTGGATGCATTAGGCTCTTTATCCATTAAACATAAGTTCTAATACTTTATTTTAAAATTTATTTTGAGCATATGTTTGTATGCTTGATGACACACAAGTTTTTATGTCATCAAAGCTACTAACTCACAACAAAAATATCTAATATTTATTTTCTCATATCTAGCAACTGTATCAGTAAAGGCAGTCACCTCTCACATAATACTGCCATTAAGCATTGTTTTTTTTTTTTTTCTATTTGGTTTTGTTTTGTTTTAAATGACAGTGAGTTCACACTGATACTTCCATTCTACTTTATGATATGGAAATTTATGGGAAAGTAACACATAATTTGCATTCCCTTTAGGTGAGGCTCTTCCTCTTACAAGAAAGAAAGTTTATTAAAATTCAGCAGGACACAGGTAGATATGAGAACGGGTACATCAATTATTTACTAAAGAAAGTCTTGTCACAAAAGATCTTCAGAGAAAGACATGAATCTGCATAAAAGACATTTCTTTTTGTATATACTAAATATAATCTTGTACAAACAACACCTCCCAAGTGGCTGTCAGAGGATCTTAGAAGCGAGTACACAGGAAGGCAAACAACAACAGTGTAAGCAATCCAGTCACGGGCTGCTTCAGTTCTCCCTAAACTAGACATATAGCCATGTTACCCACGTCCACAAAAGCTTAACAGAGGAAAAAACATTTTCTGAGGTCAATTACTTCATATTTGAAGACGATTCTACTAAAGCATATGAGTATATACCAAAGTAGAATGTATCAGAAAGATTTATTAAATTCTATAACCCACTCTAGACTCTTGAGAAAATGAGCATTTGAGCAAGCACCTCCAACTGCTGAGTCATCTCTCTACCCTGAAAATGAGTATTCAAAACCAGGGCATCACATACACAAACCCCTGTTGAGTGGAAGAAGTTATAATCCCATAAGAAAAAGGCATCTGGCAGCTACACAGACCAGTAAGCAGCCACTGGAAAAAATGATAAATTGAAAAAGAAACTATCTAAAAAATAGAGGCTAAAATTGTAATGTCTGTTCAAAAACTGTCAGGCCTGCAAATAGCTGAGTGTTTATTTTAAATTTTATTTATTTACACATGTGTGTGAGCATGTGTGTGTGTGTGTGTGTGTGTGTGTACCTCAAGGTCTATTGCTACTGCAAACAAACTATACATATGCACAATTTTTGTGTCTAACTGTAAGTTGGTTAGCCCCTGAGTCAATGCTCCAAAATATTTCTTTATGTACCTGATCATATTTGCTAATGACACTCTATAAAGTTTAATCTTGTTAACTTGATGGGATTTAGAATTGTCATGGAAACAAACCTCTGGGCATGCCTGTTAAGGGAGTTTCTATGTCCCTACATATGAGTCCCTAAATGAGGTGGGAAGGAAAACATACCACACTAAATATAAGCAGCACCATTGCGCTTGAGTCCCAGGATTTCATCAAGAAGAGAAAGTGAGCTGAAAAGAAGTGTTTGTCATGCTCTACTTCCTGACTATGGGCGCACTGTAATCAGCTCTGCTTCATATTTCTACTGTCATAACCTCCCCATTATGATGGACTATAGCTGCCTGCTGAAGCTAAAATAAACACTCCTCTCTCAAGTTGCTTCTTGTCGGGTCTTTTATCACAGCAATAAGGAAAGTGGAGCCGGGTGTGGTGGCGCACGCCTTTAATCCCAGCACTCGGGAGGCAGAGGTAGGAGGATCGCCATGAGTTGGAGGCCACCCTGAGACTCCATAGTGAATTCCAGGTCAGCCTGGGCTAGAGTGAAACCCTACCTCGAAAAACCAAAAATAAATAAATAAATAAATAAGGAAAATGACTAATATATCCCACCACAAACACACACACACACACAAAAATAATATAAAAATAAAATAATAAAATAAAAAGCAGGTGTGTTTAGGAAGTATAGCTACTACTTAATCCTTCCAAGTCCAGATGCCCAAAATCGCATTAAGGGGACAAGGTGGTTACCAGACCATCATGATAGGTACCAGCTTGGCAAAACAAAGTGCTAGTGCACTACAAATGTAACAATGTGCCTAGCAGAAGAAGGCAAGGGTCATACGAAGAAGCCTAGGTGAAATTTCATATTAGCCCAGAAGGAGGAGAATTCGTGTCATACAATGTGAAAAATTCCAACTTCACTAACTAAGATGGGATGGGGTGGCTTTCATGTAGAAATGGAGAGAGGTGTCTCCAGTTAGGTGTATCAAGTTTGCATCTGTAGCTCGAACTATATTAATGATATATTAAGTGCTACATCTAGGATCCATCCACTCTCCTTACAAAAATATAGACACCAAGCTCCCAAAGTGCGACCTTTCAAGAAAAAAAAAAATGACTTTGGTGAGGAAATAGATCTGAACTATACCACATGTCTTCCCTACTAATGAAGTCCATGTTGGTTATAATTTCACCTCTAAGGTCTTTGGGCGACAGTACAGACTGTACTGTCTACATCAAAATGAATGAAAGCTGGACATGGCAGCTCATGGTTTCAATCTCAGCTCTTGGGAGGCTGAGATAAGAGAATCACTGTGAGTTTGAAGCCAGACTGAGCTACAGTGAGACCCTGTCTCAAATAAAGAAAATAACAAAGAAAACAGGAAAATAGAGTCTTTAATTCTCATTGCAAATTTGCTGGAATAAGCCCTGCTAACTCAGTTTTATGAACATTTAATTATTATGAGTCAGTCCGGAGAGACAAATGTGTACTGGAGAGGTAACAGAGTTCTTAGGGCACAATGACCTGCTCAAATCACTGACATCCTTACCAGTGACACCTTTGCTACACACTGATTTGCCTACTTATCCTATCTCCTCTTCCTGTTGGAGTCCTCTCCTCTCTCTCCCAGTGCCTATCCAAAGCAGTTGGAGGTTATTGCTCAGCAAATTAAAAGTACCGTGCTGAGGAAATGGCACAGAACTGGGAAAACCGTGACAGACAAGCAAGCTTTCACCTGGCCATTGAAGAATGAAAAGAAGTTCCATAAAAGAAAAGAGTGAAAAGGAAAATGAAGTAGATGTGATATGGATAAATGAAGGCTTCATAACACATTAAAAATAAAGGAATAGAAACAATTTAGCATTGTACTTTGGTCATTGATTGAAAAAGTAGATATATGATGGTGAAGTTGTGTTTGTAGGCTCTTTAGAAGACTGACGGTTTATCCACAGAACTTGAGACCAGTTTTCTACAAGATATTCAATATGACATGACTGAGGCTCAAGAGAGTTTGGTGAAATCTGCTTCTACCAAGTACCTTCTATTCCTTCTCTGCTCTCTCCAATACTGGGTTGATGGCTGGTCACCACCCTGCACTGACTCTGTCTGTCCTCTATGTTGTCACATGCCTTCTTCCTTTGTTTTCTCATTCCATCTTCCCAAAAGTGTGAGCTAACCCTTTACTTTGCTTGCTGGTATTGGTAGTGTTGGAAAGGAGCTGAATAATTCAGAGATAATAGATATTCAGGGTCTTGTCCCTCTGCTGCAGGCTCAGCTCAGACAGGCACCAAATTAGCACAAGCACACAACAAACCTGACAGACCTCAGGTGAGTCCCTCAGACAACAGAGCTTGCTGTCTCCCTCTCGGAAAAGCTACAATTATCACAACACATACACTAAAAAAAAAAAAAAAAAAAAAAAAAAAAAAACCTTTCATTACCCTTATTGTATGCCAAAGGCTGGTCACAAGCCAACTCATGACTTCCTCCTTATTTCTTCCCCATTCCATGAAAGTTATAGATGCCCACAAGATATTCTTGAGGAACAAACAGATAGGTCAGACTTTGGATTTAGATTAACTGATGTTAAGACACAAATGGCATGATTTTGGCTGGCCTTCCATTTCCATTTTAAAAAAAAAGTAGGGCTAGAGTGATTGCTTAGTGGTTAAGGCACTCACCTGCAAAGCCTAAGGATCCCGGTTTGATTCCCCAGTATCCACATAAGACACATGCACAAGGTGGCACATGCATCTGGAGTTCATTTACAGTGGCTGGAAGCCCTAGCATGCCCATTCTCTCTCTCTCTCTCTCTCTCTCTTAAATAAATTTTGCCAAAAACAAAAATAATAAATTCAGATTTTATGTTAGCATCAGACTTGGACTGAAAGATATATATCTACATCAGACTTTCTACTTTCAACTAATATCATATAAATGAAGATTCAGAGTACTCTTTTTCAAAAAAAATATTGATTTCATTACATCGTAAAGTTAAGAAAGGGCATGATGAAAACGTTCACAACCCACATGAACCAAAGTGAGTCACAGTAAAGACATCTGTGCGTTTATATTCAGTTCTAAACAACTCAAATAGCCAAGGCATGGAGCAAGACCAGATGAGCAGCCCAGATAAATGGAAAAATAAATGTATATGTTCATAGCGCAGTACTGTTCAATGAGAACAAAGAACAACAGCATGTAAGTTGCAGATAAATGGATGGAACTGGAGCTTATTCTGTTAAGCAAAATAAGCCAGACTCAGAAAGACAAGTGAGGATGATTAGGCAAAAGGAAATGTGGTCCCCAGAATGGAGCCAGGGAATAAATAATAGCAGCATGGGGTGAGTGTCATCAAAGTACAGCATATTCATGTACACAAACGTCATAACAAAGCCCATACCTCTGTGCCACTAATATATGCTAAAAAGACATTTAATTAATGAAACACTAACACAACTTGTAAGTAGGGTCCAAACTGACATAGAGGTGGGCACATGTGCAAGGTGGGGAAAGATGGTCATCATAGATTTAAGTTCAGTTGGGTGATGTGGTGGTTTAATTTAGTTGTCCCCCATAAACTTAGGTGTTCTGAATGCTGATTTCCAGCTGGTGGAGATTAGGGAATTAATGCCTCCTGGAGGCAGAGTATTATTGGGGTCGGGCTTATGGGTGTTATAGCCAGTTTCCCCATGCCAGTGTTTGGCACACTCTTATTCCTGTTATCTACCTGATGTTGGCCAGAGGATGATGTCCACCCTCTGCTCATGCCATCATTTTGCCTGACATCATGAAGCTTCCCCCTCTAGCTTTTAAGCCAAAATAAACCTCTTTTGTTCCCCCACAAGCTGCTCTTGGTTGGTTGATTTCTACCAGCAATGTGAACTTGACTGCAACAAATGAGCTAACTATAAACATTGCTATCGTTGAGTTCTGTATTAAACATTGGTTGAGCATTTGCTATCTGCCAAAACCAGGGAGGCTCTTAGGAAAGGATGAATTAAATATCTCTCACCAAGCCATGCCCACTCTCCACATCAACATACATAAAATCAGGGAGAGGAGCAAAGGAAAAGATAGTCTATTCTATGTGGGGAACTTGGCTCCTCAGGCAACGGGAGAAACACCCAATAAAGGTGGCAGGCAGCTAAAGAGAAGGTGGGTATGCAGCAGAATGCACACTTGGCTACTAAAGATCCTAAGGGCAGTGTCATTAGCTAAAGTCTAGTCCCTCCATCCTCTGTATATATCCCACCAACAAATACTGAAAAAAATAATATTGTACACTTCCTAGGAAAGACCATCAGAAATTATAATGGTTTAAAAAGAAACGGCTAAAAGTAAAAATCGACTAATCCAGAATAGCTTATTCTTGAAGGGTTCTGTTTATCCTTGACGATCTAGGTTTAGCCTAGAGAAGAGTAAAAT
Organism: Dipus sagitta; assembly: GCA_036346955.1. Taxonomy (NCBI): domain Eukaryota; kingdom Metazoa; phylum Chordata; class Mammalia; order Rodentia; family Dipodidae; genus Dipus; species Dipus sagitta. The sequence goes on along the minus strand of CM070772.1, from coordinate 126,870,541 downwards.
CAGCACCACCTATCCATTACTGACTGGAGCATCACCACAGATCATTAAAAAAGTAAAGATAAAAAGAAAGAAAACAAAAGAAACCAAAAAGATCTGATTAAATGGATTATCAAAATCATGATTTAATAACATGGTGACTGAATTTAAATTTAAGTCATGTTAGAAATACTATATTTGCCTCAAAACTATATAGCTGATCACCCTTACCAAAATGCAAAAGCTCTGTTAAAGTAACTGAATCAATATGCCTGCCTATTTGTTACTAAGAATTTTTTTCAAAGAATATAAGTGAAGTTACTTGCAAATGAGGACATACACTTGTGCACAAGAACATACCAGCATATCAAAGACTAGGAAGTGCTACACTTCTGATGGGCAAAGGGAGACACATGGGTATCACTTTCTTAGGATTAGTGTGGGTGGTATATCCACAAGAGTAATTAATCATGCAATAGGATGGAGACAGAGAGGGATAAGGGCATGAGGAAAACAGGTAAAGAGGAAAAAGATACATTAAAGAAGATAAAGAGGGAAAGAGATAGAGTGAGAGAAAGAGGGAGGGGGAGAGAGAGAAAGAGATATATTAAAGGAAAATTTATACTCAATTTATTTGTCAGGTAACAGGAAAAAGAAAAGTCATCCAACTGGGCTTTTAATGATTAAACTGTCCCAGAAAGGTTGTTTTGTAATAGTTTTTAAATATATAGAGGTCAAGTCTAAAACTAATGGGAACACCAGGTGCAATCAATATCACATTAATTTAAACTCTTGTAAATGGCATTCTCCCCCATCCAAGATAACCACAAAGATAACTCCTTCCCAGATTTTCCAAGGGCAATGCAAGCACTTTATGAAGATAGAAAGTGGAAAGTGTCTGGGGCTGGCCTCACCTCTGGCTCCTCCAGTGCATCCCCTCCAATGGGAAGTTTCTGCAGATCCAAGATGCCCTGGCTGGAGGCCCGTCTCTCTGCTGCTGGAGAGGAGTGGACCTCCTCCGAGTCTGTGTCCATCCCATGGAGGTGGCTCGCTTCCTCCTGGCTCCAGTCCACCTCTTCTTCCGACTGCTTCAGGGAGCTGCTGCTGCTCTTGGGAACAATGCCCGCAGTGGACAGGCTGTTGGGCACTGAGGTGTAGGATGACTGAGGCCCCGAGTAAGGCCGACCTTCTGGGGCCAAGGCCTCGGCCTCCAGGAGATCTGGCACGGAGAGACTAAGGCGCCGGTCCAGGTGATGCTGCACCCTTAAATCCAAGGGCTTGTTCGATGTCTTCTTAGCCTTCTTCTTGCTCAAGTTGATTAACAATGGCCTGGTCCGTTGTTTTAATGAACCCCAAACAGACGGTTTGTCCAGATCCATGACTGCATGAAGAATCAAGAATGCACTCCACAAGAGTGTACCTCTACTGAAAACAACCTCGACTCCTAGAAAACAGATCATAGAAAGAGGACATGAACCTTCCAGGGTGTCTGGTCATATGTGAGGCAACACAACTCAGATAATCCACTTTGTCTTAGAGAGCAAAAGTAAAACAATAAATTCATCATATCCTCAACTATGAGGAAAAGCATTAAGAAAAATAATCCTTAAAACTTTTATTATAGAAGGCACTTAAAATAGCAATAATCAGACTGGAGAAATAGCTAAGCAGTTAAAGCACTGGCTGGCAAAGCCAAAAGACCCAGTTTTGATTCCCCAGTACCCACATAAAGCCAGATGAACAAGGAAGCATGTGTATCTGGAGTTTGTTTGCACCTATTCTTTCTCTATTTGCTTCTCTCTCTCTCTCACTCCCCCCTCTCTAAAAAATATTTAACAAAATAAAATAACAACAAGTAATAGGGTTATCAGTATAAGCCGATCCTTGGAAGGAAGACTACTTATTCGTCTCTGGGGAATATAGAGTTTAGATAGTTTCTAGATCAGTCACAATGGATTTTCTCCATCATAAGCAAGGGTAGGGCACCTATGTCTCTCTCTAAACCAAAGGACACCAGATGTTTCCAGTTTGAGAAAGTTATTAAGTCATTAAGACATGGTGGAACAGGTAATGTCTCTTATAGCTATCCAAACTTGTTGTTCAAACATTACAGATGACAAAACTATACCTAAATTAAACAACACTGCTGTGTTCTAATAAAACTTTATTCACAAAACAGCAGACAAAAGAATGTCAATCCCTACTTCAAACAAGCTCTCTTCCTTTCTAAATTTAGGTGTTTGTTCTAAAGGAAAAAAACATGCTCATTTGAACTTGGATTCCATCTAATACCTATCCAATTGATGTTACCATGATGGTGACTAGAAAGAAAAATATTTGTCAGTATAGACTTCTGCCCTTGCTCAGAACTGACAGAAGTACTATGATGGAAGCCTTCCAAAAGCAAGCTTCAGAGGGTCATCATGCATGCAAATGTGAGGAGGACAAAGTGGCTCAAGTGCAGTTGGCAGTGAGGACAAGGTAGCCACACAGATATATAATCAAGGGGAGTGACAGCACCCTGGAGAAAGTGGTGATTTAAGATGTAACAGCTTGGACTCATCAGAGATCAAATCAAAATCAAATTTGGAGAAATAACCCAATTCTATGTGCCAAATGCTTCATAGTAAGTCTTTCCTTGGGGGAATGAATATGATCAGGACACTGTGACCTCTTTGCTCTATACTTGCTTTGTCACATTTGGTTGAGGAAGAAAAATGACAAGAGCCTGAGTAACACACCTGTGCTTGCACACATGCATGTGCATGTTTGTGACATGCTCACACACACACACACACCCCAGACACTTCGTAAAATCAAGCACTCCATGTTCTCTCTCTCTCTTCCTATATTATTTATTCTAAGAAAAGGTATCTTAGTGCTGGAAAGAGCAGTTCAGAAAGTCCACAAATTAGGGTTCTTACAGCCACTAGCCTCCTGAAGGTGAGCACACAGCTCTGCAGCTCTTGTCTCTTGACCATCAGCACAGGCAAGAAATTCTTCTAGAATGCTTTTGGTGTCTCCAGTACCACAGACCAAGTCCCTGGTCTCTAGAGGCAGACTCCCTGGGTTCAAATTCTGTAGCCTCACTGTTATACCAAGGGTAAGCCACCTCTCTCGGTCCCAGTTTTCTCTATTCCCTAATGGGGAATATTGAGTTCACATATGAAACAAGGTAAGACCAGAACCTCTAATGAATTCACGTACTCAGCCAAGGTCTGCTGTTTTCATCATTATTGCCATTGTCATGTGTCCTACTTCGATATCTTAGTCAAGGGACCGGACCTAAAAACCCTGTTGTTCCCACTCCACAGATATGTTTGTCATGGGTCTATGGAGAAGATAAAAATGAAAAAGTTCATGTAAAATACTCAAAAGACCTGCCAGAAGCTACACAGTGAATTCCAGGTCAGCCTGGGCTAAAGCAAAACCCTACCTTGAAAAAAAAATAAAAGTTGCTAGGGTTATTATAAATGTTAAGTACAGTATCAGTCTTTTTTTAATTTTACTTAGTTTAGTGGTGTTTTCTAGTGTTATTCCCTAATGTGCCTGCTAAAATTTACTTTATTTCATCTCATCCAGGCAGTGATTTCATGGGTCCAAAGAAATCCAGAAAAACATACTTTTTGTTTTGCAAAAGCATTCTGACCATAATTTCTTCTAGTCTATAAGTAGTAAAGACATATGTATACTAATCACAAGCATACAAACGCAAAAATTCTCACATTAAAAACAATTTTTTCTTAATGATATGTATAAATTTAACTTTAATATGGCCTCTCATACCTGAAAAATGTCATTAACAATATATACTCAAGAACAAAGGGGCTGGAGAGATAAATTAGCAGTTAAAGATACTTGCTTGCAAAGCCAGATAGCCTATGTTTGATTCCCCAATATTTACGTAAAATCAGATGGACTAAGTGGTCCATGTGTCTGGAGTTTGTATGAAGTGGCAAGAGGCTCTGGTGGGCCCATACTCACTCTCTCTGTCTGCCTTTCTCTCTCTCTCTCTCTCTCTCTCTCAATAAATAAATAAATAAACATTAAATAAAGAGAAACTTAAGTCAACAAAGGTTTATATTTGTAGAAAAACCTAGTGAGACTAATCCATGTATTTGAATATTAAATTATATCATTTTCCTTATCTCAATGGATATTTAAAAATAAATTTGAACATAATGGTTCTATTCTCTATGAAGACATAAGTTTATAGGCTATTTTTACAAACAACCAAAGGACAAGTTTAAAGCATAACCTGCATGGGAAGAGAAGTATAATAGTCAACAATGAATTCTTTCCAAGTATATATATATATATATATATATATATATATATATATATATATATAGAGAGAGAGAGAGAGAGAGAGAGAGAGAGATATCAAACTGTACCCTAGAAATAAATACAAGAGACAGGAGAGAGAGAGAGAAAATGGGCACACCAGGGCCCTTATCTATTGAAAAGAACTCCAGACACATGAACCACTTTGTACATATGGCTTTACTTGGGTACTGGGGGAATCAAACGCAGGTAGTAAGGTTTCTTAGGCAAGCGATTTAACTGTTGAGCTATCTCTCCAGCACGATAGGTACAATTATTTTGTTCTTTCTTTTCTTCTTCTTTTTTTTTTTTTTTGTCTCACTCTAGCACAGGCTGACCAGGAATTTATTATGTAGTCTCAGGCTGGACTCGATCTCACAATGTTCCACCTACCTCAGCCTCCCAAGTGCTACGATTAAAGGCATGTGCCACCATAATTGCCTCCAATTCTTTTGTGTTTTTTTTCATTTTTTTTGTTTATTTATTTTATTTATTTGAGAGTGGCAGACAGACAGAGAAAGAGGCAAATAAATAGAGAGACAATGGGCACACCAGGGCCTCCAGCCACTGCAAAGGAACTTCAGATGCATGTGCTACCTTGTGCATCTGGCTTACGTGGGTCCTGGGGAATCGAGCCTCAAACCAGGGTTCTTAGGCTTCACAGGCAAGCACTTAACCACTAAGCCATCTCTCCAGCCCCAATTCTTTTGTTTTAACTCAAAATAAAAAGTATATTAAACTCTATTCAAACATGCAATTGAGCTGCATGGACAGTGTGCAGCCAGGCATGGCAGTGTACAGTGAGTAGAGCCCTGTCTCCTGGCTCCTCCTAGTGCCCTGGTCTGGGTTCCCTGCGATGGTCTGTGTACTGGAAGGTGCAGTGATGTGTAATGAGTAGGCCAGACCTCTGTTTCCTGGCTCCTCCCAACTCCCTGGTCTGAGTCCCATGCACCAGTCTATGTGTAGGTGGGCTTAGTGGTATGGAGTGAGTAGGCCAGAACCCTATTTCCTGGCTCCTCCCAGTTCCCTGGTCTGGGTTCCCTGGGCCAGACTGTGTGTGTCTAGGCAGCTCACAGTAAGTAGGCCAGATCCCTGTTGCCTGGCTCCTCCCAGTCCCCTGGTCCTGGTAGGTCCCACTGTGCATTTCTTGGGGAGGCCTGGTCCCTATATGAGCACTGGAATCAGGATTTTTGCTCTGGTATCCTGACTGGCCAACATCCCTGTTCACCTGAGTCAGAGGGTGCACAAGCCAAAGGACAAAAACTTGCTTCCTCCTCAATAAAACAAAGAGTCTTCCTAAAATGGGTAGACAATAACACAAAAAAAGCCAAAGCCCACAAAAGTCAGAAAACTGAGAGATCTCCACCAAGGGTGCCCAGGCTTAACTTGATTGAAGAAAACATTAGAACCCTCCAAAGAGATAGGAGTAAATTGAAGGTGAGTCAAGAAATGGAAGGTATCAACAACTGGTTGATTGAGTTTAATGATAACTTGATCGAATGTAGAATAAATTCCAGGAAGCATCAAGAAAATCAGAAGTCAAATAGAAATCATACCTCAAAAAAAAAAAAGATGGACACAATGCAAAATAATACAACAGAAAGTAAAAATAAAATAGAAATTATAAAACCTCTCTAGGACTCATCACCAACAGAGTTACTCATGTGGAAGACAAAACAACTGACCTGTAGGACAAGACAGAAGAAATTGATTGGGAGGCCAAAAACTTTGCTAAGTTCAAAAATCAAGTGAACAGAATACAAGGGAACTGTGGGAAACCCTAAAACAACCAAACATCCAGACCATGGATATACCATAAAGAGAAGAAATCCAAGCCAGAGACAGAGAACATAGTCAACAAAATTATTGAAGAAAATTTTCCAAATCTCTCAAAAAAGTGGCCCATCCAGATACAAGAAGCCCACAGAACACCAAACAGACAGGACCAAAAAAGAAACTCTCAGAGACATATCATAGCTAAAACTCTTAACAAGGAAAACAAAGACAGAGTGCTAAAAGCAGAAAGAGGGAAACAACTCACAACATACAAAGGCAATTCCATCAGATTTCTCAATGGAAACCCTGAGAGACAGAAATGCCTGGCATGGAACACTTCAAAGTCTAAAAATCTACAGCTTCCAGATCAATCTACTTTACCCAGCAAAAGTATCCCTCATAATAGACGGTGAAAGAAAACTTTCCATGACAATAGTCAACTTTATAATTATATGAACACAAAGCCAGACCTACATAGAATACTTGAGGGAATACACCACACAGAACAGTCAAATAACCAATCTCAAGAGCCAACAAGAAGAAGGTCACAATCTCAAAAAATAGACCAGGGCCAAAATAGTACAAAACACAAGAAAGCACCAAACCCCAAAAGCACCTCATCATGGCAGGGATTAATTCAAACCTCACAGTAATAGCATTATATATGAATGGTGTAAAGACACAGATTATGCCGGGCGTGGTGGCGCACTCCTTTAATCCCAGCACTCGGGAGGCAGAGGTAGGAGGATCGCCGTGAGTTCGAGGCCACTCTGAGACTCCATAGTGAACTCCAGGTCAGCCTGAGCTAGAGTGAGACCCTACCTCGAAAAACCAAATAAATAAATAAATAAATAAATAAAGACACAGATTATCAGCGTGGATCAAAAAGATGGACCCTTCTATCTGCTGTCTTCAAGAAACCCATATCACTACTAAAGACAGACAGTTCCTCAGGGAAAGGATGGAAAATGATTTTCCAAGCAAATGGAAATAAAAAAAAAAGTGAGTGTTGCTATATTAATATCTGCTAAAATAGAATTCAAACCAAAAGTAACCAAAAAGGACAAAGAAAACCACTTCTTACTCATCAAGGGAATGATCCAACATGACCAAATCACATTTATAAATATGTATGTGCCAAACACAGGTGCACCACAGTTCATAAAACAAAATCAACTCAACAATGAAACAGAAATAAACACCAAAACCATCATAGTCGGAGACTTCAATACTTCAATATCATCAATAGACAGATTATCCAACAAGAAAATCAACAGGGAAATAATAGAGCTCAACAACATCACAGTTCAACTAGACCTAACGATTATCTACACAAAATTCCACTCCAACTCTACAGAATACACATTCTTCCCAGGAGTCCACGGAACCTACTCCAAAATTGACCATATACTAAGCCATAAAGCATAATTCCATAAAGTCAGGATAATTGAAGTACCTTTCTGCAACATGTCAGATCACAATGTTTTAAAGCTAGAAATTAACAACAAGAGACACATCAAGAACTCCACCAGCTCCTGAAGACTAAACAACTTATAGAAGAAATCAAAATGAAATTGTAAAATTCCTGGAACTGAATGAAAATGCAAACACAACTACCAAAACTTATGGGACACAATGAAGGCAATCTTAAGAGGAAATTCATAGCACTAAATGCCTTCATTACAAAGACAGAATGATCCCAAATTAATAATCTGACTTTCCACCTAAAGACACTAGAAAAACAAGAAGAATCCAACCCAAACAACTACAGATGGAAAGAAATAATCAAGATTAGAGCAGAATTTAATGAATTAGAAACTAAGAACACAATTTTAAAAATCAATGAAACAAAGATCTGGTTCTTTGAAATAATAAACAAGATTGACAAACTCCTGGCCAATTTCACCAAGCCAAAAAAAAAAAAAGTCTCAAATTAACAAAATCAGAAACAAAAGAGCAGAGATCACAACAGACATCAATGAAATTGGAAGAATCCTCTGGGCATACTTCCAAAAGCTCTACTCCAAAAACATTGAGTAATCTTAAAGAAATGGATGAATTCCTAGACACATAACACCTACCAACACTAAACTCAGAGCAGATTAATCTCCTAAACAAACCCATCAAATCCATAGAGATTGAAAAGATAATCAAAAGCCTCCCCAAAATGAAAAGTCCAGGACCAGGTGGCTTCTCAGCTAAATTCTATCTAACCTTCATTGAAGAACTAAAACCAATTTTTCTAACTTTTTTGCATAATCAGAGGTCAGGAAATCCTCCTGTACTCCTTTTATGACGGTATCATCGCCTTAATACTAAAACCAGACAGAAATGCAACAAGGAAAGAAAACTATAGGCCTATATCCCTAATGAAGTTAGACGCAAAGATCCCAAACAAAGTCCTTACAAAACAAATTCAGCAATAGATCAAAAGGGATGCAGGGATGGTTTAATACATGGAAATTGCTCAACATAATACACCACATAAATAAACTTAACCATAAGAACCACATGATCATCTCAATTGATGCACAGAAGGCCTTTGACAAAATAAAACACCACTTCATGATCAAAACACTGGAAAAAATAGGCATGGGGGGTTTATATTTCAAGACAATAAAGGTGATATATATATCTTCAACAAATGGTGTTGGACAAATTGAATAACCATATGTAGTAAATGAAATTAGATCCACTCATTTCGCCATACACAAAAATCAAGTCCAAATGGCTTAAAGACCTCCATATAAAAACCTGAAATTCTTCATTCAACTACTGGAAGAAAAAATAGGAGGTACTCTCTACGATATAGGACTGAGAAAAATAGGACTGGTTTCTGAATAAAACCCTAGTAGCCCAGGAAATTAAACAAGCACACAACCAATGGGATCTCATGAAGCTACAAAGATTTTGCACAGACAAACATACCATAAGCAGAGCCAATAGATTACCCACTGAATGGGAGGAAATCTACACCACCTATACCACTGACAGAAGCCTAATATCTAGAATCTACAAAGATCTCAAAAACCTAAACAAACAACAACAAAATCAAACAACCCACTCTAAAAGTGGGACAGAGAACTGAATAGGGAGTTCTCAGAGGAAGAATTACAAATGGCTAACCCACACTTAAGAAAATGGTCATCCCTAACCACTAGGAAAATGCAAATTAAAACAATGATGAGATTCCACCTTACCCCAGTAAGGATAGCAAATATTAAAAAAATCAAATGAAAATAAAAGTCAGCAAGTATGTGGAGAAATAGGAACATTCATTCACTGTTGTTGGTAATGTAAGCTGGTACAAACACTGTGGAAATCAATATGAAGACTCCTGAAAAGGATGAATATAGAGTTACCAACAGACCCTGTTATTCCCTTATTGGGCATTTACCCTAAAAGCTCCACATCTCAGTTCAGAGATGTTTGCTCAACCATGTTTATAGCTGCTCAATTCATAATAGCTAAGAACTGGAATCATCTTCAGTGCCCATCATTGAATGAATGGTTTATCTACACAATGGAATTCTACTCAGCTGTAGAAACAAGAAAAAAAAATGATGCAATGGAACTTGCAGAAAAATGGTTGAGCTTGGAACGGATCACTCTAAATGAACTCACAATCACAAAAAAACAATTGTCACATGATCTCACTGATCTGTGGTTCCTAACCTGGATCAGCCCGAGTTGCTGACATACCTGAATGGCATCTCCAGGCTTGGACAATAGGGAGGGTAGGGCATGAGGGAAGGAGAAGGGAAGGGGGGGACACAAAACTGAACCCAAATTGAGCTAGTATGATAGAATCCTATATCCTGGAAGTCAGACTAAAAGGTGGAACCCTCAAGAGGCCCTTAGGGGGAGCATCTGAATCAAAGGGCCCTAGAGAAGGTGAGACGACGAAGCCTAACATAAATGTCTCATGTTTCTTTCTTTGTCTTTTTCGCTTTCCTTCTACGTTGGTGCTGGCCTGTAATTACCTGTACCAGGATGTGATTTACAACCCCAATGAGCTGTTCATCAGAGATACCTACAAGATCTCCCAAAACAAACAACACAGACTTCTGTCAGGGCACTTGATTACCCACCAGAGGTTAATGGTAAGATCCTACTGCTGAAGATGCTGTCGGCACAGATCATGGAGAGACCTGGTTAGAATCTAGAAGAGAATCAGTCCCCAGACGATTAGCCCATCTAGTGCCAGAAAGCATTATGTGAGCTACCAAGGGAAAGTGGCCAACATCTGTCCAAGGAACTCAAAGTCTAAGCAACTCAGAAGTAAACAACCTGACATGAGCTCACACAAGTGAAATAGTGGAACACAACCATGGTGTGTAACTAACCACTGTGGGATTGGCTGACAGATCCACTCAGTGGAAAGGAAACCATATCTGGAACTGGGAAACAAGTCAGAATCATATCCAGATAACGATTTTGCTTTCCAATATCCACCTCCCACTAACCTTGGCATATAAGAGGGTCTACACACTTTAAATTCTCTCTAATAATGGTTATCCCATTTAACCAGTGCTGACTTCATTCTCCATTGGAGATTCTGCTTCTCCTTTTCAGATGTGAGCAGGATCTGAGGAGATAAATGATCCAGAGCATTTCACCCCAGCCCCAGCTGAAACCACAGAGCAATTAGGGAAATGAGTGAGTGTTGCTTTCTTGGTGAGCCTGATATCAGCACAAGAGTATAGGAGATACACACTGAGGACACTCAACACCTACCAAAGCAAGAGACCCAGAGGCTCCTAAGAGCCCATCGCTAAAGCAGACTTAAAATGCACCCAATATGGCTCAGGGAATTTTTCAGAAGAGGAGGCAGAAAAATTGTTAGAGCCACAAGTTGGGACATTTTGCACAGAGACATTGCCTCTCCCCCATAACGAAGTGCTGCCCCCATAATGCATGACCCACAATCCCCATAGGGTTGACCTGCATCCCCAATAAGGAAGGCCTCCTCAGAAAAGGGGAAAAGATGAGGGAAAAGATGGTACTAACATGTGTTGTTTACATACTAAATATGTTTATATCTAATAAAAATAAATTTTAAAAATGTAATTCATGCTTTGCAAAGAAATAGAAGTGACATCTCTTCATAAAATAAGACAGACTATCCCACCTGAAAACAGCTTTTTTCTAATGAGCAAAAATAAGCATTCTGCTTCTCCAAACCACTAAGAGCTAGACAATTTCTTCACAGGAAACAGCCCAAAACCAAGGCACCTAATGGACGCATCACTTACTATGGTTTCAACCATCCTCCACAGCCAGCTGCTGGTAAGTGTCCAAGTGGAAGAATAACAACAAGCCTCTAAAACACTAGCCGCTAAGTGCGATTCAAGCAAACCACAGCACTAACTGAATATGAACCACAAACAAGGATACAAGTTCTCAGAATGACAATAGCAGATTTTATTTTTTTTCAAGAGCTTATCATTGCTGGTCAGGAACAAGAACTCAAATTGTATTTCTCAAAGTTCCTCTACAGTGTAACTTGGAAAAGGTTTATTTTTGCAATATAAATATAAATTCAAAGAGCAACAAGTAATACCTTCTACCACTCTGCGTGTGTGCATGTGTGTGTGTGCTGGTATATGTGTAGAAGTGCTTACAGGTGCAGAGGCCAGAGTACAACCTCAGGTACTGTTCTCAACCACCATCTACCCTTTTCTTTATAGAGACAGGGTCTCTTACTGACCTGAGATTACCTAATTAGACTAGACCAGTTAGCCAGTAAACCCAGAAGTCCACTGTTGTAGTCAGTTCCACATTGCTGGGATGAAACTCCAACCAGGAACAGTTTAGGAGAGAAAGGGATTTATTTCGAGCTTACGGACCCAGGGGAGAAGTTCCCACAGTGGTAGAGAAGCTGCTTGCATATATCCAAGCAGAGAAGAAACATCACCATACAGCAAACACCAAAAACAACAAACACAAAACTGGCAGCAACAAACAGGGGGACCCAGGCAGAGCTCAAACCTCTCTGCATACCTTTGGCCTGGAAATCAGATCCACCGCCAACACACCTTTGGGCTGCACCCCAAGACCCATGCCAGTGACACCTCCTCGAGCCAGGTGGCTGGAGTCAAGCTTTAATAAAACACCTGAGTCTATCGAGAGCATACATTCAAACTACCACATCCACCTTTCTCTGCCTTCCCAGTACTGGGATTGCTACTATGAAACAATTCTTTAATGTGGGTCCTGGTGATTCCACTCAGATTCCCACACTTGCAACATGAGCAGTTTACAGACTTAGCAATCTCCCCAATGACACCCACCAAGTGTATCAGTTTGAAATCAAAGCATCCCCTGCTAGAATTCTGGGAGGATGGAAAGGTCCAACTAACAACATACTTTGTAGTATTTTCTCTTTTATCTCCTGAAAAGTAAGGGAAGTTAAGTAGAGGAATGTCTGATGAATAACTCCTAGTTTCAGGTAACTTTAATTCTTAAGAGACCAAATCTGAGATTTTAGTAAAAATTCCTGCAACTCTTATAGTAACTTTAACTATGTCTGGAAAAAATAAGTTAATTTTAAAAGCTGAGAAGTCACTCATAACCATGGCAAGTATCTTAGGCATGCCTCCTACTTCTGTGCTCTTAGTTTTTGCCCAAAATACTAGTGAGAATCCAAGATCATATGTATTAAAGGAATTGGAAAACAGTCATTCAATTAAATACCATATCAGTGAGCTTTGTCAAAATTTTCCTGATTGTCTTTGCCTTGAATAGTTGTCAACAACCTTTTAGCTTACATATCACACATACCACAATGTCTTCTGTACTCAGTTCACGGTAATTTTCAGAGCCCTGGAAATAAGGACAGCAATCCAAGATTTCAGCATTCATTATGTATTCTCACATGAAATTCTGTTTCTTCTGTGCTATATTGGGTTTTCTTTGTTTACTTTTTAAAAGCTATATAAATATATATACAATATTATATAGCACATACACATACTGATGATTCACCTCATGAAATGAAAATAAAAGCAATAGCACTTCTTAGGTGTATATCTCTAGTTAAATTTCCACAACAATATACTAGAAGTAACCACTATCTAAACTTGTATTTTTTTGCTTCTACATATAGTTTCAGGTAGATATTATTCAGGGGCATGCATGCATAATATGTCCATGACTATAAACTATGTTTATGAACTTTACAGAAGTGGTAGGTTGCTACAGCCTTCTCACTCCACATTGCCCTCTAGAATATTTTTCATCATGATAAATATAGCTTGATTAAAGTCATTTTAAAGTTATGTGGTATTTTACAATGGGAAGACTTGTAATTTATCAATGCCCTTGCAAATTGGTACTTAAGATGCTTACTACAGTTTATTACAATTGGCATTTAAAGAAGATTCAGGAATTTTTCTGATGTGAATGTCTATTTCTTCCAGAGTTTTTAATTAAGTGCAGATATCTGATTAGTAGTGACTAGAATAGGGTGAAGAACGTTTGGTTGGTTGAAGTACAACAGCAAAGGACACCCACAGTGTGTGCACATTTGAGATATGAGAGCTATCCCACAGAAGAGAACTGTGCTATCCAGGTTACTAATGAGCGTGATAGAGAAACAGACCTCAGAAGGGAATTGTTTGTTTATATGTCAATCATATCCAAAGATTAACTAGTCAGGTGTTGCCACAGTATTGCAAGTATATTAGTTTAAATACCTAATACCAGCCAATGAATTCTTATTATGCAACATTTTTGCCTGTACCCTAGTAATTCAAAACTTTATATTTTCCAATCTGAGGTTAGGAAGAAAGATTCATAATATGTTTATTAAACATGTATGATTCTAAGACTTATGTATTTAAAATATGATGAGTCAAAAAAGAATATGATGAGCTAAATATATCAATATTCTCTCACTTTCTCTTTCTCTCATTTGGTTAAGTAACAAAGATTTTAAAACTATATTTCACCATACACAAAATCACAAGTATATTTTCATACATATTCATAGAAAATCTCTGAATTTCTCTTTGTCACATTTAGTCACACTACCCTGTATTCTTTGTGGTTTGAGATGAGGATAAGATACGATCAACTTCCAATGCCAGTCTATCCCACCTCCAAATGACCTGCCAGGCAGTATCTTACAAGATATTTTCAGACATACCTTCTGTACATGATTATGTACACCCACGTCACACATGTGATCATTCTTGTGATGAATTTAGAGAAAAAGTTTAGTGAAGGTGTGTAAGCCTCCCACCCAGTCATGTTTCTTCCAAGTAGTTTTCCTTTCCTTTGCTGTTGCATGTAAATCTTAGAGTGTGTTCACTTGGTATTCTTACCCCCAAATAAACACAGTGAGTGTTCCAGTTGATAATTCCATAACAAATTGATATGAGGGTATGACTCACAATTATTTTATCTCCCTAGCCATGGATATGGTTACTCTCTGCATTTCCTTTTTGGTAATAAGTTATTTCAGATCAGTTTTATGTTTGCAGAGAAATTAGGCAGAAATTATAGAGTTCTACCTAAGAAATTATGTACCTCCTCTTTCCACTTCCCATAAAACCTGTTTCCTTCCATTTACACATTCTCAATTTTCTTGATGTATGTTAGTGTACACAGTGTATATCAAGTGCTTTGAGCATACTTAGTCCCTTTCATTCCCTCCCATAAACCTTCCTCTCTGTCTACCTCCCTCACTATTCTCCTCCTTCCTTAGTCTTTCTTCTGCTTTTATGTCATAGGCATATATGTTTCATGTCACGTGTGTGTGTGTGTATGTGTGTGTGTGTGTGTGTGTGTGTGCATGTAAATCATTTATGGGACTGGGGAAGAAGTCCACAGCCTGGGCTACATGAGACCATGACATAAAAACAAAATAGGTTTCATGCACCTATAAAAAATTCTAGCAGCTGGGTGCCCCTAGCATGCTCATTCTCTCTCTCTCTCTCTCTCTCTCATAAATAAATAAAATATTTTTAAAAACAAGAATTCTAGCAGCTAGAGAGATGGGTCAGTGGTTAAATGCACTTTCTTGCAAGGCCAGCTAGCATGGGTTGATTTTCTAGTATATAGATAAAGTAGTGTATGCATTGGGAGTTTGTTTGCAGTAGCAAGAGGCCCTAGTGTGCTCATTTCACTACCTCTCTCTCTGTTCACAAATAATACTTTAAAAATAATCTGGGGATCCACAAATGAGAGAAAATGTGTGCTATCAGTCATTCTCTGTCTGACTTACTTTGCTTAATGTGATGATCTAATTTTACATCCTTTTTACAGAAAATGGAACGCAACTTGACCCACCCTTTCTGAAAATCATTGTGGAGGTTCAAAACACTCAAAAACAGAACTATGGAATACCCTGCCATACTTTTTATGGGTATATAAGTCATGACACTACAGACATATTTGCACATTCATGAATATCAGAGTACTATTAACAATAACCAAGTTATGGAATCAGACAGACTAGGTATCCATTAACAGATGAATTGGTTAACAGATGAAAAGATTTGAATGCATATACACTAAATGGAGTTTTTATTATACAAGAAATAAGCAAAAGATGGAGCTGGAAACCATCAGATTAGACAAAATAAGCCATCTACATCTTGTATTAGTATGGCAGTTACATTTGAACAAGAAGGTCCCTGTCCTTCATTTAGCCATTCCTCTCTCCTCTCTCCCAGATATTCCAGGAGCCATTGGTCTTGATGCAGCCCCTCCAGCTTTGTATTCTCCACACACCACATGGTGAAAATCCCATGTTATAGACAAACTTTTCACACCCACTTCTTCCACTTAGCAATGTGTATTTCAGTTTCCCTCATGATATTCTTTTAATTTTTTTTGATGTTGACAGCATTTTTCTTTTCATCATTAGATAATATTCCAATGATTTGGATATACCATAGTTTACCCATTCATTTCTTATGGAAAATCATGGCTTCCTCCATTTTTGACAATATGAATAAAATTTCTATAAGTATCTGTGAGCAGGATATTTTGATTTGTGTGTTTGAGAAACAGAAAAAACATAAAGAAAGAGAGACAGACAGAGAGAGAGAAAAAAAGAGCAAGCAAGTGTGTAGGTCAAAGGACAACTTTCAGTTGCCAGCCCTTGCCTTCAATCTCCTTTGAAGCAGTTTCCTGTGGATTCTCCTGCATCCACCTCACTTCTCTATTGGTATGTCAGATTTACAGATGCCCACTACAGTGTCCAGCTTTTTACATGAATTCTGTGGTTCTGAACTCAAATATTCACACTTGCATTATTCATTGAGCTATCTCCCCAGCCTTGTGTGAATTTTTATGTGATATGAGATTTTATTCCTTTGGATAAATGATCTCTGAAGCAGATGGTATTTATAAAACTGCAAGCAGTCTTCAACAGTTATCAACAACATGCTAAATGCTTCCATACTAGGCACTTTTGCTCATATTTTGCTATCAATGCCTTTCTACTTTATAGGTTTATACTTAACCATTCTTTTATTCTATTTTCATTGGGATTTTACTATATAATGGGACACTGTGTATAGATTATAATTTATAATTATAACCATCTCATTGAAATCATTTCAGTATCAATCATTTTCATATAAATTATAATCACATCCAGTTTTCAGCACAGACAACCAAATTATTTTCAAATTATAATAGATTTTTCCCCAAAAAGCATGTTTTATTCATTTGTTGATTGTTTGATTGGTTTTCCCTATCTGCGTGATCAGGGTTTCCAATTTTAGGTCATATGAGATTTTCAACCTATGACATTATGGATAACACATCACACTAATATTTCTGGAGACATTTCATGTTAAAAAATTCCTTCTTTTGGTTCTGAGCACTTGACTATCACTTCTTCTCAGGCTTTTGATAAGTTCTGAACTTCCACCATTGTCACTGCCATCTACATAGAAGAAGCTTTTCTGTCCCATAGTGACAGCAGCACTAATCTATGACCAAAACCATAAATATTTAGAGGGAAATTTGATGGAAAACACACAGTCCTTTAGCCAAACAATAATAGTAGCTTCCTGCTCTAGAGCCTATGACCTCCCCAGCCATAGGCTTGAGACATGGTTTTCAGTAGAAGAAATGGATTTTCTCCCCATAAAGTAGACTCAAATCCAACCAAAGAGCAGTTGGTTACCCCATAATAGACGTGCCACTATTGGCACCACTGGATACATCTTGCCTGGCTGTGCAGTTGCATACCTCTCAGAGCCCACTGTTGGATAAGCCTATTGTTGACTTTTCTCCCCTACAGTTCACATAGCACATCCTAGCAATATAACAGCTAGCCAGCAGGGATCAGGCTTCCAGCTCAGTTCCAACTTGACTCTTCACTGTTCTGCAATGGAAGGGTATGGTGTCCTCCGCAATATTGTCTTACCATCTAGTTCTAGTGGGCAACCAAGAACACTGGCAGTGGCCTGGATTTTGTTGCTGGGAAGGGGAGCTCAGAGTCTTCGCAGACCACAACTCACTGGGAGGTACCCATCTCAACATAAGGCTCCTGAGCACAGAAATATCCAACCCCACCAGATACTCTTACCCAACCTCTATCAACCCTTCCAAGGCTTCAGAAAACACAGCAGAGAAGAGACAAAAAGAATATCAGAGCCAAATAACAAAGAAGATTGCCTTAAGATTTTTTTTTTTTTTTCCTGTAGAAGTAGCCATTGCATCCATGACCTCACAACAGCTGTCATTACCTCCACAAGACATGTACAATATTGGGCTCATCTACATGTCATCAAGAATTATGAAGGAAGGGATGGGGAGGGGCACAAAATAAACTAGTGGGAAAGGATTTTGATCAAAAGATATTATGTACATGTATAAAATTTTTCAATCAAGTTTTTTTTTAAAAGAAACATCCTTTTTTAACAATCAAATCTTTTTTTTTTCTTCTGTCTGTTTAGGTTGCTGATTGCTATCATTTCATCATTTCATGCAGCAAACCACACTGATATTCCAATGTTGAACTACCTTTATCATCCTGTGATAAATTTAAATTTTTCTTTTATTTATATTAATATATTTTGAATAGTATTTCTAAATTCAGATTGTAAACATTCTGTTGAGGATTTCCCCACACAAGTGTATACACGTACAAGTAATCCTTTGTTGTTGTTTTTGGCTTGAGTGCAAAGATCATGTTACCTTTAACAAATAAATACCTTTCTGTAAGAATGTAATTTCTTAAGTGATTGTCACACTTAACTGCATAGTTGCCTATATATGATGTTGTGGGTAAAAGCTAACTATTAGTTGAGTTTATTGGTTAAATTTCCTTATGGGTTTTAAGTTTTTATATCTTGTGTTGTCATAATGGCTAGTATGTTTTCTAAGAAAATATATCCAGGGTTCAAAATACACCAGCATAAAATTTTTACAGTATTACAACTTTATTCTTTTCCCTTTGCATGAATATGTCCATGTTATTTTTTTAATATTATTTATCCTTGAGTAAAAAGACTTGATAAGGTCGAAAGGTGTTTCTTTAAAAATGTTTATAAAAAGATAAAAAAAATATCTTGCTTGTTGAATCTTGGTTATCTTTTTTTTCTGTTTTGTTTTCAATTTCTTTTTTTTTTAATTTTTTTATTTATTTATTTGAAAGAGACGGACACAGAGAGAGAAAGAGGCAGAGAGAGAGAGAGAGAGAGAGAGAGAGGGCACGCCAGGGCCTCCAGCCACTGCAAACGAACTCCAGATGCGTGCGCCCCCTTGTGCATCTGGCTAACGTGGGTCCTGGGGAATTGAGCCTCGAACCAGGGTCCTTAGGCTTCACAGGCAAGCACTTAACTGCTAAGCCATCTCTCCAGCCCCTTGTTTTCAATTTCATCAATGTCTTTTTATCTCTTCTATGAGTTGATATAAAAAAATAATTTCTTGAAATATAATGGGCCAAAATAGGTGAGAGATACTAGGGATAAATAAGGTAGGAAGGTGGAATTTGTCAAGCTATCAAGATTATCACAAAGTTACAGTAAAGGAGTCATTGATTTATTGGTTCATGGGTGACCATTAGATATTGTAATAGGAAAAGAAGTATAGATAGTGGATAAACATGGAGGTAAAAAAATAAGTAAGTTCTAAAATTTCTTAAATTATCTTTTGAAACTTTCCATGTAAACATTTTCCATATATTTCATAAGAAATTTTAATGATATGTCAGTGATATTATTTTTCTTTTTTCTGATTATTACAGCATATAAAATTACAATTTACTTTGACATGTTGACCTTGCCTCCAACAACCTCCTAGAACTCAATCATTCCTTTTATCAATGTGTTCAGCAACTTTAAAACTTTCAAGATTTACAGTCACATAACCTTATCATCTATGGTAAACAATAGCTTTCCTTTTTACTAACCCTCATGACTTGTTTTCCTCAATGTTAAATATAAATGGTGGAGCTGAGGAGATGGCTCAGCAATTAAAGTGCTTGCCTGCAATGCCTAACAACCCAGACTCAATTCCCCAGTACACACATAAAGCCAGATGCACGAACTGGTAAATGCACCTGGAGTTCATTTTAGTGGCTAGAGGCCCTGGTGCACCATTCTCTCTCTCTCCCTCTGTCTCTGTCTCTGTCTCTGTCTCTGTCTCTCTCTCTCTCTGTCTCTCTCTCCCTCTTTTTTCTTACAAATAAATAAATAAAGTGGTGATATAGGATTTCAATCGATTATAATTACTCTTTGAGGGTAATCTCTCAAAGGTTCATTATTTATGTATGTTTTCCTGTAGGCTATTAAAAATAAATACTCACCAGTCTATGCAAATTCTTTTCTAATTCCAATGCAAGTCATGTTCACTGTATCAACTACCTTTTCTATAGCCTTAAAGTCATCATGTGATTTTGTGTTTAGCTGTTGATATGAGAATTTATATTGGCCTACAAGTATGAACTCATCTTTGCATTACCAAAAATAAATTCCACTAGCCAAACACATTTGTATGTTTCTATATTCTATTTGCTAATGTTTCTTAAGATTTTTACATCCATATTAATAAGAATGGTACATTTTGGTAGGAATAATAAAATTGAGAAGCAGGCCCTCTTTTATCAATTTCTTAGATTGTCTATAATACTGTATTTTAATGTGTGTATATGTGCACATTTATGCAGGTGCGCATGTGGCAGGGGGCAGAAGTCAACCATAGATATAATTTCTCCAGTATACTACCCCTCTCCCTTTTTGAGACAGGTTTTCTCAGTGGCCTAGACCTAGCCAATTAGCCTGGACTGGATAACTGTAAAGCCCTAAGTCTGCTCCTTTCTCCATCTCCCCAGCTCTGAGATTACAAACTTGTGCCACCATGCTGGGAGCTTTCACATTGGGATTTGGGGATTCAATATAGGTCCTTATACTTCTAAAACAAATATTTGCAAACTCAACTATCTCTCCAGTCCATAAAATTATATTTGAAAAGTTTAAGAGTTTACTGTTTTATTTTTTTTCCTTTTTCTTTTTTCTTTATTAGTCAGTTCTGTATTCAGCAAATACAGTAAGTTTATACATATGAATATGTATAAAGATTTTAATATAAAGTAATTAATAATGGCCTAATAAATATCAACCCATTCAAATATTCTGTGTTATTTTTGACCAGTTTTGTTTTGTAATTGCTATAGTCAGAAGAGGAAATTTTTACATAAACTCGTTTGGTATGTTTCATAATATACCTTGGGTTTTTATTTCTTTATGAATGTTGGTAGAAGTGACTCTGCATGTTTTCTATTGGTAATATATTATCTTTCATTTTACTATGTCATTTTTACAAGTTTGATATTATTTGTTGTTTTTAAAAATATTTTATTATTTTATTTATTAGAGTGAGAGAAACAGAGAGTGAGAATGGGCATGCCAGGGACTCCTGCCACTGCAAAAACTCCAGACGCATGCACCACCATGAGCATCTGGCTTATGTGGGTTCTGGGTAGTAGAACCTAGCTCCTTAGGATTTGTGGACAAGGGCCTTAACCACTAAGCAATTTCCCTAGCCCTTGTTTGTTGATTTATGCTCAATTAATTTTTCTACAATCTTTGGGTTTGTTTGCTATTATTTTTCGAACTACTTTCAATGGGAAATTATACATCGATTTTCAGATGAAATGTTCTTATTTACCTAATATAAATTTCCCTCTAAACACTGAAGTAACTGTATCCGACATATGTGGGTTTGTCACGTTTATTGCCCTTTGATTCAATATGTTTCTAAATTTTCATTTTAAACTCTTCTATGACACATAAGACATTGAGAGACAGGTCTTAAATTCTACACAAGGACTGTTTAATTTAATTTTGGTGCTATTGACTTCTAACTTCATTGCTGAGTGTTAAATCAGAAAGCAAATCCTCGTGTTTTCAGTCCTCTAAAACTGGAGGTTTACAATTTTCCAGTTGTTGGATTCGATGTCTACTATTAGTTAGAATATACTGACAGTTGTTCATATATATAAGTTCTTATAATTCTTTCATCTTCTACCAATAAAGGACAGATGACAGGCACTGAGACATAATAATGATGATGAATTGATGGGACTCCATAAACACAGAGAGAGGATATCAGGGTTGTATCCAGCCCATTTAGAGAAAACTTGAGCCATTAACTGAGAAGCTCATATTTAGAAAGGACCATTGTCAATTAAGTCTTGGTATTATTTCACCGCTCCAGCAGATGAAGCCATATTGGCAGGTTGACATGTGACTGGAGAGGACAGAGAGATCCAATCTTGAAATTGATTTAGGAGAGATGGGCACTCAAGATTATGGCAGGAGAAGACTGCCAAAGAAAATATTTAATATAAAGCTGGAATTCCAACACTTAATGTCCAGCTATAGCAAAATAAACTCACAAAGGAAACTGGAAAGGCATAACCAAAGAGAGAAGAAAATGATGTGTTATCGCCTTGTGATAAATAAAATATGAAAGAGAAAAACCAGAGGAAGTGGTCAGCAGCAGTAAGTATGCTTACAGACTGAGTAACAATGACCTTGAAAGCCTCCACTGGAGACATAGAGGTTACTGGAAGACATCATGTGACTTGTCATGGAGAGGTGACGAGGGGAAATCACCTGACTTTACTAATTTGTGGGGGAGTGGAAAAGGCAGAAAGGGAGGAAAAGTAAAGTACACTCAAAACCCAGGGATGAAGGAGAAATAGATATGGGCCACTTGTGGAGGTGCGATCATGGTTAAAGGCAGACCAATGCAGCACACATGCCAAACGCAGGTGCAGTGTTAAGAGTGTTCAGTCAGCATCTCCATCACCAGACTCCTTACCAGCAGTGATCATCTCATAATAACACATCCTTTTTTTTAATTTAAGAAACAAGGTCTAACAGGCAATTGCATCATCTCAATTAATTACAAGAGAAGGTAATTTGCTTCTCATACTTGTTTTAATTTGCCTTATTGTCCTCAGGTCATGAATATAGACATATCTCTTAATAATTTGTTACATTAGAAAATAATTTTCAAACATCCACAGGTCCTCTCTAATATCTAATGGCTCCTTATATGATGATTAGTCTTGATTTTTCACCTTGATTAGATTGAGAATTATGTAGAGAATTTTCAGAGAGATTTAACTTAGGAGGGAAGACTCACCTTGATATAGGAAGCACCATCCCATGTATGGAACTCCAGACTGAATTTAGGCAGAAAAAAAAAAAAAAAGGAGAAAGAAAGCTGAGCACCAGCGTTCATTTCTATTTCCTGACTGTAAACTCAATGTGACTAGCTCGTGTTTCTGCTACTATGGTTTCCCTGCAGTGAGGGGCTGCATCATCAAACTGTAAGCCAAAACAAAACCTTCATACCCTTTTATTTTAGTTGAAACATGCCTTTCCTGGGAATTTTCTACAGAAAAAGCTCAAGCGTAATCTATCAACATAATGTTGCTGGCATGAGAATGGCATATAAAGATGATGCTAATTGACATTATAAAAATTAATTTGGTAAAGATACTTTAATATTTTAAGATACTAAATGTGACTTAAAATGTTTAGATGAGCCAGGCATGGTGGTGCATGCCTTTAATTACAGCACTTGGAAGGCAGAGAGGTAGGTGGATTGCCATGAGTTCAAGGCCATCCTGAGACTACATAGTGAATTCCAGGTGAGCCTGAGCTTGAGTGAGACCCTACCTCATATAACAAACAAACAAAAAGAAACTGTTTACATGAAAATAAACATTAATTTAGAGCAAGAAAAACTTTATCAATGTGTCTAGCCATTTCTGATATAAAACAAAGAATATTTAGCATATATTTAGTACATATTTTCAAAGCACCAAATCAAATTTTTTTAAACAAAGCAAAACATTTTTAAAAAATGATCACATTTTTTTCTATTTTTACTTTTTTTTATTTATTTGAGAGAGAGAAAGAGAGAGAGAGAGAAATAGGCAGGGAGAGAGAGAGAGAATGGGTGTGCCAGGGCCTCCAGCTGCTGCAAATGAACTCCAGATGTGTGCACCCCCTTGTGCATCTGGCTTATGTGGGTCCTGGGGAATGGAACCTGGGTCCTTTGGCTTTGCAGGCAAGTGCCTTAACCCCTAAGCCATTTCTCCAGCTCAAATGATCACATTTTTTTTTAAAAATAGGAGTGGGTGGCTGTGCCTGGTAGCGCACACTTTTAATCCCAGCATTAGGAGGCAGTGGTAGGAAGATTGTTATGAGTATGATTCCCCAGTACCCATATATAGTAAAATGCGCCTTCATCTCGAGTTTGGTTTTAGGATCAAAAAGTCCTGTTGCACCCATAACTCAGTCTCTGTCTTTATCTCTCTCCTTTTACAAATAAATGAAAATATTTTTAAAAGAAGGAAAAATAAAATGCAAATTACTCTTTGGAAATAAACATCCCTCACAGTTTATCTTTGCCCTGTTTCAAAAACATCAAACAAGTAGTTTTGTAACCTCACTTTTTAAAAAAATTTTTTGTTTACTTTTATTTATTTGAGAGTGACAGAGAGAGAAAGATGCAGATAGAGACAGAGAATGGGCGTGCCAGGGCCTCCAGCCACTGCAAAGGAACTACAGACGCATGTGCCCCCTTGTGCATCTGGCTTACATGGGTCCTGGGAAATCGAGCCTCGAACCAGGGTCCTTAGGCTTCACAGGCAAGTGCTTAACCGCTAAGCCATCTCTCCAGCCCTAACCTCACTTTTTGAAGCAAGTCCTTAGTGCACTTCTTGTTTAACAGAAGCATCACACATCTATTACCTATCCAGAGAGTAATGGCACAAACAAAAATTCTAAAAATTCTAGCATGACATCGATGAGTTTCCTGCTAATTTCCAGAGATTTACAACCAATTTCAAAATACACACTCAAAGGCAGTGGCCTCATTATGTTGTTACAGTAGTCCCATACCAAAAAAAAAAAAAAATGGGGCGGGGGAGATATTTTTCTCATTTAAAAGGGATGGAAGAATCACAGAGCTAAATGGGCAGAAAATGTAATATTTGGATATTATGATATGTGCAATTTCTTATGCTATTTCTCAAATTTGTTTAGATTAGTAGTCATCTGCAAACTGACAGTTTGTACCTTAAAAACTATTTAACTAGAAGAAAGTACAGCCTTTTATATATCCACCTCTCAAACACACACACACACACACACACACACACACTATATATATATATATATATAGTATATATGTATATATATATATACATACACATATGTATATATATATATGAAACCAAACAATGCCAGTGAATCATAACTTATTATGTCCCACTGCAATTATTGTTAAATAATCCATTCATTCAATAAGTATTTGTTGGTAATCTGAGTAACCAGGGGATATTTCAGCCTTTGGCAATACACCAGAGAACAAAAGAGTTCTTGATTTCATGAAATTTGTATTCTACTTGGAAAGGTCAGACAATGAGCAAATGAATTTTTAATATGTCATGTAAAGGAAAAAGCAAGAGCCAGGAGGACAGGGTGTTATAGACAGCCAGGCTGCTATTTCCATCATGCATCAGGGAATCACCCCTCGAATAACAAAGCAGAAAAAAAAAAGAGTGAGAGTCAGAGACATGCAAGTTGAGAGCCTTCCATGCCTTGGAAAGGGAAGTCAAGGCACTTGGAAAGTTGGAGATATCTCAAGCAACCCAGTGGCTCCAACCAGTAGATGTGGCAGTGTCATTGCAGGCGTTTGGGAATATGGATGGTGTGCTGATTGTCATTATGACATATAAGAAGCTAGAACTTGAAAAGATAACTGGTGCCCTACAATGGATATGACAGTCTCATACAACAAAGGCTATGTAACCCCCTCAATGCCAGTCATGCTGCTCTTAAGCAGTGCTGAGACAGATAGGCATAGTTGGGCTTGATTTCTGGCATTGTGAACCTAAACAAATCACAGATAAACTAAGACTGACTCCAAAAGAAATTTCCAGAGGCAGAGCTTGGCATCACACATACATTCACTTTCTGTTGTTCCTTTGCCTGAAATGCTGGCCCCAGGCCTTCAGGCCTTCCTTTGCCACACCTGGCTTGCCCATGGCCAGGCAAAGGTCTAGAAGATTGAGTGTAAATGCCTCCATGTATAAAAGAAACCTCACAGAAGAAATCAAAAGGTTAGTACCACCAGAAAATAATGTTAGTAAATTTGTCACTGGTGCGGTTCATGAATGTTAGAAGTTGAACTGAACAATGTGGCTAGAATATATTCCCAAAGCAACTGAGAATGGAAGAATAAACTACGTAACTTAATTAATCAGCACAGAGTAAAGAGTTTTTAAACCTCTACTCTCTCACCCTAGGACCAACAGGATTTAAATCCCTTCTCTTCGGTATCAGAATTGGCCCTCCATGTTGGTAAACTTTTAGCAATGCTCATTTTCCTCGCTTTGATAATGATCTTTGGCCACAACCATTACTCTTCTCTACTTGAAATGCTAATCTTTGCTTGCCTTCCTAGATAGTGAACTCATGTTGTTGTTGTTGTTGTTGTTGTTGTTGTTGTTGTTTTTCCTATTATCACTGGCTTATGTCTCTTAGCTTAGATTTTTTTTTTCTTACTGAGCACTACTCTAAGCACTCTAATAAACAATTCTAATAATCTCTACTCTACTCTAATAATCAACTACTCATCATTAAAACATAATACCAAGCTGTCCTCTGACTTCTCTCTGTGCGTATTCAGTCCATAAGCATCACAACGTTTTTTTTTTTTAAACACTCAAAATAAGCTTACAGTTACATATGTATTAGCTCCAGCCTGGACTACAACAAGGAGCAGACAATGCTGCCAATTCAGGGACAGATACAAAACTCCTATCATCAGAACCGCAAGGCACTATCAATTCTTATTTTTATTTTAAGATTGTATAACTTTTATTGTTGCAAAAAAAATTTTTTTGGATGCATCCAATGTACCTTTTATTTAATGATACTTTCAATTTGCAATAGATTTGTATAGATACAGTGCCACTGTAATTCTAGAGGTAGCTGTATATGTGAACAATGTCTTATGCTGATGTAATTGAGTTTCCCTCTTTTTTTGTTTTTGTTTTCTGCTAATTTTTATTTATTAATTTTTTATTAATTAGTTTTGTACTCAGTGAATACAGTCAAATTGGTACCACTGTTAGGCTCATCCATGTCCTACCCCCTCCCCCTGGACCCTCCTTGTTGAGGTATATGGGTCACGCACTGTGGAGTTAGCCCACAGTTATGGGTAGGAAAAATGTCTCTGCATATCATGACCCAACGTGTAGCTCTGACATTCTTTCCACCCCCTCTTCCACAAAATTTCCCTTAGCCATGGTGGGTTCATTTTTGGTCAGCTTCAGTGAGGGGGTTTTGGGAGCCTCTGTGTCTCTGGATATCTGATTTGGTAGGAGTTGATTGCTCTCTGTGTCGATCTTCTTCACCCTTGTGCTGGTCCCCAGTTCACCAAGAAAACAGCACAACTCATTCATTCGGCAATGTCTACTGAGCCAAAAATTGGTGCCAAGAATTTGGTGAAAGTATTGAAAATGTGGGCTGGAGATATGGCTTGGCAGTTAAGGCACTTGCCTATGAAGCCTAAGGATGCAGGTTCAATTCCCCAGTACCCACATAAGCCAGATGCACAAAGTGATATACACATCTGGAGTTCACTTGCACTGGCTAAAGGCCCTGACACACTCATTCTCTCCCTCTCTCTCTCTCTCTCTCTCTGTGTGTGTGTATGTGTGTGTGTCTCAAATAAATAAATAAACTAATTAAAAAGAAGTGAAAATGAAACCATGAGGAAAAGAGAATCAACAATGAACTCAGGCTATATATCTCAAAAATACTCTGCTGAAATTGAAATTCATATGGTGATGGGGACTAATAAAGAAATAGTACTTCCAGGAATGAAAAAGAATGCCGTGCAGATAGCAATGAGTCACAAGTTATTTGAGCTGATCAGAAGGGAGATGGAAAGTTTCACCACATAAAGATATTATCATAAGTTACACAGATGATTTCCCGGTGTGCTGCACAGTGAGAAAATGTGCAGTGCATGTATATGTGCATGTGTGTGCGTGTCTGATGCTCTAGCTCTAGGTATCACAAAATGTCATCCAGTTTTATAGGAAGAGATTCTGGTTAAAAAGCCTTAATCTGAAAATAATATTCATAATAAAACCTACACAAAAGCATCAACTAGGAACTATATTACTAGTTTGAGCAAATTTTTAAATCAAACAATTATGTAATTATATATTATGATCATGGAATGCCTTTTCATGTCACTCTTACTAACAATAAGTAACAAGAGGTGATGGAGAGATTACTCAGTGGTTAAGGTGATTGCCTGCAAAGCTAAAGGACCTAGGTTTGATTCCCCAGTAATCACATAAGCCAGATGCACAAGGTGGCACATGTTTCCAGAGTTCATTTGTAGTGGCTAGAGGCCCTGGTATGCCCATTCTTTCTCTCTATCTGCCTCTCTCTCACTCTCTCTCAAATAAATAAATAAAATATAAAAATTCGAAAAAACTAAGTAACAAGAGCCAAAGGTATCATATATCCCAATAAACTTCATGATATTTATATCATGCTATTTATTCATCTTCTTCCTTTTTAGAATAGTTTTAGTTAAGGAAAATATGTATAGTATGCAATGTGCTAAACAATGAATGGTATTTAGCAAATGTACTTAGTTATTCATTAGCCACTATTATATACCTTTATATCCATCATTGTTATTCATTACTCTTAAAGCAAATCACAGTGTATATCTTAAATCATATCTGAGCTATATAAATACAAGTAAATGCATACACATGGTGGATGTGGTTAATAGAGGAACATTTTTAAAAGGCATGGGGACATTAGATTTAAGGCCCCATGCACACTGTCAAAGTCCTCATGGTCCCTTATAAAAAGTACAGCAGTGTGGTGGCACATAGCTTTGATCTCAGCACTCGGGAGGCAGAGGTAGGAGAAGCGCCGTAAGTTCGAGGCCACCCTGAGACTACATAGAGAATTCCAGGTTAGCCTGGGCTACAGTGAGACCCTACCTTGAAAATAAAAGTACAGCAGACTTAGTCCTTTTATTGGCCTCTTTATACGTATACTACACTATCTATCAGTATTATTTGCAATGTGTCATGGAGTTTTGTGACAGCAATCGTTGGTGAGATTAGATGAAGAACCCACACAGCTGATATAGATACAAGTGTTTTGCCAACCACATCAGAAGCAGGAATTTTTGCACCATTTTTACAGATGGTAAGAAGTGCATAAGGACAAGCAGTAGTCTCTGTCCAAAGACACACAGACATTAAAGAGTAGGGCCAAGAATTGAAGCCATGCCATTTGATACCATAGTTGCATTCTTTTTTAAAAATATTTATTTTTATTTTTACTTATTTATTTGAGAGAGAGACAGAGGAAGGGAGAGAGAGAGAGAGAGAGAGAGTGCACCAGAGCATCCAACCACTGCAAACGAACTCCAGATGCATGCACCACCTTCTGCACCTGGCTTATGTGGGTCCTGGGGAATCAAACCTGGGTTCTTTGGCTTTGCAGGCAAGTGCCTTAACTACTGAGCCATCTCTCCAGCCCCAGAGTTTCATTCTTAGTCACGATGCTGTCACACCTTCCCATTTGGGATGAATAACAGGATACGGAAGCTAACTGTAGGACCACAAGGAGGAGGCAAAGGTGACTCAGGATTGTGACTCAGAAGGGTGGGAGACATCTGTTGTAGACAGCTTCACATTGCTGGGATGAACAACATCCAAACAGACACAGTTTATGGGAGGAATGGGATTTATTTCAGACCTACAGATCCAAGGGAAGTTCCACCAGTGGCAGAAGACAGTGGCTCCCTTTCATAAATCTAATCAGAAAGACAGAAATCACCAGAAAAAAAAAAAAAAGCAGCAAGCACTAATAGGTAGCAAGCAGGAACCTCAGAACTCAAAACTCTTTGCAAATCTTTGGGCTAGTGTTGCTGGATTGCCCCCCTCAACAGCTCTGGGGGGGTTAGGGGTGAGAAGCTAAAAGCAGACTTGTTTATTGAGGAAAACCGACATCTCTATATACCCCTTCCCCAGTTCCCATTGGTCCTTTCGTTGTTTGGCATTGTGTTGTCCCTTTTTCATTGGCTCGTTTCCTGAGTCAGCGGTGTCCGGGTGTTCTGGCACGGTTTAGGCTGGCTCACAGGGGAAGTAGCAGTTGTGCATGTGCTGCTGTAATCTCAGGGCCTCCTCCCAGGGGCCCCCTGGCTATGCTCTTTTTTTTATTTCTTTTGGCATTCCAGTGGAGTTTGAGCCCAATGCTCTGGTTTTATTACTCCCACCTCAGAGGGCACCCTGCATAATGGACCGTGTCTGTCTAAGGTTGTCCTCTTCTAGGTTAAGCCTTACCCATCATTGGCACATGAATTTTTAATTCATGTCCTGTCATAGGTTGACCCAGCCCAAGAGGACATTACCTGTCTTTGACTACCGGCCCTAGAAGGATGACCACTCTGGGAGACATGCCGGGCTGTTTGGGAGGGCAATTTATATAGAGGCTTCACGGATTTCCCTGAGCCAGGCCCGGACGTCATGAAGCGGATGACGATTAGGATGTTCAAGAGCCATGAGTACCTGGAGTGCAGACTTATTGATGGTGTGTTGGCGTGACACATGCTGTAGGAGACACTCTGTAGAGTCCTTGGGGCCCTTGATGGCAGGCCTCACATCTCTTGCGGGATCCATAATGCTGTCATGGACCCCTGTGGGAAGACACACGCATACCCTTGGCCCCATTTTAACAATGGGGCAGGTTCCTGCCACCGCAGTGTGATGGGGTCATGCCATGTGACCAACAGCAGGGGGGTGTTAGGGATGCACAATGTTTGTAGGCCGGGCTAAGGCCAGTTTCATCAAAAGTAAGGAAATTGAGGTGAAATAGGGCTTCTGTTAAGGCCAGGTATGGATAACACCTAGATTCAGGTGAAGTGACCTTGGATAGGAGACCCTTAAGAGTTCTATTAGTTCTCTCCACAATGTTTTGGCCTTATGGGTTGTAAGCAATGTCAAAGGCTTGGCCGATCTTCCAGGAGGCCACAAAATCATCGAACTGATGGGACGTAAAAGCAGGGCCATTATCTGCTTTTAAGGCCCATGGCACACCCATGACCAGCAGTGCTCATCTGAATGCCTTGATTGTATGTGAGGCCTTTTCCCCCCAAGAGAACAACAGCATAAGTAAAGGAGGAACAAGTATTCACTATCATGTGTACGTAGTGAAGATTGCCAAAGGGGGGATGATGGGTGACCTCCATCTGCCAAATTGCATTGCCACTGGGGTTCAACCTGCCCCTATTAAGTGGGCCAAGGGGGGCCAGGGGTGCACATGTGGCACAAGATCTAATCAAGTGTTTGCATTAGGAGATCGCCAGCTCTGGAAGGAGCCTATGCAAGCTCTGTGGGAATAAATGAAATCTTTGATGTAATGTTCTTGCTTGTTCAAGGAGGTCAAGATCAACAGTCATAATCATTTTATCTGTTAAGTCATTTCCCCCTGGCTAGGATACCAGGTAGTCCAGAGTGAGATCTTATGTGTGACATGTACCAGGGATGTGCTCTTTGTTCTAATGCCTACTGGAGTAACTGCATGGTTACATGTAGGGGGTTAAGGAAGTCCTTAAGCTGAGAGAAGGAAAACACATGGACAGCCTGCACTGCATACTGACTGTCTGAGAAGATGTTGACAGGTTCTGCTTGGCATTCTACCCATACTTTTAGTAGTGCCTGTAATTCTCCTAACTGCATGGAACCTGGGTTTGGAAGTATATGAGTAAAATCCTTCTTCCCCGGGTGCTGGATTAAGACCCCATACTTCTGTTTATTGGAATCTGAAAACACCAGGGTCACCTTAGGGATGGGTGAGGAGCAAGGTATACTGTGTGCTTTAATTTTAGTGGGGAGGAGAGATAATGAAATTAGCCTTTTATCTTGAGGGGGGTGGTTATCAAGGGCTCCAGGATACCCAGCAACCATCTCCTGGAAACTAATAGAGTCAACCCTGAGCGATTGGGAGTGGTGGGGGGAGAAGGGGAGGATTATCTTGCCAGGCTCGCAGCCATAGGTTTTGTGAGCCAGAGTGCGGGCTTTAAAGGCAAGGCGGAAGGCCAACTCCAATTTTGATGTGATCATATGGAGGTCTGCATGGTCTTGATGTATCCACATCAGGGGGCCTGTCTGCCACAGGGTACCTAAGACACCCGTGGATGTCCAAAGTATGATGATGAGAAGGGGCCTGCAGTGTCATGTCTGCCCAAGGAGGCAGAAGCCAAAAAGGAAGCAACCCTCTGGAGAAGGACAATAGCCTCTGCAGTGAGGCGAATCTTCGAAGAGGGGCACATAGGGCCCTCGAGTAGAGAGAAGAGATGGCACATGTCCTGATCTGGGATTGGCAGGAATGGTTTAAGCCAATTAACAGTACCACAGAGCTGTTGAAGTTCTGCCAATGAATAAACTTCTTTGGTGTTCAGCGTAAAGGAAAGGGGACAGATTTGTTTGGTAATGGAGAACCCCAGGAATGCATAAGAGGGAACTGACTCAATCTTTTCAGAGGCTGCTTATAGAAGTTGAGAGGTGTCAGATCATCCAGGAGGGTCAGGGATACACTTTTTATTCGCTGAGGGTCTGGATGGGCTGAGGATGTGGTCCATATAATGAATGAGCAGGACATCCATAGGGATGTTGTGTAATGCCTCAGATGCATAGAGTTGACATAACGACTGTAAACAGAGAGATGGAGTAAAACCCCATGCCTTCTCTGAGAGACTGCATAGTCAGCATTTAGTGCAAACCCAAGTGCATCAAATGCCCTGCTTTGCTTAATTAACATGTTTATGAACACAAAGGATTACGTTGAGTCATGTTCTATTAAAAAGGTGAAATGAGAATCTATATTTGACCATCCATAGGTACTTATGTGCACAATTCTACATATCCATTCTGTGAGTAATATACCAGACACTAAACCTTGTAAAACATATTTTGAGGAATGGTGTCCCAAATACATACATAATTAAACACATAAACACTACAGCAAGTATTTCCATAAATCTTTCATTCACTCAGGATTGGATTTGTTTTCACAATTAAAGTTAAAATTAAGAGTGCACTTACAGGCTATTTATTGATCTTGATGAATGAAGCCAGGCCAGTCTGTGACTAGAAATAGATCATCCATCTCCCAGAAGAAACAGCTCACATTATAAATTGCTAAAAGTCAGACTAGAAAAACATGTGCACACATGCACATGATGCTTAAATTAAAATGAATCTTTAATTATTTTAAAACAAAACTCAGTTATCAAATACTCTACACATTAAAGAGTCTAGCATCTTTCATGACAGTTGTATGATAAGACTCTTAAAAGGTTTCATTCATGGATGTTTAATAAAGACTAAAATATCATATGCAACTTCTACTAAAAGCCTTTTAAAGTGTAATTTATTTTTAATATCCCAAAATAAATTATATGACTGCAAATTAAAGGATGCATTGACTATATTGCTGGAAACAAATGTGTAAAGGCAATAGGTAAGAAGTAAATAAAAGACTGACTTAGTTTCCCAAAAGTATTTCCATGTGCCCCTGATTAGATTAATTTAAACATACAATAATTTATAGTATTTTTAACATATTGATATAAGCATAGTGCCTTAATCAATTACAGTTTAAACTTTTCTTTGTTATAACCAACACCTGAGAGAAACTGTCCAAAGGGGTATTTGTTTTGGAATATGGTTTCAGAAGTTTCAGCCCAAGTTTAACTGGATCCTTTGCTTTGGGTCTGAGTAATGTAGAACATCATCCCATGATATGTGGTTGGAAAATATGGTGACAGAGGCTGCTCATTTGATGAGAGGTAGGAAACAGAAATTTAAGGGAACAGGACCAAGCTATATCATTCCAGGACCCCCCCCCCATGAACTACTTTATCGAAGTAATCCCCACTTCCTGTTATCTACTGTCTCCCAATCCTGTGAAACATAAAATGAACATGAACATAAATGGATTAACCCAATGATGATGTTGAGGCCTTCATGATCTAGTCAGTTCTCAATGACTGGGGACAACACCTTCAATCCATGGCCTCATTTGGGGGATACTTCATATATAAGCCTAATAAAGTTATTCAACATCATAAATAAGTTTAGGTGGTATCTTCCTTCAAAATTATGTGTAATGGAAGATAATATATTCATCACTAATTTTTAACTACAACATGAATTCATTCAGAACAGATATAAGTACTAGTCAAGTGCAGATTTGATTTGCTAGCCTTAAGTATATGGTTACAAAACCTATTTTCTTTATTAACATGATCTAAACAAGAGCAATCATTAGCACTGTAAAATTAAAAGAAAATGAAGGAACAGTAAAGACACCTGGAAGTGTCTTCTGAGCACTGCCCCCTATATCAAACCTCGCTGCTCTATAAATTCCTTCCCATGCTGTCTGAGCACGGGTCTTTCCAATGTGGAGATAAAGTGAAACTCAATGGCTCCTGCAGAAGGAAGCTCTATGAAAGTTGAAAGGCCTTAGTGCATCATGTGAACTCCCTCTCTCATCTGAATGTGCTATATGGTTGAGACATGTGTTCCTAGCCATGGGGTCCATGTCCGGAGTAGAGAAACAGTGGAGGGCCAAAGAAAACAAAGATTTGGAATTGTCACTCTGGAAAATATGTCAGCAACATCAGTGAAGGATGTGCCCTCTGGTCCAGAAGTGGTACCCAAAGCTAAAGTCATGGGATGTACTGCAACCAGGAGAAGGAATCACAGAGATCGTGGAGAACACACCACCATACTGGAGAGAGAACCATGGGATCTGCATTAGGAAAAACTTGTGCATAGACTTATCCCTAGAGAGTTAGACATGTTTCAGTGATTAGATTCCCCAGAAAATTTTGATGGGTAGGAAAAAACAAATTATTAGAGGGAAGCTATAATTACAAAAAGAGTACATAGTAATTGAGGTAGAGTTATTCATGTACCCCCGAGATGAAACAAATTACCCTGACGTATATAACCAAAATGAATGACAGGATTTCTAGGAGATTAAGAATGGAGGAACTTGGCTGGAGAGACGGCTCAACAGTTTAAGGTGATTGCATATAAGCCCTGAGGGACTGGGTTCAGTTCCCCAGAATCTACCTAAAGCCAGATAAATAAAGAGAAGTTCATTTAATGTTAAGAGGCTCTGGGGTGTTCATACTCATTAATATTTTCTCTCTCTCTCTCTCTCTCTGATGAATGAAAAAAAATTTCAAAAGAATGGGGTGATTGAAGGTCTGTGGGTTGCCTGCCTAAGCTATGGTTTCTTGAAAGAGCTATTCTATGGCTGCATAAAGGCACATAAAGGTTAGACTAGAACCATCTACCATGCTTCCCCAATCACAGTAAAGACATAAATGACAATATTTGTACAAGTTATTAAATGAGTACACATTCTTCCTTTTTGACATTAGAAACCTGAGCAAACTGTTAGCCTTCCATTACTGTAACAAAATACCTAAAATAAACAGGTTTATAAAGGTTTGTTTTGACTCATTGTTTTAGAAGTTTCAGTCCACTGACATCTGACCCTGCCACTTTTGACCTGTGGGGGCAAATTCCTTCATAGAAGACAGGTGAGAGAATGGGCCTATTCACCTTGTAGCCACTGGGTAACAAAGATTGAGACATAAGAGGTATGGTCCAAGGTCCAAATAGGACTTTGAGGGCACAATAAACAAATTTCCTCCACTAGGCCAGACATTTTAATATTTTCATCATCTTTTAATAGTACAGTGGGCTGTGGGTCAAACGATAACCTGTAGATCTCTGGCGGACATTCAAGGTCTGAACTATAGCACAAGACTTTATAAGAAAACCTTGTTCCTCGGACAGCAGCATCCTCTTTTTAAAAAAGCAACACTAGGGCCATCGGGCTTCAAAAAGCATGGTATGCAGGTCAATCTTCCTTCATATGAAATTCTTCAGGCAGGCTTGTTTCAGAAGTCAGAATTTAAGACTTAGTCAATCAAATTTGCATGTAACCAAACACACCAAAATTCAAACCAAATAATACATATAGATCAAAACTAGCTACATGGTTCTGGGCTTGGTGGCGCACACCTTTATTCCCAGCATGTGGGAGGCAGAGGTAGGAGGATCACGGTGAGTTAGAGGCCACTCTGAGACTACATAGTGAATTCCAGGTCAGCCTGGGCTAGAGTGAGACCCTACCTCAGGAAAAAAAAAAAAAGAAAAAGAAAAAGAAAGAAAAACATAGCTGCATAGCAGCAGAAACAGAAGCACATCATCAACTTCTGCTTTCTGATCACCACCTGGAACAAGGCACCACGCAATGTGCTGGGTTCTTTTCAGGATGGGAGGATTCAGAGCTCAATGAACTTTGTTCCGGACCCTTAGCAAATTATCCTCCTCTCACTTCCCTTTGCAGGGTGTGGGAACCTTTTAATTGAGGTCTTGCAAACATTCTACTTGAGCCAGAGAATAGGGTAAGTGAGGAGTTTCCCCCAAAAAGATTGAGTGTACCCAAAATGAGGGTCTAGGACGGCCTTGGTGTGGAGCAGAAAATACTGAAACTTCCATTCAGAATGATGTGATGTGTCCTCTGAATTGCTATTCTTGTATATGTTTAATAATATATGTATTATCAGTGCTGCAGATCATGTACATAATTTATAAGCATATGTATAAACTTATATGGAGTGTGTCTGCTAAGAAATATGATCAAAAGAATACAAAAAAAGTATTTTTAGAGCATCTTAACAATTAAATTTTGTACTCTGCTGAGACACAAAAATCAAAAAGCAAACAACAGCGGCAATACCCATAAAAGAATTTGGTTTCTCCTTTAGGCAAAGACTATTTTGGGAACCGTGTCTCTTCTTTCAGAAAAAAGAATCCGGCAGTGAGCATGATGCCGGCTAGCCAGGACAAGCTTAAACAGGCAAAGAGCTGGCTGAAAAGAAATAAAAGTGTGATTTTAGAAATGTTTTCAGACAAGACCACTGCCACCTCTGAGAAAGGCATTTCTCTTGAGGACATTAACTTCAATAAGCATTCTCATCTGTCTCAATTGTAGTCTAATATTTGAAAAATAATTGTACACAGTCGCTTGGCCTTCCTCTGATGCATACTTATAATCTGCATTTTCAAAGTGGATGCAGATGCCTTTCCATGGCCTCAGGTAGAGTAGTAGGAAAAACAGATGAGCTTCTCATTTCATCATTAGAGCGGTAATTCATACTCACATCATTAAAAAAAGATCTCCTTTACCATCATTTGCAGAGAGATTTAGTTAACAGAAACCTTCTTTCAGAGATAACATCTTACATAACCCTCCAGAGATCTGAGCATGATAAAAGTCAACATGAGGAAATAAAAGTGAATATTAT
This sequence comes from Dipus sagitta, assembly GCA_036346955.1. Taxonomy (NCBI): domain Eukaryota; kingdom Metazoa; phylum Chordata; class Mammalia; order Rodentia; family Dipodidae; genus Dipus; species Dipus sagitta. The sequence continues at coordinate 126,833,533 of CM070772.1, read as the reverse complement.
TGAAACTATTGTTTGTAAAAAAAAAAAAAAAAACACAGCGACCTTCCCTGTAATATGATGAGGTCATTGCAGGGATATACTGTTATGAATTCAAAATCATGAGATAAGATTGAATTTCATCTGTTATATTTTATATCTTGAAATTTCTTCCTGTGAATGTACTTGCAGTTTCATGGTCCCAAGCATGATTTGACTTTTTTTTTTTTAAGTAAGAGAGAGAGAGAGTAAGACAGAGAGAGCAAGAGAGTGAGAGAGAGCAAGAGAGAATTGGTGAGCCAGGACCTCCAGCCACTGTACTCAAACTCCAGACACATGCATTACCTTGTGTGCATGTGTGACCTTGCACGCATCACCTTGTGCATGTGGCTTACATGGGACCTGGATTGTCGAAAATGGGTCCTTAGGCTTTCCAGGCAGTGCCTTAACTTCTAAGCCATCTCTCCAGCCCTGATTTGACTTATACATTTGTCAGCTCATTGGTCAAATCAGGCAAATTCTGTCCTCACAAAGCTTGTATTCCAGAGAGGATTTATACCTTTAGAAGAGATATTGGAGCCCAGAGGAGGAGTGTCTTAGTCTCTTTTTGCGATAACAAAACACCATAGAGTAGATAATTCATAAAGAATAGGAGATAACATGAGCACAGAACTAAGTGACAAAAAGGAGAAATATCGGCTGTTTGATGAAGATTTCTGATAGAGAGACAAGTCCACACAATGCAACACAGCTCAACGTATGTCCCCTGCTTCTAATCATAAAGAGGTCAACATAGCTAGAGCAACCTACCCTACATGTGGCTAGGAAGCTATAGCCAAAGATGAGCACAGACTTTGCAATTACAATCCAAGTGAGCTGAGAAGACATGGCTGGGACTGCAAAAGGAGTCTGAGGTTTTTTTGTTTTTGTTTTTGTGGGTTTTTTGTTTTGTTTTGTTTTGGTTTGGTTTGGTTTGGTTTTTCGAGGTAGGGTCTCACTTTAGCTAGGGCTGACCTGGAATTTTCTATGTAGTCTCAGGGTGGCCTCGAACTCACGGTGATCCTCCTACTTCTGCCTCCCGAGTGCTGGGATTAAAGGCATGTGCCACCACGACCGGCAGGAGTCTGAGTTTTTAGAGAGGACTTGTGTCCATTTGTCTGTATTATAAGACAGCACAGCGCTGGAGAGATGGCTTGGGCTGGAGAGATGGCTTAGTGGTTAAGCGCTTGCCTGTGAAGCCTAAGGACCCCGGTTCGAGGCTCAATTCCCCAGGACCCACGTTAGCCAGATGCACAAGGGGGCGCACGCATCTGGAGTTCGTTTACAGAGGCTGCAAGCTCTGGCGCGCCCATTCTCTCTCTCTCTCTGCCTCCTTCTCTCTGTCAGTCTCAAATAACTAAATAAACAAAAAAAAAAAAAAAAAAAGACAGCACAGTAACAACTATGGAGAACATTTTCACAAAAGGCACAAGTCAGAGGAGGGAGATCAGCTAAGAGGCAAATGTAAAGGTGTTTGGGACTGTGGTTTGTTCCTTCGGTGCTAGCTTTCTGGTTATTCACATTCAGCATTGCTGGAGCTGGAGACCAGAGTCCACATCACATGTTACTCACTTACCGCCCGTTGTGTCTACTCAAGGAATAAGAACGTGGGAAAGTTGGACTTCCATTAGTAACTTACCTATGAGACCTCTAAGGAGGTCTGCCTCTCTGACATTCATTAGTGACACTATGATAGTCTCTGAAAAAAAAGTCACTGATATACACAAGCATCGTGACTGTACCCATACAGACCTGCTCCTGGCTTCCTTTAGTCCTTCCTTACAATCATTCAGTATATGCACAAGCCCTACTTTGTGCCTCTTTTCAGGATTCCTTGTATAGTCTATTCTGCCATTGTGGGACAATTAGAAGAGTTGTGACTTTTTGTTGTTGTTGTTATTAGTTAGTTAGTTAGTTAGTTAACTAGTTTTTTTGTTTACCTAAATGGAATACAGCACTACTCAGGAAGGCAAATACTTCCAGAATTACTTGTTAGATTGTTATTGTAAAAGTTGTTTAAAAATTAACTATTTAGCCATCTTCATTGCTAGCATCAAAATGCCTTTAATCCCAGCAGTTGGGAGGCAGAGGCAGGAGGATCACGGTGAGTTCAGGCCACCCTGAGACTACATAGTGAATTCCAGGTCAGCCTGAGCTAGAGTGAGACCCTACCACGAAAAACCAAAAAAAAAAAAAAAAGTCCTACACAGGGGGAACCTTCTTTGGATTTAATATTAGAAATTGTATCAAATCTCTACAGCACCTGGTTCACTAAATTTGAAACTTAGAAAATGCCTTTGAAGGGGCTGGAGAGATGGCTTGGTGGTCCATGGCACTTGTTTGCAAAGCCTGTTGGCCCAGATTCAATTCCCCAGCACCCAAAAAAAGCCATACCAAAGTGGTACACATATCTAGCATGCACAGCACTTGAGACCCTATTGTGCCCATACATATACACACATGTGTTTATACAAATAAAAAATATAGAGAGAAAAAAGAAATAACTCTAAAGGTATATTTGAAATAGTCTATGCTCTTAGCAGGCTTGTCTTAAGTGAAAATGATTGTGTACTAAAAAGATCAAAACATAACTATTTTTAAGTTACTAAAGGATATTTTCTACTGAATTTTATCTTAGAAAGAAAAAGAATATGTCTGATCTCCCAATAGAAGACTTGTAAAAAATTTCTGTCTAAAGATAAATTCCGTCATTATGAAATCTTGTGTTACATTTATTGATGTTTCCCAAACATAATTCATCTTTTGTAGATGTGCCAGATGAAATTCAACTGAAAACAATCAGCCTTCAGAATAATATCCCAGTGCCATTGTTTCAGTTATTAGCATGATGAGTTTGAAAATTCTCTCTAGCAAAGTCATCCATTTCTAAATAAATACTCATCCATCATTTAAGGTTGTCATCAGTGACAAATTAATGATTTCCCACATAAGAACAAGTACCAGCTAAAATTCTTTCCTTCATTCAAAAATATGTTTACCACTCACTGTCAGTATAAAGTCTGTATTTTATTAGCCTTTGTATAGCATCCACATGTTATAATTATTTCCAGAAAATTAATATTGGATATATTTGTGAAATTTACAAATGAACTGTATAGCATCCACATGTTATAATTATTTCCAGAAAGTTAATATTGGATATATTTGTGAAATTTACAAATGAACTGTATAGCTGGTTTAGGAGTGAAAAATAGTAAGCCTTTGTTTTGTGAGTACAATTTGCAAACACAACTCATAGACAACATTTTGTCTATGAGTTCTATGAATTTCCATAATCATAACAATGCTAGGTAAAACTACCCTTATAACAATTCTATATTAGAAATATTAAGGAAGTTAATAGCCAGAATAAGGTTTTTCCAGGTTTCCTCAGATCCCAACAACTGTACTTACACATTAGGCTATACTGCCATCCCTAAACAGGGTATAATCCCACCTCTCTTCTGGAAAAATGGGCTATGATTTTCAAGAAGAAGTTTAAAAACCTAAAGAGATACTTGGGCAGACACTATAACTAATGGTACAACAGAATGGGAATTAGTGCAGAATTTACCAAAATAGTTAAAAGATGATAGGATTTAAATATCCTATCATGAAAGAATAATAAACAGAAAGAAGCTAAGAATTTATAAAGCCATCCAAATGCAATGTAGAGAAAAAAATGTCATCAATTGACATTACCATTGAGGCAAGGCTTTCTATCATGGAAGCCCTCACTACAACATCCATTCTGTTCTCTGTCTCTGTCTCTCTCTCTCTCTCTCTCTCTCATACACACACACACAGACACACACACACACACACACATGCACACACAAGTGCACACATACACACAGGCACACATGTAAATCCTTAGCTTATACACCTGGGAATTGTTTGAGGTAAAAGTAAACAGTGTGTTACAGAGCAGAAAGAGCACGTGTAAAGCACATGTTAGTTTCCACCCACCACTGACTGTATAACAACATATTTTTAAGCTCAGAAAGCTTTCTTAGTTCAGTCCTTCAAATGTAATGGTCAAGGCCATATGAGCACTATGATAAAATTATGTCGGTAAGAGGGCTTGAGAGATAGTTCAGTGGATAAGAGTGCTTGTGTGTCTGATATAGGCAGGGTCCTGGGTTAAAGCAAACCTAAGCTGTCTGACACAAAGGCCCCAGGCTAGGAAGAGGTTGCAGCAGCCTGAACCACTGCTGGTCATATCTCAGGGACCAGACCGGCAGGGGAGCTTCTCCCCACATTCTTGGGGGTTGCAGTGAGCCAGGATCCTCCCCACATTCTCGGGAGTGGCAGTGAGCCTGGAACCCCCCTTACCCCCCACAAAATCTGGGCCATGAGATGGGCAGGAAGTAAGGCCACTCCCTCTCCAAGGAAGGGATACCTGGACATTCAGATAAGACTTAGGCTTTGCCTATAACCCTGTGGCCTTTGGCCAGTTGCCTAGGAAACTCCTTATATGGTATCAGCCAGCACCTTTGCACAGCCCCTCTCCCTGCCATTGCCTCCTTGCTGGAATGAATGTCTCCATATGCTAATTAGGCATCAGGAAGCAACCTTGTACATCCAATTAGGACCCTCTTCCCACCCTCAACTTCTTACAAATCCATCTCCCTGACAATAAACCAAGAACTGTTCACCAAAACTGTTTCCAGGGAGTGATTCTTTCTCTCCTCATACAGGTGAAACCTTGGTCTCCATGGTTACCTGGGACCTTTGGGGGAACTGTGGCCGGCCAGGAGGGCCCAGGAACCCACACATGTAAGTATAAGGACCTGACTTAACTCACAAGCACCTACAGAAAAAGCTGGACATGGCTCTGCTTGCCTGCAACTTCAGCACTGAGGAGGGTGGAGAAAAGAGGATCACTGGGACTCTGTGGTCAGCTAGCCTAACCACACACACACACACACACACACACACATTGCACACTTTGACATGAGAACATATGGAACCATCATACTGCCTATATTTTCTGAGTCAGAAAAAGAAAATCAAAAGGAGACTGTGATGGTAATGAAGTTATCATTTTTCCCAGGTGTTAGTTGAAATAATAAAATACACAGCATTCAATCTCTTTTGGTATTTAGAGCCCAGGATGAGAGACGATGAATACATAAGCATTCTCAGCACGATAGTAAAGTCCACAAGATTCTCAGAAAAAGATATCAGTGGAGGACACAGGGAATGCACCCACCCAACATATGGCCTAGACAAAAGAAATGCATTACATACAGATGCGGGAGCAAATGAAGATCTAAATCATGTACAGTCAGGGCCCTCCATGTGCACAGGTGCTCATCCACACATTCACCCGTGAATCAAAATTATATTACAAAATAATTGCATCTTTACTGAATACATGCAGACTTTGTTTATGTTATTATTCACAAAATGGTATCAGGTACATAGCATTTATAATTTACTAATAGGTCATTATAAGCTATCGACATGATATAAACTATACAGGAGGGTATAAGTAGATTATATGTGCAAACACTATGCTATTTTATATAAGAGACTTGAGTATCTTAGGGTTTTGCTATGGATAGGAATCTGGGACTCAATCTTCTATAGAGTAATGACTACGATCTGTCATTATATATGGTTGGGAGGCAAGGCTGAAGCAAATGCGAGAGTTTTAAGGTTCCTAGATGTTCATCAAGGAATATAGTAGAACTACCAGTTTTACAAGGAAACAAAAACAAGAGTCATTGACAGAAAATAAGGTGAGTTTCACATGGAATATGTTCTATTGGAAGGAATGATGAACTGCTAAAATTAAAGAGACTACAGTGAATATGGATATCCAGGATGGGAGATTAGGAATAATGCTGAGATGGGATTATAGAGGTGGAAGACATCTTTCCTTCTTAAACAAGAGAAGAACTGATACTGTCAGTGGGAATACTGGTCAGGAGGCACGGGGGAGTCCAGGGAGAAGTGGAGCAGGATCAAGGAAGCTTACAGAAAGACAAGGAGAGAGATACTGCAGCACAGGTTGATGACGGCAAGCACAGCCATGATTTGGACTGTGGAGAAGATATCAGGATGTAGATGACCATGCAGTGAGCTGGGAAAGCAGAGAAGCAAGGCTACGCAAGAAACAACTTTGTACAAAACTTGGTATAAAGAGACTCCAGGGGCTGGAGAGATGACTTAGCAGTTAAGGCATTTGCCTGCCAAAGCCAAAGGATCCTGGTTCAATTCTAGGACCCAAGCAAGCCAGATGCACACAGGAGGGGGGGCAAGCATCTGGAGTTCGTTTGTGGTGGCTGGATGCCCTGGTGCACCCATCTCTCTCTTTCTCTCTCTCAAATAAATAAAGCTAGAAAACAATAAATTTAAAAAAAAAAAGAGACTCCATATCCTCAGGCCAATGAGGATATAATAAATTATATCAACTGATTAACATGGATTAAAATTAATTGTTAAAGTAAGCATATTTTGAAAACATATGAAATCAAACAAATTTGTACATACTTAAGGCAAAGATTTTAATCACAGACCTACTCCAAGATGTCATAATTGACCTTTTTTTCTGCATTACAGTTTTCATGTCTTATTTTAATGGCACATAATCTTACTAAGGCCTGAATATATCTGGTTCAACTGTCAATTTTAGGTGACAAGTTTTAAAATTTAGATTTAAAAACGATTGAAGCTATGGAGGAAGGCTTTTTAGAAAATTTTAGAGACAAGAAAATTTAAAGAGAAGCATGGGTGAATTTTGTGGCTTCTCCTCTCTGTACTTGGTGCACTGACCAGTGCTTAGTGGGGGACTTATTAACGCTAAACAGAACCAAAAATCCAATATCTAATTGCTAGAATCTAAATCTTTTTTATTTTCCTGGTAATTTTATTTCAGTAAGAATTTAGAAACTCATGCAACAAACTTTTTGTATATTTATTTATTTAAGAAAGAGAGAGGCAGAGAAATAAAGAGAATAGGTATGCCAGTGTTCTCAGTCACTGCAAACAAACTCCTGCAAATAAACTCCAGATGCATGTGCCACCTTATGCATCTGGCTTTATATGGGTACTTGGGAATTGAACCTGGGTCCTTTGGCTTTGCCAGCAAGTTCTCTAACCACTAAGAATTCTCTTCAACCCATAACAAACTTTTTAAAAAGTTATACTTAACATGGTTAAGTATTATAGAAACCCAAGTCAAAACCATGAGAAATGACCACATATTCACTAAGATGGCTTTCAGAGAAAGAAAAGACGCCCACACAAAATTAATCAGAAAATAAGTGTTAACAATGATCTAGACAAATTAAAAGCCTTGTGAATATACAAAAAGTTTACGTGACTATAAAATGGTACAGCTGCTATGGGACAATAGCATAGAAGTTCCTCCAAATTTTAAACACAGAATTACCACATAATACAGCAATTCTGCTTCAGGGTTTACATCAAAAAAAAAAATCGAAAGCAGAGAATCAAAGAAATATTTGTGCATGCAAATGGTTTTAGATAGTACCATTATACTCAATAGGCAAATGGTAAAAGAAACCAAAGTACTACTCACAAACAGATAAATAAAATGTGATATGTGCATATATTTGTGTGTATATGTATATGTATACATGCATAATATTAGTCAACATTGAAAAGACATGTTGTAAGGTAGATAACTAAGATAAGTGAAATAAGCCAGGCACAAAATACACAAATATGTTAATTACACATATATGAGATACCTGGAGACAAAAAGCAGATGGAGAGTCCCAGTGGCAGAGAAAGAGCTTGGAGGGGAAGGTTATTGCTTTGTGGAAACAAGATTCATTCATGCTAATTGAAGAGTTCCAGAGATGGAGGTTGCAAAGCTGCAAAACAATGTAAGCATCCTTCACACCACAGAGCAGCACACTTAAAATATCAAAGTTCATGTTAGGTATATTTTACCACAACTAAAATATGCAAGTTATAAAACTGATTTTAAGCCAAACTTGGATGAAACTATATATCTATATGATGCCTTTTAAGAGGATGTTTTGGTGGAATAATAGGTGGCCATAGGTGCGGCTGTGCTGACTGTGTCAAGTTGCTCTGTAGGACCGTCACCCTGCATTACCCCCCACTCTGATCTTTCAGGAGCTGACCTTTGCCCTCAAAATATGTGTATACACTGTCAATCAAAAAAAAAAAAACTTAACCAAAGATTGCTTTCTTCATTCTCTCTCATAGACACCCTTCCTAGTCAGAGCATAAATATCAATGCTCCTCCTTTGGGTATTTCTTTAGTTTGATGACAAGGACAATGTTTGCTGTTTCCTATGCTATAAACCCACAATACCAATGCATATTTCATAACCCACTGCAGGCAGCTACCATCCCAGAATGGATCTTTTCTTTTCTAAAGTCAGGCTGGACTAGGCCTTGTGTTGTCTTAGTTCCATTATGCTGAATTTCAAAAATAAGCCAAAAAATCAAATGTATTATTTTAAGGCCACTTTTCTCCAAATATTCTCATTATTCTGAGTGATTTCACCTGGCAGGGCTCACATCATTCTTGTAACTGAAAGAAAAGGACCTTTGCTGAGCTAAGAAAGAAAAAACAGAAAACCCAGTGTCCCTGTTGGACAATATAAAATCTACTTAACTAAATTTTGTTTCTCAGATAATCCCATGGCATTGGTTCTTTAGAGACTCGGGTCCTTTATCCGAATATTTTTTTTTAGACTTAGAGTATATTAGACAAAATCTATATAAAGGCAGATAGCTCATGGGATTCTCTTTCAACACTGGATCCACACTCACATGAAATTTTAAAGAACTCCATAATCACAGATGAACAGAATCTTGCACAGTTTTCACAAGGTGACAACTGAGTTAATGAAAACTATAAATGAAGCTATAAACTCCAAGCCTAGGAGACTTGGCCCCAAGTGCATATCATCAGGAATAGAATGAGGGGTCACTAGTAATCATTAATGCTGCCATTAAAAATTATCATCAGGGCTGGAGAGATGGCTTAGCAGTTATGGTGTTTGCCTGCAAAGCCAAAGGATCGCTGTTCGATTCTCCAGGACCCATGTAAGTCAGATGCACAAGGGGGCACATGCATCGGGAATTCATTTGCAGAAGCTAGAGGCCCTGGTGCACCCATTCTTTCTCTCTCTCTCTCCCTCTTTCTCTCTCTCAAATAAATAAATAAAACATATTTAAAAATTATCATCAGCTTCTAGGTGGATACCTGGAAAATCAAATGCACACACACACACACACACACACACACACACACACACACTTAGCAAGAGAGAGAGAGAAAGAAAGAAAGAGAGAGAATGGGCACACTGGAGCTTCTAGCCATTGCAGTCAAACTCCAGATGCTTGCACCACCTAGCGTACATGTGCAACCTTGCACTTGCATCACCCTTGTGCATCTGGCTTACATAGGATCTGGAGAGAGATCAAACATGGGTCCTTAGGCTTCACAGACAAGCACTTTAACTGCTAAGCTATCTATCTAACCCCATGGATGATATTTTAAAATACACAAACTACAAAACTATACCTCCTCAGCCATATTTTCAGCTCTGAAAAATTGTGTGTGTGTGTGTACTAAACTGAAAACACATATGAAAAACACTGCTAATGGCTGATTTCAAGGCACAGGATATTTGCATCTTCATTTTTTTTAATTTTTATTATTTTTAGTATAAGTTTAATGTCTGTGTAATAGATGAAAAATAAGAATAATATTTTGTGTAAGTACAGATGTACTTTCCCCCAACACAAAGCAAACATTCAATCAAAACCCATCTTGGATGACTTCATTTCTGATTGCCAACACAGGTTAGGTCACAGCAGCTGTCAGAGGAGACACTGTAACAAAAGATTTGGGGCTCAACAGGAAAGTGTTGCCAGTAATATAAATATCTGCTCAGTAATTTACCATCTTTACCTTTACACTAATATAACAAACATACATCTTGTTCAATAATCAAGAAAATCTTACAATTTTAAACTAAACCATCAATTCAATAGACATGGACAAATAAAAGCGTAGCATATGTAATTAGTTTCTGTCCCACAGCCAATCAGCAAAGTCCATATACATTCTGAGAAGTTAATAAAGAATACACATCTCGGCAATGTGCTTCCATCCAACACAGGGCAGTCATTTGCATGAAATCATGCCATCCATTCCATCTGGTTTATCTGTGACTTGTTATAATCTCTACCACTTGTAATAAAGCCTTACCATTTTTATTGTCTGTGTCCAGAACAAACTACCACAAAGAACAGTACAGGTAAACATCTGTCCATTCAATTCAAATGCTTGAATAGCACCAAAGTTTGAGTTCAATATTTAATTTGGTAAACTCTCACTTCCCTGTGTAGCTATAAATCCTTCCTATTTGAAAGAAACTGAATTATGCTGCTGCCTACCTAAAGCTAATCAGGAAGGTATTCACAGAACTGCTCAGCTCACCGTGGCAGTGTTTCCACCACTGTTTGGGTTACTGCTTCCGCTGGAGCATGAAGGGTTTTTAGTTGGCATGTGCACCTTTGCAAAGTTTTACCACCAGCTTGGATTCATTTTCCATAAATACATGGTACAATTCAAACTTCATTAACAATGGAAAATGCCTTTAAAGAACTCTGTCACTGAAAAGGTTCAAACCAAACGTAGAGGAAGCTCTATTCTCCAAGAGATACCTTAATAAAAGTGTGCAGAACCTTGACAACCAGAGGCTGGTAGAACAGGGTAGCATTTGCCCAGGGCAAAAAGCACGAAGCAGGCTAACATGTGTCTTAGGTGGGAGGGGTAATTAAAGCAAGCCTAAGAGCTCTGGCCACACCCATCCAGCCAGTACCACTGGAGACTGAACACAGGAGGAGCTGGTGTGGGTTAGAGCAGGGAGGAAGACTGGAAAGGACCTCACCCGGATGAGACCCATCATGTGCAGAATTTCCAGTCTCACCCCAGTCCATGTGAAATCAAATGCTTCATCCCCAGAACACAGAGAAACTTGGAACAAACATTGGAGGTGAAGGCCTAGGGATCTTACTTTGTTGGTTCAGTTCTGCCATATATACATATATTTCCCATATATCACACACTGGCTCCTGAAAGCCACAGAGAAAGCTTTATCTCCTTGATGTACCCTACCCTAAGCACAACCTTCTAGCATAAACTAGCACATCTCCTCATTCTCAGACTTGCCACATCTAATAACCATCATGGCCTTGATAAGTGAAAATTCATCTGTAGTTTATTTACTAAGTCTCCCAATTCACATAAATACCTAGCTTGTTGCAGCTAGGTATTTGTTGGATGGACCGATGGATGGATGGATCAATCGATCAATAGATCGATGGATAGATGGATTCACAAGGCAATTACATTTACTTCTATCATGACTGAATATTTACCAGAAACCGAAACCTGCCTAGGAACCAGTATATTCCATCAAGCTAAGGAGGGTAATAACCATTAAACCTTTGAGAACATATGCTGTAGAACCCATTTATTGCCATGTGATAAGGAATATGGTTTCAGAGTATCAAATCAGTCCCCTCACAGCCACACAATGGGGCCTGTGGTAAACAGTCACCAAGGTAAGAGTGGAATGCATTTTATTTGCCTATATATCCACTCAGCTTTTTCCAAGTCATTTAACAATGTAACAATCCATTCTTTTTACTGTCATTAAAAAATCGCAGTCAAACTTACACAAGACCATCATAATAGGAGGAAAAGATTATGACATCAAAATAAAAGAGAGACTGATTGAGAGGGGGAGGGGATATGATGGAGAATAGGGTTTCAAAGGGGAAAGTGGGGGGAGGGAGGGCATTACCATGGGATATTATTTACAATCATGGAAGTTGTTAAAAGATTAATTAATTAATTTTTTAAAACTGCTGTCAACAAGTCAGCAGTGCAGACTTTGACCTCCACAATAGGGTGAAGCCCACATAGCCAACTGCAGAAACTCTCCCCAAGCGTTAAGGGTTCTGAGAACTGAACATGATGGCAAACATCTACAAGCACATGGCCTTCCCCCTCCTCCCACTGACACTTAGACTTCAATTAACAAAGGTCCCCAAGGACCACGAGACAGCAGGTGTCCTCAGCAAACCAAGACACAGGAAAGTTCATGAACAAGGCCAAGGAAAAGCATTTATGAAGAACTGACAGCAACGCCTCCAATCCCATCTAAACATCTAAACCTAATGAAATCATGGTTGCAAATGAATTGGAATGAGTCATAGATGCATGTCCATACACAAACATATGCACATACAGAGCAAGAATTCTAAGCTATGAGTTAGTGAATATTTCCTATAGTTACCCGAATGTTATCTATTTTACAAATACATTTATAAACCAGTCAATGCTGCATTCCAGTGACATTTGCCAGATCATGGGACTTTTTGTTTCACAATAACCACAGGGGTTACTCCCTATGATTCACCCCTCATGAGTACAGTATTTATATGGCATTCCATTATAGCAGCATGGCTCAATGAAAAGGTGAAGAACATGCATAAACTACAACCCCACAGGGATTACCTGCAACCCTACTAAGGAGCATCCCCAACGGAATGGGGGCAGGGATGAAGGAAAAGAGGGTATCAACACATGATGTATCCATACTAAACATCATGTTAATAATAATAATCATCACAAACATTTGAAAAATAAAATAGGGCTGGGGAAATGGGTTGGGCAGGGGAAATGGCTTAGCAGTTCAGACGTTTGCCTGCAAAACCAAAAGATTCTGGTTAAATTCCCTAGGACTCTCATAAACCAGATGTAGAAGGAGGTACATGAGTCTTTAGTTTGTTTGCAATGGCTGGAGGCCCTGGCATGCCCATTCTTTCTCTCTGCCTGCCTCTCTCTCTCTCTCTCTCTCTTAAATAAATAAATATTTTAAAAAATAAAAGGAGCTGGGTGTGGTGGCGCATGCATTTAATCCCAGCACTTGGGAGGCTGAGGTAAGAGGATCGCTGTGAGTTCGAGGCAACCCTAAAACTCCATAATGAATTCCAGGTCAGCCTGGGCTAGAGTGAGACCCTACCTTGAAAAGCCAAAAAATAAAAATAAAAATAAGAAAATAAAAGGAACAGGCTATGCAGTAACATGAATGTATAACTTCCCAGGCTGGGGAGATGTCTCAGTGAAGAAAATGCTTGCCATGGAAATATGAGTATCCAAGTTCAGAACCCCAGCACCTGTGTAAAAGCTGGATGTTGGTTGGGCCAGGTATTTTTAAATGTAGCCATGCCTAAGGGAGGTGGAGACAGGAGAATCTTCTAGAATCTTGAGTGCCAGCTAGCCTGGCCAAAGCAGCAGTGAACAACTAAGGTAAGGCCCTGCCAAAAAGAAGGTAAAAGGCAAGGACCACTATTCAAAAGTTATCCTCTGACATTCACCTGTGCACCATGACACACATGTACACATACTCACACATATAAACACACACCATACATACATACATACCAATAAAGTGATAACTCCCAAATAAACCTCCCCAAATTTCTGTCATCTCTCATTTTGGAAGACAGTGTACAGAGGCTTTGCTGGAGAAAGGCCTGGGATGATTAGAAACATCCAAAGAAGACTTTCCACTGAGCTGTAATGCTGCAAATGAGTTTTAAATAGGAAGTAATTACTAGGGACTATTAAGGTAAGCCAACATGACACATTATCGCTCATTACAGCTAAAATGAGCCTCCCCACCAGGAGTGTGTAACACCATGGCAGTAACTGCAGGCTACCCCTCACAGAGAGCAAACGACACCTCAGGTACTAGGAATAAGCACTTTGGGCCTAGTCTCATATAATCCCTATAACCTTATGCAAGGCCTCATTTCACTGATCAAGAAGGTGGAACACAGAGATTCTGAGTAACTCCCCTGGTGTCACGCAGCCAATGCACAACAGAAACAAGATCCAGGCCCAGCCACCAGCTCTCAGTCCTCATCACTCTGTTACCCAGCCAGCCTCCACCACCTTGTTTCTTGGAAGGTGGCTATGGAATAGCATCCTTTCCTAAAGTCTCAGGGTGTAAATGGACTGTAAAGGATTCTAGCAACTTCTACAAGCCTTTAACTGTGTGTTTCTTCCTCCCACCCAAATAGGATACATCTTCCCTCCTCGATGGACTAAGCAGAGCTTATCTGCCTTTAAAATTCTTTCTGCTTCCAGGAGAATACCACTAATGATCCTCTAATGGAGATGAATCCAGGGCATTGGGCATGCTAAACCAAGCGCATACCTCTGACCTATCCACAGTCCACTTTTTTCTTTCTTTCTTTCTTTCCTTTTATTTTATTTTATTTTATTTTATTTTATTTTTGAAATAGGAGCTCATTAAGTTTCCCAGGCTGGCCTTGAACTCACCCTGTAGCTCAAGCAACTGTTAAATTTGCCCTCCTCCTTTCTCAGCCTGCTTTCCCTGAATAGCTGGGATTACAGACCTCTCTCATAGGGCCCAGCAGAGACAAAGTTTTTTGCAACTAAGATCTAATTTTATTTTCTCTTTTATCTCATATGAACAAAAAAAAAAATCATAGATAATCAATCCTGTCCTACCAGCCAGAAAAACAGGTGTGTGAGTCCAATAAAGCCATTGATTAGTGTTCACCTTTCAAAGCCAAACTTCAAAGGTCCTCCTGTCAATAATATACTCAGGAGACATTGTCAGGATTGTTAAGAATTGCCCAGCTTTCATGCAATTATTCTGTGCTCTTAACAAACACAGAACCCAGGGCTGTCAATAAGATATCTGCTATCAGTTTTCTGGACTCAAGACTAATTTAAAATACAAAAGGAAGACAATCTTGTAAGTAACAATTCTAAAGGGATTTCAGTTTTGTTTTGTTTTGTTTTGTTTTGTTTTTAAGAGGGATACTGCCAGCATCTAACTTTTAAAAGTAATAGCTTCAAGTCAAGTAAATGGACTGAATTTATGCCCCCCCCCCCACTCCCCTTACAGGACAAAATAGTGTCTAGGTTTTTATTTTTATTTTTTTTTTAGTACTGATTTGGGATAAGAGGTGAGTTAGTAAGATACTTGCCTGGCAGGCATCTATACCTAAGTTTGATTCCTAGAAGCCACTTAAAGATCTGGACATGGTAGGACACACTTTTAATCCCAGCACTGAGGAGGAAGAGGCAAGTAAGATCCTTGCTGATTGCTGGCCAACCAGTTCAGACTAATTGGCAAGTTCCGGGCTGGTGAGAAGATTCGGCCACAAGAATATGTAGATGATACCTGAGAAATGAGACCCTAGGTTGTCCTCGGGCCCTACATACACATTCATATACATGCAGACGCACCCCATACACTTGTGCCTGAAAGCAAATTAACATACACATATGCACAAGATAATAATTTCGTACAAATTTCTACCCATGCTTTCTTTCTTGTCCTGGCCACGAAACGACATTAAATAAAACATCCATGCACAGGCATGTGGCCTCTGCAGGAAAGATCCGGAGACCCTGTGGGCATTTACTCATCTCCATGGCCCCAGACTCCATGTTCTCCACAAGTGCGTGACGGGAACTCATGAGGGGACTACCCTATGCAAGGCACTCGTATGGCATGTGGCACTCCTAATATACACAGCCGGTGAAGGCATTTTACAAGTGAGAAAACTAACTTTCAGAGAGACTGAAGTCTACAGTTAATGCATGCTGACATTTGATCTAGGACTTTTCTAAACCCAAACCTGACTCTCCTCAGGACTGTGGCGGTGGTGATTTTAAGGAGGCACAGTGTAAACCTCTGCAACCGGCTGCCTGAAAAGGAAAATTTCTAACTGGCCCTCCCTCACTGTGTGCCATTTGGAAGGCTCCTTGCACTAACAGAAAAACCTGGAGACTTTTGTCTTCTGCATCATTTCAGTCCCCAGACAGTGTGGTTCAAGTTTCTTTGTCTTACAGAAACTGATACAATCTGATAGTAAATTCAAGAATTTTTCCATAACTTCAAAATGTTAAATTCAAATTGTTTTTATTATTGTCATGTCCAAAGATAGTTTTTATTTTAATTTTTCACTTATATTTGCAAGGAGAAAGAAAAAGAGAGAGAAAGAGAATGGGCATACCAGGGCCTCTAGCAATTGCAAACAAACTCCAGATGCATAATCTACTTTGCACATCTGACTTTATTTGGGTATTGGGGAATCGAACCTAGGTTCTTAGGCTTTGCAGGCAAGCACCTTAACCACCAAGCCATCTCTCCAGCCCCAGAGATAGTATATTCAGGACATTTTAACAACAAGAAGAAAGGTCCATTATCTCACCATCCAATTAAGCCTGATCACATTTTTACAAGGTGTGCCTTAGGAAACGGCCATTGTGTACAGAAGCACGCCACCAAAGTTGACTCAGCCCAGACTAGACCTTCACTGTAAAAGGATGAATGCAAAGCTTCTAGTGCTCTTTCCACAACAGGAAGTCTGTGTATTCAGTAAAGACTGTAAACATAGGTGTGCGTGTATAGGGATGGTGTTGTGTGCTGCTGCCAACCACGCTTTGTCATGCAATGGAAAAGTCCAAATGCTCTAGAGCCACGAAGTCAGTCAGTGCTTGTCCACAGTCAGAAGCAAGGACATTTGCTGGGCAAGGGCTGGTTTTTTGAGTGGCCCAAATTAAGCACTTACTACAAACCAGAGAAACTTAGAAATCCTCACAGACAAGATGTTCAGAAACACTTCACAAAATTTACATGAAAAAAAACTAGGTGTCCCCATGCCTCTCTGAGGAGCCACTGGCAGAGAATGCTTGCTGGGGAGGGAGAGGCATTTTCTTCAGTGCTACAAGCACTGGTAAGTTGTCTGTGCTCCTGTAAACAAAGGCTCACCCATGTCCTGGAAGAAACTCTAGTTAAACTCATGGGCTCAGGCTTCAAAAGAAGAAGGAGGAGGAGGAAGAGGATGAAGAAAATAAAAGGACTAATTGGGAAGAAGAAGGGAAGATCAGAGGGACAAGAGAAGGTAATAGGGGACTGAGAAGGGGGTACAATTAGGGTGACTGGACCCCTGAAGGTGAAAAACAAAGTTTACACTTGCTAGAAGTCAAAGATGATCTGTCATCTTGCCTGATCTCTTGCCTAGTTTCCTAGAAACCTGTTTTTCCACAAACAGTCAGGGCCTCTCCTTGGAGGGAAGTCTTTCATAGGATTTAAAAACTGTGGTTGGTCAATGATGCCAGGGCTAACCTCTTCCAGAGACAGCCCCTAACCCTAACCAACCAGCAGTCCCTCTGGTTCACCTAAGCTGGAAGACTGCCCACCTCCACTAAAAGGTTATAAATATTTTTGCAAGGAGAAAGCAGGCTCTCTGACTACTTGGGAACTTACAGCTATGGGTGAGTTTTTCCCTAATCTGTGCCTGGGCTGGCTTGGCCCAGGCCCAAGCCCAAGCCCAGCCAGGAGGGGCTCTGCATAGTTCCTAGCCCAGGCCCATCCAGTAGGGCCCCTTAGCCCTTTTATTCTCCACATGGATTCTTTTTTTTTTTTTTTGTTTTGGTTTTTCAAAGTAGGGTCTCACTCTAGCTCAGGCTGACCTGGAATTCACTATGTAGCCTCAGGGTGGCCTCGAACTTGTGGTGATCCTCCTACCTCTGCCTCCCGAGTGCTGGGATTAAAGGCGTGTGCCACCACGCCCAACCTCCACATGGATTCTTTATCCCCTCCTGCTCCCCACATGGCAGGAGCTCCTTGAACTTCTTTTCTCTGTTCTTTCCATGCTTTTTGCCAGGCCCTCCTCATGGGATCTCTAGCCATGTGGGTACTTTTCCTTGGCTCTACTCCCCTCAATAAATATAATTATTTAATATCTATCCCTCTCAGTCTTCTTTTATATTCAATTCTTTGATCAAAATTAGAAGTGAACCTGGGCTATGGGGATCAAGGACTTTGTTGGGCCCCTAGCACCCTGTTACAGGACAATACCAACAAAATACATTGTTTACAAATTTGAAAATATGATGAAATTCATTACTAGGTTAACAAATACATGCTAATACAAAAATAAACAAAAGTAAGTTAACCCCAAAATACCAAGCTTTTATTCGTAACATGTGATCAAATGACTTGGCTTCATTTTGGAATGAATCTAAGCCACATGCTAAGAGTCCTTCTGAAAGGGACGTGAGGATATCTATATGTGGGCCATGGACTGCAGGGTGCTGGGGAATGTGACATTATTTCTCGCTTCTCACTAAAGTCCTTCAGCTTCAGCATCATCTGATGTGTCCAAAGATATCACAGACTTCTTTCCAAGGGAAAGGAGGATTACTTCCTGGGAGAAGGTTCAGAAGCCCTCCTTAGTATGGACCTTGTCCAAGATAGTAACAACCAGAACATGAACCACATCTGTGTAAAGCAGATAATAAAAGTCTGCCCTCCATACATGCACCCCAATGCTAATGGGTATGTAAGCAAGAGAGGCACCTAAATCTAATCAACGGAACCACAGCATATTATCTGTGTTTTAAAATATCAACATCTGCTCATATTTAATATCTTACGTCACTTCATGGAAAAATCACAGCAGGAGGTTAATCCCACATAAGCATTCAGGCATGAAGCATGGAACTTGGAAGTGACAGACTTCTTCCTACCTTCCTTTCACAAATCGATTGAACAATATGTGTGAGCATCACATCAGTCAGAGGAAGGAGTGTCACAGTAACACAGCATCCAGTTTCAGGTACTCATGATTGTCAGGAAACTTCTCTAAAGAGTGTGTGTGAGAGGGAAGGGGGCGATGAGGGCAGGGAAAGATCAGCTTAACATTAGCCCATCTCCACATAAGGCCAGCAGGAGTCCAAAGGTCTTCATCAGTGTGGTATTTCCAAATCTTCTTCCCTGCTTTGGAGAGTCTAACCTTTGCAATAATCCTGGAAATAAACGGGCCCACTACTTCCACACCCAGCAATCAAAGGAATTTCTGAAATCTTACTTGGGATGATTCTTGAGAACTCTTATCAGTCTGGGCTTCCTTAAGAAGCAAGATAGAGTGAAATGATTGAAATAGACCTAACTTCAAATGGGATAACTGGTTAAAAAAAAAAAAAAGGTAAAACATAGTTATCATCCTAACCACCAACCAATTGTGTGTCCTTCTACAAGTAACTGGCTTATCCAAGACTCGGTTTCCATTTTCTCATCTATTAATCCTATCTATCTAGAAGGATTCCTGCTAGAACTGAAGTGACTACTAAGGCAATGCTGGTACAAAGCACAGGCTTAGTCATGCTGTGGGACTGGCATAGAGTGAGGTAGGGATACAACAAACCACTATATGTCCTGAAATTTAGGGAAAAAAAAGGCACTTCTTCCACTAAAGGAAAATTTAAACCTAGCAGTAAGAAGGTATATATGGGCAACAGAACACAAAAAGTAAACAAGAAACTAGTGCTGTTGTATCTTAGATTTATGATGGTGAAGCTAGAGGTTGACACAAGCTGAAATTTGGAGAAGTAGTTAATAAAATAATCAAACATCAATCTGTTGCTAATGACCTCAGCCACACGTACTTCTTCAATTTTTTTTTTTTTTTTTTTGTGCATTAAAAGTCCATGGTATTTAAAGACAATTCCTCACACACCTTCTTGGTCCTCCTTTGTCTATTAAATACCAACAAAGAAAATTTCCTGAGAAATTTCTTGCTCTTCCTGCCAGCTCACCTGAAACTTAAAAGACGGAAAGCAACACCAGAGATACCCATTCAGACAAGCCCAAAATGCTGAGGGTGGGCTCTGCCAAGGATTTCTATGGAATTCAAAAGATTCAACTACACAGGAAGAAAGCAGATGGCTAACATACCAGAGAGAAGATAAGGAAGGGTTGGTGGCTGTGTTAAAGGAAAAGCTCTTGGGAGATGGATTGAGATCTTTATGGGGTCTGTCCCAGCAATAAGAGAACCATTCAAGTGCTAAATGACAGGTACTTTGTCGACAGAGGACTAAAGTCCAACAGACTGTCACCAACTGATCAGGTGATGGTAGTGACAGTGACCCACCTCTGGACCATGGCTTATTCATGGGACAGCCACAGATAATAGAACAGCTGACCCCAAAGTTCACCTATAGACTATCATGTAGGATTCTGAGCTAATTTATTTACATAGACAGATGAATATCTTTTACATTAAGCAAAGCTATGATAGCAATGATGGTGGTTATTGTGCTTCAAGAAATATAATGTTCATTTTGGACATACGAACTGAGTTCTCAGACTTAAAACTCCAGCATATTTCATACTAAAAATCGACACCATCCACTACCCCCAAAAGCACATTACATAATCATTACTTTATTGAGTTTATTAATGTGGACAAAGAAGATTTTTTTGAGGGGAGGTTTTTGTTGTTTAGAGGGGTGTCTTTTTGGTTATCCCCTCCACTGCCCCTGGCATCTGAAGGAACATTTCGCAGCACCTCTCATAATATAGCCTCAGCCATACAGACTGTGCTAATTTGAATGTGAATGTATGTTTCCCATATCCTCAGATACTTTGATTAAGGTTAAGCTTTGTCTTCAGCAGGCAGCTGAAGGAAGTGTCACTGGAGGTAGATTCTGGAGCCCAGCCATAAGATGTGTTTGGGAGCAGAGCTTCATTCCAACTCAAATATTTAGAGAGAGCAGTTTGAGCTCTGCTAGTTCCTGCTTGCTGGTGGTGCTGTCTCTTTGGTAGTTTCTTTCTGCTTGGATCTATGAAAGGAGCCAGCTTCTCCCACCATGGATGGAACTTCCCCTGGATCTATAAGCCTGAAATAAATCCCTTCCTCCATAAACTGTGTCTGATTGGATGTACATCCCAGCCACGTGGAGCTAATTACGACACAGACAAGTTATTTACCTTTCGGTTGTCACAATCAGTTTAGATCCCTTGTGAATTACCCATTTCATTAGCTGACTTCTCATTAACAAAGCTTCACCAGACTAGCTTAAGCCTCCAGTTCTTTAAAAGCATCTACCCATCATATCTCTGTGTACTTTGCAAACCCTCCTTCCTGCTCATGCCTCTGCCCCTAGGGGGCTGTCTACCACCCCTCCAGGCTGTCTCTTGACCTGCTTTCTTGCTTCAGGCAGCATCTCTGACTGGGGCTTGCCCTTTCCCACTAACCCCCATAGCACCTACTCCTTATCCTGAACAGACAGCAGATTTACTGCAACCAAGTGCAAAATATATAGCTTCCATTATAGCTGCTAGCTCTGAGAGGGTGGCAATCTAGCTATTTTACTCATAATTAAAACTCCAGCATACAGTGAACATAGTGTGTAATCGAAGAATCTTTTTTTTTTCTTAAAAACACTTTCATTTCAGGTTTAGTTTAGCACATGTTTCAAACATTCCTTCTACTAAACTCTGAACACCAAAGCAAACGTACACATGCTATCTTAAAACATTATTTTAATATTTATTAGCTGCACAGACAAAATAGCACTGTTCAATTTGTATCGCACATAAAATTATATGACTAATTCATGAGCGACATGATGTACATAAGTAAAATATGAGTCCTTCAGAATAGAAAATATCATTAAAAGACATGACAAATATTACAAATAAACATTTTACTATGTCAGAATCTGAAATCCAGCATTTAACAACCTCCTTCTTGACAGTACTTCTTTGGACCACCCTGCCTCACCTCTGCATACGAGAATCCCCTCTCCCGGACACATCCCAGACTCTGGAACACACTAGTGGCTACAGGGAGTGGAGAACTCTAGAGAAAGGGCAGGAGTACACCTTTTCCACCATAGTTTCAAAGGAACTGGGATTATTGGCAGCCTTCTTAGCCAGAGGGAGGAATGTCCAAATATCTTCCACAACCAGCTTTTTACTTCCCCCCATTCTCCACCATTTAGTTGTAGATTTTACTCAGTCAGTTCAGTGAGTTGTTATAGCAACTGCAATATTCAATTAGATGATAATTAGTCAAGTATTCATCTATCACATACAGACCCATTCTTTCAAATCTCTAAAATGCTCATCACATTCCTACACTGCAATCCCTTACATGGACCAACTGACTGCCCATTTATCTACCTTCAAATCATCCAACAAATTCCAAACACACAGTCCATGACAGTCACAACTCTCTTCCTCCCAAACTGACTGGCAATATTGGCACAAACCTCATCCTCTTGCCAACGCCTCAATTGTACTCTTCACCCTCATCCACCTATTCACTCTTGTGAATCTCCTTTTATCTCAAATCCTTCCATAATACTATTTCCTCACTGCCTCGAGCCAAGTCAAATAGCCTCACCCTGACTGAAAATAACTTAAGTCTATTCCCACTGATTCACTGCCAGAATAAGAGTCCCTAACTGCCCACTGCCCCTCCATAACACTGCAGAGCCAGTACTTCTCCACTGGTCCAGAGAGACTCTGACAGTCTTGGTAACCTCTGCACCCACTGGATTACTTAACATTTAGCACTGTAAGGCACACAATCAATAACCATATGCAAAAAAGAATGCATGGATGAGACAGCTGGGGCTGTCAGAATTACAAACTGGAGAAACAGGAGTAAGATAGCTTTACATAGGCAGTTAGGGACAGAAGCCCAAAGAGAGAACAAGGAGATACGGTTCTGTCTGCTTTTGAAAAACTGGAACTTGAATTTGATCCTGTCTCATCCAAGATGGCTGACCACACACACACACACACATACACACACCTCCAGCAGGAACTTCCTGCTTCTTCCTCAGGTCACTTGCTCTGAGTCAGGCCCCTAAGTCCAAGAACCAGTCAGGTTCTACAGACCTGAGTCCACTAACAAATGAGAACTTGTCCCCTCTTGGGTCAGCCCCCTGAGTCCATGAATTAATCAGCTCTTGGCCCCTACTGGGTCAACTCCTTGAGTCCAGAAAACCATCAGGTCTCTCCTTATACACTATGTGTAGTAACAAGGCTCATCCTAACTGGATGTCTCATCCATATAAAAGAGGTTAGCCATAGGAGCCAGCCCTCTCTTTTTCCTGTGAGCTCTCCTGAACTAGGATGTATGTCTGCCTCTGCCTCTGCCAGCCAGGCTAGGAATGGGAGAGCACATCTTTCAACTGGGTATTTTCCTGCTTGCCTTCTACAAGTGTCTGCCTTTGAGGTGATTTCTCACTTTGACTATATGTATTATTTTTCTCTAACCTCTGATTCCTTCAGGATTAATCCTCTCTGGTCTTTTATGTGAAGGGGATGTTTTGGTTCTTATGCTTTGCCTTCCTCCTATAGGTGTATTGCCTCATCCAGAGCCTTTTACCCTCAGAGAGTTCTCTGTGATGGAGAGTCTCTTCGTCTCTCCTCTCTCTCTCTCTAGCTGGGCAAGGAGGAGAATTCTCCTCTGGCTTGAATCTTTCAGCTAGCCTCCTCTCAGGATCTAAATGCTCCCTAAATAAAATCAGGATTCATGATTTTTCCATAAATAAACTTAATTCATAACTTACCCTTCTCAGAGTCTGTTTTATCAACTCTTTGCTAATAGGATAAGGACCTAAAAGTTGTGGTTCACAGCCCTCCCTGAACCCCCAAATCCTGCATCAATACTACTCCCCACCATCAACTCAAATTAATGTTTGTAGCTGGATGAAAAGTGAAGACAGTAACCTAAAGTCCACACTTAAGGACAAACATTATTCTGCACACCCACACATACATCCACAGCTATGTATTCTTACTTAAGAAGTCTAATATTATAGTGCTATTTTGAATAAATGCACAGAATTGTGTTGTCAGGAAAACACAACAAAAGCCAACAGTGTGAAAACACAAGACCCAGCTCTTCTGGGTGTCTTCCCACACAGTGTGGATAAACAGCACTTTACTGTCAAATCATCTAGAGTCTAGAGAGAGGGTCTGATTTATAAGAGTCTAATGTTCTAGCTAGAGGTAGAGATCAGTAGTAGTGAAGTTGCCTACTACGCACAAGGCTCTGACTTTCATCCCTAGCCAATGACCAGATCAAATCTAATTATTCCTATAGAAAGCTTCCTTCCTCAATCACCCACCTGACCCCTATTGCAGAAATCCATAAGGACCAATAATATGGCTTCAAGAAGAGACTCTTCCATGTTATATGGTCATATATACGCAACCATGTGTAGTTACTCATGTTATGATTTGAGTGTGGAATTTCATCATAGGTTCATGTACTTAAACACTTGGTCCCCAACTAGTGGTGTTGTTTTGTGAGGTTGTATAATATTTAGGAGATAGAGTCTAGCTGAAGGAATAAAGTTGCTTGAGAGCAGGCTTTATAGTAGCCCATCCCAATTCCTTCAGAACTCTGCTTCCTGACCACTGATGTGATGTAACCAGACACTTCATGTTCCTGCAGATTTGCCTCCCCCATCATCCTATCTTCTCTGCCATGGTAGACTGTACCCTCAAACCATGGGCAAAAGTAAATCTTTCTAACCTCACAATATGAAAAGTAACTAACACTTAAACTTTGGCAGTTTGTGATGGGAATGGATAATACTGGCATTCCTCTTCTCTAATTTGAGAACTGCCCCTAAAGGAAATCTTGTGAACCTACAGTAGTCATGATATGGCTGGTTAAGTAGGTACAGCCCAAGCAGTTTCCTGCCTAACTTCCAGAACACTGCATGAAAACTTCCCCATGTGGGAGGAGAAGCAAGGTTCAGGAACCAGACTGCCTATAAGTGAAGCCTGGCTGAGCCACTTTCCAATTTCCACATTTTTGTGTGACCATACACAGTCCCTTTCATGCTCTTTTTTCAGTTTTCTCAGTTTTAAACCGAGGTGATAAGAGCCCTGCCTCATCTTGTGGTTGGACTTATATAAGTAAAAGAGGTATTATTTTTAACACAATGTATGTTACAAACATGAGTACAAGTTACACATTAAAAAAAGTAGTTCAAATTATGCATGGTAACTATCATTTCTCCAAAATGTTTGGGACCAGAGGAGATTGGGATTTCATCTTTTTTTACATTTTTGCAATATTTGTATATACACAGTGAGATATCTTAGGGATGGGGCCCAAGTCTAAGTATATTTATTTATTTTTCATTGTTACATAGCCTGAAGGTAATGTTATAGTTTTCAAGTGTGAAGATTTCATCTTTTGGGGGGGACAGACTTCAATTTTAATTTATTTTTGCCATTTGAAACATCCTCATACATGTATATAATGTATTGTGATCTTGCAATTACCCTTTTATCCTACTTACCCATTCCACTAACACCCTTCTTTTTGAAAAATCATGTTGATACTCAAAAGTTTCAGATTTTGGAGCCTTTTAAATTTCAGACTTTCAGGTTGGAGGCTGCTCAACCTGCATTACAATATTAATATATTAGCATTAGTATTATCTCATCTGATCTGCACAAGAGATGCCCTACCTTACGAATTGAAGTCTCCAAACAATGATTTTCAAACACTACTATGCCCCAGGGTCATCTGGCAGACTCCAGAATAGAGAATGCTCTGTGCCAGATGCAGAGCTGCTTATGCAAGGGGACTGGGACCTGAAAATATGCATATCTAATCTAATGGGCCAGCCTCAAATGTGTAGGTGCTACTGGTCTGGAAAGAACAGAACCACTGACTTAAGGAATATCACTGCATCAGTGAGGACAGCAAGCACTTCCAAACCTCCATGGCTTTCTATGGCTCTCAGTCCACTCAGAATGTCCTTCCTGGACCTCATCTCATTAATTCCACTATCACCTCCAAACTCATTTGTCAGAAGCCACACATACAGGCAATAATAACACTGCATCGTGAAATTCACTTCAGGATTTATAGCTCCTAGGAATGAGCCCCTTTGCTCACTGGATTTGAGACATAGGAAGGCCATTAAGGAATTTGATAGGAAGTTGAGAGACTCAATAACCGAAGATGCATGGAAAGCTTTTGAGATTAGATTTGAACTATTGGCCAGAATACATGTGTAGGGGTCTCTGACACCCCCTAGACACTCTCTTTTCTACAGTCCTTTGACTGCAGCCACAAAGTTGCCTGTCCCACATTGCAGCTCCTGGGCCTTCAGCCTTTGGTCTCTCACCAGCACAAACCCCCAGTGGCAGAAGCAGCTGGTAGATGCTAAGTATTCTCAAGAGAGGGGAAGCCTGGCTGCAAACAGGAAGCATCGCTCTGTAAACACCTCTGATGAATTACCCAATAAGATTGCAGCTGAAAAAAAGAAATTTTGCACAAGTCCTTATCTTTTTCTTCATTTTAAATAAAATTCATTTTTTTGTCTTTTTTTGGGGGGTAGGGCCTCACTCTAGCTCAGGCTGACCTGGAATTCACTATGTAGTCTCAAGGTGGCCTCAAACTCATGGTGATCCTCCTACCTCTGCATCCTGAGTGCTGGGATTAAAGGCGTGCGCCACCACGCCCAGAAAAATTCATTTTTATAGCCAATTTTGTATTGATTTAAAGAGGATCCCCAAATTGTTTTCCTTTCAAGATACACAAAATCTTCATCCACCCTTGCTTCGAACTCCAAAGACAATTTGCTCATTGAACTTATTGTTTCACTGGAACTTTCTTCAATTCATCATACCCAACCCCACTAGATACCTTCACCAAATCAAACACATATCTATAATCACCTCCTACAGATTTTCAATGTTCATGAACAGGAGCTGGAGTTATCTTGTTAATGTCACTGCCAAATAGAGATGGATCTGTATCCACATGCTAAGTGTGATTTAGACATAATATTCTACCTGCACCTCCCCACACAAGCAAAAGCCCCTTTTCAACAATTAACTGGCTACATCTCAAAATAATTTCAAATGCTATTTAAATCTTTGTGTGTAGTTATCAGCAATTTCAGGGGAAGTTTTCATAAAGCAAATGTTTTCCTTGATAGGAAACATGTTAAATTCCAAGTATAAGTTTAACTCTCATTCTACAGAGTATAATTAATTACCTTAATTTGAGGATCGCTTCTGATGTATAAGACTAAGAGAAGTTATCACTTGAATTAGTATAGATCTTATACTCAAAATTCAAATTAGGGACTTCAGAATGCCTGGACAACTCTGCCCATTGTGCTATTCTTCCTGAGATGGGTTGAAGTAAAAATACATATAGCTTCTTAAATATATATATTGATATATATATTTTTATATGAGTACAGATTCATATACAAACTCAAGTCCTTTCTAGGTAACAAAAAGCTTCTACTTACCTCCCACCTATGGAAAAAAGTCAAGTTTAAATATGTTAAAACATGTGAATAACATGAAAAGTAGCTCTTCCTTCAACGTAAAGATTGCATAAAAAGTTTAAGTAATTGGGCCCACTTAGGTATCTTAGACCCTTAAAAATTTAGTAAAAAGGATACATAATAAACTTTACTTTTAAAAAACCAGCTATTCGGGCTGGAGAGATGGCTTAGTGGTTAAGGCATTTGCCTGCAAGCCAAAGGATCCCGGTTCGATTCTCCAGGACCCATGTAAGCCAGATACACAAAGGGGGTGCATGCATCTGGAGTTTGTTTGCAGTGGCTGAAGGCTCTAGCACACCCATTCTCTCCCCCCCTCCACTCGCTCTCTCTCTCTCCTTTTTTCTCTCAAATAAAATATATTTATTATAAAAAAGCAGCTATTCTTCCACTAGTGTCACATAGTTTAGTCTCCCATAGGTCATAGTTTAATGTGACAACGACAATGAAAACAAAGCCTTCTGTATTCATGCCAACCTACTGTAACCCCAGGAGGCAAATTTTATGAATATAATTTTGAATTCTAATTTGCAGTAAATCTCCCAGATTTATACTATCTGATCTCCCAGCAGCATAAAATATCAAAATAGCACTCAGATGTCTCCATATTCCATTTCCAGGTACAAATTACTAGACTGTTGTCTGTCCTACTATGTGTATTCTATGCCACAAGATAAGGGGCACAGGGATGATTCTTAACTTTATTTAAGGACAACTGAGAACACGCTTGTCACCTAGGACAGTTGATCAGGAGATTAACAGACACTCTGCATTATGTTGTTCTTTACCTGTGAATAAAGTGGGGCCCTTGCTGAGGCAAACAAAGCACAATGGGCCACTGGGCTCATCTCAGCACTAGCCTGTGAGGAAATACGTTCTCTAAACCCCCTCTTTGTCTCATAATCTGTGCTGCCAACCAGCCCTTTAGCTTGGTATTGGCAGAGGCTTGCGCTTAGCAGGTGTATTACACAGTATTTGTTTAACTGCGCCTCTGCTGAGTCAAGCAAGACATACCTGCTAATGGAAGTCATCACCCACAGACGCCCCTCAATCAATGGTGACCGAGTTCTCTATGTACCAAGCAACCTGCATTCAAAGGTCCCAGGCTTCACGAAGAAACTTTACAGCACTTTAGACACCCAGGTTACTGAAGCTTCCAGAATATACATAGGACAGCATCCAGGCGGGATTGGGGCTCGGACACTGACTATGAGTCCGTGCAGAACGGAGAAAATCCGTCCTGTGGAAATCCAGTCATTCTGAAAGCCATCAGGGAACAATTTTAACAACTGTGCGAGGAAAGTAACCGTAGACAGAATCTTCTGTCAACTTCATCGCCACATCATTTTGCTTGCTCAGTGTGACCGAGACACTCTAACCTGAACGCCGCTTCTGCCGCCCTGTAGCCCAGCAAATGTCAGCGCGCACAACCACATGTGAGCCTCACATCTCCTCGAAAGAGCGCATCAGGGCTCACCCCAGCGAAGGACGGACCTCTGCAGAGACTCGGGCCCTGGTAGGGGAGTGACAAGCTCCACTGCTCCCAAGGAAAATTTGTATATATGGCCTTTAAAAACCCCAAAACCCTCCGGGGGCCGACTTTCTTTCTCTCCCCACGTGCGTTTTCCAGCACCCTACACTGGCTGTCTACCGCTGGACCACTTCCGACACTTCTCTGACCTCCGAGCCAGCAGCCGCTCGCAAGACTTCCCCAGGAACAATCCAGGACCCTCCAGGTGCCAAGCTCCGCACTTGGGTGGAGAACCCACACCCAGCCCCAGGAGAGAGCAGGCAGCCACCCAGCTACCCCGGCCTGCCAGGCTGCAGGTGACCCAAGCGCCCGCCACTCACCTGTCCCCCGGGGGCCGCAGAGCGCGGGCAGCGCGCGCCCCTTAGCTGCTCGCGGAGGAGGAGGACGCGGCGGGGGCGGGAGCGTCGCCCGGAGCCCCGGGACTTCCTCGCTCCCACCCCTTCCCCGCGAGCCCCGCCTTAAAGGGGAGGAGGCTGCCGCGCGTCACCTTCCAGCCGCCTCCGACCCGAGCGCGGCCACAGCTGCTGGTGGCTCTGCCAGGTGTCGCCGGAAGACGAGTGGGCGAGCGAGGCACTGGCTGGCCCAGGGAAGGCGGTGACTGGGTCATCATCAGTGTGGGTTGGCTCACCGGGAGAAGAAGGTGTGTCGCGAAAGTCAAACTTGTGCCTCAATACCCAGAGTTTACTGTGCTTCCCATAGCTTCCTAAAAGCCATCAAGGACAGCCCTCAGACCATGCCAGGGGAGGAAACTAGTGATGTCTGTGTCACGTGGGCACGATGGTGGGTGGAAGTTAGCCAGCCAGAGCCGTTGGGCCTTGGCTGTCATCTACAAAGATGAGGCTGGCCCTGGTGTCTGAGGGCTGCTCCAAGGACTCTGTCTCCCTTCTCCCTGCTTGTAATTTGCTATGTCACAGCCTGGGCTTTGTAGGTCTCCCTTGCCCTTCCATTCTTGAGGCTGCGAATATTCAGCCACCCTGTGCTAGTGGGTGGATAGCTTAGGAGGGGACATGAATACCAGGTCTTGGGGTGTCAGGGACTCGCCCTCCAGGAGGCTGCAGTTTTGAAACTTGATACAAGAGTTACGGAAACAGGTTAAATCTGTTGTAACGCAGCCCAAGCACTCCACTCGGGCTGCTCTGAGGATAGGACTGTAACCTGACAGGAGTTTAATTGGTGTAATGAATGATTTAGAGCTGGCTGGGGAGTCAGAGGAACCTCAAATCAAATCCTGCCCGAACAACTAATTTTGTAAAGGGCCAAGCTCACCTAACACGGAATTTCAAGTTTCCCTGAAATAAGTCAAATTTTACATTTAGCTAGAGATTCTGAGAAATAATAATGCTCTGGTCCACGGTAGTCACTCAATAAATATCAAACGACAGCACGCACTGAGGTGGGAAGTAGAGGGGTATCCAAAAGGAGAAAAGTGGCATCTAATGCTCTTGAAAGGAGAAGGCAGTAGGAGGAAGGGGTAGAAAGTATCTGTGCCTTCATGAAATCAGACTATCACCCTAGCTGTCACTGAGCAAGCTAACTGCCCGTCTGGATGCTTGGCATATAACCCTTTATTGCACTTAACTTTTGCAAGCCTGTGAGGCAGTTCATAATATCGCAGGTTTAACATGAAGAGGCAGCCTCAGACCCATAGACTAACCAGCCTGAGAGTGTGGGTCAAGCTCATAGCAGAATCCCAGTAGCTGATGCCCACGACAAACCTGGGCTTTTCCACTGTGCTGAAGGTCACCTCCCCTCCTAGAGAGCAGTGGTAAGCATTGAGAATAGAATATAAAAGAAAGAAGAGAACAAAGCAGTAAAGCTTACAAATAAAACAAATGAACCCACACAAGAAGCATTTTACTTCTAACTCCTGCCCCAGTGAAGTTCCTGTTCTGTGGTCCCTGCAAGTCTGACCGCAAGTAGAAAATGACACTGGGCCTTTTGCAATAATTATGTGCTGTGGAAAGTGAAACAACTAAAGAAAGATGTCTAAGGTGATATCTCTCCTCTCTCACCACAATACACTCATCCGTCCAGCTTCCTGGGGTGGAAGGGGACATGTTTCTGATGTTGACTTTGTCTTTTAACTGCCCAATCATGTTACTTGTCTCCTATTAATTCTGCTGTGCTTACTTAACCACACACAATAGTATTTTAAACTGCAGCTGGACCCGAGTATGTGGCTGGTGAATCTTTAATATGCTGCTGTTATATTGAATTTCTTAATTTAAACAGGTTATGAAACAAGTCTTACATTAGGGGCACTGGCCAATGATCTCATACGTGATACTTTAAAAAAAGATAAAACCTCCTCGGTCTATAATAGACAGCCTGCTCTGTCTGGCTTTCATAATTCATGGTAGCAACAAGATTTTGGTCCTCGTGGTCAGGGCAACTGCTGAAGTGAAGATTTCCCACATACAGACACATTCACTTTCACGGTTTAGGCAATGGATGCTTGGCTACATGACAATCACAAAACAGGCTCCTGTTCCTTTAAATGTTCAATGCAGGCACATGCTGTGCAGGGCACATGTACTCCTTTTCTATCACCTCTCTCCTGAACTACCTAACTACATCTGCACCCTAGCCATACACTGAGCCTGGGAAACACTGCAAGGGAGGTATCTTAGTAATGTTATCAAGCTTGTTTGAAGGAGCCAGAGCTATCTAGATGGGACAAGTTACAATTGGGAGCCACCCAGAATGTGGGATGTGAGAATTAGGGCTACCCTCATTACTGGAGCCAATCCCTTTCTATAATCCCAGGAGCTAGAGTCTTACCTTTCTCTGCCCAGAGGACCTCTTTGGTCACCTAACAGAGCTGATCACGTCAATCCAGTGAAAGTTCAATGGAAAACTGAAGGCTAATCTTGGGTACAAGTACCTTTAATAGCCAAGAGAAAGTTTTCTCAGTTCTGCTAGCAAAACCTGTCACGATACAAGCCTCTGATATCTAGGCTCATCATGGTTTCCCGTAATAACAGAAAGAGACAAGCAATTGAGGTGCAAGCATGTAAATTTAGATGCAGTGGGATGGAGATCTAGAAATAAACATAATGGTTGACACAAAATTTATTATTCAAGTGACAGATGTTTATTGTACAATATAAGAAAGAATGTGCACTTTGTTGCATGGTATTGTGAGTGCAAACAGTCTTCGTTCTTCTATTTACTCACGTTTTTCTCCTATCATCTAATCTCTTTTTTATCATGGCAGGAGTAGAGATCTAATTTAGTGGCTCACTTTAGACCTAGCTGTGGTACTTATTAGCTATGTGATCTGTTTTGTGTTTTTTTTTTTTTTTCTTACAGGCTTCAATTTTTATTAATAAAGGAGTAGCCCTAACAGAAATTGAGTCTCATTTTCTTATTTTTCAGAAGTATTATTATAAAATCTTTCTTCAAAAACATACAACAGCATTCAGTTGTCTTAATTGTAAGTCTATCTGGCAAAATATTTCAAGCACCTAGATATGTACTTAAGACAAGTTGATTATCTAAAGATATTCATAAGTCATAAGTTGTTCCAAGTCAGACTTCTATGGCTGTTGTACTTTCACAGGATAAGGATTTTTTGCAAGATGAACATAAATATGGTAGTTTTGCTTTAAAAATGTTAATTTTTTTTTTTTTAAAAGCTGGGCATGATGGCACACGCCTTTAATCCCAGCACTTGAGAGGCAGAGGTAGGAAGATCCCTGTGGGTTTGAGGCCACCCTGAGACTACATGGTGAATTCTAGGTCAGCCTGGGATAGAGTGAGACCCTACCTCCAAAATAATAATAATAATAATAATAATAATAATAATAATGTTAAAATCATTTAAAGCACAAAAGGTACATCTTAAAAGAATTAATATCCATTGATTAGATGGATGAAGCAGGAAAAAAAGTGTTTGTTTTTTTTTTTTTTTTTTAGATCAAGTTTAGCCTTGCTCAGGTCACTCCTTCAATACCAACAGTTTCATGTTTATGGCACAAATCTCACCTAACCAGCTAACTGCTTAGACCTTTGTCCACATCAGAAGATAATTGCATACTATAAAGCATGGCTGTGGCCCCACTTGAATTTCACTGTCTTAGTAATAGTGAGGGCCATCTAATGGATCAACCTGGAGAAATCGGGTGTTGGCTTTGCATTTGGACTGGTAGCCAGGGACATTGTTTTAGAACTCCAATGCCTGTATATATATAAGCTTGGTTTTTTGAGGTAGGGTCTCACTCTAGCCCAGGCTGACCTGGAATTCACTATGGAGTCTCAGGGTGGCCTCGAACTCACAGCAATCCTCCTACCTCTGCCTCCCAAGTGCTGGGATTAAAGGCGTGTGCCACCACGCCCAGCTGCAATTCCTATTTTAAGAAGAGCCAAACAGATGTCACTTATCTCAAGAAAATAAATTTTAGGTTTCCTCACAGAAGTTGGTTTATTTCCTATGGGTTCTACAAATAACACAAGTGAATTTGTTTTCCTCTTGTGATTTAAATGTAATTTTTCCCTCATAGGCTCATGTGTTTGAACACTTGGTCTCAAACTGATAATGCTATTTGTGAAAGATGAGGATCACTTAAGAAGTGGAGTTTTCCAGGAGGAAGCGGGCCATTGAGTTGGGGAGAAGCAGGTCTTGAGGTTTTATAGTTAAGACCCAGCTTTTACTCACCCCCTGCTTTCTGACTGTGACACAATATGATAAGCTGGCCTCCTTCTTCTACTTCCATGCCTTCCCCACCATCTTGGACTGTGTTCCCTGGAACTGAAAGCCAAAATATACCCTTTCTTTTCTTTTTCTTTTTTTCTTTTTTTTTTTTTTTTTTTTTTTTTGGTTTTTTGAGGTAGGGTTTCACTCTAGCCCAGGCTGACCTGGAATTCACTATGGAGTCTCAGGGTGGCCTCGAACTCATGGCGATCCTCCTACCTCTGCCTCCCGAGTGCTGGGATTAAAGGTGGGCGCCACCACGCCCGGCATGCGCCACCACGCCCGGCCCTTTCTTTTCTTAAGCTATGTCTTTTCATATATTTGGCCACAGCAATTAGTAAAGTAACTAACACGTCTTTCTAACAGCACCCCTAGATTCTTCAGAGTTTCCCACTACTGACATATGTGCAAAAATATTTATTTGTGTGTTGGTACAGTGACAGTATCTGTATTTACCTATATTACCCTGAGTCTGAGAGGAAATTAAAATTTTGGGGGTTGGACTATGAAGATAGTAATCAGCTTTCTGTGTAATAAGTTATGAAATCATGGACATATTCATTCATATCACCAATATATGCTCAGCAGCTACAGCCAG
This sequence comes from Dipus sagitta, assembly GCA_036346955.1. Taxonomy (NCBI): domain Eukaryota; kingdom Metazoa; phylum Chordata; class Mammalia; order Rodentia; family Dipodidae; genus Dipus; species Dipus sagitta. The sequence goes on along the minus strand of CM070772.1, from coordinate 126,799,482 downwards.
GATCACAAATGGGTGCCAGCAGCTGGTGAAATAAGTGTTTGACTGTGATCACACATGGAAAGACAGAGACTGTCACAATGAAGACAGGGCATGTCTACCTAAAGCTATTCAGATAATTCACATTTTGCTAAATCTCAGCTTATGACCAGCAGTCAGGTGACTGGTTTGTGTGTAATGATAGCTAAGCAAAAATACATCAAGATCTATGACCAATGCTTTGAACATAGGACAAATAACATGGTTTCTTCACTCCCAAGACCGTAGAGCTTGGCTAGGAGGAAAGAAGTATAAACAAGTGAGCAGCTGAGCACATGAAAAGGAGGCACCTCTAATAGAGAAACTTGCAGAGGCTGAGAAGCTAATGTCCAAAGGCAAGTGTCAAAGACCAGGTAGAAAAACCAAAAGGGAAATAGCAGAAATAGAGAATGCAGGTAATCCTAGATGCTATAGTAAGGGTCTACCTGTATAAAAAACTAGCTCATACAGCTGTGTACATAGACACAGATAACAGATCAATTCAGGTGAAGATCAATGCAAGGAATGAAGCCAGACATGTCTAACAATATTTCCACACTTGTTTATTCAGTTAATCAGAAAATTGAAATATGAATACATAGAAATTAGAACTTGACTTACAACTAGAGACACTATCTTTGTGACTATATGATTATATGGAACATGTAATTTGTATAAGTTTAACTCATCTAGCCTTTAATTAATATCTGGAAAGAAAATACAGTTTGGATCTTATTAAGTGCATAATAACAATATTTCCACGGTAGCTTGGTATACAATTACCTGCTTATAGATTGTTTTTGGTACATAATTATGATGACTATTGTTGTTACTTCTTGAGACAATCTGGGCCTGAAATAGAGGATGAAATAGTGAGAAATGTTACCTTAAAACTAAATTAATTTCTTCTTTTTCCCAATAACATATAGACTAGTTCGGTCTGACTTTCTTTATATTTCCAAATACCCGAGAAAAACAGTCCAAAAAAGGAAAGATTTATTTAGTCTCACACTTTCCAGACACCCCATTCCATATGGTAGGATGGCATGGTGGAATAGAGCATCTTTCTTCTTGGTGGCCAGGAAGGAGAAAGAGAGAGAGAGAGAATATGCCTGTACTAGCTGGTTTTCTGCTTCCCCTCCCCTCAAGTTAATGTGATGGTGCAGTCCCCATTTAGGCCTTTCCACTTAGTTTCTGCGCCAATGTCCATTATCTCTGGAAAATCCCTCACAAACATACCTAGAAGTGTTTATGAATCTCTTTGGCATCTTTCAATCTGATACAATTGACAAAATTAGCCATCATATAGGCACCCAATATTTTCCTTATCTGGAAAAATTTAAATGAAGGAAGTTACAAAATCTGTAGAAAGTATACTCTTAAAAATTACATTTGCTTACTTTGAATTTCTTGTACAAATGGAATTAAAATGAAAAAAAGTAAGGAACTCACTACTCAATCACACATACAATATACTTGAGAAATCAAAGGGAAGAGATTTTTCTCAGCCAGTGTCCACATGTCTACTTTTGTCCTTTTGAATTTTCTAGTAAACTTTGTCCCCTACCCATCCTCTGTGCAGGTTGTTACCTATCTGTATCCCTGATGGCTGTGTTGAAACTCAGCCGGCTATGTTGAAACTCAGCCCTACCTAATGACCTTGCAAAATGTTCCACTTCCGTACCTCTCTTTTGAAAATCTCAGCCTTACATATCAAACTGAATTTGCACCACCCATACACATTCACTGCAAAAATATGCTACAGAAAACCACAAAATAAGAAGGGAATCCAAGCGGCATGCTCATGTAGCCAAAGTCATGCTGGATTCTTGTTAGGTCTTGTATCTACAAGGTTGCATGGCTCTCAAGCTATCATCTCCAATAATTAAAACTGACCACTTTTGTTTTACTTTAAAACGTGTATATGTGTATAAATTTGTGTGTGTGGTATGTGCATGTATATGTGTAGGCACTCCTGGGCTTGTATGTTTATGCATGTGGAAGCCAAAATTCTATTTCCGAGGCTTTCTTCTATAGCTAATCACCATTTCTTGAGACGGGGTCTCTCACTGACCCTGGAATTCACTGATGTGGCTAAACAAGCTAGCCATCTAGCTCTAGGGAGCTTTCTGTGCCTGTTGTCCTAGAACTGGGGTTGCAAATGCTTGCTGCCCAACCCAGCATTTCACCTGGGTGCTGGGAACACAAACTCGGGTCCTCTTGCTTGCATGACAGGCATTTTACCAACGTAGCTACCTCCCCCCCCCTCCACCAAGTCTGCTAATCATTGCTTTTGAGAATCTACCAGATCACAATATCATATTATTTCACTCTGTTTTAGTGTATTGCTGAAGTGGGGTTCTGTTAAAGGACATTTCTGTGAGAGCGAGAAGCAGAGTTGGAGTGCACTTTTAAAATGCTTATAGAGACTATCAACTGCTTCTTTTCCATGTAGCTGTGAATTGTGTCTTTTAGCAAGGTGTGCTCAGCAGGAACTGTGTCCTCTGTGGGCTGGAAACTTCCACAGGCATGTGATGCTGAGGGCAGAATGAGCAGCACTGTGAAAAGTGTACCTGGATGTCAAAAGGGCAGAAGTTAAAATTGAAATAATCAATGATCAATGAACAGTGGTGGGTGGGGAAGAAAGTAGTATTTAAATTAGCTAGGTAAAACTGTCGTCCATCAGGACTAGAGGATCAGGAAGTGTGAAGATAAATAAAATAGACAAATAAGTCAACGGGAATGGCCTGATTATGTCAGTGGTGATGGAAATAGACCCGATATAATCAAGGTTCATACTGTGTGTAACTGTAATATGTCAGACAAGAAAATAGATTTTTCCTTCTTTGGAGTCACACCTCCTTCAAGGTATGGCTGTCAGGGCTGCTCTATGAAATGCATTGCTCCTCTGCTAATGAAGGGATCTGTAGGCTCCCATTGTACTATATCATTCTCTAGGTATATGAAAACTCACTAGCTCATCTCTATAAATTCAACTGAAGTAGAAGAATATGACTATTGTTACAAAGAAGAATAAATATTAAAAGGAATTATTTGTAATAACTACTTTTTTTTACACACTAGACCTAACAGGAGGCCCCAGGAAAGAAGTTTCTATTATCTCTGTTGGTTAAAGAAAAAGACAGTGTCTTCATTTCACCTTTCTTCCTGTTTCCTCATACCTCTTTGAACACCACATTCCTTTTTTTGTTTGTTTGTTTGTTTTTGTTGTTTTGTTTTTGTTTTGTTTTTCGAGGTAGAGTCTCATTCTAGCCCAGGCTGTCCTGGAATTCACTATGTAGTCTCAGGGTGGTCTCAATCTCACAGTGATCCTCCTTCCTCTGTCTCCCAAGTGCTGGGATTAAAGGTATGTGCCATCACATTTGGCTCAAACACCACATTCTATTATTCTCTTAGTTTCAGGAAAGAAATCTAAACAGAAATATACACAGATTAACCAAACTCAAACTAAGCATTGTCTTCTCCCAGAAGGAATTCCCCTCATTTCTCAACCAGAAATAATTCCTCTGTTTTCAAGAACAATATGGCAATATAACCTTTTCCAACCTTAAAAGGCCTCAAAGACAGTTTCTCTCCTCATGAAATAGTGATTTGGAGTACTTCTATAACATTCATTTATTTCACAAATATTTTTAGAATACTCACTCATTCCTAGAGTTTGTAGAACATAAGTTCTTTCTTAAAACATTATACACATACACACTTGGTAGTTATCTTTTGTTGTGTAACAAATCACTCTCAAAGTCGGTAAGTAATTCGAAACAACACACATTTATCATCTCAGAGTTTCTGTGGCACAGGAATCTAGAGTACCTCTGACTCAAGGTTTCTCCTGAGGTTGCAGGTGAGCTATATCAGTGAGTTACAGTCATCTCAGTGGTCAGCCAGAACCAAAGCATCAGCTTCAAGACTTGTAACTCATGCACATGGTTGGTGGCAGAACTCAGTACCTTGCTACATGGACCTCTACAAAGGACAGTTATATCTTTTGTGGAGAGAGAGAGAGATAGAGAGAGCATCATATTATTACCTAATCTTGAAATGATATCTCATCACTTCTGTCATATTATACTCATTAGCTATAAATCAATAGTTTGTTGAAAAGGCACAGGGAGGGGCTCTCACCCATGCCCTGAGCACCTGGATGAGATCAGTGAAAGCCAACATTGTGACTGTTATCATGTTACAAGGACAGGTAATACAATAATTGTCTGATAGATAATTACCTTCTTAAGGCTTGCTGAGCATCTTGAATCTGTGAGTTAATCATTTCCAGCACTCTGGGTCTGATGAGAAATATTCCAACCATTATTTCTTTCAGTCCTTCTTCTGTCCTTGATTGGATGCCAGGTACAGATGTATCAGCCTAGTGAACATTGTCTCATTACTTATTCATGAGTCTTCTTTCTTTTTATTTTCCTCAAACTTTTCTTTGCATTTCATTATGAACAGTTCCTGTTTCCATGGAATCACTTCAATTCATTTTTTTTCTTTGCATATCTGCTAATAGTGCTGTAGGATATTCATCTCAGATAGTGTATTTTTATTTTTAGAAATTTTATTTGCATGTATTATATCTCCTTGCTCCTCATTCTAACAGTTTCCTCTGCTTTGGTGAGAGCCAGCAGTATATTGATAGTCCTGTTTGATCCTCCCTGTCTACTAATCCTATCATTTTTTAAATATTATTTTATTTTATTTATTTATTTGAGAGGGGGAAAGAGGGAGAGAACGAGAGAGAGAATGGGCTTATCAGGGCTTCCAGCCACTGCAAACGAATTCCAAATGCATGTGCCACCTTGTGCATCTGGCTTGCGTGGGTACTGAGGAATCAAACTGAGGTACTTTGGCTTTGCAGGCAAGCAACTTAACCGCTAAGCCATCTCTCCAGCCCCTATCATTTTTTTCTGGATTTAGGTTAATTGATTTATTTTTCTATTTGTTATGATTCTTCTTTTATGGCTTCATTGCATAGTAAATTTTGACTAAAAGTGATAGAATGTGAATTTTGTGTTCTGGGGTGTTTAATTCTAGATTTGATATCAAGTGTTATATAGTGACCTGTATGACATTTATTCTTCAGTGACAAAAGATACTTCCTTAAAATTTTGTACAAATCACAAAGAAGTGTATTCAGAGTGAAGATATCTGAGTTCATAACTTAAGTCTTCAACAAATTACAGTATCATTTTCCAGGCAATTTCACAGAAAGATTTGACCACACCAAACATTCTTAGTATTTTCACTGTATTACTATGATTGTTTTCAGTTTGGTGATATTGAATATCTTGCAGTTCTGAGAAGAGGGTCAGCCCCCAGATTCTTATAATGTCATCCACACTTAGTCAGGGTGTCATTTCCATGACATCATCTCTGTTGGTTCACAGAGTTGATCCAGTCCCAGGCAGAAGCAAAGCCACAGCATCTCAGACAATCTCATTAGGAGAAACAGTCAGCTTCCATTAAGAGGAAGCCTTTATGGTTCTAGCATTTACATTTTATGAGCCTTTGCCTCATGACTCAAAGTATCTTTCCAAAAATGGTGGTGATATTTAAGACTTCTCACGAAGCTCTGTACCCTCTTTCTGGCCAGTCCTTTAAATATCAGCCAGGCAAATTTCTAGTGCTCAGTGACACCAAGAAAAACTTGTAGGCCACAACATAGTTGCTCATTTTCTTTAAGAGGTACAAAAACTGTGGCTGATATCTTTCCTCAAGTCACTTGAACAAGATGTCATTGTATTTTTAAAAAAGTAATATGACCCACAATAGTGTGGAAAGGGAGCTAGAGAAGTTTCTGACCAGCTTTTTCTCCCCAGGTAACTGGATAGCAATCAAAGACATGATTCATAATCCAAGTACCCTTGTCAGAAGGAGCAAAGGTGCAAGCATGTCATCAAAGGTTCTCTATGCCTATCTTTGGAAGAGTAGTTCTTATTGATCCAAGCTGCTTATGACTGACAGTGTTCTTGTACATCCCAACTCTAGCACAACATAGCCATCAGTTTCATGAACAAAATCAGACATGCAAATTTCCCTTTCTGATGAGTTCTGTTTCGTACTTATGCATGTATTTTCATGGAGCTATTATTCAAGCTTTTATTAATCATTTTTTACTGTTCATTTAATGTATCATAATGTGAAAAAAAATAATTCAAACTTGAATCTTTCTTTTTTACCTGTATATGTGTGTGTGTGTGTGTGTGGTGTGCTTTCATGGTATGAGTGTGTGTAAGAATGTCCAATATGTGTGGAGGTCCGTGTGTGTGTCGTGTGTGTGTGTGTGTGTGTGTGTGTGTGTGTGTGTGTGTGTGTTCATTCATGCATATGTAGACTCCAGAATTCAACATCAGTGTCTTCTTCAGTCACTCTCCACCTTACATATTTAGACAGGGTCTCAATGAACCTAGAGATTCAGCTAGACTGGGAAGCCTGTGAGCCCCAGGGATTCCCTGTCTTCACTCTCCTCAGCAATGGAACTACAGGCACACATCATCATGCCGACATCTTACTTATTATGGACATACTTAGTATGGATAGATCATGTGTTAGTACCATCCTTTCCCTCATTCCTGCCCCCATTCCACTGGGAGCCCTCCTCAGTGGGGTTGCTGGTGTTCCCCATGGGGCTGGGGGCTAGGCATTGTGAGACCAGTGGTCAGGCATTGGGGGAGGCAATGCCTCTGGGTATGACATCCCAACCTGTGGCAATTATAATCTTTCTGCCTCCTCTTCTGAAAAGTTCCCTGAGCCTTGATGGATATGTTTACTTCAGTGATGAGCTCTTAGGAGCCTTTTGATCTCTACTTTAGAATGTGTTGAGTATCCATAGTGCCTATCTCTTTCACCCTGGTGCTGGTTTCAGGCTCACCATGGAAGAAGCACTCTTGCTCATCTCCTCACTTCCTATATGGTTTCAGCTGGACCTTGGCTGAAGGGCAAGGTGTAGTTTATTTCCTCAGGATTAATTACCTTCTGAAAAAGGAAAACAGATTCCCCAATGAAGAGTGAAGTAAGTATAGGTTAAATTGGATAAGTGTTATTAATTTAGGGAAATTTTGATGGATGTAACCCCTCTTTTAACCAAAGACTAGTGGGAGCTTGACATTGAAGAGCACAATCTTTGTCTCCATAGGATTCTAACCTGGTTCTCAGTTCCAGATATGGTTTCCTTTTCCACTGAGAGGATCTCTTAGCCAATCCGAAAGCTATTGGTTCAGTATATGTGCCACCATTACAATGGTGTGAAGATCTTGACAGTGTGTTTGCTTCTGAGTACCTTAGAACCCTGGATGCTCACATCTTTGTTGACCACTTCCCCATGTAGCTCCTGTAGCACTTTCCAGCACTAGATGGGCTGTCTGGGGACTGGCTCTCTTCCTGATTCCAACCAGGTCTCTCAGTGTTCTGTGTCAGCAGCATATGGTGTCTTCAGCAATAGGGTCTTACCTTTTACCTCAGGAGGGTAATCAAGTGCTTTGACAGCAACCTATCTTATTTTGGGGACCTCATATGTCTGTCCAATCAACAACTCATTGTGGGTAGCAACCAATTACTGGTACTGTGAGTTACTGGCCAGAGCCAATTGTCTTAAGGTTAGGCTTCATCCCACCCTCTCCAAAGCCCTTTCTTTCAGATATTCATCCCATACTCCTGTTGAGGGTTAGATCTTTTAGTCTTCAAGGATATAGGTTTCTATGGTACCAGTCAATTTTTTAAATGAGTACTCAGGTCCTCATGCTTCTCTTGCAAGCACTCTGAGCCATCACCTCTACCCAAAACATTAGCCTCATGAATCTCATGCTAGGGTAGGTTTCTGATGGCATTTCTAAGAAAGCTTTCTGGAGAGACAAAGACCTCCCACAGTGAATGGCCCCTTTGATGGTGAACTATATACAAGGAAGTATCAAGGGAGAAGCATACCCTTTGCCTGGGTGGCCATATTCCTCATTGATGCATGCATCAATACCCGATTGCTGCTATCTTTCACAGATGTTGGAAGTGAGCTTCATCACCTTCCAACTTGGACTGAAGTCCAGCAGCTCTCCAGGAATCCTCCCCAACTTCAGTGCCACACTGGGACTGCTGAGCCATCCAGCCTCATGAACTGAGTAGCTGCTGGGTGCTCAGACTCTCCAGCCTCAGATAGCTATTGTTGGACTGCCCAGCATATGTCCTATAAGATAACCTAATGAATCCTCTTTATAATAAATGTTCATTCTATCAGTTATGTTTCTCTAAGAACCCTCCCTGACTGATAAAACCACCTAGATTCTATACACATTCTGTTTTATACCTATTCAACTGTCTTCTGTCCTTTACTAATCTCTTCCATTTTTGGCTCTTCTCAAAGTAAGCTCAGATATTGTTACATATCCTCCATATATACCTATGGTGGTTTGATTCAGGTGTCCCGGATAAACTTAGGTGTTCTGAATGCTAGGCTCCCAACTGATGGGGATTAGGGAATTAACGCCTCCTGGAGGGAATGTATTGCTGGGGGCAGGCTTATGGGTGTTATAGCCAGCTCCCCCTTGCCAGTGTTTGGCACACATCTCATTTGTGATATATTTATTTTCATTTGTAGTTCAGTTTTGCTTATTCTGGAACTTGGAATAAATAGGGCAACACATTTATCCTCTCTTATGTAAAGCTGATTTTTTCCAATTCTCATTATGTCCCTTTTTTGATGAATGATAGTCTATTGTATGACTATGTCACAGTGGGTCTGTCCTTCCTAATGATCGACACCTGGCTGTTCCCAGTTGGGGGCTATTATGAGTAAAGTTACTAAAAGCATTTGGGGACAAGCATTTTTATAGAACTATATGTTCTTTTATTAGGTTTTGAGGCCATAGGACTGATTGTCTTCCTTTCTGTCCATTCATATACCCACTGCACTAATAGAGACAGCTCAACCCTTCACACAAACACACCACAGCTGTGCAGATGTACATTACCCATCACTTGATTAACAAGGTTACTGAAGGAACAAAAGCCAAGAAGGTCACTTGCTGTGTTTCCATATTGCTGTCTAACATCAGAGCAGATATCAAGGGTTTTCTTTTTCTCTCCCACTTCTCCATAATTTTGTAAAAAGATTATAATTTCATTCCTTGGATGAGCTGAGACCAGAATTGCATTTTCACTCCCTTTTTCAGTTACCTTCTTGTTTCTGGGACAAACATTTGACCAGAAGCACCTTGTTGTAATACAGGATTTACTTCAGCCTAAAGTCTCCTAGGGACATTTCATTGTGGTATGAAAAGCCTAGTTGGTCTTAAGCAGGAAGCTTAGGTCACATCTACCATCAGAGGGAAGGGACTGTTCTGACTGACTGATGTATACCCAGTGGAGTTAGACTAACAAACGTCAAGATCTGCCCTCAGTGACACACTTCTATCAAAGCTCCACCTCTCAAAGACAGTGCAATTTTCACAGATTGTCACCAGGTGGGATGCGAATACTCAAGACACATGAGCTTAAGGGGAAACATTTCACCCACCACTCCTACTTTATTGAGCATGACTATCTCTTTACACTGCTTAGTCAATGCATTTTGCAAAATATAGTTGACCAAAGAAGGAAAAGGTGAGCACTTTAAAACTGCTAATGTCTGAGTGGCATGGTATAAAATTTTAGGGACGTATGGTATGCTGAGGCAGCCAAGTATATGAAATATCTCAGCAATAAACACATCATTTTCCTAACAATTTACCTATTGCCAATCTGAGATCCTCACCTGCATGGAACTCACATATCCCTGCTCTATACAATGGAATAAGATTTTTCCTCCTTTAGAAATCTTTAGCAACACCCCTTTTGCAGTCAGTGTCTATTCAAAGATGTTCTTTGATCTATTTAGGATTGGGAGACAGGAGGCAAACTGTGTCCTCTAAGTGAACTTTTAGGGAGAATCACCTATTTGCTATGTTATGAATATGCATCGACAGGAAAGGACAAGCACAGTAGAGGGAAAGGTTATATAACCAGATCAAAGTAAAATAGAGAAACACCCAGACCATACCCCTTGGTAACTGGCCCCTTCTTTTCACGGACTCCTTAAAATGAGCCCTAAGCAATAACCCAGGGTGCTGTTGTACTTTCTCCCTCAGGTGGCCTGCTCACTGCTCAGCAGAGTGTTCAAGCTAAGACGCTCATTTTTTTTTCCTTTATACACTTTCTTGCTACTTTATGCGTGCATATTTTCCAATTCTTCAAATAAGGCTTCACAAACCTGGAAACAGGGGCTGGAGAGATTGTTTAGTGGTTAAGGCACTTGCCTGTCAAGGCCAACACCCCAAGTTTGATTCCCCACTACCCATGTAGAGCCAGATGTAAAAAATGGTACATACATCTGGAGTCCATTTATAGCAGGCCCTGGTTCAGCTATTTTCTCTGTGCCTCTCTTCTCTCTCTCTTTCTCCTTGCAAATAATTAATTAGTTAATTAATTAATTAACATGGAAACACCCAGAGGCCTCTGGTAATACTGATAACAGCATGAGTCCCCCACCTTCCTTTGTTCCTCTGTTTTGCCTTTGTGTCTTTTTTTTTTTTTTTTTTTTTTTTTTTTGTCCCATTTCCCTAAAGCTCTGAGGTCGGCCATGTGAAGCAGCAAGCCATATTACCACTATCCACCTAGGACTTGGAGAGTCATGCCCCATGGCTGTGTGCTCACCGTGCTGCTTTTGGAACATGAGCAGTGTGACAGGTAAAATCACAATGATAATTAATGAAGGTGACTTTTAGAAGATTATCTCTTTTGAAGTCAACAAACTAGAGTCTATGTATTCTTCTGTTTCCTCAGGACTCTTGAGTGAGTTATAACTTCACTTCAATTTCTCAGTAACTGTAAGAGTTCCTTCTACCAAATGTCATTCTGTGCTTGACTCAGCTTCCTATGCAAATACCCCTTAGTTCCAAGGAATGCAACCAGCACATGATGAGATTGAACCTCCTTCAGTGTGAATGAAAAAAATGTTGTCTTCAGCCCTTGTGCTGATGGCATGGGCTTCTTGTATAGTGGGGGAAGTGGGCAAGTACACATGAAGGATGACTTCTCTCCATGACAAACCACCTCCTCTTACAGCGTCCTACAATCCTGCAAATGGCAACGATCTCTTCCAGCTATGGAACCAGGCAATAACTGCATTTCCTCCTAAGTGAGTTAGGAACAAAATGCTGGGTTCTAGGACGTAATGCATATAAGGCCGACCCTTCCTCTCACAGGAAAATACTACTGACATGCCACTGGAAAATTCTCCCATTTCTACAGCTCTGTGCATGGTTTCAATATGGGGAGAAGTGTTTTTTCCACTTCTCAGATTATAAGATTTCATTCTAGTTGTCTACGTGTTTAAAATTCACTATCGCCTCTACTTGGTGAACATTCAGTACATATATGAAGATAAGCATATGGAATGCAAAAATGAATGAAATCATATACAATTCCTTGTAAAAAGGATAATTTTCCAAACAAAGAAGTTACTATGGCTATCATGTGCATATAACATGAACATGTTTCAGAGACTTTAATCTCATTGTGATAAGAGGAGCTACAAGTGAGTCAAATCAGACCAACAGGGAAAGCCAGAAATAGCCAAAAGCAATCATTGCCATTTTTAGTGGTCAAGCAAGATTTCACTAAACAAAATAGTTTGTGTATCTATTGTTTATAGACAAGAATTGTTTCACAATGTTGTTACTTCTCTAAAATTTACTGTCATGAAATAATTCAAACATAAGATTAATGTAACCTGCACTGCGTATAGACAGTATAGTTTTCCACAGAAATATGGCATTTTCTCCTTACCTCAACAAATAAAACTAGTAACAATTTTTGTGTGTCTTTGTCCTAGTGCCCTGCTAAATGTTATGCACTATCTGTACAGGTCTTAAAGGAGTGGTAAATATGTACACCCTAAATTTATGATAAAACAGCACCAACAGAAATATGTCACACAGCTGAAAGTTACCCTACTAGTAAAGTAGAGAGCTGGGATTTATTTCAGTGTATATCTAATGATTCCAAAGACTACTTTTCTATCCACAGGTTTCTCACTCACAAAGAAATGAAGATGTAATAATAAGGACTAATGTTATGTTAGTGACATTTTCTCCTTGCTCTGGCAAAATACCAGGCAAAAGCAATTTAAGGGTTGATTTTGGGTCACAGTTGGAGGGTAGAGTCCATCATGGTGGGACGTCATGGCAGCAGGAGCTCAGGGCCGCCGGTCACATGGCCCCCACAGTGCAAGGCACAAGAGATGAATGCTGGTGCTCAGCGGACTTTTCCTGTTCAGCCAGGGAACCCAGCCCATGGGATGGAGCTGCTCACACTTAACAGTAGATCTTCACACTTCAATTAAACTAATCGAGAAAGTTCTAGCCATAACTAGAATGAGTCTAGATCCTTGTCAAGTCAACAATAAACATTAATGATCACAGATAAGTAAGAAATAATTACATGCTGTGTATTTCGATGAATATGTGCTTACCCATAAGTAACACAGAAAAAATCAAATTTGCATTTGTATTTATATAACGCCACATGTCACATAGACATAAGGGCTAATATTTTGCTAATAGTGCATTTATGTGAATTTTAAATTTGTTTTAGTTACACACCTAACTTTTCAATTTTGGGAACCCTTTGGTTGCAGAAGAAAACTTCATGGAATTCGGAACACATAGTTTTCTTCCATTCTGTTCCAATTCATTCCAGCATCATCCTTGCCAGGTACAAGTTTTCTGTTTATGCATTTAAGTTGAAACAGAATACAAACATCCATTCTCAGAATTCTTTTTGAGTTCTTAAAATGACTTTTTGGTTGTTGTTGTTTATCAAGATAGGGTTTCACTCTAGCCCAGGCTGACCTGGAATTCATGATGCAGTCTCAGATTGGCCTCAAACTCATTGCATTCCTCCTACCTCTGCCTCCAGAGTGCTGGGATTAAAGGCATGCGCCACCACATTCAGCTAAAATGACTTTTATAATGTTTTTTAATCTATCACCAGATACAACAACATGTTAACTTCAATTTTATTCTTTTCAAAAAAACGTGTGTGCATGTGTGTCTGTGTATGTATGTGTGTGTGCACACACATGTGTGGGTAGACATGCATACATATGTGTGCATATGCATGTGTCATCCAGAGGTTTATGGCTAACTCTTCATTCATTGAGGCAGGGTCTCTCACTTGAACTCAGAGCTTGTCAATTTAGCTAGTCTAGCAGTCCAGCATGCTCCAGGGCTCCTGTCTCTCCTGCCAGCGTGGTTACTGGGTCTTCAGTGCATGGACACAGGTGCTGAGAATCTAAACTCAGGTCCTTATGCATGTGTAGCCAGTGTTTTATTCACTGACCCATCACTCCATCCCTAAAATGGCTCTTATAAAAAATTAGAATAATTTCAGATTGACATAAATGTTACTTAAATAGTGCACCAAGTTCTTGTATGCCCTTTGTCCAAGTTCTCACTTTGTTAGCATCTTAAAATATCTTTTTATTTGTTTGTTTGTTTTTGCTCATCCATGACCTACCCCCTCCCCTTGACCCCTCCTTGTTGAGGTATATGGGTCATGTACTGTGGAGTTAGCCCACAGTTATGGGTGGGATAAATGTCTCTGCATATTATGACCCAACATGTGGCTCTGACATTCCTTCCGCCCCCTCTTCCACAAAATTTCCCTGAGCCATGTTGGGTTCAGTTTTGGTCTGCATCAGTGATGAGGTGTTGGGGGCCTCTGAGGCTCTGACTCTTTGATTTGGTAGGAGTTGATTTTTCTCTATGTTGATCTCCTTCCCCCTTGTGCTGGTATCCGGTTCATCAGGAAAACAGCACCCTTGTTTGTTTCACCAGTTTTTCTTAGTTTCAGCCAGGGCCCTTTTGAGGTATGATGGTGGGGTGGCTCTCTCCTTAGGATCTACATCTATCTGAAAAAGAGAAGCAGATTCTCCAACGGAGAGTAAGTTAGCACCAGGACAAATGAGATAACCCATAATTTTTATAGAAAATTTAATAGGTGTAGGCCCTCTAGTAGCCCATGATTGATGGTAGCTTGATATTGGAGAGTGGGCTTATGTTTGGATATGGTTCTGACTTGTTTCCCGCTCCAACTATGGGTCCCGTACCACTGAGGGGATGAATTAGCCAAATTAAGAGCAGTTGGTTCCCCACCATGGCTGTGTGCCACTATTGCACTTATGTGAGCATCACAACAGGTTATTTGCTGCTCAGTAGGTTAGACCATGAGTTGCTTGGACAGATGTTGGTCATTTTCCCCCAGTCGCCCATGTAGCACCTTCTGGCACTAGATGTACAGACTGTCTGGGGACTGATTCTCTTCCAGCTTCCAGCCATGCAATTCTATTTTGTGTGTCAACCACATAAGGTGTCTTCAGCAGTAGGGTCTTACCATTATCCTTTGGTGGGTCATCAAGTACTCTGACAGAAATCTACTGTCTTTTAGGAAACCTTGTAGGTCTCTCTGATCAAAAGCTCATTGTAGATGATAGCCACATGCTGGTCCTGGGAGTTACAGGTCAGTGCCCACTAAGAAAATGAGGAAAAAGATAACTAATATTCAAGAGTTAGAGAGAAGAGAGAGAGAGGGAGAGAGGGAGGGAGGGAAGATGTAGAAGATTAAGGTTAGTCTTGATCCTACCCTCTTAAAATATCTTTCTAAAACCAGGCGTCATGGTGCACAGCTTTGATCCCAGCACTTCAGAGGCAGAGATATTAGGATCGCCATGAGGTCAAGACCACCCTGAGACTACCTAGTGAATTCCAGGTCAGCCTGGGCTAGAGTGAGACCCTACCTCAAAAAAGAAACAAAAAAATCTTTCTGTATTTGTCACAACTAAGAAACAGACACTAGTATTTGCTATTAATTAAATGCCAGCATTTATTTGAATGTTGCCTTTTTTCTTTCCTTATGGTCTTCTTTAGATGTTCTATGATCCTAGCCAGGGTTAGGATTTTTGTTTAGTTGTGTGTCTCCCTAGTCTCTTCTGGTCTACAACAATTTAACTGCCATTCATTGTTGTTCATGCCTATCTATCTAAATTTTGACTAGATTTTTAATAGAATTCATGTCCCACAATGGTTAATTTATTTTTTCTTATATCTTTTATTTTCTATGCTTTTTATCTGTATTGTTTTATTTTTTCTGATCAATGTGAGTTAACTGTAGCCGCTTCTAGATTCTCAAGGGTAAACTTACAACAATGACTTGGGACATTGGTTCTTTTCAATAAATTTAGCTAATATTATAAATGTTACCTGGTACTAATTTAGAGTAATTGGTACATTTTCATGTAATTTTTTTTCTTTTCCATTCTAGTTACTTTCTACTCTTTCTGTTGGTTTCTTCTTTGATGTGTCCACTACATGGATATTCATCTCTTAGTTTACAAACTTCAGGAATTTCTAAGAGATCTTTCAGTGTTACATCCTAGTTGAATCCTAAATACCTAGAGGACATATTAGGCATTATTTGACTCACTTCTATATTATTGTGACTTGTTTATGGTCCCTCTTTGCAAATTTTGTATGCAATATTAAAAAGACTATGTGTTCCATGACTGGGAGTAATTATTTCATAAAGGTATGACATTCAACTTACTGAGTAAATGTGTTTAACTTTCCCTTTGACTTTAAAAAATTTAGAAGAGTAATTTATTGAGTACAAGAGGTCTACGGATTAGTCACCAGTTGAGTACTATAGTCCCTTTGACTTTTGTATGTTTATTCTGTCAATTATTGAGGGAAAACTATTAAAAATTCCTAAAATATCTGTGAATATTCCTTGTAGTACCAGCAAATTTTGTTTCATGGATTTTAAAGTCCTATTGTTGGGTTATTATGTATTTGAAATTGTTTAGTCTTCTTGAATTTGCATTCTAATAATCATGAAATAATTCATCATTAGTAATAATTTTAAGCTTTCACTCATTTCTAAATATTTTGTCTTTCTTTGTAGTAGCTTTAGGGTCATTGCAACATTGAAAAGACAAATTGGAATAATACTTAGTTTTTACTGATTGAATTCTTTCATTTCGCAGTATGAGCTTAAATATCAGCAGCACACAGTCTTAGTGTCTCACAAGTTCTGGTGCTACACCAGCACTGCTCTGGTAAAGACCCCTGTAGCTTCATCACACCATGGTAGAAACAGCTGTGGGATGCAAAAATTGCATCATTAAATAGGACACAGCATGTCAAGGTCACCAGGCTTCTGGGGACATGACCTCAGTGGACATAAAGACCTCACATTAGACTGCCTATTCAGAGTTCTGTCAGATTCCACATAGTCTCCCTACAGACCAAGATCCCAGAGTATAAACCTCAAGGGGAAAAAAAAAATTTAAATTTAAAAAAAAGTACACTACAGAATCTTCCATAGAGTGCCGTGGTTTGTTCCAAATTTTGTCCGTTATATATAAAGTGGCTAGTAGCATATAGTTCACAGGTAAAGCAGACAGCTTCAGGTTCACTGAGGTGAACTTCCAGACCAGGCCCAGTTATGGAGGAAGGAATATTTATTGAAGCTTATAGATCCAGGGGAAGTTCCATAAATGGCAGAAGAAGCTGGCCTGCCTTCACAGGTCCAACCAGAGAGAGAGAAGTACCAGCCTAAAGCCAAAAGCGACAGCACACTTCAGGAACTCCAGCTATGCACACTTTGCATATCTTTAGATTGAAATCTAAAACCCACCACCACACCTTAAGATCCACACAATGGCATTGACTCCAGCCAGGTGGCTGCACATGCAAACTACAAACAAACAACTGAATATATTGGGGCCCATCTATTCTATTCAAACCACCACAACAGGTGTGCATGTATATGTTGGCATAGGGTTTCAACTCCATTTGGTAAATATCAAGTAGTATTTAGTAACATTTACTAAATGCTCTTACTGGATCATTTAGTGGAAGCATGTTTAGTTTTTTCTGAGAAGTCACCAAATCATCTTCCATTTTACACCTCCATAAAGAGTATCCCAAAATTCCCATTGCTCCTCATCTTTGCCAGCTTTTAGAGATGCAAGTTTTCTGGAATTGGGGCATTCTAACAGGTTTTCAGTGATACCTCGTCTTCATTTCCCTTATGGCCTATGATGCGGAGAGACTTGTGTGTGGCTGATGGCTATCTTTTGTAGTGACAGGTCAATGAAGGCTTTATGGTATATATATATATATATATATATAATTTTTAAGGTTTTTAAAATTAATTTATTTTTTATTAACAACTCCCATGATTATAAACGACATCCCATGGTAATGCCCTCCCTGCCCCCACTTTCTCCTTTGAAACTCCATTCTCCATCATATCCCCTCCCCCTATCAATCAGTCTGTCTTTTATTTTGATGTCATGATCTTTTCCTCTTATTATGATGGTCTTGTGTAGGTAGTGTCAGGCACTGTGAGGTCATGGATATCCAGGCTATTTTGTGTCTGGAGGAGCACATTGTAAGGAGTCCTACCCTTCCTTTGGCTCTTACATTCTTTCCGCCACCTCTTTTGCAATGGACCCTGAGCCTTGGAAGGTGTGATAAAGATATTGCAGTGCTGAGCACTCCTCTGTCACTTCTTCTCAGCACCATGAGGCCTTCTGAGTCATCCCAAGGTCACTGCCATATGAAAAGAGAAAGTTCTCTATCAAAAGTGAGAGTAGCCTTAACATATGGGTATGGACCTTAAGAGAAGTACTTACTGGCAGTTTTATGAGCATAATATATACATTTAGCCAGACACCAGCAGACATTATACCCCTAAGACTCATGACTAACCCTGTTGTAGGTTTTCAGTATCAGGGATGTATTCCCTCCCATGGAGTGGGCCTCCAGTCCAATTAGAGAGCAGTTGGTTTCCACCATGACAGATGTGCCACTATTGATCCCTTTGGCTCATTTGGCCTGGCTGGCAAAATATAAGGCTTTGCAGTGTCCACTGTTGAGTATCTTCACTGGTGATTTCTCTGTCTCCCATTGAACTGCATGAAGAATGGCTTCTTCCATCTTTTTGTTAGTTGGTCTATATGGTGGAGGTTATCAGCTCAGATCCAGCAGGATTTCTCAGTGGCTTTGCAGCCCAAGTATGTGGAGTGTTCAGCAATAGGGTCTTACCATCTATTCCTGGTGGAAAACCAAGGGTTATGGCCCATTTTTAAATCAGGTTGTTTTCTTCTTCTTGAGTTTGAAGGACTCTGCATATTTTGAACAGTAATCCCTGATCAGGTATGTTCTCCTATTCTATGCTCTCCTAGTCTGTGGCTTATTTCTTTTTCTTGGTGAAGCCTTTTTACTGAGTGAAGTTATTTTTAATTTTAATGTGATCCAGCATATCACTTCCATCTGTGTTGTGTCAGATCCTTTTTGTCCTCTTTGTAAAGTCATGACCAAACCCCAAGCCAAATAGACTTCCTCCTATGTTATTTTATCGAGTTTTACAATTATATATGCTAGATTACCTCAGAGCTGATTTTTATTAAGAGTATATGATCTGGGCTAGAGAGATGGCTTAGCAGTTAAGGCACTTGCCTGCGAGGCCTAAGAACCAGGTTCGATTCCCCAGCACCCACATAAGCAAGATACACGTGGTGGTGAATGCATCTGGAATATGTATACAGTGGTTAAAGGCCCTGGCACACCCATTTTTCTCTCTCTCCCTCTGTCTCCCTCTCTTTCTCTCTCTTAAATAAATAAATAATAAATATATATTTTTTAAATTTAAAAGAGTATAAGATCTGTGTCAACTTTTTTCTTTCATATGGACCAATGATATTGCTAGAAATATACTATCTTGAGGGTAAGACAATGGCTTAGTGGTTGAAGGCAGTTGCTAAGCCTACCAGACTGAGTTTAATTCCCCAACACCCACGTAAAGCCAGATGCAAAGTATTGCATCTGTCTCTGATCCTAGCATGCCTACAGCAATGGGAGGCAGAGCCACTGGGAATGCTTGAAGCTCGTAGGCCAGATTTACATGGCAGCAGAAAGAGACTTTGTCTTAAAAAAGGAAGATCTCAGACAATTCTTCTTACCTCCACAAGCACGCCATTGCACACTCACATGCACACATCTGCCCATTACTGATAAATACTGTTTTTCATAGGCTTTGTTTACTCCTTGTCTTTGCTCCACTGTCAAAGCTCAGTCAGGTGTATTTTCATGAGTGAGCTACTCCCACTTCTTTTCTAATGACCCATCAGTCTATTGTTTTGCCGCAGATCAACTCTTGCTAACTATGGTATTATAGTAAATCTTAAAGCCAGATTATTCAGACCTCAAACTTTCTTCTCCTTCATTAATGTAATGGCTAACCTATGTCTTTTTTTCCTCCCTTTTTCTTTTTTCCTTTGGTCCTTATATAGTTTATTTATTCTATGTAACATGTAAATGAGCCTTGCTTTCTTTATTTATGCTGGAATTTTGATTTTTAATTATCTATTTGCATAATTTACATCATGCTGATTATTTTATAGATTTAAATCTGTCACCTTGGTATTGATTACTGATTTGCCTTTTTTTTTTAATTCTTTTTTTGCCTTATTTGGGGTTACTTATATCAATTTTTATGATTTTAATTGGTCTCCTTGTTTCCTATTGATATATCAATTTTACTATTTGTATTTTGTTTAAAGCATTACTTTAGGGGCTGGAGAGATGACTTAGCAATTAAGAGATTTACCTGTGAAGGCAAAGGACCCAGATTTTATTCCCCAGGACCCACATAAGCCAGATGCAGGTATCACATGTGTCTGGAGTTCATTTACGGTGACTGAAGGCCCTGGCATGCCCATTTTCTCCTCTCTCTCTCTCTCTCTCTCTATGCAGCACCAATGTAAGTAGGCCTTTCTAAGGATGGCAGTTGTATAACTACTATTAATTTATTAATACAACTTTATAGCAATTTATGTAAACAATCATACAAAAGTGGTTAAATGAAGACTACAACTTGACTCGTGCATTGATAGCAAGTTAGCTCTGATAAGGTGAGGTAGTGCCACGAGCAATGAAGAAGTGCAGTTGTATTTTTCTCTCTCATTTTCCTGTTCTCTTTACTTCTTCCTTTACTGCCTCTCCTCTTTTACCTTTGTTCAGTTTCATTATTAATTAAAATGTTATAATAATGTTATAACAGGCAGGCAATGAGAAGTGAAAGAATATTGTCATAGGTAGGGTTCTGGTTCTTATTTAAGCTATATATAAAGTGGTAAAATATTTCTTGGAGGTAGGCCACAAGGTTAAGACAATCCTAAAGTAATTCTTTAATTTTTATTTATTTGATAGAGAAAAAGAGGCATATATATATATATACATATATATATATATATATATAAATTGCTGCATAGCTGAGGTGTAAGAATATGGGTTTGGGGGAGCATTTCTTCCCTAACTCTTAAGAATGTCTATGTCTAAATTTTATTTGTACAGTACAATGTGGCTTATATTAAAATCTTATTTTTATCTGGAAGTCTTGAATTTTTGTAAGTTTTAAGCAGGGGTGTGTGTGTGTGTGTGTGTGACTGTCATTACCCAAGAAAGTCCTGTGAGCACTGAGTCTCTAATGAGCTTCTCGGGGACATTTCACATGTGTTGGCACAATTGGTTGCCAGAGAAGTTAAGCACATCCTGCCTGGGAGGCTTGGAATCTCACACCTGGTTTCCTCTGGACTCCCCATGACCCTTTTCCCTTTGCTGGTTGTACATTACTGTTCCTTTGTGTCCTTTGTTGTAATAAATCATAGCCAGGAATATCAATGTGTCCTAAGTGTAGAGTCTTCCTGGCAAATCAATGGACCTAGAAATGGTCGTGACACAAAAGTGAATGTGATTGATGGAAGAGTGATTCTCACAGCTCCCTGGATTGCATCTTATGTGGTACGTTACTTCCCTAAAATTCTAAATGTTAGGAATTTTTTAAAATACAAGTTATTTATAACTTTGAACATAAAATGTGTAGCTGTGTGTTTCTATGCCATTCTATGGTTTGCACATACAAGCAATGGAGTTCTCCTTAGTGATCAACAATCCAGGCAATATATACATAAGGTTGTACCTTATGCTAGGATGATGGTGATGCAGATGCTAATAAAGTGGGAACTACAATAATAATAGCAACTCTTTCTTAAGTCTTAGTGCCCAGCACCACATACTATTGACAAACTCTACAGCGACTCAGTAAATCAAATGTTGCTACCACTCCTTTTCTGTTGACAATAAACACAGGTTTCAAGAGGCCAGAGCAACATCAAAAATTACTGAACCAACATCAAAAGTTCTCAAGAATTGCAGACCAGATTTTAACCTGAGTCCTAATCACCATGCCACAAGAAGCAGAAGTTGTGCGTTTGCCCACATCTCCTCTTTCTTCCTTAGTTCAGTGTCCATCACACAGATTACCTTCTGAGGTTTGCATTAATCTGTATCTCTGGCTTGTTCATGGAGTTACAAGTAGACATTTTGTTTCCCACAGTGGGTGTTGGTTAACAATGGAGATACACAACCATGCAACTTCCCTAGGCTTTTGTCCCTTTCGCTACAATCTCTACCACCTGGGAATCCTTTTCATGCAAATGATATTGTATATTAAAAACCTTACTTTTTAGGGGTGTGTGTGTGTGTGTGTGTGTGTGTGTATTAAGCTAGAAGACAACCTCAGGTGATATCCTCAGGGATACTGTCCACATTTTTGGAGACTGGGCCTCTCATTTGTCTGGAACTCACCAATTCTACTACACTGGATGGCTGGTGAACCCCAGGATCTCTCTTGTCTCTGGCACTAGCTCTAGGATTATAGGTATGTCTCACCAAGACCAGCTTTATTATATAGTGGATACTAGAGTGTAAACTTAGGTCCTCTTGCTTATGAGGCAAGAATTTTACCAACTGAGCTAACTCCCTCGGTTCCATGTACTTTTCTAAGTGCTAACAATGGGATACTTTATCAACCTCACTGTATAGTAAATAAACAGTAAAGAAATAAGAGAGGAAAAAAGACATGAGAGCCTAGATGGAAAACCAGAACTCAAATCTGAAGCAAGACAAGAACAACTAGGCCAGTGATTTGCATGGAACATGGACTTAATGTCTGTAAAATCTGTGCTTGGAAGATGGTATATGGATAGAATAATAATCATACCTCAGTGGCATAAGGGAAAAACTTCACTAAAGAAGACACAGTAAATCAAGAGTCAAAGACTCTTTGTTCTTTAGGGTGAAACATTGACCTTGTCATTCAGTATCATTGAGGCTCCATTATCAATCTAAATAAATAAGGCTGCTAAACATTGAAGTACTGCAATAGGGACCATAACAAGCACAGAGATCATGAAATCATGAGGAGAACAGGCATGAGGGGTCACATTGGAGGCTCTGGTCCATGGCTGTTTAGGGCCTTTGGTGAGGTATTACATCATAGTGGGAAAGTGCTGTGTAGCAAAGCCACGTACCTGATGGCCTGGAAACAAAGGATTAGGGGTCCATTGTCCTACAGTTCCCTTCAAGGGTTTGCATGCCCCAATACCTGAGACACTTCCCCATGCCCCATCTCTTAAAGATCCTGCCATACCCAAGAAGTGCCGTCCTAGTGACCACGCCTGTGGAAAGTATTCAAGATGCAATTCCTCTTCAACATAACTGCTCTGGTCATCAAACATAATGTTTTCTGGGTCAAAAGAGGTGTCATAAGAGACATCTAGAGGGAAAAAAAGACTGTTTTGTGAGGTGAATAGTCTTCTTAAAGCACTATTTACAGACTAAGTCAATATCTGTGGTAAGGCTTTTAAGGGTTTCCTATCCTGATGTTCTGAGGCTTGTGTTTACTTAAAGTGTTCTCTAATCTTTATGAAGTATTGGACAAAAAATAATGCCAGAGGCATCATATTCCAGGGTCATTGCATGACTTTCCCAGGGAGAAGTTAACAAACATCTATTTATCCCAGGAATGCCACTCATAACAGACCAAAGAAATAATTCCACCCAAGTCAAGCTTTGTGAATGAGCGAGTCTGTGAGGGTTTATTAGGGGAACGGATGAGGAGTTACTAGAGGACCATGGGTAGCTCAGGCAGCTGCATCACTGGGGTTCCCAGACATTGTTTGCTCCTAACATGCCTTATAGCGAGGACTTGCAAATCTTACCACTTTCTTGTGAGTATTGTGATCCGTCCCTGTCCACTATGGAATGTTCTGATCCAAAAGAAATAGCTACACAACAAGAGTCCAGTCAATGGGGTCTGAATCAACCTTATTCAGTCCTTTCTTCACTAGTGAATACTTATTTTGCTTTCATGAACAGAACTGGGAACTCTCTACTCTAGCATGGGCGACTTAGTAGTGGCCATACCACTGAAGAAAATGCTTCCCCGTCTCTCAACAATATCTGGTCAGGCAGGGGTGGGGTCTCATGGGTGTCTACTCCATTCAGGATGGACTACTGGGGATCACAATCTTATGCAGCTCATGTACAGGAACCACAGCTGCTATGAGCTCCTTAGTGCCACAGCCATGTCATGTCAGGAAAGCAGCATTACACAGCACTCTTCCCCATTCTCCACCTCTTACATTGTTTCTGCCTCCCTCTTCTGCAATCTTCCCTGAACCTGGGGTGGGAGTGCTATAAATGCCCCTTGTAGGACTAAGCATTCTCAGTACCACAGTGGGTTTTGAGTCTCTTCAGTAATTGCCACACATTGACAAATAAGAGAAAATCTTCTCTGACCAAAGCTGCACAGTACTAATCTATGGGCATGAACATAAATATTTAGAAATCAGTTTGAGGGGCACAACATATCCAGTTAATCAAACAATAGTAGTAGCTCCCCTCCAAGGCCCTATGACCTCCCTGGCCACAGGCTTTTGACCAGGTGTTCAACATCTGACATTAATTTCTTCCCATGGCACAGAACTCACAGCCATCCAACCAGAAGGCAGTTGTTTATCCCTAGAATAGTTATGCCACTACTGCGCCAGGGGAGTACATCCTGCCTGGTTGGTTGGTTGGTTATGAAGCAATGCTGGGTAAGAGTTCTGATGACTTTTCTCTGTTAGGAGTCTGTGTGACCTCTTATAGCACTATGAAAGGTTAAAAACTTGGTACTTAAAGAAAACTAATCACTGGAAGATTCTACATCTCTACAAATTGTCCTGACATTAGGAGACTAAATTTCAAAGTGGGTAACTTAAAAGTTTTAGCTAGATAAATGAATAATTATCCTCTTGGCCTTCCCACGCAAGGGTCATCATTTTTCTCTTACTGAGAAATACATGATTATCTATCTCAGAAAATCCCTATATACAACTGTTAGTAGTCAATCATGTCATAAAATATAGTGAGTTCATATCTCTGAAAATGAGTTGGGCCATCTTAAGGATCTTTAGCTATCTTTGCACAGGTTTCCAGCAAGAGCTTCTCCAGGTCAGTGATGGTTTATGGGTTGGCAGGCATTTTCTATAAAGCAACAGGAAGTAAATATGGTCAGCTTTTAAGATTATATAGACCCTGTCACAACTCCTCAACCTTGCTAGTTCATCAGGAATTCACACCCAGGCAATATGCATGGATGGTGTGGCTGTGTTCCAATAAAACTTTATTTACAAGTACTTTCAGTCAGCCTTTCATCAGCTCCTTATGTAGGTATATATTTTAGGTTGGGTTCTCAATGCTTCTTATTTTGTTCTAGACTTTCCCAGATTGAATTTACATTCCATAATATCTCTCATTCCAAGCCGAACTGGGAGGGTGTGTTACAATAGACTATTGGGTGGGTTTGATTTGTAATTGACAATGACTCTGAAAAATAGAGCACAACACATATGATAGGGATCATACCTCCCTCCCTCTAACTTCTGTGGAAGCATAAAGATCTAAAGGATGATATAGTCTTCAACCTCTCAGGTCCAGTGCACATACAAAGGGCGGGGGGCGGGGAGACTGTTTTCTCTGTAACTCTGATCCCCTACACAGAACTCCCACTTCCCCTTCTTCAAACAAAGCTTCAAACTGAGTGTTGGCAAGGTGTCTGGACACCCCACAAGATGAAAGGCAAGTTAGAATATAATTGTCATTGTTGAAGTAATTATTGTTCCATGTTAGAGTGAGCCCCAGAGAGTCAGCTGGATTTTAGTGGATAAACAAAAGAGCCTCTTCAGGGACTAAGCAGTACAGATGAAAAAGCTTCTTCCAACACAACACTAATTGACTCTTTTCTTGACAGCTCTCACCACCTTCTTTGTGGGATTTTTGTAGCAGAATGTTAGAAAGCGTTTGCTAGAAAGTGTGAGAAAATACCAAAATCACCAGCACTGTGATTTCTCCACTGTTATGAAGACCCTAACCCACAGGGACTGCGAAGGATAAACAGAAGTGTCTGAATTTATAGTAAGAGAAGTGCCACTTGCCCTTGCTACCCACATGTCCTTTGACCAAACCCCCAATCCAGGCCCAAGCATTCACATCTATCAAACCATATCACCAAGTACTTAACACAGCTGTGAGAATTGAAGGTCATATTCATTGTCAATCTCCCTGATACATGAAATGTATCTTGATCCAAATGATATATTACATGATGCCATATACTCTTTTCAAGGACTGTGTAACTGGGCCAAGGAAGAGATTGTAGAGCCAGTTACTTTTGGGCTCACTGGCGAGCATCAGCCTAGCATGAGTGAGGCTCTGGGTTCAATCTTTAATACTTCAAATAAAAGAAAATCAGGTAGAGAAAGAAAGTGAAAATAAGAACAGTTTCTTTTATGTTAAAAGGTAAAGGATCATTGCTATTTATTTAAGCAAAGGAAGAAGAGAAGCTTAAAGTGAACTTGGAAGAGAGAAGCACCTTTGTGAAGATAAAACGATGAAAAAGAGTAAAAATGGAGAAAGAAGGAAGAGACCACATTGATAGATCAGACATAAGACCATAATCTGAAGGTGGGAGCTGGGGGTGGGGGGAGAAGAGATATCTGTGTTGGAAAGGCAGCCCTGGCTGCTAGCATGCAGGATAGTTAGGAAAGCTTTCTAATTTTAAAGCAGTCTGAAAGACAGGCATTCAGCTGGTATTCACTATTTCTCAGCCACTAAATACCCATGCAGTTCTTTCCAAGGAACATTCCACCGGGTCACAAAGACTTGAAGTGGTCTTCCTGTGTCACTTTCATCTCCAGCATGGAGAATCCAAAGGGCCAAAACCAGGTCCAGTTGTACCCATGATCCTTGGGTTAGAGCTAGGGCACATTCTACAGACAGATATCTAAGTTTCCCCAATTACTTGCCTGAGCACCCCTACTGCTTCTAAGAGACGTGGTAGTCTTCTCTTCATCATCAAGGCCTGCCATGAAGCCAGTGTACACAGGAAAGCTCATGGAGTTGGAGTTGGAGTTGATCAGAGCTATCGCCATGGGATGTAGGACAAACAGTCATGTGTCATCTGGAGTGTCCATACAGGGCGTTTGAAGGCCATTGTGTTACAGGACCAGGGGAGAAAAGAGACCATGTCAGGCTTAATGTTACCCCTCTTATCATCACTCTGTGTGCAAAAGCCAGACTGCAAGGAGTTTTAACTTTTAAATGCACTTTCTACCAGGTTTTTAAGATGAAAGGTTTTGAAGGTCCAAGGATAGAGTATGTTTTCATTTTAAAAAATATTTGTTTTGGAACTTTAAGAAATACTTCAACATATGTCATTTGTACCTTAATTTATAATCTTGTTCTGGACCTCTGCAAAAGTGCCTGTCTGCCCATAGTGACAGGCTATCCTTGGACATGAACTTGAGGCAAAGAAAGTAAGAAAGATTGAGGGGCTGTCTGGACTGTGAAGAAAGACATCTTTTCTTGGTGCCCAGCTTGCAGTGGAAATGGTGAAGAATCGGGATTACTGGCAGCTTCTTGTCATGGAAAAGATTTTTTGATTGACACATTATATTTGTTCTTAGTAATGAGGTATAACTTGATGTTTTGGTTCATGTAAACATTAGATCATGATCAACTCAGGGTAATTAGCATATCAATTACTTTGAAGTTTTACACTTTATTTATGGTAAGCACATTCAAAATATTTAAAATTATACTTGCTATGCCATAGACCATCAGAACTTATTTCCCAAACCAAACAGTAACATTTTCCATCTTTGTTCTCTATTCTAATGTATACATGTTGCAGTCAGGTTCACATTGCTGGTAGAAATCACCCAACCAAGAGCAGCTTATGGAAAAAGAAGTTTATTTTTGCTTACAGGCTGGAGGGGAAGCTCCACGATGGCATGGGGAAACGATGGCATGAGCAGAGGATGGACATTACCCACCCTGGCCAACATCAGGTGGACAACAGTAACAGGAGAGTGTGCCAAATACTGGCCTGCCCAAACAATACACTGCCTCCAGGAGGCTTTAATTTCCAATTGCCATCAGCTGGGGAACCTGGCATCCAGAACACCTAAGTTTATGGGGGACACCTGAATCAAACCACCACAATACAATACTAAAAATCCTTCTCTTGGCATTACTTCATTTGAGTGTTGTATATCTTGATATGTTATAGTTGCATTTCATTCAAGTTGATATGTTTTCTTACTGCTTTGAGACATCCCCTTTGGCCCACTCCTTAGAAGTGTGTTTCTTAGTTTCTAAGTGTGTGGAGAATTTTCTGTCAATATGTTACAGTTTTATTCTGCTGTGGTCAGCACACATTCTGGGTGACTTCGGCACTTTCAAATTGTTGAGGTTTATTTCATGGCTCAGAATATGATATGCAATTAAAAAGAATGGGCAGAGCTGGGTATGTAAATGCAGAGAGCTTGTCTAGCATGCAAGAGACCCTGGGTTGGAGCCTAACACCGTGGGGGAAATGGTCAGGAGATAATTTGCTATTGTTGAGTGGAATATTCCGTAAATGTCAATTTGATCCTCTTGGTAGCATATTAAATTCTTCTACATACTTGCAATTTTCTTTGTAGATTTTTTTCTATTGTTGGCAGAGGCATGTTGAAACATTCACATATGCCTGTGGACTTTCCTATCTCTCCAGTGATTCCTGTGGGGTTTTATCTCACATCATTTGGAGATTTGTAGTTCTTATAGCCATGTCATTTGGTTGGCTTTTCCTTTTATCCTGATGTGAAGAACCTTCCTGTCTATTAACTATATTAGCTCTGACTAACATTTTATCTGTTTGATTAATATAGCTGCTCTTACATTTTTTTGGCTGCATGTCTTACTCTGTCCTATTACTGCCAACATGCTAGAACATTCTATTTGAAGTGAGTTCTTATAGACAGTACATCATTGTATCATAGTTTTAAATCCACTTTATCAATCTCATCGTTTAAGTGGATTATTGTAACTACAAATATTTAATGGAATTATTGATATGTTAGGGCTTATTCTGCTAGTTCCATTTTATTATGTTAGTATTGTTTTCTCTGGTTTTCATGTCTATGGTTTCTTTGTTCTGACTCCTTATGCTTAGTATAACATCTTTTGGAATTTCATTTTGATTTATTTATAGTATATGTTAATATGTCTCTGTATAGTTCTTTAGGTTTATATAACAAATTTAATACTTATATGTGTACATACATAGCATATAGATAATATATTCATGCACAGATATAATACATATGGTTGCAGTCAGGTTTGCATTGCTGGTAGAAAACACCTGATCAAGAGCAGTTTGTGGGAAAAAAGATTTGTTTGGCTTATGGACTTGAAGGAAACCTCCATGATGGCAGGGAAAAATGATGGCATGAGCAAAGGGTGGGCATCACCTCCTCACCAACATCAGGTGGACAACAGCAACAGGAAAGTGAGATCAACACTGGCAAGAGGAAACTGGTTATAACACCCATATGCCAGTCCCCAACAATACAGTGCCTCCAGAAGGCTTTAATTTCCATATTGCCATCAGCTGTGGACCTAGCATTCAGAACACATAGTTTATAGGGGACTCCTGAATCAAACCACTACATAGACATATAAAATATCTTGCTACAGACTGTAGAAATCACCATTTTATCAGCTCATAGAAAATGTAGATGTCTTCCCTTTGTTTATATCATGTTATTTTTACTATATAAGAAAGTACTTCCATAAATATTTCCTGTTTATAACTTTAGAACTTTAGTGTTATAAGTTTTGCCTCAACTATTTTGTCATTTTTATTATAGCTATTCTTACTGGGATGAGGTCATAGCTAATTGTGGGTCCTGATGGGTTTTGATGATTACTTATATGAGCAACTTTCATTATTTCTGTTGACTAACAATATATCTCTTTTAGATTTTCCCATCTTGAAATTGGGTTATATGTTTGTTTTTTCCACTATTGGGTTGTATAAGTCTTTACAGATTTTGAATAGTGATCCTTTATTGAACATGTTTTTGCCAATCTTTTCTTCCAAACCATAGGTATTTTTATCATTTTGATGTTTCCATTGTTAAGTAAATCACAAACTCATTTTAACATGCATTGTCTGACTAGTGCTTGCTACATATATCCTCAGAACTGGAAGGACGTGTCTTTCACATTTTAATATGAGAAGTATGAATATAAGTAAAGCTAAGTTGATACTTGTATACTCCTAATATCCCAACATTTGGGAGGCTGAACAGTGTGAGGTCAAGGCAAACCCGGGCTGTATAGTGAGACCATGTCACAAATAAAACAACATAGAAGAGCTGATGTGAAAACCCTGAAGCCACTCTAGCTAAAACAATACTGTGAAAGAATTACATGTTCCAGGAAGACATTATTGAACTTAGTGCTGCTGCAGCAAAAATCCTTGAAAGATACAAGCATTGTGATTTTCCTTTTTTTTAAAAAAAAAAAAATTCTTAACTCTCAAACTTGACGAGGGTCAATTGATTTTGGATTCATCTTAGAAAATGAAAAAGAATTAACCTAAGCTGAGCAGGTAATGATTCCAATTGCATTTATTATTTTGGTGTGATCTATTTCAAGGAGTAAATCAATAAAAGTCCTCCTATTGATTCCATGTGATGCAGTTTATTTCACCTCACTGAGAAACTAGCAGGATGTCATAACCATCTTACCTCAGAATTATTTTAGCTGTCTGGCTCCAGACCACATGTCTACAGAGACAAGACTATTTTACCTACTCATATTACACAAGTCAGATACATTGGTGATATCAACCTAGAGAATCTGAGAAGTCTTCTAACTGAAAAATTCCTGTATATCATGGAAGAGAAGGTAAATTCTGTAAAAATACAATAGGTCTATGTTCCTGGAAACTATGAAAGTGACCTAACTTGGAAAAGGGCCCTTTGTAGATGACATTAAGTTGAAGACCTTAAGATGAGATCACTCTGGGGTATAAATCTACAGGCAGGGGTCCTTGTAAGCATCAAGGGAAGACACAGACAATCACAAAGGGAAGGCAATGTTAGGGATAATGTATCCATAAGTTAATTAATGCCAAAAGCTATGAGCATCCACTGGGAGCTAGGAGGATGGCATAGGATTGAGTGTTCCTCTGATCCTCTTCCGATGTGGGATGTACAGAGAGAAAATTTGTGATAATGTGCCATATTAAACAGAAAATGAATACCCTGTCTCAGTCTGAATGGGGCCCCAAACTAAAAAGTCTCCTGGATGATTCCTAGTTCAAACACATCCAAGGACTGGTACACAATTTGGGTTGAGAGGAGGTCAGGATAGTGTATGAGCTATGGTAAATCCCAATAAGAGGCTTAAGGATTTTGAGTAAAGTTTTAAAGTCTTGGGAAATAAGTTATTTTCCTCTGCAGAAAAAAAAAATGGCTTTGATTTTCTAGCTGGCTACAATAAACACTGAATTTCTGTCCATGAAAACAAGATGACGCTACATGCTGAGTTACTATGATGAACTCTGTATCTGTCCACATAGTATAACCTCATCATGAGGAAGTGGTGAAGATTAGGCCTGAGCAGGCCCCAAAGGCTCAGATAAGTTTATCAACTTATGATTCACATTCATGTCTGCCCCTGCCCTACCACAGCAAGCCAAAGTCTCAACCCATCAATATTTGTGCACAGAGGTCAAGTGACTTGTACAAATCATGGAAACTAAATATTCTTATTTGGTACCATGACAGAAACATTACAATAAGTATTAATTCAGCTCACCTTGAATTGGTAGGTGTGGTGGCTTGATTCAGGTGTCCCCCATAAACTTAGGTGTTCTGAATGCTATATTCCCAGCTGATGGAGATTTGGGAATTAATGCCTTTGGGAGGGAGTGTATTGTTGGGGGCAGGCTTATGGCTGTTATAGCTAGTTTCCCCTTGCCAGTGTCTGGCACACTCTCCTGTTGCTATGGTCCACCTTATGTTGGCCAGGGGGTGATGTCCACCCTCTGCTCATGCCATCGTTTTCCCCTGCCATCATGGAGCTTCTCCTTGAGCCTGTAAGCCAAAATAAACCTCTTTTTCCCACAAGCTGCTCATAGTTGGGTAATTTCTACCAGCAATGCAAACCTGACTGCAACAGTAAAGTGGCACTGAGGAGTGGGGTTGCTGCTAGACACCTGACTGTGTGGCTTTGGCCTTTTGGAGCTGATTTTAAAGGGGAATGTGGAAGGATTTGAAACCTTGGCCGAAGAGATGCCTTGTAGTGCTGTAAGTACAGTTTGATGGACTATTCTGGTCAGAGTTGAAAGGCCTGAATGCAGTAAGAACTATGGACTGTGAGGTTTGGCTTATGAGGGTGAGAAAGAGCTTTGCTTGGACTGGGCTAGCAATTTGTGCAAGGCTTGCTATTATGCCTATGTCCTGAGAAGTTGTGCAGGGTTGCTCTGTGTAGAAATGAGCTTGTGTGAGCAAAGGGATATGGCACAGAAAGAAGAATCTTTGGGTGAGATGCTGCCCGTTCAGCTGCAATTGAGAGATTACAATCTTTGAGATTGGGCCAGCTGACCTGTACTGGGGCAACAAAAGAATGTAGACTCTTTTGAAGGGGTCTGAATGCTCAAGGAGTGTCCTGTTCTTCCAAGTCTGCTTTATTCCCCCCTGGATTAACAAATTGGCACCCTACCTGGTATTGTGGAGTATAAGAAATGCTGGAAAGAGGGTCATTGAGTTTGCAACACGGTCTTGCATTTTGGAAATAGCCATGGGCAGTATGAAGCAGGTTTGCTGGATGCCTGCATGGAGACCCCATGGTGCCATGAGGATGAACCATGGGTTGCAGTGGAGACCCAGTGAAGATGCTGGGACCACGAGATGGCTGCTAAGGAAAGCTGCTGGCCCTGGATGAAGTTTTCCAGGACTGTGAGTGGCCTAGCTGGAGGAGTGGAATTGCAATGCCAGAGAATTGTTGCTGGTTAGAATTATTGGACTTGGAGATTTGTCACTGGCTGGAATTGTTGGACTTAGAGTAACAGAGTTGGATGTTTGCCCTGGTTGTTTTAAATCTTATATTGGCTGAATGTTTCTTTGCTATGCCCAATGCCATCTTTTGCAGTGTGAATGTTTATTCTGTGCCATTGTGGTTTTTTTGAAGTTATATTTTGGTATTATGGCTCAGTTAAAAGACCTTGGACTATGGGGTTGTATGAACATCATTGGAATTGATAAAAACTATGGGGACGTTTAAAGTTGGACTGAATGCATTGCATTATACATCATGTATGGTTATCAGTTTATGGGGGCCAGGAGCAGAATGTGGTGGTTTGATTTAGGTGTCCCCCACAAACTTAGGCATTCTGAATGCTATATTCCCAGCTGATAGAGATTTGGGAATTAATGCCTCTGGGATTGTGTGTATTGTTGAGAGCAGGCTTATGGGTGTTATAGCCAGTTTCCCCTTTCCAGTGTCTGGCACACACTCCTGCTGCTATGATCTATCTTATGTTGGCCAGGGGTGATGTCCACCCTCCACTCATGCCATTGTTTTCCCCTGCCATCATGGAGCTTCTCCTTGAGCTTGTAAGCCAAAATAAACCTCTTTTTTCCCCACAAGCTGCTCTTAGTTGAGTGATTTCTACCAGCAATGTGAACCTGACTGCAACAATAAGAGAAAGCAGACATTCTCATGAGCCACTGTGGGAAAAGAACAGCCAATGGTGGTGTTCTTGCTGTAAAGTTGTATTAAAGTGAAGACAGCAAGATTATGTAGAAGGAAATTTTACCAAAGTGCAGAATGATGAGCATCAGATAATGTGAGGGAAAAATCTGGTGAGAGAAAAAGAGTAAAAGCAAGACAGAAAGGGAGAAGAAGGGTCAAGGAGAAAAACATATAGATGACTTTCTTGGGAATTGCCTGGTGATTTTCCTAGAGGAATTCCTTGCATGGTAGAGGCATAGCAGAAATCACAGGAGTGTCTCAGTTTACTAGGAACCTTAATGACTCAGAAATTCTTGACTCTCTGGAGAGAGGTGACAGAGGCCTTCCAGGCTGCAGCCTAGAACCTGGCAGCTAAGTTGCAGTAAAAGAAGAATCCGAGGGTGTGTGACATCCACACTCTTGCCTTTGTCAGTTGGTCCTTTTAACTCCATTTCTGGGGCCTGGAGCATGGGGAGCTTCTCATCTCAAGAGCCAGAACAAGTGACATTTTTCCAGGGGGGCAATTCCTGTCAAGGTACTGGAATTTTTTTGCCGCAAGGCATTGACTGATAGATTCAGAATTTGTGGATCTTTGCAGTGAACTGACAGTAATGTTAAGCTGAATCTTAACTCCAGAGCACCCTGGCAGGCTAAACAGATACAATTCTCTGTAAAACTTTCTTTCACAGGTTTCCCTTGGGATTCCTTCATTCATTAACCACCTGTTCTGCCTCAGAGTCTGATACAGGGCAGTTGGCCTGAGGCACTTACCAGTCTCACTGACGGTTACATTTTCAAGTCAAACCTAACATGTTTTAAGCAGATAAAAGTTTTGCTGAAAGAACAGCACCTCACATCACTGAATGAAGGTCCTAATTACACAACCATTCATCAACTGGCTTTGTACTCAAGTACAGTTGGGGACCTTGAAGATCGTTCTTTTCATTGATCCAGTATAGCAGAAACAAGTCACAAGGGAAGAAATGCATATGGATGTTTTGGGTCACCTGACAATTAAACACCCAATGGCTCAACTGCTAGCAGAAGGAAAAGTAGACCTGGAGTGAGCTGAGGAGTCAGTCATAAATCCTACCTGCACTTATGGACCTGCTGCAGAGGAGAAAACTAGACCTGTTACCTGTCAATTTTTCCTTGGTACACATCAATATTTCAACAAGCTTTCCCAGTCTTGTCTCCTCCCATCAAGATTACAGGGTGTTGGTCTTGTCTGACTCTTTAGTAATTATGTGCTTTCTAACATCAGAATAAGATGACTTCAGAATTAGAAAGAGGATGGGTACCAGCCAGAGTTCTTCGGGCTACAGTTTTTGATGTCCTGCAGTGAATATTTTCATTTGTACATAAATCAACTGGTTTAGGTTAGATAGAGACTTTTGTATATCCAAAATTAAGATGTCTAAATGTGAATTATTTTTTAGGTTTTTAAACCAGCATTTATTAATTAATTGTAATACAAATGTTCCAAAAATATAAATACTTAATGGTATCCTACATTTCAAGTTTTTGAATACAACACATTTATCAAATCATGAAGCAAGGTAGTCAGATTCCCATAGCCCAATCCCAGTGGGAAGCAGACACCTCCCCTCCAAATGGCATTGTGAATTTATTTTATTTGTTCTGTCTGAGACTCATTTGTCTTCTTGTGACTATGAGTGGATATAAATTTTACTTACTTCCAAAGACTTCTCTTCAAATGTGTTTTACACATTTTGACTTTCTTCTATATCTGGTACTCAGATCAGGAATATATTACTTATTTTTATAATAGTATTAGTCAATGTTCATCAGAGAGACAGAATCAAGATGAAAGATGAGAGATAGACAGATAAAGGTAATAGATAGATAGATATCAGATAGTAGATATCTAGACAGGTGGTTCTATCTAGGCATAGATATTAGTATATGCAAGAGGAATTATTAGGGGAATCACTCCCATGATCATGGAGGCTGAGGACCAGAGTAGCTGATTGCACAGTTCAGTTCAAGTCAGAAGACCTGAGAACCAGAGAGGCTCACAGTGTGGCCATCAGCCCAATACTGAAGGCCTGAGAACCCAGGACATTACATCACTTCCCAGAGTCAGTTATTGAAGAACCTGGAGTTCAGATGTCCAAAGGGAGGAAGCAAAAGAAACCATACTCCAGGAGAGAGATAAGAGGGAGAGAGAAAAGGAGAAAAGGAACAAGAGGAAGGGAGGAAGAAAAAGAGAAGGAAAGGAGAAGGGGAGAGATAATTAGAAAGAATTTGGAGTTTTCCCTTTGTGGTGGTTGAGCATGGCACTCCACTGAGTAGAAAGATACTTAGTCTTGTGATTTTCATATAAAATCCCTCCACCCCCACCCACTATCCTCAGGCTGTGATTAAGCTTCCTACCTAGTCCCCAGCCAGTAGGTCTTTGATAGGTGGACCCTTGCTGGAGGAGATCTGTTGCTGGAGGCAAACCATGAAGTTGATCAGTCTAGCCTACTGGATGTTCAGAGAAATCTGGCACTTGCTGCTCTCTCTGCTGTGGAGGTGTGATGAAGTGAGCCAGCTCCTTCCACCGTGATGGTGCTGTAAGCCTGAAACACACCCTTTTCTCCCATAAGCTGGTTCTGGTTTGGTGGTTTGATTCCAAAATGTGAAGGTAACTACTACACCTAGAAAACTGGTAAAACACATTTTTCAGTGTGTCAGTGAGTGTGGTTCACTACAGACCAACAAACTAAATGTGTGGTGCTCACTCTAGATTTAGGCTGGGGGTCTATTTGAATAAAAGAGTAGAAGAGGGGAGGCTCATATGTGCATGCTTCAACCTTTCTGAGCAGGTTTGCTTTTTCCTGCTGCTATTGCTCATGACAGTAGATTCTTTAGCCTTTAAACACAGACTTGTAGGCTCAACTGTCCAGCGAGCTTCCAGACCTATAGCTCTAGACCAAATTGGTCCTTTTTGGTCTGGGGCTTCCAACTTCTTAACCAAATAGTTACTAGCTTTCTCAACCCTCCATGCCATGGATGGCCTCTGATCTCTCATCGTTCTGCATATGCTGTTGGTCCCATTCTTTTCAGAACCATGACAATGAAACCCTTCTTCTACCATCATTCTTTCCAAGTCTCAGCCCTTTGAATGGTGCCTGGCCATGTTGAGGACAGATCTTTTTAACCAACTCACATACCAACCACACCCTCCCAGAGATACTCAGAATCCATATTTCGCCATCCATCTAATCATTTGCAATCGAGTCAAGTTGACCTCTAAAACTAACTATCATAGGTGCTGCGTAGATGGTACAGTGGATAAAGTGCTTACTGTGCAAGTGTGAGCACCTATGTTCAGACCCCTAGTAGCTTTCCCTTTAGAAATCTATTGCCCATCATATCTCATCCCCCTTTCAATTAGTCTCTCTTTCATTTTTTGAGTCTGGTGGCCTGAATTCCACATGTAATATGAAGCATCTGTTTTGCTTATTTCATTCAGCATATGTTCTTCAGTTCCTCCCATGTTGTTATTTTTAAAAATGAAAGAAAAAAAAAAACAGAACATTTTCTTTCCTCTGGAGTTTTTAAAGCATTCCAGGAGACACTAATGTGCTAAAGCTAAAAATAGCCACCCTGGGGAGCATCAGTTCTTAGATATTTTAGAAAAGTGGCATCCAATTTTTCATTCAATAAATATTAATTGAGTATCGACTATGACCCCAGCTCTTGAAAGGCACTAGGAATAGAGCTGTAAAGGTGAGAGAGGGAGGAAGCCTGCATACTGATAAGTGACAATTTCAAGTGACTGGCCTATGAATGAATGCATGTAGAAGAGCTGCAGAGAACTCTTGGTGTGCATGCAGAAGGCAATGAAAATCAAGTGAGAAAAAGTTTCTGTAAGAACATGAATTTAGTATTGAGAAAAAAACATTATGTTATATGGATACAGAATAAAGGAAAGAACATTCGGAGGGGGGGGCTGTCAGCTAAGTGAGCACTGGGTGTGGGTTCACAATAGTCACAGAGAACTGGAGCTTGATGTGTTGGTCTAGAAAGATGCCAGGGAATGGGGATGGGGTAGGAGGGAAGGAATCCAGAGTCATCTTCAGGCTTAGACCACATGCTTAGGTGTTTGGTGGCATTTGAAGGCTTTAGTAAGAAAGTGATACAAACAGCTTTAATCACCCAGGTATGTGAAGATGGAATCCCTGAGAAAAGTATCTAGATAGATGGACAAATAGAACAAGTAAGAAAACAGCTTCCGACACTGTAGACACTCCTTCAATGTCTGGTGAGAGGTATGCAAAATAAACAACAACAATGTATTTATTTCTGTTCCAAGTGTACCTATTTTGGACTTGGAGCGTGTAGGAAGAAAAGTAGTTAAAGGGAGTAATAAAATAAATAAAAACAATAAAACATCAGAGAGAATAAAGAGGTTGAGGAAAATAGCACAGAAGTGATACTGGGATGAACCAGCTCAGAAGTGGAGAATAGAACATTTTAACAGTGAACATGTTTCTCCGCCTGCCCTGGGCCTCTGCAAGTTTCTCCCTGAAGCCAAAGGCCACATCCAGTGGCCTGCACTGCCACCTTCAGGCAGAGAATGGAAGTAGCTGTGCTTGGAACTCCTGAACTGAGCCTTCCTTTAGTATCTCTGTTGTATACTTTAAACGCTAGCTTTTAAATTTCCAAGCTTCATGGATCTTCAAAGGAACCACAAACATTTTTACATGTAAAGAAGTCAGAATGTGTCTTGGAATTAATTCTCTGTCACTTGATGTTGATTGACATTTTTTTTCTTTCACTTTGTAATGCATGAAGAAATGTCTCACAATTGATTTCATCTTGGAGTAGGCCATATTTATTTTGCATGTGTCATAAGTGTGTCCTGAAACGAACAATTCTTTCTGGTGTGGAAAACATTAGCTATTTCCTTTAACTTCTGCTATCTCTTCTTTCAAAAATCCTAATTCTCTAGTACTTTTTAGCATTTTCATTTGGAGGAAATGGATTGTCAGTCTTGATTTCTTCATCTAGAATACAGCTCATGAGCTTAGAGTCATGTGAAGTGATACATAAAATCCTTGAGCCAAACTTACCTCGCACCTGGAAGGACTCAATAAGTGGCAGCTATTATCATGTCCAAATTAACATCTCAAGAGTGGATAGCTATTCCTACTGCCATGTGAGGAAAAAGCACCCAGACAAACACTGTCCCTTCTCACACTGTGCTATTGAATCCCTAATGCAAAATGTGCAGTTTAATCCCTGGAATTTATCAAAGCTACCACCAAGCTGCTCCCTTTATGTTGATAACAAAATGCAGAAGGGTTCAAAAGAAGTTTATGGGGGTACTTACTTTGAATGCATCTATTTAGATGTTTAAAGTCTCAGGAATCCAGCTATCATTCCCCACTATAATTCAAAACGTCCAGTCAGCCAACCAGGTTGTTTTCACTATGCCTTTAAAGTGTCCCAGCCTGGTTTCTGCCTCCTTCTGATAAATCTGGAGTGCAGGGCTCAGCCTTTTAAGCACAACTGCTCTTGTGGTATTTAAGGCAGCTGAACATGAATGAAATAGAAAATGACAATGATAACAGGTAATGTGTGGCTGCCTGCTGGAGGCTGTTTGTAGCTCTCCTTGGCAATCACAGGATAAAATAAAGCTTGTGTTGAAGGGCGCTTTCTCTAATTGCTGCTGCGGGATGCCAGCAGACTGGATTTGAAGCCTCAGTTAGCTCCACAGGGGGTAACTCTAAGGAGCACAGGAGGGGGGCACAGGCTATAAAGATATCTCAAAGCAGGCTTTCCTGTTTGCCAAGTGGCTGTCCCTTGAACAACGCCGTAGCAAGTCTTTTTTCTTAAATGATATGAAATTGTTCAGTTCAAGTTCTTAGCACAGGTCCTAAGGAGAGAGAAGCAGCCGGGAAATGAAGGAATTCAAATCTGGTGCGGGTGGCTGCCTCATGCTTCCTTGGTTGACATCATTGGGACAAGAAGCTGAAGAAAACAGATGGAATCTTCAAAGGCTTGACATGCCCAAAGCCTGCCCCTTGGAAATTATTTCATTTTATTTTTCTTAAATAAAGGATAAGCTGAGTTTAGATGTCAAGGTTCCAGATGAAAGATCCTACTAGTGTGAGAAGTAATGGTGCTTGGAATCCAAGCAAGTGTGACATCAATGCCTCCTCCTACCCCGCCCCCCCACCTCCAGGGAAGCTATCCCCCCACCTCCAGGGAAGCTTCCCTCCATTCTAAGCAAAAACAACACCTAAATCCCCATCCACTAGTTCTGCAGACCTTGATACACAGAGGATCAGTGTTTAAACTGCTTGTAAATGATATATGTGAATATCTGATCATTTATTCTCAGAAAAGTCTAGTGAGATGAAAATTATTGGGCTCATTCATAAACGTGAAATTAGAGATGCAAAGAAGAGAAGTAGCTGAGCTTGGTGGTGCGTAACTGTATTGGGGAGACAGACTTAGGAGAATTCCAAGTTGGAGGCCAGAACCTGGCTCAATGCATACCATACATACAACACACACACACACATACTGTAGCAGACAGCTTCAGGTTCACTGAGATGAACTTCCAGACCAGGCACAGTTATGGAGGAAGGGATATTTATTGAAGCCTATAGATCCAGGGAAGTTCCATAAAAGCAGAAGAAACTGGCCTGCTTTCACAGGCCCAAGCAGAGGGAGAGACAAGCACAAGAAAAAAGGCAAAAGCCACACAGCACACTTCAGGAACTCCAGCTAGGCACACTTTGCATATCTTTAGACTGAAATCTGAAACCCACCACCACACCTTAAGATCTATACAATGGCACTGACTCCAGCCAGGTGGCTGCAGATACAAACTACAAACAAACAACTGAATATATTGGGTGCCATCTATTCTATTCAAACCACCACATTCCGCCCCTGGCCCCCAATAGATTTATAACCATCACACATTGTAAATTGTACTCAGTTCAATTTCAAAGGTCCCCACAGTCTGGACCAATTTAAGATATGAAGACCTGTAAAATCAAACAAGTTAAACACTTCTAACATATAAAGGCACAGAGTAAACATTTTCAACTGGTATAAGGCATAGCAAGGAGAGCCTAGAACAATGCAAACTCAACCACCATCAAACAAACATCAAACTTCTGCAGTTCAAGATCAATATACCCAGAGACTAACAGTCCCCAGACTTTCCAATTCCGCCCCTCCAGCTGGGCAGAGTAGCCGGGGAACACTTCCATCCCAGGCCAACAATGCGCTCTATGGTAGCCCTTGCACAGTCCTGGTATATACAAAACATCTTCAGGTCTTCATGCAAACCACGGTCCATCTTCCAAAGGCTCTTTCAGCCTATCAGGGCATCATGCCCTGCCTCATGCCGCATCTCAGCAGCAGCTCCTGGAACCAAGTGCAATTCATGACCACTCTTCACATCTTCCAAAGGCTCTTTCAGCCTATCAGGGCATCAGGCCCTACCTCATACCACATCTCAGTGGCAGCTCCTGGAAGCATGTGCAATTCACAACCACTCCTCGCATTTTTCATGCTTCTGAAACCAATACCAGGTATGAAGGACACAGCCATATTCTTAATTCACAGATGAAATAAATCATAACCCTGAAAAGCAGGTTCCTTCTCCAGTCAACTCTTTCCAAAAGAGTTTGCATTTCTATGAGAGTTTTTCCTCAGGCATCCTTTCCATTGTTTTAATGTAAAGCAATTGGACCATCTTCCTTAAGATTGCTAATGTGTTTGACAATAGCAGATTCAGTAACCTAAAAACAGTCTCTGTGCCAGTAAACTTAACTTGCTTAAAGTTTTCCAGCTTAAAATCTTAAATCTCTCAGTCCAATCTTTAGCCAAGCATATCAGTCCATTACAAATTTAACCTTGATCAAACTCTCTGGGCCTGGGCAGCAGGATGCAGCCAGACCTTATGCCAGTAGCCCAGTTCTAACAAAGTCCTCTGCAGTCTTTCCTTCCCCTTAGAAAGCTCATAAGCCAAGCCTCGAAGTTCAATGCTGTCTGCACTTAGCATTCTCAGACTGTCATCAGAATAGTCCATAAAACTTGGCTTACCACTCCAGACGACATCTTCATTTGCAAGCACCAAGTCCATGCCTATTCCTCCAAAACAAAGGTTCCACAAGATCAACATCCACATAGTAAGGTTCATCTCACCCCACTCCTGGTACCAAGTTCTGTATTAGTTAGCTTTAGGTTCGCTGAGATGAACTTCCAGGCCAGGCACAGTTATGGAGGAAGGGATATTTATTGAAGCCTATAGATCCAGGGGAAGTTCCATAAAAGCAGAAGAAACTGGCCTGCTTTCACAGGCCCAAGCAGAGAGAGAGACAAGCACAAGCCAAAAAGCCAAAAGCCACACAGCACACTTCAGGAACTCCAGCTAGGCACACTTTGCATATCTTTAGACTGAAATCTGAAACCCACCACCACACCTTAAGATCTACACAATGGCACTGACTCCAGCCAGGTGGCTAAAGATGCAAACTACAAACAAACAACTGAATATATTGGGGGCCATCTACTCTATTCAAACCACCACACATACACACACAATATATATGCAAAAACACATGAGCAAGCCAAAGAAGAGAAGTACATAATTATTCAATAAATATAATAAACTGTTCAAATTATTCTTAGAAATGTAAATACATGCACTAATTCCTTTATTTCTGGGACGAAATACCCAATCAGAAGCAGCTATAGAAGGGGGAAGGTTTAATTTTGCTTATATTTTTGAAGTATTTTCATTATGGTGAAGAACGTATGGCAGCCCAGAGCAGGAAGCATGTGTCACATCTCATCTGAGTCACAAAGCAGAGAATGAGAGCAACATGTGGGGCCATGGCTTAACATCTCAAATTCCCCACCCCCATTCCCTAGGATCCACTTCTAACAAGAATCCATGACCTTGCCAAAAAAATACCACCATTCATACTCTACCTTCTTCCACTTGGTTCTATCATATTAATAGGTTGACTATTAAAATAATTTATGAGTATTTCTCTTTTTATTAGTTATGGACATACTTAGTATAGAAATAACACATGTTGGTACCATCCTTTCCCTAATCCCTGTCCCTTTTCCCAAAGGGCCTTCCTCACTGGGATCACAGGTTATTCATAGCATCAAGTGGAATAAGGTAGGAAATAAATGAAAACATAATAGATGTTATATGCATATGTCTAAATATCTATATTATCTATTTGTTTATATATTCAAAACTATTACAAAAATACAAAAACTAAATTTATCTAACTACCATGCTATAAATTTGGAATCATTTTCTTCCCAGACCAATCTCCATATGTGCTCACTCACTGAATATATATATATATATATATATATATATATATATATATATATATATATACATATATATATATATATAATTGAAAGATATGGATACATAGATTTATATTCATGAATTTATATTAAAAAAGAAATGCTCAAATAAAACCTCTAGCTGAGGGTCAAGTATTTAAGTGAATGATCCTATGGGGGCATTTTTAATTCAAACCACCTGAATACATACATGTACATATGTACAAACATTCACACCTCAAAAATACATCAATTAATTACTTGAGAGATTTTTTTGCATGTGTGGTGTATGTGATTGTGTGTGTGCATGTTATATGTATGCACACACACCCATCCACCCCACACACATATAGACACTCTGCAAAAAGGAATCAAGTACACATGATGCTTACGTTATGTAATTTATAAGTTGCAGAAAGGTAAACTAACCAAAACATAATAATCCTGTCCTATTGTCAAGGATTGTGTCAAGTCTTGCATGTGAATTTTAGAGACTTCTGCAATTAAGATGAGAAAGTGGCTGCTTCCGGGAAGACAGTAGTCAGCTAAGACATGGGCACCCATGGGCACGGGACGGTCCTGAGTCTGCTCATGACATCCAGAGGCAAGGCTGCTAAGGAGCTCAAGGGTGCCTTGAGCCTGAGGTCTCAGAAGTAGAGATACTCAGGTACTTCAGAGGGAGATAAGAAACTTTTTTTTTTTAACTTCTTTTCTAGCGGAAGGGAAAAGATTGCATCACCCACCACACCTTGCTGAGCGCTGTCCTGCAGAGTACAACGGCTGTACCCGCACTCCAAATGCTACCCTGGAAACCTAGCACACCATTAAGGAGCACAGCATCCAGAGTGAGTAAGGATGGCAGTAATATAAAGAGTCTTATCTGACTATAATTGCCAGATACTTTCAAAGAGATAAAACACAAAAACACAGCATATATACTGGGAAGTTGTTGTAAGTTTAGCTTTGAGCCGTTAAGAGTTAAGCCCTCAGTTTCATGAGCTCCCTGTAATACCCCAGTAAGGGACCCAGAAATGTTTCCACAGGAGCACATAATTAAAAAGAAAAAATTAGAACAAGTTGTTTTAACCATAGTCAACAAAATTACTCTCTTCCACCAAGACTTATGAGTCTTCCTGATTTTTTTCAGGACTGAGGAAATTCCCAGGATGTGGGACTTTTGGGGATAACCCTGCAAAGTTTCCCAAAAACCTGTTTTCCATTCTCCTGTGCTACCCTCATCTTCTTAGCCAATGGCCTGAACCAGCACAGGTCCTTGTAGGGTCTAACACAGGGGAGATTGAGCAGGGATACAGTAATTTTGGACAGAGTGGAACATGTCTGTAATTTGTACTCATGT
The DNA here is from genome assembly GCA_036346955.1 of Dipus sagitta. Lineage (NCBI taxonomy): Eukaryota > Metazoa > Chordata > Mammalia > Rodentia > Dipodidae > Dipus > Dipus sagitta. Next base: position 126,755,688 of record CM070772.1, on the reverse strand, counting down.
TGTGATTGGTTAAGGTACTGGTAACTGTTATGGCTTGAATCTCTAACATCCTCTGCAGGCTTGTGTTTTTCAATACATGGTCCTCAGCTGCTGGTGATATTTTGATATAGGTGGAAGTTTTAGGAATTGGGACTTACCTGAAGGAAGTGGGTTACTACTAGGGGGTGAGTTATTCAAGGACTCTGCCTATTTCTTTGTTTTGCTGGAGGCAAAATAAGTTGTTTTTCCATGCCTTCCTCAACTGATGGAATGATCTTTGAAGCCATGAGTCATGTGATGTTCCTCTTTAAGGTGTCTATGGCAGATCATCAGGTCACAACAATGGAAAAGTAACTAACACTGTTGCTATACATGTAGGGATGATGGCCTCCAGGATGCTAGGAAGTCCATTTGACTGACCCCAGTCACTCCTCTCTCAAGAGGACTCAAAACCAGTCTTGGACCACACTCTAATTATGTCCAACTGTGTCTAAAACCAGAGCATAAAGGTAGTGGAGTAATGTTCAGATACTTTTCAAATCAGAGTCTCCCCCAGCCTACAAAGAATAAACTTAACAAGGTAGGTATGTAATATTTTTTGAAATTTATTTAATTGTAGACATACTTAGTATGGATACATCCTAAGTTGGTACCATTCTTTCCCTCATCTCTGCCCTCCTTACTCTGGGGGCCCTCTTCGGTGGGGTTGCAGGTATTTGCCTTAGGGTTGTGGGATATGCATTGTGGGAGCAGCAGTCAGTTCTTGGGGGGAAAGCAATGCCTTTGGGCATGATGTCCCAAACTATGACTCTTATAATCCTTCTGTCCCTTCTTCCACAAAGTTTCCTGAGCCTTGGTGTTGTGTGTTTTAAGTCTACTTCAGTGATGAGTTCTTAGAAGCCTCTGGATCTCTGTTTTGTTAATTGTTGAGTACCTTCAGGGTTTGTTTCCTTCATCCTGGTGTAGGCATATGGAATTTTTTTGCAGTGGCAGAAAGCTCTGACATGCTCATGTTCTCTCTCTCTCTCTCCCTCTTTTTCTCTCTCTAGATAAATAAATCAATAATCTTTAAAAAGGATAAAAATGTAAATATGTCTATCTCCTAACTTGAGTTAGACATTTTAGTTCCAAAACTTTAGGTAAATTATTATCTGTTTCTTATTTATAGATAATATTTCAGAATACATAACAGAAGAAATAAAGCTCTCCAATATTTTCTGAACACGATAATAATAATGATACTAAGATGAAAGAAAATGTGCTCCAAAAATATCTCTTATTAAGATAAACTCAAACTTTGCAAATAACAATTAGCAAACAGAAACTATCACTTCATTATTTTAAACTACTGTGATATTTAAACCATAATGAGAATTTATGAGTGACTTAATAATGTAAAAAATAATATAATCTGAATGCAACTCAACACAGGGATGAATGAAAGAATAAAATTCATATAATATGCCCAAGTATATCTAAAACAAACATTTGATAAAACCACCATCCATTTAAGATTTACAGAACTTATACTTACACATACACACAGGGTGTGGAAGGCAACAAGCTTACTTGTAAAGATTATCAAACTCAACCTTGTAAAATCTGTATGATTCATGGTGAAAAGGAGAGCCACTTCTTTTCAAATTATTTACAATGTAAAGATGATCTTTGCAATATAAAAATATTAGAAACCACTCCAGAAATAATATACTGGATGTATAAGTAGCAACATTTATTAAGTGATATAAAGAGAGAATAAAACAAGTTCTTAAGTCAGAAGACATGGATACCTAAAGGTGTCATTATTTTCAAATTATTAGATGAAATCTGTGCAATTCTAATGAAATTCTACCAATGTGCTTGTACAACTTGAAGTGCTCATTTTTTAATTCACATAAAAATATAAGGCAAAAGAAGAAACAAGACCACTTTGAAGGAGAATAAGGCCAATAAAGTCACCATATTATTGTAAAAGGATACAAATGATAATCATGTATGTTAGATAAACACTAATTCCAGGAAAGACAATGTGTCTAAGATTTTGTTATAAACCAGAAAACATACACATTGAGTTGATGTACACATCTAGAAATAAGCACAATAAAAGCATGAGATATGGATAGTAATGCTATACATCACATTTCAAGAAAGAAAACATTTGTAAAAAAAACTCATTAAGAAAACACAACAACAACAACAAAAATCCATGGAAAGCAAAGATTTCACAGCTTCTAGGTTGATTATCTCAGTCAAGTTTTAATAGCACTCTGGGCTCGAAGAAAAAAATCTAAAGTCTCCTTTAACAAGTAGTTAGAACTAATATACATAGGTATGTATATTAGTGGTATGTATATACACATATCTTAATGTATTAGAAGGTGTTAAGTACAACAGGATAGATTAATAAAAACAGACAGAGCAAGAGGAGCTGTTTCTAACAGAACAGATGGTCAGACACTCTATTTTACATTCCAAAACATCTAGAAGACTTTGAATATCTTCACCACAAAGAAATAATGTTTTCAGGTGTAGATAGGTTGTTTACTCTAATTTCATCATCACACAACATATCTGATAATTAAAAATTTCATATTTGAACACCTTATACTCACTAAGATAAACACTATAATTTGTGCAATTATGAAATATTCATCCAAAATAAAAATGAGACAAAGGGCAGAAGAGTAATAGTAAATGTGTGAGCAACTTTTTACCATTGCTTTCTTGAGCAAATCTTTGTGCAGGACAAGTAGTACAAGTCCACAAGATAACGTTTCAAACAAAATTTTGACACTGAATACTTGTCTTCTTATTCAAGGTCATCTTGTGGGTTCTATGAAGACCAAAAGGTTCAAATAAGGTAAAATAATAATCTTCCAAAAGCAATAAATAATGTAAATAGGTGGATGCAATTTTCATGCCTGAAATGATTTCTCTTTCAATGAGCTTATGTGGAAATCAGTGTTTTCTGCTCATGAGTAATATATTTAAATATACATATTAATGAAAATGCCCCAAATAAGTCTATGCCACTTAGATAACAATGCTCAGAACTTGGAAGACTGTATCTCCCATGTTCTATTTACTAAATACGTGGGAGCTTAGAGTTGACCTAAGTAACTAGCAATATCTTGATATAGTTGTTCTATCAAATATATTTCCTATAGAAATGGTGTTTCACCCAGGTAGGATAGCTGACAATCTCCTTTACTCTCTACACTGATCATACAGTATGAACAAACAAGTGGGCTTGCGAGGCAAGAGATTTGTCTTGGCCTAAAGGCAAGGTCAGATGACAGTTGTCTATTGAGCAAAGAAACTGTTGGGATCTGAGCCCAAGTCTGCTGTTCCTACGATGTAGAGTTGTGTGTACAGAGACTCTATTTCATCAGACAACACCCTATTCCCAGGAAGACTGCATCAAATCTGCAGAAAAATAGAAAGGAAAATAGTGTTATATTGAATAAAGCTAAGTACTCATGATTTTATGATAAACTAAGCTTTGAAGAGAATTGACCCCCAAAAGTTCAGTTTTTTTCTTTGTTCTCAAGGTTCTAGACTGGCCATCAACTATGAGTAATCTAAATGCTACAGAAAACTATCCCTTCCCTCAAAATATCTTTCAATAGATTGAAAGATCAAACAATACATGAAGAAGCCAAGTTGAGCCACTTGTCATGTTACTGTAGGCCTATAATCCCACATCGAATTATGTGTAGGAGAATCAGGAGTTCAAGGCCACTCTTGGTTACATAGCAAATTCAGTGCCAGACTGGGCCAGATAAGACCCTGTCTCTAACCCCTTCCTTCCAAAAAAAGTCACTATGTATCAATATGTCAATTAGCAATCAATAAGAGTTACTGTATACTAGCTGCTAGGTATGGTTTTAAAGTATGTATACTTATGAAGGCAAGCTTAAAATTTATAATTTAGCAGAAAAAAATAAAAGATCTATAGGGAAATGGTTAGGAATTTGTCATTGCTCAAATCTGGGACTCAACCTTCAGCTGAGTTTTATATTAATCTTGATAGAGGTATGTTTGAGATTAGACAGAGAATAAGAGAAATGGACCTAGGATTTATTGAGCATGTGGTAAAACAAAAACATTTTATAGGGTCATTTTTCTTCTGCAATGAATGATTAGGAAAGGAGAAAGAGAAAAGCTTAAAATTGGTGTCAAGCTCTTTATTCCATCCATTTGGGATTAGCTGGAAGATAAATGTGACTGTTTATAATGCATCATTTCTGATGAAGTGTAAAAGATGGAGAGGAGAAATATGTAGGGGAGACAGGGGTTGTCAGAAATTTAGTTGAAATCCTTACAGTGGAATTTGTCAAGTAGTAATGGACTATCAATATATTTTTATTGACTAGATTTGATACATGAGCTGAGTACAGTCCGTACCCACTGATATAAGGAAATAAACATTGCAAAATGAGAATTTATCTCTGTTCATTGCCCGAGGCTTATGGATAAATGCATTTTTCTCACATACTAAAAAAACATATGGTATCCTGAAAGATAGATCACTGTCAAACATAGGGACGCATGTCAAATTACAAATATGCAATTAGACCAGTGAACTATATGACCCTGTTGCTACATTAGGTGAAGAAAGGCTAAAAGTGCTCACACCATTTGCCACTCTGCAAGGCCAGGTCCTCAATGGAGCTTTTCAAACACTATCCATTGTTCTACCAAACATTCATTCACTTACCAAGGTTGATTTGGAACCAGATCTATTGCTGATTCCAGCAGGGGATGGTCTCACCTTCCCATGATGTCAGTTGGGGTGTTAAATCTCATTGTTTTGCATAAGGTAGATGACTGCCTGTTTCAGACAAAACCCTGAATTCAGTCTTGGTGAACTACTAACCAGATGAAGTCAGCACAGTGGTAACAAGACACATGTAAGGCTCTGTGAGGTCTTATGGGTATTTTTTGGTAATATTTGCTGGCCACCTGAAAGATTCTAGCTCACAGTAAGCATGAATTAGGAAAATCAGCTTCCTTTTGAGATCCTCATTGTAGAAAAGTCACAAAGTATATCTCTGTGAGGATATTTTTTCACCATGATTTTCTAGGTAAGACTGTTCGTGATTCATGGATGTCTCTAGAGAACTTTTATTTTTGTACTTCTGCCATGTAGAGTATATAAAACAAAAACAAAGTCCTTCCCATCTTTTAAGTGTCCAGCCTTTAGGTAGACAAAGTCTGAATGGTTTCATTGTTTTATTTGGTTTTAATCATTGCTTTGAAATCTACTAGATTTTCCTTAAGAGAAAGATTTATTTTTCATTCTTGCCATCCAAGACAAGTTCTTCGGAGGAATGATTTAGAAAATAGTTGTTTGCTGAGGTCTCCGTTAAGTAACTCTATCACTTTAATGTCCAAATCTGTTATACATTTATTTACTCCTATCTAAGTCAACCATTTAAAAATGGTACCTCATCACAAATAGCAATGACTTGACATGTGACAGGCTCATGTTGTTGAACAGAGCAGTTTTCACCTGATCCACAAGACACTGGAGAGGGTATGATGAAGACTGACCTTAATCTTCTACACTGTTTTATTTTTATTTATTTATTTGCAAACAAGACAGACAGAGAGAATGGGCACACAAGGGCCTCTAGCCATTACAAGTGGACTACAGTTGCATATGCCACTGTAGCAGACAGCTTCAGGTTTGCTGAGATAAACTTTCAGACCAGACACAGTTATGGAGGAAGGGATTTATTGAAGCTTACAGATCCAGGGGAAGTTCGATAAATGGCGGAAGAAGCTGGCCTGCCTTTACAGGTCCAAGCAGAGAGAGAAGTACAAGCCTAAAGGTCAAAAGCCGCAGCATGCTTCAGGAACTCCAGCTCAGCATATTTTGCATATCTTTAGATTGAAATCTGAAACCTACCACCACACCTTAAGATCCACCCAGTGACATTGCCTCCAGCCAGGCGGCTAAAGATGCAAACTACAAACAAATAAACAACTGAATATATTGGGGGCCATCTATTCTATTCAAACCACCACAGCCACTTTATGCATCTGACTTTACTTCTGGGAACTGGAGAATTGAACCTGAGCCTTAAATGCTAACCCATTTCTCCAGCACTGTATACACTTTTGAAAAGTCTTCTAATCTTCTACAGCTTCCCTCCCTCCCTCTCCCTCCCTCTCTCTCTCTTCTCTCTAACTCTTGTATATTAGTTTATCTCTTTCCTCCTTTTCTTAGTGGGCACTGACCTGTAACTCCCAGTACCAGCATATGGCTATCAGCCACAATGAGCTTTTCATCAGAGAGACCTACAAGGTTTCCTAAAAGAAAGTCAGATTTCTGTCAGAGTACTTGATGACCCATCAAAGGTTAGTGGTAAGACCCTACTGCTGAAGACACCTTATGTGGTTGACACGTAAAATGGAATGGCATGGATGGAAGTTGGAAGAGAGTCAGTCCCCAGAGAGTCAGCACGTCTAGTGCCAGAAGATGCTACATGGGCAACTGGGGAAAAATGACCAACATCTGTCCAAGCAACTCATGGACTAACCTATTTAGCAGCAAATAACCTGTTGTGATGCCCACACAAGTGCAATAGTGGCACACAGCAATGGTGGGGAACCAACTGCTCTTAATTTGGCTAACTGATCCCCTCAGTGGTACAGGACCCATAGCTGGAGCTGGGAAACAAGTCAGAACCATACCCAAACATAAGCCCACTCTCCATTATCAAGCTACCATCAATCATGGGCTACAAGAGGGCCTACACCTATTAAATTCTCTATAAAAAAAAGTAAGGGTTATCTCATTTGTCCTGGTGCTAACTTACTCTCCATTGGAGAATCTGCTTCTCTTTTTCAGATAGATGTAGATCCTAAGGGGAGAGCCACCCCATCATACCTCAAAAGGGCCCTGGCTGAAACTAAGAAAAATTGGATGCTGTTTTCCTGGTGAACCAGATACCAGCACAAGGGGGAAGGAGATCAACACAGAGAAAAATCAACTCCTACCAAATCAGAGATCCAGAGACCCAGAGGCCCCCAACACCTCATCACTGAAGCAGACCAAAAATGAATCCAACATGGCTCAGGGAAATTTTACAGAAGAGGGAAAGAATGTCAGAGCCACATGTTGGGTCATGATATGTAGAGACATTTATCTTACCCATAACTGTGGTCTAACTCCACAATGCATGACCCATATACCTCAACAAGGAGGGGCCAAGGGAAGGGGGTATGTCATGGATGAGCCTAATAATGATACCAAACTGACTTTATTTGCTGAATACAAAACTAGTTAATAAAAAAAGTCTTCTAGATTTTAAGAATTTCATTCTAGGAAGGGACCTTACTGAGTTTTTCCTAATACTGTAGAAAATATAAGTAAAGTTATGTGATCCCAGCAATTAATGTTAAAAGTTGGAAGAAAATTGTAGAGAAGTTGAGAGAGAACGAAGATGTAGTGACTAGTAAAGGGAATATCTCTCTGGCTTATGGCCACTGTAGTAACTTGAATTATTTTATTTTTAATATGTGTGTGCATGTGTGTGTACAAACTCCTATGTGTGTGGTTGCATGTGTGTGCAGTTGTGCATGTATGCACATTCACATGGAGGTCAAAGGACAACTTTGGGTGTCATCCTTAGGAACATTGTCTACCTCCTTTGAGACAGGCTTTGTAATGGCCTCACCAATTAGGCTAGATTAAGTGGCCAGTGAACATCAGCAATCCTCCTTCCCCGACCTCTCCTGTGCTGGGATTATAGGCATGAGTCCAGTCTAAATTATTTCTTCTTTTCATGATGTACATTTTCTCTCAATTATGGATAGTGATCTGTAGTGGAAAATTACTGAATCTATCCTAAGCTAGCTCAAAATTCCATGTAAAGATTTTCCTCTCTTCTATTCCTGTCTCTAGGAGCATATCAGGAAAAGCAGAATCACTTAGTTCTCACTACAGGTAGCTTTCCAAATAGGCAAGTTCCTTACTTTTCAGCTTCCCTGGAAAGATAGTCTTCAGAACTTTTCTGAGCTAAGAAATCTACACAAGGTCTATGGGGTGTCTGCTAGGGCTCTCAAGTATCTTTCTTCCCTACTATATGTTAGACTGCTGCCTGCCACGTCAATTGTCTCCATATTCTCACAGATGACAGGAAAGATCTTTGGATTGGTTTGGGACATGGACATAGTTTTATAGTCACAGTCATTTTTTTTTATCACTTAAAATTGTTGGCTGAAAGATAGTCCTGGAACTGTAAAATACCAGTGGCAGATTTGTTCTTTTGTGAATGTGTTAATTTAAATTATTATCTGAAACATAAGACATTGTAGAATGTGGTATAACTGGAAAAAAATAATAAGAAAGGGCTTCTTAGCATGATTTTGTGAAATTTCAGTTTAGGGATTAAGCTAAATTTAAATCTATGTCCTCATTCTATACATTCACTCTCTGAAAAGCTTTTTGCTGAAAAATTGGAATCTAAGAGTAAATTACAAAGAAGGGATATATTATAGACAGCTGTCTGACTTGTCTGACTTCTAATAAGTCAAGTTTAAATGAAAGATATTAGAGCCAAAAGCAAGTATGTCAGCTCATAAGTCCACTATGCTTAGATGTGCCCCTTGGGATAGGCTGTGAGACTTGTTTTGTAGCAGATCATTAGTTAAAATGCCAGTGTTTGGGTGAAGAACTTATTCCACTCACAGCTAACTGCCTTTGAAAACTCAGATGTTTTGTTAAATAACATATAAATTTATACTAAGTTCATACTATAAGCCTAAAACTTGAAAGTCAACACTGAAAATGTGAATTTATTCCTTTAAACAAATATAAATAAAAATTAAGAAAAATATGTAATAATGATTATTGTAGATGCGCATTTCTTAAAATAAATCTCTTTTGGGCCACCATGTTCTTGCCTTGCCTCTTCTTCTCTCTCCCACATCAACCTGACCTCACCTTTGTTTCCTGTTTTCCCTTATCCATGGAACCTATAGTAACACAAGCCCATAGTAACACAATGCCATGACTTTCATAAAATATATACAAAATGTATACATACAGTTGCGCACTCATAGGCTTTTAAGTTTATATTCAGATATTTATACATGTATTTTTCTTACATATAGTTTCAAAATAAGCTCTCAATATCATATAGCATAGATAATTTTTTTTTTCCAAGGTAGGGTCTTGCTCTAGCCCAGGCTGTCCTAGAATTCACTATGTAGTCTCAGGATGGCCTCGAACTCACAGCAATCCTCCTACTGAGTGCTGGGATTAAAGGTGCACACCACCATGCCCGGCTGCATAGGTACTTTTTAAAAATGACCCTACTGCTGAAGACACCATATGCTATTGGCACATAACATGGAGTGACATGGCTGGAAGCTGGAAGAGAATAAGTCCCCAGATAGATGCAGATCCTAAGGAGAGAAGCAGCCCATCCCACCTCAAAAGGGCCCCAGCTGAAACTAAGAATAATTGGGGAAATAAGCAAGAGTGCTGCTTTCTTGGTGAACCTGGTACCAGCACAAGGGTGAAGGAAATAGGCACAGAGAACACTCAACTCCTACAAAACCAGATATCCAGAGATGCAGAGGCTCTCAAGACCTCATCAATGAAGCAGACCTAAAATGAACCCAATATGGCTCATGGAAATTTGTGGAAGAGGGGGTCGAAAGAAAGTCAGAGCCACACGTTGTCTCATGATACATGGAGACATTGCCTCCTACCCATAACTGGTGGCTAACCCCACAATGCCCAATCCATATTCCCCACCGAGGAGGGTTCCTGTGGTGGGGGGAGGACAGGGAGGAGGCTAACAATGCTACCAACTTGACTGTATTCGCTGAGTAAAAAACTAATTAAAAAATGCTTATATAAAAAAAATGACTCTACACTGGCTCGTGGGGTAGACATGCCATAGTTTATTACACCAGGTCCTGCTGAAAGATATTTATATTTATTCTTTTGTAAATGTTGTCCCATTGACAGTGCTACTATATAATTTTAATAGCTTTTCTCATAGCAGCAATCAGAAAGAGTAATTACTATTTCCCCTTTCCAAATGGCAAAACTATAGCTAAAGAAAGTTAACAGTCCTACTTCATTCATAGATTTCATTATGTCTCATGCCACTATTTTATTCTTATTCTGACTTTCTAAAATCTAAGGACACTAAGAGGAAACACATGTGACTAAGTCAAGTAGTAGACCCATTACCTGGTGTATTAGTCAGCTTCAGGTTCACTGAGATGAACTTCCAGACCAAGCACAGTTATGGAGGAAGGGAGATTTATTGAAGCTTACAGGTCCAGGGGAAGTTCCATAAAAACAGAAGAAACTGGCCTACCTTCACAGGCCCAAGCAGAGAGAGAGAGAAGTACAAGCCTTAAAAGCCACACAGCACAGTACACTTCAGGAACTCCAGCTAGGCACACTTTGCATATCTTTAGATTGAAATCTGAAACCCACCACCACACCTTAAGATCCACCCAGTGACTGCCTCCAGCTGGGTAGCTAAAGATGCAAACTACAAACAAATAAACAACTGAATATATTGGGGGCCATCTATTCTATTCAAACCACCACACCTGGTAGTACAGATTAAATGTAGCTTTGAAACAGAAGAAAGTATTATTTAAGTCTTTCTGAGAAAATTTGATGAAGTAGCATTTCAAAGAAACATTGTCCAACACAGGGTACTTCAAAGTATCAGACAGCACATCAAAATCAATGTAATTTTCCGTTTTGATACAGATAGATCAGCTTGAATAGAACCTCCCACTAAATGCTATGTACAAAGCAAGCTTTGGAACTCGTTGGAGAGATATCAGAAGAGGTGGGCTGACACCACTGTGATCTCCTGGGAGAGAAAAGCAGCAACATTCATTTTGATTTTTCCACAGAAGTCATTTTCCAACTTACCATGGAAGAAAACATGGCCACAGAGACATGGGTTGTCTTACTAGAGTAATGATGCTAAAGTCAGATGTCTTCTCAGCCAGGGTCTGAAAGGCAAAATACTGGCAGAGAAGCCCATGCGGAGACAGAAACCCTGAGCTGTTGCTCTCATTCACTGCTTCAGTTATAAGCAAAGTCTAGCAAGATGAGTCCAAGATTAGTAGACAACAGTATCTGGGAAGCTGTGCAGGAATTTTAGTAGCAACTTTGCTAGAAAGGAAATGAATGGAATATACCACCTCAGTAGGTATTACAAAAATACAACAATCATTCCTCCTGTCCACTCAGAAAGGGACTGTGGTAGTCCCTTTGAATGTGGCCCCAGGTGTTCAAAACCCCTGCCAGCCACAATAACTACAGAACAAGTGTCCCCCAGGAAACCTGCTCCAGGTAACCAGTATACAACTTTCCACTTGTGATACCAGCTAGGACAAATTTAAGGAACAATTGAACCCACTGCTCATGTCTACCGGTTTTATCTACCAGGTGGACCCAATTTTGGCTGCTGCGACCTTAAGGTAATCTCAAGACCTAATTTACAACAAAGGAATTAAAAAAATAAAGCTGTTCCACCTAAGGAACGCCCTTCAGTTAATATGATGGACCCGTTTCCTGTTGTAGTCCTCTCTTGAAAAGTCACCAATCATTCTGCTTCCGTTCCCTGGCCGCCCACCCACAATAGCCTCCTTTCCACTCTCATACCATGTTTTATTTGCTCTCTTCCCTGCTTTCTTACCACCTCTTGTCTACATTCACTCTCACACTCCCTTATTCATTCATGTACAAACATTAAAAGTCAGGATCTGGAGCTGGGCGTGGTGGCGCATGCCTTTAATCCCAGCACTCGGGAGGCAGACGTAGGAGGATTACTGTGAGTTCGAGGCCACCCTGAGACTTCATAGCCGATTCCAGGTCAGCCTGGACCAGAGTGAGACCCTACCTCGAAAAACCAAAAAAAAAAAAAAAAAGTCGGGATCTGCATATGACAAGGAACATGCAATTTTTCTCTTTCTTGGCCTGGGTTACCTCATTTAGTGTAACCTTTTCTCATTTCATCCACTTTCCTACAAATTTAATAATTTATTTTTTCTTTACAGCTGAATAAACTTTCATTAAGTATGTGTTCCACATTTTTGTTATCCAGTCATCAGTTGAGGGACATATAGGTTGTTTCCATTCCTACCTATTGTGAACAGAGCAGCAATGAACATGGATGTCCAAGTGTACCTGTGGTAGGATATACAATCCTTTGAGTATATGCCCAGGAGTGGTATAGCTAGATCATATGGTAGTTAAATTTTTAGCTGTCTGAGACCCCTCCACACTCATTTCCACAGTGGCTATACCAGTTTAAACTCACACCAACAGTGCATAAAACTTCCTCTCCCCCTGCTTCTGCACCAGCATTTGTTACCATTAGTTTTCTTATTGATAGTCATTCTAACTGGGGTGAGATAAAAATCCTAAAGTGGTTGTAATTTTCAGTTCCCTGATGGATAAAGACCTTGAACATTTTTTAACTGTCTGCTGTCCAGTTTTGTTTCTTCTTCTGTGAACTATCTGTTATTTCATCAGCCCATTTATCGAATGGCAGTTTTGTTTTGTATCACTTTGTTTTGCGTGTTGAATTTTTGCAGTTCATTACACATTCTAGATGTCAGTCCCCTTTCTGAAGAGCTGGCAATAATTTTCTTCCATTCTGTAGGATCTCTGTTAACTCTGCTCATAGTTTCCTTTGTAGAAAACCCTTTTGCGTTACATTTGTGATCCTGGGGGAGGCTTGCCGGTAGAAGATTAATGCTGTTACATGTGTGGCACTGGAGATTAAGGAGGGCCTTGAATTCAGAACATATCCCTCTCCATGTTCATTGTAATCTCTTGGGCACTGACTGGTGTCTGCTGCATGAGGCAGGTAGGCAAAGTCTAGACTGGCTCCCTCTGGGTGCTGGCTGGAGTCCTATGAGTGGACTGGGAGATCTAGATAGAACAGCCCCTTCTGTGCATTCTATGCGATCTCCCATATGAACTGGGTGGGGAAAGTTGAGATCAGTTCCCTCCCATTTCTGGCTAGGATCTTCTAAGTAGACTAGTGGGGCAGAGTCAGACAGGCTCCTGCTGTATCTGAGCACTCCCTGGTCTCTCCCACACACAGGGGCTGGGTTATACTTGCAACCTCCAAATTCTAGCTGGCCTCTCTCCACACCAGGTAGCATTGACAAGCAAGGTAGCAAGGTAGACTTGACACCTACTTCCTCTTGCAGCTGGTTCTGACCTGCAGCAAGGTCTGCTAACTGTTTTACTGAGGACACCAAGAAAGAGATCCAACCTTCTTTGTAAACTTTTTTATAATCTAATCATTGTGAGTTATGCCTGGAGTTTACTCCATAACAAAACTCTACCTGCTGGGGAAAAGGATCAGAGCTTTGCTTTGTCTTTGCTGGAGAAAAGACTTTTACCTCATTCCAAATCTCTTTTGCCTACATTGTCAAAATGTGTGGAAAGGGAAGGAACAAATCCATGCTTCTGGAGAATCACCTGTGAAAATTACAGCTGGAGAAACAGGTTCACTAAAGTATTGAAAAGTAGTTGTATGATTGTTAAATACTTCCCATCAGCAGCACTTTGGCACCACATCAACCAAAGTGCTGCACAGAAATGCTGGCTTGTAGCTGGAATGGCTGCAAAACACTGAATGTCTCTGTTGGAAAAGACTTAGTGGAAGTCCAAAGTTAATAGAGATAGAAAAAGTATAGTAGAGAACTGTGCAGGTTAATGATAGCACATAAAATGGTTGGCTCCTGGGTATGTTAAAGTGAATCTTCACAATAAAAGTCTGTTGTTCTCCATTTCTACCACCTGAAGCAACATGCCCAGCTTTCAACAACAACTTCAAGATATGCCAAAAGGCAAGCTGAAGCAAAGACATTAAAGACAACACAATCCAACACAGATGTCAGATGATCAGAAATAGACTCAGGTATCCTGCAGATGTCGGAGTTTACAGGCATGGAGTTGTAAATGACTATGTTATGTATTAAATGTTTCAATGAAAAATTAGGCAACATATGAGAACAGATTGTGGTAATGGACTATAAAAAACTATGGGAATGAACTATGGGAAAAATCTGGAAATATTTCTTATGGACCTTGCAAATAACTTTTGTAATGCAGTGAAATACTAAATTTGTTACTTATAAATTGCTCTAAAGTTAATCTTATAACTGAGTAATGCACCTGCTTAAATCAATGTGACTGGGTTTCCTCTGCCTTGGTATACCCTTGGCTTGAACATCACAGATGACCAATATTGATGAGCAATTTTTAGAGATGCTGACTGATCTCAAGCTATAACTCCTTTCTTCAGAGGCCTGGTTGGACTCTCAATTCAGAAAAAAAACCAAAAAACAAAAAACATACAAGTGTAAGAAGGGCTGATCCATAGCACTGAAGACAATCAGGTCAGTAACTATGGGCCCAAAGATCTGTTGAAGGCAACAGGTAGGTATCGTATGATTGCTTTTGTGTTCAGACTGTATGTGTGTTCTGGATTTGCAGAGTACAGCAAGTCATACTCTTAAATCCCTTCCTTTAATGAATGTTTAAGGATTATCCAAAGCTGAAACTTTCTTACCCTTTATTCATACAATGTCCTACTTGTTTATGTATCACTGGTTTTTCTCTGCTCAATAAAAGTGACAATGAGTACCTGCATGCAAGAGATAGGAAGCCACAACCACAGTGACATCAGAGCGGTGGTGACAGCAGATGCAGCAGAATTACTAATACACTCCTGGGATGGGTGTAACAGGGGTTAGCTCTCTCACTTATCAGGCTCTGCTCTCAGCAGTAGTTTGCCCATTTCTGGATAGGAAAATTTCATAAATTCAGGGATGTGCCCCTCAAATACAGCAACATAGTGCCAGCCACTGTGAGGTCATGACTATCAAGGCCACTTTCTGTCTGGAGGCAGTTTTGTAAGCACTCTTCCCCTTCTTTTGCTCCTACATTTTTTTTCTCACCACTTCTCCTGTAATGGTTCCTGATCCTTGGAAGGGGTTATAGAGATATCTCAGTTAGTGCTGAACACGCCACTGTCACTTCTTGATGCACTGGTGAGTTTTGAATTACCCAGTGGTCACCATCATCTGAAAAGAGAAGCTTCTCTAGCTAAAAGTGAGAGTAGTGTTAATATATGGCATAAACATAAGTGTTTAGAGGGCAGTCTGGTGGTTTTAACTCTTCTTCCAGATGCTTTTTATCAATCTTTAATATGCTCAAAGGTTAGTATTATCCTTTTATCGAGGTTAGGTCTCTGAAGGTCCATTTCTGATAATTTCAAACAAGTGCAAGTTGATCTTTGGAATCCGCAGCTAAAGAGATGTTATAAGGAGCAGCATGAATATGGGACATCTCCCCACCTAGCCCTTCACAATCCACTATCATTCTCTGAGAGTCATCCATCCTCCTTACCCTCTGCATGTGGCCATTAAAAGGAACTTGGACCAAGCAAATAATCTCTCAGTTTTCCAAGCTCCCATTTCAACCAGCTATACATGACTGCCTTTAGAGTTTGCACCCTCAAGCAAAACCTTCCAACGGGGGTATGCAAAGTGTGTATCAGCTGTCCATCCCCCCATACACACCCACACATATTTTCTTGCAGAGGAGAAATGAATATAGTAATCTCTTTCAGGGTGGGTGCATAATTGCCCACCAATAAGATAAGCTTGATCTTTTCACTTACAGGTCTCTATCTTTATATCCATCCACTGCTGCCAGTTGCCCCCTGTTCCTGGGGTTACCAAGGATTAGAATATAGTTTACCAAAGCCCATTGCTCTGCAAATTAGTAGGGGACCAATAATTCCACAACTCATCCTAGGACCACTGACCACTCCCATTTGCTGTTAACTTTGGCCACCCCTATCTGAAGAAAACTGGGGTGGTTCCCAGCTCAAAAGATCATTTTCCATAGTAGGGGGTACAGTGAGATTAATTTGTATCTCCCTGTTTTTTTATGGGATAAGTGAACTGTTGTTCAGGAATTAAAGCTCTTCAAAGGCTCACAAGTATAGCATTTGGCTTTTTGTCCTTTTGCCCCCCTAGGAATTGTGGCTCAACACAAATTTTTCCATGTTTGCTTTTGAGTGAGTGAAACAGTGTCTGTTTGCCCTTGTTCTGTACTGAAGTTTGAACCAGATGTGTCTCTTCTATTATCATTATTATTATTATTTTTGTTTGTTTTTCAAGGTAGGGTCTCACTGTACCCCAGGCTGACCTGGAATTCACTATGGACTCTCAGGGTGGCCTTGAACTCACAGCGATCCTCCTATCTCTGCCTCCCTAGTGCTGGGATTAAAGGCATGACCACGCCCGGCTTCTTCTATTATTTTTATCTCGCCCCCCCCCCCCACCGCTTCCCATTGGTTCCAAGTTTTTGTATCCCAGGGTGGAAATTTTTAACAATGATTTAACTTGCACTCTCTTCCATTCAGCAATCAGCTGTAAATAAATGAATAAATATTTAAAAAGTAACCCAGTACTTCCATCTCACCCTCCCATTTATTCAAGGTACTTTCCATATCACAAATTACCATGGAGGACTCTGCATGCATGTCCTTTTTGTGTTGTACTTTTCCCATAAATGGGCATGTTCCCTCTGGGCTAAAATCTCAGCCTCAGTTGCAAATCTTACCATCCATAGCAAAGGTCCTGCAGCTGCCAACACATCCACACCCCATGGAGGACAGAACTACATGGTGACTCATCCTGTAGGCACTATAGCCCCATTGATCTTTCATTCTCTCATGGCCTGCTCAGGTTCCAAGTGCAACGTGACTTTGTGGAGATATGAAGAAATGTCTATTCACTACAAACATGGAGAGCACCAGCAGAATATAGAAAGGATCCTGTCAAGGTGGTGACTTACAAGAGAATGGATGACTCAGATGCAGCTAAAAACCCAGAAAAGCCCCTGCACAACCTTACTGGGAGCCACATCTCTGAATAGCACTCCCCTCCTCGGTTGTGTAAATCTTATAAAAACCTCAAGGAGGGCCCTGGGTAATCTTATGGGAGCCATACCAACGAAAAGTCCCCCTGTCAATTGTGTACCTCTTACATAACCTCAAGGAGGGGAGGCCTCTTGTGGGAAGATTCAAGAGGTTCCAAAGACTCTTGTGAGCCTAATAGGCCCATAGCCTCCCCCTGCCCATGCAAGAATATTAAGAACCCTGATGTTGTGAGTTTTCTTTGGGTGATCACAGCTGCTCTGATTAAAGAGAACAATGGAATGTCCCACCCAGAGGAAATAGATACATGATAGCCTGTATTTCCTGAGTTCATAGAGCCTAAAAGAGCCAGCATTGAAAGTTTTGGGTTTCATCAGATATTCTATGAGCATGTGTTCAGGCCTGGGCATGTGAATAGCCTTTTAGATATTGAACTCTGTTTGCAGTCACCCAACCAGGTCACAGAATTCTTGAAATTTTGAATCGCTGTTGACTTGTATGGTCTGACTTCAAGTTACTGTCAATTTAGTGCTCATGGGTGTAATGAAATATGAAAATCAAGAAGGGAAATATTGAGCATGAGCTTCTGTAAAGCATAAATGTTCATGAAAGCACTATTCACAATTACCTATATCTACAAACAATCTAAATGCCTTTCAAGGGCGTAAATGAATAATGCTGCCTAGTGATAAACACGAATGAACTATTGCTGTATACAACCATATAAATGAGTCCTAGGTGCAGTGTGTTAAGCCTGGGGTTCTCAATATAGAAGCCGTTGACTTTGAAGTTTAATGATGTGTTGTGGGCTGTCTGGTACACTACCCGCTAAATTGTTACAAGCCTGGCTTCTATCCACTAGGTGTCAGTAACACCTTTCCCTATTGAATCAAAACTCTAAACTACCTCCAGACCTTGCTAGTATTCAACAGCTAAGTACCACTATGCTAAAGTGAAAGAACCTAGTTTGAAAAAGCCACATATTGTGTGATTCCACTAAAATTGTATTTATATATACAACAGTATATATGACAGCCATGGTTGAACTGTGGTTGTCAAGAAATTCAAGATTATGTTTTGGGATGCTGGAACTGTGCATTCAGACTGTGTATACAATTGGATACAGACTGATGTATACTGATTTATGCATGTGTAATGATACACATAATTCTATGTAAATGCAGCATAATATAGATATCAAAGAAAAAATAAAAGCAAAGACAACAAAGTAAGTGCTACTTGCCTACAATAAAGTTGACAGGTATGGTAAAAATGGAAAGAATCCTCTGACTTGTCAGTCAGGAGTCGATCTGGGCAGATGGTGAGGTTAAGTGAGCTCTGCGGGGCCTGTAGAGAATTAAAGTGGAGGGGAAGGATAGTACATGGACTGACCTTAGTGCCCAGTACTATCTCAGACTTTTGTTTTATTAACAAATAGCACCATGAAGCAATGTTTCTAATAAGTCTGAAGGAAGTGGGCCAGGTAAATGCCATCTTGCTAAGGAATGAAGAGGTGAAATATAGGTCTTGGCAAATCAATGGGGATAGTTCCATAGCAGAAGCATCCAGCATAGTTCATTCTGTGCCCACAGTATTGTGTGTGCCCTCTGAGTTCTGGTGAACAGCAACCGTGGAAATCTAAAATGGAGGTATTGGAATGGGGATTACTGAAATCCACAGAGGCACATCATTATATGGTGCCCTACAGGCTTCTTTCACTGGATCTTAGTCAAAGGGCTGAGGAACTATTATCAGATTTTTTTCCTATGAAGCCATCAGGAGTATGTGGACACCCTATTCTCTAAGTAGTGAAGACCATAAAATTGTTCCTAAATCTCTTTTGCTCTTTCAGCTGGACAATACCCATGTGTGCTACAAGGACTTTCTAAACTAAGGCTCCCAAAGTCAGGAAAGTTGTACCCAAGAAGTTGAGTTAAGCCAACCTCACCAGGACCCTCAAGTATAAGCATGCCTGATCCTCTGTGGGTAGGGAGGTCTCTTACTATTGTCTCTCCTAGGTTCCTCATGTTCTGCACTCTGCTCCTTTCCTGAGGGCAGAATAGATGACACCCAGCTGAGCACAGGGAGGAGGGGAATGACAAACAGATTACACCATGCAGACAAGGGAGATGCTACAGGCCTACTACTTCTTCCCTCAAAGGGCTAGAAGTAAAAACATAAAGCACAGGAATGGAGCGAGTCAAGTGTGAGAAGCACTGGAGGAATGACTATTACCCTTAATCCAGGCTCACTGGACAGATAAAATTCTAGCCATAACATCGGGTGTCCACATAACCACAGCCGTTAGTCAGACTGAGGAAGGCAAATCATTTAGAAATTCAAGACCTGGATAGACAAAGCAGCCAGGAGTTTTGAACTGTGCACTGCATAGTTTCAATGGTTCCAATCCCAGGCAGTTTATATAAATGGCACCCTAAGAGAAGTGGAGTCATTGTTCAACATTCTAGTGCCTCTCAGTAGCTAGATTTCAAGAACATTGATTGGGTCAGTCAGCTTAGGGAATAAAGGAACAGGGTAGCCATATTGTTTGTTGATTATCTGGAGCTTTTGATAACAAAAGGAGCACATGATTATTCAAAAACACTTCAAATGGGTTGCCCTGGGCAAATAGTAATAGCACATTCATAGTAAAATGCTGAATACACAAATTCAAATCTAGTAAACTAGTAAAATGTTCACACAATGGATGGGATTCATACTGACTATGGGAGGAGAGCCAAAGATGGGTATACTGAGGAAGAGTTTGAGGCCATTGGACAGTGCATCAACAGCAAGAGAGGAAACCCTATCATCCAGGCTTACCCAGAAATTATTTTTTTCATGTAACTAATATTTCCTATTGCAACCCTTGACTCATGCATATTTCTGATCATACAAATATCTTATCAAACAGCATATTATAAATAACATCCCATTCTATTGCACTTTTAAAACTTGTGAAATCACTTATCATTAGAAAACAAACAACAAAAACAAAACAAAAAACCTCTCCTTGCAGGGCTATAAGTTTCAGAAATCAAAGTTTGGGTTCCTGTGCCTGTGAGACTGTGGAGCAGATTCTAGAATGTTCTGAGTATATAGGCATGGACTCAGAGGCAGCTTGGCAGCTGGCCCGCAGACTGATAATGTTCCAACCTTGCCTTATTCTTCTGTGAGAATGAAACCTTGCTGGTAAATAGAAAGAAGATATATACACCAACAGCGATAAGCATCATAATGGATGTGTCTAAGTGAGTGATACAGGAGCTCCGCAGAATGGAAGACTCAATTGTTTCTGAGTATCTACAAAGACTTCACATAGACATGGAGACATTTAAGATGCACTGAAAGGATGCAACAATTTCCTACAAGGAAAGATGCAATAACAAAGTTTCAATACAGGTAACTATAGCACTCTTAGGACTCTATTGCAAACATTTCACGACTTGTTTGGTCAGTGGCATGCTATGTTCAAGTAAAAATTCTACAGCTCAACTCATTCACTTAGAAAATGTGAGCCACAGCCAGGCAAGAGGAGAGATTTTTAAATCTCAGCAAAGCTCCTCATTACCCTTCATCTGTATTTCAAGCTACAGGAGTTGAGTCCAAAGATAATGACAGGTTGAGGGAAATTTTGGTCAATTTGGACAAAATACTAATCCATTCACCCAAGTTCTTTGACTTAATAATTAAGAGATTTGGGGACCACAGCTTGGACCAACTTTGAGGCCAAAACTTGATGTATGGTATTAGGAAGGCCAACAAACTCCAATCAGCTGAAAGTCTTAAATTCTTAAAGAGTCATATGAACATTGCCACTGATGACTTCAGTTATCATAAGAGAGTAATATTGTCACCCAGGTCTTCCTTCTTAAATTTGTTTCTTTCATGTCCATGTTTTACCCCAAAATATTTATGTTACCTCAGGTACATAAATATATATGATAGGGATGCAAATAGAACATCTACAGATGGTAAAACATGATTTGTCTCCAGACAATTACATATAATTTTATCATTTATTAAACATAAAAGCATATTTTCATGCTAATGAGATGTATGTGTTTGATTATTCTTACATCAAGTGTTATAATTGAGCTGAATAATTAATTATGGCAGACTCAGAGAATTTTCAATGTACTTTATGGTAAATTTATATTTTGATTATATAATCATCGATGCTCAGAATGTCACTTCATATAAATTCATATAGTAAAAAATGGCATAAGTATGTTTAGTACCATTTCATAAATTACTGCAATTTTTTCCTAACCTGAAGACAAAACTCATTTAATGACTTTTTCTCTGCAATCAAATCAGAAACTCAAGCAATAATTTTAAAAAATCAAGCATTTGGGCTGGAGAGATGGCTTAGTGGTTAAGTGCTTGCCTGTGAAGCCTAAGGAACACGGTTCGAGGCTTGATTCTCCAGGTCCCACGTTAGCCAGATGCACAAGGGGGTGCATGCATCTGGAGTTTGTTTGCAGTGGCTGGAAGCCCTGGTGTGCCCATTCTCTCTCTCTCTCTTTCTCTCTCTATCACTCTCAAATAAATAAATAAAAATGAACAAAAAAAATCAAGCATTCAAATGCAGTTGGATCTGTAATATACTAAGTTTATACTAACATGTTGAAGGATGACAGTAGGAAACTACTAAAAGTCTTTGTCTTATCAAATTCAACCATTATGTTTCTCTAAGAGCAGAGATGACCATATAAAAACACCACAATTCGTAACACACCAGAGTCTCAGTGCTGAGCCACCATGTTTCAGGCTGTGTTGATTGGCATTGCATGGCATGATGTCAAACATGGGTGCCATGCATTCAGAACCATGGCTGTTGTGAAGTCACGATATAACAGATGAGTTCTGCAGTAAATACCTTGGATTCACCTTGTTTGATTTTGAAATAATTTTTGTTTTTTGCACATTCATAAGCCTTTTACAGACAAAATAGAAAGATGTGGATAATCCAGAAAGAACAAAGAGAGGATATTAAGATTTCAGCCATTACAAAATGGCTTATGGAAAAGCTATAAAGTTACAGGGCCCTTTTACTGTTTCATGACCCCGATATTCAGTTGTCAACACCTACAGTTTAAGAATCCGGGGTGTAAACCAGTGTTGAGCCCATGTACTCTGTTGTCAGACTGCTTTTTCCCAATATTTATTTATTATTTATTTGTGTGTACATGTGGGGTATGTGTGCATGTGTACTTCTGCATGTGGAGGTCAGAGGACAATATTGGGGCATTCCTATTCTCCTATGTTTTGAGGAGACAGGAGACAGGGAAACATTTCCTGCTGCAGCTTGAGTAGATGGCCCTGGCACCACCTCCCATTGTCGCAGGTATGCTGGGATCATAGATGCCTGTGCTACTTTGGCAGTTTCATAGAGTCTTGAGGAAAATGGAACTCAGGTCAAGTCTGCAAGCATGTACCCTTAACCACTGAGAAATTGCCCAAAGGGAACAGTTCCATTGGGTGCTGTTCTTTTGCTCCAAACTAATTCTGTTAATAAGCCATCACTTTTAGGAGGAAATTGGTTTCAGAACCCTATGTTGTGCAAATCACTATGGTAAAGTTTGCCAAACTAGAATTCTGGGGTCTTAGCACATTTCTTCTCACAGCCCTCCAGTAAAGGCTTCACACCCCCCTCAGCACCGTCACCCTCAGCATGCATCAGTGCTTCCGATTTCTATGTCAAGGGAAAATATTCCACTTCATGTCATGGACTCTAACTTTACACTCTTTCCATCAAACCTATTGTACTGGCTGTCATCTTTCTCTCTCCTCTCTTTCCCCCTCCTTATCCCAGAGCTTTCCACTTCTTTCCCATTCCCTCAATAGACAAGAGAGATAAAAGCAAGAATGAGGATTGAAAACCTAACTGGAGAGTATGGAATTTAGTAATATGGAAGCATTGTTAGAGCCTGCAATTTCCATCCTCTTACTGTTCCTGGCACTAACAACTACTCTCACTAAACCCACGGGACTCCATTCGGGGTCTAACAAATGCCGCTTCATCTTAGTTGGCAATGGAGAAGCATTCGACACTAAGCTCCCGTGCCCCTATGCAGCTCTCCTATCTTGTCTTCTTCACTCTGTCTCTTCAGTTTTGTGTCTTACTTCATTGGTTTCTCCTTCTCCATCCCACTTGCCCATGGGGACTGCTCTTCCCTCCGCCTCCCTTCACTGCTCCGCAAGTGCTGCTGCCACACTCGTTTTAGGTGCATTCAGGTAGCTGCTTGTTGGCCAAGCACATCCTGAAACAGAGAAGGCTCTTCGAAATCAAAGTACCCAGCACGCTGTCCTAAACAGTATGCTTTGAATAAATGAGTGACATCTATTGCCACTGGCTGTCACTGGGTCATCAGAGATCCTAAAAATGCAAATTCTGGGCTGGAGACATGGCTCAGCAGTTACAGTACTTGCCTGCAATCTAATGACTGGAGTTTCATTCCCCAGTACCCGCGTTTGCAGCAGCTGGAGGCTCTGGTGCAGCCATTCACTCTGTCTTCTCTCTCTCTCTCTCCTCTCTCTCTCTCTCTCTCTCATCTCTTTCTGCTTGCAAAATATATAAATAAAAATAATTTTAAAATGCATATTCCAAGGATACTGAGTTAGAATTCCTGAGACATAAAGCAAGAAACATATTTCTAACAAGATCTTATTTGGTCCTTATACAGCCTCCAGAAAACATTTGGGAATCACCAGTCCAGACTATCTCAGACTTAGAGTGTCTTCTACTGAAAATAACTACTTACCTACTTCCTTGGGTAAAACTCTGAATTGTATCCTGGTACCAAGATTCTATGTTGTCCTGGCATGGATCTGGCAATGTTAGACCTGTCCACAGGTAATTAGCAGTCATAAGCACATTAGGTAGAAATGTCACTAGGTTGTTTAAATTGTGGGCCTATGAATGTTCAGAACATGGTATGCAGTCTCAGTATAGCCCAGTAGATGGCAACATGATCTCATGAAATGACGGTGGGGCTGCTTTGTGCACTAGCCACAGGATGACAGCATTGCCTAGCGCTCTGCACTAACAAAGGCTGGAACTAATGTTTAGCGTCTTTTCACAGCTGAAAAGCCTCCTGTCCTTAGTTAACACTAACTGCTGAAGAGATGGCATCCACTGTTATTTCAAGTAAAACTATTCTTGCTGGGGGCTGGGGAAATAACTCAGTGGCTAAAGCATTTTCCATGAAAACTTGAGGAACATAGTTTGGATCCACAGTACCAAGGTAGTAATGATTTGCAGCTTGGCCTTCTCATAAAACTACCCCCAGCTCCCACCCCTATACACTAAGCTTTATCAGTCCTCCCTGACTGAAAATATCCAACAGGCTTGGAACCATTGTGTGAGAGTTTTAAGGATTTTTGAGGCACAAAGGTGATAAAATCCATTCCCTGGGGTGATGCCCTATGCAAGGAAGTGAGGACACATGGATCTGGACGTTTGGTCAAGCTCAATCAATAGAGATTTCTAGCAGGATTGCGAGCTCAGCCCTCACAGAGATGAATTTTCACAAAAACCTGCATATTTTTTCTAGGCACTGCCAATTCTCCAATATTGGAAACTAATCCAATTAGTTTATAACAGAAGGAAGCAAAACACAACAATGAAGGGAAATTCAACCTTTTCCTGCTATCCACTAACTCCTGCAGTTCTAGAAGACTTTAGAAGTGATGGGGGGGGCAGATAGCAGCATCTTGCTTTGCTTTTTCTCCTGTGGGAAGCATGCTGAAATCATCTCCAAGGCGTATTTTTTTTATTTTTTATTAAAATTTTTGTTTATTTTTATTTATTTATTTATTTGAGAGTGACAGACAGAGAGAGAGAATGGGCGCGCCAGGGCCTCTAGCCACTGCAAACAAACTCTAGATGCATGTACCCCCTTGTGCATCTGGCTAATGTGGGTCCTGTGGAATGGAGCCTCGAACCGGGGTCTTTGGGCTTCACAGGCAAGTGCTCAACCACTAAGCCATCTCCCCAGCCCAAAGGCATTTTTTTTTTTAATCAAAGTAGTATTTACTTCTCAAGAGTCCCCATGAGACTAGCCACCATTTGAATCTTTAAATAGTATTAAAACAATCTCTTAGATTATTTTTCTTGGCCTTACTAGGGAGTCTTGCTTGTACTTGTGCCACTGAAGTATTTTCATAAATAATAATTACTAAGATATTT
Organism: Dipus sagitta; assembly: GCA_036346955.1. Taxonomy (NCBI): domain Eukaryota; kingdom Metazoa; phylum Chordata; class Mammalia; order Rodentia; family Dipodidae; genus Dipus; species Dipus sagitta. The sequence continues at coordinate 126,730,545 of CM070772.1, read as the reverse complement.
CTATGTGACTCATGCAATTTTTGTCTATATTGGAAACATGTCATTTTTCCTGATTATGAAAGCAACACAAGCTCCTTGGGGGTAAGAAAAGGGAGGGAGAATCTTAAACACTACATAAACATGTTATAAACTATAAAAAGTAATGAATGTCCCCTCACAGTGCCATCCTCTCACTCATCATGGTGACAACTTTTTGTAAACTTTTTTTTCTGTGTGTGTCAAAACACATCAACATGAGGGATGGGGAGATGGCTCAGTAGATAAAGCACTTGCTATACAAGTGTGAGTACCTGAGTTGGGATCCCCCGACAACTTGTAAAGCCAGATCCCTTAGTACTAGTATTTACAGTGTCAGTGCTCCCATGGTGAGAAAGGAAGCAGAATTTATTGGAAACTCATGGGCCAGCTTGCTTTGTGAATGGAGTGGTGAACAACGGGAGACCCTGCCTCAAAGGAGGTGAAATGTGAGGACCAACACCTGAAATTATCCTTTGATCTCAACATGTGTGCTGTGGCATGTGCACATCTGCACTCACATACATGGGCGTGCACAAACATTTATGCGCACATCATGCACAAACAAATGAAATGAGATAGATACACAAATCTACGTTTTCATAACTTTAAAAAAATGAGTAACATTGGTTTATAATCCATTTTTCCAGGCTGCAGTATCATTTGATACGTTATGATATTCATTGGATTCTTCTCAAAAGTCACAATCCACAGTACAGCAAATCGTGTCCTCACCATTTACCAAGAGTGTCAGCTGGCATTTTAATTTGTCCTGATCTTAAGCTTAAGGCTGATTTTGGATTAATATGTATGGCTCTTTCATTGTTTTCATTTTATTTGAAACGTGGATGTCCTGGAACATAATATGTATCCCAGGCTGGCCTCAAACTCATGACAGTCCTCCTGCCTGAGCCTCCCAAGGGCTACAATTGCATGTTTGAGCTACCAAACCCAGCGCAATCACAAGTTTAACAAATATCACATTCTCTTACCTTGGGAATCCTTATTATACATCCTTCAAGTGTTTGTTTGTGGGAGGATCTCCCTCTACAGTCCTGGCTGGCTTGATCTCACTTTGTCTCAGCCTGTCTCTCTCTGAAACTAGAAGCATGAGCCATCACACCCAGATAAGTGTATTTTTTAACATGTTGATGAAGCACACTACTGTATCAATGGAAATAAAGTGATTTAGTTTACATCGCAGATGGACAGCAACACATCAAAAGGCCATAAAATATTTATGACTGTTTTTTTAATTTTTAATGTGGCAAATGATGTTAATAGATTTCCTGTGAAGGATGTATCCTCACACCTTGGTCCATACTTCACCTCATTGTATCACCTTTTTCTTGCTAAGGCTCTTTTGTGTTCTATTTGATATGTGAGATTAGCCTGCCCTTGTATTTTCTTCAGTTTTTATTTAGACTTCTTAAGATTTGGTCTTATCACTAAGCTGGTCTTAGAAAAGCAAGCTCTTATATGACTTTTCTTTTCCTTTGGAATGCTTAAACGGCATCAGCATAATCCTTTACTTTGGTATCATAAAGGAACTTATATCATTAGACCAAGAGCTTTTTACACTGGTATTCTTGAAAACTTTTAATTTTTAAAGGAAAATTTCTAAAGAATTAAGTCTCAACTTTTGGAGGTGCATTCTAGTCACTTGGAGGTTTCTTTTACAATGCTAGTGGTCAAGCTCAGTATTATAATTAATTGGTAATATCGGGCTATGTGCATGAATTAATTCATTTTTTGTTTTTAAGCCAAATTCCTCTCAGCCAAAACTTCAAAATGTAGCCAGGACTCAGAAAATTCTAGTTAGCTTTCTATCTGCTACTGAGTCAATTACAATAAATGAACATATATATTAAAATGTATCCACTCCATCTGTATTTACTGTATTGGTAGATTTTATTTTGCTCTTATGTCCTTGGTTTTTGTATTTGTTGTGTTCATATTACATTTGTTCTATAACTTTTCTTTTCCAACTTATATTTGTCTGGTGATTTATCTGGTTCTGAAGCTAGAAACAGCCCTGGAATTGATTTAAAGTAGTCCTAGTTCATTATTTGCTGTTGAACTTTTCTGAATTTTTCCTTCTGCCTTACTTAGATTTATTGTTTTCTTTTTCTTGTAGATCATTTACTGTTTCATTTTCTTATTTAGTAATATAAATATATCATTATAGATTATTTCACATGGCATATATGAAACATATAATATGATATAATAAACATTGTGCCTCTCTACACAGTGTTAGCCCCAAATTCTGGTGTCTTCTTTTAGGTATTCTAGCTATTTTGGAATTTGACCTTAATACTTTTTTTAACTAGCTAAGTTTAAAAGCCAGGTTTTAAAACTGAATGTTAAAGATACCTGTGTTCATTTTTTTTAAGATTTCTAAGTTTTTTTTTAATGTGACTTACTTGTCCTGTAGCTTTACTTTATAAGTTTTTATTGACTACTACAAGCAATTTTTATATAGTTTCCACGAATGTGTCAATGATAACATGTATTCTCTATGTTATGACTAATTTATTATGCTATTTAGATTCTTTATGGCAATGTCACTATGTTTTCTCCTTCTGTTTTCACAGCATAGCCTTTGCTCCATGCATAGTGGTGTTTTCTCACCTTAAACAATAAAATTAATGTTCAAGATATTTGCAGTATAGATGTTGCAGCTACTTTCTCGTTGCTGGACAAACACTCGATCAGAAGCAGTTTACGGAAGAAAGACTTTATTTCAGGCTTACAGAGTCCAGGGGAAACACCATCAATGGTGGAAGAAGCTGGATCCCTCCCACAGATGCATAGCAGATACACCACCCACAGCCAGCAAACACAGCCAGAGCTCCAAACTGCTCAGAACATACCTTAGAGCTTGCCTACAAGATCCCCCAATAACATTTCCAATGGCAGGCTGCTGGAGACTCAAGTTGCAATTTAATCAAAAATACAACAGGCTATGGGGAGCGAACATTATTAAATACTTTTATTGTTAATTTTTTCTTACAATATAATTAAATTAGCATTCTTTCTTCCTTGATTTATTTACCTGGGACATTTACTTACTATGTTTCAATATTTCTTATTTGTTTTAATTTACTTATGTCTCATATAATTTAAACATTGTGGTTTTAATTATAGATCCAGAGGATTTATCAAAAGTATTCATTGCATTGCTATTTAATTACTAACAGAAAGTTTTAATGCAAGTGAAATGGACAACACTTATAGCTATATATCTTCATTAATAAAGCTGGGAAGACAGGTGGAAGATTAAATATCTAATGTAAAAAGTCTCACTGGGCATGACCTCTGCACTTGGGATGCTGAAGCAACAGGGCCACAAATTCACAGCCAGCCTGAGCTGCTTGGCAAGTTTAAGGCCAGTCTGGGCTATACAGTAGACCTGGTCTCAAAAGAACCAATAGTTGGAGATGTTTCTCATTGGTATAGCACTTGTCTAACATATACAAGGCCCTGGGTGCAATCTTCAGCATTAGAAAGTAATAAACTTTAAAATTTCTAGGAAATCGTTACCACCCACCCCACTCTTACCCTATTCCTGGAAAGAAATAGAGGGGACAGAACAGCTTCTTGGTTTTGTATTGGATCACTAACACTTGAACTAAAGTACAGGTGTATCTGTTGGCACAGCTTAAATCAGAGGCCTGTCCCAAAGTTACAAACAGAAAAAAGGATATGCATTTTCATTTCGTATGGTTGGGGAAGTCTTTCTTTGATATTGACTCATAATGCAGGAATTCTCCACACATTCAAGGCAACTCAAATCCCAGAAAGCAATCATGGGAAGAAAAATGTGCGTTTCCTCCTGGTCTTCTAATGGTTGCCTTCATCACTGTTTCTTGCTTCAGTGCTGAATTTTACTAACTCCCTTCCACAAACTATGGAGAAATTAACACACATATATTTCTTATCTATTTTTACTTCTTTTTATCTTCCAGTGTCTATATTATATAAAATCTTACATAGCAAACATTTAGAATGCTGTGGTTTTGTTCCATAGCTTTAGTTCAATGAAATTGTCCAGTGAGTGGAAAGAACATGAATAAGAACATATAATAGATAAATAAAAGAACATATAATATGAATAAAAATGCTTGTTGTAACCACTAATTTTGACACCAAAACAATAGGAAAATACTCTAATAAAGGAAAGAATGGTATAATTAAAAAAATTAATAGGATGCAAGAGACAGAGTCAGAGATGGCTCAGTGAGTAAGAGCACTTGCTGTGCCAGCATGAAGCCCTGAGAGGGCCTGGTGACTCCTGAGTTCAATTCACCACCAGCCCTGGGAACAGCTGGGCATAGCCACACATGACTGTAACCACAGGCCTTTGTAACCACAGAGACTAGAGAACTGTTGAGGCTCAAGAAAATGGCAGCCCCAGGTTCCGTGAAAAGAAACCAACTCAAGGAAGTACATTGTTGAGTGATGAAGGGAGACGACTGCCATTATCCTTTGACCTTCACAGACAAGTATATGGTGCACATGCATCTGCACATATCTATGCATACAGCACGTAAGCACTACACTGCACTACACACACACACACACACATACACACACACACACACACACACACACACTACATATTACACAGACCAAAAATAAAGAATAAGAAAAGAATAAAGAAAAGAAACTATAAAATAAGTGAGATTCATAGCCATTACTATTATTAAGCAATTAGAAAGTGACAGTTACAAGAGAAAAATGTGCAAAGAACTTGAATAATTACTTCTCGAAAGAGAATGTATGTGTTTCTAATGGACGCTTTGAAGGACACTCCATCCCACGGTGAAATAAAGTGAAATACAGTCACATAAAAAGAGAAAACACTGCTGTAACCCTACTGAAATGGTTATAACTAAAAAGATCATCAATGTCACATATTTAGAAATATTTGAACAATGAGGACTTTTCTTCCCTTTTGTTAACTATTAACACTTTTTAAACTGCAAGATATACATAGCTTGTGACCCAACATTTCTCCTCCTATGTCCATTCCCTACAGAAATGGATGCATACGTGCATCAAGAACATGTCCACAGAGTTCCTAACACCAGCATTCATTACAGTCCAATACTGGAAATAATTCAAATATCCTTCAACAGTAACATAATTAAATTTTCTTTTATAATATACATGCTATACTTTAGTGAGAACAAATTAACTATATCCAACTGTAAAAGCTTGGATGAATCCTACAAATGAATATAAGTATATATTGTGGGACTTTTTAAATAATGAAATTTAAAATCCAGCAAATTTATGATGTTGAAACATTGAGATTTCCTTAGGGTCTGATAAAAAATGTGTACTGTCCACATTTCTGTATGTAAGTTATACTCCAGTGAAACATTCACTGAAAAGGAATTTCAGTGATTTTTTAAAATTAAAATAATGGCAGGGAGATACAATAAGATGATGAGTTGCACTCAGTATACTTTTATTTTTTATATTTTTAAATTTAATTTTTATTGAGTGGGGGAGAGAACTGGTGTGCCATGGCCTCAGCCACTGAAATTGAGTTCCAGATGGTTGCACCACCTACTGGGCATGTGTGACCTTGCCTCATCTTTGTGGATCTGGCTTATATGGGATCTGGAGAGTCACAAATGGGTCCCTAGGCTTTGCAGGCAAGTGCCTTAACCACTAAGCCATGTCTTCAGCCTTTTTATTTTTTATTTTTAGAGACAATATTTTCATTATCATGATAGAAAGAGGCTATGAGAATTATGTAACCATCAAGAGTACTTCAAGAAACATCCACACAAATATATGAGAAGCCCAGGATGAAGGAAATGGAAGAGACAATGCTAGAACTTGGAACTATTATACTGGCCAGGGGCCAAGTATGTGGGTACTCAGATCAAGATGCCGGACTTGAAATTTGCCTCTGTTGTTTATTTCCTATACAACTTAGGTCTCGAAACTGTTATATGCTTCATTTTCCTTAACAATGTTAAGGAGATAAAACAGAAACTACCACATAGAAAGTGAGTATTATATATTACCATTCTCATTAGGTTAATGGTTCTTTAAAATTTTTAATAATATAGATATATTTACTAACACATAAACTACATTCCTCTTATTTACTAACCACTGGCTTTGGTGTTAGAAATATTTGTAGATCAATTTTCAGAACTGAATTAAAACATTGTGAAAATTACAGCTGAATAAATAAATGTTTATTGTAATTAAAAAAATATAATCCCCAGAGAAATTTAAATATTAGGTTAGCATAATGATAAGCTCAAATATCTTTAAAAAGTTAAATGCATGAAAATTTTCCAAAAAGTATAAGTAGAATTAACATAGATTATGAAGTAAACAGCCTCTAAACAGAAAAGAACAGTATACTACTTGACACTGTCAAAATTTTATCTATGATTAAGTTTTTAATCTAATCTCTTCTCTCAGAAAGCCCCTCTTTTCACACTGCACAGTGTTTGCTTGTCCTCTCATATAACAGAATATGTACTGTGTGTATTATTCATTGTATCGAGAAGGAATAATTCGAAGAGTGAATTAATTTGTTCATTATGTTACTAGATGTGAAATCTCTGAGCCTGGACTTTACTATCTTAACACTATTGCCCTCACTAAAGCAAAAGCAATTTAAATTTTTATCATTATAAAAAATATTTGCCTAAATCCAAAGGAACTTAAATGTTTTGGAGGAAGACAGTAAAGTGCAGAGAATGTTGTAGAAAAAGTTTAGTTGAAAAATTCCTAAGTACTTGACACTCACTGTGCTATTTGAGGCAATCGAGGGCAATCCAATTACTGAAATATAACTACCCTGTTTCAGGAAGAAGGGCTGAATAATCAATTTAAGCTGCTCATGGTTTACAAATGACACTTGATTTGACTTAGATGAAAATAAGACTATAGTTCACTATGCCTATCATTTTTTATTTGCAGTAGATAATTTTAACAATTTTCAGTTATTTTAGGCCATTGGATGATGCTGTGTTCTAAATGGCATAGCAATCATCCCAGATGTAAAGGAAAACCTGGGCTAAGCAAGGTGTTTGGGACATTTAACTTTTACCTTAGAGGTAAGACCATATTGTGTATAAAATCTTATGTTCCTCCTGCTGTATTCTCATGTTCTGTTTTGCCTAAATCCAGCAAATACTTCTGCATCCACAGAATCAACCAAGTCCCAGCCATGTTTACATTCTCTTCTGCATATTTCTTTACCCAGCAGTGCCTCAGCCCTGAAGTGTGTTCAAGAGTAAACATCATTCTTTATATAGCAGAAGAAAAGGTAACCCAAGCAAACATCATGTGACTCGAAGCCTTTGAAAGCTAATATTTAGCAACCTCTTGTGTTCTTCACTTTTAAAATATTTGTCTCTAGAAATAATGTGAGAACAAGTTTGTCAAGAGGAATTCAAAGTTGACAAACCCCAACAACTCAGATGTTTCCCTCCATGGAGGTTAAGTTGTAGCCCTGACAGGACACATCAAAGAGAGATGCCATATCACCTGTGGGTCTGCTGTGGGCAACAAAGCCGGAAGGAACAAACTGCTTCTCTTTTAATTGCACTTGGCACATAAAGGAGAGCCTAGAGTTTCAAAAGTCAGAGACTGGGCTGGTAAAAGTATGAGGCATCAAGAGAAGAACTTACATTGTCAAATGTAATGTTATTTTCAACTTATGTTTATCAAATTCTTTTTTTGAACAATGTAGTCCAGTATAACCTGGCATTCATAATTCTCAATCCTCCTGCTTCTGCTTCTGCTTCCTGAGTGCCACAATTGTAAGCATTTGCCCCTACACCTGACCATCAAATTTAATATTTTAAAGTAAAATTAAACTCTGGTGATGAGAAAAATAAATTCTTGTAATGTAATCTTTTTAAGAAACAAAAGAAAGGACTTATCAAGGGCAATTTGCTTGACTTTATTCTGATTTAATGTTTTTGTTTTACTTGTTTTTGTTTATAGTTCATTTGACAGAAGCTTATCGCTTTTAAAAGGGGCTAAGTAGATGGCTCAGTGGATAAACTGCTTGCTGCACAAACATGAGGACCTGAGTTCAGACGCGTAGGACCCAGTAAAATGGTGGGCATAGTGAGGCATGCCTATAATTCTAGTGCTGGAAAGAAAGAGAAGCGAATTCTTGGGGCTCATAAGTCAGAACCAGTGAGAGACTGTGTCTCCGAAAAATCAGGTAGAGAGTGACTGAGGAAGGCCTTCAATGTTGACCTCTGCACACACATGTACATATGAACATGTACACACACGTGTAAATACAAAAAGTTTGGAAGCTTCAGGTCTAGTTGTCAAGGAATACATCATGACAGGCTTTCACTTGGCTATCCAGCAGCTGAGAATCTTTGGGGAGTTTCACCTCCCTGTGTGTCCCGTTCTCTTGTGGCTTTAAAGAGTTAACACCTGCTGTATGAGCAAAAGCATGTAAAGTAGTTGACAAGCACCAGGAAGGCCATCATGTGTGGTCTGGCGGAAGTCCACCTGAAGCTGTTGCGTTGACTTACGAAGTTGGAAATCACATACGTAGGAGAAAGGTGGTCAGTCACTGCTGGTGGTGGTAAAGAAGCAGACAACCTAGGTTGTAGTTACTTCCTCATTGCTGAGATCAATCACCCAGCCAAAAACAGCTGAAGGAGGAAAGCCTTGTCTTTTTTTTTTTTTTTTCCTTACAGTCATGAGGAGCTTCATGATGGCATGGAACAGTATGGCATGTGCAGAAGTTGGACATCACCCTTGCCACAGCTGGTGGAAAACAGCAACAGGACAATGAGCCATATTCTAGCTAAGTGGAGCTAGCTATACCTCCCCTAAGACCACCCCCAACAACACACCTCATCCAGCATGCCTCCACCACCCAGATTATCATACACTGGGGACCAAACATTCAGAACCTGCGAGTTTAAGAGAGGCACCCAATTCAAACCACCACACTTTCCTTTAAAAATAGCACAGTAGAAAATACATAAGATTGCAACAGAACTGGGGTGGGCATAAAGGGCATAAAGGGCATAAAGATCCCCATGACACACTACCTAGCCATCACAGTACTAAGGTAAAGCTGCATGATGAAAGCCAGGTTTGATTACCTGGTATATCTAATCCACTTCAAGAGTTGGAAAGACAGAGCTGTACTGGTCTTAAATATGACATGCCTCAGTGCCTGGCTTTAGGATGACTTCTGTTCATCTTCCTTTTAAGAAATGTATGCCAGATATGGATGACAAAAGTTGTTATGGAATAAAAAATCCATTGGGGATGTGTCATTTTTTACTTTGTGGAGGGAATCCAGGCATAGAAGGTGACCCTGGAAAAGTTTATGTCAGCAGGTTCATGTGACCATTCAGATGAGAGGTGTACAGGAGCATCATAGCACTTTGTGGTCAGCATTGGCAGAGTACCAAGGTGACTGTTGGCAGATGTATTAAGTCTTTTCCTGATGACCTGGATTGTTTTGCAGGTATCAGCAGGGCTTTCCTTGCAGATAGATGTCTTATTTCAGCAAATTGTTTCACTCCCAGAACAAGTTTATAATGAGAGTGAGGAGAAAAGATCTAAAAAGTAATAGAAGTTTAAAAAATTTGTAGGCTGATTTACATTTCTAAGAATGAATAAGATGTATTCCCAATTAATTTGAGAAGGTAGGAAGGGAAATAAGATACAGTGTTATTTCAATCACAATTCTAATATTAGCTTCCACTTCACTGGGCTTTCACCAAAAATAAATTAGAAATGAAACATCACTCTTGCTGAGCTACTGATACTCTCTCTCTCTCTCTCTCTGTGTGTGTGTGTTTAAAATGCCAACCACCACTAATAGCTTGGATGTATGCATGACCTCCTGAGATTGTTAGACCTTGAAAAGCTGAACTTTATAAAACTACTCTTTTAAAAAAATGAAACCATCACCCCTAATTTTATTGCCCTAAATTATCTTAGATTTGATATGTTTTAGCCTCTTTATGATATAAAAATATTAAATGTTAGCTACAGAAAGGGGAAGAGGCTTCTATACAGCTGGGAAATGAGAATTGTTGAGAGACAAACTTTGATGACACTCTTGCATTTCCATACATTTTGTGAGAGGACTTGTTGACTGTCTTCTTTATGTACTAAAATTTCATGGGTGTTGGCTCAACATTTGGAAGCAACAATAGCATGTCAAGAGGAGGATATCAGTTGACCTCCCATTACTGGGCAAAGTACCTCACAAAATCAGTGTACAAGAGGAAGGGTTTATTTCCGTTTACAGTCCATCATGGCACAGGATACCTGGCTGCAGGAGCTTGTGGCATGGGTCACACTCAGCCACTAGCCATCAGGGAGCAATAGATGCTGAAAGCTGGTTGACAATCAGCCAACTCTCCTTTTCTTATGACGTCCAGTGCCTTCCTGCCATGGAATGATGTTGTTCACAGTTAAGCTGGGTCTTCCTGTCTTAATTGACTTAATCAATATTATCCCTCACAGACATTCACAAGAGTTAACTTAATCTACAAAGACATGGTACATGCAGGAGGATCAGGAGTTCAAGGGCCTTAGCTACATAGTGAGTTTGAGGCTAATCTGGGAGACAAGAGACACTGTACCAATCTCAAACCAAAACAATTCATCTCTCCTCCCAGGAGACAAAATTGGTATCTGCATCCATAGCAAAGTACAAGCATATTTATTCTCCATTATAAAAGATTCAGGTCTCAACATTGTGCTATTGGAAGGTGGTGGAACCTCTAAGGAAAAGCCTAGGTTGAGGGAGTTGGGTCATTGGAGCAATGTCCTTGTAGAGGATCATGGGACTCCTACACGTTCCTATGTGATTTTTTATTTCCTGTAGGCAATGATGAAAGTGTCCACCACATTTACAGACTTACCTCAGACCCAACAGCCACAAGGCCACCTGGCAATGAAACATCTGAAACCAGGATCCAAAGCAAACCTTACTTTCTTTAAGCTGCTTCTCTTAAGCAGAGTTTCACATGGCAGCTGTGGCATGCCAACACAGTAAGCAAGAGAAAATGGTGTACATATGCTGATATTTACATTGTTTATCGTGCTCTGCATACTCTTTGACCTACATGTCACGTGCTTTTTGACACCTTCTATGAAATCCTGGGAGACTAGAATGTTAGCTTGCAAGTCAGATATAATCTTCACAATTGTTGCGTGAGAAGGTGATACATAAGGATTCTGGTTCAATTGACAAATGGTTTGCAAAATGGTGCTGCCCCCAAGTAAGGAGCAGCATGCACACACATGCAAGCCACACTGACATACAAATGCATATAAACCAATATGCATGCACAGTATGAAGAGTTCCTAACTGGCTCATTTCTCTGTTCCCTACCCTGCTGCCTAAAGCTTATTCTCTGTTTTAAAATCTAGTTCTTGGAAAGTCCTTTTTTTTTTTTTTTTTGTTCATAAGGACAAACTTCTCTCCCTTACTTCCATCTAGAAATGCATATGCAGGGTTTTCAGGTTGCACTGTTGACCCCAAAGCTGCAGCTGCCACATTGTTCTTGTGCCTGAGGAGTTGTCCCTGCTTCCTGCTCTCCTGAGCATAGCTGTCATTAAGCCTGGGGACTTCATTTGCTTTCACCCCTTCAATTTGCTGCTTGGCATTCAGAGCAGCAGACTGGATCTCTTCTGTTCCACTGCCTTTGTCTACTCTGCTCGAATCCACACATACATTGCTAACAGCCAGACTCACTGCCTGCCCTAACTTTGTCCTTCCTCCTGTAGCCAGAAGAAGGGGGTGATTAACTCAAGAGATTTGAGTCTAGAGACAATAAGGAACTCAAAGCTGAGAAAAACAAGAGCTGTTGGGGTGATTTCAAGGATCTGCTAAGGATAAGGAGGGAAGATTGGATTCTTCACAGGCAACACTACCCTTTGACATTCAATTTGAGAGTCAGCTTGTTAGGAGTGTGCGCTCCAAAGTCATAACCACGTAGGACATGGTCTCAAAACTGTTGGTCCTTCAGACTCTTGTTCCCGAAAGCAAAATCGCAATAAAGATTTCTGGTTTGGGGTTATTTTCTAACCTTTAAAATCTATTTTTGAATAAAAATAGTTTTATAGTCCTCTTGTCTCTGGCCCTCTGAGGAACAATGAACATTTAATAAACAAAGAAAACAGGACAGAGATGGCATTAGGGCATCACCACATGATATCATTTATAGAAGACAGGAATATTCTAAGGAAAAACAAGATACTTACTTTTTATATGGTGCAGTGATTTTATTTAGTTCACATGTGATTTTTCTTGCCAAGGAAATTATATATTCATTTAGACAAGAATAGTGCCACATATATTCATATTATGAATATACATGTATTCACTCTGCTATCTACTTTTACAAAAGCAAAGATAAATGAATGAAATTAGTCCATGAAATTCTGTAGAATTCAGGGCAGGGTCATCCAGGGAGTCCTAAACAAAAGTTATTGGAGAACATTTGGCTTGCTCCTCACTGCACCTCAGCCTTCTCTTCTACTGCAAAGATGAAATGTTCCCAGGGAAAATGTATTACTGACATACCCCAGGGGATGCACAGTGCAGTTACACAGGGCTTCTGGAAGGGCCGGTTCTCTGGTTGGGCCTGGACCCTCTGATCTCATGATATCTTAGTCATCCCAGCTGCCCATCACTTACAGTGAGCTGGCTAGGTTGGCTCATGTTCCTCAGGGTTGAGGATCTGTGAGTACATCTTTCGTACTTCTCATGACAACACTGTCACATTAGAACCAATTCTCTTTATGTACATTGTTGCTTACCTACAAGCTCCAGCCCTTACATTTCTGTGCACAGATGTGCAGCACACCACACACACACACACACACACACACACACACACACACACACACACATGTTCAATCCCAGGTATTTCTCCCATCTAAGTGCTAACCAGGCTCAACCATACTTAGCTTCTGAGATTGGAGGAGGTCACACATGTTCAGGTGATACGGCTGTGGAAGGAATTACAGGCATTTTTGAGGATGAGCCTGAGGATACTCAGGACTCTGGCTGAGAGCCTGGGTTTGCAGTTTGTGGTAGCTTTTCCTCACACTTCCTGGTTTAAGCTTCTTATGCATATTTTAGCTGAATCATCTGATATGAATGAATGGGAATGCATATGAACTAATTGATTCTTCTTTTTCCAGATGTGGCGAGGCCTGAAGGATAATCACCTGGACACAGCTCATCTCAAGAAGTTGCTTGAAGGAAAGTGGATTTTATGAAGCTATAATATTTTATTGAAGAACTTGAACTAGAGTGCTAGCAGGTTCACAACAATGCCAGAGAAATGAAAAAGTTCCAGTAAATCAGTCTGTAGGCAGTAGCTGCCATTTTAACATTAAAAAAAAAAATTTAAACTACTTGGCTATATGTTTAAGACACTAGGGAAACAGGGAGAGAAGCAAACACATTTTACAATGAATAAAATCTCCCGTGACTTAATTCAGTCTCTTCTGCTGCCACATACTCTCCTTTTTTCTATTCTAGACCTACTGGCATTCGCAACTAGGTAGCATGCCATCTCTTCTTTAAAGCCAATGATTTTTAGGAGTTGGACCTTTTTACTCTTTGTACAATTTCAATTCTTCCATGTTTGCTAGCATGGGTGAGCTCTCCACTTACTATCCAGGATTTGGGTGTTTCTGATGTCAGGGAGCAGGATTCACCACTAAAGAAACTTTATACTATGGCCTTTCATTGTAATTTCATTCACAAGAGAAAAATATGAATTTTTGATGAGAAGGCCAAGAACTGTTCCAGGAAAAGATTCCTTGGATAAATTTTTTACAATTAGTCCTCAATAGTTTACATATTAGGTATTCCCATGAACTGATTTGTCTTCCCTCAGCTTTAGCCCTGTGTGTTGGTGTGCCCACTATATGAATCAATATCACAATTGGATTCATGAAGGGCATCTCCCCTCCAACTCTGTATTTATCTGGGGTGATGGAGATTTTAAACTGGGAACTAGAATGAGGAAAGGCAGTCTCCCACCCAGTTATTTCATTGGAAATCAAAGTTAGAAGTTACTCAACCTAAGTAGCTCAACATTTTGGCAATAGGAAGCATCGTTTGATGGTTCCTCCAGCCACAATAACATAACCAAATCGTATCCCTCCCAAAGATGCATTTATAGAATGTTAGCATAAGTACCTACTTTTAAAAGTCAGTAAGATGTTGGCTGGCTTAGGCAGAGTTAACTAGATTTTTCATTGCTAGACATATTGAGGGTTTTAGCAGGAAGTTTGGCCAAGAAATTTCTTAAAATTGTAGACTTTTGCAAGATTTCTCTTTTTAATTTATTTTTTCAATAATTTCCTACATGTGTATAATGTATTTTAATAATATTAGTATCCTATTACTCTCGTATCCCCTTCCTACTCCTAAAAATCTCTTTCTTCTTCGTAACTAGATCCATCCTGCTTTCATGGCTTTAAAATTGTTTTAATTACTTAATTTATTTGTAAGCACAGAGAGAGAGAGATAAAGAGAGAAAAGAGAGACAGAGAATGAGTATACCAGGGCATTTAGCCACTGCAAACGAACTCCAGATACATGTGCCCCTTGTGCATCTGGCTTACATGGGTCCTGGAGAATCAAATTGGGGTCCTTTGGCTTTGCAGGCAAATGCCTTAACTGCTAAGCCATATATCCAGCCCTTTCATAGCATTTATTATTATTTATTATTATTATTATTATTATTATTATTATTTAATATATGTGATACACTGAATTTAATTAGGCTGGTTTCATTAGCATAGGTATTTTTTTTCTTCTGGGTGGCCAATTTACCAGTGTTAACTCACTGAAGGTGATGACTCCCCTCCCCCAACAACCATCAAGTGCCCATAGCTGGTATTAAATTTATCTGTTGACAGTATCCTTTTGGTCTCCTTGGTTTTTCCGAGGTATTACTCTACTTTAGGAGGTCCATACAAGTCAAGATGGGACTGGATGTGACAAATGAAAGCTAGGCATTGCACAAGTTGAGAGCAAGAAACTCCTTAATTATGTATTCTTATGCATGCCATCACTTGTCTAAGGTTAATCGTATGCCCAGTTCTAACTATAGACAATGACATAGGTCTGCTGTGGATAAGACTCTGGGTTTCTGCATAAATCTATGCCACACTGTACTTGATGCAGGCACATGTCCATGAAGATGTGTCTTTGACTACTTGTAAATAGCAAACAAACTGCTATGGATGGGCAAAAACTCATGCGCTAGTTTCTCAGGCAAATATGCCAACTACTTGGGGACATCAGAGATCACCATGTCAACTGTCAGGAGAAGAAGAGCAAACTCTTTTGCCCATTGCAACCTGGTGTCAGAGTCACCAGGGTAAACAGAGTCAAGCATTGGGTGGACCGATGTTTTACTTACTCAGAGAAGAGTCAGAGCAAGTTCAGCTTCAGAGTGTGCGCAGTGCTCCCTGGCCACAGAGTCTCCTCCACAGTCAGGAAAGACATTTTCTTATGACACATCTCTTCTGGCATAATAAAGGATCCTCGAGATATGTGCAATGTAAAATGCTTAGACTTTCCTGAAGGCCAGTGGCCTAATCTCTACACAGACAAAGGAGTGGCCATTGCTTCTGAGATGGAGAGCTATCTTCACAACTAGTTACAGCAAGGCCCATTCTTGGGTGGCAAAGCAGGAGTCAAAAAACTACCTGAGGCTGCATTCTTTACAGATACCAAGAGAGTCACTTTATCATTGAATCCCCTTAATTCATTTCCTGTGAAGTACACATATACTTTTGTACATATGGACACACACACACACACACACACACACACATAAACAGACATTTGGAATATCAAGCTGAAGCCCTTGTGGGTCAAGTATAGTCATGGTAGCTCTTTCCATATAAATAATGATTTAATAAAAGGAGTGATCACCTCTACAATGGGTCTCCTGTATTAAAAATTTTGAGGAACAATTTAGACAGCTGAGTCTAGCTTCATTTACGGGTTAGCTGCCACCTGCTGTAACATATGGTCTTGAGTTCTACATCCACATGATAGAAGGTAAAATTTCACAAGACACTGTTTCAGGACAAGGAGACTCTGTATCTGGGAGACGGTCTGACTCTATGGTTCCTTAAGGCCCCTCCCCCTTATCTGTAATTTTTCTTTCCTACATATTTAATAGCAATATTCCCTGGATAGTTCAGCTTCACATAAACAAAGGTACAAAAATGACACTTCCGTATTCACTCTGTTATGATTGAAAGTTCCCTGATTTCTAATTTTTATACCTCTATTCTTTTAGATTCTTCCCTTCTAAATTCCTTACCTGAATTAAACATCATAAGCCACATTTCCAAGTGGATGCTGGAGGTAGCAAAAGTTTTTGATGCATGTACATTAATATATGCTCTACAAATTTAAAATATAAATATGAACAATCTTTATAATCACATTTTCAGTAAACTGTAATGGACTGCTTCTGGCCTGTCCCATGTTGCATTGTCCTTGGACTATGTAAAACTGTATGGTTGCCTTCATTTTGCACCAAATTTATAAAAAGGCTCTTCCAAATATCTAAGGTAATTGTGAAAAAGTCCTGGCTCCTTCTGAGCTTGGCTCCTGGAGAATTTATTGCTTTTCTATGTCCTATTTATCAGAATTACAGACCAAAAATAGGAGTGTGTTCTCTGTAATTTCAGTATCAGCAATTGGTCTGAGATCCCTCAAGTTCTATGTGAATTATTAAATAAAGCCCTTTCCATATTACAAAACATCGTACAGAGTACTACCATAAAGTCTCAGCAGAAATCCTGGCTAGTCACAGACCTGCAGATGTATCCAAGATGAGACATAAGAACATAAGTCAGCTAATTCAATAAGCTCAAGCTAATACTGACAATAATATTTCAATCTTTGGTTGGTTTTGCTAGCTTTAGGGTGTAAAAAGCAGTAACCCAGATGGTGGATAGAAAGGAGACCAGCGGTCAACACAAACACAATCATAATAGTTCTCATAAAAGGAATTAAAAGTGACCTTCCACATATTTCTGTGGTAGATGTTTGTAGGTTCAATGCTTTCTGGATTCAACCCAACAAACTTCATCAGTGTCTTAGTTATGCTTATGGGAAATGAGCTCAACACTTTTTGCTACCAACTAGAACTGGCTGTTGTTCTGGCCCTATTGTCATAGTTGCATATATAAATATTACAAAACTGACTCTAAAATCACATAAATTTAACAGACCATGAAAGAGCACTTTAGAGGAACAGAAGATCACTTAGCTGGGAATCTAAATATTGCAGACATCTGAACAGGGGAAGCATTATGGTAGTGGAACCCAATTCCTAGTCTATGAGATCAATCCTTTCATCATTACGACATGAGTGGAGAACTTGGAAATTCCTTACAATGTGAACATTTTATAAGTTTTGTGTTACAGACCACAGATAGAATAAAAACAAACAAATGCCATTGATACATCATGTACTTCCTCTTTCACAGCTCAGACTTCTGTGTTATCTACACATCTATAGACATAATTTTAAAGAGTTGCAAAGTGATCTATTGGTGCTATTCAAGACAATTTATTTGTATGGAATATTTCCAGTTATGTTTGCTTTTGTTATTACAGTTAATTTTGAAGATGTATGCAATACAGTGTCCCTAAGTTTTCAAAAATACCATGTAATAAAAAATGAAGGTAGGTAGGATATTCTTTAGTTAATTTGTATGCCTTCTTAAATACATATTCTTAAAATTCCATAGAGAACACCAAAATGACAAGTCAAAAGGATAAACTAGTGATGTGGTTATCACCAAAATTAGAGAAATATTGTTAAAAAGAATAAAAGATACTGTTATGGTTTGAATGTCTCTTCCCAAACTGTTTAAATTAAATTTAATTTTTGTGCATGTGCATGTGCGTGTGTGTGTGTATGTGTGTGTTCATGTATAGGTATGATTTGGAGGACATCTTTCAGGTGTCAGCCCTTCTCATTTGATGCATAATTTGGTTTTCCACCACTTAATTCACCAGGCTAGCTGGCCTGTGAATTTCTTGCAGATCCAAACTGAGAAACTTATGCTTGCAAACATTCTATCCACTGAGCCATCTCCCCAGCTGCCAAGAGGTGGTAAAGCCTTATAAATTAGGACCTCTAAGTGTCCTCATGTCTCCATAGGGGAGTCTACTCTTGCTGCCTTTTTCCTTCTATCATGGGATGATATAGTACAAATGTCACTCAAAAGATTTTGCACTTTCAACAAATGTTATCTATTACAAATTCAATGCAAGATTATGTATTTTATACCCTTGGACTATACATGCCAAAAATTTCCCAATTTCTTTCATTCTGTCTATCTGTGGCTTTCATATCTACATTCTACAAATAACATTATGATACTTTCAAAGTGAGTAGTATTCAGAGAATTTAGTAAAGACATTATGGCATTAGAAAGGTTTAGGGAAACCATAGAAGTTAGTGCAGCATACTATAGTAAGTACCAGCAGAAACCCTTAACACCTTAGGCGAAAAGTGGTAAGGGATGAATGCAAGTTATAAAATATAGGAAGATGGAAAGTGAGTTTGAGAGATTAGCTGCATAGTCAAGTGCTGTAGCAAGCCTACTCAACTTTTGGACAGAGAACCAAGTGAATTAATGCTTAGTTCCTTGCCCTCTCCAGTGCTCCTGACTGGGAAATTCAATGGTAAGGTTAGTTGAGGCAATCCATAGAGACCAGAATCTCAACTTCCCTTATAGGCTGAAGTGGGGCAAAGAGCTATTGAGAAACATAGAAATAAAGCTATGTGGAATACCTTATGAATTATGTTCCTCTATGTGATCAAGATTTACCAAAAAGCTGACATTTATTCATGTCTCTTCATTAATGTTCTGTATGTGCACGTGTGCCACATGCATGTGTGTTCATCATGAGTGGAACCAAAACCTCTACTCCAAATGTATTAAATCAGAACCTGTTTTGGTTTCTAGAATTATAAAGTTGTAGTTTCTTTTAGGGCAGTTCTGATATACATCTCAAGTCTTGAAAAGGGCCCTCTAATATATATTCTGGGATTAAGCTTGTTCATAACAAGTCCATTTGTGGATACTGCATTGTATTTCGGATGGTTCTTCTTTTTCATTTCCTACATATTGTTTCTTCTTTTCCAGGGTAGGGGGTGGGGGTCAGGGGAGAGGAGACTAGAAGGAAGAAAGAAAAAAGGAAAGGAGGGAGGGAGAAAGAAAGAGTCTGGTTTGAGTGTTTTGGTGCTTTAAGGGCATTATAAAAAGAGTTCTATGAACAATTTTACTTTGTTGAAGTTACTCTAACACATTGTTGAAGACATTTATTTCTCAGTATTATTTTCTTCACTTGCCCTATGTGATGTCTGTCCATCTTAACTCCAGTGAAAGGTTATTCATGAACTTTTGCCTTATTGTTGTCAAATGGATTCTATAAATTATCATAATGATGCAGACTTTTAAAATTAGTTTTGTTATTTGGTAGAAATTCTTAGAACTGAATTATGACCCACTTTATTTAGTCTATGTATTCTTTCTCTAAAAACCTTTATAATACCTACTCCATTAAAATAGAATTGATCTTGAATTTTAGTTGGCCTATTATTTATGTTGGAAATATACCTAAAATTCAAATAAATATATTTAATTGATTTTGAATAATTAAAATTCAAAAAGTTACAATGTTGAATGAAGAAAGGGCAGTCATCTGCTATTTTCTGTTCTCTTTAATATTAGTTTGCATACACAAATGCTATACATATGAATGATATCAGTTGTTTTCTTTTGCTTTCCTTACTTGTATTTTAACATTTTCTGATTAGCATATTCTTGCTTTAAATAATGAAACTATTCTAAACAGTCTTCTTTTGTCGCATTATCCCATCACAGCATTCTGAAATAGTCAGAGAACTTGTGAAGGTTAATTTCTATAGTCAGCTTTATCAGATCATGAAATCCAGTAAGTGATAATCTTCTTGGGCAGGCCTATGAGGACATAGCTAGGAAACATTAACTGAAGGAGTGAGCCTTTCATGAGAGGGCAGTCCTTCCTGTGACAGCCTGCGTAAATAATATTCCAGGATTAAATGGCCCTTTCTGAAGAGCTGCCTTAGTTCCCTGCTAGTGAGGGAATCTACTCTGTTCCATGTTTTGCTGTTGACATAACCCAGCTTCTCTTGCCTTCCAATGTGGATTGGAGACTTGGAACCTCTCAGGCCTTTGGTGCCAGACTGATACTGTTGAGTCACCCAGCCTCATGTACTATTACTATTACGATTACCATTACTATTACATGTACTCATGTATTACTAGCTATAGATTTCAGCCTTTATAGCATGTAAACATTCCAGCCACATCACAAGCTGATCTAATAAATATAAGTTCAATATGTATTCATTCTATTAGTTACATGTCTCTAGAAAACCTGGGAGAATACAATAGTTTATAATTTTGACTATCCAGAAGAAACATCATATTAATATGTCTACTGAAAATAAATATTGACTTTATTTTCTTCTCTCTCTCTCTTGTTTTTCAAGGTAGGGTCTCACTGTAGCCCAAGCTGACCTAGAATTCACTATGTAGTCTTAGGGTAGCCTCAAACTCATGGTGATCCTCCTACCTCTGCCTCCCAAGTGCTAGGATTAAAAGTGTGCGCCACCACACCCAGTGAGTATTTATTTTCTTATTTCTCTGTTAGAGACATGAAATGTCAATTCTTTTCATTCTACAAATTTTCAAGCAGTCTTAATGATCTTGAACAGAAATCCTCTTGTCTTTTCATGCACTTCTATTTACTTTCTAGCCATACACAAAATTTTTGGTTGGTTGGGGA
This sequence comes from Dipus sagitta, assembly GCA_036346955.1. Taxonomy (NCBI): domain Eukaryota; kingdom Metazoa; phylum Chordata; class Mammalia; order Rodentia; family Dipodidae; genus Dipus; species Dipus sagitta. The sequence goes on along the minus strand of CM070772.1, from coordinate 126,709,643 downwards.
TATTTTAATATGATGAATTACTGGAAGAGAGGGCAAGGTCTTTTTGTCTGTACATAGATTTGTTACTAAAGTCTTTTAAAGGTGGGCAGAAGATTGTGTAAATAATGTATTCTGTATTACTGTCCAAGGCAAGATACATTTAATATATTATCACATCCTATTGCCAATAATATTGGATAAAGCTTTCTGATTAAAAGAAAACATTTCTTCTAAGTTGAAGTCATTCTAACTTTATTCCTATAAATGAAATGATGGCCCAAAAGAAGATACACAATATTTCACTGCAACTAAACTATTGATAAGACAACTTAGCAACTCATGGATTATGCAATAGTAAAAGAATATGTAATCATGCATAAGGAAAGATTTGGTTTATTTTCAATTAATTTTGTTTTTCTTGGTGTGAAAATTTCTGGTGGTATCTGCTATAAATTATGTCCTTCATGCTTGCTTCTACCTCTGTGTTGGACAATTCCAAATTAGACCAGGGCATCGGTCAAAGTTAGTGAATGAGCTCTGTCTATGGAGGAGATCCATTGCACTTATGCTCTCCTCTTGCTGGCAAATCATGCTCAGTTGTATATTTGAATTTCGATCACAGTTATCTCAGTGAGCTTGATTAATGCACAGTAAAAAGGGAAGAATCAAACCAAAGGTAGAATGAGATGTTAGCTATTCATATTATCATTGAGAAGTTGAACTAATAAAGATGTCAAAGAAGATGTTTCAAAAGAGAAATTCCCTGTTATGGCAGAATAGAGTCTGCCTCATTTACCAAAGGGAGATTCAACTAAAAAGCAACAGAAACAATGAAATTCAATTCAGTAGTAGAAAAAATGAAATTATGAAAAATTGAGAAAATGAATGAATGTGGAAAGAATCATATTAAGTGAGGTGACTCAGACTCAGAAAGACTAAAATTGTATGTTGTTGTTGATATGCAGGACCAAGCTTGTACTGTCTCTAAGTATATATACATAGAGGGTCAAACAAGGGTGAAGCCTACAAAGGTAGAATGCTAAACAAATATGGGTATAAAGAGCTGAGCTACCCAGGGAAAGTGGCCAACATCTGTCTGAGCAACTCAAAGTCTAAGGTACTCACAAACAAACAACCTGACATGATGCTCATACAAGTGAAATAGTGGCACACAGCCATAGTAGGTAACTAACTGCTTTCAGATTGGCTAAGAGGTCTGCTCAGTGGAAAGGAACCATATCTGGAACTGGGAAATAAGTCAGAATCATATTCACACAATGATTTTGCTCTCCAATATAAAGCTCCCACTAATCTTGGGCTATAAGAGGGTCTACACCCATTAAATTCTCTCTAAATTAATAATGCTTATCCCATTTAATCTGTGCTGACTTCACTTTCCATTGAAAGATCTGCTTCTGTTTTTCAGATGAGGATATAAACAACTCAGTGCACTCCACCCAGGCCCAAGATGAAACAACAGAGCAATTGGGGAAATGAGCAAGAGTGCTGCTTTCTCAGTGAACCTGATAAAAGCACAAGGGTGAAGAAGATATAGACACTGAGGACACTCAACACCTACCAAAGCAGAGATCCAGAAGTCTTAATAGCCCATCACTGAAGTGGACTTAAAACACACAACAACATGGCTCAGAGAATTTTGTGGAAGAGGGGGCAGAGAGATTGTTAGAGCCACAAGTTGGGACATTATGCCCCAAAAACTGACTGCTGCTCCCACAATGCGTGACTCACAATCCCCACAAGGATAACCCATGTCCCCAATGAGGAGGACCCCTTTGGAAAAGGAGCAGCAATGAGGGAAAGGATGGTACCAACATGTGTTGTTTCCATACCAAGTATGTCCTTAACTAATAAAAATAAATTTTAAAAAAGAGCTGAGCTGGAAGAGGTATGAGAGAAGGCTAAACAGTACATGTGACATGTAAATAAAATAGGAGGATATGGTATGGAGGGGCATATGGAAGGGAAGAGGATTAAAGATAATAGGTAACTGATAATCAACAAAACAAATTTCATTTGAAAATGCCAGAATGAATGATACCTAAATCTCTGTGTGACAAATAAAAAATTTCTTAAAAATTAAAAACAAAGAAATTGTCAAAGAAATAAAATTGGAAATATATTAGACTATATCTAAATGCTCTTAAAATATTGAAAAATAGTTTAATACATGAGGAGTTTAGGCATTTCACATTTGTTTATTATTTATTTGTTCTATCCTGTTGGTTAGAAGTATTGACTCATGAACATCTCTCACTAATTATGAAATGGTGCTTATTTTCCCTTAACTCTTTACTTTGGTTGCCATTTGAATGTAAAATGTTCATATAGGCTCATGTGTGAGAACACTTGCTCCCTAGCTGGTCGTGTTGTTTTGCAGAATGTAGAGCGTTTAGGTGGTGGAGCCTTGATGTTGGAAGTAAGTTATTGAGTGTAACCTGTGGTTTGGGAGTTTGTCCCCAGCTCCTGACTGTGGAGGCAATGTGACCAGCCACCTTACATTCTTTCCCACATGACAACTTGTATCTTTCCATACCATAAGCCAGGATAAACTCTTTTTCAGTTGCTTCTTGTCAGATATTGTATCATTGCAATGAGAAAAGTCATGTATACATTGGATAAACTGTACTGTTCTGTATTCAAGTTTGGTAACTTTTTTTTCTCTCCTCTTGAAATGCTTGAAACTTCAGTGAATTTTTATTTTAATTATCATACTTTTTGACTCCAAAATTTTCGTTTTTTATAGTTTAGAATCATTGATTTTCTTTATTTAATGTCATTATTATTAGCCTTTATTTCATTATTTTTGTACGATTCCCTTTTAGTTTTGCCTACAGTTATACACACTTTGTGACAGTCGCTTTGAAATGTTGGGTGGGTCCAGCATCTGAGTACCCATGGTGATTATTTCTCTTGCCTAATCACAATTCCCTATTTCTTGGCATGTCATAAATTTATCTTGATAAGTAGGTAGTATAGAGAATTAGTTGTCCACTCCAAATATTTACCCACTAGGCCAAGCCTCAACAGGTGGCTACGGTTTATTGTTTGTTGCTTTTTTATTGACTTAGTAAAACTAATTCTACATGATAGATTATATCTACATGATAGTTATGTCTGCAGTATGTGCCCTCAGAAGTCTTCCATCAGCATATTTCTTGTTTTACTTTTTAAATTTATTAGAGATGACTTCACTTGCATTAGTATCACTTATTTGAACTTGTGCTTAAGTGCTTTAATTCAGTAAGTCATCCGCCATCTCTGTTGGAGCTGCATGGCTTTGTGCATTACTTATCTATTGCTGTGTAATAACGCCACCACAAACTAAGCACTTTAACACTTACATTTTCTTACAGTGTCCATGGGTCAGCACTCAGCTGTATTTTATCCATTTTATTCATAACGATGCAATAAATGTGTTGACTAGGGCTGTAGTCTCACCTCAAGCTCAACAGGAGAAAGACAGTCTTCTAAGGTTACATAATTATCAGTAGAGCTCAGTTTCTTAGGGTTATTGGACTGAAGGTTTCAGAGTTTGTGCTCAATATAGTAAGCTGTAAATTGCTGCTGGTTCCTAATCACACAGACCTCTGCATAAGGCAATGAATAACATAGAAGCTTATTCCATCTAAGCAGAAAGAGGGAGCGGCTCCTAGGAAGACAGACATTAAAATATTATATAACATAGGAAAGTATTATTTCATCACTGTTCAGTGTTCTATTTGTTAGAACAACTTAATAGGTCTTGATTACACTCAGGGAACAGAATCACACACGATCTCAGTACATAGGATAGGGACAGTAAAGGCCATCTTAGGACATGTGCTCAAACTTTAGTGAGTTTATAACGGGTCTTATACTTTCTTCATGAAGGCCTGTTTTGTTTGTTTGTTTGTTTGTTTTGTTTTGTTTTGTTTTTTCAGCCCGGAGTGAGTAGCTCATTGGATTCCTTCCTGGTTTCTCCTGAGCAGGTGCAGTCTCATGTGTGTGCACATTCTTCCAGGTGATTATTCATAGGAAATTCTAGTCAGGCTACCTTTGCTTGTTTCCTCTCTCATATTCACCTTTTATATGTTGGGTCAGGATGTTGTTCTGTGATTGCCTTGGCTATTGTGGGATTCAGGCTCCTATTATCCTTCCCTGATTGAGCACCACTCATATTTTTATCATTTTAAAAATATTTTATTTTTATTTATTTATTTGACAGAGAAAGAGGGAGAGAGAGAGAGAGAGAATGGGCCCACCAGGGTCTCCAGCCACTGCAGACAAACTCCAGATGCATGCGCCATCTTGTGCATCTGGCTAATGTAGGGTCCTGGGAAAACAAACCTGGGTCCTTTGGCTTTGCAGGCAAATGTATTAACCACTAAGCAATCTCTCCAGCACAATTTTATCATTTTTCATGGTTTATTCATTTTATTTGATTTTTTTAATTGACAACTTCCATAATTATAGACAATAAAACATGATAATTCCCTCCCTCCCCTCAGTTTCCCTTTATCATTATCCCCCTTATATCATTTTCAATAGGAGGATTTTATACTATCTGCTCCAAACAGTACAAGTTCTCTCTTAGTATGAAGTAGACCTTCCCATGCTTACCATCTGCCCCTCCTGTGTGGATATAGCTCTACATACAAATGGTGGAGAAGCTACAGAGTTGGCAAATGTCTCAGCTACAGTGCCATAGATTCCATAGTCTTCATTAATACACAGATGAGTCTCTTCCATATGCGCTCCTCTGTTTTGGGTATGTCCTTTTGTCAGTGTTTAGAGTCTGAAAATAATAATGTTGTGATTTGAATGTGAAATGCTCCCATGGACTCATGTGTTCAAGAATTTTCTCTCCAACTGGTAACACTGTCTGGGATGCTAGCAGAAACTTTAGAAGTTAGAACCTTTGTGAAGGAATCATGTCACCGATGGCAAGCCTTGAGGTTTGATGGCACTATCCTACTTGTTGTTCTGTCTGCTTCCTGACAGTGGATGCAACGTGACCAGTCACCCAATGCTCCTGCCACCATGACTTCCCTGCCGTGATGAAATGGATCTGCTGGAGCTGTGATCCTACATATATACCCTTCTTTCCTTAAGTGGCATCTTGTCAGGTGTTTTTTCATAGCAACGAGAAAAGTTGCTAATACAACAGACATGCATGCATGCACACACACACACACACACACACAATTAAAAAAAATCTTTTACAAAAAGTTTTAAAATATGCAGAACATTATCATAATCTACAGTCTCCACAGTGTACATTAAACCAGAATTCACTTCTCTTGGGTAACTGTGATTAATACCTGCTATACAACTTATTTTGTCATATCATGCCCTCTGTTGACATTGATGTAATTTTTTTTCTTTAGAGTGCCTGCAACTCCTTGATATTGTTATATATTGATACACTACTGCACATGAGACTCTAAACATCACTGATCAGGCATTTTCACCTCTTAATTCCCTGGTGAGAAATAACCCAGTGTCTAGGGTAGTCCTTGCCATATAAGTGGTACCACTTCTTCATTCATGGTGATCTTTCTTTCATAATTAGAGTTTTATTTATATAGGCAAATCAAGTAATTAATTACTTTTAGAATTTCTGGTATTTGTGACATGTTTAGGAAATGGCAGCCTATGATTAGATTTTTAGTGACAATTTTTTTTAATAATAAAATGTTAGGGCTGGAGAGATGGCTTAGCAGTTAAGCGCTTGCCTGTGAAGCCTAAGGACCCCGGTTCAAGGCTCGATTCCCCAGGACCCACATTAGCCAGATGCACAAGGGGGCACATGCATCTGGAGTTCGTTTGCAGTGGCTGGAAGCCCTGGCGTGCCCATTCTCTCTCTCTTTCTAGCTGCCTCTCTCTCTCTCTCTGTCACTCTCAAATAAATAAATAAAAATGAAAAAAAATTATAAAATGTTAATCCTTTGCTTTAATAAAAGCATATAATGACTTCTGTCAGCAAATTCACTAACCCAGTGGTCTCGCTCTGGCTGTATATGATAATCCACTGTATTTGGGTCAGATTCTGAATTGGTCAAATCAGAATCTGTGGAGCTTGAGTTAGAATATAGATATTCTTCATTTCTGATGGGAACTCCAGTGTTATATTAAACACACACACACACACACACACACACACACACACGCACATATACATATATATGTATATACATATACATTTTCATATATATATATACATATATATATATATATATGTATAATCTCTTTATACCTAGAAATATATGTTAAGTATTAGTATTAACATTATCCTGGTTTTATAAAACTTTTCTTAGAAATTCATTTTTCTGCTGGAACAATTTAAATTATGGAAGGATTTATTTCATTGTCATTGCTCTTTAGAGCTTTTTCTTTTTTCTTTTTATATTTGTACTCAGTGAATACAGTCAAGTTGGTACCATTGTTAGTCTCCTTCCAGAACCTTCCCCTTCCACTGGGACCCTCCTTGTTGTGGTATGTGGGTCATGCATTGTGGGGTTAGCCACCAGTTTTGGATAGTAGGAAATGTCTCTGTGAATCATGACCCAATGTGTGGCTCTGACATTCTTTCCGCCCCCTCTTCCACAAATTTTCCTGAGCCATGTTGGGTTCATTTTAGGTCTGCTTTGGTGTTGAGATCTTGGAAGCTTCTGTGTCTCTTGATATCTGGTTTGGTAGGGGTTGATTGTTCTCTGTGTCTATCTCCTTCACCATTTTGCTAATACCAAGTTCTCCAAGAAAACAGCACTCTTGCATGTTTCCCCAATTATTCTTCATTTCTGCTGGGGCCCTTTTGAAGTATGATGGGGTGGTTCTCTTCTGAGGATCTGGGTCTATCTGAAAAAGAGAAGCAGATTCTTCGACAGAGAGTAAAGTAAGCACCAGATAAATGTGATAACCATAATTTTCAGAGAGAGTTTAATAGGTGTAGGTCTACTTGTAGCCCACAATTGGTGGGAGCTTGATAGAGTGGGCTCAATTTTGGATATGGTTCTGACTTGTTTCCCAGCTCCAGCCATGGGTTCTGTTCTACTGAGTGGATCATTTAGCCAAATCAAGAGCAGTTGATTTCCCACCATGGCTGTGTGCCACTATTGCACTTGTATGAGCATCACGTCAGGTTGTTTGCTGCTAAGCAGGTGAGACTATGAGTAGAGCTTTTTTCTTAAACAGAACTCATGCAGTGTTAAATTTAGCAATTTATATTTCTATAATGAAATAATCTCCATCAAGAATTGTCAAGAGAGTCCCTTATTTTCTCAGTTCTCTGAGTAATATTGGTTTACTCTAAAATTCCAGTATCCAGTAATTCTGTGTGCAACAGATGAGTCCTGTTATTCAGTGGAGTTATGTTAAGAAAATAGACTTGTATTTAAGCTTTGTCTCATAACATCTTATCTGAATTTGAGGAAATACCCATTATGTGTGTTAAACAATATTCAAGAAATGTTCACCAAGGAGTATTTCATGTGCTCAGTCTAATTTCCAGTGTGTACTTCCAGTGTGTGTAATTCTTGGATGGGATCTGTATGAGAATATATGCCTAGTCCCTTATAGCATAAGTAAGAAGAAAGATGCTCCACAATGAATGACGTGATTTCTGCCATTGCTTTTACCTTCATGGTCTATAATAAGTACCATAAATCTAGATTTCACTTAGGGTCCGACTATGCTATATACAAACTTCTTTCCCGAAAAAAAGAAATACAAATACATGTCTGAGTAGCACAGATTGCCTCTTTGTTATATTTTCTTTGTGTGTAAAAGGCTCTTTCTATAGAGAAAGCACATAGTTTCTGAAAGACTCCTTTCTGTCATTATTTACATGCAAATAAACTTTCACAATTACCCCTGCAAGGTACAAGTGGAAGAGTGTTACAAATTATGGGGACATAAAAGTCAAGGTTTAATATGCAAGAAGATAGGATTATATTATTTGCAAGATTTCACACAGAAAGACTAAGTGATGCTAGTAACCAGTTGTAATGGACATGTGAGCCAGACTGCACCTGGGGACACAATTTGTTCATGTTAGAATAGCAAACCACAATCCTATGAAGGAGCTATATAAAAATAGCTTTAGAACTCAAACAACACAATAACAAAAAGCTAGAAAATCTGGTTTTAAAAAAACCACTAAGTTCCTGAATAGGCATTTCTCAAAACAAGACCTGTGAATCATGAACAGGTGTGTGTAACGTTTCTCAGCATCCTTATTCATCAGGTGAATGCAAATCTAACTCACAGGGTGTTGTCACATCAGACCCAGCAGAAGGACTACTACCAAAGAAAACAAAACATAAATGGTGGCAAGGATTTGGAAAGAAAGGAACATTGGTACACTGTTGGTAGAAATGTAAATAAGCATAAGTAGATAAATGCAAACAGTATGGAGGTTCCTTAAAAAATTAGAGAAAGTTTTGTGTTATCACACATTCCCATTTCTGGTATTTATCTCAAAGACATGAAGCCAACTTGTCAAAAATAAATATATATATATACACACACACATATGATGTCAGTATTAATAAACCTTTGATAGAAAGAAATCCTGTCATTTACAGTGACATGGATGGAAATGGGTGGTATTATACTAAGTAAGATAAGCCAGACACATAAAGACAATACCATACAATCTCATTTATATGCAGAATCTAAATGGTAAACTTATAAAAAGCACAATAGACTTATGGTTACTAAGGGCTGACATATGGGAAAAATGGGAAAATGTTGATAACGGGGTACAAAATTTCAGTTATATATAAAAGTTCAAAAATAATTTCAGGATATTTAATGTATAATATATTGAATAGTTAAAATTTGTTAAGAATGTTGACCTTAAATGTTTTTACTACAATAAGAAAAACATGTCTGTATCTATGTGGGATCATAGATGTAGTAATTGGCTTGTAATAATCATTTCATAATGTGGATGTGTATTGAAACTCCACCCAAGCTCTGGGTTCTGACCCCAGCTTTGAAAATTAAACATCATATCATATATTTTAAACTCATAAAATTTTGAATGTATACTTCAACAATCCTGGAAGGGGGAAAAATAAAATGCTAAGCATTTTAACTTTCCATGTACATGAGCAAACAAAAGAAGAATATGGAAGATTATGTAACAATATGAAAAGATGTATATAATATGTATTTCCTGTGGAGATGGGTTGGAGCATATCACATTCTTGTTTCACTGACTGTAAAAAATATGACAGAAATGGTGCTAGGAAAGAACTGTCAACATTTTACAAGTTTTGTGATCATGAAGATAGGTGTGATTTGTTTAAATTTATCATTAGCTGATTTAAAAATTTCTTTTAGAAGAAGATGTAATTTGATCAGATGCCTCCTTTCAACTCATGTGCTTTTTTTTTTTTTGTCACCTGCTAGTGGCTATTTGTGGGGTGAAGGCTTGCTGGAGGAGATATGTTATTGGAGGTGGGATGTAGGTGCTATATCCAGCTCTCCATTGCTAGAGCCCAGCTCACTCTCTTGTTGCTCCAGATTCAGGAAAAGACTGTCTCAGAGAAGAAGGTAGAGAGCAGCTGTTGAAGATACCTGACAGTAATGTCTAGCCTGCACAGACACACATAAACACATATATTTGTACCTATACACACATGTGTACATGCACACTTACACATATGCACATATACATACACATGAAATAAACCAAAGGCAACAAAAAATAACAAACACACCAAGTTTTTAGCTTAAAAAGTCTACCTTGGCTTCAAAAGTTGAGGAAAGTCCTATTTATTTAAAGCATACAAGTTGTAGTAAGTTTCACATTTCTAGGTTGAACATACAGACCACAAATAGTTTAAAGGAGGAAGTGGTTTATTTCAAGCTTATATATCCAGGGGGAAGCTCCAACAGTTGCAGAAGAAGCTGCCTTTATTCATCCTAACAGAGAGAAACAGCCAAACTGTCCATGAAAAAGCAGCAAGCAAGATGGGGTAGCAAGCAGCAGAGTCAACAGAGCTCACACTGCTTGGCACACCTATGTACTGGAATTAAGATCTTCCCCCAAACACACCTTCTATCCCAAGACCCACCCACAGCAGCTGGAGACCCAAGTTAAAAGCTTTAATAAAACATCTGAGTCTATGGGGGAAATGCATTCAAACCACCACATTCCACCCCTGGTCCCCAACAGACTCAGGACCATCTCACATTGTAAATCATGCTCAGTCATGCTTCAAATGTCCTCATAGTCTTTATCAATTTTAAGGCTATTTCAAAGTCCCATCTCATCTGTGATTCAAGGTTGTCTCTTAACTGTGAGTCTTGTATAATCAAAACAAAATAACATATAATAGCACAGAATAAACATTTGCAGTGCTATAAGGCATAACAAAGAGAGACAGGTCCAATGCAAAATCCATAACCATCAAGTAAGCATCAAACATCTCCAGTTCACATCCGACATCCATAACCAGTGATGACAGTCTCTGGATTTCCAAATTTTCATCCCCTCAGCAGGGCTTAGTATACAGGGAAAACTTCCATCCCAAGCCAAACAGTGTGTAATGGTAGCCTTTTCACAGTCCTTGTATATCCAGATGTACATCTTTTGGTCTTTAGGTCTCCATTTCATACCATGGGGAATCTACAATAGCCTCATTGTGCTCCCTATCAAGGACATCACTCTCTGCTTCACTTCCCACATGTCAGCAGCAGCTTCTGGAACCATATGCACTTCATGACCCATTTCCATGCATTTTTCATTCTTCCAAAACCAATGCCAGGTGTGGAGGGACACAGCCAATGTTAATCCAGGGGTAAAATAAATCATGAACTTGAAGTAATCGCTTCTCAAAAGAGTTTGCATTTCTACCATTCAGTCTTTCCTGGTGCAATCACTGCAGGTATCCTTTCCATTGGTTCAATGTGAAGCAGTTAATGTTGATAATGTCCTTAACAATAGCAGCCTTAGCATCCAGTCTCTGTGCCAGTAAACTTAAATTTCCTTGAATTTTTACAACTTAAAATCTCCTCTCTCTTTCTCTCTCCTATATCTTCCCCCAAGTACATCAGTCCATTACTTCTAAATTCTACCCTGATCAAACTCTTAGGGCTTGGGCAGTAGCATGCAGTCAGCTCTTATAACAACAGTCCACTTCTGACAAAGTTCTCTGCAGTCTTTCCTTCCCCTTTGAAAGTTCATAAGCAAAGCCTCAAATACAATTGTCTCTTCATTTAGCATTTTCAAACTCTCACAAAAAATAGCTCATAAAATTTGGCTTACTACACTCTATGGCTTCAGCATCCCAAACTACCAAGTATACACATATTCCTCCTACTGAACACAAGTTTCCAAAGACCAAATTCCACACAGTCAGATTCATCACGCAACAACATCCCACTTATTGGGACCAAATTTCTGCTATAGACAGATTCACATTGCTGGGATGAACATTCAAGCCAGACACAGTTTATGGGAGGAAGAGGTTTATTTCAGCCTTACAGACCCAGAAGGAAGGTCCATCAATAGCTGAAGAAATTCCTTCCACACATCCAAAATGAGAGAAACAAGCAAATAGCCTGTGAAAACTGGAAGCAAACAGTATGAACAGGCAACAACCAGCAGAAACCCCACTGGAGCTTCAACTGCTCTGCATACCCTTGGGCTGGAAATCAGATCTTCCTCCAGATACACTCTAGGGCTAGACCCCAGGGTCTGCCCCCAGTGACACCTCCAGCCAGGTGTGTGGAGACCTGAGTTAAAAGCCTTAATAATACACCTGAGTATATGTGGGACATACATGGCAATATCTGCCCTCCCCCAACTTTCCCCTTTGAAATTCCATTCTCCATCATATCTTCTTCCCATATCAATCAGTCTCTCTTTTATTTTGATGTCATGATCTTTTCCTTCTCTTATAATGGTCTTATGTAGATAGTGTCAGGCACTGGGAGGTCATGGATATCCAGGCCATTTTATGTCTGGAGAGAGCACGTTGTAAGGAGTCCTACCCTTCCTTTGGCTCTTACATTCTTTCCACCACTTCTTCTGCATTAGACCCTGAGCCTTGGAAGGTGTAATTGAGATATTACTCAGTACTCTAGTCACTTCTTTCTGGCACCATGATACCTTCTGAGTCGTCCCAAAATCACTGCATCTGAAAAGAGAAGGTTCTCTACCAAAAGTGAGAATAGTATTAATATAAGGGTATGAATATTAAGAGAAGTGCTTACTGGGCAGTTTGATAATCATAGTATATACATTCATCCAGACTTCAGCAGACGTTCCACCCCTAGGGCTCATGACTACCCTTGTTTTAAGTTTTCAGTATCAGGGATGTATTCCCTCCCATGGAGCAGGCCTCTGTCCAATTAGAGGGCAGTTGGTTTCCACCATGATTGACGTGCCACTATTTCACCTGTTGGCTCATTTGGCCTGGTTGGCCAATTATAAGGCTTGCAGTGTCCACTGTTCAGTATCTTCACTGGTGGTATCTCTTTCTCCCATTGAACTGCATGTAGAATGGCTTCTTCCAGCTTTTTGTCAGCTGGTCTACATGGAGGAAGTTCTAAGCTCAGTTCCAGCAGGATTTCTCAATGGCCTTGCTGTCCAAGTATGTGGAGTCTTCAGCAATATGGTCTTACCATCTATTCCTGGTGGGTAACAAAGGGCCTCAGCAATGGCCTATAATATTTTGAGGATATCAGGGACCTCCCTGGCCAACAACTCACTGGAAGGTATCCCATCTCTGGCATTGAAAATTTTCTAGCAACAATCTATGGCTCCTGAATGTTCCATTGTCCAAAATGGAGGATTCCATATGATTTATTTATATCTCTTAGATTTTGATTAGCCCTCCCTCCACCTTTCCTTTACTCAATCTCTTCCCCTGACCTCACTTTGGGCCTTTTCACCCCCGTTAATCTATTCTTCTACTTGTATATATACAATATCAACCTATTAAGTACCCTCCTCCCTTCCTTTCTCTTCCCTTTATATCTCTTTTTTAGCTTACTGGCCTATTTTTCTTGGAAAGATGCAAATACTTCAAGTTTACCCTAGACTGGTTTATTGCAAGCTTCTGCCAATCTGTGTGAAGAGTGACTTTGTGGAAAGGGAGGACATTTGCCAAGGGGCTGGGGACTAAAACAGACATGGACCTATCCCTCCATAATCATGCAAGCTGCTCAGCTATAAGGATGCTGGTTATTTAATAACTGAAGACCTGTAGTTTGCAGGGGCACCCAATCAAACCAAGAATGGAGTCAGATTGCCTTTCAGGTGGTCCCTGAACAGAGAGTAAACTAGTGATGATGTGAGGGTCTAGCTCATTGCTCCCTACACAGGATCTCTCTTTCTCTCTACTAGCAATCTTTGCTTAGAAATATTAAGGACCAGTAGAAAAGTCAGATCTATGCATGATGGCAGGTCAGCTCTCCTTTCCTAAACCTGCTTCTGCACTTTCATGTTCATAAGTATTATTGCTCAGTATACCTTCCCCATGCCTGACTCTGTCCCTCTCCTGTCTGTACCTGTAGTAGACCGCTACAGGTCATTGACCTGAATCTCCAGACCAGGCACAGTTATGGAGGAAGGAATGTTTATTTGAAGTTTACAGATCCAGGGGAAGTTCCATAATGGCAGAAGTTGTCCCCTTCTTAAAGGACCAAGGAGAGAGAGAGAGGGATAGAGAGAAACACCATACAGCACACTTCAGGAACCCTGAGCAGAGCTAGGCACTTTGCATATCTTTAGATTGGAATTTCAAATACACTACCACACCCACACCTTAGGGCTGGACCATAGCATACACCCAGTGACCTCTCTTCTAGCTAGGTAGCTGGAAATCCATGGAGTTTTAATAAACTCCTGAATCTATTGGGGAGCATTTATTCAAACTACCCAGTACCCTAGAGAACTCCAACTGAGAGAGGAGACAAAGGTAACCTGTGGCATCTAATTACCATCAGGACTGGGCAGAGTGACTGAGAGTCAGAGTAAACTGGAGTAGAGCAGCTCAGCCAAAGCTGTCTGAGAGACTGAGGGAATGCCTGAGTGACAGTCCTCGCCCATCAAAAACATAGCTTTAGTAAAAGTATCTTATACCTACAAACAGGCTTTAAATATGGATTTTTTTGGCCTGTGTTGCAATATTTTCTTTTGTACCCCACAGCATCACAGCACCATCATAATGAGATTTGTGGAGTTTTGGGTACTGATTGTAATCTTCCTTATACTGATAAAAAATATATATTAAATTATACTGGACAGAGAGTTCAGTGGATAAAGTACTTACCATTCAAGCATGAGGATTAGAAAAGTTTGGGTCCCTAGCATAGAAGTAAATACTCCATGTGTGTGGCAGCCTACCTATAATCCTTAGGAGGCAGGGACAAGAGATCCCTGGAGCAAGCTGTCTAGCTAGACTAGCCAAATAGCTGAGCCCTAGGATCAAGTGAAAGACCCTGTGTCAGTAAATAAGGTGGAGAGCAATGGAGGAAAACATACAAAATCAACTTCTGGCTTCCATGTGAATGCTCACACACACATGCACACATGTGGAGACACCCATGCATACATGTGTGTCCACACAATGTATGAACATAGATGTATGTACGCATACCACACATACATACATTTGCAAAAATCATATTATTTTAAAAGGTAAACCTAGAATATCTGTTCTCTATGTTCTGAAAACTCATGGCCAAAATTTGCCAAACATGCAGACCCCAGGTTAGGTCCATTGCCAACTTCAAAGCCCTGAGGGGAAACTCCAACATCTGCTAAGATTGCTCACAGCCCTGTAATCAGCAGCTCGTGCCAGAACTGGAAGAGACATGTGGAGGCAATCTTCTAGAGGGGGCAGGGTGGGGCACAATCCCACTGATATCACTTAATGCAGACACCTCAGAGTCAATGCAGCAGCAATAAAATTCAGAAAATATGGAACAGACACTGGACCTTTGAGGCATGTGAAGTTGAAGGTTTTCTTCTGGACTGCCAGCTCCAGAGTCCTACCTTGGAGAATAACATGCGTGTACCTCCTGTTTATGCAACAGCACACATGGATGTGGAATTGTCAGCATCTGTCCCCAATAATTTCACATCTCTGTATTCAATCTTTATGAGGAAATTTGTGGCTCGAAACATAAAGAGAGGAAAATATGATTGTAGGGTGAGCGTAGAGCAGACCCGTGGCTTTCTCATTTGGTAAGGATTTTGTGGGCAGATGACAGAAGGTGTATGTAAGAAAACAGCACTGATGAACTGTTTTGTGCCCTTCAGGTAGAGGTATTCTTTTGTGGTCTTTTTCCTATATATAAGCCAGAAGTCCCTTATGTGGCCAGGTTTCATGGAATTTTTTAGTTTAAATATGTTTTAAAATTAGTTTAAAAATTAGCTACAAAGGTATGTCTCATGCATGGTGCTGTGTTTTCCACTATAAAGATAGACCTTAACACTTTCCACTAAAAACTTAAAACATACAGAAATGTTAAAGCCACGGGACAAGGGAAATATGTATTTTCAATCTTGGGAAGTGTGAAAACTATGATGAAAATGCTGATGAAATTTATTTTTTGTCACAAGCAAAATTTAGTTTCCTTAAATATATTTGGTATATTAAATTCTGAAGTATAATTACATTTAAATACATTGTGATTCAGTATACAGTAGATTTTCTCTTTGAACTTGTCTTTCAAATGGCTTCATGTTTGTTCTATTCAGATATTTGTTCATAACCTAAAAATCAAAGTGCAATTGAAAATTACATCTTGCATATTCTAGTTTAGGTAACAGTAAATAACTGAATCCCAAACTTTTCAATTTTAAGTAGGTATATAAAACACATTAGTGAGAAACAAAAAAAAAAGTTAAGAAAATGTAGAAATAAGCTTCACTTTAACCTGTTTTTGCATAATCAGCCTCACCAGTTAGCTAGCATTATCACAGTTTTGTTCTTGGCACACTTTTATAATTTTTATTGGCTACTTAAATATATGAGCAGATTGAACCATGGTTATATTCCCATAGGGTTATACTCTTATGTCGCCTCCCCTCTCGCATTCCCATTCCACTGAGAGCCTTCCTTTGTATGTGCAAGGGGTTTGCTTCCTGACACCCCTACAGATACTAGAGACTGTAAGTACTCAAGTTTCCTATATAAAAACATGTAACATTTGCATATAACAAATGGATGTTTGCTTGCATGTGTCAAAACATCTCTAGATGACATACAGTGTCCAATGCAATGTAAAAACTATATAAATTGTTGCATTATACTATTTATGGAATAACAAGAAAAATATCTAGCACTAGGGAGATTGCTCAGTTGTCCATGATAGCAAAGCCCGCTTGCCTGGGTTTGATTCCCTAGTACCACATAAAGCCAGATATGCCCAAAGTGGCATATGTGTCTGCAGTTTGTTTGTAGTAGCAAGAGGCCTGACATGTTTCTTCTCCTCCTCTTCCTTCACTTTCTCCTCCTCCCCCTTCTTCTCTCTCTCATAACTTGATTGATAACCTAAAAAAATTAGAAAGTCTATACATATTTAGTATACATAAATTTGTTTCAAAATGTTATCTTAAAGTGATTGAACTCATGGATGAATTGCAAGCAGATACAAAGGTACATTTGTATATTGCTATGTTTGATAGAATCCAGGTTTATAAGGAAGTAGTTATGATGCTACCAATAGGCTTGTGGCCTGGCTATGTCACTGAGTGCAGTTGAGTCTTGGTCACTAGACAGAGTGGTTGAAACTAGGCAGGCTGAAAAGTTTCTCTTATTTTAATCTTTGATAATGTTTGTACTTGCCATTTTAAAATTTTGTATTAGACACAGAGGTTCAAATTTTTCCATGAAACAAAAAGGAGAGTTGCCTGATGGAAACCAGAGAAGGAATCCACAACTATATTACAAAGTTGTTGAGACCATGGGACCAAGTACATTCCTAAGTAGCCCCTCAGGAGAGTCTAACACTTGCAAACCTTTGAAAATAATTTTCAGAGCATCAAACCTGAGATATACTGAATATTCTTCAATACCTTCAAAGGTAGTGCATGCAAAGGTCCATATTCATTACCACATCTTGACTCCACTAGACCTGTGACAGTGTGAATGTTCTGACAGCACCATTATTCTAGTTGGTTAGGAGCAAAATTTCACTTGGCAATGCTTTGTACTTCTAACAAAGATCTTTGTGGATTGGCTGGGTCATTTGTGAATGTCAGCCAGGCTCACACTGTATGATCAAGGCATTGCTAAAGACACGATATTTTCTCTTTCATCTTCAGCAAGCTTGACAACTGAATCCAAACACATTTTCATTGATTACAGTGTTTGTTATGTTCCTTGATACTTTCGTTAAGAGCCCCAAAGGTAACGATTTGATGAAAAAATTCTTCTCTTTTTTTTTCCTTCTCAGTCAGTTCTCCTAGGTCAATGGTGATCTTCCCAAGATGCTTTGTCTGCAGAGTCTGAGTGGTATGGCATGCTTAACTTGTTCTTTTCTTGCTCTTTCTTGAAGATAGGTGCTACAAAAAAGCATCCAATAGAATCTTATGAATTCCAAAGAGCAGAATTTAAAATATTTGTTTTCTTAAGGCAAACTTACAATATTCTTTTTAAAAAATATAACTAAATTAATTTATTTTCAAGGATGGAAGGAGGAAAGAAGGGAGGGATGGGATAAGAGAGAGGGAGGGAGGAAATGGGTGCACCAGGTTCTCCAGCAACTGTAAATGAATTCTAGATGTATATGCCACTCTCTGCTTTATGTGGTTTTATGTGAGTACTGGGGAATCGAACCTGGGTTATTAGGCTTTGCAAGCAAGTGCCTTAACTGCAGAGCCATCTCGTTTTCAGCCCCAAATTTGAAAGTCTTAAAACACCCAAATTAATTCAGCTTTTGACATAAAAAATATTGTTCTGTTTGTTTTCTACCTAGCATTTTTTAAATTGATCTGAAACCACATATAATTTGAAAATTGCATTGGCTTAAGGTATGATTTATATTAATCTTATGCATACGTATTACACAAACATTGAAAGCACCAAACATGGACACTTACCAACCATGGGACTTTGGGGGAGGAACTGACCCTCCAGGGACCCACCTACCTTCTCTATGAACCAGATTCTACCTTCCTCACAACACAGTGGTGAGAGCCAAGTGAGAGGATGCATGTGAATCACAGCATAGCACAAACCTGACAATGAACACACTCAAAAATTAAATGGAAATTTATATTGCCAAGGAGAAATGTCAATGTTTCCATTGTCTGAATCATATTAGCTTCTTTAAATAATGTTGTGTTATCTAACCAAAATATTTGTAAGTGGGAAAGAAAAATTTGACAAATTATATTACTGTAGAATTTGTCTTTTTTGTTGTTCTGGGAACTATACACAATAATGACCAATAGCTGAGTAAAAGAGTTCAGATCATTGGATATGCCTTGTTTCCCTCTCTCACTGCTAAGTGTTGTAGGGCCTCTGAGCTCAGTGATGTAACACTTGCCTTTCATGCCTGGGACCTCTGGGTTCTATACCAATACTGAAAGAGAAGAATAATACAGGATCTCAAGTGGTGATATTAAGAAAAATTTAAACTATTTTTCATTTTTTAAAGTGTTTATAAATACTTATAAAGTGCTATGTGCATGCTTATTACCAATGTGGTTATTACTTACCATATTGACCCTAAACACAGAAAAAAACTCACATTTGAATCCAGTAATTAGGTTGAGTGTCTCTCTTGAATGTCTCTGGTAAAACACTTATCCATTAAATAGATACATAATTTAGGATAGAAAAGTCATGGTACACCCTTTGAGCTAATGTATAATCAAATGTTACTGGATCTTTGGCTTTTATATTATTCCAAGATACAAACAACATACTGTATATAATTGGCAAACTTTTTAAAAGCTACAATATTTATGGATAAACTTTTTCAGGGGTGTAAAGCCTCAGCCAATAATAAAAGCTTAAAAGATTATGAGATAACAACTCCCCTGAAGATCTTTGTAGAGTCTATTTGTCAAATGTCACTTAAGGGCTGGAGAGATGGCTTAGCAGTTAAGCGCTTGTCTGTGAAGCCTAAGGACCCCGGTTCGAGGCTCGATTCCCCAGGACCCATGTTAGCCAGATGCACAAGGGGGCACATGCATCTGGAGTTCGTTTGCAGTGGCTGGAAGCCCTGGCGTGCCCATTCTTTCTCTCTCTCTCTCTCTCTCCTTCCCTCCCTCCTCTCTGCCTGTAGCTCTCAAATAAATAAATAAAACAACAAAAAAAAATTTAAAAAATGTCACTTAATAGTGGTATATTTACATGTCAGGCATAGCTGCTCATCAAGTATATATAAAAAATCTACAGTGTTGGGCTGGAGAGATGGCTTAGCAGTTAAGGCATTTGCCTGCAAAGCCAAAGGATCCCAGTTCAATTTTCCAGGACCCACATAAGCCAGAGGCACAAGGGGGTGCATGCATCTGGAGTACATTTGCAATGGCTGGAGGCCCTAGTGCACCCATTCTCTCTCTCTCTCTCTCTCTCTCTCTCTCTCTCTCTCTCTCTCACTTTCTAGCTCTCAAATAAATAAATAAAATATATTTTTTAAAATGTAGACTGTGAGAAAAGTAGGCTTTATGAGTTATACTAAACAAGAATTCATTTTAGGAGAGAATCTATGAAAAATAAACCATATTTGTGGGACTAAGTAACTTTAGCCCCTCATAGAAATTGAGAACATAGGACAAGAATTGGTTTATGACCAGAGTGTACCTACAAAGCCTATATAGCACAGCATAACACAATAGGCTGGTTTCCACAGCAGGGGGGAGGAAGGTCCTGCTATCAAATGTCTGCCAATTTATGTGGTATAAATAATCCCCTATGACTGATTTCAAGTCACCAGTGTGAAGTCACTGAACACATGGCTGGGTAGAGATAGTAAGAACTGGCTCTTGCAAGCTGGCCTATGTGGGATTTTTCACACCCCTGGCTCTTCCAGTACTGCTGGTCCCCTTATGCCTCATTTTCTTGTTGGATTATCATGAAACAGAAGATCTTGGTGTTTGTAGTTAATCATTTGTTTGTAAATGTTAATTATTTTAGTATAGGTATAAGTTAAAATTTTGTTGAAATACATAAGGAGGAACAAGATGGACAATGTAAACTAGTGAGCACCATTCATGCTAACACGAACCTTGAATCTTGAGGCGTTCAGCTGCTGGCAGTCATGTAGGGGTCCGGAGACAGCTTCTTGTATTTGCCTTCACCAGTGACTACACTCCTACCTAGACGTTCATGAGCATATCTACTATTCTGGGCTATACACTCTTCTAGGCAATTCTGCTCCTACCTTCTAAACTTGACTTGTATCTGTTGGGGCTCTGCAGCACCTGGTTCTCTGCATAGCTATGTGAGCAGGGCTGGAGGAGAAACAAGAGAAGATAGGCTGGGGCTTTAGACAGTGAAGTCCAGAAGCAAAATGTATAGGTGTTTTAGGACACCATCTTGGAGTAGGGAGTGGAAGAGTCTTGGGGCACCCACAGTCCTGTCAACAGCCCAGGATCACTTAGGCACAGTATCCATTATCCAAGGGAGGAAAAAGGAATAAATCAGTGGTTCTACATGCAGCTGAATTACCCTTGAAATATTACCACTCTTGGCTGAGTCATGACTTCCTGAATAGGCAGGGGAGCTAATGAAGACACTGTGGGTGGCTCTGTATGGGGCAAAAACATGGTGCTAATCCAAAATGCTTGGACATGAGCTTTTATAAAAGAACAAGGAGCCCAGTTGATGGATAGTGTTATTTTGACCTTTCTTGGGCCAAACTCACTTTGGGAAGTCAGCGAAACAGATTCTTGGAATGGTTCTCAGTCCTTGCCAAATTATTTTCAGTCCAACAAGGGTTTTTGAGTGCAGAGTGGCATTTACCCAGACTCATAGGTCATTCCTCAGGGGAAGCTACATTTGTCAAACCAAGACTCAAGGTCCTGGCGTCAGGGAGAACCAGGTTTGATCAGAGGAATAGTCCAAATATGGTCTGTGTCTGGTTGACAATACTGAGGAGCCATCCTTTCTTTTCTTGGTCCATATGTACAGATTCTTAGCAATCTCCCATAAATGGGAGACCAAACTTAAAAAGAAACAGAGGTGTTAACATAACACAGCATAACTACCATTTCCCTTACTGCCAAATAATCAATAAAGTGGTCATTGTAATATGTATATATGTATATATATTAATATATATATATAGTAATATATATTGTAATATATATTGTAATATATATATATATATATGTATATAAATTAGTTAAGACGTTACTGATGGTTACTGATTACAAGTTACAGGAGAACTACTTCAAAGCAGCAGAAAGGATAGAGTGAAGGAAGGTTTTTGTAAGCTCACTGGACATTTTATTGAATGTAACAACAAACAGACTACTGGGCCCGTAGACAGGACCCAGGCCAAGAACTTGGGAGAGGGTTTCATAGCTTTGTGTCTTGTAGCTACAGATAGAGACAAAGCTTCTATCCAGTGGTAAGATAAGAAATGGGTGGTTAAGAATTCCTGAACTTTAGGTCTTCCAGTCCAGGCACAATGCAGATCTTTTTATGCCTCTGTCTCCAATATTTTCAGTGAAGATAGGACTTTCCATCTGGTGTGACCCCCTGATCAACAACTGAGGAGAAGGTATACGTCTAGGAAGAGTGTAACTTACTCAACTCATGTCTCTTCAGCCTGAAAAATTCAGATCTGTATTTTCATCATTTGCCTATGAAAAATATAACAGATCAGGAAGTTCAAGGATGTACATAGGTAAATCTGAGTGTCGAGTCTTGTTTCCTTATTTGTTAGTCATGTAACTAGACAAATACTTGATCTTTACAAAATTCAATTCCCTTATATATAATATTGAGCTGAAAATATCAGCTATGCATTAGTAATCTAAAAGGATACTGGTTGGAACTTTTCCTCTTGCCCCAAAGTAAGGTCATAAAAGGTGTGAAGAAATTCACAGCTTGGCATAGTGATTCTCAAATTAAAGGTAATCACTAGAAAAAAAAATAAATGATTGAAATGCTATTTAGAAAAACCACCCACATCACACATTGTAGATGATTAAAAGACAGTTGGTGCTTATTTCATGCTTATGTGAACTGGATTGTTAATCACCTAAGTAATTAAAAAGACAACAGTATATTATATTTTTATGGCAGCATGATGAGGAGGTTATAATAATCCATATTACAGAGAAGGAAACTGAGGCACAGAACTGATGTGCTTACTTACCAAAAGCCACACAGTGGGCAAGCAGAGCCATGACTGTCACAAATCTCTCCTCTATTACTGAAGCTGCACTGGAACCTTGACTTCTTCCTAACACTAATTAAATAGTACTTTAATCCCTAAACCAGGGAGACTATTAACTTCTTGGTAGGAAGGAATCACTGGACATTCCTCACTGAGGATCTGGGAGAGGGAGACTATTTCTCTGTGCTTCATTAGTCCACATAGATCCCTGGTGCCACTGGCCTCAAGGTCAGAAGTCTGCTTTCTGGTGTTGGCATTATTTACATGGTCCTCTTTGGCGCCTTAAAATTTAAGGCAGTGACAAGACATAGACACTTGTGCAAAGATGGCACCCAGCCTTAGTGGATAAACAATGGCTTTCTGATTGGCTAAGAGATCTGCTCAGTGGAAAGAAACCCATACCTAGAACTAGGAGCCAGGTCAGAATCCTATAGAGTCCAAGATTATGGTCTCCAACAACAAGCTCCCATTAGTCTTTGGCCAAATGAGGGGCTATGTCCATCAAAATCTCTCCAGATTAACAATTCTTATCCCACTTAACCTATACTGACCTTACTTCATTCTCTGTTGGAGAATCTGTTTTTCTTTTTTAGAAGGTAGCAAGACTCTAGGACAACCAAAATCTATCACCAAGACAAGAAAGGATAGCTGATTCCCTGGCAGGAGATGAACCAACCCTGACACATCAGGTGTAACCACAAAGGAATTGGCTAGATGAGCAAGAGTGCTGTTTCCATGGTGAACCTGACAGCCTGACCAGGGTGAAGGAGACAGACACTGGGGATGCTCAACATACCCTGGGGGCATATTCAGAGGCATTGCCCCTCTAAAATGACTGCCATAATCTCACAACTCATAACCCACAACCCCATGAGGAATACCGGCAATCCTGCTGAGGAGGGCCCTCGGTGGAATAAGGGGAGGAAGGAGGGAAATGATGGTACCAACACATGATGTGCCCATACAAAGTTTCCACTCAATACAAAGAAAAAATGAGGCAGGGCTGGAGAGATGGCTTCGCAGCTAAGCACTTGCCTGTGAGGCCTAAGGACCCAGGATCGAGGCTTGATTCCCCAGGACCCAGGTTAGCCAGATGCACAAGGGGGTGCACGTATGTACAGTTCGTTTGCAGTGGCTGGAGGCCCTGGCCCGCCCATTCTCTCGCGTGCGTGCACACTCTCTCGCTCTCTCTCTGCCTCTTTCTCTGTCACTCTCAAATAAATAAATAAATAAATAAATAGGCAAAGATAAAGTACAAGTTTTACCTTCTGTGCTTCAGGTGAAAGTCTAGATAGTGCTGCATATGAAGGCTCTGCAAAGTGTGAAAGGCCAACTGTACAGAGCCCCGGGATGAGGCTTCTGGATGAGACCCTGGATGGAGGCCCTAGTCCCTAGATATGGGACCTGGATGGATTCTCTGAAGGGAACCTCTGAACCCTACTTACCATGGCTACCACACTCCATCACCGTTGAAGTGGGCTGCTGTATTCACTGCACCCTGCAAGTAGAGTAAAATCCTGGCACACACCTTCAATTGCAGCATTCAGGAGGCTGAGGTAGGAGGATGGCTGTAAATTTGAGGGCATCTGGAAACTACATAGTGAATGCCAAGTCAGCCTGGGCTAGAGAAAAACAGTACCTTGAAAAAAAAACCCACAAAAGGGGGCTGAAGAGATTGCTTAGTGGTTAGGCATTTGCCTGTAAAGCCAAAGGACACTGGTTCGATTCTCAAGGACCCATGTAAGCCAGGTGCATAAGGGAGCACATGTGTTTGGAGTTAGTTTGCAGTGGCTAAAGGACCGGGTGTGTCCATTCTCTCTCTCTCTCTTTCTCTCTTTGCTTCTTTCTCTCTCTCAAACATATAAATATATAAATAAATAAAATATCTTTAAAGAAAACCTACAAAAGTACTCATTCACTTTGTCTCTCCCTTACATACATGTGTGCCCGCACACACATGCACATACACATTTATAGGTGTGAATCTGAGATTCCAAATAACAAGTATGAACTCTGTTGTTTTGTTTTGTTTGTTTATTTGCTTTTGCTTTTTTTTTTTGAGGTAGAGTCTTGCTCTAGCCCAGGCTTACCTGGAATTCACTATGTAGTCTCAGGGTGGCCTTGAACTCACATCGATCCTCCTACCTCTGCCTCTCTAGTGCTGAGATTAAAAGTGTGTGCCACCATGCACAGCTGAACTCTTTCTAAAAACCTACCTCATTGCCTCATGCCTTCCAGTTCCCATCACAGTTGTCCATCAAACCAGATTCCTTCCAGCGGAGGGGAAAGGAGGGCAGGGAGAAGAGCCATTAAGCTAGTCCTCAGGAGGATCAATACTTGCAGAAAATTGTAGTAAAGTAACCAGCTGAGCTTGGTTTAAAGTCTGGCCCTTCCTTCCCTGAAGGGTGTGGAGTTGGAGCCCAGCAGTTTGCTGTGGATAAAAGCTTTGTAGTTGGTCAGTGGGCTGGATAACGAGTCAATGGAAACTGAAGGAGTGGGGAGTCTAGCAAGGCTGATAGCCTCAGAAGCTGTGTTGGGTCACTCTAGCCCTGCTTTTAGCCACTAGAAATACACTATGGTTAATTCCAATAAAACCAGGAGATGCACAGGCTTACTGGCATGCTAGAGTGCCCTGGCAGCTTCTTGTTTGTAATAGAGGCTGGGCTCTCGTATAAATTCACAGAAATGGTTTAGCTGTACACTCTCCTTTCTATGAGACTGCCCAGAAAAACAATGTTACCTCAAACAACCATGTCCTCACCTGATAGGAACAGCACTCTGCCTTAATTCAGAAGAAGGTAGAAGGAAAGCTGAAGGCTTCTTAGCATTCAAGGTTCGTTTTCAAGTTGTTCATACAATCTGAATTAGTCCTCAGGCTTCATGGTTTTAATTGTGCATTTACCTTTGCTGTTAATCAAGTCTGTCTTAGCTTAACTTCACTAAGTTTCATCTAACAAGAGTTATGGAAAAATATCTCAGTGTCTGTCCCAGCACAGTGACCCGTGGTTCAGAAAGCAGTGCTGAAGGCTTTGTCTATTCTGTTCAACAATATTCCCTAGCCTGTGTTTCAAGTTACACCTTCAAGGATTTGTGTGCAGGAAAAGTTATATTATTTTCTTTATAATCAGTGTTCCTATCTCTAATGATGAAGGACTCATGTCCTCTTTCTCTGGCTGGGCTGCTAGCAAAGCCAGAACAATGATTGGATTGGTATTGAATCTTTTATGAGCCTTATGCTTAGTATATTTCCCTTTTCCTTTCTTTGAGTTCTTGGTTTTTAAAAAAATTTATTTACTCTGTCTGACCTTAGGCTGTTTGGTATCTAAAGTTAGCCATAATATACATGAAAAAAATGATCCACATAACACACACACAGAGCCAGTCCTCAAAACCAGAACACCTGACTCCCAGAGGAGGGTTTCACCATCTCCACACTGCCTATCTGGTTCTGGCAGAGGATTCTTGGGAGGATCACTACGGAGGGCAGAGGAACTTAGAACACGTGACCTCCTTACCATGCCCTCACCAGTCTGGTCAGCAGGAAATACAAGTCTTTTCTGTAAGTTTCTGGCCATGACCTATCATATACCCTAGCAGTTTGTGCTTGAGGGAACTTTTAAAAATATTTTTATTTATTTATTTATTTAAGAGAGGGACAGAGACAGAGAGAGAGAAAAAAAGAGAGAGATAAAGAGAATGGGTGTGCCAGGGCTTCCAGCCACTGCAAACAAACTCCAGATGCATGCACCGCCTTGTGCATCTGGCTTACATGGGTACTGAGGAATTGAACCGAGGTCCTCTGGCTTTGCAGGCAAGCGCCTTAACCGCTTAGAGCATCTCTCCAGCCCAGGAACTTTTAATTACAAGAAATTTACAAGTATATTTGGAAAGGAAGGTAGGGCAGTTGTTCTCCGATTAGATACCACCTGGTTTTAATCATCTTCCTGGCAGTCAGTCCCCTAGGGCTGCTGGCACTGGTACAAATAATGACAAGAGCAAGGAATTACAAAAGGACCTTTGGGTCTGACCACACCTCCCAGTTGGACTGACAGCCATACTAAACCCTAAGTTCCCGCTGTGCACAGCCCTTTCAGATCTTCATATCTTACTTGCATTGGTGTCCTATTGCTTTAAGTCAGCCAGAACGGAGGAGTGAAGCAGAGCTGGTTATTTCATCTGCAGCTACTGACAGAACTGCAGGCATGTTCAGCTGTGTGCTGGGGAGCACCATGTCCTTGGCTGGCCTTCCAGAAAAGGAGTCTTCATATGAGTGTGTATGTCTAAGAATGTTTCTATGTACATGTGAGTGGTGGAATGCATGTGAAGGAGAGTTGCAATAAATAAGTACATGAGGACAAGCGAGTGTTCAGGTATATGTGTATGTTTGCATGAGGTATTGTGTGCTTTGGTGGCATATTGGAGAGAATGAATGAAAGTGTGCCTGAGTGAGCATATGAATATGGTTGTGTACCTGAGTGTAAACGCATATGTAAATATGTGTCTACCTATGGGTGCTCATGAGTCTGAGTGGAATTTTCATGTGTGTGTGTGAATACGTGTCAGTGTGTGTGACTGTGTGAGTACTCAAGCTTCTGAATGTGTGGGGGTGCCCATGTGTGTGAATGTGGGCATAAGTGTTTGCTGTGGTCACTAGTTGTGTTGAGAGGAAGGACGGACAATGAAAGGAACAAACCAGAACAAACCTTGCTGGGCTTTGTCTTGAATTGACAGAGATGATGCACACAGTTGAACCAATGGTTGTCAACAGACCTCTCCATCTCCTTCACACACCTAAAAGTGCTTTAAAAAAGTCTGTTAGAAAGAAGGAAAACCGAAAATCAGGGTTCCTGGAAAGCAAGACAACCGAGTCATTTTCTCTGGAAGTTTCCCACAGGCTTGGGCAATGGCCTGCAGTCAGCTCCCCAACCATCGCCTACTGCACCTGTCCTGAACTTCCCTGTGGGATTCTGGAGCTGGAAGTCTCTTAGGCAGCAGCAGAGACAATACTGTCGTAGCAATGGCTGTTTGAGGTGAGTCCTATGGAGGTTCTGGATCCTTGGTTTTCTGAAAGCATAGAACAAATCAAGTGCAAAAGGCAGGCCAAACTCTAGAATTTTCACTGCACATTAGAAGGCATTTTCCTCAGTGTCCTTAGAAACACTGGTTCTCTCATTTTGTCTGACTTTTATGATAATCCTTCCCTTCTTATCCTTCAAATATCATGTACCTCATGACTGGATTATTCATGCTGGGTTTTAATTAGGGTCCTTTCCCACTTCATTTAGAAATCTCTGCTCTTACACAACCTTACAACTGCAATACATTATTCTCTTGTGTTGAGATATTTCATAGTTCAGTTAAAGCTTAGTGAAGCTGCCACTCTTTCGCCCTCTCCACAGCTGGGACAGGTACTCCAAATGTACCCAGGACTATGATTTTGTATTCTTCACTGTCATCTCTACTTTCTGAGGATGAAGGTCAAAGATCTGAACTCTGTGTTTTCACCCTTGGTACTGGGTGAAGACATGATGTTTTGAGCCTTATTTCCAGAAAAGAGTTTGGCAGGTGTTCCAGATCACTGGATCATGTGGACTTGGATCACAGATGCCTTCACTTCCCACACACTCCAGGCAAGGCCCCTCTCTCATAGGGCAAGATTCACTCTCCACTTCCAGAGAGACCTTATAACCACCACCATTCCCTCACTAGGCACTGCAAAGCTTCTTTACTTTCACTTCAAATACCATCATTCTCTCACTGGGTATTAAATCTTGCGACTTCAAGAAACAAATATTTCCAGTGTCCTCTTGAATCTGACCCATTCTTCAGCCATTATAATCCAATAGGCACCTTGTTTCTTTATATATATTTGCCAGAATCAAAACTAGACTAATTTAATAAAAATGTATTCTATTCATTTATTCATTCAACCAATACACATTATTTCCTGTATCCTTATCTACAAGGTAGATGCTGTAACAGCACAATGGCACTTAAATTACATCTATGGTTCTCCAGGTCTCCTTCTAAATATTCTACATAGAATACTTTACATGGAAACCTTTTGAGTGTACAACTTGTGAGGCAGTACATACATAAGTTATCAGCTATCATATATTGGTGCCTTTTGCACTTTATAGCATATTAGCTTTGCATGTAGTTGTACAATTTTAAAAGTGCAGTGAGTTTATTAAACCAATTTTATAGTATAAAAGCCAAGTTATAGTGATGCGAACAATCCACTCATTGCAGGGTAGGTTTTAGTGTGGCCATTGAAAACTAGTAGTCTGTATTCAGAATCATTAAGACTAACTTTTACCCACCATCCCTCCATGGACACTTAGGCAGTTCTTAGCAACATTATTTTATGAGGTAAAACAAAACACAAGGCTCAGGAAAGTTAAGGGATATGTGAGAAAATATAGCTGTAAAATTTCTAGACAAGTTTAAATTAAGAATATGTTGATTTCTAAAGCCAAAATAGAATGGTTCTACTTTTAAATTATTGTTCTTTCCAGTGAGAAGACAGTGGTGTTCCAGAGGTAAAAGTCTTGATCTTGTCACTGTCCAGCAGTTGGTTAAGTTCCTTCTCTTTGGACCTTATTTAGCTCACTAGCCAAATTAAGGGATTTGGCTACAGCAATATTTCTCAGTTTTAGGTATATATTAGAATAACCAGAAAATTAAAAATATACCTATCTGGATTTATACCTAAATATTGACTTAACTGGGCTGTTGATGGGTTCAGATATTCATGTTTCTTTCTGTAGCTCCTCAGGAATTTAAGAGAGAGTTAATGGAGAATCCTGCATCTTCTACAATCACTCCTTTAGGAAGTTTGCTTCTGTTATTTCAACCATTTCAATATCTCTTTAGTTCAAGTCACTTCAAGTAGTCAGGATAAGCTAGGTTGTGCTACAGTAACAAGGAGCTCTGACATCTCAGTGTCTAAGTTCTGTTTCTCACTCACTGTAGCTCAGCTGAAGCTACACTATGTATTTCTTTCTCTCTGGATCAAGGTAGACACAACAACTTCTACCTGGAAATAGCTAGCTTATGGAAAAATCTTAAATCTGCTTCTTTTTCAAAGTGAAATTGTTAATTACTCCCATTCACCTCTCATTGGCTAAATGCATAATATGACCTAGAATGAACTCAACAAGAGTGGATAGAATAATACACACTCAATGGTTTATTTTTTGAGAAATAATGAGTCCATTGTAGGAAGTTATTCCTTTTCAGATCAGCACCACTCTCTGAAGAGTCTGATCCTTCTTATGTCTCTTCACTACAGTTTGAATTTCTATAGCACTTGGTTGAATTTTTGTGAGTTACTTTCCTGCCCTATACAAAATAATAGAGTTGTGTTTGCTCATCTTTGAGTCCCTCATGCAGTAAGCAGATTTATAGAGATACATGGTGAACCTAAATAAATACTTCTGAAATGCAATTGTCCAATAAAAGGGATCTATTTTGGCATTGACCTGCCTGAATGGGATTCTTATTGGTGAAGTTTCATCACTGAGTTCCTGTCTATGAACATTTACTGGATACTTACAGCAGCACAGAAGTTAGTGTCATGCAGTGGAATTCTGACTTTGAAGTCAGACAGATTTGAGATCAATTCCCAATTCAGTCACATACCAGTCCTTTTCCTACTGATGACATAGAGATTTTTAGCAGACTTAGGAGGTAGTTCCATTATTTACAAGAGGTAATGTTTTTAAAGTATATTCCTGAAATATTGTAGCCCATCTAAATGTTAGATTATTACTTGAGTTGTCAATTTCTTATATGTACATACTTAATGTTTCTTTCATTTTCAGATCAAGTGTACCCTTTCCTGTCTTCTTTTCTCAAACACACGAGCTCCACCAATGCTCACTTGTAACTTATGATGATCTACCATGACAGTTGCCGAGGTTCTCCAGCAAGATGCTTGATAGTTGTGGTGGTTTGAATAGAATAGATGGCCCCCCATATATTCAGTTGCTTATTTGTTTATAGTTTGCATCTTTAGACACCTGGCTGGAGGCAATGTCACTGGGTGGATCTTAAGGTGTGGTGGTGGGTTCCAGGTTTCAATCTAAAGATATGCAAAGTGTGCCTAGCTGGAGTTCCTGAAATGTGCTGTGTGGCTTTTGGCTTTTGGCTGTGCTTCTCTCTGTCTGCTTGGGCCTGTGAAGGCAGGCCAGTTTCTTCTGCCATTATGGAACTTCCCCTGGATCTTTAAGCTTCAATAAATATCCCTTCCTCCATAACTGTGCTTGGTCTGGAAGTTTATCTCAGCGAACCTGAATCTGTCTGATACAATAGTGTACTTCTCTGCATTTAGAGCTTTCATGTACAACAGCTAGAGCTGATGCAGAGAATTAGCCACTTGTCCTCATCAAGGCCATTCCCCCATCTACTGGTCCTCCATTGCCTGCAGCAGCTCATCAAAGCTCCACACCACAGACAATGTGATATGATTGAATGCAAGAATTTGGGAGTCTGACACATGTTGGATCAAATTTTGACTTTTTATTAGCAAGTGCAGTATTGAATAAATTTACTAACTTCAACCATACAATTTTTCAGAATTCACACATTTAATTAAATGTCCCCATATAGGGACATGAACCCTTTATATAAAGCTGGGATCTAAAGGATTCTGCTTCCTGTCCATTACCCCGGCTGTTATATTCTAGCATTATTCCTCCTAATACCTGTGCCATGTTCTCAGAGCGTTACAATGACATTATATCTGTATATGTTACATTGTATGTAAAGAGTTCTTGGTCACTATTTAATCTTCCCCCTCACCCCATGCATGAAGTGATTATTGTTCCTTAAGTTAAAGATAATACAGAGCTCTCAAGGGTAGCTGGACTATTATGGCTGTTTAGAATGGAGCTTGCGGTGAAGTTGCTGACATAAAAATAATACCTTTTAGCATACAATCACACAGTGGTGTACACAAGTTACTTAGCCTTTTGTGGTCTCAATTTCAACATCTATAAAATGAAGATAGTGGTGGGAATTACAGGAATTATATGACAGTTCTTGTAAATGTCACCTAGTATAACTTAAACTGAAGTTGGGAAGACATGAATTTTAATCATCCTGCTAATGCTGGAATTTAATCTCAGGAAGTTTCAGATTCCTGGTTTATAAAATAAAGGTAGAAATATTTATCTCATGGAGCACAGTGGGGAGTGAGAACAAACATAAATGTTAAGAAAATTTTCCAGAACACTTCCTGGCACATAGCAGATGCTCATAAAAGTCAGTCATTGTAAAAGCCCAGCACAGGGGAGACAACAATAGGAGTATCCCCATGGCTTATTGGCTAGCTAGTATAGCCAAATTGGTGAGTTCTGGGTTCAGTGAGAGTCCCTAACTCAAAAACTATGATGGAAAGCAATTGAGGAAGACATCTGAAATGGACCTCTCGCCTCCACATATATATGCATCCATGTATATACCTATACCTGCATGAAATTGCAACACACAAATGCAGCCCCCCCCCAACACACATTCAGGTCATTCTTAACTCTAAACCCATGGGAATACAAGCTCTGTTTGTGTTAACGCATAGAACTCTCCCTTCTCTAGCAATGCAAGGGATTCCTAGATGGAATGGGGATCAATGTAAATAGAGGCCTATAGAGTGCTCATCCAAAGGGCTAACTATAGAGTTCCCAGAACACCTTTGTACACTCTTGAGTCACATTATAGGAAGTTTCTTCTTCTACAATAAGAAAAATTATTGTAACATGTTTCGGGCTTATGTATACTCCACTTTCTTTTTTTTTCCCACTTTCTATTATAACTTCCGGTGAACCTTCTGCCTGTGGGCTCCATCCTTCATAATGTGGCTATGTGCTACAACTCCTTTACAGAGATCCCTAAGCTGAGCCTAAACTTCATTCCATCACACACCTGCCCAGAGCCTTCTATCTACAAGTATTGATACTTGTTTGTGTGTTGGCTTCACATTTTTTATATCTGTAATGATTTTTAATAACACTTTTCGTTCTACAACATCTAAAAGGGCTCAATAGCTCCAAATGAACCAGAGAGCTATATTTTCCCCTTCATTTTCTTCAAATTGTTTTCAAAAGCATCAACAAAAAAAAGGAAGCCCTGGAGCCTCCATCCTCATTTATTTTACTGCCTGGTAGAATTTAAGGTGATGTACTGAAAATGTCAAAAGTGAACAGACTGTAAATAGTGTTTCAATCCTATGGGCATGAGACAGACTCTGTAAGAAAGGAATCATCACAATGTTAGGAACTGACCTCATTGATTTTTTTTCTTGTTGTTTGTATTTATTTCTTTGTTATATTTTCTTTATTTGTTTGCATGTATATGTGGAGTGGTGCATGAGTATGCATGGTGTGTGCAGTGCCTGCACATGTATGTTCCCATGGGTTACTCTATGTGCTTACCTATGGGGCGAGCGAGGGGGTTGTCAGGTGTCTTGTTTCATCATTTATCCACCTGTTATTTTCTAAGCTGGTCTTTTACGGAGCCCAGAGCTTGTCATTTTTTTCACAAGCTCTGGGGATTCTCCAGGTTTCTGCTCCCCTGTGTGACTGGAGTTACAGATGTTCCTGCCCATTCTCAGCTGTTAGTGTGGTTTCTGCGGATAGAACTCAAGCAGTCTCTCAGGCTAACTAGGGCTCTCATGCTTACACAAGATCTGCTCTGAACCACTGAGCCATCTCTTCAGCCTTTTTTTAAAAAAATTATCATTAATTTTTTGCACACTGTTTTAAGCCCTCACATAAAAAGTGATGGGTTTTACAAGCTGGGCCCAGTGCAGCTACTGGAGTGGGAAGACAATCTTGTTTCTACAACTTGAGACAGAAGCACCAGTGCAGAAGCCTCACCACGTCCTGTTCCCCTTCTTCCAGGGAGTGATGCCCCATCTCCTCAAGCTATGCTCTTTGGATTGGTCAGTCCTTGTCAGGAAGACTGCCTCCTAACTACTAGCAATATGCTACCCTATGCCTAAAAATCCGGTAACCCCAACTCTTGCAAAGACAGCATGAATGTTTTGTAAGACTGATATCAGCAACATTCCAGGATGCTACTGTGGTCTCCTTTGTCCTTGAAGTCTCAGCCACCTCCTGTCACTTTTGAGTCTGGGCCGGACCACGGTTCCTTCTCACCTCCTGTTCTAAGCTCTCGTCTCTTGCTCATTATCCACCAGCTGTGGCCCAGCTGCTGTATCTGTCACTGGAGGGGGTGTTATACACCTGGCATCTGCTCTCATTCCTTCTGCCTGAAATATGGTACATTAAGCCTTCAGGATTTTTGTTTTGAAAGCAGCTCTAAAAATGTCAAGTATTATTCACTGTTTGAGATTAAAGTTGGAAACCAAAAAGTTTGGGAAGATAGATGATTAAGTAAGATTTGTAGGGTTTTTTTTCTTTTTTTTTTTTTTGTCTAAGCCTTTTCTCTTTTTTCTCACTTTGTTCTCTCCTTTTCTTATGCCACTTTAAGTTGGGTTTCCAGACAAGCACCCAAAGAACTGAAATGATCAACCCCAACCCCATAAACGTGTAAACTGACACAAGTCTGTAAGCACTAAGCAATTTGAAAGAAAACCAAGATTATTGTTAGTACTCACTTCCACGATAATTTTATAGCTAAGAAAGAGATATAAGCAAAAGTGGCTTATTATTCTGGAAATGCACTCAGTCTTGTATAATTAAAAATAACTTATCCAGTGCAAATATAGTCTTCTGACCAAGAAACCATTCTGTTTCCTTCGAGGAAGCAGAGGGTGCCAGCACATGAGTAACCATCCTTTTACAACAGTATTTTAACTTGCTGCTTGCTTTTAAGCTCATTCTCATTTTCAGGATGACTGGTTGACCATAGATGCAAGTCTTATCAGGTAATTTTCTAACTATTTGGTTAAAAGTCTTACAAGATATCAAAAGGGGGGGGGACCAACCCATTCATGTATAAAAAAATTCTCAATGAATTCATCCTACTAATATTCTTTTTTTCTAAGCTATTAACTTATTTATCTTTATTTTGAATATCATGTTCAGGTAACGATGTATATCTCAGATAGAACGTTTTCATTAGCATAGTTGCTTAACAATACATTGTTAAATAAAACATTTTAACTTCTGGAAGAGTCTTGTCAGTGTATATTTCTCCAAGGTAATATTGTCATTCATTACTTTCTGGGACATCAGATGTAGAAGACAGTATTTTTGCTTTTGGTGTTTGACCTTCCTTAGAACATATACAAATAGCCAAACCCAAACACGTGGCAATATTAGCAAGTGAAACTTTAAACAGTGAAAAATATCACATGAGCACCAGGTTACTCAGGTTATTTAGCCAAGTACTACCCATCCAATCAAGACTTTCCCCCTGAATTCTTTTAGCTAACCTCTTGGGAGCATATTAGTATATTCCAAGGGAACACTTGCTGGTAAGCTGGAATTACTGACTTTCTACTAACTTCTGAACATATTTTCAAAACTGGTTTCAAAAGAAGCCATACTCTAAGGTGGTTTCAAGTCTGATTCATAGGGAACAAAAAGCTTATCTTTCATAGGCTTGCATATCATTCTAGTTTTCTGTTGCTGATATAACAAACTATTACAAACATGGTATGGTGGTTTGAATGGATGTCCACCAATACATTCCGGAATTAAAGCATGTAATTTAGATCTCCAGCTACCTGGCTGGAGGAGTTGTCACTGTGGGTATATCCTAGGGCCCAGCCCTAAGGTATGTTTGAGGAATTCCAGTCTAAAGATACACAAAGTGCTTGATCTTTGCCTGGAGCTCCTGGTGTACTTACTCGTGGTTGTGGCAGTTGCTTTCCTCTCTCTGTGTGTGGCTTTGGTAAAAGGAACCAACTTCACCATTATGGAACTTCTCCTCTATCTTTAAGCTTCAATAAATCCCTTCCTCCATAACTGTGTCTGGTTTGGAAGTTCATTCTGGCAACCTGAAGCTGTCTACTGCAAAATTGGTACCAAGAGTAGGGTGTTACTAAGCTGATGTGGGTTTTGGTCTTTTGAAACTTCTTTGTTTGCAGCTGAAAACACCTTCTGGGGCAGTAAGAAAAGTATTATGGACTTTTATGCTGAGAGCTTTAAAATGCTAAGTACAAAGAGAATTTTATTTGGAGAGTTTTCATATAAATTTTCTCAGGGGAAGGAAAGACTGAGGACTTTGTTGGAACTGGACTACCATCATAAGGGTTGACTGCTTTCTCCTGCCCTTGCCTAGACAGTTTGATCAAGGTTAAATTTGTAATGGACTGATGTGCTTGTCTAAATATATGGGACTGAGAAATTTAAGATTTAACATTAGAAAAACTCAAAAAAGTTTAAAATTTACTGGTACAGTATTGCAGTCAGGTTCACATTGCTGGATGAGATCACCCAACCAAGAGCAGATTGTGGGATAAAAAAGGTTTATTTTGGCTTACAGACTTGAGGGGAAGCTCCACGATGGTAGGAGAAAATGATGGCATGAGAGGGTGGACATCACCTCCTGAGCAACATCAGATGGACAATAGAAACAGGAGAGTGTGCAAAACCCTGGCAAGGGGAAGCTGACTATAACAACCATAAGACCACCCCCAACAATACACCACTTCCAGGAGGCATTAATTTTCAAATCTCCATCATCTGGGAACCTAGCATTCAGAATACCTAAATTTATGGGAGACACCTGAATCAAACCACCACACAAAGAGACTGGTTTTAGGTTACTGAAGCTGCTATTAGCAAACACATTAGCAACCTTAAGGAAGATGGACTAATTGCTTTACGTTAAAACAATGGAGAGAATGCTTGAGGTGATCCTATCACAGAAAGAGTGAATGGTAGGAATGCACTCTTTTGAAAGGAGATCTGAAAAGAAGGAACCTACTCTTCAGAGTCCTTGAATTAAAAATATGGCAGTGTCCTGCACACCTGGGATTGACTTCAGAAGGCTGAAAAATGTGTGGCATGGTCATGAAGTGCACACAGTTCCAGGAGCTGCTGCTGAGACATGACATGAAGCAAGGTGTGATGACCCTGAGGAAGATGCTGATGAAGCCTTTAAAAGATGGACCGTGCTTTGCATGGAGACCAGAAGATGTTTTGGATATACAAGGACAGTACATGGGCTACTATGGGGCTCAGTTAGCTTGGGTTGGACATTTTCCCTGGCAATTCAGCCCAGCTATAGGGGCAGAACTGGAATATATGGAGACTATCAGTCACTGATTATGAGATCAGATTTGAACTACAGATGTTTGATGTTGACTTGATGGTTATTGAGTTGTCATTGGTCCAGTCTCTCTTAGTTTTATAACAGTTGGAAGTGTTTTCTCTGTGTCTTTATATGTTGAAAGTATATGACTTGTTTGATTTTTATAGGACTCACAGTTAAGAGGCAATCTTAAATCTCAGATGAGATTTAGGACCTTAGAACTATCTTAAGATGGTAAGGACTGCAGGGACCTTTGAAATTGGACTGAATATAATTTTCAATGTGAGATGGTAATGAATCTATTGGGGGCCAGGTGCAGAATTTAGTAGTTTGAATGGATATCCCCCAATACATTCAGACATTTATTAAAGGTAATAATTTAGATCTCCAGCTACCTGGCTACAAGAGGTGTCACAGTGGGTGGATCCCAGGGTCCAGCCCTAAGGTGTGTTTGGGGAATTCCAGTCTAAAAATATATGAAATGCTTGAGCTTTGCCTGGAGCTCCTGTTGTGCTTATTGTGCTGCTGGTGGTTGCTTTCCTCTGTGTGTGTGTGGGCTTGGTAAAGAGGGCTAACTTATTTCACCATTACGGAACTTCCCCTCTCTATATATAAACTTCAATAGTGCCCTTCCTCTATAACTGCCTGGTTTAGAAGTTCACCCCAGTGAACTGAAGCTGTCTACTACACATGGTTTATTATGTTACAATTCTGGAAGTAAGTTCAAGGTGGGACTCACTGCACTAAAATAAATGATTCCATAGTGCTTTGACCATGCTGGAAGCTATAGGGGAGACTATGTCTCCTCCCTTCACCCTGCTTTAAGGAGCCACTTGCATTCCTTAGCTGCGGTTTCATTATTCTGTCTTCCAGCTCAGCAGTATAGGGCCAAGTCCTTTTGTACACTGCTATCTGTCTAGTTCTTTCCTCTTCTTCTTACTGCCACTTTTAAGACCTCTTGTGATTTTAGGATTATTGTACTACCAGGATGAACCAGGTAAGCTTACTGTCTTAAAGTCAAATAAATAGCAATCTCAGTTCCATCAGTAATTTTCCTCTTTGTCATGTGAGATGACCTACAGATCCTACATATGGGGATATGGACAACTATAAGGATCAATATTCTGCATGTGTGTGTGTGTGTGTGTGTGTGTGTGTGTGTGTGTGTGTGTATAATAGACATGTGAGGCTTTAAGTTGGTATAACAGTTTGAAAAGTACATCAATTTTTCAGTAAAATAGGGCTTTCACTGGATTAACACAGAGAATAAACAGAGGTTTGAGTGGTTATGAAGTCTTGGATGCCACTGGGTACTGTTGAAAATTTATAAATAGCACCAAGCAACAATTTGAGGACTAGAGCCATCCCATCAGCCCTAGATGGATCAACTATGGACTTGGGTGCAAGTGAGAGAGAATGATCCTCTATTTTATTTATTCCACTGAATTTTGAAGTCTCTTTGGTACACCTACAAAAAGTGACACTTAAAAATGTAAAGTGAAGTACTAAAGAAGCATCTTCATTAAGAACATGTTCTTTCCTCTAGTGTTAAATCAGTCATTGCCTAGGCATTTGCTGGAAAATAACCCAAAAGCGTATTTGAATTATCTATGAATTTCTACTCACCTTATTTGCCTTGGTCAAGCATACGTTATTCACAGAAAGAAAGCCCACTTTCTCAGCATGCCTTCAAATGAAAAGAGGTTATGAGAGCCACTGTTTCCTCCCTGCGGTGTCCTCTTTGCAAAGATGGAATGATGAGGAGTTTTACCTTTTCCTCCTGTTCACCTGCTTTTTCAGCTTGGCTCATTTCAATGCTCACGCTGGGAGGAAAGTTGTCTTGTGTGTGGGTGACCAGAGTGAGATGAGAACTGGATGTATGGTCTAATGTTACAGGAAATGGTTGTTCATATAGCCCCATTGGTACTTAAGGGATTACAAAATGAAGCGTTAAATTCAAATTTTCTGATTTACTATTTCTTCCAGAAAAGGAACTTCAGAAAACACAGGTGCACAGTTTACCGAGTTGGTGGTTTTCTTTATAGTTTATTTCTGTAGAAATAAATCTTGACATTCTCTCCCAGGCTCCAAAGTGTTGTCTCTCAAAGAGACCCTTGGGGTGATGTGTGTTTTAGAAACCTAGGACAAGTGTTTGCTTTGAGGCAGGATCCACCTTTGGTGACATTCACTTCTGGTTTTCTTCCTCTCTCACTAGTTGGTATTTTCCAGACTTTTCTCTGGCTCCTTCTTTTCTTTTTACTCCTAAATGCTCACTCCTTCTGGATTGGACTCATGCCTCCTTCTTTTAACTATAAATTGTCCTCTAGTGTAAGTATCCAGTGATACCCCTATTTTCACCCTTGGATTACCCCAGTAACCCCATTTCCAGGTGCTTACATAACTTACATTTCCAGGTGCTTAGTTAAGAAAATGATTTAATATGTCCTTATCCTCAATATATAAATGCTCAAATACAGTAGAAGTACATTTATCATGTAGAATTAAAAAGGTTTCCTGACCAACTGGGAGCTGTTGCCCATGTGATGTTTCAGGGACCTCAGTTTTATATCTACTATGTCCACTCAAGTCAGCGGATAAATAAAAAGCATGAACCTGTGCATAGGAGGTTTCTGCTGATGGTCCCAGAGGAGACACACATCATTGTTAATCACTTTTCAGGGCAAAATATCATACCATAGTGCTAGTGTTTCGAGGAAAGAAGAGAAAAGTGATTGAAAAATAACTGGCTAGCTCTGCCACATTCTACCTTTTTTGGCCAAAACAAAAACAAGTACAAAACAACAACAACAAAAAACCTTTCCCCTTTGCTTTATGATACAATGCACAGTTCAAAGTCTTTTATGTTTAGTTGAAATCTTCATGATCTTGGAGGGGACCTGTCAACCATATTGTACATCAGATAAATCATCCAACCCTGGAAGGTCCATGATCTTTCAGTTCTCTCTATATGTTTGTTTTGGTAACTGCTTACAAATAGCAATGTTTGCACAAGTCGTTTATTTATGATAATACTCTATGAAAAGTGACCAACAGTAATCATTTGTTGGACTTTGATAACATCTGTACCATGTCAATTTTTATCTATCAAATGATTATCAACTATATCAAAACCTTCCATTACTACTTCTTTTGTCCTACCAAGTATGCCATAATTATTTTGAGCTATTTTTCTATTTCTTTTTAAACTTTTTAAATTAATTATTTATTAGAGAAAGAGAGAAGAGAGAGAGAGAGAGAGAGAGATCCAAGGCCTTCAGCAGCTGTAAATGAACTTCAGATGTTTATGTGAGTCCAGGAGAATTGAATCTGGGTCCTTTGGCTTTGCAGGCAAGGGCCTTAACCACTAAGCAATCTCTTGAACATGCCCAGCAACTTTTATCAGCTGTTGCCTTGCCTGTAATAATGTGCCTCCTGGTCACCACTTGAAGTGTGACAGTGACTCCTCTTTGTGGTTAACATATAAGGGTTTGAGTGAAAGTCCTTCAAATAGGTTGTCTCTTACTTGGTTCATCTGATTTAATTCAACATCACAGCAAGTACAATGTGATCTTCCTTTCTTCCTTCGTTCCTTCTTTCCTTCCTTCCTTACTTCCTTCCTACCTCCCTACCTCTTTCCATCCTTTCCTTCTTCCTTCCCTCTCTTCCCCACCATTAGAATATAAAACAAAATATGTTTAATTTTATTCTAGATCCATTATGTCAATAGATAATACACAGGGCATTATAAAAGTCTAACATTATTTGTTAAGTGAATGAATAAATTCAAAAATTTCAAAGAATTTCCAGTATTGAATTTTACAAATCCAAAATGTATGAATAGACACTATTGATAATTAAATATATCCAGTTCCCCAAGTTAATACATGATTAAATGAGTAACAATCTGAGTCTGTTTGAAACATTGTCTATCTTCTCTATATACAGACTCTAAGATTATGTAAAGTGCAATTAATTCAAACTATACAGTCATTCTTAGGTACCAAGAAATACAATGTTTTATTGATTTACATTCAGTGACCAAGTGGCAGTGGTCAGTGTACACCAGATCTTCTTTTTACTCAGTCTTGTCACTCAGTGAGGTTTTATATGTATATATATGTTTCCAGATGATAACTCAGTCTTTCTTCATCTGATTCTGAGAGACATAATTTTTTGCTTTAAAACATCATTAGCTTTTGAAGATAATAAGCCAGAAGTTGGCAAACCACAGTTCATAAACTGAACCCAGCATACTTTCTGTGTTGATAAATTTTATAGGAACACAATAAGAAACATTCCTTTATATTATCCACAGCTGCCTTTTGCACTTACAGTGCAACATCTGTTAGTTGCTTCAGAGCTGGAATAATCCTTGAATCCTAAAATGTTTATTGCTTGGCCTTTTATGAAATATTTTTCAGTCACTGTAGTAAGCTATTATTTCTAAAACTTTGCTACTTAATGTTCTTACTGAATAAACACAGCTTGATATAATGTACTTTATCACTGAGAAGAAAAAAAAAGCCAAAAAACACAATACAATATAGAGCTGATGAGTGGAAACCCTGAACCAAAGACAGGAATATGAACATACAGGTAACTGGGTATCTCTCAGGATTTGGATGCTTTTGTTTTGGGTCACTAATTACTTCATAACAACTACAAAACTGTACTATTTATTGAGTATCCACAGTGACCTTGATGCCTTTTCTAACAGTGTCCTTAAAGGGATGAAAACTTTAATCTCATATATATATATGGGATTAGCCAAAGTCATGAAACAGTTTTGCTAAACTTATCTTTCAGATGAGGACAGAAAAACAGAAACCTCAGATGTTCTCAAGTTTACAGAGTTAGCACTATTACAAACTGCTATTCTTATAAATGACATTCCTCTGCTTATGGTGATAGATTGATACTTTAGTGGCCTCCTTAGGAACTAGATTTTCAAGTACTTACCTTTTGTGTAGTTTTTCTCACTTCACCCAGGATCTGGCAGTGTAGAGAGCTTTGGTGTGATGCAAATCCAAAGTAAGCGGAGATTGGGTAAACGGTTGGTCATTTTGTTTTCCTCTTTGGATCTTTAGCTCTCTGCAGACTTCCATCTCAGAACCTAGCTGCCATGCTGAGAGAAGTAGCCATGTAAAGGTCACACAGAAGAAAATGTAGATGCATGTAAGACCCCATTAAGTGCCCACATGTCTGACAACTCACTTTCTATGTGCATGAGGCATCATGTAAGTGAATTTTTTGAGTCACAGTCAACCTTTCTTATATAATGAGAGCCTACCCAAATCCTTCATTTGTCTAAAACCAAATCTTCTTTTTTTCTATGCCTAAGTCTCTAAGCATGGGGTTACCCATTTCCCAGTAATAGGTTACTAAATGTTTCTGACTTGTTTTCTCTGCATTAGAATGCTCTGTATCATGAGTATAAATGGCCAAAGATCCCATCTACAGATACTGAATTAGTCAGGATTCCACAGATAGAACAGAAAGGCTATATTAGATGAATGTATGGATAGATAGGTGACAAATAATAGGTATGCAGATAATAGACGTTAGTTAGATGATACATACTAGGTGATGATAGATAATACATATGAAAGTAGATGATAAATAGATAGGCAGGTAGATGAGTAGAGTAATTTACTCATGTGAGGAATATAAGTCTCATGATATACTGTTTGCAAGCTAGAGACCCTTGCATCCTAGGAGCATGGCCCAGGCCAAGTCCCAAAGAATCAAAACCAAGGAAGTTGATGCTGTAATTCTTAGTCTGAGGCTGAAGGCTTAAGAAATCAGGGAATACAGGCTCTGGTATGTCCTAGGGTCCAAGGTCTAAGATCCTGGGGCTGTGACATCCAAGGGCAGCAGGAGGAGAACATATTTCAGTTCTAGTAGAGAGAAGAAATGTTTTTGGACACCTTTGATTCAGCCTCCATCCTCAGCTGATAGGCTTGTACTCATCCACATTAAGGCAAACCTTCCACCCAGTCCATTGACCCACATGCCAGTTTTCACTGGAAACACCTCAACCAGACTCAGAATTAATGCATTACAAGGGCTCTTGGTATCCATTAATATAGTCAAATTGACACTTGCAATCAACCATAACAGAGGCCATCAACACCTTACCATTATAAACCTAGGAAAATAGGTTTAATCAATATTTGCTTTTATTTATTTATTTTGTTGTTTATTTATTTATTTATTTATTTATTTGAGAGTGACAGACAGAGAGAAGGAGGCAGAGAGAGAGAGAGAGAGAGAGAGAGAGAGAGAGAGAGCATGGGCGCGCTAGGGCCTCCAGCCGCTGCAAACGAACTCTAGATGTGTGGGCCCCCTTGTGCATCTGGCTAACATGGGTCCTGGGGAATCCAGCCTCGAACCGGGGTCCTTAAGCTTCACAGGCAAGTGCTTAACCACTAAGCAATATCTCCAGCCCCAGAATTTGCTTTTACATATTGTTTTAAAGGGAAATAATTTATCTCACTGACAATAAACATGTTCCTTATCTTTTTCTCCATCCCGAAGGCACAGAAAGTGCCAAAGACACCAATGCAGAAGAAACCAAGTAGGGTCCAAACCTCCCTCAATTCTGTGCTTTGGCGAAGTGGCTTAACTTTTCTGTTCATCTCTTTTCACATGCCTAACTGCAAAATATAATGATTCTACTGTTGTAAGAAAATTTAGAAGAAATGTGGATAGTTCTAGCACTGTCTGTATTTAGTACAAGGTCCTTTAAACAGCTGATATTGTCATTTTGAATGACAGCTCTTCTCTCACGTACCTTATGATCTGAAAGTTATGCTCTTCTAGAAGTTATTAGCTACTGGAATTCTATACTTTGTGGCACAGCATAGGTTTGCCTATATGAAGCTTAAATTGAAATGTGGGAGCAAAGCTTCCAAACTTTATTCCCTAGTAACAAAACTAAAAGTTGAACATACTGCAGGGATCCCTGCCATGAGAACCTCCTGGAATGGTTCGTCTTCACTGCTAACTTGATTTGATATAAATCACTTGGGGCCCATGCCTTTGAGTGTGTCTCTGAAGGCATTTCCAGATAGGTCTAACTGAACAGGGAAGGCGCCAGTTAAGTGTGGGCAACATGGTCTCATAAGCTGGGGGCTCAGATTATAAAACAAGGGAAAAATGAGAAAGGAAAGCTGAGTACCAGCATCCGTCTCTGTTTCCCAACTATCGATGCAGTGTGACTAGCTGCCTCACGTGCCTGCCACCACAGCCACAGCCACAGCCACTCTTGCAGCCCTGCCTCCTTCCCTGTCATGATGGACTCTACCTGTGATCTGGAATAAACACTTCTCCCCCTGTGTTGCTTTTTTCAGGTGTTTTGTCACAGCACCGTGAAAAGTAACTGACATACTGTCTTTGACTTCTCCCACTTCACACCATGACACCCTGGAATAAATATGAAAGTCAAATTCACAACTTCTCTTTAAAATCATTTACCCCTCAATAATTCTTCCCTGTCAATTCCATTCAGACATAATTTGCCTTTCATGATATTCAAATTATTTC
This sequence comes from Dipus sagitta, assembly GCA_036346955.1. NCBI lineage: Eukaryota > Metazoa > Chordata > Mammalia > Rodentia > Dipodidae > Dipus > Dipus sagitta. The sequence continues at coordinate 126,665,567 of CM070772.1, read as the reverse complement.
CTCACTCTTCTCCCACCGTGCAGCTGATTGATAGAATCTCGGGGCTAGTAGCCTTGGAGAGGATAAGAGGCTGTTAGAGAATAGCACGGAACTGTGGGAAGGGTCATTTAAGCATCTCAGAATAAAGGAAGACATCATCAGTGATACTGTGGGTGTTTGAAATTCCCTTTGCCCCATTTCTTTTGAAGCTTTTCAAATTTGAATGATATTCTCTCTAGTTTACCAGGGAAGAATAGAAAAGAGACAAAGCAAAAAAGTAAAACTCATCAAGCATACCCCTCACCAGGTTGCAAGGTCATGATGGATAGTATGTGACAAGAGTCACATGTCAGTTTCCTCTCTGTGATATTAACGTGCAACCTGCCAAGGAAACTTTCTTCAGGTGCTCATGCATCAGAGCACAAGGAAAATGGAGGAAATGCGTCTGATACTTTCAACAAAGAGGGGATTTTAGTTTAATTCTTATGGCAGGCAAAAAGATAACAGGAAACGACACATTAAATGTTGAAGTGTTGATGACAGCCCAGGGTGGGCCAAAGCATGTGGCCCATCTGGAGAACTTATTTGGAGACCATTAGCTGGCCTATCTACTTCTTCCTCTTGTTATTCTCACCACTTTGTGGCAGGTTTGGATCAGGGAATAGCTACCTTCATTAAGATACACCTGGTGACACCATATTTGCTTCCAAAGTGCTCATTGTTGTAAGCTTGGTTTGGGGAGAGATAGACCTCTTCCTGGAGAGTCTGTGATGAAAGGTTTAGAGGCGCTCTGAGACACAGGGGAAGGAGCTTAATGATCTTCACTACAGAGGCCCTGGAGGAAACTTCTACTTATTACTCAGGGTGGCAGAGAGTGTCCATTGACAAATCTGGGATGAAAAGTGAAAGGAAAACAACTAGGTATTGAATTCTAGTAGGCTAGAAAAGGATGAGCCTGTCATATCATAAAACATCCTTGAAAGGAGCAGTTATTGGTAGCCTTGAGCTACTATCTCTTTCAGCTTAAAAGAGAGCAGCTTACAAATTCTTATTCTGTCTAATGCACAGAATTATGAAGTTTTGCCTATTCATATTTGATTTATATCTCATTGCAGTATACTTTACGACAAATTAAACTTAGTACATATTTATAAGTAACTACTGAGTGCCTTGCACTTGGATGGTTTCAAGGAGCGTAATTATGTTGTAACTCAAATTTCTTCTAGCTTTCTGTGCGAGTCCGGAAGGGCATGTTAACATTTAAGCAGATTGTGATTCTCCTGTCTTTCCTCAGTTCTATGTCCTGATATTTTAAAGGTACTAAAAATGTAGCATCAGTCTGGGGAGGTTGCCCAATGGTTAAAGGCATGTGCTTGCTGTTGTAGTCAGTTCCACATTGCCAGGATGAGCAGCTAAACCTGATACAGTTTATGGAAGGAAGGGGTTTATTTCAAGCTTTCAGATCCATGGGAAGTCCTATTAATGGTGGGAAAAGCTGATTCTATACATCCACGTCCAAGCACAGAGAAACAGCCAGCAAAAATACAAAAAGTAGCAAGCAATGCTGGGCGTGGTGGCGCACGCCTTTAATCCCAGCACTTGGGAGGCAGAGGTAGGTGTATCGCCGTGAGTTCGAGGCCACCCTGAGACTCCATAGTGAATTCCAGGTCAGCCTGGGCTAGAGTGAGACCCTACCTTGAACCCCCCCCCCCAAAAAAAAGTAGCAAGCAGAATACCCAGAGCTCCAACCTCTCTGCATTCTTTTGGGCTGGACCCCCAATCCACCTTCAGTGACACCTCCCCCAGCCAGGCAGATGGAGACCCAAGTGTTGCAGTCAGGTTCATATTGCTGGTAGAATTCACCCAACTAAGAGCAGCTTGTGGGACAAAAGAGGTTTATTTTGGCTTACAGACTTGAGGGGAAACTCCATGATGGCAGAGGAAAGCAATGACATGAGCAGTGGGTGGACATCACCTCTTGGCCAACATAAGGTGGACATTAGCAACAGGAAAGTGTGCCAAACACTGGCGTGGGGAAACTGGTTATAACATCCATAAGCCCGGCCCCAGCAATACACCACCCAGGAGGCATTAATTCCCAGATCTCTACCAGCTGGGAACCTAGCATTCAGAACACTTGTTTATGGGGGACACCTGAATCAAACCACCACACCAAGTTACAAGCTTTAGTAAAACACCTGAATCTATGGAGACCATGCATTCAAACTACCATGCTTGAAAAGCCTAATAGCTTGGGTCCGATTCCCCAGTACCCACACAAAGCCAGATGCACAAAGCGCACATGTACCTGGAGTTCATCTGCAGTGTCAGGATGCCATGGTGTGTACATGCTGTCTCTCTCCCTCTTTCTCTCTCTCTTTCTCTCTGTCTTTCTCCCTTGCAAATAAATAAAATATATTAAAAGGTAAAAATACAAAAATAGCATTATTGAGTTTTAATTTTTTCCATTTTTAAAATTTTTTGTTTATTTGTATTCAGAGAGAGAGAGAGAGAGAGAGGGAGAAAGAGAAAGAGAGAAAAGAGTCATACAGAGAGAATGGGCATGCCAGGGCCTCTAGCCACTGCAAATGAACCAGATGCATGTGCCCCTTGTGCATCTGGTTTATGTGGGTCCTGGGGAATTGAACCTGGGTCCTTTGGCTTCACAGGCAAATACCTTAACCACTAATCCACTTCTCCAGCCACAAATTTCATTTTTTGTACCACCCCATAACCATCACCATCTTTTCTCATTGTAGAACCTGATATAGATTCTTATGGTCAGGACAAAGACATATCAGACCATTGCTGAAATCCAAGCTATGTTCAGAATCATTAGCTTCCATTAAGACCCAAGCCTCTCACACCTGGGTCTGCTTCCCTTTGATTGTGTTTCACTTGATGCTGTTCTATCACATCCTTGTAGGAATGTGCTCCTGGAAGATTCACCAACCAGACTTCCAGATGTGCTAAGACATATATAAATTGAATAGACATATCTAGGATTGATCATGCACAGAAGTTTGAGTGGGGTACACTTTGAGATCTATATAGAATCCTGTGTGGCAAGACTCTAATATGTATTTCTACATAGCCACTCTTCTCCATGAATCCACATTCCTCTCTGTTTACCTACAATCATCCTGTCTCCATCCTGCCAGCATTCATCAACCCACATGGAACTATGGCATTACCTGCCTACACTCTGTCCTGTCAAACCCCTGAACATTTGCTCTCCTCACCCATGACTGCTCTTTTCTTTATCTGATAAGCCCTAGCTTCTCCTTCTAGAACCTCTTGAAATGTTTCTTACTCTTTCATTCTTCTTGCATCACATATGCTCTCATTATTGCTTCCATGGTGTCCTGTGACCACTTTTATGTACCACTGAGCTAATTATATTCTAAGAGTATCTATTATCTCCCTTAAATTCTGAGCTCTCCCAGGGCAAAAACTGGGTTAATGTTTATGCTTGATTCCTGGCAAAGAATTTGATAAGAGTAAATATCGAGCAAATGATCAAAATTCTTAATGGAAATCAGACAGATCCTCATGTTTGCATCTAACCAAACAATGGTAAATAACACCTGAAGTTAGAAATGATAGATGCTGGAAAAGACTTGCTTCTGTCTCTCCTGGGAGCTGCAGGAAGGGACATGAATGTGGAATGTGTGTATGAACTACTGATTTCAGCCCCTTTGAAAGCCAATGTCCAGAATTTAGGGGTTTTCTTCTAACACCAAGAACAAAAGAAATGGTGAAGGGAAAATGTGAACATAGTTATCTGCACATCTGTGGTCTTGTGCTCTTTAGAGACTCTGTGAAGATGACAGAAATTCTTCTTAGCAATTGAGTATAAATAAACAGAGTGAAGTAGATGTGGAGGAATGACCACAACTGGTGAAAAACAAATCAAACAAACCACAAAAATGGTGAGTCAAAATGAAATTAGGAAAAAAAATACCTAATCCTGAGCATGATTTTAGAAGGACTAGGGTCCAGTGAAACTGTACATAGACAGTTGTCTTTGGTATGCATAGCATTTTCGTTCTAGTACCACCCACACATACAGATACTCAAACCTCTGGGTGCTCAAGCCATAACCAGCCATTCCTCTTTATGAGTTCTGAGGCCTACACATAGGGAGGGCTGGATGTTGGAGATTGTAATACCTCTTGAAAGTCTCCTTTTAATGGTAGCTGAGGTCTTGGGGAACATATGTTTTCAGGATGCAATCTGGAAGGCATGGTGTTTCTTAAGTTTAATTGGTAAAGGAAATTAAATATCTAACCTGATGTCTCCAATAGATTGACACTTGAAATCTTCACAAATACATATTCACATATTTCTTCACAATCTCCCTCTTCAAATGGTGTCATTTATATTTTTTTCAAATTTGTAGTCCTAGAATAAAAGTGTAGTTTTGATATAACATTGTTCAAGTTAATAGGGCTGTTTATGTTATGTGCCTTTTGAAAAACAGAAAAGGCAGATGCTCATTTTATGGCTGATGTTCTTGAGTTAGAATTAACAAATTCCTTTAATAATACATGGATCATAAATACTAGTCATAAAACAAATGCATGGATTCTCAACATATGCCACACATAAATTTTTGTATCTATGCAAAGACTCAATTACTTGTAAAAAATTTATTTTAACTTTTTAATGAGGAAAAATTTCAAACATGTAAAGATATAGTCTAAAATAAGTTTGCATGCAATCATCCATCAACTCCATAATTATCTACTCATGTCCAATCAAATTTTGCCTCCACCCCTAACCACCTTCCCCTTTGAAAACATGTAATGTTGACACAAACATATTGTGTTACTGTTTTCCTAAGGAGATGTAAGGAATTATATATTCACTCAAGAGAAGCACCAACAGACCAAAGAAAGAATACATCCACATCAATGTTTTGTGAACGAATGAATTTATTGGGGTTACTTATAGAGCATGTGGGAGGGGATAATTATAGCATATGTGTGAGGGTTACATATATAAGTGCATGTGTGAGGAGTTACATTTATAAGTGCATGTGTGAGGGGTTACTTATTGGTGGATGTGTGAGGGTTTACTTATAGGTGGATGTGTGGGGGGTTACTTATAGAGCATGTTTGAGGGGTTACTTATATAAGTGCATGTGTGAGCAGTTACTAATAGAGGATGTGTTAGGGGTTAATTATAGAGGATATGTGAGGGATTACTTATAGAGCATGTGTGAGGGGTTACTTACAGGGGATGTGTTAGGGGTTACTTATAGAACATGCGTGAGGGGTTATTATAGGGGGGGTATGTGAGGGGTTACTTATAGGGGGATGTGTGAGGACATTTTACAATCAAACCACCCCATACTTCATGAATATATTTATTCCTTTAATACAGTTTTTAAATTGGTGTGATTCTGTTTACCTCTTAGTCAAATGAGAATACTTTTCAAATTTTATCTTATATGAATTGACATTAGTTTTATAAACATTTTCTCCAAAAAGAAAGGAATAGTTTAGGGTTTGTTTTGATTCAGAATTATGTTCAGGGTTGGGTGAGGAGATAACTCAGTGAGTAAATCACTTGTCACTCAAGATTAAGTACCCAAGTTAGAATCCCCAAACTACACATATATATATAAAAAAAAAACAGTGTGACTATACGGTTCTGTACTGTCAGCATGCAGACAGCAAGATATGAGGCATGGGCTGAAGATTTTCATGGAAGCTTGAGGACCAGACCACCTGGTGAATGCAGCAGTGGACAAAAACAACGACGAGAATGGAAGAGACCCTGTCTCATAATGGGGTAGAAGGTGAGTACCAACACCCAACAGTTGTCTTTTGACCTCCACATGTGTGCCAAGACATGCACATATCCACAATCCTATATATGTATATGTATACAGACATCATACATGCACACACACAAGAAACATGTGCATGCACACAGCTACTGGCCCTTTCAGCTAGGCATACTGAAGCATATCTAGCCTGACATTATTAATTTTTTCCTCAAAACAAACCTGTTGTGTATTTGCTATTAAAACCCTCCTTAAGTTCAAGGAATCACATGCACAAAACATGTGCAAGCATGTCAGCTGAGAAGTCAAGATGTCTCACTTCTCATTTTCTGTTCTCAACCAATCTTCATGTAAGCTCATCATATTTTCATTTACTTTGGATTAAACTTGTTAGCAGTATTGGAGTTAGTAATTTGCATTCCTTCCTTGCAGTGCCATTGACTAGAAGAACCTTAAATCTCTTTTTGTGATTGTGTGTCTGTCACAGGAGTGATGTTTTTCTCTATGCCATTTGACACAATTTTGTAGCGTAGCACTCAGAGATGCTTTCTTTTAACAGAGCACTGCATTTTTTCATTCAATGAAATCCGTAAGGAGGGAAGCTATTTGACATATATGAGGGCAGATTAATTTGAAAACATGTTAAATTTTAGTCAGTAAATTCTGAACCATGGAGTGACATGTTCTGAACTGAGCTTTGGAAGTATCTCTCAAGCTGCTGGTTTGAATACAAGTTAGAGTGAGCAGGTAGCACACTGGCCATTTGGAAAAATAGAGATTTTTGTGGGACCTAGTCCAACTTTATGCATCTCTCCTCCTCCCGTACTAACGTACAATTAAACTCATAGTAGGAACATGTGTGTAATCACTGTGTCTCAGAATTACCAAGCTTCAATGACACCTTCCTGATGAAACTGTGAACTTGCTCCTCTGAGGCCATCACTTTCTAAGCTTTCAAACTGATAAATTTTGCTGTGTGTGAGTGTATGCATATGTGTGTGTGCATGTGCTAGTGCAAACATGTATAAAGCACATGCAATATAATCTGCTTTCTGTTTTAAGACATTTTATCCCAGTAACTACTGAGCTGAGAGAGCTCTGAGGCACCATGTAGGTTTGGCAAGTGGGAGAGAGAAAGGACTCCTATTTGTGAGTCAATTTAATTGTACTAGACCATCTGAGCCAAAAGAAATGAAATGGTGAATGTAACCATCACTTGCACTTACAAACATACAGAAGCTGACAGAAGTTCCCCTAACAAGATACCTTTTACACTCATGCCATTACTCCAACTCAGATGGAGTTTTCTTCTATTTTTTTTTAAAGGCAGGGATTTTTTTTTAACCTGACATTTCTGACTAGATAGACTTTAGGGGCTCAGGTAAATTCTGAAGTTTAATGCAAAACTATGTAGACATTTTATTTTAGGTGAAATAATTGATTGTGTCTATCATGTGATAATGAAAAACATCCCAGCAAGAAAATATGCTTAAGCTTATTTGAAATTTGTGTGCTTAGATTTTTCAAACACCTTCTCATGAAGATTACCAGGTCTCCCCAAACATCACTGAGACCTGTTGGCTCTTTGTCCCATCCTCACACAGTCTCTGTCACTTCCGATGTATTTATTGAGTGAATCCATGTGAGGAAAGACGAGACAGAAGTACTGAATAGCATTGCTTTAAAAGAGGAATGTTGGAGGAAGTTTCTGAGTGAGGAAATTTGGCAACTAGAATTCTATATATGTAAGTAGAAGAACGGATTAATGGGGGTGGAAAGGTCTAAGTGAGGTCAGGGGAAGAGATTGAGTAAAGGAAATGTTGGGGGAGGGCTAATCAAAATCTAAGAAGGTATGAATAAATCATATAAAAACCTATCTTTTTTTGACAATGGAACACCCAGAAGCCACAGTTTGTTACTTGAAAATTTTCAGTGCCAGGGATAGGATACTTTCCAGTGAGTTGTTGGCCAGGGAGGTCCCTGATGCCCCCAAAATGTAACAGGCCATTGCCAAGGTTCTTGGTTTCCTACCAGGAATACATGATAAGACCCGATTGCTAAAGACTCCACATTCTTGGACTGCAAGGACACTAAGAAATCCTGCTGAAGCTAAGCTGAAAACCTCCTTCACGTAGACCAGCTGACAGAAAGCTGGAAAAAGATATGCTGCATGCAGTTCAGTGGGAAGAGAGAAATCGCCAGTGGAGATACTCAATAGTGGACACTACAAACCTTAAATTTGGCCAGCTATGCCAAGTGAGCCAATGGGTACAATAGTGGCTTGTCTGTTATGTGGGAAACCAACTGTTCTCTAATGGACTGGAGGCCCACTCCATGGGAGGGAATATATCCCTGATACAGAAAACCTAATACAGGGTAGTCATGAGCCCTAGGGGTGTAATGTCTGCTGCTGTCTGGCTAAATGTACATACTATGCTCACCAAACTGCCCAGTCAGCACTTCTTTTAATGTTCATACCCATATTTTAATTCTACTCATGCTTTTGGTTAGAGAAACTTCTCTTTTCATATGGTGGTGACCTTGGCATGACTCAGAAGGCACCATGGTGCTGAGAAGTGATAGAGGAGTGCTCAGCATTGAAATATCTCTATCACAAGTCTCAGGGTTCATTGCAGAAGAGGTGGCGGGAAGAATGTAAGAGCCAAAGGAAGGGTGGGACTCCTTACAACATGCTTCTCCAGACACAAAATGTACTGGATATCCATGACATCATCAAGCCTGACACTACCTACACAAGACCATCATAATAGGATGAAAAGATCATGAAATCACAACAGGTTATTTGCTGCTAAGTAGGTTAGACCATGAGTTGCTTGGACAGATATTGATCATTTTCCCCTAGTTGCCCATGTAGCACCTTCTGGCACTAGACGCACTGACTGTCTAAGGACTGACTCTCTTCCAGCTTCCAGCCATGCCATTCCATTTTTTGTGTTGACCACATAAGGTGTCTTCAGCAGTAGGGTCTTACCACTAACCTTTGGTGGGTCATCAAGTACTCGGCCAGAAATCTGTCTTTCTTTCAGGAAACCTTGTAGGTCTCTCTGATCAAAAGCTCATTGTGGATGATAGCCACATGCTGGTACTGGGAGGTACAGGTCAGTGCCCACTAAGAAAATGAGGAAAAAGATAACTAATATGCAAGAGTTAGAGAGAATAGGGAGAGAGAGAGAGAGAGAGAGAGAGAGAGAGAGAGAGAGAGAGAGGGGGAGGGAGGGAGGAGGGGGAGGAAGGGAAGCTGTAGAAGATTAAGGTTAGTCTTCATCATACTCTCTCCAGTGTCTTGTGGTACAGGTGTTCTCTCTAAGGGCCTGGTGAAGGTTCAGCCATTTGGTTTGCCTTTTAGGAAGTAGAATTTTATGGTACCCTTTACGTTTGGGTCTAGATTTGTGTTTCCTACCCCTCTGTTGCCCTCCCCTCCCTCCCCACCCATCCTATTGTCTAGTCTACAAGAAGCTTGCTGGGTATGTAAGGTATCTTGGATAGATTCAGGTTAGGTGCTGTAGATGAGTGAGACTATGTGGCGATTTTTTTTCTATGATTGGGTAAGTTCACTGAGAATGATCTGTTCCAGGTTCAACCATTTTTCCTCAAATTTAATTGTGTCATTTTTTCTTACTGCTGTATGGAATTCCATTGTGTAGATATACCACACCTTAGTTATCCATTCTTCTAGTGATGGATTGATTCCTGCTCTTAGCTATTACAAATTGAGCCACTACAAACATGGTTGAGCAAATCTCTCTGGCCTGTGGTTTGAAGGTTTTAGGGTAGATGCCCAATAAGGGAATAACTGGGTCTGTTGGTATCTCTATAGTCAGCTTTCTCAGGAGTCTCCATATTGCTTTCCAAAGTGGTTGTACCATCCTACATTCCCACCAACAGTGGATGAGTGTTCCTACTTCTCCACATCCTTGCCGGCATTTATTTTTATTTGATTTTTTGATGTTTGCTATCCTTATTGGGGTAAGGTGGAATCTCATAGTTGTTTTAATTTGCATTTCTCTGATGATTAGGGATGATGAACATTTTCTTAAGAGTGTGTTTGCCATTTGTATTTCTTCCTCTGTGAACTGCCTGTTCAGCTCTTTGCCCCATTTTGTGAGTGGGGTGTTTGACTTTTTACTGTTTAGATTTTTGAGTTCTTTGTAGATTCTAGAGATTAGGCCTCTGTCAGTTGGAGAAAAGCACTTGGTCACAATTTTCAGATCAGACTCTCACCAGGCCTTTAGTTTTATCCCATCTCCTTTATGCTTGGTGCAAAGGCACATGACTCCTTTGTCCCTCAAAATAAGAACCAGGCTCCTTGGACAGATGATGCAAGAAAGCAATTATGTGAAAACCAATTGCTTCCACAGCTTGGAAGGAAAATCTCTGGTATACAGACAAGCTCTTGCTTTCACAAAGTCTTACTCAAGACAGTATGTGATTACACAAGCCTTTCCTTCCACCTTCTTAGATTTTATGAGTAAAAGGGAAGGGCAACTCGACAGGTAAAGTGCCAACTGGGGCAGGTGGAAGAAGATTGTTTTATGTGGAGACTTACAGTTACAGGGTTAGCATAATTCCCATCCTGCCAATCTTATGGACGTTCAGTTAAAAAAATGGATGAAGTAGCATGCACTGGGCTAAGTGGATTCAGTCCCTGGTGCCTTTTCAAATATTTCTACCAGGTTTCCAGAGTGGCATCTGCTGCCAATCATAGTGGCTCGCTGGGGAGGAGCTGTGAGGGGGAAAATAAATCATATGCTAATTCTCTCAGTTAAAAGAAGGTGGGGAAGAAATGCGTGGCAGGAAAGGTTAAAGGAGTACATTAATAAATAAGTAAATTTCCTAGCAAGTGGAAGGCATCTGTGGAAACTTCCAGTCTGTCTTATGCAAACAGATTCCCAGAGCTTTCTCCCCAGCAGAATGCCCTACCATCACTAACTAAGTATGTCACTAACATACTTATTTCCCAGTATAAATGATTAAAACAGGGGTTTGTCTTTGACATGAAGTTGACATTCTAAGCAAAGAAACTTCAGCGTTGACAGAGACCCTTTGGAGCTTTGGAAATATACCCAGATCTCAGAAAAGCAGGAGTCATTGTTCCCATGTTCCAGGCTCTGTTAAAGGTCTACTGTTCCTCCAGCATTGTAATTTATCTTTCTAGTAAGGGTGACAGTGGGATAGTGCAAGTCCAGGACAAAGGTCTGGCCCCAGGCACATTCGGAAATAGCCTAGGCTTATTTATAGGGCCGAGTCTTCTCTTCTAGAAGCCTCTAACCTTTCCCTCATCTTCCAGAGCTTGTGCTTTCCAGTACTCTGTGCTTGGTCCAAATTCCTCCTCTCCAGCCCCACCCTGACTGACTAGACCTGTGCTGCCATCTGCCAGTAGCAAGTTCTCATCATTAGGAATATGAAATTCTTAGCATATAATAGTATTCATATTCCTATGATTATAGTCAAGAATTATACTCTTCTTAATGTTCATTCCCATATATTAATGCTACTCTCACTTTTGGTTAGAAGACCTTCTCTTTTCAGATGGCAGTGACATTGGGATGACTCAGAAGGCTCCATGGTGCTGAGAAGAAGTGACAGGAGTGCTCAGCACTGAAATGTCTCTATCACACCTTCCAAGGTTCAGGGTCTATTGTGGAAGAGGTGGCGGAAAGAATGTAAGAGCCAAAGGAAGGGTAGGACTCCTTAAAATGTGCTCCTCCAGACACAAAATGGCCAGGATATCCGTGACATCACAATGCCTGATACTACCTACACAAGACCATCATAATAGGAGGAAAAGATCATGACATCCAAATAAAAGAGAGACTGATTGATATGGGAAGAAGATATGATGGAGAGTAGAGTTTCTAAGGGGAAAGTGGGGGGAGGGAGGGAACTACCAAGGGATATTGTTTACAATTATGGAAGTTGTCAATAAAAAGTAAAAATAAAATATATTTTTAAAACAGGACTGGTTGGAAAAAGGTATGCTCAGTGGGGTGGATAGAGGAGGGGAACAAAAGAGAATAATGGGAGAGGAATTATCAAATCACAATATGTTCATGTTTTAAAATTATTAATCGAAAAAATGTAAATGGGGCTGGAGAGATGGTTCAGATGTTAAGGGTTCTTGCTTGCAAAGCCTGATGGACTATGCTTTATTTCCCAGTGCCCACATAAAGCCAGATGCACAAAGAGGCATATACATCTAGAGTTGGTTTGCAATGGTAAGAGATCCTGGAGTACCCATTCTCTCTCTCTCTCTCTCTCTCTCTCTCTCTCTCTGTTTGCAAATAAATAAATCAAATATTTACAAAAAATAATTCTATCTGGTTTCCAATCTCTCAACCACTACCTTTCTACAAAATAGAACTTATAATAATTATGCTTTTGAAAATTAATATCACATCTGCTCTGATGCCTGAACAATATTCAATAAAGAGTATTTTATTACTCTTGCTGTTGAAAGGGTATTTAATCCAGGATGATAACTAGGGATTGCTGGCTGGCTAGCTGGTTTAGCCCAATCAATGAACTCCAGGTTCAGTGAGAGACCTTGTCTCATCTCAAAAAATAAAGTGGAGAGTAGCCGGGCATGGTGGCACACGCCTTTAATCCCAGCACTTGGGAGGCAGAGGTAGGAGGATCGCCATGAGTTCAAGGCCACCCTGAGACTCCATAGTGAATTCCAGGTCAGCCTGGGCTAGAGTGAGAACCTACCTCAAAAAAAACAGAAAAAAAAAATAAGGTTGAGAGTGATTAAGGAGCACATTCAGCTCTGGCCTCCACATGCATGCACACACACTATGTGTTCACGTCTACTTACATGTACTCAAAAACATATGAGCACATATATACACATATACCACATCACACATACAAAAAGCTTAAAAAGATAAAAAATTTCACCTGATTCAACAATCCCACCATTAAGTACGCTTTAAACAGAAGGCAATCAGTATGTCAAAGTGACTGCTACACACTCATGTTTATTGGCATGCAATTCTAGGTCGCCGAGGTATAGAAGTAACATGCATGCCTATTGTTGGATGACACTATGGATCTACATGGGATAAATCTGACCATGATCATGTGCAGTCCTGAGCCTAGTGCTTGGGAAGCTGAAGCAAGAAGATAGTAAGGTAGAGATGCCTGGACTATGTAAGTAGACACTGACTCAAAAGAAAGAAAGAAAGAAAGAAAGAAAGAAAGAAAGAAAGAAAGAAAGAAAGAAAGAAAGGAAGGAAGGAAGGAAGGAAGGAAGGAAGGAAGGAAGGAAGGAAGGAAGGAAGGGAGAGGAAGAAAGAAAAAGAAAGAAAAAGATAGAGAAAGAAAAGGAGAAGAAAGAGAAAATGTTGAACATATATAGTATATTACTGAACATAAAAAAAGTGAAATCATATCATTTGTGGCCACTTTGGGGAGGCAAGAGGACTTAAGGTTCAGTGAAATAAGCCAGGCACAGACAGAAACTTTGTGTTCTCACTGTATATGGGAACTCAAAAAATTGTTGCATAGAAATAGAACATAATGATGCTGACTAGGGGCTGAGAAGGAAAGAAAAGAATGGTAAATTGGTATAAGAATAGAGCTAATTTCATTGGAGAGAAGGATCAAGCTTTATGTTCTATAAGTGGCAGTATGATAACCAGTGACAGTAATGCATGTTCTCAAATAAAGTTTAAAAACATTACTAGAACAAAGCAATGATGCATGATCAATGTGATAGAAACACTCTTTACTCTGATATCATCATTCTCCATTGCATAAATGTCTCAAAATATCACATGGTGCTCCTAGTGTATGCACATTTTAATGCCAATTAAAAATAAAACTTTAGTTATTGTGAATTGAGCAGCTATAAACATGGTTAAGCAAATATTTCTGAGTTAAGAGTGCAGTCTTTAGGGAATAGCTAGCCGTTCAATTCATAATATCTCAGAGCTGGAATCAACCCAGATGCCCACTAATGAGCTGCTGGGGAAAATGGCCAACAAGGTTGTGAGCAAGCAGGGTACACTCCTATACAAAAGCAACCAACCTAACTAGACACACACACTTGTGCTATGGTGGCTCCCAGCCTAGGTGGGTTACTGATTGGCTAAGAAATCCACCCAGTGGAAAGGAAGCCATAGCTGGAACTGGGAAATGAGTCAGAATCTTATGGACACCAAGTAGATAGATATGGTGTATTTGCAGGTTTGTTGTGGCTTTTGATTAATTAAGCTCTTCTGCTAGGGTTTCTTCTCCATACTGTGAAAGATTACTTCCGGCTTTGCTCATTGGTATTTGTCCAGCACCCAAAGACTTTCAAGTTTTAAATAGTTGATAAATAAGCATTTGTTGAATGACTAAATGATTACCTAAGTTTAAAGATACTTCCAGACTGATGCTTCCATGGGCATGGTGGCATATTCCTTTAATCCCAGCACTTGGGAGGCAGAGGTAGGAAGATAGCCATGAGTTTGAGGCCACCCTGAGATGACATTGTGGATTTCAGGTCAGCCTGGGCTAGAGTGAGACCCTACCTCTAAAAACCAAAAAAAAAAAAAAAAAAAAAAAAAAAGAGATCCTTCTTAGTGACTCATAGCCCATATTAAAATACTGATGGCAATAGAAACACTTGTTTACATTTTTAAACCTAATTTTTCCAAATTTAATTGAACTTCATATCTTTATATTCTAAAATTATTTCCTTTTAAAATAATTTTTAAAATTTTATTTGTTTGAGAGAGAGAGAGATAATGAGCACGCCAGGGCCTCCAGTTGCTGCAAATGAACTCCAGACACATGTGCCATCTTGTGCATCTGGCTTACGTGGGTCATGGGGAATCAAACCTAGGTCTTTTGGCTTTGCAGGCAAGTGCATTAACTGCTAAGCCATTTCCCCAGCTCTGAGAAATAATATATTTCTTTAAATTATTGTATTAGAATTATATCTTCTTTGGGGTAATGTCTCTTTAGGTAGTTTTTTTTCATATCTTGTTACAGAATGCAACTCTTTTATATTTTGCAAACTATCTATGTGGTAGTTGTTGTTAATAAAACCAAGACATGAACTTTGACAAGGACATGCCAGCCCAAATCAAGCAAGCAAAGTGTAGGCACTTTGGATGAAGCCACATGTGCAACAACTGTTACAAGAAGCTTTACATTTTTATGGAGCTTGTGTTTAGTTTCCAGGGATATGTGGTGTAATGTGGGAAAACAAAATATGGCTACCCATAATCCTAGCAATGGATTAATGAAGTAATGATTTAAGGATTAGTTTAATGGGATCTGCCTACACCTGTTTATTTCATATCATTTCTTGCCATTTCCTTACTTTACCTTGAACCACAGAGGCTGGGATAAGGTGACACCTTCAGATCATATCTCCCAGGACCTCTTTTCATTTGTTTTGAAATGGGCCCAGCCAGTTAAAGTCACCGACAAAGTTAGGAGGACTCTCTTCATACTTTACTGGCTTAGGTTAGTCTCCAGTATGAGTAGTGACTCTCCATTGTTACGGTTCTTGATGTACAAGACCATGTGGCAACAAATTCTTTAGTATAACCTCAGTACCAGGAATAAGAATCTCCCCATTCACCTTTAGCTCCTCTGACCTCACTATGGTGCTGACCTCGAGAAGTTGCTAACTGCCAAGTTTCCTTATTGTTCCCTGTTTGGCATCTGAGTTCCTTCATTTCATCTAGAACCAATGTTCTACTCCAGATACCTCTCATTTGAATACTTAGGGCTGAATCTAAGTGATAGGACATACCACCACAAAGGCCAAACCGAGTATTGTGGGACTATCTTTCTAAACTGGAAAAACAAGTAGTTTGATTGAAAGATAAACACCATGTTTGAAATTCAGTGTTCCTAATGTGTGGATTGAGATCATCTTCAGAATTACCTGAAAACTTTATTTTAGGTATATATTTCTGTACTCATCTTTAACCTGCTAACTCAGACTCTCCAAGAGATGTGGCTGGAGAACTTCCCACTTTAAACAAATCCTTAATATAAAAATCAAAGTTTAAAATCAAGTGATCTGCCACCTCTGATCATTTAGAGAATGTTTAAGAGAGAACTGACATCTTTTATTTAAGGCATTCTGATGAGTGTTTCATGTATTTATTTCAAGAGATACTGCCAACTCAAGAATTTTTGATATTAGCTACTTTATGTATGTGTGTATGTGTAAGGATATAGTTACACGTGTGTGTGTGTGTGTGTGTGTGTGTGTGTGTGCATTGTATGTGTATACATGTGAATCTAAAGGCCAAATGTCAATGCTGGGTGTCTTCTCAATTTCTTTCCACTTTATTTATATTTTTTGAAACAGGGTCTCTTGCTGGACCTGGGATTTACAAATTAGGCTAATCTATCTTGCCAGCTAGTCCTAGAGATCGTTTGGCGCTGCCTCCCGCACACTGAGATGACAGGCTTCACGTGAGTGTGGGTAACCAAACTTGTATTCTCATGCTTGCATGTCAAGCACTGTACTTGTCACTGTGTTCATTAATTTTTCAAATGCTCCATCTTGTGAACAGCACCAAAATAAACTAAGTCTTAAACAGGACCGAATACGTTGTGCATATCACTAAGGAATTTCACAATCCATGAAAGTGTGGGTAGATAAAATATAAAACTATGTACAAAACAAAATTTCATGCCTTTCTTGCTAGACCAGTGACTGCCAAATCTGACTCATATACTTTGTGGAAAATTAACTTGTGTAAGGAGTAGCAAGTATTTTGATTGCATTTTCAATAAAAATAAATTTGAAGGCATTGCTTCAAAACATATCATCTTACATTTTTGTCCATACTTAGGTTATAATAACCTGGGTCATGCACTACCTGAGCTCATGCAAACAAAAAAGGCATGAGAGTTAGTTGGGGATTAATTGGGAAGAGGAGCTGTAGTGGCAGGGGTAACAAGAGAGGGTAATTTGGGGAAAGGGTTAAAATAAATATATTTATGTACATGTATGAAAACGTCAAATACTAAAAAATAGATATTAAATAGATAGGGTGCTCTGATAATTACATATTGTAGTAATCTTTGCTAAATCTAGCTTATCCTAAGAAACACAGTCTGAGGCAAACACTTGTGTGCAAGTACTTGGTTTGTTGAAACAAACTCAAAGAGGAGGGAATTAGGGCCAATCCAAGAACAAATGTACTACCAAGTTGATTATCACTAAGTCCAGGAGGCTGGACCTCAAAAGAGACAATCTAATGATGTAAACAGTATAAGTGCACCTAAAACCCATCTTCTAGTTAGACAGAAGAGAGAACATGTACCCATAAACCATTGTGTTTTTATGACTCAAGGTTGTCCAGTGGTACCTTGACTTCCTCCATGTGCAGGTATGGGTATGGTTTAGAATAGTTGAATGGGTCTCAACAACCAATCTGTGCAACGCTTACAAAATGAACTCAGGAAGGAAAAGGGACCCACTGAGGAGCTGAGAGAGACTGTAAATAGGTGAGACCTGCACAGAGCTGGCCAGTGCACTGATGCCATATCTATCTATCTATCTATCTATCTATCTATCTATCTATCTATCTATCTATCTATCTGTGTGTGTGTGTGTGTGTGTGTGTGTGTATAGGCAAAAGTTCAGGCTATACAACCCCAGAGGAGTCTGGCACACTGTTTTTATGATCTTTAATAATTACTAACAATGATACCCAGAGCAAAGGGGTGTGTGTTTTTTCAAATACGTAAATTCTAAATATCGTCTATCTCCAGAGATGACGTTTGTATTTTTAGTCCGGATTCAGTGCATGTGTCTCCTCCTGGCCTGATGGGAAACATTTGTCCTTCTGCGGCTAACATGCAAAACTTGGAAAGCACCCACGAAATAAAAGCAAGTTTAAATAAAGTTTCAACGACATAAAATTAACGATCACAGCTTTGCCTGGGATCTGTTTAATTGGTAACTAGAGAGAGTCATGTTGGACACTGAGCAGATTAGGAAGTTGCCACCAGTAGGGCTTGGAAGCCCAGGCTGCCTTTAAATCACTGTGGGGATAATGTAAGCCGTGGCGCACTGGGACAACTTGAAAACATACAGGATGTTCTCCCTTGTGCTTTCCTAGTATAAGCAACATGAGCGATTTGTGTTTTCTTTTTCTTTTTTTGGGATGGTCTCAAAAGCCTCCCTTCCTTTTCTCTCCGCTTCTCTCATGGTTCATTATAATACCCTCTTTTTCATTTCCATTTACTTATTTTTTCCCAGAAAAAAACAGAAAGGACATTTTCTGATTTCTGTATTTTTTGTCAGCTGCTTTTCCTTTCTCTCTTATTTTTTTATACTACTGCTAAAGTTGAACTCAACATTGTACAGACTAGGCAAAAACTCAATCACGGAATGACACTGCAAACACTGAGTGCAGATGTGTTTTTGATGGCCTATCTCTAACAGCAAATTCTGTTAAAAGCTACCTAGGCTGCCAAAGCTTGTTGACAACCTGTATCTTGATGTTGGTGAGAATGTAGACCCTGGAGGTTTTCATTTCTGGATTTGTAGACTGGCCCTACGACTTATAAACCATACTGACGTGAGGAAACCTCCTGTTCTCTTTGAAATAAGGATAATAATATACTTCCCATAGCATTACTGTGAAATCCAAATGAAACGACCAAAAGAAAAGGCTTAGCCTCATGTGTGAAGCATAAGAAAGACCGGGTCACTGAAAGTCAGTGATTCAGTGTGAGTCACATTTGGCATTTTTCAGCTGCATCCTTAGATGTTATCTGAGTTTAACAATTAATGTACTAACTGGGTTACTGGTAACATAAGAGTTTGGAATCAGTCTTGTCTGCCAGATTAACACTGCTGCTCTCAGACCCACAGTGCAATAACTGGGTGTGTGGAGATTTGAGAACAGAAACAAGCCCCAACAAGTGTTGTGTAACAGCAAATATGGGACAACTAAAACAATCCTTCCAGGAGGGCTTGCAGCAAAAACTCTCGGTGCCACAAAGTTGGCAAACAGAACTGACGAGCCAGCCTACCTTGGCTGAGGTCTCCAGATGTGAGTTGATCTTAACCTAATTTCTCCAAGTAAGAAACAGCAACAGGTCTTGGTGCTGCATGGACAGACATCTATAAAGAAGACAAGCTCTGCAGGTGCCTTGTACTTGAGGACTGGCCCCATTTTCTGCTTTACACTGTCACTCCAAATGCAGTTAGTATGCCATAGGAAAAGAAATATATTGTGCTTAACGTGATGGTTCACACAGGTAGCAGCTTGAACCAGGAGAAATGAAATGAGTCTTCTAGGAGCCAGAGCTTCACGGGGTTCCTCCAATGGCTTCTCAGAAATTGTGGCCACTGGAGGTGACAAGCATGCAGTCTGCCACTCTATTTTCTGTCAAGCAGCTAAGATAGCATGATGGAATTCCCATGAGATGACATTTTGGCACTGGCCTTCATGAATTGATGGCTAGCCAGAGTCACTGTTAAATCTGAGGTCTGACAATTATTCCAAGGTTAAAAAGACACTCTTGACCTCATCATACTAGTTGGTATAGCAATTTTATCTGAACACTGCACAGAATTAAGATCAAAATATAGATGCACATATAGCTCCATCTGCTTGGAATGCTCACCACACATTTACTCACTGTCAAGGCCGTCTTATCTTCCTCATCAACTCAGGAAGCATTTTTTTTATGAGCATCTCCAAAGTCAAATCATTTCCTGTGACAGCCAGCCACAGTCCAGCACTTTGACCTGATCTCTCTCCCTCATTGCCCTCTGTGACTTTCTCCATGGCAATTTCACTCTCTGCTATACATTTCCTATTTATTTATTTGTTGCTGTGCATTACATGACTGCATAAAAATGTAAATTCTTTGAAATCCATGAATCTTCTGTAAGTTTCTATCACCTTCAACATAGTGACTATGTATATTAGAAAAACTGATTAAAAGTGGTTTATAGTAAGTAAATCCATGAAAGAATAAATAAATTACTGAACTAGACTTGAGATTAAATTTTCTTACTATGAAACTCAATATTAGCAGATTCGTTTTGGTAAAACATCCTTATTTTCCTTCAGTTAGTTACTGATTTACAGAATAATTTTGTGTATCATTTATAAATGCACCTGGTTTTATATTTTTATAATTAGATAATAGTCTTTAAAATAGTTGATGTCCACTTTTCTTTCTCCTGAAAGGGATGTGTATATTATTAGTTGTGTTTACTCTTTTCACAAAGAACTTACTTTATATGTCTATACAAAAGGGCTACTTTTATTTTTGTTTTTTATTTTTTTGTTTTCTGAGGCAGGGTCTCAGTCTAGTCCAAATGGACTTGGTAGTCTCAGGCTGGCCTTTAACTCACAGTGATCCTCTTACCTCTGCCTCCTAATTGCTGGAATTAAAGACATGTGCCACTATGCCAAGCCTAAAGGGTTATGTCTTAAGAGCAAGGCCATTGGTTAAAGAATGGAGCACATCTGATGAGCTTCTGGAAACAGTAAACTCTCAGATAATTTTTATCAATGGCAATAGGGAGTTTCCTTCTTGTCCACCTTTCTTTCTGTGTCCCTGTGTCTCTGTGTCTCTGTGTCTCTGTCTCTGTTTTTGTTTCTGTGTGCCTCATTCCCTCTCTCCCCCTGTTGGCCACCATTAGAATAACAAACCTCTCTGCTGAGTCACAGCCACTCTTTGTACTCTAAGGATACAATCCATTCCAGGCTGCAAGGACTACCCAGGCTCTATAAATAAGCTTGCCCTGCCAGTAAGTGGTGGACAATTCATTCATTCACAAAACATTTATAAACAATCTGTTGAGTGTAATTAAATGCTGAAACCAGACCAAACCAAAACTAAAGACTGAAAACAAACAACAACAAAACCCAAGAGAATTGATCGCTTTCTTTGGGTACATTTAATTTATCTTTCATTATTGTTATTATTATTATTATTATTAATCATTATTATTTTAGGTTTGATTCCCTGGCCATGAATTAACCCTCTGCCTTCTGAGCCATTGACTCCCACTTTTCTTAAATGAATCGCTGCTCCAGAGACCACCTTTCCCTTTGTGATTCTGTCCCACCTTCTGCTGATAGATAAACTATTCCTAAGGAGGAATCTACTTGATCCTTGATCTTGCATCCAACACTTCTCCACAG
Source organism: Dipus sagitta (assembly GCA_036346955.1). NCBI lineage: Eukaryota > Metazoa > Chordata > Mammalia > Rodentia > Dipodidae > Dipus > Dipus sagitta. The sequence continues at coordinate 126,644,639 of CM070772.1, read as the reverse complement.
GGTCTCGCTTAGCATTCCTTTCTACATAGATTCTTTAATTATCAGCATGAGACAACGCACTTCATTATTTTGGCCTTTTGGTCCATTTGAACATCCGAATGCATAACTGAAACCTACATAAAATTTCCTATGTCTGCACTATCCCAAGTGCTAGTCATTAATTATCACTGCATATAAGCTATTTTACAAAAAACAGATTTTCCTAGACAGACTTGAGAATCCTATGTGTCTTGTGTTTGTACCAGCCGTTATTGTTTCCAGGGTGAGACATTTACAGGTAATTACTAAGTTTTTATACAACTATATATAGCTTTGGTGCATTTACCATGATGCTTATGTGAATAACAATGTATTCAGATTGTGAAATAGCTGGGCGTGTTGTTGCACGCCTTTAATCCCAGCACTTGGGAGGCAGGGGTAGTAGAATCTCCATGAGTTCAAAGCTACCCTGAGACTACTGAGGGAATTCCAGGTCAGCCTGAGCTACAGTGAGACCCTACCTCGAAAGACCAAAATAAATAAATCAATAAAATAGAATAAAATAAAATAAATAAAAAATAAATGTGTGAAATACACAATGTATTGTTAAAGCTCTGGGTAAAAGTCAATGAAATTATGATTTTTGAGGCCCTGTTGCAGTGACAATATTGTACATCTACAGTGTTAAGCAAAATATCTTATTAAAATTCAGGGCTGAAGAGATGGCTTAGGGATGAAGGCACTTGCCTGCAAAGCCAAAGGACCCAGGTTTGATTCTCTATGACCCACGTAAGCCAGGTGCACAAGGGGGTGCATGCATCTGGAGTTCCTTTGCAGTGGCTGGAGGCCCTGGAGTGACCATTCTCTCTCTCTCTCTCTCTCTCCTTCTGCCCATTTCTCTCCCTCTCTCTCATATAAAAATTATACATATATATATGTATATATATTATATATATACATATATATGTATATATATATATATATATATATTTCAACCATTCTTTTTTAAATTTTGTTTGTTTGTTTATTTATTTATTTCAGAGAGAGAGAGATTGAGAGAGAGAATGGGTACGCCAGGGCCTCCAGCCGCTGCAAACGAACTCCAGACGCATGCGTCCCCTTGTGCATCTGGCTAACGTGGGTCCTGGGGAGATGAGCCTCGAACCGGGGTCCTTAGGCTTCACAGGCAAGCGCTTAACTGCTAAGCCATCTCTCCAGCCCTATTTCAACCATTCTAATAAAATGGCTAAAAGAAAAATTTAAAGGAAATATGTGGCTCACTCTACATTTGTGGTGGACAGTACTGACCATTGTAATCATAAGCTTTGAAATGTATTGGCCCACCTACAATATAGTTTTCTAATTTGTAAGACTGGCAATGTCATCATTTACATTTCCGGAATTTATATCTAGCATTGAGTCTTGACCAAGTACTGTGAATAGTATGCAGCTCTGTGGCAGGGGACAATCAGGCTATTCTGTAAGGTCAGCATGATGGCCTAGCACTAAGGCTGTCTTACAAAAGCAGATTGTGCCAGCTAGACTTGAGCTTCCAATGTGCTTCGTATTTGTAGCAGCCATTATTGTTACTAGGGTCAGACACTTATAGGCAGTTAATAACCAGTTTGACTAAGGGCTCATCAGTGTCCTCACTATTCATTAAATCCTAAGAAATCCCTTATCCCAAGGTCAATACTGCTTAGCTCAGTCATACTTTATGACCAAGAAAAGAACACTTTCCTCCTCATTGTCAGTAGTATTGATTGGCAGTTCTTTGGGTGGTCCTGGTCAGTTTTATGTGCTCCCCTTTGTTTTCAGCTGCCAGGGGAGTGACATCATCTTTCCTTTCACAATATGAAATTCTTGCAAGACTGAACACTGAGTACAAGGAGGTCCTCTGTCTAACATTGGACCTCACCTCCTCACTATGATTCACAGGGGAAAGAAAATTCAGAGGATCAAGGAGGTCTATAGAATGAACCCTACGAGTCACCAGCCTGATAAACTACCATCTTTACTACCATTCACAATGCGTCCACTAAACTCAAACAGGGGAGTGGGTCTGACTAATTCTTCCATTTGCCACCCAAAATAAATCATGGCACTGAGCTGGAATGAGCCAGAATTTTCCAAGATGGAAAGCTGAGGAAAAGGCATAGGCTGAGACATGGGAAATATCTTGAAGAGGAGCCAGGTGTCCCTGAGCAAAGGGCTGCTGAACAAGCTCTCCAGACCTGATCCTTCCAGGAAAACTGAATTGTTCAAAGTAGATGGTGGCAATTCAGGGTATTGATATATTTATGACAGCTTATTAAATGTGTATGATCTCTGTCAAAAGTTCACTCATTTGTCCATTATCATAAGACCCTGTTCTCCAACTTTTACATATTGTTAATGTTGAGAGATCATTTTAGATCTTTCCCGAATCTATATACCTATAACTAATAGCAGCCTGTGTATAAATGCTTTATTTATATCTGTGTCACTGAAGTTCAATTGCATATTCCAATCTGAGCAATGTCCAGTACAAAAGAGATAGCAGAAAGCAAACGGATATTAGGGCAAGAAAGATTGTAGATTTAACTACAATATTTTATTTTGAAGTTAGGATTTATCATCTGCAGGTAAAATGGGAGCACTAATATATGTTGTAGGATTAAATATATGAAGGATCTAATGTTGTGTCAATGATAGGTAGATAATGTCACAGTGACTGAGTCTATGGTGCATAAAATGGCTGAGGCATTAGATTACTTTTGGTTAGAATCTGTATACTTACTTGCGGAGTACAGGGACATATATGAAACAATCACTGCTTTAAATTAGCACTAAAATTCTGCATATGTAATCCTGAAATTTTTGAAGTGATAGATAATTTTACATGAAAGTTCCAATTTAGAAAGTTTATCACTAGGATGATGAATCACTAATGTAAATATTAGTATATGGTTCATATTTCAGCTCCACAATATGCAGCATCTCATCATGGAAAAAAAATGTCTGTCTTTTAGATAAGCTGGAAAGGATAGAGATGGAAAGGATGTATTGTGGAGTCAGAGATCCTTAGTTCTAAATCCTGGTCCCATTACATAGCTATTACATAACCCAAAGTAAATTGAAAAATTTATTCATATCCCAGAAAGCAGTCTGGAAGAGATAGCTGAACACAAAACTTTGTTAAAAATAGACTAAAAATGAAAGCAAGCCATTGATAAATGATGGATAAATGAAATTTATCAAATAATATGTAATAGCATGTGATATTATTAAATCATAAAAATAAAGGAAATTCTGACACATGGTACAAGATGAATGAACCTTGGGAACATAATGCTAAGTGAAATAGACCAGTCCCATAGGACAAGTGCTACATGATTTCACATAAGTAAGGTATTGAGAGTAATCAAATTCATAAAGACAAAAAGCAAAAGAATGGTAGTTGTCAGATTCTGGTGGGAAAGAACAAGGAATCATTTAATAGATGCAATGTTTTAGTTCAGCAAGATGAGAAAGATTTCTGGAAGTAAATGGTAGTTCTTTTTGTATAATGGCATGAATTATGTAGTTTAAATGGGATAATATTTTATATGACTTAGCTCAACTATATAAGTGTAAGTGAAAAAAAAAATTGTGGGTGTTATAAAAACAAAGGTAAGATCAAAGCACCAAGAACTAGCAATGGAATTTCTTTGAATTCACAACTGGTGACTGGGAGCTAATATTATTAAGGCTGAGAATAGATTTGTAATTTCCCAACCTTGGAATGAAATCACAAGTTAGGAAGGGAAAAAGGATGATGAAGACCTTAGCAAGAAAAGACAATCAGCCTGATCCAAGGTGAGTGTACTTTATCATAGTTCATAACAGAATAAAGGAAGCCAGCAGGAAACAGCAAAGAGCAGATCTACAGAGAGGTGGTACCTTTCAGAGGAGAATGTCAGAGCGAAGGACTGTGTCCTAGTGTGGCAGGCAGTTGCTGGGTGCGCTGGAAGACCCCCTTTCCATAACATCCAGCCCTCCAAATTCAACCAGGAAGTGATTTTTCCCACACTATAAGAGCCTTTCGAAGGCTTTCACTCTCTTGAATGTGTCTTTTTCCTGAAGCTTACATGACACCTGGGGATTCAAACGGGAGTCCTTAGGCTCCATAGACAAGTGCTTTAGCTGCGAAGACATCTCTCCAGCCCTAAAAGAATATTTTCTAACCCACTAAGATGGTTCAATACCTATCAGGTTTGTAGGGGGGGATCATATTCCCAGGAAAGCTCACGCCTAGATGGGGCTACCTAAGGTCAGGCAGCATCAGAGTTTTCTCAAAGGACTGGTCAATTTGCTTTCCTAGCACGCTTGCATTATCCCTACAAATCAGGCCCCACTTCCTCCTGCTGATCTAAAATATTCCAGTTTTTAATTAGTTCCAGGCCAGTCAATGTGACTGCCCCATCTGCACAATGCATTTGTGCCAATTCAAAGTCTGAAGCCGGTGAACTAATGCAGCCAGCTGAAGGCCTATTGAAGGAGGGACGGGAGCTACACTGCTATTGGAAAACTTGTCTGGAGTGCCTGCCAGCACAAGGGCCCTTTCCAGGCAGGCCTGAACTATGGGCCTGTTATGAAAGACCTGCTGGATACTGTATTCTGTCCTGGTCTGTCCAGAAAGCAGTGGACCCCTAGTGCCCATGGATGCAACCTCCCCATAGTCTGAGGGACAGGTTCTGCCTTCGCTATTATCACTGGCCCAACACTTGTAAGAAGAAGTCCAGGCCAAAATTTAGCCACAGCCAGCAGAATGAAGGGAAAAAAAATTAATGCAAGTACAGTTTCTTCTTACAGTGCCTTGTTTGTCCCTGAAATGCAGAGCCAGCCCTTGTGAAACTCTGGCTCTGTGTAGCCTTCTGCTTCTGCACTAAACAGCTTTAGGGATTTTTGTGTTCAAAAATTCCCCTTAAGAGTATTCCTTTATATTTCTTTGTCATTTCATTTTATTTTTGCTTTGACAATTTCAAACATGTGTGTTTTGATTTACTCCCCTGTTACCTCTTTTATCACCCTTCCACTCTCACTAACCCTTTATTTTACCTGACTAGTCTCTTTATCCCTTTCATAGGGTATTTTTGTGACCCACTGAGTTTTATTAAGGTCTCTTGCATGAACACAGGTGGGAAATTCTTGTGCCCACTGGTGCAATATTGGCATGCCTGCTGTGGGGGTAACCAATTGCTTTCTGATTATATTTGTGGCATGATCCACAGGAGGGTGCTATAAGCCTGGTCAAAAGCTCATGGATGGGTAGTCATAAGCCTTTTCACTTCTTAACTATAAAGAGAAAAAATACAATATATTCACAGCATAGATATGAACAGTGTGTACTTTTATGAATCTATGTGTATAATTTGAGTTTGTACTAATGTACATAAATCTAATGTGTTCCTTTACTTTACACTTTAACATAGTGAAAGGGTTTAAGTCATGATTCTTCAAATAAAGTAATATTCATTGATGTATCACAATTTCTCTTAGTAGGGATTGTGTTTGATAAAGTTTAATACAAGTCTTAGACTTGTGTCATATAATAAATTTTCTCTTTAAGTTCTAAAACATACTTTTTTTCTTTATTAATTATGTACATACTCAGTGTGAAAATAGCCATGTTGGTACCATTGTTAGCCTCTTCCCTGTCCTCCCGCCACAAAGGGACCATCCTGGTGGGGAAATGTGGGTTATACATTGTTAGGGTAGCCATCAGTTATGGGGCAGAGGCAATGTCTCTGTGCATAATGTCCCAACCTGTGGCTCTAACACTAAAACATAATTTTAATTAATAAATGCATTTATTAAAATGGGAAATGTGACCCAAACAATATTAGCAATGAGCAATGAGATCTACACAGACCACACCCTCTGTTTTATGAAACCTTCTATTGCTATGATATTTACATCTCACTCATTTTCTTTTAAAAATATGAAAATGGGGCTGGAGGGATGGCTTAGCGGTTAAGGCATTTGCCTGCAAAGCAAAAGGACCCAGGTTCAATTCCCCAGGACCCATGTTGGCCAGATGCGCAAGAGAGCACATGTGTCTAGAGTTTGTTTGCAGTGGCTGAGGGCCCTGATGTGCCCATTCTCTCTCTCTCTCCCCCTTTCTCTGTCTAATAAATAAACAAAAAATAAAAATAATTAAATAAAATATGAAAATGAAAATATCCCAAAAAGTCAAAAGTGGCTTTTGTTAGGTAATTGTCATATGGTCATGGTTTTCCAAGATTTAGGTTACACTTATAAACTCTGGTGTCCTTGACTTTGATGGTTTCTACTACATCATTCTCACCACAGAGGAATCTGTGTTTCTCACCTCACATCTGTGCCACACCCTTCATCCAAGTTACCAACATCTCAGAGGTTTTTGGGGTTCAGACTGGTTGGATCGCACTTCTCATTTGGGAAGTGTACATGTGCTCAGTCTGGCATGTTATAGATTTTGGTTGAGAGAGAAGGAAAAAACAGAATCGTTTTCACTGAACTGAGTGAAACAAGCAATCATAAGATAATTTGTTATAAATTCCTCTTGGAGAAAAAGTTGAAACAAAAACTCTTTATGCCCCAATGAGTCCCTAGGACTGGGAGTAAGTCTCATGTCACATTGGCAGTTCTATTCCCCATTCCCAGGCTTTTCAGTAACTGGTTGGTGAGATTGCTCCTAAACAATGCCCAGACCTGACTTTAAGGAGCAACACTGCCATTCAAACACCTCTCTGGATTTTTCATAAGAACTCACACACATCATGTCACACAGGTTTATTTATCTCAGAGTAGGACCTAGTTAATCTGTTGTCTGACCAAAACTTGAAGACCCACATATACCTGGTTGCTAAAGAAGATTTTCATCCCAAAGCCAAATGTGTGTATCAAAGGGAATCAGAGAGAATGACAGACATATTTTGCTGCGATTAACTCTCCTAAGGAGATAAGGATAGCAAGAAAGGAAATCAGAAAGGGGTGATTTCTTTCACCTTGTCTAAATGAGCTGGTCTTACCTATGACCTGTGGTGTTGACCAAGCCTGTCAGTTAAATCTAAACACATTTCATAGTGGCAGGCAGCCAAAAACATAAATTGTGCCAAAAATTAAACACTGTAGAAGCTCTGCCTAGTTTCAAGACATCTATGCCAACTCTCCAATGCACAAGGTGCTGTGGGTATTATTTCACAGAAGCTTTGGAGGGGCACTCTGCAGGAAGGGGACTCATAAAACCTCTGTATCTTGAGATTTGGGTGGGGGTGAGATATTTCTTTATTTCCTAAGAAATCATAAAATGTATATGGGGGTTATAATAAAAAATAATGATTAATTTGGTAAAATGTCCAGTGACTCTCTGAATCTCTTCATGGAATTAAGCTTTCTTAAGGCCACAGAAACAATTGTAGAGAAGTACAAAGAACTGGTGGGTTACTCCTGCAAGACAGTTGGGAGTATGAGTCAGGGCAGAGTATCTGGTTTTAAGATTTCACTTAAGATATAAGGACAGATGCGTTGTTTTATTGTCTATTTTAAAATAGATGAGACCTAAGAATATCTCATACTGACATCATATTCTCAGATTACACATCCCAGACTAGCATAGATTTGTGACATTTGGTAACCACATGGACATACCCAATGGCTAGAGAATGTGAAATCCATAAACAGAAGAGAATACATTGTCTAAGAATAAATATGTGTGTCTATTTTACTGTTTTTGTTTAACAAATATTTCTGAGAGATTTCTATGTCGTGGATTTTGAGACTACAACAAAAGCTGTCCTATGCAAGCTTTTAAATGTCAGGGGCATTTAGAGTAGCAAGTAGGCAAGTGCAAAGGGTGGGGCAAGTTCTGGTAGAAGGGTCCCACTGGGCTATACAGAAGGACATCATGCTCCATCTTGGAGGACATCTTATAAATCAAAGAACTTTCTGGAAGTATCTGTATGTTTGTGGTAGTCAAATTAATGAGGAAAATGGAAAGAAAGTCTTCTAAGCTCAGGAAATAGCACCTATGAAAAGATTATGACAGCCTGTTGGATAAGAAGATACTTGAATACGATAAGGAGGAGGCAAGCAATCTGGTAAGTGCCATGACTTTGGGGAAAGTGCTGTAAGAGAATAGCCAGGAGAATGGTTTATCCTTACTGTGTGCAAGGAACAAGGAAGAAGGCAATGTATTCTAAGACCACATGTCTATGTCCATCACCCACAGTCTAGTCTTATTTCTAGTAATCCCTGGACTGTGTTGTGAAGAGCTGTTAATCATAGCTTCCCATCCCTATCTGCCCTATGGTAGCACGAATTAATTTTAGCTAGACTCCCGTTTAATTCCAGACCAAAATTTGGGGTTTCTGACTTATATTAGTGAAGAAGGTTGAATCAAAAAAAAGCATTTAGACACTGCCCACTTTCTACCATTTCTTTGTTTCTGCCAAAGGATGCAGCCTGCCTTCTGAATGATCATCCTCAGCTTATGATTCTGTTGAAAGAAGTAAACTTGGCTATGACCATGACTTTAACATCCATTTGAACCTAAATAGCTTGTAGGGGTCTTTGCTACTTCTCCACTCACCTGCACAGAACCTTCAGGTACAAGTAAGTGCTCATTGTTAAACTATGAGCGTTCACACTGCTGTGAGAACCATAACTTGCATCTGCTGCACAGTCCCAAGTGACCTCATGTCATGATCCACACTTTCTGCACTTTGGCCTCTTTCCAAATAGGCTCTTGAACTTGAAGTTCCAGAGGATTTGTTACTGACCTTATGTAAATTATGACAGTTGAGAGTTCATTCTTCAAGATGCACAAATGATCCTGGTCAGAGAGAACTGAAAAATAAAACATTTCAGAACTTTAAGTGGTGAAGGTTAACAGCTTGCATCTGCAAATTCACTATCTTGATTCCCTATTAAGCATTTAAGGAGGTACAGGACCAGCCAGGAGCTGAGACCACTGACTGGGGATTCTTACTCTGTGGGAAGGTTCTCTCTCAGATCTCCTACATTGACGTGGCAAGATGGCCCAACTGGGAGGTTGTATTAACTAAAATTTGCCTTAATTCATTAGGATTTTATAATGTTAATATGTAAAAATGTTCACTTGTGCTGTCAAATGTTAAATGATGTACTTAAAAAGCTTTACTGTCTTTGTTTCAACACAATTAGGAACAAATAAACACCTTTATTGCTGTGAGTTCGAGGCCACCCTGAGACTCCATAGTGAAATCCAGGTCAGCCTGGGCTAGAGTGAGACCCTACTTCGAAAAGCCAAAAAAAAAAAAAAAAAAATAAATAAATAAATAAATAAATAATTAAAAAATTTAAAAAATAAATAAGAGATGTTTAAAAAGATCATATTGTTATTGCATATTAACTATATATAAAATACTGAGTTTCATTTGACATTTTCATGCATACGTATAGTGTGCTTTGATTATATTCATATCTTATTACCTTCTCTTACTCTTTCCTCTCCCTCCCTGACCTTCTTCCCTTGCTCCAATAGTCAACCTTGTCAAACGAGATTTGTTGAAAACATGTAATAGTTACTTGACTCACAGATACTCCAAATTCATGCACTCAGGAGCAAACACATATAACTTTACATTCTTGTGCTGGTGTACAAGCAATACATTTGTACATTTAATATTTATTATTTATAGATAAGCACTTGTTTTCTGCTAGTGAAGATAAGTGTCCCAGTCCCTTAGATCTCTCTTATCATTACATGCATCTCCTTCCTTTCCACCACCATTTTGATTCACCATAAAGGAAACCCAGGTTTTCATTATTATGATATATATATTATACAAGCTAATATTCATACACTTAATTTGCATGTATTTTGTTTTATTTCCTTTCCTGTAGGGAAAATATTCCTTCTGAAGTCTTTTATTTTAAATATATATATATTACTTACTTACAAGAAGAGAGAGAGAGAGAATTGTTGCACCAGGGCCTCCAGCTGCTGCAAATGAACTCCAGATGCATGTGTCACTTTCTGCATCTGGCTTTATGTGAGTACTGTGGAAGGAAATCTGGGTCATAGGCTTTGCTGGCAAGCACCGTAACCACTTAGAAATCTCTCCACCTCTCTTTTTTTTTGTTGGCTTAAATTGCTATGTGCCTGTGAGGAATACTTCTAATAAACATTCTGACAGATGTGAGAAGCACTTCCTAAGAACTCAGATACACCAGGGAATCTATGAATCCTATCATCACATGTATCTATTCACCTTTTCCTCTACTCTGGCCTCCTTGGAAATCTGCTATTGGCTATCCATCAACATGTGACAAATAATAATAAACCCAATGGTTTAAGCAACTATTTTGGCATCTTTCTTGATGCTATGGTTTGTCCATGGGAGCTATCCCAACAAGAGCTTTGGGACTTCGGAACTCTATCTCATGACCCATGTGTCAACATGAAATTCACTTGAACTTCCTTTCAGAATGGCAGTATTAGAGTCATTGAACATTTTAACAACATATTTGACTTTCTTATTTTTCTTTCGTTCTTTCTTTCTTTTTTTTTTTTTTTTTCAATATAGGGTCTCACTCTAACCCAAACTGACCTGGAATTCACTGTGGAATCTCAGGCTAGACTTGAACTTACAGTGATACTCCTGTATCTGCCTCCTGAGAGCTGGGATTAAAGGTGTGTGTCACTACACCAGGTTTCATATTTGACTTTCTGCAGCACTCAAGAGCCAAAGATATGAGGTCTTCTTTGTGCCTATACCTAGAAATCTTCAAAGTAATTTCAGAAGTTCACAGAAATCATGAGCTCAGATGTAAGAAGAGAAAAAACATAGAAAAACAAGTCTTACCACTTGACAAATTATAGCAAGACTACATTGCTAAAAAGCTTATAGTATGGGAGATATTATTGTATCTGCATTTCTTTTGCAAGCATGATCTATAGCTGTGTGTCTTTTTATTCATCAAATCTTCCCCTCCCATCCTTCTGGTAATTTCCTCCACTATTCTTTGTAGTAACCACCACCCACAGCTGATTATTTAAATTTAAATGGCTTAAAATTATGTGAAATTTAAAACTTTATTTCAACTTCTCACTACTTGTGGTTATTGTATTTTATGTTGGACAATGCTGATGTTACATATTGCCATTGTCTCAGAAATTTCTACTGCACAAGGCTGATCTAGAAGGTTTCCTCAGATAACTCTCCTGGGATAGAGAGAGCACTCTCCCTTGGCCCTACATCTTTGCCTTCCTTCAATTTTAGTGGAATAAAATGTGTTTCTGAGACATGTATGCCATTGTTTTAGGTGTTACATATCCTTATTTTGACAATACATAATTTGAGGGAGAAACACTTCCCTCAGGTTTTCCTTGTCACTTAGAGAATGTTTTAGGATAGAGCTCCTGTCAGTTTTTTCAATGTGACTTCTTGAGCCCCATATCTAGAAATATCTAAGAAGAGAACACAATCATTGTTACGTAATTTTATGAACATATGCTCTGAAATTTTTTCATTTGTTATCCTTCATGCTCAACCGAACTTCCCCATACAGGATTGTCCTTCATTTCTATATCATTTATATGATAAGCGTAGCCTCACCATTTTCATTTAAGGGATTCCCTTATGTTGTGAGTATCAGTAGGTTTTGTGTTTGTTTGTTTGTTTGTTTTTTACTTGATATAGTAGCTTTTCATAGAAAAACATTAAACAAGCTGTAAGCCATTGGTCTGAAATTCACTCTATCATTTGAGTTCATAAGCAAAGAACAGTAACAATCTATTAATAAGCAGAAAATAAACTTAGGGTTATAAGAGTCCCAGGCAAATGATGACTTAATTTATATTTTAATATTACCACAGTGTAAGAATGATACTCATTCAGTCAAAAATATATATACATGAAGACAGCAGATAAAAGAGTCCATTTTTTTTTTTATCTACCCTATTAACTTACTGGAGGAAAGTGGATAACAATGGTCTGAGCAACCAGAGGTCTAAGCTACTCAGAAGCAAACACCCAGACAGGATGTACACACCAGTGCAATAGTGGCACACAGCCTTGGTGGATAACCACTAGCTTTCTGATTGGCTAAGAGATCTGCTCGGTGTAAAGAAAGCCATATCTGGAATTGGGAACCAGGTCAGAATCCTATGGAGACAAAGATTATGCTCTCCAGTGTCAAGTTCTCACTAGTCATTGGCTAAAAGAGGGGATTACATGCATCAAATTCTCCCTAAAGTAATAATGATTATCCCACTTGAACTATGCTGACTTCACTCTCCATTGGAGAATCTGTTCTTCTTTTTCAGAAGGCAGCAAGACCAGGGAGGTAAAGTACCACTCACACTTCAGCCAAGTCACAACTGGAAACAGAGAGGAACTGGGGAGACAAACAAGAGTGCTGCCTCCATGATGAATGTGATAATCAGTGCCAGGGTGAAGGAGACAGACCCTGAAGATATCCAACACTTACCAAAACAGAGCTCCAGAGGCTCCTAAGAGCTCATCACTGAAGTAGACTGAAAACTTCATTACCTTAGAAATACTTGCTCAATCATGTTTATTGCTGCTCAATTCACAATAGCTAGGAAATGGAACCAGCCTAGATGTCCTTCACCTGATGAGTGGATAATGAAGATATGGCACATTTATACAATGGAGTTCTACTCAGTGGTAAAGAAAAATGAAGTTATGAAATTTTCAGGAAAATGGATGGATCTGGAAAGGATTATACTAAGTGAGGTAACCCAGGCCCAGAAAGTCAAGTGTTGCATGTTCTCTCTTATATGTGGATCCTAGCTACAGATGATTGGGCTTCTGTATGAGAAGGAAAAAACTCAGTAGCAGAGGCCAGTAAGCTAACAAAGAGATATAAAGGGAAGAGAAAGGAAGGGAGGGGGGTACTTAATAGGATGGTATTGTATATATGTAAATAGAAGAATAGATTAATGGGGGTGAAAAGGCCCAAAGTGAGGTCAGGGGAAGAGACTGAGTAAAGGAAAGGTGGAGGGAGGGCTAATCAAAATCTAAGAGGGTATAAATAAATCAAAAGGAATCCTGATTTTTGGACAATGGAACACTCAGGAGTCATAGATTGTTGCTAGCAAATTTTCAGTGCCAGGGATGGGATACCTTTCTGGGAGTTGTTGGCCAGGGAGGTCCCTGATGCCCTCAAAACATTAGACCATTGCCAAGGCCCTTGGTTTCCCACCAGGAATAGATGGTAAGACCCCATTGCTGAAGACTCTACATGCTTGGGCTGCAAGGGCACTGAGAAATCCTGCTGGAACTGAGCTGAGAACCTCTTCCATGTAGACCAGCTGACAGAAAGCAGGAAGAAGCAATTCTACATGCAGATAAATGGGAGAAAGAGAAATCACCAGTGAAGATACTCACTGCAAGACTTATATTTGGCTTGCCAGGCCAAATGAGCCAATGGGTACAATAGTGGCCCCTCTATCATGGTGGAAACCAACTGCCCTCTAAATGGACGGAGGCCTGCTCCATGGGAGGGAATACATCCCTGATACTGAAAACTTAAAACACAGGTAGTCATGAGCCCTAGGGGTGTAATGTCTGCTGCTGTCTGGCTAAATGTATATACTATGATTATCAAACTGCCCAGTAAACCCTTCTTTTAATGTTCATACCCTTATATTAATGCTACTGTCACTTTTGGTAGAGAATCTTCTCTTTTCAGATGGCAGTGACCTTGAGACAACTCAGAAGGTATCATGGTGCTGAAACGAAGTAACCAGAGTACTCAGTACTGTAATATCTCTTTCATACCTTTCAAGGCTCAGGGTTTAATGTGGAAGAGGTGGCAGAAAGAAGGTAAGAGCCAAAGGAAGGGTAGGACTCCTTACAACGTGCTCCCTCCAGACATAAAATGGCCTGGATATCCATGACCTCACAGTGCCTGACACTACCTACACAAGACCATCATGAGAGGAGGAAAAGATCATGAAATCAAAATAAAAGAGAGACTGATTGAGATGGGGAGGGGATATGATGGAGAATGGAATTTCAAAGGGGAAAGTCGGGGGAGGGAGGGTATTACCATGGGATATTTTTTTGTAATCATGGAAGATGTCAATAAAAATTTGAAAAAAAATCCCACTAGAGCTCAGGGAATTTTGCAGAAGAGGGGCCTAAAAGATTGAAAGAGCCACAGGACGAGACATCATGTACAGAGGCATTCCCTCCCCCCAAAATAAGTTACCGCTGCTCCCACAACACATAACCCTCAGGCCCACAGGAAATACCTGCAACCCTACTGAGGAGGGTCCCTAGTGGAATGGGGGTAGAGATGAGGAAAAAGAGGGTAACAGCATATGATATATCCATACAAAATATGTCGATAATAATAAAAATATATTAAAAATAAAAAGGGGACTAATTGAGAGAGGGAGGGATTATGATGGAGAGTGGATTTGTGAAGGACAAAGTGGGGGAGGGGAAGGAATTATCATGGTTTGTTGTCTATAATTAGGGAAGTTGTCAGTAAACATGTTTAAGGACTGGAGAGATGGCTTAGCGATTAAAGTGCTTGTCTGCAAAGCCAAAGCATCCAGGTTCAACTCCCCAGGATCTATGTAAACCAGATAGGGAGCACATGCATCTAGAGCTCATTTGCAGTGGCTGGAGGCCTTTATGCGCACCCATTTGCTCTCTACCTGCCTCTTTCTCTCTCTCATTCCCTCTCTCTCTCTCTCTCTCTCAAAATAAATAAAAATAAAATATTTTTTAAAGTTAAGAAAAGAAAAACATATATACATGAAATTTTGATGTCTGATATTTTCCCAGACCAGCACTATGCACTGCTATACTCATTCATGGTGCTAGGAGTGGCAGTCATATGCAGCTCCCAGTCAGACATGCAATCACCAGGAAATTAACCGTATTCTACAGTATGCTGTGTGCTTAGTTATGATGTTCACCAATTCAGGTACTGTGAGTGCACTTTCAACTCATGATTTTCACTTTAGGCTTACTTACTCAGTTCCTATAAACTGAGGAACATCTGTTTATTTTTGTAACATATAGACAGGCTGACAGCAGATCATTCCATGTCGAAATAAGCTGTAATCAGTCAGCTATGTTCATGCTTATGTTTTCTGTCTGTAAATACCCAATCTCCACATTGCCTAGCACATTATTTGAACCTCATCATTCATGAATAATTCTTTGTTTAAATACACTTTGTGCATTTAATTTATCTAAAGTTTTCTGATTAACAAAGGATGTGCTCATACCATCTTGTCTAGAGTACATGTTGATCTGCTGGCATTCTAGGTGCTGACTAAAAGGGAAGGGGTTTTATTCAGTAGACAAACATCTGTTAATCCTCACTTTTCTATACTAAATTCCACTATAAACCTCTGATTCATTCTCTAATTCTCCACCTCACTATTCATTCTTCAGTGAACCTGATACTTCCAGATCTAGAGCCTTCCTAACTATATTTCTCCAAATACCACTTCTAACAAAGTTAAGGTAAGAATAACCATCTGACTTCAGGGCTATAAAGGAAAATTGACAGTGTAACTGTGGTGCTGCTTTATACATCTTCCTTCATTTTCCTGCATGAGACGAACTCTGCTCCTTTCTTCAGAAAACCCTGTGCCACTGCTCCAAAACCTCCTCCTGCTTCTGAGGCATCGCTGACTTACTGCGTGTTTGCATTGTTCCTTATATGCAGTAGGCTCTCTGCTTTGTCCAGTAGGTAAGAGCTGTCCAAGTCCTATCTGTTGACATCTAATAGATTTTGAGGAGAAAATGTAGCTAGTCTAAGTGTTTATTTCATTCCTATCACATTTCAATTTATTTTTTATTTCTTTATTTAAAATATTTATTTGTTTTAGATAAAGAGAGAGAACACCAGGACAGGCTGCCACTGAAAATAAACTCCAGATGCATGTACCATTTTGTGCATCTGGCTTTATGTGGGTACCGGGGAAACCAACCTGAGAAGTCAGGCTTTGCAAGCAAATGTCTTTAACCATTGAGAAATCTTTTCAGCCCTCATCTTAATGTTTTTTTTTTTTTTTTTTTTTTTTTTTGGTTTTTCAAGGTAGGGTCTCACTCTGACCCAGGGTGACCTGGAATTTACTATGTAGTCTCAGGGTGGCTTCGAACTCATGGCAATCCTCCTACCTCTGCCTCCCGAGTGCTGGGATTAAAGGTGTGTGCCACCACACCTGGCTTAAATTTCTATTTTTTAAAAAATATGTTCTCTGTTTTTTTTCATTTATTTATGTGGGTGAAGAAAGAGAGGCAGATAGAAAGGGGATAGAATGGGAACAACAGGGCCTACAGCCACTGCAAATGAACTCTAGACACATGTACCACCTTGTGAATCTCGCTTACATGGGTTCTAGGGAATGAAACCTGGGCCATTTGGTTTTTTAGGCACGTGCCTTAACTATTCAGCCATTTCCCCAGCCCTTAAATTTCTATCTTAACATCTACATAGAGGCAAGACACCAATATATGTAGAACAGTCAGAACAGAAATAAGCTAGGAATTACTTCCTAGAACTTAAAGAAGGAGGTTAGGACCAGGTGAACAGACCTTGTTAAGTCTGTTTTTAGGTGTTGCCAAGCTTTTTGCATCTCTCTTCTGCAAAGAGATAGCAGACTTAATTGGAAAAATTAAATAAAACCATAAAGGAATATATATACAAACAACCTAGATAATAGTAGTCTGCAGTTCCTATTCTTTAGGACTGTAGAAATATATTGGGTAAATATCTGGAAGTCAGATGATAAGAGGTAAGAAAATGGCTTCCACTAGGCCTGCTTTAAGTAGAGAAGCATCATGCTAGCCAAGAGGTACATCATAGGTCCATGTAAAGAATGGATGTAAAGAATTGTCCGAGCAGGGCTTCCCTCCCAGAGGACTGCCCTGGATGTGTGAGTATGCACATACTCGCAGTCATAGGCAAGTGTGTTAATTCTAGTTCTCATAACTATTCCTTGACAGAACAAATATGGAGCTCTTCTCCCTTCATTTGCAAAAGTTGCAAATGCACACACTAAATAATTCCTTACAAATTAAAGTCTGATTTTATAAATGAACATAAAGGCAAAAACATTTAATAAGATATTAATATGTTAATAAGGCAAAGTATAAAAATAACCTCAGTGTAGCCATGACTTATTTCTTAAGTTTGAATATCCTAAAGATATTTATTTCTATCTGTTGACATCTAATAGATTTTAAGGAGAAAATGTAGCTACTCTAAGCTTTTGTTATTTCATTCCTATCACATCAGAAAAGTGTGTCAAATGAAAAGAAATATTTGAAATAATCAAAATTTTCCTGTTTTCCTTTTTTTAATCTTTCTTTTTTTTTTTTCTTTATTAGTCAGTTCTGTATTCAGCAAATACAGTCAGTTTGGTACCATTATTAGGCTCATCCGTGACCTACCCCTCCCCTTGGCCCCTCCTTGTTGAGGTATACGGGTCATGCATTGTGGAGTTAGCCCACAGTTATGGGTAAGCTAAATGTCTCTGCATATCATGACCCAACATGTGACTCTGACATTCTTTCCACCCCCTCTTCCGCAAAATTTCCCTGAGCCATTTTGTGTTCGTTTTTGGTCTGCTTCAGTGATGAGGTATTGGGGGCCTCTGAGGCTCTGGCTCTGATTTGGTAGGAATTGATTTTTCTCTGTGCTGATCTCCTTCCCCCTTGTTCTGGTATCCGGTTCATCAGGAAAACAGCCCCCTTGCTTGTTTCTCCAATTTTTCTTAGTTTCAGCCGGGGCCCTTTTGAGGTATGATGGGGTGGCTCTCTCCTTAGGATCTACATCCATCTGAAAAAGAGAAGCAGATTCTCCAACGGAGAGTAAGTTAGCACCAGGACAAATGAGATAACCCTTACTTTTTTTTTTAATAGAGAATTTAATACATGTAGGCCCTCTTGTAGCCTACAATTAATGGTAGCTTGATATTGGAGAGTGGGTTTACGTTTGGATCTGGTTCTGACTTGTTTCCCAGCTCCAGCTATGGGTCCCATACCAGTGAGGGGATCAGTTAGCCAAATTGAGAGCAGTTGGTTCCCCACCATGGCTGTGTGCCACCACTGCACTTGTGTGGGCATCACAACAAGTTATTTGCTGCTAAGTAGGTTAGACCATGCGTTGCTTCGATAGATATTGGTCAATTTCCCCCAGTCGCCCATGTAGCCCCTTCTGGCACTAGACGCGATATAGTATCCTAATATGATATAACATAGAGTAGTTTCGATGTAAATAAAGACCAACTAAAAATTCTATGAAAAACTGAATATGGGTAATAGTATTTAAAGTATTTAAATAGTATTTGACAGGTCAAAACAAAAGCCAGCTGTCTTATTTGCTGGACTTCTCAGAGGCTTCTATAGGGTAACATGTATATTTTTAATTATACCAATTTTACCATTAATCCACTTTAAACCACCAGCATGTTTTGTAACGCATTTATCTAATGACAAGGATGTCTACTCTTAATATCATAATATAAATTGTCTTTGTTATGGAAAAGTCAGCCAGTACAACTTGCTATCAATAGTCATGAGGCTGTGAATAGTGTAGAGAATGGTAATAACTTGTTAGTAGTTACAAATGGCTTACTGCCCTCTTGATTGGAGAGATAAAGAAAATCACTCTAAACTCGTGTCTAGAAAAGCAATCTGTTCTCCTAATAGTAAAAGAACAAAATCATCCATTGGCAAGATTTGAATTCATCACGGAAGACCTAGTATAACTTTGCAAGGGACACCAAAGAACACATGACGATGTAACAGCATGTTACTAGAGTGGGGTAGTACATAAATGTCAATTTTTCAGAACTAGGTTTAGGTTTAATGTAACGAAAGTCATGATGCTATCTATGAGTGTAAGCATGGAGGAGAAAAGGGTTGATAGCATGACTACATCTGGAAGAATAAAAACTAGAGGATGGCCACTCTCCAAACCATCATAAAAATACTAAGGACAACAGATTTGCTAGCCTGATATAAAAACACCATGTAAAGCTGCCCTGGTTAAAATGGAAATAACCCCCTAGTGAGGCATAGCTAATAAATGATAACAACAGAGAAGTAAAATACAATCACAGTTGGAGTACAGAATCAGGCTCCTTCAATGCATAGTTTTGTGCATATGACTTCAATACACGATAGACCTACTCTTTAAAATAATTTCAAAAGCTCTGCTAGGGTAGTTGGCTAACCCATGAAAAGAATCAAGATACTGCTTTACCTCATGGCCCCAACTAAAACTCACCAGATGGACTGAACAGCAAAATGTGAAAAGTGGAACTCGATGAGGAACCTAAGAAAAGGTGGGCTGAAGTGGCACCTGGTATTTGGAGGGAGGAGGCATTTCTAAGCATCACAGCAAGAAATAAAAAAATAACAACAAAATAAGGTTGCACACTCAAAAGTGTGTGTTAGCATAATCATCATTCAATACACAGCATAATTTTCAGCATTTGAAGTCTCCTTAAAATGAAAATTCATACATTTTTGCATATTCATTACAAATTTGGATTATTTGGAAGATTGGTACATCCATTCCTCTTGGCATTTTATTCTGTTTCTAGAGTGGGGCTTTGGTGTCCACATAGCATTGTGTAATGGCCTGTCACCAACATGGACACTCAGGAAATGGATAACAACAAGTCTGAGACATGTGATTTGTTTTTTATTAGTTATGTACACAGTGTGTATACAGCCATGTTAGCCTCCTCTCTCTCCTCCGGGACCATCCTCGTTGAGAAATGTGGGTTGTACATTGTGAGGGTAGCCATCAATTATGGAGCAGAGGCAATGTCTCTGTGCATAATGTCCCAACCTGTGGCTCTAACAATTTTTCCACCCCCTCTTCCACTAATTTCCCTGGGCCATATTGGGCTCGATTTTAGGTCTACTTCAGTGAGGAGTTTATGGGGTTTATGGGCTGGAGGGGTAGCTTAGTGGTTAAGGTGCTTCCCTGCAAAGCCAAAGGACCAAGGTACAATTCCACGGGACCCATGTAAGGCAGATACACAAGGTGACACATCCATCTGGAGTTCATTTGCAGTGGCTGGAGGCTTTGGTACACCCATTCTCTCTCTCTATGTCTCTCTGTCTCTTTCTCTCTCTCTCTCAAATAAATAAATAATTTAAAAAAGAAAACAATGAGGTTTGCAGTGGTTTCTAACCAAATAACCTGTATTCTTGATTAGTATGATACAAATTAGTATGAATCTTAGGTTCCGGAATTGAGTAGAAAGAAATACTAGTTTCATCTGTGTATATAATTTGTAGTGTGTGTGTGTGTGTGTGTGTGTGTGTGTGTGTGTGTGTGTGTATGTGTGTGTATGTATCTCCTCAAACAAACCTCACTTACATTTTTTTTTTATTTATTAGTTCTGTATTCAGCAAATACAGTCAGTTTGGTACCATTATTAGGCTCATCCGTGACCTACCCCCTCCCCTTGGCCCCTCCTTGTTGAGGTATACGGGTCATGCATTGTGGAGTTAGCCCACAGTTATGGCTAAGCTAAATGTCTCTGCATATCATGACCCAACATGTGACTCTGACATTCTTTCCGCCCCCTCTTCCGCAAAATTTCCCTGAGCCATGTTGGGTTCATTTTTGGTCTGCTTCAGTGATGAGGTGTTGAGGGCCTCTGAGGCTCTGGCTCTCTGATTTGGTAGGAGTTGATTTTTCTCTATGCTGATCTCCTTCCCCCTTGTGCTGGTGTCCGGTTCATCAGGAAAACAGCCCCCTTGCTTGTTTCTCCAAGTTTTCTTAGTTTCAGCTGGGGCCCTTTTGAGGTATGATGGGGTGGCTCTCTCCTTAGGGTCTACATCTATCTGAAAAAGAGAAGCAGATTCTCCAACGGAGAGTAAGTTAGCACCAGGACAAATGAGATAACCCTTACTTTTTTTTTTTATAGAGAATTTAATAGGTGTAGGCCCTCTTGTAGCCCACAATTGATAGTAGCTTGATACTGGAGAGTGGGCTTATGTTTGGATATGGGTCTGACTTGTTTCCCAGCTCCAGCTATGGGTCCCATACCAGTGAGGGGATCAGTTAGCCAAATTGAGAGCAGTTGGTTCCCCACCATGGCTGTGTGCCACCACTGCACTTGTGTGGGCATCACAATAAGTTATTTGCTGCTAAGTAGGTTAGACCATGCGTTGCTTCGATAGATATTGGTCAATTTCCCCCAGTCGCCCATGTAGCACCTTCTGGCACTAGACGCGCTGACTGTCTGGGGACTGACTCTCATCCAACTTCCAGACCCTACTGCTGAAGATACCTTATGTGATTGACATGCAAATTAGAATGGCATGGCTCACTTACATTTTTGAAATTTATTTAAATTTTTAAAATTTATTTGAGAGAGAAAGAATGAATATGCACACCAGGGCCTCCAGCCACTGCAAATGAACTCTAGACACATGTACCACCTTGTGCATCTGACATACATGCATACTGGGTAATCGAACCTGGGTCCTTTTTTTGATATCAATTACCATGTTGGTATTCAGACTGGGTCCTCTATGAATTACCACTTATGCCCTATAACCCTTGTTACTGTTATTCTTCATCACTTCTGCTTTCTTGCAAAATCTTAAGTACTACATTAAGTCTCTCAAAGTACATCACTACTAAGCATGATATTCTGAGTGTGTTCCACAGTGACATTTACCAGAAACACTACTTTATTCAAATCTGCAGGTTATATCCAGATGCTATCAGTGAGGTATATTCTTTCAGGGGAATTTCAACCTCATCTCTAAGGGCCTCACCACATCTTTGCATGGATCAGAGAGAACTGCAGTTAAGCATGCCTGCGACATTCCTGGTTAATCTCTCTTCCTGGGATTTATAAGGTACTGCACTGTAATACCTACCTGAGCATATAAATTCTGCAAATTATCCAGCAGAAAAGGCAATGTACCTCAAATTGGCATTTTAAAATGGAAATTAATTCTTTGTGCCAGGGCACACTCTTTGAGGTCAAAGTTGACAGGATGGGAGAGGTCTGCCCCATCCAATCGACTACTCAGCTGGGTGTGGATTCCATGCCAACAAGCCAAAATCAGCAGCACTGGGAATCATAAACAGGAGGTCTGGAACAGACCCCTCCACCTTCAGCAACTTAAATCTGGCAGGCATAGTCTGACAAGTGATTAAAATAGTTCCCAAAACACATGTGCACATGCAAGGAAGGATCTAACAGAGCCAGTTAAGCCCTGCCAGGGAGTATTGATAGGAAAGGCTGGAAATCGTCCCCTTGGCACTAAACGTACTGGATGGCACGTATTTAAATGCCCAGTAAAGACCATTACTGTGCCAAGTAGGTTATGTGAAAGGGGAAAGTGGACACACCCATGGCTATCCCTTTAGACAGTGGTGGCCCAGTTGGCTTGCTAGATAACAAGACAAAACTGTGTTGCCAGAAATCCTTGGTTGCCCTGGTGGACTCTAGCACTTCTTTTCTTCATCCACATTATGAACATTATAGGATTCAGGTTTGTTCAGAATATGTCCAAGAACGGCCTTCATCATGTACAAGAGTTATTAGAGGAAACCCAGAAAATGCTCCAAATAAGTAGAGAAAAATCATGGTTAAAATTTGAACACTTTGAATGAGAAAAGAGACACAGTATTAAGAACTAAGCCCAGAACTACAATAACAACAAAGGCCAATGATCTGGAAAGGCCCTTAATGAACAAAGAAGACACAGTGAAACTTTAAAACATGTCTTTAAGGCTTATAACATGGAGGGCTCTGGGTAAGGACATCAATGGTGTGCTGGAGCTATTTAGAGCAGATGGATTAATTTCAGTAATTTTGTGAGCTGGTTAAACATAGCCATCACTAAACAGTAAAACATGAAATTAATGATTAAATAAACACAAAAAATAATTTAAACTCAAAACTGATCATTTTCCAATGACTATATTTTACTCCTATGCACTTACGGGTATTTACACTGCTTTAGTCGTATGACAGAAAATGTGATGGAAATGAAAAATGTAGTGGTGAGCTACTCTGTCTTCTTAACTTTCAGTGATATCAGATTAATAACCAAATTTCAGCCATAGTAAGTGTGTTTGTTCCATGAGAATTGACAAAAGCTAAAAGTCCAAGCTTGTTTTATTATTTTGTTGGCTGTCTACATTTAAGAATGTGGATATAGAGATGGCATTTTTAATGCAAACTAAGTTTAAAATATGTCAAGTCTGTAGCTCACACATTGTGAATTTCATAAAACATAAGAGAAAAAAATTCCACTTTTCGAAAACTGCTACTGGTTTATCAAAAGAACAAGTGACAACACCAGCTCACCTCAAGCTCAGGAAGCAAAAGAGAAATAAAACATGCATCCATCATTCTCTTCAAAAGCTCTCTACCAGGGAACCCAAGACCTCACACCAGGCCTGCGTGTCCTAACAGTGCCAAGCTGGGAACCAAGCCTTTCTTTAAAACTTGAGTCAGCCAATAACACTCTAATGTCCACCGATGTCTATAGGAACATTGAGACTGGTCTTCCTTGTTTAAACTAATTCCATGTAAGTCACCTAACTGAATGTGGAGATCACAAACAAAAACTGACAATGGTAAAAGTATTCTGGATGTGTAACAATGAGAAATTAATTCAGAATCAAACATACAATGAATCTTAGATGCTATGGAAAGTGCTTTCCTATGCTGTAATAGGTGACTCCACTGCAGCCTTGGTTCTGAACACACAAAATGCTCAGTGCACTGTATGACCATCACACTACACAGCAACAACACTGCCTGCAACATCTCCTCCCAGATTCAAGACTGTTACATGTTCTGAGCTTCAGTGGCTTTACCAAGCATACAAAATTTCCTGCTTTTATGGAAACACAATGGTTTAAGTACGGAAAACAAAGTCATTCTTTCATGATATTATAATCATCAAATTAGTATACTTTTGGATTAGAATGCTTTATTTTATAAATTGTCATTTGAGTTTTAGTTAAAAAAATCATTAAATGCATTTTGGTTTGGCATTAGGACAGAATTTCTAATAATTTCTAAAATGTCTCCAATCATACCAACCTTTTAAAAATTATGTATTTTTGTGAAGCAGCATTCTCAACATTGACAATTATAAAGTTCATCTCATTAACATGCAATTCTTTCTCTGCTTCAAACTGTAACATATGTTTAATAATGAATTGTTTTTGAAAAAGTATATTTATGATTTATTGTAAATAAATGGTTAATGTGTATACCTATTTTATATATCTATTGTAGTAGTTTGAATAGTTGGCCCCCAATATATTCAGTGTTTTGTAAGTTTGTACTTTGGATCTGCAGCCACCTGGCTGGAGGAGGTGTCACTGGGTGGATCATAAGGTGTGGTGGTGGGTTTGAAATTTCAATGTAAGGATATGTAAAGTGCCTAGATCCACCTGGAGTTCCTGAAGTGTGCTGTGTGCCTTTTGGCTTTCTCTCTCTCTGCCTGGCCCTTTAAGAAGGGGCCAACTTCTTCTACCATTATGGAACTTATCCTGGATGTGTAAGCTTCAATAAACTTCCCTTCCTCCATAACTGTGCCTGGTCTGGAAGTTCATCTCAGCGAGCCTGAAGCTGTCTGCTATACCTATACACCAAGAGTTTAAGAATCCCTGCTCTATCTCATACTGCAGCTGTAATTCACAGTACCTCGACATAAGAATGAGCCTTATTAGATCACTGGTTCATGTTGTTTCTGTGTATCCTGTATGTCAATATTGGATTCCTGTAATTGATAGGTATCTATAACAATGTTTAAGCAAATTGGTAGACCTAATAAAGGCCACAAAGTATCTATCTGGGTATAGCATTTGAGCAAAAATATTTATATATATTATCTATCTATCATCTACTTAGCTACATATCTACCTATCATCTACATATGAATTATCTACCTATGTATCATTTATTTATCTACCTATAGTTTTGTGTATAGATATACTGTGATTAAAGTTTGTTTTGCAGAGATATCAAAGAAGAATGTATTTGGATGAGATGATTTTCTTGGGGATAAAGGGAAAATGATAAGTAAGCATAAATTTTGTGTTCTAAATTAGTGACACACAGATCTATATCCATCATTCAACAGTGGGTATCAATTGCATGTATACAGTATTTACATCGCACGTGTTAATCAAAAAAGAAAAATATAATTAAAAGGGAAAAGAAATTATAGCAGCAATGTAGAAATTCTGCAGTAAAATATACCTCTTCTCATATTTAGAATATTGGTGACAGATTGGTTGATTCAGTGATAAAGCTCAGGGAAATTATTAATTCAAAGGTGATCCAGCCAAGTACTGGGGAGCCCAACTGGGAATTATGGGACACCCATAGTCTATAAATGTTGCAATGTATAGATGGTGCTGAAAGTTAAATGTGGCAAGAGTTAAGAGATACATAAAGAAACGGAGCTAGAACTCTGATTAAACAACATCTCTGAAACTTACCCAGTCTCTAGAGTGTATAATTGTGTAAGGCAATAAATTATCTTTCCTATTTCACTTAAGACTGCTTTTCTCTCTTACAACTTCAACCAACTCAATTGACCCTCAAAAAGGCATGACACTGGAGGCTTGGAGTGTGCCGGTGAGTCAATGATGTGAAGAGAATAAACATTTGCCTGGTCTCCATGTCTGTATGTCTTTTTCCTCCCAGGAAAGTCCTGGTTTCTGGCCATCTTTCAATCACTTCACCAGAAAATATTTGAGTAAGGCTCTCCACTCCCCACATTCCTATTACTTCTTACCCCACAGTTACATATTGTCTGCATAAAGATTCCGCTTCCTTTTGGAACAGGAGGAAAATAAATAGGAAAAAATAAGTGAAGAGGATTAGCCAGATTGTTTTTTTTTTTTTCTTTGACAATTAACAGAAACATCTGAGCACTTAAAATCCCACCCTGCCTTCTTAAAGAACCCTGGCTCAGGATGTGAAGTAGTTTCAGTTTTTGACATGTGTTTTCAATAATAATGATGATATGAAAACTTCCTAAAATTTGATAGTGAACAGAAAAATGCTAGTACTTAGTAGTAAATTTTCCCTTAAAACAAAAAGAAGCAAGAGAGCATTTTTCTGATGACCAGGAGTCAGTCTCCATCATCAAGTCCTGAGCACTTGTTCTGAGCATTTCTTTGCTGAGGACATTTCCTTTAGAGAACACAGAATTATTCACTTGGAAATCTCCCGTCTGAGATCTTGCTCTGGATTTCAACTATGATATTAGAAATGTTCATGTTTTCATTTGGGGTATCATCTCAATATCTGCTATTCCACATTAAATCGATCACTATCAATTTCCATAATTAATTATTTATTTCAAAAATGAAAACCTTTGTCAGTTATCAGGCAGTTTTAAAATGAAGTCACATGAACACACATGGCTGATTACTGAGGAAGTTCAAACTGAGGTCTTCAAAAAGAGAAGACTGAGCAGTCCACACACTGACATGACCTGAGATGAAGTGATCTTTAACACCTCTTCCAACTCTTCCTACTATGTCTCTAGGAACACAGCCATCCCTATGCTAACCTGTCAATGCAGTCTAGCTTATTCTCTCCTGGGCATAGAGACACGGACTGCTCTACCAGCATTGGGGCCAATCTGTCCTTAATTGAAATCTACCCTTCAATATACATTCTGACCTGAGCTTCTCACCTTCATATTCCAGTCTTTTGTAATATAACAGTAACAATTTAAATATACATAAAATGTGGCTTTTACTTACTCCATGTTCATTGTAAAAAAAAAAAGTATTAATAAAGAAAGACAAAGGGCTGGAGAAATTGCTTAGTGGTTAAGGTGCTTGCCTGCGAAACCTAATGATCCATGTCTGATTCCCCAGTACCCATATAAGCCAGATACACAACGTGACCCCTGCATCTAGAGTTCATTTGCAGTGGCTGGAAGCCCTGGTGCATCTGTTCTCTTCTTTCTATATCTCTCTGTCTCTCAAATAAATAAATAAAAATAAAATAATAAAATAATCTAGAGATCACAGCTGGGCATGATGGCACACACCTTTAATCCCAGCACTCTGGAGGTAGAGGTAGGAGGATCACTGTGAGTTCAAAGCCACCCTGAGATTACATAGTGAATTTCAAGTCAGCCTAGGCTAGAGTGAGACCATACCTTGAAAAACAAAACAAAACAACAAAAAAAGAAAAACAAAACAAAACAACAACAAAAAAAATCTAGACATCAATTTTCTCAACTGCATAAGCTTGTAGACTTTCATTAAAAGGTCATAATTTATAAACTGCCAGTAAGAATTTGTATTTGCATACTTCAGGGAGCATTACCCCAAAATTAAAGTACTCCTATATTGGTTTAGTATTTATTACAATAATGAGAAGAAAAATATGTAAGCTTTGTCAGTACTTAAATGTTATTAACAGTGTTGATACCTACAGAGATATTTAAGGTGTCTTTTTGTTACCAGTGAATTAAGGTTTAACCTGGTAATAGTGGTCAGTACCATTGTTCTAACCTTTGTAGTGGAGTGAAAATGTAATTTTGATGTTATTCATGGACTGAGATATTTGATGAAGTGACAGAAGTGATAGTGATCAAATGATACTGACCATCAGAAGAATTCATAGTGAATTGGCAAATCATGTAATACTTTAGCAAAACCTAAGGCAAGTATTTATTTCATATAATTTTTAGATCACAGATACAGAAGTATTTGTAGACATTGCATCTAACGTACCACACAAAAGTAAGGCTGGCCTTTGGTGCAGAAAATGTCTACCGTAAACTATACCGTTCTGAAACACAAATTTTCAGAGTCCAGTTTCCAACTCTTTCTCCATGTTTCCTATATCTGTCAAGATCACTGCCAAATCTTTTTTTTTCCATGTTCAACATATCTTAGTTTCACTTCACACATCAGTATGATTTCATTTCTATCCAACACTCTGATTTCTATTTCTACAAATAAAATCCAGGCTTCATATCTTTCTATAAACACTAGACAATTGCAGTCTCTTTGCTACTTGAGTTTTTTCCATTTCTCATTCACTTGCTATGTTATGACTAATTAATTTTTCTAAGTTATGACTCTGACTCAGCTACTCCCCATATCATGTGTTATAAGTGATTCCTGACCACTTACTGGAATAAAGGAAAATATAATCTGGCATCAAATGCCTGGTTCTCATTACTCAACTGAGCTGTTCAGTGACACTGCTATATTCTCTCCAGTTCTCTTGACACACTCTCCAGGTGATGTGAGTGGCGAAATCATTGTGCTTTGCATGTGCCCCACATTATACTCTAAATCTTCCTTTCTAGTAGTCTTCTCTTTAAGGACCCACCGCCTGCATATCATTCATTATCTCAGGAAATTTTGTTTCAACATGAAATTTGGTAGGGATGAACCACATTAAAACCATAGCAGATATTAAAATTTTCTTTCTGAAGCCAGGCATGGTGGCACAAGCCTTTAATCCCAGCACTCGGGAGGCAGAGGTAGGTGGATCCCCGTGAGTTCGAGGCCACCCTGAGGCTACATACTGAATTCCAGGTTGGCCTGAGCTAGAGTGAGACCCTACCTCGAAAAACAAAAAAACAAAACAAAAACAAAACAAAAAAATCTTCTTTCTGTATATAACTCCTATGATACATTGGATCTACTGTGAGCAGAGGCCATTCTTTGTGTCCTGTGTCACTCAATACCTCAAATAGAGTAGGTGTTCTAATACCTCAAGTTATTATACACTTAGCAAAGTATAGATGAGAAATCATGTAGGTTCTTGAAAGTTAAAACATATATTAAAGAATGTTTACAACAGACTTTCCTTCAAAATGATGAAGCTGAAGTCACATTTGATACTATTAGGTATGTGATATATGATATACCAGAAATTGCAGGACTGAGGAACCGATAACAAGTTTCCCACAAGAAGGTTAATGCCACTATGAAAATTTATTCCAACTTGTTGCTATTTTTCTTTTGCAAAGTCCAGTACCAAAGTGAGGCACTTCTTGATCTGTAACAACTGGGAGAGATGATTAGAAATTATGCCCTCTTCCAATGCTGCCAGCATGCTTACCTCAGGTGAATTTTCTTTGTCTGAAAAAGAAATACTTTAATTTTTGTGATATATATACATATATATATATATATATATATATATATATATATATATATATATATGGTGAGACCTTGAGAAAAAAATACACATATAAGATCTCACATCTTTGAACTTTGCAAAAACTTGCCTTTCATATCTTATATGTCCTAACTTGAATGAGTCTAAAAGAACAAGTAATTTCTACTATCAAGTAAGCTGTATTCAAGCCTTGAACTCTCACAAGGAAAAGAGATGAGGTGGCTCAAAGATTGATGATACCTTAATTTAGTTTCCATATTTTAGCTTCCATATTCTGATTGTAAGAAAGTTAAAAGCAAATATATTACTACTAATTTCAATAACTACCAATCAGTGGGACTGAAATAACTCATTTTAAGGCAACTCATTGTTTAAATTGGCTTAGTTAACTTCAGGCATGGGTTCTTACTTTAGTCCTGATATTACGTATTGCACTCAACTGCTGAAGAACCTTCAGCAATTCCCGGCTGTCCCTAAATTATAACTTATATGTGACATGTAACTCTTTTTGTAGGTAAAGCATACTGTATTCTCCCATCGATTACTCACAACCCAAGTGTGCCTTGCCAGACCAATTTGGTGCCATCTAGTGAGCAGCTGGAAACCTTTCACACTTTATATGAGAAGTAGCTAGGTCAGAGTCACGACGTGGGAACAATAGACTATCGTGGCAAGCACGAGTGTTCTGTGCTCTGTGATGGACACATGAGCAGCTTTTCTTCTGGAGACTTCTGCTTACCCAGAGTGCTGATTCCAGTACTCTAAATCCCACCCACACTTCATGGTCCATGTTCAGCACATGCAAAAGATGCAGATTCCTCCATCCCAATCAGAAAAATATTCTCCTTTCAAACATTCTGTGGCATCTATAGTCTGGGCTCTCCTTCAAGCATTCATTTTGTTATTGCTTTCCTGCAGGGAGCCACATCTAGTCGCCATCACTAGATGGCGCTGGCACTGCAGGAAGCCACATCTAAGTCGCCATTACAAGATGGCGCTAACCTCGTGGTGTTCAACTTCATATACGGCAGTGCCTTGGCGCCAACCGTGTTCAAGGTACGCGCATGCGCTTGACGCAACCTGTCCTGAGCCTATCCCGTGGCGCCTGGTGGTGGCAAGCAGATAACAGCCAATCAGTAGGTGCCTCATTGCCCATCCCCCTATAAAAGTAGCTGCACATCCCGCCCCCGGGTCCTTCCCCGTCAGCTCTCCTGTTAACCAAGAAGCTCTCCAATAAAGTGTGATCAAGAAGGATCCTCGTGTGGTGATTGTTCTTTTCCCGCTGGTCGGGGGGCTCGCCGCAAAGTGGTGCCGAAAACCCGGGAAGGACCAAAGGAGGATTCAGAACTTGACACACGGAGAGGCAGGCGCCGGTAAGTCATTCTGTTTTTTTCTGTGTCTCAGTCATGTCCGTGTCTGAGGGCCTCGCTGCTCTTGCTGTTTTCTGTTTGTTTTGTCTGGGTCTTTCTATTGTTTTGCGTTTGTTTCTATCTTGCCTAGTCTGCTGATAGCCTGGACCGGTTAAACCCGTGGTAGACAACGCGGCTCTGGTCCTTGGAGCCTCGAGTCAGATAAATCCTCGGTAGATAACGTGGGGCTGGCTGTTAGTTTCATTTCCAGCCTTCCAGCTCGTGATGGGTAATACATCGAGTGCCCGGTATTCTCCCATTGATTTTACTCAGCCTATAAAGGAAGTTTTGAAACAACGTGATCTAAAGATCTCTAATGCCACTATTAAAAAGATCGTTAAGGATATTGATGCTGCTGCTCCATGGTTTGCGGCGTCCGGAGATCTCTCATTGCCCTCATGGGAAAAGCTGGGTAAAGACCTTGAGGCGGCTAGGGAGGAGGGTCACTTAGGTCGAGGTACCCTCCCTTTCTGGAGGATGATACATTCTTGTTTACGTTCTGGAAGCCACCCGGACCCACTTCAGGAGGGCCGGAGACGGCTCAGACAACATCAGGATAGTTTGTCAGAATCTGATGCAAGTGGGGATAACAAACCCAGATTATATAAGAAAGTACAGGAAAAAAGGGCCAGTCATTTCCCGGGAGGAGTTCCCAATATGGCCAGTCATTTCAAGGAAAAGGTTCCCTGCCATGTAGAGGAGAAGGCACCCCCGTTAGAAGAGAGTAATGAGGGCTCCGGCTGTATGCACAGGAGGGGTGAGGACTTCCCTAGGGCCCCGCCGCAGCAGGGGGCTGTGGGGTTATATCCTTCCCTACAGCCGCTGCGACACCTGAGTATACGAGATGATCACGGCAGTAGTTCTGCTTCTGATCAGGAGGGAGAGGAGGACTCCAGTGGGTCAGAGGGACAGGATTTAGAGGAGGCAGCTTTGCATCGTGCTCAGGATCCTCAGTTTGTGGGTGGGCGTGTCTGCCCTCCCGCGGTTAGGGGGAGGAGTGCCTTAAAAAAGGAAGTTGGTATTCGGAACCGAGCACCGCCTAGTGCTCTGCCACGCCCTCATGTTCCCCCCCCCATGTCCCAGCCGAGGATCGCTGCCATTTTGTTAAGCCGCGGACATGGTCCCGCCTGGCCTCCGCTTTCCCGGTTTTTTTGAATACCACTACCAATCAAAGAGATTGGGAGCCAATCCCCTATACGGAGCTTAAGGATTTAGTTCAGGCCTGCAAGGATTTTGGACCCACTGCTGACTATTCTCTTATGCTGCTCCGCAGACTCACGCAGCGCACCCTTACTCCTGGTGATTGGTTAGAATTAGCCCGAGCTTGTCTAACGAGAGGGCAATATTTGGATTTCAGATCACTGATTTCTGATAAAGCCCAAGAACAAGCTAGGCAGAATATTATGAAGGGGGACTGGGACTGGACTTCTGATATGCTTCTGGGGACTGGTCCTTATCTTACAGATCAGCTCAATTTCCATCCAGACGTGTATGTCCAAATTAATAACATTCATTATCAGGCTTGGAAGGAGCTCCGTAATAAGGGAGAGGTCGCAGGACAGTTGACTAAGATTGTTCAGGGCCCTACAGAGCCATTTTCTGATTTTTCAGCTAGAATGCTGGACGTGGCAGAAAAGACAATTGGCCTTGCTGACCACACCATGCCATTTATACAACAGCTAATATTTGAACAGGCCACTAAGGAGTGCAAAAAGGCTATACAATCAGTAAGAAGGGGAACATTGGATGACTGGCTCAAAGCCTGTCGAGAGATAGGGGGTCCTCTGTCTAATGCAGGATTAGCGGCAGCGGTCATAGCTGCCGCTAAGGCTCAACGGACAGGGAATCAAAAGGGCTGTTTCCAATGTGGTCAATTGGGACATTTTAAACGCCAATGTCCTCAGGCGGATGGCCCAGCCCCTGTCCGAGATGCGGGACCAACACAGCGCCCCCCTGGGACTTGTCCTAGATGTAAGAAGGGAAAACACTGGGCTAATGAATGTAGATCTGTGAGGGATATTAATGGTCTGCCCCTCCCCCCTCTTTCACGTAATCAGGACCAAAAAAACGGGGGGAAGGGCCCACGTCCCCAGGGCCCACAAATCTATGGGGCAATGCAGACACCTCAGGTCCCGGTGACTGTGGCGCCAGGTCCCCCGCTGCCTCAGCCCGGAGAGCAACATCGGGCTCCGCAGGCCTGGACCTCTGTGCCACCTCCGGATTGGTCTTAACTCCGGAAATGGGCGTGCAAATCCTGGACACAGATGTGTCTGGCCCGCTAGCGAGAGATACGGTGGGCCTTCTTTTGGGGCGCTCCTCCTCTACTTTAAAGGGTCTCATAGTCTTCCCCAGTGTTATCGATCCAGATTATACAGGTGTAATTAAAATTCTTTGTCATTCCCCCTATGGGGCAGTGTCAGTGGCCCCTGGGGACCGTATTGCCCAATTGCTGATTTTGCCTTCTAACCATTCTCTATTTCCTGCACTAGATAAGGAAAGGGGTGACAAGAGCCTTGGGTCTACCGGTGTGGACTTGACCTGCTTGTCTTTGGAGTTGGATCAAAGACCCCTTCTGCGCCTGACCATAGAAGGAAGAGAATTCTCAGGACTGGTGGACACTGGGGCAGATAAAAGTATAATAAAATTGGATTCTTGGCCAAAAGCCTGGCCCTTGCAGAGATCAGCTCAGATCTTGCAAGGCTTAGGGTTTGCTAAAACACCACATATGAGTGCAAAGGAGTTAACATGGACCACTACAGAGGGTCAAAAGGGAAAAATCCAACCTTTTGTGTTGGATGTTCCCATTAATTTATGGGGAAGAGATATTCAGACCCAGATGAATCTCCGCTTGACCAATGATTATTCAGAAGCTAGTAAAAACATGATGAAAATTCAGGGCTTTGTTCCAGGCTCAGGTCTAGGGAAGCACCTTCAAGGGCGACCTCAGCCCATCATCCCGGAGGAGAAGTTGGATCGCTTTGGGTTGGGTTTTTCTTAGGGACCACTGAAAATTCTGCTTCCAATTTTGAACAGGTGCCCATACCCTGGATGACTCATAAGCCAGTGTGGGTTCCTCAGTGGCCCCTCTCACAGGAAAAACTGGAAGCAGCCCAGAGGTTAATTGAGGAACAATTGCAGTTAGGCCACCTGGAGCCCTCTATTTCCCCTTGGAACACACCTATATTTGTGATCAAAAAGTCCTCTGGAAAGTGGCGATTATTACATGATTTGAGGGCTGTCAATGCTCAAATGCAGGTCTTGGGCCCAGTTCAGAGGGGCCTGCCAGCGCTTTCTGCTCTCCCCAGGGAATGGCCAGTGATGGTTTTAGATATTAAAGACTGTTTTTTCTCCATACCCCTTTGCCCTCAGGACAGAGAGCGTTTTGCTTTCACATTACCAGCTGTAAATCATGAGAAGCCTGATGCCCGCTTTCAGTGGCGTGTGTTGCCACAAGGGATGTCCAACAGTCCTACTATGTGCCAGCTTTATGTAGACTCAGTGTTATTTGTAGTAAGACAACAGTTCCCCTCTTTACGTATGATCCACTATATGGATGATATCCTACTCACAGCCCCTACCTTAGATGTTTTGCATGTCTCTTTTCAGGAGGTCGTCAAGGCGTTGGAACATAAGGGTCTTTTTATTGCCCCAGAGAAGGTCCAGCAAACGGATTCAGTAAATTTCCTTGGGTCCGTCATTGGCCTTCAGTCTGTGAAACCTCAAAAAATTTGCATCTGTACCTCCCACTTGCATACATTAAATGATTTTCAAAAACTTTTGGGGGACATTAATTGGTTGCGAGGTTTTCTCCATGTCCCCCGTGCAGATTTGTTACCATTGTTTTCCATTTTGGAGGGTGATCCTGAGATTACCTCTCCTCGTGTGCTCATTGAGCCAGCTCGTCAGGCCTTAAACAAGATAGAAAAGGCCCTTATGAAGGCACAGCTTAAACGCTTTGACCCTTCTAGTCCGCTTCTTCTTTGTATCCTAAAAACAAGGGATGTCCCCACAGGAGTGATATGGCAGGACGGCCCTCTTTTGTGGATTCATGGACATTCCTTGGGAGCTCGCACCCTGCAGTACTTCCCACAGTTGGTTGCCCAACAGGCTTGTTTGGGTCTGAAATCGTGCCTAACTCATTTTGCAAAGTTGCCTGATAAGCTTATCATCCCCTATACTAAGGAACAAGTAGAGACTCTATCCGGTACGGTTGATGAATGGAGCATTCTTATGTGTGCTTTTCCAAATCCTATAGATAACCATTACCCAAAAAGCCCCATTCTGTCCTTCGTGGAAAAAAATTTAGTCTATTTTCCCCGGGTCACATCAAAGGGCCCTTTGCCCTCAGTCCCTGCCATTTTCACTGATGGTTCAAAAACAGGTCGCGGAGCTTATATGGTTCAGGGCTCAGAACCTGTGGTGAAGTTCTATAGGCCTGACTCTCCCCAAATTGTGGAATGCATGATTGTCTTGGAGGTGTTTCAGACCTTTGGTAGTCCCTTTAATTTGTTCACAGACTCACAGTATGTGGCTAATGCAGTTGTTGGACTGGAAATTGCTGCCTCTATTCGTTCTGCTAGTCCTGTCTCAAACATTCTTTCTCAAATTCAATCTCTCATTTGGCAACGCTCCTCCCCCTTCTATGTTACCCATGTTCGTGCTCACTCCTTGCTACCAGGACCTATATCTCAAGCAAATGACTTGGTAGACAAAGCCACGCGGATGACCATGTTAGCCATGAGTAGTCCTAAAGATATGGCCACCGAGTTCCATAGGCTGTATCATGTTCCTGCTAACACCTTAAGAAAGACCTTTGCCATTTCTAGGTCCGAGGCACGTGATATTGTTAAGGCTTGTCAATCCTGTGTCACTTTCCTGCCTTCTCCACATGTGGGTGTGAACCCACGGGGCCTAAGACCTGGTGATCTTTGGCAGATGGATGTTACTCATGTCTTGGAATTTGGCAAGCTTAAATACCTGCACGTCTCGGTGGATACTTGCTCAGGAATCATACATGCTTCTCCTCTTGCAGGGGAAAAGGTTACTCATGTAAAAACTCATTGTTTGGAAGCCTGGGCGTCTTGGGGAAAACCGCGACGCCTAAAGACTGACAATGGCCCTGCTTATGCTTCCTCTGGCTTTCGTGCCTTCTGTGCCCAGATGCAGGTCGCCCACACTACTGGCCTACCTTACAACCCACAAGGCCAAGGTATTGTGGAGAGAGCAAATAAAAGTTTAAAAGCTATCCTTTTTAAACAACGAAGGGGGATAGCGGAGAATGCAACCCCCAAGGAGAGAGTCTCTCTAGCACTCTATACCCTTAATTTTTTAGTTTTGGATGTTCATGATAGGTCTGCAGCAGACAGACATTGCCACCAGGGGGCACAAGCACATCCGGAACTGGTCATGTGGAAGGATGTGTTGGATAATAAATGGAAGGGACCGGATCCTGCTTTGGTAAGGTCCAGGGGAGCTGTTTGTGTCTTTCCACAGGACCAGGAATCGCCACATTGGGTCCCGGCCCGGCTAGTCAAGACGCTGACATCAACTCCAGAGGAGAGTCCAGGGGACGAGGATGGCCATCCAAGTACGAGTGCCAAAGATCCTGTGGATGCTGATCCTTATGTGCCTGGAGTCCAGTAGAGGAGAATTACGCTGGGGCATCCTGTCTGTTTTCCCCAAGCCCCTGCCCGTTCGCCACACAGCGAGAGTCTTTCCTCGGTTCTTCACCACTCAGAAAGGTCTCAATCTCCCTGCGGTTGTTAAAGACCTGACCCTTGCCCCCCTGGGGGAGGCTCGACACTTCGAGGAAAGTGGAAGTCTCTGCTTTACTCTCGCCCGTGAACGTGACTCTTGTATACAACTGGAGATGCAGGCATTTGCTTGGTTTAAGGGGGACAGGAAATGGGGCCCAGTATCTACCTCTCGGAATTCGTCCCACAAACTTTCTAGTCACCCCTTCTCAGAAGAGGCGATATGGTTCAATGGTACCTTTTTTCGTGGCCGGAGAGGTACTGTGACTCTGCCTCAACCACGCCTGGCACCTCACTGTGTGGGAACTTATGAAGGGGACCTTTGGCCATGGACGGAATGCCAGTCCAGTACTGTGGGCTGGGCAGATGTGGGACGGACCTTTACTTATTCCCCGAATATGAAAGGGCCTTTTTCTTTAGATTTTTCGTGGACGGAGGGACCATTTCTACAGGATGGTACTATGAACCCATTTTCAAAGTGGGTTCTGTGTGGGGTTAATGGTAGCTGCACAGATATGACACCCTTTGTTTTATTACGGGGGGGGGACAGTTGCCAGTAATAATGTGTCTGGAGTGATCCATGCGCTAGAAACGAGCGAATTAATAGTTGATTTCTTAGATAGGACAGTCCTTGGATGGCGATATGAGAAAGTGTTTGGGGGTGTCACCCGGATAGGAAACTACTTAGGAA
Organism: Dipus sagitta; assembly: GCA_036346955.1. Classification (NCBI taxonomy): domain Eukaryota; kingdom Metazoa; phylum Chordata; class Mammalia; order Rodentia; family Dipodidae; genus Dipus; species Dipus sagitta. The sequence continues at coordinate 126,607,646 of CM070772.1, read as the reverse complement.
AAAATGCCTCTTATGTCCCCACCCCGGTGTGTGTCCATCCACCATTCATGTTTGTCCTTAGTAACTTTTCTTTCAGCAATTGTTCTAATGCTTCTTGTCGTTTGTCCCAATGTTGGGACGCAACACTCTATCACAGAGCCATGGTACTTAGGGTCCCCCGTTGGGTCCCCGTGCCTGTAGAGGCTCCTAGTACATTGTCTTTGTTCAGGCATAAGAGAGATTTTGGAATTACGGCCGCTGTTATTGCTGCGGTGGCGGCTGCTGCTGCCGCAGCTACAGCCGCAGGTGTAGCCATGGCTTCTTCAGTTCAAACCGCCTCTACCTTAAATACCTTGGCTTCTTCCACAGCTGCCGCCTTAGACACACAATCAAATTTAAATTCCCAACTCAAAGGTGGCATTATGATCCTAAATCAAAGGGTGGACCTAGTTCAGGAGCAAATTGATGTTCTTTGGCAAATCGCTCAGTTGGGATGTGAATGGAAATTTAATGCCTTATGTATCACTAGTGTTCAATATGAAAACTTTACAAGGGCAGCAAATCTGTCAAAGCAACTGTCCTTGTACTTGGCAGGGAATTGGTCCCTAGATTTTGATGCGGAATTGGAAGAACTAAGACAAGCTATTGTTATGATCAATTCCACGCGAGTGGACCTTAGCCTGGCTGAGGGTTTTACCTCTTGGCTTTCCTCTGCCTTTTCCTTCTTCAAGGAGTGGGTAGGGGTAGGGATGTTTGCAGTTTGCTGCCTTGGAGGCTGTGCGCTGTGCCTCTGGTTGATTTGTCGCCTGCAAGCCCAGACCAGGCGGGACAAGGTAGTTATTTCTCAAGCACTTGCCGCTTTGGAGTGTGGATCCTCCCCCCAGATTTGGCTGTCGGCCCTGAAAAACACCTAGTTTTTCCCTGGCCCCTGCCCCCTTAGGGCCTGAGGTGCCCGTTACACTAGGATGAACAGAAGGTTGGTGTTGGGGACACGACATTTATTGGCGCTCAGGCTGTGAGACAAAGTACTGCACATGAGATATGCTCTTAGCAGCCTCATGGAGGGCATGCTTGATTGCATATGGGTTGGTACCGACATCGTGGTGTTCAACTTCATATACGGCAGTGCCTTGGCGCCAACCGTGTTCAAGGTACGCGCATGCGCTTGACGCAACCTGTCCTGAGCCTATCCCGTGGCGCCTGGTGGTGGCAAGCAGATAACAGCCAATCAATAGGTGCCTCATTGCCCATCCCCCTATAAAAGTAGCTGCACATCCCGCCCCCGGGTCCTTCCCCGTCAGCTCTCCTGTTAACCAAGAAGCTCTCCAATAAAGTGTGATCAAGAAGGATCCTCGTGTGGTGATTGTTCTTTTCCCGCTGGTCGGGGGGGCTCGCCGCAAAGTGGTGCCGAAAACCCCGGGAAGGACCCAAAGGAGGATTCAGAACTTGACACACGGAGAGGCAGGCGCCGGTAAGTCATTCTGTTTTTTTTCTGTGTCTCAGTCATGTCCGTGTCTGAGGGCCTCGCTGCTCTTGCTGTTTTCTGTTTGTTTTGTCTGGGTCTTTCTATTGTTTTGCGTTTGTTTCTATCTTGCCTAGTCTGCTGATAGCCTGGACCGGTTAAACCCGTGGTAGACAACGCGGCTCTGGTCCTTGGAGCCTCGAGTCAGATAAATCCTCGGTAGATAACGTGGGGGCTGGCTGTTAGTTTCATTTCCAGCCTTCCCAGCTCGTGATGGGTAATACATCGAGTGCCCGGTATTCTCCCATTGATTTTACTCAGCCTATAAAGGAAGTTTTGAAACAACGTGATCTAAAGATCTCTAATGCCACTATAAAAAGATCGTTAAGGATATTGATGCTGCTGCTCCATGGTTTGCGGCGTCCGGAGGATCTCTCATTGCCCTCATGGGAAAAGCTGGGTAAAGACCTTGAGGCGGCTAGGGAGGAGGGTCACTTAGGTCGAGGTACCCTCCCTTTCTGGAGGATGATACATTCTTGTTTACGTTCTGGAAGCCACCCGGACCCACTTCAGGAGGGCCGGAGTCGGCTCAGACAACATCAGGATAGTTTGTCAGAATCTGATGCAAGTGGGGATAACAAACCCAGATTATATAAGAAAGTACAGGAAAAAAGGGCCAGTCATTTCCCGGGAGGAGTTCCCAATATGGCCAGTCATTTCAAGGAAAAGGTTCCCTGCCATGTAGAGGAGAAGGCACCCCCGTTAGAAGAGAGTAATGAGGGCTCCGGCTGTATGCACAGGAGGGGTGAGGACCTTCCCTAGGGCCCCGCCGCAGCAGGGGGCTGTGGGGTTATATCCTTCCCTACAGCCGCTGCGACACCTGAGTATACGAGATGATCACGGCAGTAGTTCTGCTTCTGATCAGGAGGGAGAGGAGGACTCCAGTGGGTCAGAGGGACAGGATTTAGAGGAGGCAGCTTTGCATCGTGCTCAGGATCCTCAGTTTGTGGGTGGGCGTGTCTGCCCTCCCGCGGTTAGGGGGAGGAGTGCCTTAAAAAAGGAAGTTGGTATTCGGAACCGAGCACCGCCTAGTGCTCTGCCACGCCCTCATGTTCCCCCCCCCATGTCCCAGCCGAGGATCGCTGCCATTTTGTTAAGCCGCGGACATGGTCCCGCCTGGCCTCCGCTTTCCCGGTTTTTTTGAATACCACTACCAATCAAAGAGATTGGGAGCCAATCCCCTATACGGAGCTTAAGGATTTAGTTCAGGCCTGCAAGGATTTTGGACCCACTGCTGACTATTCTCTTATGCTGCTCCGCAGACTCACGCAGCGCACCCTTACTCCTGGTGATTGGTTAGAATTAGCCCGAGCTTGTCTAACGAGAGGGCAATATTTGGATTTCAGATCACTGATTTCTGATAAAGCCCAAGAACAAGCTAGGCAGAATATTATGAAGGGGGACTGGGACTGGACTTCTGATATGCTTCTGGGGACTGGTCCTTATCTTACAGATCAGCTCAATTTCCATCCAGACGTGTATGTCCAAATTAATAACATTCATTATCAGGCTTGGAAGGAGCTCCGTAATAAGGGAGAGGTCGCAGGACAGTTGACTAAGATTGTTCAGGGCCCTACAGAGCCATTTTCTGATTTTTCAGCTAGAATGCTGGACGTGGCAGAAAAGACAATTGGCCTTGCTGACCACACCATGCCATTTATACAACAGCTAATATTTGAACAGGCCACTAAGGAGTGCAAAAAGGCTATACAATCAGTAAGAAGGGGAACATTGGATGACTGGCTCAAAGCCTGTCGAGAGATAGGGGGTCCTCTGTCTAATGCAGGATTAGCGGCAGCGGTCATAGCTGCCGCTAAGGCTCAACGGACAGGGAATCAAAAGGGCTGTTTCCAATGTGGTCAATTGGGACATTTTAAACGCCAATGTCCTCAGGCGGATGGCCCAGCCCCTGTCCGAGATGCGGGACCAACACAGCGCCCCCCTGGGACTTGTCCTAGATGTAAGAAGGGAAAACACTGGGCTAATGAATGTAGATCTGTGAGGGATATTAATGGTCTGCCCTCCCCCCTCTTTCACGTAATCAGGACCAAAAAAACGGGGGGAAGGGCCCACGTCCCCAGGGCCCACAAATCTATGGGGCAATGCAGACACCTCAGGTCCCGGTGACTGTGGCGCCAGGTCCCCCGCTGCCTCAGCCCGGAGAGCAACATCGGGCTCCGCAGGCCTGGACCTCTGTGCCACCTCCGGATTGGTCTTAACTCCGGAAATGGGCGTGCAAATCCTGGACACAGATGTGTCTGGCCCGCTAGCGAGAGATACGGTGGGCCTTCTTTTGGGGCGCTCCTCCTCTACTTTAAAGGGTCTCATAGTCTTCCCCAGTGTTATCGATCCAGATTATACAGGTGTAATTAAAATTCTTTGTCATTCCCCCTATGGGGCAGTGTCAGTGGCCCCTGGGGACCGTATTGCCCAATTGCTGATTTTGCCTTCTAACCATTCTCTATTTCCTGCACTAGATAAGGAAAGGGGTGACAAGAGCCTTGGGTCTACCGGTGTGGACTTGACCTGCTTGTCTTTGGAGTTGGATCAAAGACCCCTTCTGCGCCTGACCATAGAAGGAAGAGAATTCTCAGGACTGGTGGACACTGGGGCAGATAAAAGTATAATAAAATTGGATTCTTGGCCAAAAGCCTGGCCCTTGCAGAGATCAGCTCAGATCTTGCAAGGCTTAGGGTTTGCTAAAACACCACATATGAGTGCAAAGGAGTTAACATGGACCACTACAGAGGGTCAAAAGGGAAAAATCCAACCTTTTGTGTTGGATGTTCCCATTAATTTATGGGGAAGAGATATTCAGACCCAGATGAATCTCCGCTTGACCAATGATTATTCAGAAGCTAGTAAAAACATGATGAAAATTCAGGGCTTTGTTCCAGGCTCAGGTCTAGGGAAGCACCTTCAAGGGCGACCTCAGCCCATCATCCCGGAGGAGAAGTTGGATCGCTTTGGGTTGGGTTTTTCTTAGGGACCACTGAAAATTCTGCTTCCAATTTTGAACAGGTGCCCATACCCTGGATGACTCATAAGCCAGTGTGGGTTCCTCAGTGGCCCCTCTCACAGGAAAAACTGGAAGCAGCCCAGAGGTTAATTGAGGAACAATTGCAGTTAGGCCACCTGGAGCCCTCTATTTCCCCTTGGAACACACCTATATTTGTGATCAAAAAGTCCTCTGGAAAGTGGCGATTATACATGATTTGAGGGCTGTCAATGCTCAAATGCAGGTCTTGGGCCCAGTTCAGAGGGGCCTGCCCAGCGCTTTCTGCTCTCCCCAGGGAATGGCCAGTGATGGTTTTAGATATTAAAGACTGTTTTTTTCTCCATACCCCTTTGCCCTCAGGACAGAGAGCATTTTGCTTTCACATTACCAGCTGTAAATCATGAGAAGCCTGATGCCCGCTTTCAGTGGCGTGTGTTGCCACAAGGGATGTCCAACAGTCCTACTATGTGCCAGCTTTATGTAGACTCAGTGTTATTTGTAGTAAGACAACAGTTCCCCTCTTTACGTATGATCCACTATATGGATGATATCCTACTCACAGCCCCTACCTTAGATGTTTTGCATGTCTCTTTTCAGGAGGTCGTCAAGGCGTTGGAACATAAGGGTCTTTTTATTGCCCCAGAGAAGGTCCAGCAAACGGATTCAGTAAATTTCCTTGGGTCCGTCATTGGCCTTCAGTCTGTGAAACCTCAAAAAATTTGCATCTGTACCTCCCACTTGCATACATTAAATGATTTTCAAAAAACTTTTGGGGGACATTAATTGGTTGCGAGGTTTTCTCCATGTCCCCCGTGCAGATTTGTTACCATTGTTTTCCATTTTGGAGGGTGATCCTGAGATTACCTCTCCTCGTGTGCTCATTGAGCCAGCTCGTCAGGCCTTAAACAAGATAGAAAAGGCCCTTATGAAGGCACAGCTTAAACGCTTTGACCCTTCTAGTCCGCTTCTTCTTTGTATCCTAAAAACAAGGGATGTCCCCACAGGAGTGATATGGCAGGACGGCCCTCTTTTGTGGATTCATGGACATTCCTTGGGAGCTCGCACCCTGCAGTACTTCCCACAGTTGGTTGCCCAACAGGCTTGTTTGGGTCTGAAATCGTGCCTAACTCATTTTGCAAAGTTGCCTGATAAGCTTATCATCCCCTATACTAAGGAACAAGTAGAGACTCTATCCGGTACGGTTGATGAATGGAGCATTCTTATGTGTGCTTTTCCAAATCCTATAGATAACCATTACCCAAAAAGCCCCATTCTGTCCTTCGTGGAAAAAAATTTAGTCTATTTTCCCCGGGTCACATCAAAGGGCCCTTTGCCCTCAGTCCCTGCCATTTTCACTGATGGTTCAAAAACAGGTCGCGGAGCTTATATGGTTCAGGGCTCAGAACCTGTGGTGAAGTTCTATAGGCCTGACTCTCCCCAAATTGTGGAATGCATGATTGTCTTGGAGGTGTTTCAGACCTTTGGTAGTCCCTTTAATTTGTTCACAGACTCACAGTATGTGGCTAATGCAGTTGTTGGACTGGAAATTGCTGCCTCTATTCGTTCTGCTAGTCCTGTCTCAAACATTCTTTCTCAAATTCAATCTCTCATTTGGCAACGCTCCTCCCCCTTCTATGTTACCCATGTTCGTGCTCACTCCTTGCTACCAGGACCTATATCTCAAGCAAATGACTTGGTAGACAAAGCCACGCGGATGACCATGTTAGCCATGAGTAGTCCTAAAGATATGGCCACCGAGTTCCATAGGCTGTATCATGTTCCTGCTAACACCTTAAGAAAGACCTTTGCCATTTCTAGGTCCGAGGCACGTGATATTGTTAAGGCTTGTCAATCCTGTGTCACTTTCCTGCCTTCTCCACATGTGGGTGTGAACCCACGGGGCCTAAGACCTGGTGATCTTTGGCAGATGGATGTTACTCATGTCTTGGAATTTGGGCAAGCTTAAATACCTGCACGTCTCGGTGGATACTTGCTCAGGAATCATACATGCTTCTCCTCTTGCAGGGGAAAAGGTTACTCATGTAAAAACTCATTGTTTGGAAGCCTGGGCGTCTTGGGGAAAACCGCGACGCCTAAAGACTGACAATGGCCCTGCTTATGCTTCCTCTGGCTTTCGTGCCTTCTGTGCCCAGATGCAGGTCGCCCACACTACTGGCCTACCTTACAACCCACAAGGCCAAGGTATTGTGGAGAGAGCAAATAAAAGTTTAAAAGCTATCCTTTTTAAACAACGAAGGGGGATAGCGGAGAATGCAACCCCCAAGGAGAGAGTCTCTCTAGCACTCTATACCCTTAATTTTTTAGTTTTGGATGTTCATGATAGGTCTGCAGCAGACAGACATTGCCACCAGGGGGCACAAGCACATCCGGAACTGGTCATGTGGAAGGATGTGTTGGATAATAAATGGAAGGGACCGGATCCTGCTTTGGTAAGGTCCAGGGGAGCTGTTTGTGTCTTTCCACAGGACCAGGAATCGCCACATTGGGTCCCGGCCGGCTAGTCAAGACGCTGACATCAACTCCAGAGGAGAGTCCAGGGGACGAGGATGGCCATCCAAGTACGAGTGCCAAAGATCTGTGGATGCTGATCCTTATGTGCCTGGAGTCCAGTAGAGGAGAATTACGCTGGGGGCATCCTGTCTGTTTTCCCCAAGCCCCTGCCCGTTCGCCACACAGCGAGAGTCTTTCCTCGGTTCTTCACCACTCAGAAAGGTCTCAATCTCCCTGCGGTTGTTAAAGACCTGACCCTTGCCCCCCTGGGGGAGGCTCGACACTTCGAGGAAAGTGGAAGTCTCTGCTTTACTCTCGCCCGTGAACGTGACTCTTGTATACAACTGGAGATGCAGGCATTTGCTTGGTTTAAGGGGACAGGAAATGGGGCCCAGTATCTACCTCTCGGAATTCGTCCCACAAACTTTCTAGTCACCCCTTCTCAGAAGAGGCGATATGGTTCAATGGTACCTTTTTTCGTGGCCGGAGAGGTACTGTGACTCTGCCTCAACCACGCCTGGCACCTCACTGTGTGGGAACTTATGAAGGGGACCTTTGGCCATGGACGGAATGCCAGTCCAGTACTGTGGGCTGGGCAGATGTGGGACGGACCTTTACTTATTCCCCGAATATGAAAGGGCCTTTTTCTTTAGATTTTTCGTGGACGGAGGGACCATTTCTACAGGATGGTACTATGAACCCTTTTTCAAAGTGGGTTCTGTGTGGGGTTAATGGTAGCTGCACAGATATGACACCCTTTGTTTTATTACGGGGGGGGGACAGTTGCCAGTAATAATGTGTCTGGAGTGATCCATGCGCTAGAAACGAGCGAATTAATAGTTGATTTCTTAGATAGGACAGTCCTTGGATGGCGATATGAGAAAGTGTTTGGGGGTGTCACCCGGATAGGAAACTACTTAGGAAAAAATGCCTCTTATGTCCCCACCCCGGTGTGTGTCCATCCACCATTCATGTTTGTCCTTAGTAACTTTTCTTTCAGCAATTGTTCTAATGCTTCTTGTCGTTTGTCCCAATGTTGGGACGCAACACTCTATCACAGAGCCATGGTACTTAGGGTCCCCCGTTGGGTCCCCGTGCCTGTAGAGGCTCCTAGTACATTGTCTTTGTTCAGGCATAAGAGAGATTTTGGAATTACGGCCGCTGTTATTGCTGCGGTGGCGGCTGCTGCTGCCGCAGCTACAGCCGCAGGTGTAGCCATGGCTTCTTCAGTTCAAACCGCCTCTACCTTAAATACCTTGGCTTCTTCCACAGCTGCCGCCTTAGACACACAATCAAATTTAAATTCCCAACTCAAAGGTGGCATTATGATCCTAAATCAAAGGGTGGACCTAGTTCAGGAGCAAATTGATGTTCTTTGGCAAATCGCTCAGTTGGGATGTGAATGGAAATTTAATGCCTTATGTATCACTAGTGTTCAATATGAAAACTTTACAAGGGCAGCAAATCTGTCAAAGCAACTGTCCTTGTACTTGGCAGGGAATTGGTCCCTAGATTTTGATGCGGAATTGGAAGAACTAAGACAAGCTATTGTTATGATCAATTCCACGCGAGTGGACCTTAGCCTGGCTGAGGGTTTTACCTCTTGGCTTTCCTCTGCCTTTTCCTTCTTCAAGGAGTGGGTAGGGGTAGGGATGTTTGCAGTTTGCTGCCTTGGAGGCTGTGCGCTGTGCCTCTGGTTGATTTGTCGCCTGCAAGCCCAGACCAGGCGGGACAAGGTAGTTATTTCTCAAGCACTTGCCGCTTTGGAGTGTGGATCCTCCCCCCAGATTTGGCTGTCGGCCCTGAAAAACACCTAGTTTTTCCCTGGCCCCTGCCCCCTTAGGGCCTGAGGTGCCCGTTACACTAGGATGAACAGAAGGTTGGTGTTGGGGACACGACATTTATTGGCGCTCAGGCTGTGAGACAAAGTACTGCACATGAGATATGCTCTTAGCAGCCTCATGGAGGGCATGCTTGATTGCATATGGGTTGGTACCGACATCCCATCTCTGAGAAAAGGTACCGGACAGGTGAGGCACCAGCCTGGCTGGCCACTTGGCCTGGGGTCTTCACAATGTCCTTTTGTTTATCAGAGATCAAACCTCTACCTTCACCTGCTGCGCTTTATAATAGAAAGGGGGAACTGCAGGGAGCCACATCTAGTCGCCATCACTAGATGGCGCTGGCACTGCAGGAAGCCACATCTAAGTCGCCATTACAAGATGGCGCTAACCTCGTGGTGTTCAACTTCATATACGGCAGTGCCTTGGCGCCAACCGTGTTCAAGGTACGCGCATGCGCTTGACGCAACCTGTCCTGAGCCTATCCCGTGGCGCCTGGTGGTGGCAAGCAGATAACAGCCAATCAGTAGGTGCCTCATTGCCCATCCCCCTATAAAAGTAGCTGCACATCCCGCCCCCGGGTCCTTCCCCGTCAGCTCTCCTGTTAACCAAGAAGCTCTCCAATAAAGTGTGATCAAGAAGGATCCTCGTGTGGTGATTGTTCTTTTCCCGCTGGTCGGGGGGCTCGCCGCACTTTCCTATACATCACTGTCTTCCATGATAATTGGATGAGTATTTAGTGTATGCTATTTGTTCCTCCAATTAGATTATAAGTTTCTTAAGATTTGTGATTATAATACACACACACACACACACACACACACACACACACACACACACACATATCTTTAGAGCCAAGTGACAAATTTTCATAAGATATTTAGAGCACATATATTATCAATATCAGACAAATATCATTAGTGGTGTTTGGGTACTGTTTGCTCTGTTTCCTCTGGCTCCCTCTAGTGATATCCAAAATATAAATGTAGCTGCATATTTTTTCCTCCCATCTGTTGGAATTTTACAAATATCAAATTTTTGCATAGAGAACAAATTCACCAAGGAATACAAATCATCCTCATTATATCACAAATGCATCAATGTCTTATTTCATACTGATAGCTATTAAAGACAAATCTATGAAATTTCTTCCCTTATCTGCAGAACAGAGGTGTAGGTATTGTTCTCTGGTATTTAGAGATAAGAAGACTGAGGCACAGCAGTGTCAAGGGACTTGCCTAAGGACACCAGTGTGATTTTTCCCTTAGAAGAAGGATTTTAGGGCAAGTCATTAGATACAGTAAGACTCTTGAGTAATTGGAATGTTTGGCTAATGTGCTTTGTCTTTAAGTTGTATTATGGGTCTTAATCAGGATCTTATAATTCCAACAACCACATGGGCAGAACTGGAAGCACTTAGCTTAGTATGAGAAGAGTTTAAAAACTACATATGACAATGGAAAAATAGCAGACAAAAGATTGTTCAAATGGACAGACATGCTCAAATTTCCAAGAGTGATAACTATGTCAGAATAGGACTAATTTGATATTGCTCTGCCTATAAACAGGTTTAATTGGAAGTTAATTGATTTGCATAGCAACAACACATATACTTTTGTATCTATTAGTATCATAATTTAAGTTGATGTAGTATCATTTAAAGTACAAAAAATAGTGTATAACCTCAACATTAGGGTTAATTAATCTCATATTGTAGAGAAGCATATTTATACATAAAAATACAATAAACAAAAAATAGTTTCATTCTATGTTACCTTCTTTCAGTAATGTAACTATTATAGGTGTTCATATGTAAATAAAGATGGATTTTCGTTATAAATTTATTTTGGAATTATACATTGTCCCTAGCTGGACAAGGCCAATATTTTTGGAAAAACAAAAGACATAAATAAAAGTCTCACTCTTTCTCTCTCTCTCTCTCTCTTGTATCTGAGCATAAATTTTTAAGAGGCATCTGTTTCCCATTACCATTGGGAGAAGAGAGCTATCTTAGAAATTATGGTTTGACTTACATTGTTGGCCAGAAAAATTAACCAGCCCTTCTTGCTCACATGAATTTATAAATTTGTAGTTATTCTAATCACTAGCAGGGATCAAATCTCTGTCTGTCTCACTGTCTCCATCCCATCTCTAGCTCATCAAATAAATATTTAAAATAGTTTCATTGACTTATGTGGATGTGGGATTGAGAGTATGTCTGTGTGACCGTGCATGTATACACGGAGCACAATAAAGAGAGAAGGACAGAGGCAGAAAGTCTTTGACATCAGTGTTTATGCTGTCTGTCATTCACAGTGAGTACTTCATTTGCTATGAGGAGATTGCATCACACAACTTCTCTGTGCACTTATAAAGATGAGTTTCAGGAATTATCTAGGTACTTGGGGAGATAGTCAGAAAAATAAATGATCCCTCATTAAAAAATAAAGTGGAAATTGAAGGACTGAATGATGAGAGCTGGGGGAAGAAGCAGACAAAAGCAGTAATGGGATGGAAAGTGAGGCCTTTTGCTACCCAGAACTCTAATGTTGAAGTGGAGAGAATCAGCTTTGCAGCCTATCTGCCAATCACTTGTTTTGTGACCCTGAGAAAGTCAGCCAGTCTTTCTGAGCCTTTTCCTTTATTGGCAAATGAATGATACTTATTTCATAGGATGGTGGTGAGGATTAAACTAAATAAGATCTCACTTGCTCACTGCAGTTCCTCTGGGAGTGCCCACATACACGTAAGGCTGCGTGCCCCCATTGCATGTTTGTTACCTTCTTGGTTTCTTTTGGCTTACCTTGGGAAGGTTCCCATTCTGACACCTGCTTAAAATATCTGCACATAGCCTCGTTATTCTTACAAAATGGCTGATTACCTGAGATGAAGATAAACAGAACATTCATCTCTACCTGGGATAATTATGTAATGGTTCCTTCTAACATGCTAGCCCCCGAGCCAGACGGAAGTCCAGTGTGTCGATCATGACATTCCTTATGAAAATTCTTCTGCACCTTCATTGCCAAAAAAAGAAAGATCAAGGTTGAGTGAGTTTCTATTTTCTCTGGCCCTGAATTAGAAATACAGGCAGTCTCTGACATACAAGAGTTTGACCTTAGTTTTGCCTTGTCTATTCTTCTTCCTCTTCCTCCTGTTCTCCCCACCCCTTTTTCTGTACTTTATAATGGAAAGACTTTGCTTGACTTGTTCTCTTTTCCCCAGGATATCAGTATACATTTGGACACTTAGGACAGCAGCAGCTAGCTGCAACTCACAGTGGGTCAAATGATGACAAGAGGAATTCACCAAGATTTCCTACACAGTGCACTGTGCTGTAAACTAGGAGTTTTTAGACAGGATCTCATATAGCCCTGACTGGTCTCAAACTGACTGGGTACCCAAGGATGACCTGGAACTTCTGATGCTCCTGCCTCTACCTCCTGAGTTCTGGGATTACATGCATGCACTGCTAAAAATGTTTATATGGTGCTGGGTATTGAGCCCAGGGTTGTGTGCCTGCTAGCCAAGCAATCTTTCACCTGAGCTACATATCTAGCCCAACTTAGAATGTTGTCATTCAAATGACAATGAATTTATGAGGATATAACCCCATGGTAAGCTGAGAAGCATAAGCAAGCAAGTAAATAAATGATAATAACGACTTTAGAAAATGTTCGTTGAGTACTTTGTTTTAACAAAATAAGCACTACCTTAACTGGGAAAGCGAAGTCTACAGAAAGAATGCCCAGGATTAGGGAGATGGTGCAATCTGTAAAGTGTTCACTGTGTAAGCATGAAGGTCTGAGTTTGGATCCCCAGTGCCCAAGTAAGAAATGCCAGGTATGGTGGCATATGTCTGAAGTCCCAGCACTTAGGAGGTAGGGACAGAGGATCCCTGTGGCTTGCTGACTACCTAGACTAGCCAAATGAGTAAAGTCAGCATCAATATGTGACCTTAACTCAAAAAAAAAAACCAAAAAAGATGGAGAGCAATTAAGGAAGACAACTAACAATAGCCTCTGGCCCCCACCCTCATGCGCATGTGCATGAACATGCACATACACACAAGCATGTTTCTACCCAAACACATGTGCATACATAATACATACATAGTTCACACACCTATACATGCAAAAATAAGAAAGCTTGAAATAAGTATAGAACAGAAGGGAGAGAGGGAGGAAGAGAGGAAGGGAGGAAGAAAGGTAAGGAAGGAGAGAGGCCTAACGCTGAGGTAGTTTGTCATGGCTGACATTTGAAGCAGAGCACTGGATCTCCTTTCACCAGTGGTTCTGAGCTAGATGTCTGTTTCCTCCATTTGACATTCTTGCAGGAGAAGTATCCTTGTGGTTCCATATCCACAACTAAACCCAGTGGTTCACACAATGCACCGATGAACTAATACTTATTTTACACATGTTTCACTCAGGTTCAGGTGTGAAAAGTTAGAATATGTGGCCCTGGGCCAGGAAAGAAGCCGAGATAATTTTTGAAACAGCACTGGATAAAAGTACTTTGATGTAAGATTCTTGTCAGAAAGCAAACACAAATACTATTTATGAAGTGGCAACATGCAGTAGGGGCATAATGAACCTTGCCGTTTCTACATTATACAAGAATTCCCTGTGCTCTGGAAATCCTATTTGTGAGAGTTCTTTTGGACAAGGGCCATTGACAAGTGTTATCTTTAGAAATCTTCTCTAGTAGTCAGGGGATGGGATGCAAAGACTCAAATAGAGTTGTGGGGAAGGAAAAGTAATTATCATTGACCAAATGCCAACTATCTGCCAAACACTAAACTCAGTGCTTTCCCTTTGCTCACTCTTCAGCAACTCTATGCTTTTGAGATCATTACCTGTTTCTTTTGAAGATGAGGTAACTGAGGCCCAGTACCATTAAGGAATGTACCCAAGTGGCTAGGATTGGTTAGTGAGAGCTGAACCTTTAACCAAATTTGAATGAGTGTGCTGTTTATTTCCTCCCATTATAGCAAGCCTTGCCACAAAAAAAATAAAGAACATAAATGTCTGAACCAAAGAGGACTGTGCATATAGTAGTATGTGTGGTGTGGTATGGTGTGCGCATCCTGTATGCATGTGTGTGGGGGGCATGCATGTCCTGTGCATACTTGCTAAGGCTACAGGAGAATGTTTGGGTGTCCCACCTCTATTGCTCCTTGTGTATTTCCTTGATACAGAGTATCATACTGATTTCGGTACTTGTCATTTTTGCACACCCCCGTGATTCTCCGATTCTATCCCCACAGAACTGGGGTTATAGGTGTGCATGGCTATGCCCAACTTTTTACTTGGTGCTATGGAATTGAACTCAAGTGATAACAGGCCTCCTCAAGCCCCCGTGCTTGCCTCTGAGTCATCTTTCTACTCCTAAAACTTCAGTTTTGACCAAGATATTTCTAAGTCTCTAAGCCAGTGGTCAACGTTATGGGACATGGTTGAAGAAACCCATATGACACTCTTGATCATCCCATTGTGTTCTTGCACAACAATGGAGCATCCCCTCTCATGACTGAAAATTCAATTCCAGAAGGAGAAGAACCATTTTCATTAAAACAAAATAAATGCTTCATAGGCACGATTCCATTTCTATGAAGCACTTGGAAGGTGGAGGCAGGAGGATCAGAAGTTTCCAGTCTTCCTTGGCTACAGAAGTTTGAGGCCAGCTGGGCTACATGAGACCCTGCCTAAATAAAGAAAGATGAGCCGGGCGTGGTGGTACACGCCTTTAATCCCAGCACTTGGAGGCAGAGGTAGGTGGATGGCCATGAGTTTGAGGCCACACTGAGATTACATAGTGAATTCCAGGTCAGCCTGGGCTAGAGTGAGACCCTACCTCAGAAAAAAAAAAAAAAAAGAAAGAAAGAAGGCAGGCAGTATGGAAGGAAGAAAGCAAGGAAGGAAAGAAGGAAAGAGAGAGAATGAAAAGGCAGGCAGTATGGAAGGAAGAAAGCAAGGAAGGAAAGAAGGAAAGAGAGAATGAAAAGTGAATAAGCTATGGACCTTAAATAAAGATATATCCTTATTGGTCCATCAGTTATGAAAGATGTACACATCAATGTCAGGGTAAAGTGGGTGCTGGAGGAAAGGATATTAAGAGAAATCTCACACATCCCTCTCCCCCTCAAATAAATAAATAAAAAGGGCTGGAGAAATAGGTTAGAGGAAAAGGTGCTTGCCTGCAAAGCCAAAGGCCAAGGTTCCATTCCCCAGAACCTACATAAGCCAGGTGCACAAGATGGCGCATGCATCTGGAGTTCATTTGCAGTGGCTGGGAGCCCGGAGTAAATAAATTACCATGAGTCATGCTGATAGGGAACATGCTGTATATTGTACTCTGATAATAGTGCCTCAATTCCAACCAATGCCTTCCTTTGGATAGGCAATATTGGACCATATTTAACCTCTAGGAGCCTTGCTTGCCTTCTCTCTATGAGAATAATAAATCTCACTTTGAAGAAGTAACATTTCTTTTTCTTTTTTGGTATTATGAAACCAGGCTGACCTAGAACTCACTCTGTAGCCCAGGCTGACCCCAAACTTATGGCAATTCTTTTACCTCAGCTTCCTGCATACTAGGATGTGATACATGACAGAATCGACATTTCTAGAAATGACACATGACACTTAATGAAAGGATAATAATTCATTTGAAACTGAAATACTCTGTAAAGTAAAAAAGCTGTGTCACACCTTAGTCTAACTAAATAATTTTTATTATTCTCAACATACTTCTACTTGTATTTACTTTTATTACTTTACTTTAGTTTTATTAGTTATAAGAGGGAGATATGAGAATTCTGAGGTTTTAGGATCACTAGCTGTTTGCTTAGTTTGTAGAAGAAATGAGGGCAGGCCAATTTCTTATCAATTCTTACTGTTATGCCCAAAGAACAGTAAGATCCCACTTTAATTTATATACAATATGTACTTAAAGCCAAGCCTTATTCTCAGACACAGTTTTTGTTGACACACTAGACTTGAACAATTCTTACTCAAGTTTGAAATAATATTATTTTAATTAATTAATTTTATCTCTATGTTTGTTTTCTTTTTATTATTATTACTGTAGTATTAGGGAATCAGACCTTGAACATGACAGACAAATACTACCAGGGAGCTATATTGCCAGGCTTTGCAAAATTTCTTGTTGTTATTATTAAATAGTTTTATTTTGAATATTCAGATCAACTCATAGAATGAATCATATGCAAATGTTTTTGTAAGGCAAGAATAGAAAACTAACAGCAACTTTCTCTGTTTTTACTGAATAGTCTCTGAAGTATTATATAGCATTTCGAGGGCCTTGAACTTAAAGGGCCTTCAATTGCCCCCCTCTCCAATGACTGACTGCTGCTCTCCCAACTCATAACCTACAACCCCATGGGAAATACCAGCAACTCCACGAAGGAGGGTCCTCAACAGTATGGGGGCAGGGAGGTGGGAAATGATGGTACCAACTCATGATACATCCATACAAAGTCTATCATAATTTTAAAAGAGAGAAAAAAAGGGACTTCAATATGTATAGTTCTTGTGTAAGTAGATTACCAGAACAAAAATGAAATTTGACTATCATGTTACTTACTTAGAGCTTGCTAAATTTTTTTTCATGCAATTTTGACACAACATAGTGACTTTGAACCAAGATGAAACCAAACTAAATTTTTGCTAGCAAGGACAGTTTGCCTACTCAGTGACCTTCCTTATGTCTACCTTCTTTATTGTCTAAAATTGATCCTGTATAATAATAGAAGCTTGTTAAATTTTGCTAATGAAGTTTTGAATAACTGGATTATTATAATTCATGAGTAAATTATAGATATTTGCATCCAGGAACTTCAAAGCTTCTTACATCTGACATCACCTATACCAATCTATATGATTTAAAATTCCAACTTTCACTTTATCTACTATTAGTTGTGTAATTGGGAGAGTTTCTGAGTTTGATTTTCACATTTCAAGAGAAAATAAATGCATACAATTTTTATAGTCTTATTATTTTGCATAATGGGAATGAAAATCAAATCCCATCCCAATGTTCTGATCTCAGTTACCTCTTTAACCAAAACAACCAAATTGCAACCTTATTTTTTGTCCATATACAATGTTTTCCCAACAAAAGAAAATTTTGTTACAGTGCTTTACCCATTTTACAGAAAGTGGAAAAATAAAGAAATTATGTTTTCTCTTGTAAACCATGTACATATTTACATGTCGGGTATTTACAAAGAAAAGTTCATTTTGCTCATAGATACAGATTTGGAAGAGTAAAATCCAGCATCAGATGATCCTATCACTTCTGTCTTTGGCCAGGGAGGGTCTTCTGCTACATCAAAAGTGGGTAGATGGTATCACATGGCAAGAGTGTGTAAGACTGATCACATGAAAAGACAGGAAGTAAAAGACTGAGCAAGGGACAGGCTCACTCTGTTGTTTTCAGTACTGGAAACTGATCCCAGGGTCTTCCACATGTTGTGCATTTGGTTTACCACTGAGTCTCATACCTAGCCCTTGGCTTTTGGGAGACAGGGTCTCCGGCTGGCTTTAAATTCACTGTGAAGTCCAGCCTGATCTTGAACTCAAATTTCTTTGGCCTGTGACTTCTGAGTGCTGAGAGGAGAGTCATAAACCACCACACTTGACACGGATCCTTTTCTAACTGTCCACTCTTAGAACAAATTCACTGTTGTGAGTCTTAACCCACTCCCTAAGACCACCACTAATGTTATAAATATTTTGGGGATTAGGAAGCCCAAGATATATACAGAGACTCTCAATGAAAATCCTAGCTGAGCTCAACCTTTGAGTCATGCCAGATCAGGTTTTCAACTGTGGAGTAAGGTAGCTGGCAGAAGAATCCACCCCCTAACTATTCCCTACCCACCATTATATGTTTGTCAAGTGAGGCCCAGACATTGAGGAGCAAAATCAGGCCATGCTCCTGTGCTGTGCTTAAACTCCCAAGTCACTTACAAATTGTTGTTAATCCATTTTGTCCTCCTAAGGCCCTGGCAGAAATGACAGAAACAAATTGAAAATGGCCTTAAAGTATAGAGAATTGCTTACCCCAGAATTCACTTTGCTGTGAGAAAGAACACTGACATAGAGGCACTCACCTTAAAGCTGATGGAAGGCTGCCTGAGGCTTGTAAGAGAAATGTAACGAAAACCACCTATTCCACCACAGGGGAGAAGAAACCATCAGTCATCCTACTTAAAAGAACCCTAGGTAGGACCTATGACAAGATAATACGAAACCTGGGACAGAAGCCAAAAGCCCCAGAAAACCAAGAGTATCTACATTAAGAAATTATGTAATATAAATTATACCAGATTATACTGTATTATCCCCTAGCCCTAATTCCTTTTACCCTGAAGGGTGGCTTTGAATAGCAGTGTTCCCTTCTTACTGACAATGCTGTTGGCCATTTTCCCCCAGCAGGTCATGTAGCGCTTCCCAGCACCATATGGGCTATCTGGGAACTGGCTTCCTTTCAGATTCCAGCTAGATCACTCAGTGTTCTGTATTGGCAGCATGTGGTGTCCTTAGAAACAGGATCTTACCTATTACCTCAGGTAGGTAATCAAATGCTTTGACAGAAGCCTGCCTTGTTTGGGGGACCTCAAATGTCTCTCCGATCAAAAGTAAAATGTGGGTTGTAACCAGTTTCTGAGACTGGGAGTTATAGGCCAGAGCCAAAGTTTTTTGACTTAGGCTTCATCCCACCCTCTCCAGGGCCATTCTTGCTGGATAATTCCCCCACAGTTCAATTCCAGAAATTCCACCAACCATTCTTTTTTTAAAAAAATTTTTTTTAAATCTATTTTATTTATTTGAGGGGGTCATATATAGAGAGAATGGGCATGCCAGGGCCTCTAGGCACTGCAAATGAATTCCAGACGTATGTGCCACCTTCTGCATCTGGCTTCACCTGGGCACCAGGGAATAAAACCTGGGTCTTCAGCTTTGCAAGCAAATAACTTCACTGCAAAGCTATCTCTGCAGCCCCCCAACCCCATTCATTTTTTAAAGATTTTATTTTCATTTATTTATTACAGTCAGAGGGAAAGAGAAAGTGAGAATGGGCATGCCAAGGCTTCTAACCACTGTAAATGAACTCCAGACGCATGTGACACTATGTGCATCTGGCTTACATGGGACCTAGAGAATAGAACCTGGGTCCTTAGCAGGCATGCACCTTAACTGCTAAACCATCTCTCCACCCCGCTCCCAACCATTCTTAAACAGAGCTATTATTGCAAAGTAAGTGACATAACTCACATCTAAATTAAACAAAGGTTAAAATTATGAAAATCCATCACTTCATAATTATTTTCTACATTTTAATTACCCATGCCAGGAGTAAGTAAGCAAACCACAACTCACTGGTTAAGTTTTCCCCAAAAACGTTTTTTATAAAAAAAAAAAAAGTTTCACTGACACATGCATGCCAATTTGAGGACATTTCCAATGTGTGAATGACTAAGGACTTACCAGGGACCCAACTCTGCTCTCAGCCGATTGAATTACTAAATTTTAGGATAAAAACAAAAAGAGATTAAGATGAAGAGTGTTATTTCAACTAGACTACAGAGGAATTTTTGTTTGCTTTTCTTTGATCCTAAGGAGAGACATTCATATATTTGGAAAGAGTCATGAATCCATATGTACTCATTTGAAGTACACTACGGAGATGTCAAAAATGTTGCCAAAGGCTGCCTTATCATGCATAATATAGCTGTCTAAACAGGATACAGGAGTGACTGAATTAGTTACTTTTGCATTGCTGTGACAAAAATATCTGACAGAAAAAAGTCTTAACATTAAAAAGATTTTTTATTTCCTCTAGTTTCAGCCCATGAAAGGGAAGGCATGGTAGAGAGACTGTATCCATGCCAGCAGGAGCATGAGGCAGCAGACGACCATATTATGGTGGATCATGAACTAGAGACCTTGAACTGGAACCAGAGAGAGATAATCCTTGAAACGCCCCCTAGTAACCAGCATGCATACTCTCAGTGGCTGAACTTGCCTATACACCTTACATAAATGTTGCTCACTGTGTACCACAGACAGGCTTTATCATATGTGCTGTGTCCCTCAGTATATAGCTCTTAGAGCTTCATACTTTACAATTTTCCACTTGGTGATTTAACAAGGAACATGTGTCTTAAGTCCCTAGAACATACTCATTGGCACTGGTTCAAATTTTTGTCCCATAACAAATACTTCTTCCTTAGGGAAATCATTTAGAGACCACTGGAGTCAGATCGCCCTATCTGGAGTCAGATCCACACTATCACCATCATTCTCTGACTTACTTTTCTTTGTAGCACTTACATATTATTACCTGTGAAGATATTGCTAATCTGTATTCCCTGTTGGAAAAATTATTGGGAAGACCCATTGTCATGTTCATCACTGTTCCCCTAGCACCTAAATGGTGCCTGCTAAATTGTAAGTGCCATTTTTTTGTGTGTTTTGAACAAATGAACAGGAAAATGAAGGAGCAAACAACTGGATGTCTCAGATCTCTGTGGTTGTTCATCGCCTGGCTGGGATGAAAACCTTCCCCACCTGTCTTCCCTGGAAACTCTGATTCATGCATCCAAATCTATTTTAGGCAGTAACTCTGATGTTATGCTTGTCTTGGTTTTTGAGTGAGTTTTAAACTTGCTGCCTCTGTGTTCTTGTCATTTGGACTTATGGTGATCACATATGCAAGTGTTTAAGAAACTGTTCCACATCTATGTTCTCAGACCTTCAGGGCAGAGACAGGACGTTGATGGAACTGGCACAGATCTGTGTCTGCAGTCGTAAGGCCCTCAGTCCATGGCTGCTGGAGTGGACATGTTCCCCTCCCTCCAGAATATCTGACAGTGCCTCTACAATTACTGTTCTTGCAGGAGGGATACCTGACTACACTCTTTTCAATCAGATATCCAGTTCATAAAAATGAATCTGATACCCATGTGGTTCATCAACCCTGGTCTCAAGGATCTCCTGCTTGTCTTCAAAAAGATTCCAGAGGGCAGATGTTAACTTCAGCCTATGTTTGTGTTTGGTTAAGGAACTTCTGGAAATGTGTTCTAAGACAGGCTCTGTCCACAGCCTCTTGTATCCTTCCTACGTTCTGAGAAAGCCTGGCAGTTTCCAAGGAATCCTCAGTGCAGTACAAGTTATGCACCAAAAGTGTGTTTATCTCTCCAAAGCAGGATGTTCTTTTCTCTTTTCATCATTTGTAGAAAGTGGTTGAATAAATAGGAAACATAGTTTGGGATGCATCATGTTCCAAAGACCTAGTGGATAAATATTGGTAATGGAGTTGACCATAAAAAGGAGGAAGTGAGCAGTTATAAAGAAAAATTAACAATAGATGAGTTCTTCACAGTAGAGATTAATTCTAACCGAAATTTAAAAATGCAACTTATTTTCTCATGTGTAAATTTTTGAGTTCTTCACAGAAGAGATTAATTCTAACCCAAGTCAAAAAATACAACTTATTTTCTCACATGTAAATTCTTGAGATCTAGCTTGAGTTGGATTTTATTTTATTTTATTTTTGGAGATTAGATATCTATTTCTATGGCAAAAAATTGAACACTGGCCATTTTGAATATTTTCTTGCAAAAAATAAACAACTAGGATTTAATCACAAAACTACCCCTTTTCAACTTGGACTAGACTCCATAGATGCAAGCTGCAACCATCCAATATCAAAGCTGGACATGTACATCTGAGAGAGTATGTTTGAGGATGGTTTGCCAAATCAGTGAATACTGGGAGAATAGAAAACTGAAAAAAAAAAAAAAAAGATAAGTTTTCCTTCAAATACACAGGGCGAAAGGAAGGCATTTTGTGAAGACAGAATGGGGAAAACATCCCATTTTCTCCCCCATGAGAATCAGTGTGAGTACAAAACCATGAAAACAATAGGCCCAGCTGCAAGGGCAGTACAACAATTTATTAGGGAGATGACATTTGTAATGAGAAACACTTGCTGGAGGAGAACAAAAGGGCCTGTTTGGTCAGAAAGATGCTCTTGAATCTCTTCTGAAGTGCACGAAAAAGTAATTTCACATACGCGTCATACGCCAGGCCATGGAATTTCCTCAGGCTCCAGATGTTGTCCAACACATATGCTGAACAAATGGAACCGCCATCCTGAGAAAGAAAGAAAGAAAAAATGAAAGAGAGAGAAAGGAAGGAAGAAAGAAGGAAAGAAAGAAAAAGATAGATGTAGGGAGGGAGGGAAGCGAGAGAGGGAGGAAGGAAGGGAGGCAGGCAGGCAAAAAGAAATTTGTGAGTTTTATGGCCAAGAAAATAATTAACAAATGAGCTAAGAAAGAGGGGCTGAGGTTAACAATATGTGTGTGGACATGCAAAACTATTCATATTCATCTGAAATTAAATATGGAGATCAGTTTCCTACACAGAGAAGCAGAAATCTGTGGGTGTTGCTGCTTTATTTAGACTTCTTCATTAGCCTTCCGAAAATGATCTCATGAATATTGTTTGGATTGGATTCCAAAAGCGATTAAAAACAACATGTTTACTGGGTAAAGTTTGAAAATCTAAGATTTTTTTTTTAAAACCTGGTAATAGTAATTCAAATGCCTCAGGAGAAAGGACAATGTCATCATTTTAAACTATTTCCCCCTCCAAGGGCACTCCATGTGTATTAAACCAAGGTCTAGCTCACACACAAGGGAAGACAGATGCATCCAGAGATAGCACTAGTGGAGAAAGGCCCAACCCACACTCCACACTCCCCTCTGAGCTGACTGCAGGGATGCTGTATTGCATGGAAAGCCACCAGGAATATTGTCTGCACTTTCCCAAGCTAGCTATTCCCTTGTCAGCTCTGACAAAGGCTTATGTAGGTGGCTTTGGAAGGCGAAGGTGTAAGAGGGTGATTTAGGTCAGGATCCTAGGATGGATGGTGTTGCGGTCTGGTTCGCATTGCTGGTAGAAATCACTCAACTTAGAGCAGCTTATGGATAGAAGGGGTTTATTTTGGCTTACAGGCTCCAGGGGAAGCTCCACGATGGCAGGGGAAAACGATGGCATGAGCAGAGGGTGGACATCACCCCCTGGCCAACATAAGATGGGCAATAGCAACAGGAGAGTGTGCCAAACACTGGAACGGGGAAACTGGCTATAACACCCATAAGCTTGCCCTCAACAACACACTCCCTCCAGGAGGCATTAATTCCCAAATATCCACCAGCTGGGAACCTGGCATTCAGAACACCTAAGTTTATGGGGGATACCTGAATCACCACAGATTGTGTGTGACATTAGGATAAAATCAGCCCTGGAAATTTTGTGGAAGAGGGGGCGGAAAGAATGTCAGAGCCACATGTTGGGTCATGATATGCAGAGACATTTAGCTTACCCATAACTGTGGGCTAAGTCCACAATGCATGACCCATATACCTCAACAAGGAGGGGCCAAGGGGAGGGGGTAGGTCACGGATGAGCCTAATAATGGTACCAAACTGACTGTATTTGCTGAATACAAAACTAACTAATAAAGAAAAAAAAAATCAGCCCTGGTTCAAGTTTCAAGATGCCACAGTTGCAACTTCAGCTAGGAAGGTTCATGCTAGAAGAGCCAACAAAAATATGAGGCAGAGCATAGGATAGTGGTGGGAAAGAAGATAGAAAAAGCCAAAACCAAGTTATTACTGTGCACATGAAGAGGACAGGGACCTCTTAATGTCTTGCCAATCCTCTGTGGCAAAGGAATCATCACTACCTTCTCATTGTTAGCCATCACAATTACATCTTTGTCAAAACTCACCATGAACTAGTCACTATTGATATTATGCACCTATAACCCTTACCAACTCACAAAAAAAATCTATTCATTTCCACATTAGGTATGAGATACAGAAGCTAGGATAGATTAGGTGAACTTGTTCCAGGGCACAGAACCAGTCAGCAGTGGAGAAGATCTTCATTGGCACCCTAACCATCTCTCCTGGCATTCAGCAGTAGATAATCTACACATTTGTAAACTCTGACCATGATTGTAGCATTTGCAAGGCAAGGTGTATAAACCATGTTTAGTAATATGGCCAGACTCTTATACCCAAGAGCAGCTCTGTCTAGCTCTAAAAGTGGTTTGAAATAAACCCCCTGAAAGCATTGAATCTGCTTCTATCTCTTAAGGAGATGGGTGATAAAGTCAGTGAAGCAGTCTATGCATGCATTAGCCTAGCCCTTGAAATGAGTGGAGTGGTGTTTATTCTGTTGATGAGGCTGAGAAGGAGCGCAGCAAGTCAAGGTCAAAGCTGGTTAACCCCCCTGCATTAAAATGCCCTTCATTGCTGCCTGTTTGCTGATGCACTGTACCAGGTATTGGGACTGCAGAAGACAATAAGGATGAAGACCAGTCACATTTGTTATAGATCTATACTACTTTCCTCTAGTGTGGAAATCAGACTGGTCTTGAGCCAGCAAAGAGTACCACGCTTTCAAGAAAAAAATACAATCAGACTGTTTATCCTACAGTGACTAAATTCTGATCAGATGTTTTGAATACTGGGAATTAGCTAAGAAAGAAGATTTCATTGGTCTCACATACTAGTGCTTGTGAGAGTTATTAGGTGGTATAATTTCAAACTGGAAAATATAACATCTACTATGAATGGATACAAGTTACTGATGTCCTTCTTTGCAGTGAATGTTATACTGCCCCTAGTAAGCATTTTATTATTTTTTTCTTGACCACCTCACCAAGTAGTTAACTGTTTGCCTTTGAGCACATTAAAAATTGAGGCTGAATCTGCACTGTGATGATGCTATGACTCTACACTTGCATCATCAACCAAAATGTCAATGATCTTAGAAACACTTTTAGCAAAGGCTAAAAGAAAAATGAAGTTAGGTGTGAAAATAGAGATGTTGGTTTTTAGAGGTAGGGTATCACTCTGGCCAAGGCTGACCTAGAATTTACTATGCAGTCTCAGAGTGGCCTCGAACTCACAGTGATCCCCCTACCTCTGCCTCCTGAGTCCTGGCATTAAAGGCATGTGCCACCACGCCTGGCTTTAGAAGATAATTTTAATTTTTGAATAAAGTAATTTGAGAGATAGTTTTAATCTCTCACAATATCCCAAAGAAGAAATGGGGAGGAGAAGGGTTAGTTTTTAGAACTGAAAGGTGGCCAAATCTTGTTTAGAAGTGGCTCAACCTTCAAAAGGTACGTGAAGGCAGCCAACAACATCGTCATCTTTTATTTCTTTTTTGCTTCATCTCATCTGTCTATGTCTACTACATTCTTTCCAAGCACAGTCCCACCATAGTACTGAGCAGTGTCTCCAGCATTTACCTGTTTTCAGTTAAACAACCAGTTAGAATAACAAAAAACCACAGATTGAAACTTCACAATTGAAACTTCCCAGAAGAGAATTTCATTGACTCTGTTCAAATTAGGGCACCCCACTGTTCCTCTCCAATTTGTTGAAATACCTGGACCCATCAATCAGGGGAACAAAGTCCTTTCTTTTTAAAAAAAAATATTTATTTACTTGAGGTGGGGAGAAATAGGCAGGATGGGGAGAGAGAGAGAGAAAATGGGTACACCAGGGCCTCCAGCCACTGAAAATGAACTCCAGATGCATGCACTCCCTTGTGCATCTAGCTTACATGGGTTCTGGGGCATCAAACCTGGGTCCTTTGACTTTGCAGGCAAGTGCCTTAACCACTAAGCCATCTCTCCAGACCTAAAGTCCTTTCTTGTGTGATGGCATAGATGCTATAGAAAGCTACAGTCTCACACTGGAAACTTTCCTATAACTTCAAACTAGTCCATGGACTCTACTTTGCTGAAGTTTCTAATAGTTAAGTATTTGAGCCCCAGCATTAGATGGAATATAATTTATGGCACTTGGCAGTTCAGCTACAAAATAACTCTAATGGTGTGAATCATTTAACCACTTTGAGAAGTGACCAATCATAATTAAATCATTAAAGAGTTGAATCCAACATTGCATGGGAATTCACCAAATGCTGTCTAGAGTATTAAATGACAGCAAGTTAACCCACTGCTAAGGTGAATAAAACAGGAACGCTGTCCTCATTTAGCTGATATAGGGTCTGAGATAGGGAGAACTTCAGTAACTATCAAGGTTTGTATAAAATATTAGTGATGCAGAAAACTCCAGGAGAGAGAAATCTCTATAGATGGGGAGAAAATGTCTGGACATGAGGAAGTGAGATGGAAAAATATCTCTGGTTTCTTTCAAATTGACTTACAGGATTCCAGTAGAAAATGCTTTTGCATACCTCCATCTATTTATTTATTTATTTGTTTATTTATTTTTGTTGTCTTCTCATTTTGAATTTCAAAATGTATCTTAGGCTATCAGCTATTGATAACAAACAAAAACAAACAAACAAAAAACCCTGAAAGGGGCTAAAGAAAGGATTACAGAGAATATATATTTTCATAATAAGGCCAACAAAATTTTCTGCTACATTTGGTGGTTTTATTCAGGTGTCCCCCATAAAATAAGGTGTTCTTAATGCTAGGTGACCAGTTGATGGAGATTTGGGAATTAATGCCTCCTGGAGCAGCCCATGGAACCTTCTCTAAAATACATCATATGCTGGGTCACAGAGCTTGCTGCCATATATTTAGGAAGATCAACATAATTTCCTGCATAATATCAGATCACAATGCTGTATTGCTAGAAATTAACAACAAAAGATGCACCAAGAATACTATTGGCTCCTGGAAACTGACCAGCACAATAAATGGGTAGTGGACAAAATAAAAAATGAAACTGCAAAATTTCAAGAAATGAATGACAATGAGAATACATCATCTCAAAACTAATGGGACATAATGAAGGAGGTCCTCAGGGGAAAATTCATAGCACTCAATGCCTTCATAAAAAAGACAGAGAAATCCCACATCAATAAAATAACCATCCACCTAAAGGCACTTGAAAAGCAAGAAGAATCCAACCCAAAAGCTCCAGATGGAAAGAAATAATTAAGATCAGAGCAGAAATTGATGAATTTGAAACTAAGAAAACAATTAAGAAAGTTGATGAAACAAAAATCTAGTTCTTTGAAAAAATAAACAAGATTGATGACTGGCCAATTTGATTAAGTGAAAAAAAGAGACACTTCAAATTAACAAAATTAGAAATGAAAAAGGAGAGATCACAATAGACATAAGTGAAATTGGGAGAATCATCAGGACTTATTTCAAAAACCTCTACTCCACACAACTGGATAATATGGAGGAAATGGATGAATTCCTGGACACATATCATCTACCAAAGCTAAACTCTGAGCACATTAATCTCTTAAACAAACCTATCACACCCATCAAGATTGAAAAGTTAATCAAAAACCTCCCCCAAAAGAAGAGTCCAGGACCAGATGGCTTCTCAGCTGAACTCTATCAAACCTTCATGGAAGAACTCAAACCAATCTTTCTCAAACTATGCCACATAATCGGAGAGCAGGGAAAAAGCTCCCCAACTCCTATGAAGCTAGTATCACCCTGATACTAAAACCAGGCAGAGATGTCACAAGAAAAGTAATCAACAGTCCTATTTCCTTGATGAACTTAGATGCAAACATCCTGAAGAAAATAGTCACAAACCGAATCCAACACATAAAAAGCATAATCCACCTTTGTCAAGTAGGCTTCATCCCAGGAATGCAGGGTTGTTTCAACATATGGAAATCTGTCAATGTAATACACTACATAAATAAGCTTAAACACAAACCACATGATCATTTCAATAGATGCAGAAAAAGCCTTTGGTAAAATACAACATCACTTCATGGTCAGAACATTGGAGAGAACTGGCATAGACAGTTTACACCTCAAAATAATAAAGGCTATATACAAAGTTCCTAAAGCCCAAATAATACTTAATGGAGAGGGACTGAAGGAATTCCCATTGAGATCAGGAACAATACATGGGTGTCCACTTTCACCTCTGCTCTTCCATATAGTGCTGGAAGTTCAAGCTCAGGCAATAACACAGGATAAAGAAGTAAAAGGGATACAAACTGGACAGGAAGAAGTTAAGATAGCTCTATTCACAAACAACATGATCTTATACATAAGAGACCCAAGAGCCTCCATCTCAAAACTCTTAAAGGTGACTAACTCCTTCAGCAAAGTAGCAGGATACAAAATCAATGCACAAAATCAGTAGCCTTTCTATATGCAAATGAAAAAGATACAGAGAAAGAAATAAGTGACATTGTCCCATTTCCAATAGCAACAAAAAAATAAAATACCTTGGAATAACATTAACCAAGGAAATGAAAGATCTATACAATGAAAACATAAAAACTCAAAAAGGAAATTGAGGAGGACTTGATAAAATGGAAAGACCTCCCATGCTGCTGGATAGGCAGAATTAAAATTGTGAAAATGGCAATCCTAACAAAGGCACTATAGAGATTTAATGCAATACCAATCAAAATACCAACATTATTCTTTACAGACATAGAAAAAATGATCTCAAAATTCATATGGAAAGGCAGAAGGACTCGGATATCCAGGCATATCCTCAGCAAAAGAAACACCTCCAGAGGCATCACCATACCTGACTGAAAGCTATATTACAAAGCCATAGTAATAAAAACAGCATGGTACTGGCATAAAAACAGGTATATAGACCAATGGAACAGAATCGAGGACCCAGACTTTGGATCAAGTAACTACAGCTACTTGATATTTGACAAAGGTCCTAACAATATAGGCTGGAAAAAAGACAGCATCTTCAACAAATGGTGCTGGACAAACTGGATAACCATATGCAGGAAATTAAAACTTGATCCACACATCTCACTGTGCACAGTAATAAAGTCCAAATGGATGAAAGACCTCAATATAAGACTGGAAACTTGATTATTACTGGAAGAAAAAATAAAAGAACTTTCATGACATAGTAATGGGAAAAGACTTCCTGGACAAACCCCAAGTAGCACAGGGTCTTAAACAATCACTCAACCAATGGGATCACATAAAGCTGAAAAATTTCTTACAGACAAATGTGCAATAAGCATGAGTTCTGAGGTACATCATGGGTTGACTTCTTTTGGATGAGTTCTCTACAACATAAATATGTAAGGTTACTTTGTAAAGATCAAATATTTTAATGTTAGAAATGCATTTCAGGGAGAACTCTAGAAGGGAGAGCAGCATGGCACAAAGTTACTCTGTGTGTGTGTGTGTGTGTGTGTGTGTGTGTGTGTGTAGTTTTTTGAGGTAGGGCTTCACTTTAGCCCAGGCTGACCTGGAATTCACTATGTAGTCTCAGGGTAGCCTTGAACTCATGGTGATCCTCCCACTTCTGCCTCTCAAGTGCTGGGATCAAAAGCATATGCCACCACACCCTGGTACAAGGTGATACTGTTAAACACAGCAGACAGACAGTTCCTGCTCTAGATCTTTCCATTATCCATTGTCGCTCATGGTTAAGTATATCCAACTGAAAGAGCTAGAATTTCTGGGAAAAATAAGACCCAGGAGAAAGCAGAAGGAATCCAACATTGTGAATTAAGTGACATGTATGGCCATTCCAGTCAGGGGAAGATAAACAAGGTCACAGTGATAACCACTGAGAACACAAAAGTCTGTCCATAAAATCCAGTATATCTCCTGAATTCTAGTTTTCTACCAGAAGATTGATAGATGTAGAATTAATCAAGCCCTAACATAGTAAAATATGTGCTAATATAGAATTTAAGATAATTTTAAAGTAATTTCTGTACTAAGAACAATCATGTCTACAAATAGAAAGTAATGAACAGAGAGGAGGTGTAACATTCTTATAAAAATATAAGCAAAATTTCTTTTCAATTTTACAGGTAACTGATATGTTCTAAGTAGCAGTATGAGTAAGAGGAGTTCTATATCATTACTCCTTTTAGTTTTGTCTTTCTCTGTTACACCCAGAATGCTTTGAATAATTGATTACTAATTGCCTATGGAAGCAAGAGAATGTATTCTTGGGGTTACTATTTGTGGAAGGTTGAAATTCTTGCATTGAACGTACTATTTATGACCTTTTGTTAAAGTGAAAACAAGTTACAATCCCTATAATTAAGAACAGTTAAATAAAATATAAATATTTCTTTTCTTCAAAACCAGTCTGTGGATTATATTGTAATATCATAACTTAGAAGTGTGAATAATTAATCTATGTGACCCAGGTTATTGTTGGAATTGTTTTGATTCTATTTTTCTGATGTTATAATCCAATAGCCAAACAGCAGTTATATCAATGAAGTGAAATATTTTCCTAAAAGAAATTACAATTCAAATTTGTTAAATTCTAAAACTGAGAAAGCTCTGGGAAGACTGCTGAGTGGTTAAAGGCACTTGCTTGCAAAGTCTATGGCCTGGGTTAAATTCCCCAGTAAAGCCAGATGCACAAAGTAGGGCATGCGTCTGGAATTTGTTTGTGGTGGCAGGAGTCCCTGAAGTGCCCATACTTTGTGTCTCCCCCAAATAAGTAAATAAAACTGAGAAAGTGTAAGATTTATTTTGATTTCTCAGGTATGAATTGTCTTACATACTTTGCTTCCATTAAAAAATACTAGAGCTTCTATCTTTAAAAATAAGATTCTTTATACATTCAATAGTATCTGTATTTTTAAAATGATATTCTTTATGCATTCAATAGTAAAGAACAATGTAAATCTTTAAAAAGAGGTATGTAAAGATGATTTCAAATCTTAGCTAACCTCTTTGTGAACTGCAACCACTCATCTTTGTAACATTTGCAATCTATACTTTTTCCTATCTGTATTCTAAAGATAATTATTTTCTCTAAAATACAAACCAGTGTGCCTGGATTAATGAGTTATGGAAAAATTACTTAAAATTTAACATCAGTGAAAACTGAAGTGTTTAGATATATAAATACCATGTTGGTCAACCTTAATAAAGTAGAGAAGTATTGGGGAAAACATAGGTATGTAAGACACATAAGTACAAAAATGGTGTGAAAATCTAGGAGTCAGAAATTACCCTGGATGATGTTGATGTCCAAAGTAAGAGAGTGACTTAGGAGATTAAATATATTTCTGGAGGAAAATTTAAATTGAAGTTACATAGTTTTTGACCTAATAAGTTTCAATTAATAGAACTTATCCTAAGGAAATAATTATAGAAGTGTCTAAAAGTTTGTTTAACACACTTTGGAATAGAAACTAATAAGGAAGAACTGCCCTATGGGACTAGTGAGCACATCATATACATCTGTTTGATAAATCAAAACACCCATTTGATGTGAAATACATTGTAAAATTTTAATGTCAGGAAAAGTAAAATTGAAGGCAAAAAGGTCATGACACAGTCTATCTTTTTAAAAAACCAAGAGCAAGCAAGTGAAAGAGAGAGAGAAAGAGAGAGAGAATTGGCGTGTCAGGACTTCAGCCAGTGAAATAGAACTCTAGACAGTTGTGCCACCTCGTGCTCATGTGCGACCTTGCACTTGTGTCACATTGTGTGTCTGGCTTATGTGGGATCTGGAGAGATCAAACATAGGTCCTTAGGCTTTGCAGGCAAGCACCTTAACCACTAAGCAATCTCCTCAGTCCTCATGATATATTTTAAATTAGAAAAAGCAGAGGGGTGTGGTGTGGTGTGTGTGTGTGTGTGTGTGTATGTGTGCATGAAAGTGTGTGCACCTGAACATGCATATTTGTATTAGTTTATATTTACTCATATGTGAAGAGCCATACCAGAACATCTAAACTGAATTTCAGGAGGCACACATACGGATTTTAAAGTACTTTTAGGTTGTGTTTTGAAGTATGTCTACAATAAAAAAGTACTATAGCATTTTTTTTTAAATGGCTTGTTTCTGTACTTCATTTTAAAATAAAGAAGGAGCTGAAAAACATCTTTACTAATACATATGGATATACTCTCTGGTTAATAACAATTCATTATTAAGTCTGAAATTTATCCGAAGCAAATGAGTGAAGTATTCTTAGCCATCCTAATAAATGAACTAGTGGTGACTGAGAAATTTGCCTGAAGATAATTGTGGTGCTGAGATTTGACCATGGTTTGTCTCCAGAACCCTTTAGTCTTAATTTAAACCAGAAGCATCTAAGGTCTTAGACCAATTATCATGATAGCAAAATTATAAGCAAGTGAACTCAAATCTGTAAACGTTTTCACTTAAAAAAAATTCTAAAGATATTATGCTAATACAGTATGAATAATATAAATTATATATAATAGTAATACTTGGAGGACTATGTAAATGAAATTTTCTAACATTAAGTCTTTTTCCCTGAACACAAATATAATCTTGCACAGTCCTGGAATTCACAGCCCCCAAGCAGTGACAACTGT
The DNA here is from genome assembly GCA_036346955.1 of Dipus sagitta. Classification (NCBI taxonomy): domain Eukaryota; kingdom Metazoa; phylum Chordata; class Mammalia; order Rodentia; family Dipodidae; genus Dipus; species Dipus sagitta. The sequence goes on along the minus strand of CM070772.1, from coordinate 126,575,413 downwards.
GGTAAAACATGCTTACCAAGCAGGTCATTCTAGTTATATATAGAGACTGTGCAGTTATTTGTAAAAATAATATTAACAATCCCTTTTATTCTTATTTGGATTTTCAAGGCAAGTTCTTGCTCTAGCCAGGCTGACCTGAAATTTACTACATAGTCTCAGGCTGGCCTTGAATTCACAGAAATCCTTCTACCTCTGCCAACCTAGTGCTGGGATTAAATGTATGTGTCACCATGCCAAGCTATGGCCTCCTTTTTAAATAGATCAGATGCACAAGGTGGCACATGCATCTGGAGTTCATTTGCAGTAGCTAGAGGCCATGCTGTACACATTTTCTCTTTCTTCTCTCTCTGTCTTAAATAAATAAATAAATAAAAATATTTTATAAAAATAAAAAAGAAGGGGTTCCAGTGGGAGAGAAATGGAAGGCAAGGAGACAAAAGAAAGTAATTGGAGGGGACTATAATCAAAACATATTGTGCATATGTATGAAATTGTCAATAAAAAGTTACAGTTCCAAAGTAATAAGATGTTAATTATAACTCAAACAGAAACTGCTTTTACTGTTGAGATGATTTGGTACAATGAATACAAAGGTCCTAGCTTACTATTGTGGAGATGACATAATGGGATACAGCTAATCAATAAAAATAGTTCTTATAACTTTATTTGGAAAGCAATATGGAGACTCCTAAAAAAGTTGACTATAAAGTTACAAACAGACCCAGTTATTCCCTTACTGGGCATGTATCCTAAAAGCTCCATGCCTCAGTTCGCAGAGATTGATGCATTTCTATCTTTTGTACTGTTGGCATAAGCGAGAGAGAGAGAGAGAGAGAGAGAGAGAGAGAGAGAGAGAGAGAATGTTTATTGCTACTCAATTCATAATAGCTAAGAACTGGATCTGACCCAGATATCCATCATTAGATGAATGGATAACTAAGATGTGGTATAGCTACACAATGGAATTCTACACTGCAATAAGGAAAAATGACACAATGAATTTGAAGAAAAATGATCAAACCTGGAACAAATCATTCTCAGTGAACCCACCTAATCACAGAAAGATAATCATCACATAGTATCACTCATCTACAGCTCCTAAACTGAATCTACCCAAGATGCTGACATACCTAATAATCATCTCAAGGACAGGCCAATATGGTGGGAGGGGTGGGAAGAGAGGGGAAGATGGGGGTGGGGGACACAAAACTGGATCTAAATGGCAATGGTACCATAAAATTCTACATTCCAAAAGACAGGCTAAATATTTAAACTTTCATCAGGTCCTTAGATAGAATACCTGAATCATAAGGCCCTAGAGAGGCTATGATGAAGACTGACCTTACTTAATATTCTCCTGTTTCTCTCTCCTTCCCTCTGTCTCTCTCTCTCTATCTATCTATCTATCTATCTATCTACCTATCTATCCCTCCCTCATCTCACTCTTCTCTGTGTCTCTTTTATATTACCTATCTTTTTCTTCCTTCTATTCCTTGGCGCTGACCTGTAACTCCCAGTACCAGCAGGAGGCTAACATCCACAATGAGCTGTTGATCAGAGACACTACAAGGTTATCAAAAGAAGACTGATTTCTATCAGAGTACTTGATGACCAACCAAAGGTTAGTGGTAAGACCCTACTGCTGAAGACACCATATGCTGTTGGTACAGAACATGGAGTGACCTGGCTGGAATCTGGAAGAGAGTCAGTCCCCAGAGAGTTAGCTCATCTACTGCCAGAAGGTGCTACCTGAGTGACTAGGGGACAATGACCAACATCTGTCCAAGCAACTTGTAGTATAAGCTACTCAGCAGCAAACAACTTGATGTGATGCTCACACAAGTGCAATAGTGGCACACAGCCATGGTGGGAACCAACTGCTCTTGATTTGGCTAACTGATCTGCTCAGTGGAATGGAACCCATAGCTGGAGCTGGGACACAAGTTAGAATCATATCCAAAAATGAGTCCACTCTCCATTATCAAGCTCCCACCAATCGTGGGCTACAAGAGGGTCTACACCTTTTAAATTATCTGTAAAAAAACAATGGTTATCCCATTTACCTGGTACAAACTTCACTATCCATTGGAGAATTTGCATCTCTTTTTCAGATGGATGCAGACTTTAACGAGAGAACCAGCCCATCACACCTCAAAAGGGCCCCAGCTGAAACTAAGAGTAATTGAGGAAATGAGCAAGAATGCTGCTTTCTTGGTGAACCTGGTACCAACATAAGGGTGAAGGAGATAGACACAGAGAACACTCAACTCCTACCAAACCAGATATCTAGAGACACAGAGGCTCCCAAGACCTCATGAAGACATCATGAAGCAGACCAAAAATGAACCCAACATGGCTCCGGGAAACTTGGGGAAGAGGGGGCGGAAAGAATGTTAGAGACACACGTTGGGTCATTATGCACAGAGACATTGCCTCCTACCCATAACTGATGTCTAACCCCACAATGCACGACCCATATTTCCCAATAAGGAGGATCCCTGTAGAGGGGGGAGGACAAGGAGGAGGCTAACGACGGTACCAACATGACTGTATACATTGTGTACATAACTCATACTATAATTATGGAAGCTCCCAATTAAAGGTTTTTTTAAATAATTTTTTTGTTTATTTTTAGTTATTTACTAGAGAGCAATGGACAGAGACAGAAAGAGACAGATATATAGAGAGAATAGGGGCGCCAGGGCCTCCAGCTACTGCAAATGAACTCTAGACACATTGTGCCCCTTGTGCATCTGGCTTATGTGGGTCCTGGGAAATCGAGCATCAAACCATTGTCTGTAGGCTTCACAGGCAAGTGCTTAACCACTAAGCTATCTCTCCAGGCCAAAGAATGTTAGAGACACATGTTGTGCCACTGTGCACAGAGACATTTCCTCCTACCCATAACTAGTGGCTAACCCCACAATGCACAACCCATGTTTCCCAATGAGGAGGGTCTTATGGAGGGGGAAGGACAGGGAGGAGGCTAACTATGGTACCAACATGACTGTATACACTGTACATAGCTAATACTATAATTATGGAAGCTCTCAATTGAAAGTTTTTAAAAAGTCAAAAGTAAATAAATATTTTCAAAACATGGATTTTCTCATGTGAGCATGTACGTGTGTGTGTGCACATGCACGTGTGTGTTTGGGCATAACAAGGCCTCTTGCTACAGCAAATTCAGACACATGTGCCACTTTCTCTATTTGGGTTTACATGGGTGCTGAGGGATTGCACCCTGGTCATGTTTGTAAGCATATTTAACTACTGAGTCTTCCCCAAACCTGTACATAGACTTTTGAGCAATCTACTGGCATATGTTTTGTAGATTCTTTGATGACTGGATTCTCTTCCTCCGACTTTCGAAATACAAAACCAGGATTTTTCTTATTCACTGTTTTAAAGTCTACTAAAATTGTCATCTGACTTTTTTTGTTTAAAAGTCTTTTGAAACATTTAACAAAATGAAGATAAACTTCCAAAATATGATTCTGAAGGATAGACAACATTGATACTCAAATATCACATACAAATATTGGTGCAAAAATCCTAAAATAAATATTGTCAAACAGATCCAACAATTGGTGTGATACATAATGTTTCTGGCAAAGCATGCATTGGAATTTAATTCCTCGTGCAACAGGTTTGGGAACAGGGCCTAATGAAGCACTACCCTCATCAGTGGATTAATGCTGTTGTCCTGGGAGCAGATTCATTATGAAAGACCATGCTCAGCTCATTTTCCCCCTCTCCCTCTCTTGTGCTTGGAATGACAAGGCAAAAAGTTCCTTACCAGATGCCATTCCATTGACTCTGGGCTTCCAAATCTCTAGAACTATGAGAAATAAATCCCTACTCTTCATTAAAAGAAAGAATTAGTGCATGCCCAAACCAACTATGATTTTGAATGTATCAATGTGAGTTATATAGGTAAATTATCATTACAATTTGTAAATTATAGCTTGTTGAGAGATGTCTCTGAAAACAGTAAGTCCGCTTCACCTCAGACCCAAGCATGTTTACATTCAAGGGTTGAAAATAGTGTACCCTTGACAATAGCTAAAATATAAAAGCATGTCTCAGCCTGTTTGGCACTCCACCAAATCTACCAAATGAAGATTGATAAACCCCCAAACAATATGATCAAGAAAAATAGTGTTCTCAAATTAACAAAGTCAGAAATGAAAAACCATAGATCACAACAGACATCAATGAAATTGGAAAAATCCTCAAGGCATACTCCCAAAATCTCTACTCCGTAAAATTGAATAATCTGGAAGAAATGGATGAATTTGTAGACACATATCACCTACCAAAACTAAACCAAGAGCAGATTAATCTCCTAAACAAACCTATCACATCCATGGAGATTGAAAAGCTAATAAAAAAAAAACCTCCCCAAAAAGAAATGTCCAGGACTGGATGGCTTCTCGGCCAAATTCCATAAAACCTTCATTGAAGAACTGAAACCAATTTTTCTCAAAGTGTTTCACATATTTGGAAACCAGGGAATCCTCCCCAACTCCTTTTATGAAACTAGCATCACCTAAATACCGAACCTAGCCAGAGTTGCAACAAGAAAAGAAAACTATAGCCCTATATCCCTGATGAACATAGATACAAAGATCATGAACAAAATCCTTGCAAACAAAATTCAATAACACATCAAAATCATTATCCACCTTGATCAAGTAGGCTTCATTCCAGGGATGCAGGAATGGTTCAACATACAGAAATCAGTCAATGTAATACACCAAATAAATGAACTTAACCATAAGAACAACATAATCATCTCAACTGATGCAGAGAAGGCCTTTGACAATACAATACCACTTCATGATCAAAATGCTGGAAAGAATGGGCATAGAGGGTTTACATCTCACCACAATAAAGACTATATATAAAGCACATAAAGCCCAAATAATACTGAATGGGGAAAGACTTTAGGAGTTCCCACTGAGATCCGGAACAAGACATGCGTGCCCACTCTCATCACTGCTCTTCAACATAGTACTAGAAGTACTAGCCAAGCAATAAGACAGAAGAAAGAAATAAAAGAGATTCCAATTGGAAAGGAAAAAGTCAAGGTAATCCTATTTTCAGATGACATAATTCTGTACATAAGTGACCCAAAAGTCTCCATCTCAAAACTTCTAAAGGTTGTTAATTCCTTTAGTAAAGTGGAGGGATTCAAAATCATTGTGTAAAAATCAGTATCTTTTCTATATGCAAAGGACAAATATACAGACAAAGAAATCAGTAAGGCTGTCCCATTTTCAATAGCAACAAAAAATTAAATATATAGGAATAACATTAAACAAAGATGTTAAAGGCCTATATAATGAAAAGATTTTAAAAAAAAACTCAAAAAAGAAATTGAGAAGGAATTGAGAAGGTGGAAAGACCTCCCATGCTCCTAGATAGGTAGAATTAAAATTGTAAAATTGGCAATTCTACCAAAATCAATGTATAGATTTAGCACAATACCAATATAAATGCCAACATCATTCTTCACAGAGATTAAAAGAAAACATGTTCTCAAAATTTATATGTAATAGCATCAGGCCTAGGATATATCCAAACATATCCTCAGAACATTTGTTATCATTTGATTTTTCTATGGTTTGTCATCTTTATTGGAGTAAGGTAGAATCTCATAGTTGTTTAAATTTGCATTTCCCTGATGGATAGGGATTTGAACATTTTCTTAAATGTGTGTTAGTCTTTGTATTTCTTCCTTTGAGAACTCCCTATTCAGTTCTCTGACCCAGTTTTTGAGTGGGTTGTTTGATGTTTTTATTGTTTAGTTTTTTGAATTCTTTGTAAAGGATCCTTTCAAAGTAGCGATGTAGACAGTGGAGGAAAGTAAGTCAGAAAAGAGCTGGGAATGGGTGAAAGATATACTTATCTGTAACTACTTCTGTTTTCTATTTTCTTCAATCCATAAACACATGGTGGAGACAAAGAGTGAGCGTCCTGTAGAACAAGGAATTTTAAAATGTTTGCTGGTGAGGACTAGAGAATGGTATTCTGATTCTATGTGGGAGTGTTTTCATGCAAAAGGCACTAGTAACATGATTCCATGACCGAATGACATTCCTATCCATAAGAAAATGGCAAAATGAAGGTCATGGATGCTGAATAGTTCTGTTCATATGAAACAGGGTAAGAATTCAAAATATATGCTATAAATATTTATGATAGCTGAGAGACCATTCACAGTAATATACTGGTATTTTTAAAATTATTTTTTAAATATTTTTCTTTATATGCAAGGAGAGAGAGGGAGAGAATGGGCATGCCAGGGCCTCTAGCCATTGCAAACAAACTCCAGATGTGTGCATCACTTTGAGCATCCAGCTTTACATGGGTGCTGGGGAATTGAACCCAGGTTGTTAGGCTTTTCAGGCAAGTTTCTTAAACACTGAGTAATCTCTCCAGCCCCTTCTTCAAAATTCTTTTGGTGATTGTAGAAATATCATTTTACCCTAAGATCATTCTTTCATTTTTTAAAAAAGAAATCTAGATTCTTTGTGAATCCATAAGTTTACTATTCTTCATATAAAATTGAACAACGGAAGAGAAATATACGGATGCCTTATTTTCAACCCATTTTTAGGAACATGGAACTTCAAACATTTTTTTCTGTAGTCAGCATTTAAGTCTTATTAGTATGACTCCATCTCTACATTATGACCGATCTCATCTTATATCAAAAACTAGTTCTACAATGAAATAAAATAAAATAATAAAATAATGCTAGTGTCTCTTCCCACTACTTTTAACTCTCAGTTTTCTGGATTCAACACTTACATTTGAAAACACAGAATTCTTCAATTGAAATTATTTCTTCACAGGCTGGAGAGATGACTTAGCTGTTAAGATGCCTGCAAAGGCAAAAGTCCCCGTTTGATGCCCCAGGACCCATGTAAGCCAGTGGCACAAGTTGGCACACAAGTCTGGAGTGTGTTTTCAGCAGCAGGAGGCCCTGCAGTACCCACTCTCTCTGTCTCTGTGTCTGCCTCTCTCTCTCTCTCTTCCTTCTCAATAAAATAAAATAAAATATATTTACTTAAATATTTATTCCATATTTTTGTTTTCTTCTAATTTTCAACATTCATTCTATACTCCAGAAATGCCAGTTGCCTGATCATATTGAAAAATGCAGATGATTTTATGCTATTTCTCACCATCTTTCCACTTTCCCTTTATCTTTTCTGCCTTTCCAAATTATACTATCACTGAAAGCAATATGAAGCTTTTCTCCTTCTAACATCTTCCTTCTCTACTTGACCAATTCACAGCTTTCCCTTCTGGACTCTTATATGGTCCTATAGATATCAGTGAACAGGCAACTTGGACTCTTGCTATTTGAGTACAACTTCTGACTAGGAAATCAAGCTGAACACTAATAAATGAAAGTATGAGGAAAGAGGCTGTATAGATGGCTCAGCAGTTAAGGGCACTTGCTTCCAAAGTCTGCCTACCCTAGGTTCAATTCCCCAGTATCCACATAAAACCAGATGCACAAAGTGGCACATATGTCCAGACTTTGTATGCAAAACCAAGAGGCCCTGACACACCCATAATCTTTTCTCTTTCTCTCCCTCCCCTTTTCTTTCCTAAATCAATAAGTAGATAAAATTTTAAACAGTCTAAGGAACTAAAGAGAACATAGGCCTTAGTAGAAGAACTGTCTAGGGGAAAACAAAACACACAAGTTTAGTCCATGACACTTAAAACAATAATACATTTTGCAGAGAAAAGCCTGAATCCAGAGATAATATAATTTAGCATTTGAGATGTCTAAAATTCTAATAAATATATGAGATGTCCAAATAAAATACACTTCTTATATTTAGGAAAGGAATTGTTAGTAAAAGCTGACTTTTATTTTGCAAATAATAAATTTATTGACATCAAAATACTTATTATAAATGCATTTAATGAATTAATAAAACTACACTTAAAAGCAAAGTATGAAAGCAGTTTTTTAACAGCTAAATAATCTCTATAAAGAAAATAAATTATGGGGCAGAAGAGATAGCTCTGCAGTAAGGCGCTTGCCTGCAAAGTCTAAACTCAGGTTTGATTCCCCAGTACCCACATAAAGCCAGATGCACAAAAGTGGTGCATGCATTTGGAGTCCCGTTACAGCAGCTGGTGGCCCTGGTGTGACCATACTTTCTGTTTCTCTTCTACCTCTCTCTGCTAATAGATAAATAAATAAAGATTTTAGGGGCTGTACAGTTTGCTTAGTGGTTAAGGCACTTGTCCATGAAGCCTAAGAACCCAGGTTTGGCACCTCAGAACCAATGTAAGCCAGACACACAAGGTGATGCTTGTGCCCAAGGTCATGCATGAGCATGCATGCATCTAGAGTTCAACTGCAGAGGCTAGAGGACCTGGTATACCAATTCTCTCTCCCTGCCCCCCCCAATAAAAAGCAAAAATTTTAAAGCCAATCATGGTGGTGCACACCGTTAATCCCAGCACTTGGGAGGCAGAGGTAGGAGGATTGCCGTGAGTTCGAGGCCACCCTGAAACCACATAGCAAATTCCAGGTCAGGCAGGACTAGAGTGAGACCCTACCTCGAATAACCAAAAATAAGAAATAATAATAAAAATAAAAATTTAAAATAAGAAAACAAAGTATAGTAAAAAGAACCAAATGTAAATGCAGATTTTATAAAATACATAGGTATGCAATATGATACTATATAAAGCTATAATTATAACATCATGCTGTTGGATGTATAATTTCTACCCATCCATATAATACTACATATAAAGTAATAGCATAAAATAGAAAGGAAAAAAGACATGAAAACAGTCTATAGTTTACCAAATTTTAGAATAAAATTTTGATATTTGTAGTGGTTTGAGTCAGGTGTCCCCCATAAACTAAGGTGTTTGAATGCTATGTCCCCAGCTGATGGAGATTTGGGAATTAAGGCCTCCTGAAGGCAGTGTATTGTTGGGGTTGGGCTTCTGGGTATTATAGCCAGTTTTCCCTTGCCAGTGTTTGGCACACTTTCGTGTTCCTGTTGTCCACTTGATGTTGGCCAGGAGGTGATGTCCACCCTCTGCTCATGCCATCATTTTCCTTGCCATCATGGAGCTTCCTCCTGAAGCCTATAAGCCAAAATAAACCTCTTTTTTTCCACAAGCTGCTCTTGGTTGGGTGATTTTTACCAGCAATGTGAACCTGACTACAACAATATTTATAATAAAGAACAGTAGAGGTTCTATTAAAAATTTCTCAACGAGCTGGAGAAATGGTTTAGTGGTTAGGCACTTACCTGTGAAGCCTAAGGACCCATGTTCAACTCCCCAGATCCCATGTAAGCCAAACACACAAAGGTGAGGCAAACACAAGGTCACACATGGCCACTAGGTGGCACAAGCATCTGAAGCTTGATTGCAGTGGCTGAGGCCCTGGCACCTCAATTCTCTCTCTCTCTGTGTGTGTGTCTCTCTCCCGCTCTCTTTAAAATAAAAAAATAAATAAAGTTCACATGGCAAAAGGAAGAAACAATGAGCTACTACATGGTCCAATAGAAAGTATTTGCCTGAAGAACACAGAGAAATAAAAACAAGCTTTGAATATATGGAATGGCTTGAAAAAAAAAGCTATATTTAATGTTACTTTTGGAAGGAAAAGAACATGGAAGGAGCAGAAACATGGAGGAAATAATAACTGAAAGCTCCTCAGTTAATCTACAAAAAACCCAAGTAAAGTAAATGCAGAAAGAATCACAAAAGGTAAAACAACAACATGAACAAAAATGAAGGTATCCCCGTTGCAACGGAAGAAGAGATTGCATTTAGTTTAACAATGAATATCAACATAGCAAATCCTAAGGAATCTACTAAAAATGCTTAAATTAATGAATGAATTTGCTGAAATAATAAGACACAAGGCTGAGAAAGAAAAATCAGTATAGAAAGTAGGATTGTGTTTCTATACGTTTCTATAGCAATGAATGATTAAAAAAAAATCAACCAAAAAGCCAGATCTGGTGGCATATGCCTTTAAATCCAGCACTGAGGAGGTAGAAGTGGGAGGATCTTAGTGAGTTTAAGGCCAGCCTGGGACTTCAGAGTGAGTGTCAGGTCAGCCTGGGCTAGAGTGAGACCCTGTCTTGAAATTTTTCTTTAAACAAAAACCAACCTACATAAAAGTTTTATATAAAATATTATTAAAAATTTCAAACGCATTGAGACAAGTTGACAAACAACAAACAAAAATGAAAACAACACTTGTAGATGGACACAGGAAAGCCAAGACATTGCGACAGTGTCAGAAGTTCCATGTTGGGTGACTCAGTACTTTTAGTGACTCTTCTTTCCAAAGAGAGCAACACATTAAAAAAAAACATGCTCTACAAATTCTCCAGAAAGTGTTTTGTATTTTAATCAACAAATTGATCCTAACATTCATCTAGAAACACTAAAGACTTAGTAATAGTTTTGGATAAAAAATAAACTTGGGGCTGGAGAAATGGCACAGTGCTTAACACACTTTTGCCTGTAAAGCCTAATGACCAGAGTTAGATTCTCTAGTACCCATGTAAAGTCATGTTCAAAGTGGCACTTGCATCTGGAGTTTATTTTCAATAGCTAGAGGCACTCGTATGTCTTCTCTCTCTCTCTCTCTCTCTCTCTCTCTCTCTCTCTCTATCTCTCTCTTTGTCACTGCTGGAAAATATATAAGTAAATAAAAAATCTTAAAAATTAAACTTAAAAAGCTTCTACTACCTGATTTCAAAGTTTAACATAATCGCATGCAATCGCTGAGGTGTGGGCCAGCATAACAATATGCACTGGAATTAGCTGAATACGATCAAGAATCCAGAAATAAAGGAATTTAGACATAACTTGTCAGTTACAAAGGAAGTAAAACAATTCAATGAGGAAAGACTATTTTGTTTTTCAACAAATGGTACCAGGCTGACTCAATAGCCATCAGGGATAAGAAAAAGACAAAAATCTTGGACCTTTGCAAGATTCCACATAAAAATAAGGCAAAGTGGATAATCACAAAAACATAGAACACTTTTATTACTTGGAACTAACAAAGTTCTTTAGCATAGCACCAACATATATTACACAAAATAGTTTAATAAAATCAAAACATTTGCATTTCAAAGGATATATTTAATAAATTGAAAAGATAAACTATAGATGCAGAGAAAATATTTTCAAATTATATATTTGACAAATAACTCATGGGACTAGCTCAGTGGTTAAAGATGCTTGCGTGGAAAGCCTGTTGTGACTGGGTTCATTTTTCTAGTATGTAAGTAAAACCAGACTCAAAACATAGCCTGTGAGTCTAGAATTTCATGGCAGTGACAAGAGTCCATGGAGTGGCCATACAAATAAATAAATAAATAAATAAATAAATCTTGTGCTTGGGGGCTAAAGAGAAGGCTCAGTGATTAAGAGCACTTGCTGTGCAAGCCTGTGGGTCTGAAAGGGACTGACATGGCTTGTCTGATTTCAATTTCCCAGTGTCCAAATAAACATCTGGGCATCACCATGCATTCTTATAACCCCAGCCTTGCTGGGATGGAGAAGGAAGAACTGCTGGGTCTTTCTGATAGAAAGAAAGAAAGAAAGAAAGAAAGAAAGAAAGAAAGAAAGAAAGAAAGAAAGAAAGAAAGAAAGAAAGAAAGAGAGGGAGAGAAGGAGGGTGGGAGGGAAAAAGGGAGGGAGGAGGAAGGAGGGAGGGAAGGAAGGAGGGAGGAAGGAAGAAGAAAGAAAGAAAGAAGAAAGAGAGAGAGAGAGAAACTATGAAAATGGCAGATCTAGGCTGAGTGAGAGACTCCAAGAAAATAAGCAGATGGTTGAATGAAAAGAGAGGGACATTTGATGTTCTTTTCTGTCTCCCACACATATGCATCTGTGTGTGTATGTGTGTGCACGCGCATGTGTACACACACACATAGCACATATACTATATACACCAAAATAAATTGTACAAAAGTTGTATCTAGACTATATAAGAATGATTGACGATTAAACTAAGTGGGCAAATAACAAATACAAACTGGATTAAAAAAAAATGAATAGACTTTTCTCCCGAGTGTTTAAAAACGTCCATTAAGAACAGGTGTTCATCAGTTATTATAGAAATGGAAATCAAAACCACAAGGAAGTAATACTTCATACTCTTCATCATGACTGCAAAGAAAAAGACCAAAATAGTGATCATTAGTAAAGTCTGGATCTCTCATCCAATCTTGGTGAGCCAATTTGGAATAGTCTCTCAAATTCTTATGGATAAACTTATATATGCCCCAACAGTCCCTCTTACAGATCCCTATCCAAGAAAATTGAAGTCATTAAATTAGACCATTCAGTGGATTTTGTGGCATGTAATTTATACTTCCTTTATGCTATAAGAATGTAACCTAAATGGTGTTTTTTTTTTTTTTTTCACTACAACTAACCCAAGGCAGGTGATGCCAATTTGCCTCAGTATTTTCTTTGGTGTCCTGGTTCAGACAGTGTCCGCTCTATTTTTCACAGTAAATATGCTTGTTATAATGGAAATCTTTTTGCTCCCTCCACAGACGATTTGTTCAAACCTTAATTCCTAAGAAGATGATATTGATACCTTTGGGAGGTAGTCACTCCATGCAGACAAAGTCCTTGTGAATGAAATAATATACTTATGAAAAAGGAGCTCATTAGCTCTCACTGTGAGAGACTTGTATGACCAGATAGGAGCCCTGCTGGTGCCTCTAACTGTATGACCAGGTACATCTACTGGTGCCTCTATATCTCTGAGAAATAAATTATTAGTGCACACAACCCACTCACTATATTGTATTTTGTTAGAGCAGTTAAAATGGACTTTGACAATTCTTTTTGTAATTTTTATTAAGTAAGTTGTAATATGCCCTGTCCCCTGGTCCCAATTTTCCTGTGGGCCCTCCTCATTAGGGTTATTGGTGCTCACTGTGGGGTAATTAGGACCTCTGTTTCTGAGGGTAGCTTGCTTAAGGGTGTTTCTACTGGCCTTGTGGCTTTTACAATTTTCCTGCCCCCTCTTCTACAACAGTCCCTGGGCCTTGGCAGGTGTGTTATCAGTTAGTGTTGACTTCTCTGTAGTGTCTGTATTTGTTATGACAACATAGTTTACAGGTATAATTAATAAATGACCTACAAGATAATATTTTGATGCTGCTCTCCAATAAATTTTGCCATTTAATTTGACCATTTCTTCTTCAATTTTATTAGCTTGTATCTTTTATAAAGAAGAATTCATTCTTCTCCCTTTTTGCATATTGCCACGGGCACCTTTATTTTCTTTTTACTACATTATAATACATCCCTTCAATATTTTATGTTAACACTCATGTCATCATGCTTTTGGCCACTGGAGTCTCTTTGGGGTCAATTCCTGTTCATTTGGACTTGTCCTCATCAGTTCTTAAGCACCATATTGCTTTGCAACACAAGGAATTACTAATTGACCATGTCCTTTTCTTGACACAATCATTTCTCCATGCATTCATGGTTGTTTGGTGGTTAATGGTTTTTAATGTCAGAAAACATATCTTCTATGCCTTCTCTGTTTCTACCCCAGTGAAACTCTGAAGAGCTGCAGAGTCCATAATACATTTTCCTATCAGTGCTGCTGAGATTAATTCCCATCATAATGATATGGGGATACTTGAATATCCTGTGATGGATGCAGTGGTCATCAGGAACAGACAAGTGGTGGGTGACAGCTCTAGCTGGCATTGCTTCATTGGCCAGCCAGCATTTATAGGTCAATGTATTGTAAGCTTCAATCCCTCCAACTGTAAAAATAACTACCTGCTTCTTGAGAGTTCCTGGAAAATTAATTTACTAATGCATTTAAAGAACTCTGAAGATTAAAAGTTCCATGGATATGCGAATATTATTATCGTAAATGGTTCTCTTGCTCCTGACTGAAAGTGAGATGGCTAAATCACAGTGTCATTGTGAAATCACATAAGACTCATCATCACTTTATATGTCCAAGCTGCGTACATTTGAATGGTGCTTCTATAGAAGGAGCATACATGAAGCAAGATAAAGTGAGTGGTTCTCAAAATTCATGTGGGCATTCAGTTGTATCAATGCTGACTGATCCTCCACCATCCCTCATCTACTGGGTGCACAATACTGGGAAGAGCCTTTTGTAAAATTCCATTTAAAATACTATTTATTCACTTGTTTGAGAGAGAGAGAGACAGAGGGAGAGAGAGAGATAGACAGAAAGGGCACACCAGGACCTCCAGCCACTGCAAACAAACTTCAGACACATGCACCACCTTGAGCATCTGTGGAATCGAACTTGGGCTTTGCAAGCAAGCACCTTGACCACTAGGCCATCTTTCCAGCCCCTATAATTCCATTTTTATGCCTCTCTATTTTTTCATTTCTTTTTTCCTGCCTTTCCGTTTCTTACTTCATTTCTTCCTCTTTACATCCTCCCTCCTCCATCTTTCCCTTCCTTTTCCCTTCACTTTCCTCCTTTCTTCCTTCCCTTCATCCCTCTTTTTTCTTTCTTTCTTCCTTCTTCCTTTCTTTCATTCTTTCTTCTTCTTGTTTCTTTCTTGCTTTCTTTCTCTCTCTTTCTCCCTTTCTTCTTTCTTTCTTTCTTTCTTTCTTTCTTTCTTTCTTTCTTTCTTTCTTTCTTTCTCTCTCGTACTGGGGTTTGAACCCACAGACTCAGGCAACCTACCACTGAAAAGTAGCCTCAACCCACTCTAAACTTGAGAAATATCTCTCTAAGAGGGCTGATGAAACAAGAAAAAGAGGTTATTATGTCATGTTGAAGAGAAAGTTACTACAATGGTGCTGAGCACAGATGAAGCAAGTTGTCTTTCCTTTGGCCACTAGTCACACTCTGAATGGTGATGCTGTGGCTCTGATTGCTCTGGTTCCTGGTGGTGTATGAAGAACTGCATAGCATATCCAGGGCCAGGAAATAATGAACAAGTCAGGGAGAGTGAGGTGGGAATGTGTGAACTATTAGAGTAACACTGCATCCCTCTACTAACCAGTCTCCAGGTTTCAACTACCTATACAGTCCTTAGCATACAACAGAGACTGGGTAGTATCAAATATTTTGTTAAACTGCCTAGATAAATAGGCTGCAGTAGTTACACACTGCTCTGTATGTACACAGTTTTACAAAGTGGCCTTGTCTCATCCTCTCCCCAAACTGAATGTCTCACATTCACATGAATCTAGGCTTGTCCAGAGATATGTTTGACTGATACACATGGGGAGAAGTTTTTTGACTCCCAAACCTTGAGCTCAAGTATCTTGGTAGCTTTCATGTGATGAACACTAAGACAACAGTGTTAAGGAAAAGTCCAGAAGTAAAGACAACAGGGGAGAGACACCAAGACAATACAATCAGAACAGCCATCACATCCTGTTGTGCTCAGCCTTCCTGTGTGAGTGATCCATGGCCAAGCTAGCAAGGATCAAGCACACCTACTCACAAACTCATGAGAAGTGATAACTTTGTTCAGTGCTGTAAATGATGACAAAAGAAAGCTAAGACATAATACATATTTGTTGAGTACTTACAGATGTTATAGCTTTCCATTGTTATTACAAAGACACTACCTAAGATATCAATTTAGAAGGAAGAATGTTTTATATTGGTTAATAGTTTCAATGAGTTCAGACCATGGTTGCTTAGTTCTATGCTTTTGTAATAACTTTCCAAAGCTTTAGCATTTTTTTTTTTTTTGCTTCATAGACAAGGGCATTCCACAAGCCTGTATGTGTGTGTTTCTAGACACTTACGAATCCCACACCAAGGCAAGCAGTGCAGTGGAGGGTGCTGCCAACCTCCTGGCATCCAGGAAGCCAAAGAGAAAGGAGAGGGTCATCTTGACAATATGCGTTTCAAGGACATGCCCAGATGACCCAAGATTTTTATACTAGTCTCCCTCCTCCTTATGGGCCCACTACCTTCCAATATTGCCACACAATTGGAAATGATGCTTTTAGTACATGGCCTTTGGAAGACATTTAAGATGGAAACCATACCAATGGTTCATCACTTACCCAAATCTGGTTATTTTAATAATTCATGTAATTCTTTTAACAACATTATGGGTTAAGTGTCATTCAGACTACTGCACAATGGATAGGAAAATTGAGTCAAATATGGTTTAACCAACTTGTCAATGCTTTTGCATTTACAAGGATGTAATCTCACATAGGTTCATTCTTGAAGCCTGTGTTGATCCCTGTGTGAAATTACATAATATAGGATATTTCTTTAGAGGTCTGTTGGATACTCCCATGCTTTTGTAGGAATATTCAATCATAATTAATTTGCTGATATTTGTCCAACAGTACCAAGTCAAGGAAACTACCCAGCCTCATTTCAGAAGGCCACTGGACTGTGTGTTTTTAGAACTCTGAACAATACATGTAAATGTTCGGTGCCCTCTCTATACATTTTAGTTCTGAGAGGGCATGTGGTCATAGGATCTAGATATATCATTCTGAGGTAGCAATGAGAGAAAAGGAGCAAACACCATATATGCCTGTTATTTAGGAAGCATGCCATTTTAAGTGTGTCAGACAGCTAGGTATGGGTTGTGTACATACTTCCTGTGAATTAAACGTCTCCTGAAAGGAGATGAAAAGCTCATCATATGAAAGGAGCTAATGAACCTTACAAGCTCAGAAAGTTAGAATGTTCACAGGCCCTTCCCCACCATCATAAAACCAGGAAACAGTGGCTGAGGGAAGGAGGTCCACCAGCCAGTTGAGCTGCTTGCATGTTTTGCTGAGCCATTACCCCTGTTGGGGTAGGCTTTTCAGTGACCAGTAGCCTGTGTCCTCCATAATCTTCTAAGTCATTCCAATCAGCTCTTTTGGTTCACCACGGTAGACTAGACTGGGATTGGTTCTTTGGCCTATTGACAATGCTCTATCTGGTGTAGATAGATGTTTTGCTCACACCCACCCAGGAAAAATTACACAATAGCAGGAGAAAGCGACACATTCTCCTAATGTACAGAATGAGCAGGGAGTTAGGGCTGCAACATGATCATATCTGACAATAGTACAAATGAAGTGTCAACAGTAATTGGTTTTGATACCTGGGCCGACTGAACAATTTGTGGCCCTAAGTATCAAAACCAGCCATTCAAGAAAGCAACATCTCAGAACAGATGTGTTGCTCAACTGTGGAATTAGGACAGAGTGTCTGTCTTGAGACAAAATCAAAATGACTGCTGTGAAGAATGAAATATATATTGTGTAGGATAATTGTAATGAGTGATAACACATTATTTGTGAAAATATTAATATCCTCTATACCATATGAGAAATATAATTACAGGCTTGATCTGGATGAGAAATGAGAAGATGAAAGTTGGCTTATTTGGTTAAAGGTTAACTATGTGTTGATTGGAATGAATTACAATGAGGTATTTTTGTGTTCTATGCAATATCATAGAACATAATTGAAATAACAATGGAAACTATCACTGAATACAAGAAGAAATTACCTTGCTAGTACTTTTGCACACATTTTGCTTTAGGTACTGAAATACTTCCTAAGTCATAAATTAAAGGGTGGAGAAAAAAATGTATCAGAAAGAATATTTCCATCCTATTTAGTACACTGTGTTTATGTGCTCATAACAAGGAAACTGTCTGGATTCTTAGTGTAAGAATGTTTGTTTGGAGTGGTGCACTGAGCTCAGTGAGGATTCTACACAACAGAGATTCTAGTTACTCGTTTCTTTAACAGATACGAGTGTCAGAGAATCCATTGTGAGATGCAAATACAAGTAATAGCATCCATTTTCACGACTTTTGTGGAGAGTAGAAGAGGGGGGAGAACAAGAAAAGGTATTGGAAGAAGATTTTGATCAAATTCCATCATCTTCAAGAATGGAAATTGTAAATTAATAAAACTAAAATGTTTGCAACAATTCTGAAAGACACACACAAAATAATTGGATCCAGAAGTCATTAAGCGTTTGTTATATGGAAAAAAGTGCAAATAATGGCTGGTAGCTCTCAGAACAACCTAATGAGATATGTGCATGTTATACTTCAGGAAAATACAGATAAACTCAGGATAAGAATGTTCTAAAACAAATGATATAAGGGACTACTTTATTTCCAACCCTCTTGCTTTCCAAGGTAACTAAGCTCTTTTGACACTGTTGTAGTTACCTTCTTGTTGTTGGGACAGGGTGCCCAAACAAAAGGAGCTGATGGGTGGAAAGGGCTTGTTTTGGCTTACAGACTTCCAGGGAAGCTTCATGGTGTCATGGGAAAGATGGTAGATCAGAGACTAGACATCATATCCTGCCACAGTGGGTAGAAGATAACAGCAAGAAAGTGAGCTGGAAAACTGGGGGTTCCTTTCCATCGAGGTTCCATCTCCCAAACTGCTACTAGCTGGGGACCATACATTCAAAATGCATGAGTTTATGGGGGACATCTGATTCAAACCACTCCCCATATCCACACTTGACGCTTAGCTCTACAGATCTCAACAGCTATCAAGTCATGATTTCCTGTCTTACACCATAAGTAATAAAACTTTCCAGCTCTGTTTTGTCTTTGAGTCTCATTAGATGAGTAAGGAAGTTCGTAACAAGCTTAATCACTGCTTGATAAGTGTAGAACTCTTCTTGCTTCCAAATATTAAAAACAGACATACTAGTATCATTTATTGTCTCACTATTAATAACTTACATAATAGTTTAGTTGAGCACCTATCATGGGCACAGTGCTATGTTGTACATTTGATATTTAAACAAGAGTGAAAATACAAATTGTCCATGCCTTCAACAACAACATCACATAGATAAATACAGGATTGTACATGTGTCTTAAGTCCTACAACATAGGTATCTGTGATGTTCTAGAGTAACCATAGTCAGATATGACTAGTAATTTAAATTGACAAAGATTAAAATAAAACAACTGTTCTGTAACACTGGCTACATTTTAGATGCTCAGTGGCCCCTTGTGGCCTTTGGGTACCATATTGGAAAGCACAGAGTTACAACAGTCCTGTGGTGTCAGAAGGTTCCATGGAATTGCCTTTACCCTATATTGTTGATTATTCATGAAATGTATAACTAATCTTCCCTTTAATTACATTTTTTTGTTTCATGCCTACCTGCCCTACTGAATATAAACCCCATGAATTTGGTTCTGCTTATTGTTTTGTGCTCACTTCTTAACACCGAGCAGGTATTCTACGCAGTATTAAGTGATAAGTTGAAAAGCTGTGACTAATCTAGAAAATCTGTAAAGAACTCAGTTCTTAACTATGTAGGAGAAAAGGATTTGGAGAAAGAAAATAATGCTAGTGGAAGAAGCACCCAAATGAAAGAGCTGATGTGTCATGGAGGAAAAGAAGTTATTCTGTGTGTTTAGAGCTTATAAACCTATAAAGAAATGAAGCCACATTGTGAGATTAGCTGCTAAGGAGATGGAGCCTGATCTTGTGGGTTTTAGGGAAGGACAGTCTTCTGAGAGGAGTTGGCATCACTCCCTTCTTCTATTCTGTTGCTCTAATTATTGTGATGTGAAACTGGGCTATATACTATTTCTAGAAGTTTGCTCCAATCTGTGGCTTGCTTGATGGGAACTTGACACCAATCTCTTTTTCCAGATGCTTTCTCTGCACAAGGCCCTTGTGTCTACTTTGACAGAGCAATACACTTTCTTGTCAAGGCTTTTACCATGACTGCCCCTCTTTCCAGTTAATTCCGGTTCACAGGCTAACTCCACATTCGATAGACGCTTTTAGCCTGCTCGTTCCTTTGCTTCTTTCTCCAGAAACATCATTCCCTGAGGTGGGTTAGGAAGCAGTCAATGCTGAGAAGAAGACCTTAGAAGAGATTTACATAATGGATTTGTGAGAGTCAAGTAAAAATTTGCTCTAAAAGTTTCAGAGAAGAGCTACGTGCATAAAAATTCTTGTCTAATTATTGTTGAATACCAAAATCTGGTGGTATTTGTGTTGCCACCAAACAGAAAAAGAAGTTAAAAAGTAGATTATGATGTGTATCCTGCTGGGTACACAAAAGCAACAGTATTTTCCCTTCATTGAACTAGGTGATGTTTTCCTAAGCCCTTCATATGTAGTAGCAGGTTTATAATGCTGCGATGGCATAATCAATTAGCATGGAATAGCACATTTAGTTCCACAGTCTCTTTAAGAGATACAGACTGCTGTCATTTTACAGTTGGAGCACTGAGGCACAAACAAACTGAACATGTTGGCCAAGGTCAAGTAGCTAAAAAGCTGCAGAGCTTGCTTTAATCTGTTCACTATAAGGCTGTCAATACAGCACATGATGCTCAATGAATGCAAAAACAACTCCTTATGAAAAGTTATAAAAAGGGCTGGAGAGATTTCTCAGTGGTTAAATCATTTAAGACCCTGGTTAGACTCCCCAGTACACACATAAAGCCAGAAGCACAAGGTAGTGCATGCATCTGGAGTTTGTTGCAGTGGCTAGAGGCCCTGGTGTGCCCATTCTCTCCCTTTCTCTCTCTATCTTTCCCTAATAAATAAATATTTTTTAAGTTATAAAAATATACAGTAAAGACATATGAGGTGTCCTGTCCACAGATGTTCACAAATACATGAGATGTGAGCAAGCCCTAGAAAGGAGCCTTGCCTACAGCGGTGACATTATGTGACAAGCCCACCCGATGACTTGGTACCTTCATGATACCATAACATGATTTTCTCAAACAAAAGCACAAAGCCAGACTAAGCAAGTGAGGCTAATTTAAAGCCTAGTCTAGTTGTTTACACTTCCTCCATATGTTTAATTGGATGTATTTACCTGAGAGTGTTTTTCCTTGATAATTTTCCTCTCTAAAAAAAAAAACAAAAAACATGTCACATGCATGCATCCCCTTTGATAGGAATTTTAAAGATGGCAATTAAATCCACATCTAAACATATGGTTATGTCTAGTTATACAATTAATGTTACTATATGGCATGTAATCACAATTTAATTTGAATTATATAGCATGTGGTGACATAATTATAACATGTAATGATGGGACAGTTTTTTTTTTTTTTTTTTTTTTTTTACTTAAGCACAGTGAAATTACTGCAGTTTGAATTGGATGCTTCCTTAAATTACATTTTCCTAGTTTCTTTAAGTGTGCCTTTGGGATAGAATAGGCTGAGGTAAGCCTATTGTTGTGAGAGAAAAAAAAAAACAACAATTTAAGTACAGGAGAAAATCAGGTGATGTGTAATGTAATATTTCTTGTGTATTTATTTATTACTTATTTTTTATCAGGCAGCATACCAAAAGGAGCTTAGCCAAAGGTTATTTTTAGGCTATTTGTTAAATAAAAATTGCTTTCAAGCTGAGACAAAAATATGTATTGTCCCAAGCTGGCATTTATGGTTCACCTTGGGGATCCACAGAGAAGATCCATTAATCATGGCGCAGAAAGAAGGCTCTGCAATCCGGCTGGGCCTCACCCACCGGAGAGGCCCCCCTTCATGCTAGTCCCCGTGACCATTCCTCTGCACCAGGCATGCTGTTACAAATGACTTGCCCTTTGCAGGGAACTCTGCTTCTGGAAAAAAGGGGAAAAGATGACATCGTGGAGTCGCAGCAACAATTGAAAGGAGGCGGCCAAGCTCCCCTTTGCTGTGGAGGACGTGATGAAACTTCGCCAGGATGGCCAATGACAGGAAACGCCCAAGTGGACAAAATATCAGGAATCAAGGATTGAGTCTGGGAGTAATAAAACAATTTAGGCAAAGGAAAATGGGAGGAAAACATGGAAATGTCTCCTGGAGCCGACCTGTGCTGCAATGCGGTAGGCAGCAGAGGAGAACTCTGAACCGTCCACATTGATCGTTAAAAACCACAGATTTCTGTGCTAAAGCCCAGGTGAGCAAGACCAGCTTAGTGAAGAGCATCCCTCTAGAGAGTCTGGGGAGGACGTGTGGTCCACTTTGACTTCCCACAACCTTAGGCAGGGCCAGGAGACGTTGCAATGGGGCCATTAGTTTGCAAGGTATTTTTGTAGTGTTGCTCTTGCTTGCTTTGAGTGCGCATGCGGAAACCCCTTTAGGAAACTTGCCTTTCTGTCAGAGCTGTTTTAGAGGCCTTTGCTTTCTGTGCAAGGTGTCATTCCTGGAGTCAGGGTGAGGAAGTGGGCCCAGGGCTACAGAGCCTCTAGCCCAAGCTTTTCGGCTGCAGTGGGCTCATCACTCTATCCACCTAACTCCCCTTATATGTTAACTGAACATAAGAACTAGGCAAGCTCTAGGGCAGAAAGAGACCTTTCCTGTTAGAAGCTTCTGTCTCATCCATCATCTACTGCCACAACTCAATCCTAAAAGCTGGGTTATGCTTTTTTTTTTTTTTTTTTTTTTTTTAAAGAAAACATTTCTTACAGTACTCCGGGCTGGAGAATCTAAGGTAAAGGGGTGTGTCTGAAGAGGATCTTTTTTGCTGATGTTGTCTTGCTCTCTGTGGAGCCCTGGGGTGACACAGGGCATCACATGAAGAATATGTGCATCCAGTGTCCACTGTTTTCACTGCTGTTGACTTCTGTTTCCCACAGGGTTGCATGCATTGCAGCTTTTTCTAGCTTTCCTTAAGCTGGTCCACAGGGAGGATTTCAGCTCAGCCCCAGCTTGATTTCTCAGTGACCATGCTGCCCAGGCATGTGGATTCTTCAGCCATCTGTTTCTGGTGGGAAACCAAGAGACTTACCAATAGCCTGTAATGTTTTGGAGGTAACAGGGACCTCCCTGGCCAATAACTCACTGTAAGGTATCCCATCCCTGGCACTGAAACTTTTCTAGTAACAATCTATGGCTTCTGGATGTTCCATTATCCAAAAAAGTAGGCTTGCATATATCTTATTCAGAATATCTTGAATTCTGATTGAACCTCCCCTCACCCTTCTTTTACTCAATCTCTTCCCCTTGCCTCACTTAGACCATTCCACTCCCTGCAATCTGTTCTTCTACTTACATATAAATAGTACCATCCCCTTAAGTTCTTCCCTCTCCTCCTTCCCTTATAGCCCTTTTTTAGCTTACTGGCCTCTGCTACCGATTTCTGATTCTAGCTCACACACAAATCTAAAAATTTGTAGCTAAGATCCACATATGACAGAGAACATGCAACATTCGGCTTTCTGGGCCTGGATACCTCAGTATAATCCTTTCAAGATCCATCCATTTCCCTGAAAATTTCATTTTTCGTTATGCTGAATAGAACTCCATTGTATAAATGCACCACATCTTTATTACCCATTAATCTGTTGAGGAACATCTAAGCTGGTTTCATATCCTAGCTATTGTGAATACAGCAATGATAAACACTGTTGTGCAAATGTTTCTAAGGTAGTGAGGAGAGTCCTTAGGATATATGCCTAGGAGTGCTATAGCTGGGTCATACGTTAAATCTATTTTTAGCTGTCTCAAGAACCTCCACACTGATTTCCACAATGGCTGTACCAGACTACATTCCCACCAACAGTGTAGAATGGTTCCCCTTTTCTGCATCCTCACCAACATTTATTGGTATTTGTTTTCTTGACAATAGCCATTCTGACAGGAGTGAGATGGAATCTCAAAGTAGTTTTAATTTGAATTTCCCTGATGGCAAAGGATATATAACACTGTTTTAAATGTTTATATGCCACACAGGACAAATGACCGAACTGGTGCAATAGTGGCATGTCTACTCTGGGGGAAACCAATTGCTCTATAATTGGACTGGAGGCCCTCTGTATGGGAGGGAATACATGCCTGGTACTGAAAATCTAATCAAAAGCTTATGGCAGGAGAGGTCATGAGCATTAGGGGTGTAAAGCCTCCACTTGTCTGGCTCAATGCATATATTATGGTCAGTCATCAAACTGCCCTATAAGCACTACATTTAGTGTTCATATTCATATATTAATGTTACTCTCACTTCTGGTTAGAGAAGCTTCTCTTTTGAGATGGCAGTGACCACTGTGATGACCCAAAAGGCAACATAGTGCTGAGAAGAAGTGATGGAGGAGCATTCAGCACTTAAACATCTCTATCACACCCTCCAAGGCTCAGGGTCCATTGTGGAAGAGGTTGTGGGAAGAATGCAACAGCCAAAAAAGGGTAAGACTCTTTACAATGCAACTGTCCAAGCAGAAATTGGCCTTGATATTCATGATCTTGCAGTGCCTAGCAATAGCTTCACAAGAGGAGGAGAAGATGATGACATCAAAATAAAAGAGAGACTAATGGAGAGAGGGAGGGGATATGATGGATAGTGGAGTTGTGAAGTGGAAAGTGGGGAAGGGTAGGGAATTTTCATGGTTTATTGTCTGTAGGTATAGAAGTTGTCAATAAAAAATTAAACATTAAAAAAAGACTAAGTGCAAATATGCCAAAGGGAATTTGATTTCTTTTTTTCTTTCTTTTTTTTTTTTTTTTTTTTTGAGGTAGGGTCTCACTCTAGCCAAGACTAACCTTGAATTCACTATGTAGTTTCAGGGTGGCCTCGATCTCACGGAGATCCACATACCCTTGCCTTTGGAGTGCTGGGATTAAAGGTGTGGACCACCATGCCCAGTGGGAATTTAATTTTGAAACAAGGTGACTCCCTTGAGAAGTCTTCAAACTATTAATCACAACAGCCTGGCCTCTTAAAGCTCCTATCTTAGATACGGTTAATATAAAACCCTGAGGATCCAGTTTCCCACATGTGAGCTCTGGGAGACACAGTCAAACCTTCCAAGACTCTGATTTGAATTCTAACAAATGTGTTGGAGTCACTGGAAGGGTTTAATGGCAACATGAGCCTTCATCTCAGCCTTGGGATTATGGTCTCTGACATCATTCTACATTTCACAATAATGTCTCCTCAACCCAACAGGTTCAAGCCAAACCAGAACCAGAAGCAGGCCTGAAGGTGGAATGTGGCACATAACCATGCAAAAGCAGGCATCATCATGACATCATATCCAGAAGTATCAAGCTCAATTTAGGGGCTCTGTGGGTACAAATCAACCTGCCTTAATCATGGCAAATTTGAGGGCAACCAGGGATACATAGTGCGTTCAATCCAGTCTGGGTTATGGAGTGAGACCCTATGGGGGAGAGATTGAGATTTTATCATTTCCTCTTTGGGTGGTTCAGTGGTGACCTCAGAGAGCGGATTATTTTGCTTGCTCATTGCATACCCTCCTTCAGGTTCATGTGAATTAGAAAGCCATTGTGATGCAAGACCAGAGAAGGTTTCAGTCATCCCTTCAGGTTCTTAATGTGCAAAGACTGAAGAAGCAGGGACTTTGAGCATTTGCAATGGACTTCTGTTTACTTCTTTTCCTTCCAAGTAGATGATTCACTCTGGAGGCAGGGGTGAATTGGACTTGAGGTGTTATGGAATGGAAGGAATGGTATATGAGTTTGCATCTTACTTATCTGGGCCTTCAGGTCCTGCCAGCTCTAGTATAGTGATGTCACAATTAGTATCCCAGATCAGTTCCTACTTAAAGAATAGTGAGCTCAGTTCCCTCTAGACTGTTCAACATTACAGTTAATCTATTCTATGTTGATTTTTATTCAAGGGAGGGTCTCTCTCTCTCCCCAAGGTGACCTGGAATTCACAATGTAGCCTCAGGGTAGTCTTGAACACAAGGTAATCCTCTTACCTCTGCATTCTGACTGCTGGAATTAAAGATGGGCACTACCATACTTGGTTCTCTTCCATGTTCTCTATCTGTGTGACTTCTAATCATCTTCTCTTCTCCAGATTTTGTCAGCAACTGTTTGACGTATTCCAAGGTCTCAGGCCAATAGCCCCTGTCTGCTCATGTGCATAACATTCCTGTTACTTGCTCTTCCATCCTTAAGATATATCAGGAATTTTGACCCTTCAAGTTTCTCTGCCCCAGCATTCTCTGTTTTTTTTTTTTTTGTTGTTGTTGTTGTTTGTTTTTTTTTCTGTAATACAGTGAATATAGTCTGTCAACTGAAAGATGTATAAAGCAACAGGTGTGTGTAAATGTGGCTCTTCATACAGAGGGTAGATCATTTATCTTTGTGTATTTCTCATACATAGTTATTCATTCCATGTGGATTCCTGTTTTACTACATTCCACACTTCCTATCCACCTGGACATTTGCTTAAAATTAGAGGCCTGTGCTTTAAATCAATGCAAGACTCATATCTCTTTTTTTTTTTTTTCTTTGAGCCTAAAGGATCTCTACTATGTTATTTGAGCACATGGTCTCTTGGGAAAGCCCTACACATGGTTCTTCATGCATGAAGATCCCTGCATGCCTACCCTGTAATTCACTCTCATATGATAAAGCAAGCCTGAAAGTTCTAACAGAATTCAAACTTATGGCTGATTTGATTTTGTCAAGAACATTGGTCAAAGCAAATGATAAGTTATGTCATTTGTTGTAATACTAACATAATAATAAAACTGATCTCTTAACTCGGCAACAAGATACTGCACACCCACTTGAAGTTGGAAGACAAAATGAAAACTTGCAAAATATGGGCCCTCGGAGTCCTCTAGTTGTGTGAGGCCATAAAAACTGAAGTTAAAGAAGGAATTTTGAGAAGAGGATTTTTAGCGAAAGCTATGGAATCCTATTAGTGCCTTTCCCCCCATTTGCTCCCAGAGCTGCATTCAGGATGGACAAAGCAATATTGTCTGCATGATCCTCTCTAAATAAATTCTAGTGACAGCAAATTTATCAGGCCAATTGAAAGCAATATGGATTCTGGCCAGAAATAGCCTGAAGAAAGAGAGGATAAGCTGCAAGATTCATGAATTTATTATCTAATTTACTACTAGAAGACATGCTTATGGGAGCTAGAGAGATGGATCAGCAGTTAAAGGGTCTTGCTGTGAAGCATAACAACCTGGGCACCATTCCCCAGTACCCATGTAAAGCCAAATTTATAATGGCAAGAGGAGAGGTCCAAATTACTTCATTTCTTCTCTATATTCATTCTTTCATTCTCTCTCTCTCTCTTTCACTCTTGCAAATAAATAAATATATTAAAAAAGAAAACATGTTTGTGGATTAAGGACATGCATGTCTATCTCCAAAATAAGGATAAACACAGTGGCCCCAGAACCTTCTAGGGCAACTGGAGACCACCATCAGGTTGGTAAACTAACTAAACATGCCTTGCCTTTGCTTACAAAATGTTCATATTGTAAATGTCAACATTCCTGCGAGATCATGTGCTCCTCATACAACACAAATAAGCAAGATATGGGAGGGTAAATCCAGGTTATATTTCTGTTCCTATTATAGACCTCAGAAGAAGATTTTGCTTTTCCATGCCTCAGTTTACCCACTTTTCAAACAGAGATGATAATACATGTTTGTTATGAAGACAAAGTGAATCAAATCATCAATGCATAATCACTTAATTTAATGTCTGGCAAATAACTAAGGTGTTACGAAATATTAGTTCATTTCCTTTATATTTTATTTATTTACTTGAAAGAGAGATAGAATGACGCAGACACAGAGAAAGTGAGTATGGACATGCCAGGGCCTTCTGCCACTGCCAAGGAACTTCAGACACATGTGTCACTTTGTGCATTTGGCTTTAAAAAGTACTGCGAAATTGAACCCTGGTAGTCAGACTTTGTAAGCAAGTGCCTCTAACTACTGAGTCATCTTTCCAGTCCTCTCTTTTTATGGAAGGGAAGTTAGTACTTTAGTATAAAATCCATGAGAAAGTTTTAGGACCAAGATTAGGGTATGGTCCATCATCAATGTGTTCTTAGAAGACCTGAAAAATTATTTGACTATGTTAAACAATTACATGAAACATTGTGGGAAAAGAAATGTGTCCTTCCTCACAAGCTGCCCCATTGGGAAGAAGGTTGCCAAATAATGATACATTCTGATGCTTCAATGATGATGCCTCAAGTTTATGAAATGCTTAATGCACGCCTAATATTGTTGTAACCATTTTCTTAATAGGCATCATCGTTTCCTCACAGACAGTACTAGTCACTCATCTTCCTGCAGTTCCTCAGTGGCAGAAGCTGGTTTGGAACATAGATAAACCTGTGTGCTAATCTGCTATAGGAAAGACCTGCCTTTTGAGACATAATAAACTCTGTCATAATGTGCCAAGTGAAAAAGGCCTTGAGAAATTGTTTAGCAAGGACAGTCACATCTCAGGAACTGCTGCTGAGTAGAAACAGAAACTACCAGACAGCTGCTTCCTGAGCTAATAGCCTCCCATTCTAAAGGCTGATTTCCACATCTACTATGTGGATCACATTTGAAAGCAGGGCCATACTTCTGGATGCAGACAGCTACCTTGAATACAGAAAATCTTCAGCTCTTTATTGCACTCATAAATTACTTATGGGACTGGGAAAAGCTGAGGCTGTTATCAAGCACAAACCTACCCATACACCTGCAGACTCCCTCCCCAGCCCACCTCAGAGAACAACCTGTGCATTGATACATGCTATAAAACCATCACTAAAACAAAAGCTCATACACAGCTTAAAAATGAAGTGAAATACTACCACAAAGTACATATACATACATACATACATATATATATATATATATATATATATATATATATATATATATATATACATGTGTGTGCTTACCATATTAATTTGTAGGCAAAGGCTAGAGAGCCTGTATTTTCAAGGTAGATGATTCATATAATATTTTGTTTCTGGAAGAAAAATGCATGTGTGCCCACAGAATAGCAAAATTTGCAATGAGATTGTTTCATATATGTATATATAATTCTTAGACCATTTGTGTAGCAAGTAAAATATTTTAAAATCAACAGAAACAATTTATGTTTTATAATAGTATTAAAAGCAACTAATTTACATGCCTCATTTGGAGAAGGCTCAATAGTTGTCTGGTGAATTGAGGACATTAGCTCCTGCATGGAAGCAAATGTTTGAATGTTTGATACGGACCTTATGTTTAACCCTGTAATAGATCTGTTGTTACTTTGATTACTCCAACACTAATATCATTGAACATCGCATCCACTCTCTAATCAATATTACATACACACACATATCTATTTTAAAATTATTATGATGATAATAAAGTAACAAATAAAAATATAAAAAGACTTTCTTTCCTATGCTAATGATTTTATTGTGTACAATTGGCTACATTCCATACATATAAGTAATGGTGTTTGTGTTTCACTCATTGATTTCGTCATTATATAAAATTTCATTGAACTAGGAGTCTATATTCAGAACTGTGTTAGCAATAAGGGAACAAGATGATGGACAAAATGGACATATTTCCTGCTCTAATGGAGTTTATAATCTTGAGTAGGGGCTGGCAACCTTTCCCTGCAGAGAGCCAGGCATTTTAAATTTGTGGCCTGTATAACTTCTGTTGCAATGACTTCATTTGCTGTTCCAGTGTGAAATAGCCATGGGCAAAATGCAAGTGAATGAGCATGGCTATGTTCCAGTCAAATTTTATTTTGCAGAAACTGATGTTGGGTTGGATTTGACTCAAAAGCTGTAGTTCTCCAAATGTCTGGTCTAAAGGAGAAGCTAAATGCTAATCAAACAGTCAGACAAGTTATTTGCAATTGTAAAGTTGCAGGTGGGTTAAAGCCATGGAGGAAACTGTATTGACCACAAACATGAACAACACAGCATGGACACACAAATCAGAGAGTTTCCACAGTGGGGGGACAGAGGGTTGGGCACCTTGAAGGATGTGCCAGATGGTGACTTGGTGAAGAGCTGAGAGGAGTGGGGTCCATGCAGAGGGAACAGCATACACAAAGCCTTATGATGCAACACACTGAGGCTGTGGAACTGAAGAAAGGCCACAGCACCCAAAACAAGATGCTACAAAATGAAAAGGAAGTCAGAGTTTTTCCAGAAGCATGTGTATAAAAAATAATAAAGGCCAGAGACATTTTGTTAGGCCCACACAAATGGTCAATTATATGCTTCTATAAGGGCAAAGCTGTAGTCATTGTGCCTAAACAATGGTTTGACTGTGTGGTACAATGCTATGTCTTCAAAAAGTAAAATTTGTTTATAATCGCCCCTAAGGTGATAATCACCATGTGAGAGGGCATGTAGCCAGAGGCAGCAAAAGAGGATATCCTTGGAGAAGCAACCTAAAGACTTAGCTGAAGCCATACCTTCTGCAGTGTGATCCCAATTAAAGTGTGAACAGTCACAGTTTCAGAAAACCTAGAGGCTATCTAGGCCTTTAGTTTTCATCTTGGGTTTCAGGTAGACCTAGAGTTCTGCAACGGTTCATCCGAGAATCACAAGGGGCTGTTGTGAGCTGCAAACCATCCTACTCCTCTATGACTTTTGAAAAATCAAGAGAGTCCTGGATCAGATTCTACCTTAGGGAATCTTCTATCTATTGCCGTGCTTTCTTTTTCTGTATGAGGAAGCTTGGACCCCTGATATGTGTCCACTTGCTTGACAAGAACGTACCTTGGGCCTGCTCTTTCCAGCTCCAAGTAGCTCTGTGACTCATCTTGGCTAAGGTTTGTTGAGTAGTGCTTTTCTTATCAAAATGCTTTTTGGACCACATAGATCTAAGGAGTCAGGACAGATGGTATCAGAGCTCTTCTAAGATGCCAGTGCGGTGAGGAAATATAAAGGAATGCTCATAGAACTGAGGTGCTATGAGGCTTAGGTGCTTCCACAAATCCTAGTGGAAGTGCAATTAAAGTAGGGCCAGAAACACACAGGAGTCCAGCATCCTGCCTAGAATGTAGATGTAGTTTGAGGTAATAAGCATCAGATAAGACAAAAATGAAGAAATCCAGCCTTTAGACACAAGGAAAAGAGATCTTTTTCCATCATCCTATAACTGCTACCATACCTGTTTAAAAAAAAAAAAAATCTGGGATCTGCCTCCTTGGCATCAAAAGACTGGCTCTATGCTATCCACTCTGAACCATGAACTAAGCATTGACTGGTCCATGCCACTTTCGCTTCAGCCTGCAGTCCTGTCTATGGACACCAGCTGAGTAAATGAAGTAACTTTACAAACTATAAACTACCAAATGTAATTGGACAATTGGAAGTGCCTTGTGTCTAATGTGACTGGTGTTTCCTGCTGTGGCTCTAAGCATTGATTGCCAAATTCAAAACTTCCAATTATTGGCACTGGGAGATAGATCAGCAGGCAAAGTGCTTGTCTTGCCAGCAAAAGGACTTCACTTTGATCTTGGCACAGCATACTTTTAATCACAGAATGGGAAGATAGAGAAAGGTGGATCCCTGGGCTTACTGGATAGCCAGTCAAGAACAACTGGCAAGCTCCAGGCCAATGAGAGACCCTGTCTCAAAAATAAACTGGATGTCATTCCACTTCAACTGAGATTGTCCACTGACCTCCACACACCCAGGCACATACACATGCCCAGGCGCGAGTGTGCGTGTGTGCGTGCATGCACGCGCGCACACACACATGAATATTACTAAAATTTTGAAGTTGGGTAACAGGTACAGAGAGGGATTCTGAAAAGAACTGAAGGTATTTATTTTCATGTCTTTACTGCTTTTCAGTGCCTAAGGTTGTATTCTCATCATGGTTCTTCCCACGCATTCTTGGATTTAATATGTTGCTTTTAGTTCTATGCATTTTTTCTCTGTTGATCAGATATATCAAGTCTTTCCTCTACTTTGTTTGTGCCAGCATTAAGTAGAGTCTGGTGAATATAGGAACAAATTCTCATTCCTAAAGCAGGTCTTGGCCATGTTAAACCAGGTTTGTTCCAATTGGGAAATGTACAAAATCTAACTACAATTCCCTCCAGTCCTACGCTTTTGGCCTCTATTGGCAGATGCTATACCAAACAAGCAGCAAATAGCTCTGGCTGCTCAATTGCTCGAAGTGGACTTTGTAAAACCCTCTTAGCCAAGAACTACTTCAGAACAGTGGTTGCCAATGCACACAGGTGGCTCATTGAATTTTAGCCACTTGGCAATTTCTAAATTTATACTGCCTTAGTTCCAGTTCTTCAAATGAACATATGAACAAGAAATAGAAGGTATTCAAATAGTTGCTGTTTTCAAAATACCTGTTTGGGGCTGAAGAGATGGCTCGGGGGTTACAGAAATTGCCTGCAAAGCCTAATGTTCTGGATTCTGTTCCCCAGCATCCATGTAAAGCAATGCATCTGGAGTTTGTTTACAATGGCTGCAGGCCCTGGAACACCATTCTCTCTTTCTCTCTCTCTCTGTCTCTCTCTCTCTCTCTCTTTCTTTCTCTTTCCCTGCTCACAAATATGTAAATAAATTATTTTAAAAAAATAAACACCCTTAACCATCAGGGAAATGCAAATTAAAACAACTATGAGATTCCAACTTACTCCAGAAAGGATGGCAATCATCAAAAAATCAAATGACAGTAAATGGTGGTGAGGGTGCAGGGAAAGAGGAACCCTCATGCACTCCCAGTGGGAGTGTAAACTTATACAACCACTACGGAAATCAATATGGAGACTCCTGAAAAAGATTAAACTAGAGCTACCAACTGACCCAGGATTCCTGTACTGGGAATCTACCCTAAAGGTTCCACACTTTGCTGCGGAGATATTTGTCAACCATGTTTATAGATGCTCAATTCACAATTGCCAACAACTGGAACCAACCCAGATGCTCGTCGTTTGATGAATGGATAATGAAGATGTGTTGTGTATACACAATGGAATTCTACTCATCAGTATGGAAAACTAATATAATAAAATGTGTAGGAAAATGGACATACTTGGAAAAGATCATATTAAGTGAACTCCCACAAGCTCAATATTCAAATGCTACATGGTCTTCCTCATCTGTGGTTCCTAAACTGGAACAGCTTGAATTGCTTACACCAACCTGTGAGTCAAGAGCCAAATAAGAGGGACTGAAGGGCTTGTGGGGAGGGATGTGTGTGGGGGGAGCGGGGAGATATACAAATAACCAAATCCAAAATGTATTGGTACCATAGAAACCTTCCTCTTGAATAGCAGACTAAAAGATACAACCCTCAATAGGAACATGGAGGGAATGTCTGGTAAAATGGGAGGAGATGGTGGGATGAAGCCAAACCCTAAAATATTTGACCCTAGCTGGTAAATCCCAGAACCAAAAATGGGTTACAAGCCATGGTAAGCTGTTAATCAAACAGACCTATGGGGTCCCCAAAACAAGAACAACTTCTTTCATAGCATTTGGTTACCCACCTGAGGGGAAAGGTAAGACCTTATTGCTGAAGACAACACATGCTGCAGATGCAGAGCCTAGAGACATCTGGCTGAATCTGGAAGAAAGTCAGCTCCTGGATGATTAGCCTGTATAGTGCTGAAAACCATGACATGAGATGTTGGGCTAGAATTGCCAACAACATTGCAAGCAAGCAGGGTACCCTGCTATATGCAATCACCAATCCTGACAAGATGTACACACCTGTGCACTAGTAGCACACAAACTAGATAGGTAACTAATCACTCTCTAATTGGGTAAGAGATCCACTCAGTTAAAAGGAAACCATAGCTGAAACTGGGAACCCAGTCAGAATCATATGGAGACTAAGATTACGGACTCCAATGAGAAATTTACACTAGTCTTTGGCCAAAAGTGAGGCTACACCCATCAAAGTATTTCTAAATTAACAATGCCTTTACCTATCTTGGTCTCACTCTCCATTGAAGAATTCGCTTTTCTTTTCAGAAAGTAGCAAGAACCAAGGACAACCAAAAATCTATCAACAGGATGATTGTTGACTCGTGTTAGCAGGTGAACTGCCCCTAACACAGCAACTAGAGCCCAGGTGGAATCACAGAAGAATTGGTGATATGAGCAAGAATGTTGCTACCATGGTGAGCCTGACAACCTGAGCCAGGGTGATGAAGACAGACACTGAAGATACTCAAAACACACCAAAGCAGAAATCCAGAAGCTGCTGAGAACTCAACACTAAAGTAGATTTAAAACGTACCCATCAGGACTCAGGGAATTTTTTCAGAAGAAGGGGCAAAAAAAAAAAAAAAAAAAAAAGGAAGAGCCACAGTGTGGGAGGGAATAGGCAGAGATATTGCCCCTCCCACATGCACAATAACTGACTGTTGCTCTCAAAGCTCATAACCCACAACTCTATGGCGAATACTAGTAATCCAATAAAAGTAGTCCCTCAGTAGAGTGGGGGCAGGGAGGGGGCAAATGATGATTCCATCACCTCATGTATCCATACAAAGTTTCTACTTAATTAACAAAAAAAGGAGAAAAATTCCCTCTTGGTACAAGTTCAGGAGGCCCCATGACACTGTTTCAGGCAAGGATTCTGCACATTGGCTTTTCTATGAGCTGTGAAGCAATTAAATCCCTATAGCTGATCCACAAATGCACTGTGCTCATTTCACTGGATGGGGGGATGGACAGTGTAATCATAATAAAGTCAAGGCTGTTTGGATTCTTACAAATAATTTTAGTAAATATATGCTTGTCAAATTTTTGTGGATTGATTATATATTTATTAATTACTCTTCCACCCCTTTCCAAAAAGAGTAAGAAATAAAAATAAACCAATTTGACCTTTGAAATAATCATTCATGTGATATCCTTTTTTTTTTTAAATATGAGACCAATTTCAAGTACTAAAGCCTATTATTAAAGTATGGCTCAAAATAATTCTTCTTCATCCAGTCTGGCCCAAAGAAGACAAAAGGTTGGAAAACCTTACAAGTTTAGACTAAAAATGATAAAGCCCTAGCCTGCCTTCAGAAAAAAAAGTGGGCCAAGGAGAACTATAGTATAGAATAATTTTTAAGCAGTAGCCAGTATAGAAAATGAAATGAAGGAAGTAGGGATAGATGGCATGCTTTTGAGACAGTTCTCTAAAGAGATGATTTCTCAAACAATTGCAGCTGGGTGGGCTCTATCTACAGCCTAAAAATGTCACTTCTTTCTATGCAATACCCTTCTGCTCATACTAGTCCATTTCTATGCAACACAACCATGAACCAGTTCTCAGGACATGGAAAGAATATTCTAAGCCTCTCAGACAAACTGCCTCTACTCCAGTCAGGACAAAGCTCTTTCTTCACCTAATAACTCAAGCCGGCATACTCCATAGTTTGCTTTTTACACTTAGATCTTCTAACACTGACCAGAATAGTCCATCAAATGCTGCTTACAGCATGGCAAAGCTTCACTGAGGCCAAAGTTTCAAAGCCTTTCATATGCTTCCCACAAATCACTTCCAAAAGGCCAAAAGCCACAAAATCAATTTTCTGGCAGCACTAAATTATCCCTTCATTGATACCAGTTCTTTGGTGCAGTTACCATGTCATTGCTAAGACAAACACCCAACCAAAAGCAGCTTGTGGGAAGAAAGGGGTCATTTTGGCTTACATTCTCAAGGAGAAGCACCATGACAGAAGGGGAAAGGATGGCATGAGCAGAGGTTGGATATCACCTCTTTGTCACAGCCAGTAGCAAACAGCTGCATGTTAGTTAGCCAGACTCTAGGATAGGGGAGCTAGCTGGCTATAACACCCTATGCTCACCCCCAACTACACACTTGCTCCAGCAAAGTTATACCACCTAAATTGCCATCAGCTTCTGATCAAGCATTCAGAACACATGAGTTTACAGGGGACACCTAATTCAAACCACCACAACAGGGGTTCAAGTCCATCCTCATCTACCTAGAAAGCTTGAATCAAGTTTTAGCTAGATGAGACCCTATCTCAAACACTAAACAATGTCAACAAATACCATTTAGAAATTTGATATGGTATACTAAGAACATCACATACCTTCTTCTGATTTTTTACATGATTATCTTCTTTACATAAAAAGAACCTCAAGGATCAGTGATGCTTTATAATCAGTTCTAACTAGACCATGATACCCAATTTTTAATTTATAAAATTTTTTCAAGATAGCCATCAATCACAAGTACTATGAAAACATATAGAATATGAGCTTACTATTTTTTTAAATGTATGTCTCCCATAGACTCAGGTGTTTTTTGATGAAATTTTTATTTATTTATTTGAGAGTGACAGAGAGAAAGAGGGAGAAGAGAGAGAGGAGAATGGGCACTCCAGGGTCTCCAGCCACTGCAAACAAACTCCAGACGCATGCGCTCCCTTGTGCATCTGGTTAACGTGGGAATCAAGCCTCGAACCGGGGTCCTTTGGCTTCACAGGCAAGTGCTTAACCACTAAGCCATCTCTCCAGCCCATGAGACTACTATTAAACATCATAAAACAAATGCAATACTGACAATTCATCAAGTATATTGTACTATACTTTGTTAATATTTTCTTAATATTATATGTAATTATTGTGTCTGACTGTAAGTTGATATTATACTATTCATCTCTTCCTTCTTCATATTCAGGTGATCAAGTTGTTACCTTAAATAGAGTACAACAGGGAGAGTTAAACCACAGAAATCAACAAAAACTACAAATAATTGCTTCATTTATTATTTTCTGCTTTCTTGGACCTTATATTTTATGGATAAAATGGTAATGACAGCAGATTAAACTTTAAAGAACTTTGTACTGACAGGCATTGGATTGTGAATAGCCCCAAATTAAGCAATTATTCTTTCAATTTGTTAAATTATTAAAAATTATTATTGTTAGATTCTTTGAAATGTAACTTAGGTTATTGCTAATGAGAAAAAAGTTCAAATATGTGCTTCTCATTTCATTTTCATCATACTTGCCAACATAAACCAAATATCAACCAATATTAGTTTAAAAATTATACTTACAGGTCAGTTAAAATCATAGATTGTCCATAGGCATGAAATTTCAATAAAAATTGATTATAGAAATTAATGAAATAAATTTTATGTTATTTATAAAACTCACATTTTACATATTTAATTTTAAATTTGATTTCACTTTAAATTTTTTGTTAATGTATAGTATTGTACAAAATAGTAGGTTGTGCTATGACATTTTAAAACATCTTTATGATGTACTTTGATCAAGGTCATCCTATCTTACTCTTTCTTGTTCCCCTTTCCTCCCACTTGTCTTTTTGCTGTTTCCAAAGAGTTTGCCTTCTACTTTCATGCATTTTTAAATTGAGACTCCACATATGAGAGAGAGAGTATATTTATCTTTCTGACTCCAGCTTATTTTGCTTAATTAACATCATGATCCCTCTGCCTTGTTCATTGACATACGTTATTAAAGAAATATTCTGTTGCCCATTTAAATGTAATGTCACTTTCAAATGACAAAATCTGTTAAGCTAGTAATTCCCTGTAGTAGGAGCTAGCAAACACAATTGGTGCATGATCATTTTCACCTACAGCTTCTTCATTTATGTGAAACAGCAATAAAGAGCTTATACTTTTATGGAACTTTAAACTT
Organism: Dipus sagitta; assembly: GCA_036346955.1. Classification (NCBI taxonomy): domain Eukaryota; kingdom Metazoa; phylum Chordata; class Mammalia; order Rodentia; family Dipodidae; genus Dipus; species Dipus sagitta. The sequence continues at coordinate 126,538,020 of CM070772.1, read as the reverse complement.
TACAATGTACTTTACTGCTGCTGTATTTTTTGATGAGATGAATAGAATAGATTTCATCTAATCAAAGAGGAGATTAAGGCTCAGGAAGATTAAAGTGAGGCTGGACAGTTTTCTCCCTGTAACATTATAACTCGAGTCTTAGTTTTCATCATCTCAACCTGTAGTGGAAATGCAAATAAAATTACTAAGTTTTATTGGGCAAAGCAAGGCAATAAAGAATGATTATAGTGTCCAAATGAACTGAGGACCAAAATGCCCATTAAAAGCCAAAAATCTAGGACAGAAAGAAAAGGCACTGTAGACAAAAGTTGCTTCATCTAAGCAATTTTCTCTAAGAAATAAATATTTCAGCTAACCATAGCAAATTCTGTGAATTTTTGATACAAGTCCACAGTACAAATGAGTTCTTCTTATATTGTAGCATCAAAAGGAAGGAAAGCAATTGAAAAGTTACAGGTTGAGCTTCCCTAACATAATCTGATATTCATCAAAACTCAAAAGTCTCATACCAATATGATGTTCATGGAGCATACAAATTTGGGATTTTTCTGATTATAGATGCTTAACCAGTAGTTGATGAAAATATTGTAAATAACATGTTCTAATATATAAAACACTTTGGTTATACATATTTCAAATCAGGACTACTCAACCTCTAATGCATATTAGCTCATATTGTCAGTTTTATATGCCAGATATTTTATGAAGTAATTTTTGTCTATCATTCATTAATTCCTCTAAATAATCCCATATCATAATAATTCCAGCTCATAGAAAAAGAAATTGAGGCATATATCAAAACTTAAATTTCAATTCACTTGCTCGATTCCATAAACTGTTCTGTTTTTCTGCCTGAGTACATGTGTGTGGTATGCATATGTGTATATGTGTTTTTGTTAATACATATGTGTGTGTGTGCAAGTATGCCTGTATTGTATGTGTTTGTGAGTATATCTGGAGGTCATAGACTGATGTCAGGCTCTTTCTCAATAGCTCTCTGACTTATTTTATTGAGATGCAATCTCTTGCTTAACCTAGAGCTCACTGATTCAGCTAAGACTAGCTGATTCTCAGGGTTCTCTACCCTGCCTTCCCAGCACTGGGATTTCAGGCATGGCATCCAGCATTTTTGTGTACACACTAAAAATCTGAACTCAGGTCTCAACAAGGACTTTACCTACTGATCCATCTCCCCAGACCCTCAAAAGCTGTACTCTTTTCTTTTTTCGAGGGGGGATCTCACTCTAGCCCAGGCTGACCTGTAATTCACTATGTAGACTCAGGTGGCCTCGAACTCACGGCAATCCCCCTACCTCTGCCTACCAGGTGCTGGAATTAAAGGCATATGCCACCATGGCTGGCCAGAAGCTGTATTCTTGTCCTCAGGATAATCTAGAGATAAAATGTCTTCTTGTTTCTGATCCACCTTGAAGACTGTACAACTTCCCTTGACTGAAAAGTCTGTGTCTACTTGTCACAGAGATAATTCCGGGGGCAGCACCAACCTGATCATGATTTTAAAACATCAGTACAATGCCTTTTTATTGATGTCAGTTTAAATTAGACCTATTGGGCAAGTAGCATAATCCCATAGCCCCATGTTATTTTTCATATTGATGACGTGTGCACTTATGAGAAGATTCACTGGGATAAAACATATTAAATTTCCCAAAGCTAGGATGTCTGAGATGCCTGGTAGATGCTACTTAATCTTTGTGTATTTTGGTCATGCATCATAGGGAAGTTCACATCTGGAAAGTTCAGATAAAATATTCTAGATACAAATTGGAACTTAAACCAGATAAAAGTCTCAGTGTTGATGGAAAGCCATACAGGAAGGGAACAAGCGCACTTTGTCCTTTCCACATGGTACACATCAGAAGCAAAGGACTGGACTCCATTGGGTGTATGTGGAACTGTTCAGAGGTAAGCCTATATACATACAATCATTTTCTCCTTTAAGACCTAAGGAATCTGAGGGTCCGCAGAGTCTTCCATGGCTGCAGTTTCTGATGGTTATTGAAACAAAGCACTTTCCACCATTATTTCTTCTTTCCAAAGGTAATTCTCCTGTGCTGCCTTTCCTCTAGAATGTTGTTATTCTATACTTTCTTTTAAGGAGATAATTGTTTCATCCTAATGAGAAAACCAAACCTGTGGACATAAATTAACAAGCAGAAATCCAGGCCACTGTTATACTTTACCTGTATTATTCTTTCATTTTTCTCATCAAGCTTATGGAACCTGTGCTTACCCTCTACTCTGGTTCACTCCCTGTAGAGTTCATTCTAAACTCATCATCTCATTTGGCCTGGAACAACTAACATTTCTGTGCTGACAGTGGCTGTCTTCTAAGTAAAGTTTACTCTTGTTCCTTCCTCCTGGTTTATGAGACAAGATGTAGCACATGGCTGTCTGTTCTTGTGATGCTTTCACTGCCATGATAAAACTTCCCCTTGAGAATGTATTCCAAAATTAACCTTTCCTTCTGTAAGGTGCTTCTGGTCAGCTGTTTTGTCCCAGCAAAGAAAATATAACTGCTGCAGTGTGTGAACACCTCAGAAACATGCACCAGCTACAATCATGTCACCAAAAACAGGGAGGGGAAGAATAAGCACAAAGGATTTGTAAAAGAAGGAAGGGGAACATTGGACACTTTTTAGATCAGTAAAATAAAATGGGATTTCAACCTAGTATTGAAGTTGTGTTTCTTTTTTAATTGTGGGAATGAACCCTGTTTGTCTAAATGGTCTTACAAAATTATCTGAGGCAGGCACAAACTCAGTTTCCTTGTGGAAACACAAACTTTTTTTTTTTTTTTTTTTTTTTTTTGGTTTTTTGAGGTAGGGTCTCACTCTAGCCCAGGCTGACCTGGAATTCACTATGGAGTCTCAGGGTGGCCTCGAACTCAGGGCGATCCTCCTACCTCTGCCTCCCAAGTGCTGGGATTAAAGGCGTGCGCCACCACACCCGGCTCACAAACTTATTTTTGTTTCTCAGTGTTTTGTGTTTACCATTTCCACTGGGTGACTTCCTGAGAATTAATGGTGGACAGCAGATGCTAAAGAGGGCAGGACTGGTGTCCATGGCTAGCGTTCTTTGAAACATGGTCGAAGGTGTGTTCCAGGATGGCCTTGGTTGAATCCCATTACACACAGGTTCTGCCTTCTCCAGAGTATTTGTAGAAGCAGAAGGAAGCTTGAGGAGAGATGGTCCAGCTCAGAATTCTTGGAATAGTACCAAATTGCTTCACCTCATCTCTGACTCAGATACTTCCTCTCCAACCTGGAATCTAATGCTGCCAAGACAGCTGCATATAAAATTAAGAAAACCCATGCTTCTCAAAAGTAAACTTCTATTGAAAGAGAAACTAATCAAGAACATGAGTTTAGACAAAGATGCTGGTTTCTGTGTCTTATGAGTTCCATGACTGCTCAAAACCACCAGCAAGTAGGTTCTCCATGTCTGGGCTCCTTATGGCTAGGTCTACCTACTTTGGCTGGGTGACTCTGAGGCAAGAGTTAGGAGTTAGTCACATCAACAGAGCAGCTGGGTTGGAGCAGAATGAAAACTAAAATGCATTTTTTTTTGTATTTTTAAACCAACAGAGGGTCAATTTTCATAGTATGTATTAATTGAACTCACTATAAAAATGCAAAAGATTAGAATATAAATATGACAAAATTGAAAGACATTAATGGGAAGATAATCTAGCACATTAAGTATGGAAATAAATACTATAAAATTATTATTCTTTAATTGAAATGAGGTTTTTTTATGTTCTCTTCCCTCTTATGAATATGTGTATAAAAGAAATACCTTATATAACTATTTTATGCAAATTTCCTTTATATTTGGTTATTAAAATACATGTACAATATCTTTTAAAGTTATTCCCTATGTTATAGTAATAAAATATGACACTGTGTGCATGCCCTGTGGTGCTACTTAGTGTTCAAAGTCCTTTATAACTATACAATAACTTAATAGTCACTACAAACTTGCAGATGGGGAAACTGTGGCTATCTGAATAGAATATTGCATAGCTTGTTTCACTCTGGAAAGATACATGAACAAAAACAAGTGTTACATTGAAGAGAAGACAAAGTCAAAGCCATTGAATCAAGGTCTAAAAATAGGTGGCAGGAGGGAAGATTATGTGTGTAAGACTTGTGGGCATATAGAGTGGAAAAGTGAGTGATAACCACATTGTGAATACCAGATTGTCTTAATGTCCTAACATGGAGATCATGGTGAGTAAGCTATAACCTCACACCTGCTAGCTAAACTATTTTATATGAAGAGTAAGCTAGGATGTACTGAAGTTGAAGCCATTATTGACTAGTGGTCAGAACATGAAATGATGCAACCATAATGGAAAATAGCATAAACATTGTTAATTCAATAGTTTAAGAACATATCTACCAACTTATCCAGCAATCTCACTCCTTGGTATGTGTCCAACCAAGCTGAAGACAGGATCTGGAGGAGAAATCTGCACTCCTGCATTCATTGCACCATTATTCACAACTCCAAAATATTCACCAACAGAGAAAAAGATGAAGAAAGCTTGATGAATTCATATTTCTAATATTTGTTGTTTCCTTAATTAGAGACAGAGAGAGGGAGAGAAAGAGGAAGAGAGAGAGAGAGAGAGATGGGCATGACAGGGCCTTTAGCCACTGCAAACGAACTCCAGATGCATGTGCCACCTTGTGCATCTGGCTTATGTGGGACCTGGAGAATTGAACCTGGGTCCTTAGGCTTCTCAGGCAAGCATCTTAATCACTAAGGAATCTCTCCAGTCCCCCTTATGTCTATGTCTATTTCCTTTGGGTATATTTTATGCTTCTTTTCATAGTTGCTTACAATGATAGATTTTTTTTTTCAACATGTGAACTATGTCATACCACTTTCCTTCATACTTCCTGAGGAGAAATCAGCTTTTCCCCTTCTTGAAGATCCCATGTACATGACAAGCCAATTGTTATTTTGATGGTTTGAAAATTTATATTGCCTTTGTTAAAAGAAAAGTTGATGATGCTATGTGTAGATGTGTGTCTTTTGAATTTATCAGGCTTGGAAGAGATTGATATTTTTAGATAGCCAATGTAGCATTTCATGTCAACTTTAGTAAACATTTTGACTATCATTTCTTCAAGTGTTCTTTCACAAGTGTACATCTGTTGGTGTTTTTGAGTTGCCCAAGGTCTCTGCTCATTTCCAGTTCCTTTTATTCCTCAGAATATATAACCTCAATTGACTTTTCGGCAATGCTGTTCTGCTAGCTCAAATATGTTATTGAATCCTTCTAGTAAATTTTATTTCAGTTATTGTATTGTTCAACCCCAGAATTCCTTCTTAGCCTTTTAAGTTACTAATCTCCCTATTAATATTCTGTACTCAGAAAGACCCTTGAAATGGGATTCTACTTCATACTTTTAGTGTGTTTCTTATTAGTGTTTGTTTGTATTTTTAAGATATAAAAACAATATTAATTACCTTGTACACATTCTGACACATTTATTTGGTTATCTTAGTGCCAAGTTAGTGATTGGATGGATATTTACTTTCATTATTTTACATCTCCCAATCTCTGTTGAATCTCAAGAGAGAATTTCTAACTCTGCCTCAGCTTTCAATTCTTACTTGAGAAGATCCATAAATTTGAACACAAGTACAAACCAGAATCGAGGGCTGGAGGGATGGTTTAGTGGTTAAAGGTGTTTGATTGCAAAGCATGACCACCAGAGTTCAATTTCCCAGTAAAGCCAGATGTACAAAGTATTGCATGTGTCTGGAGTTAATTTGTAATTCTTTTCCATTCGGATTCATTCTCTCTCTCTCCTTGAAAATAAATAAATATTTTTTTTTAAAGCCAGAATCTTCCCCAGGTATTTCTGGACCCCTAGGCATGTTTAAGCACTGTGCATATACATGACTCTAATGATTAATTTTACTTGTCAATTTTAATGATTCACAGGATGGTCAGATATCTGGTGAAGCACAATTTCTAGGTGTGTAGATAAGGATGCTTCCAGAAAATGTTAACATTTGATTTTATCAAATGAGTGAAGCAAATGGTCCTCTACAGTATAGGTTGAAATCATTCAATACCCCTGGGACCTCCAAAAGAAGAAAGACAAAGTTGAGTTCTCATTCATCCTAAAAGGGGGTGAGATTATGAAAAATTAAAATTATAAATGTAATTGCATTCTTCAGATTTTTTCACTTTCCACAATTATAAAGTTGATTCTGATAGTTATTCGCTATATTCAGACTATGTATGGAGGAAAAGTTTGGGGAGATCTGTACGTCACCATTTTGGCCATCACAAACCTTCAGTAAGGTTTTAGTAAGAACTGTTAAAACTATACATTGAATTCTGAAGACAATCTAGCTGTGCCTCATATATTATAGTGTGGAACGTCATTTTCTGTGTTACTTTTAAAAAATTTTTATTTCGTTGCTGAACCAAGGCTCAATTTTGTCAAGTTTAAGATTGTCCATGCAAGTATTCTCCCAGTCTACTTTTCATTTTGATTTTAATACATCAAGGAAAAACTGTGATCTTTTTAGCCTTAAGGTTTTATAGACACATCTATGAATGTGTTTTATAAACGCTGTAGAAAAAAAACTATGTATGTTTTTTCTAAAAGTATAAAGTCATCCATCACAAAGGCTATTTATTATTGCCCTATGTAACCTGTAAAATTCCCATTTTACTCATATCATAAATATTTATACATGCTTTAAGGAGGCCTTTTTTCATGTTTAGTGCCTAAACATTTTCTAATGGTATAGTTTCTTTGAACATATTTTCCATAAATATCTTCCATTTTCATGTTTCCTACTTTAACCCCTGAGAACTATTCTGTATCTAATATTCATCTAGGATTATCTACAGCTACATATCCTTTCCTTAAATATATTTGTCAGGCATATATCTTACCTAATTCTTTAGGTTTTATTTTTATTTTCACTGGCACATCCAGTTTTAACATAATTAGCTGGCAGATTCCTAGTGCTTTATTTATGATTTGTTTTCAATAATGATATCTGAGAGATGAAAGTTAAGTAAGAGCAACAGGAAGTCTGTATCTGTACAATAAATACCATATGCACAAATGGGTCTTAGTGTTAGTAGTAACCTCTAGAAAAAAATCAATGCAAATATAGATTATTTTGTTTATTTTATCTTCCCCATATTATCACAGGGTATCAAAAAATCATGTCTCTGACCTTCTCTTTTCAGATGGCAGTGACCTTGGGATGACTCAGAAGGCATCATGGTGCTGGAAAAAAAAGTGACAGGAGTGCTCAGCACTGCAGTATCTATATCATACCTTCCAAGGCTCAGGGTCCATTGCAAAAGAGGTGGTGGAAAGAATGTTAGAGCCAAAGGAAGGGTAGGACTTCTTACAACATGTTCCCCCAGACATAAAATGGCCTGGATATCCATGACCTCACAGTGCCTGAAACTACCGACACAAGGCCATCATAATAGGAGGAAAAGATCATGCTATCAAAATAAAAGACAGACTGATTGAGAGGGGGATGGGATATGATGGAGAATGGAGTTTCAAAGGGGAAAGTGGGGTAGGGAGGGCATTACCATGGGATATTGTTTACAATCATGGAAGTTGTTAACAATAATAAATAATAAAAAATCATGTCACTGACCTAGAGAGATGGTTTAGTATATAAGGCACTTGCCAGCTGTTATAGTCAGGTTCACATTGTTGGCAGAAATCATCTGACAAGAGCAGCTTGTGGGAAAAAGGGTTTTTATCAGCTTACAGATTCAAGCGGAAGTTCCGTGGTAACAGGGTAAAATGATGGCATGAGCAGAGGGTGGGCATCACCTCTCGGCCAACATCAGGTAGACGGACAATAGTACCAGGAGAATGTGCCAAACACTGACAAGGGGAACCTCGTTATAATACCCATAAGACCACCCCCAACAATACACTGCTTCTAAGAGGCATTAATCCCCAAATTTCCATCAGCTGGGAACCTAGCATTCAGAACACCTAAATTTATGGGGAACACTTGAATCAAACCACCACACCAGCAAAGCTAAGGGCCCCAGGTTTGATTCCCAGTACCCACACAAACCCAGGTGCAGTGGGTAGTGCATGCATATGGAGTTCGTTTGCAGTGGCTAGAGGCCCTAACATGCCTAATCTCTCTATCTGCCTGCCTCTCTTTCTCTCTCTCTCTCTCTCTGTCACTCTAATAAATAAATAAATAAATAAAATATTTTTAAAACATCATGTCTCTGTAGATTAATTCAGAGCTTGGAAACCTTTGTATAGAGATATAGGAGGAATTATAATTAACAGTATCTATCTCAACTTACTGATTTATGTGAGGTCTGAAATAGTCCTGTGATTTATATAGAATACTATTTATGCATTCTGGTACATGTTAAATATTCAAGAAATGTTAGACAGTTTCTTATAAATAAGAATTTATAATTGAGGTTACTCTATGAAGAAAGTTTTATCAGCCCATATAAAGAGGTTCAGTAACTTGGTCAGGTTTATGTGGTTAGTGGCCAAGGCAGAATTAAAATTTGTCCATCATACTCCAAACCCAATTATTTTCTTTGATGTTTTGCTACTTAAAAAGAAATAAAATGAAAAAGAAATATAAAACATAAGGTCACCAGGGCCCATTCAGTAACCCAGTAATGATACCTGCCAAAAAACATTCAAATGCAAAGAAATGTCTGATAAGGTTTTAATGTCTATGTATTGTTTATTCACTTTTCTAACATTAAGTGTGAATCTACTAATCCCCAATAAATGAAACTTCAGTACAGTAGGCCATATGTTGATAAGTGTTAGGACTGCATTTTATTTTCATTTTTTAAATATTTTATTTATTTATTTATTTAACAGAGAAAGAGGGAGAGGGGAAGAGAGAGAGAACAAGCACACCAGGGCCTCCAGCTACTGCAAACGAACTCCAGATGTGTGTGCCCTCTTGTGCATCTGGCTAACGTGGGTCCTGAGGAATCAAACCTGGGTCCTTTGGCTTTGCAGACAAGCTCCTTAACCACTAAGGACTGCATTTTACACTGACCTCTGCAAGAGATGTAAGTTCTATCACATACTCACACTGCCCAAAGAAGATATCCACTATTTATTTGTATTTTAGGAGGTAATTTCACTTCTTGAACATACCAGATGTTACTTCAAACATGCCATATAATCCAGTATGTGCCCTAAGCAATCAGAGGCACCATATAATAGAGTATCTGCATATTCATGATTATCACATTATTATTAATGATAAGCAAATCATGGAATCACCCCATGTGTCTGATGAATGAAAATATGATTTGCATATGTAATATCATATTATTTATCCATAAAGAAGAATGAAATCATAACATTTGTGGAAAAATGAATAGACTTGAGCATCATTATGTTAAGTGACAAATGCCAGACTCAGCAAGATAAGTATCACATGCTTTATCTTGCATATGGATTCTGGGGGTAGGAGAGATGATATTAAATGGGGCAGAGAATAATATGGGAAAAGGAGGAACATCAAGCTGAGGAAGGAAAGGTAAGGAAGGGTTTTGCATGAGGCATAAAGTTATTGATCGAAGCATGTTATATGCATTATAGGAAAGAGGCAATGAGATCCATTATTTTGTATAACTAACAGGTACTAATGAAAACATCCCAACTCACTTGCAATTCTTTCATGAACCCTTCCCTTGTTTTTTTTTTTTTTTTCTCATTCTTCAAGGGCATTTTGCATCTGCATAGCAGACTTGAAATGATTTGGAAATGTTCTACTACATCCCATCCAACTCTAGACTCTTTTTTCTTCCCTCTACTTCCTTCCAGCTTGATTCACTTAATTCCATTACATATTCCACAAAGTCTTACTAATCCTCTCTTATACAAGATCTCTTAACCTTTCATTGCACATTGATCTTTGTGGTGTGATGAAATGATATAATAGTTTGTATTCTTTGATCTTGAATAAAATGCAATCTCCTTCAAGATCAGGAGCTCTCATTTATATTTGATAGCATCATAAATATTTACTTAGCTACAAATGCATAGTAGTTATCCAAAACAAAAGGACAAGTTTAAAGAGAAACTTTGGGGCAATATGATGACTATGTTTAAGTATGTTCTATAGACTTTGCGTAGCTGTATTATTTCAAAAACAATTCTTGATATTTTATACTATAGTCATACAATTTTAAAAAAGAACCAAAAAGAGTTAGATATAATGGTGTATACCTATAATCCCAGGATTTGGGAGGCTGTAGCAAGAGGATCATAAGTGTTAGGTCAGCCTGGCATTATTTTAAGTTTAAAGCCACCCTGAGCTATAAAACGAGATTCTGTCTCACAAAAACAAAATAAGTAAATATGTAAGTAAATGAAGAATGTTATTCATTTAAACATCTTACATACTATTCACTTAAAAGCACAAAACTCAGATTTTCTCCTCAGTAATCAAAATGCAAAGGAGAATTGAGACCAAATTCTTTACTTATACAAAATTCTCAACCTGCGCCCTCACTCATCCTATATTGCATAAAAGTGGCATGGTATGGGCTGGGGAAATGGCTCAGAAGTTAGTTATTTTCTTTCAAGCCTGCTGACCCAACTTTGAATATCCTCAAATGCCAAATGCGAAGTGGCACGTACATAAGTAATGCCAACATGCAATATACCTACAAAAATGTGAAGCAGAGCCAGGAGAATCCAGAATCTCACAAGCAGCAGCAGCAGCAGCAGCAGCAGCAGCAGCAGCAGCAAGAGAAGCCGTATTTGAAAAAAAAAGAAAAGAAGAAGGAGGAGGAAGAGGAGAAGAAGAAGAAGGTGGGGTCTGAAGAGATGGCTTAGCAGTTATGGCATTTTCCTGTGAAACCTAAGGACCCATATGTGATTCCCCAGTACCAGATGCACAAGGTAGCACATGAGTCTTGAGTTCATTTGCAGTGGCTGGAGACCCTGGTATGTCCCCCTCTTTCTCTCTCAATAATAAATAAATAAATACTATAAAAAGAATGTGGAAGGAGAGGAGACACATCTCAAGGCTGTACTCTGACCACACACACACCATGGCACACACACACCCATACACACATACATCATATACATACACCCAAATGAAATAAAGATAAAAAGTCACATATTATCAAATTAGCACATAATTACTTTTCTTACTAAGAACTCTATTCAAATTCTTCCCCAACCACTTATATCAAAGTTTTAAATAGCTATTTTATTTTAAAAAGCCTTAAGTTTTTTTATATAACTATACCTTCAAAATCATTTTACAAAATAATCTAAGTTTTATTACAAAAATTTCACAGGTTTCTGGTTTTAAAGTGATCATAGTCAAATGACTTATAGCCCCAGAACTATCCTAATAAAGCCAAGATGAGCTGTTGTTCATGAACTTCAGTTCTTTAGAGAAGCTTGAAAGACATATCCCTGACACAGTCTTATCATAGTCATTGGTTTCTTTTCCTGAAAGAAATTTTAATCTCTTTGTTTTTATTGATATGGAAATGGTCTTGTTTCTGGGAAAACATTAATTCTTCTACATTATATACTAGCAGTGAGAGGAAAATATGTGTTGTTTTGCTCTGCACCAGTCCCATTCAGCATCCTCCCATGTATATATAGCATATAGCTATGAAAAACCGACATGTACAAATCTTCCTTACTTTAAGACAATTTGATTATTCTTTATGTTTCTTAACTTTCTAAATATAACAAAACCTTCAAGAAAAACTAGAAAATTTTATTTTCATGCATTTTACCATTACAATGTTCTGAATGCATTTGGGAAATACTGAATCTTGTCATGTTAAATTCCTTCATTGAACCTGATACACACAGAGCTGTGAAATGTCCGTGGTGTGCCAACTGCAAGTAAGAGAACACTTGTTTCAAGTGCACACGTGTTCACACAGATGAGTTGTGCATGTGTTCTTCTACTTGCTTCCAATGTTTTTGTCATAGTGGAAAGGACATTTGTTTTTAGCTCACATAAGCACTATGATAATGTCTCATCCAATGTATAAAAAATCAAAGTAAATGCATGTATCTAGAAACTAAAAATTCTGACTATAATCAAAACCAAAATGTGGTTTATCAGAATGACTGACAAACCAAAATTTTTGAGAAAATAACATGGGGTGGTGGGTCTAGGATCTAGACTACAGAATTGTTCACATGGTTGAAATCATCTGGTTAATTGTAAGGTTTGAGAATGACCAGGCCATGCAAGACCACTCTGAAGCAAAGTAAAAGTTTTATTCAGGAAAGACATGAGCTGCAAGGCTGTCTCATGAGGGAAGAGCTCAGCAACCTAAATTTGTAAAGGTTAGGTTTCATAAGGCCTAGCTGCTAGGTGGAGGATTAGGGAAAAGCAGCTTCTTTGTGAAGTTATTTGGGGGCGGGGTTCTTAGAGGGAATTTTCCTGTTAATCCCAAGATTATGGCCAGACAGTTAGGATGTGTCACAAAAATAGAGGCCCTTGAGATAAGGTAAACAGAAAACTGTGGCATAGGGGCAAGGAAAAAATAATGGGTGAGGTGGTTTCTGAGTAATGTATTCAGCCTCTTCTCATCTCCATTTTGGCCATTTTGTCATCCACAGGGACTCCATTACCTAGTCTGACATAATATTCCAGCCTTTCATTAATGATAATGGGGTGTCATTCAAGCCTCCAAATCTACTTCCTGCTGAGTGGGCCATGAGTGTTCTAGGGGGTGCTGTATCCTGCTGTTGATGGGTCCCCTCAGAGCTGCCAGTGGGAAGATGGCTCTGCGGTGGCTAGCGGCTCACATGGAGTAGGAGCGGGAGAGGTCAGTAGTACCATAATTCATTGTCCTCATTTGAACCAAGATTGAAATGCAAAGGAGGGAGAATCCAACTGTTCCAGCTCAGAGAGTTGTGTCTTCCATTTTTTGAAGAAAGGCATGGATACTGATGATAATGTAATAAGAACGAATTTGCATAATGTTCATAAGGAAACAAAATGGATATTGAGCAGATTAAAAACCATAAATATTTGTGACTAATAGAGGATATCACTTATACACTCAGTTACAGAAAAACTCCTATGCAATATGGTTCAACTTGTATTTTATAGCTAAGAAGAAACTTAACCCCTTTTAAAGTCACAGGGAGTCTACAAATACCTGACAATAGTGTCATTCCTGGTTTGGATGCTGGTTATACAGTTTAGCTATAAAATTTCATCATGTTATATATGCGTTTACATTTTTATACATATATTGTCTTTGAAAATAAATTCTACTCTTATGAGTAGATAAAATATAAGCAAACATTAATTTATTAAAGTGCTTCATTCTTGCTGAGTTTCCCACATAAGATGGAAGCTTCACCAACTTTACCACTGTTCATAATAGTTCAGTGATAAATTCAAATTGCTGAATTGTATAACCATAAGATCTTATTGACAGCTTTGACCACTTGAGAATTTTAGAATCTAACATCCCTACAATTAGGACAAGAGGTACATTACACTGAGACAGTTTAGGGTGCCTGGGCCCCAAAAGTATAAAAAGCAGTAATGCCCTGAGCTTTCCCTTACAATCTCCACTTTGCTAGAGATCAGAGAAGGATCTGGCTTCTTATCTCTTACCTAAAGGAGTTACATAGACACCATTGTCCATAAACAAGCTGAGCTCCTCCCTGGAAAGGAGTTCCTAAAATTAAGATTTAAATCTGAGGCTCATGTCTGGCCTCTTCCTGAGCTAGCTTCCAAACCCAGACCAATGAGCTGTCTCTGACTCACCTGAGCCTGAGGGTGGAGCCCACCACAATAAGTTTATAAATAGATGCTTACCAGGTGGGCAGACCTCTCTTTTAGCTGTTCACCTCTCCTGAGTCTCCAGGTCACGGTTTTGGTAACCCCGCCCCTTAGATGGACCCTACTCCCACGTGGCCTCCCCTTCCCTCCAGCCTTCCACATGGCAGGAGCTCTCTGCACTTTTCTTCTCTCAATCTAAATTCATCTCTGTAAGTCTTACCCTCTTGCCTATGGATTTTAAATCTTTACATTCATAAGACAATGATCTGGGGAACCCTAAATTTATTGGTGGGTTATCATATTGGTGTACTGAAAAGGAACTCCAAAACTCTCATTACGACATGACACAGTTATTCAATTATGATTGGGATTTGCTGTGCTCTTCAACACCCTGTTCTAGTGTGATTATCTAGTAAGGTGTCACAGTTTGAGTCTGAAATGTCCCCAACAGGGCCATGTGTTTGAACATCTGGGTCATAGGTGGTTGCACTGTGTTGGGAGGTAGTGGGCCTGCTATTAGAGGTGGACACGGGGTGTAGACTATTGACAGTGATAGCCCAGTCCTGATTCTAGAAAAGTTTTCTGTTTTATAATTCACCAAGATATGAGAAACAGCTGTCCAAAAGATCCTGCCACCCTAGACTGAGCCACACCCCATGGTTTCTGTACCATAGCCACTAAAATCATTAGTCAAAATAAACCTTTATTACCTTAAGTTTCTTCTGTCACATATTTTGTTACAGAAGCAAGAAAGTACTTAGAACTTGTTGTAGGCTTCAGAGCATATTGTGCCACCAGATGATTCAGGTTTCCATTGACCTTACTCAGCCCGGTGAGCATAACTACCTATGGCCAGACCTAAGCCATCAGTAGAGACTTCCCTACCATAAGTTCCATCCAGCTTTTTATATCCACCTCCAAACTGTATCAGACAGTACTCTAAGCGCCCATGCCATGCCAATAAAATCCAAAAAGAGCGGCCAAGGGTTATGCCTTCTTTGCAGTGGGGAATGCGAAGTTAGCCTACTTGACCTTCATTTGAGAGAAAAAAATTCCGCCCCAAACGTTGCAAGTTTCAGGATGTCCAGGCATTTCAGAGATACTGGATATGTTTTCACTTCTCTATTTATCTTCCTTCCAATGGAAAGCATATGTCTCAGCAGGATGCCTAATAATGCTGCTATTTCCAATTTCCTACATATTAACAGCATGATTTCACTCGTATGAGTGAATGTGTGGTATCCTGTTAGACAGACAGTGAGTATACTATGGCATATATCTCTATGATCAACTCATCCATGAAATGAGAAAGTAAAGAATATTGCTGATCTTTCCATACTAAAGTAAATTTGTGGTATTTTTTTGATTACAGTAACTCAGGTAAAATAAAAAAGGTATTTGCCAGACTAAAAAGTGCAGGCCAGGCGCCCTGGGACTTAAAGATTATATTGTTTATATTAACTTTTAAACAAATGTTTGATGTCTGAGCATCCTCCCTGTGGAGGGTTACTCACTTTTTATACCTGTTGAGTTTAGGCATAGCCATGTGACCCACGTTAGCCAATGAAATAGGAGCAGGATTAAACTTAATATAACTGAACAAAGGCCAAGATCCAGTAATAAGAAAAAATAGATAGCTTATTTCCTACCATGAGACTTGACCTCTACCACATCTGCCAGGCCCAAGAGAAACTGAAGATGACCTAGGGACATGAATGCTTCTCTTGATGCTAGCCTAACAACCAGCTTCAGGGTGATGATGACAGACATGGGTATCAATACAAACCTATCAAAGCAGAAGTCCAGAAGCTACAGAGAACTGAACACTAAATTTGTGTGCCAATAAGCCTGCATGGTTCAAGAAACATTGCCAAAGGGAAGGCAGAAAGATTGTTAAGAACAACAGAGTGGATAGGAATACCCTAAGGAATGGTCCCCTCTCCTCCCCTGCTACCCCATAGAGACTAATTGATGCCTTCATGATCCCACAGTGAATATCATGATCCCGATGAGAAGAGTCCACAGGGTAATCGGAGCCAGGGCAAGGGGATATAAGAGTATATCCTGTTATAATATGTGTAACAAATTTTTTAAAATAAAGGCAATTGAGAGGTCACACTAGGTTAATAAGGAGCTATTGTTCAACTTGCTTTACCTCTACTTTGTGTAAAGAGTAATATTTTTAATATATTTTATTTATTCATTCATTTATTTATCTGTAAGGAGATTGAGATAGAGATACAAAGAGAATGGGTATGTCTGGGTCACTAGCTGCTGCAAACAAACCCCAGATACATGCATCACTTTGTGCATCTGCCTTTATATGGGTACTGGGGAATTGAACTGAGGTTGTTAGGCTTTCAAGGAAGGTGCATACTCTTTTAATCTCAGACAAACACAGGGTATCTCAGGGACTCATTGGTTAGTTAGTCTAGCTGAATCAGTGAGCTCAGGGTTCAGGGAGAAACCTTTTCTCAAGGAATAAGGTGGAGAGCAACTGAAAAATACCTCTCAACATTGACCTCTGGCCTCCACATGCAAGCATGCACATGTATCTGCACATATACTTGTATCCAAACATACAGAAATGTACACACTTGCATGTACACCACATACATGCACACACAAAAAATATTGTGCATTTTAACCAAATATTCATGTTGTAATTTTCTGAGTGTTCACATACTGTAGATATCATAATGAGCCCCATTTGATAGATGAAATAAGTGTGGCCCAGAGATGTGAGGTAACTCACCTCAGGTCATATGAACAAATATATAAAATTCAAATACACTTATTTTAGCTCTTTAGAATTCATAAAGAAGCTTTAAAAATGTCTTTGTAAAATTTTGAGCCAGTCAACCTTAATGAACATATCTGAAATTATTTTGGAGAGATATAATAAGTCCTGAAAAAAGATAATTGTTAAATTCACACTTTAAGTATATGATGAGTTTTCACTAATATCTCAGAGGTCTTTTCCTGAAGGCACTGTCTCTGGAGGTCAATCCACACAGAAAATTTTATCCTCTGTCTATATGTATAACAGAAAACCAACTTCAAACACCTATAATCTTTACAAATTCCAGAAAAGGTTTCAACTCAATTAATTATTTTAACTGGACTTGCCTAACAACACTAGGCTTTCCGTGAACCTGCAGTAAGCAAAGTAAGGAAATTATCATGTGGAAAGAATAAATTTAGCACATGTAGGAGGGATAGGTACCTTGAGTGGGCTTCATAAGATGTTTGAGAGTCCACAGCTTTGTAGAGATCATAAGCCAGTGTTAGTCTATAGCCAAAGTGTAACAGCCACAACCACAGTTCTCCTGGAGATTGTCTACATTGGTAGTAACTAACAAGGATGAAATTTAAATCTTATTTCTCTTAGATTTCTCCTTTCCAAACACTTCAAAACTTATCTATTTTTTAAGACTCATCCAATTTCCATTGGAATAAATATTTCAATAAATTTTAGAGTTGACCTTTTCATCCATATCTAGGGTTTTCACTTAACTCTCTCATTTAGATGTTTCTTTGGTAAGAATATATTAGTAAGACAATGGCGTATGGTCTTAATCCAGGAAGGAAGGGGGAAATGTTTCACTGGAGTAAATGTCATTACATTTCACCTGAAATGTGTTTTACTGAGTTTAATTATTCAGAATTCTGTGTTTTTCACAAATGCTTTCCTATTCTTTGGGTAAATCATCAAATAAATGTCTAGCACCTGCCAAGTGCTGGACTAATGTGGGAGATGCTGACTCAGTTCAGGGTGTTCTCCAGTACACCTTGCAAGAATCATCTCCAAAGAATCCAAGTGGGGAAATCCCCCAAACTACTGCGAGGAAGATGGATTAAATGGAGAAAAAGATAAACCTTGGGAAATTGTTACAAAGAAATGGGGAGGGGGCAATTTTTGATTGATGCACCAATAAGTGAAAATAAATTGGAGACAAGTGTCAAAATTACTTAGGAGGTAAAATGGAAAGTAGTTGGTAATTAATTAGAATTATTGTGGGAATTTGGTTAAAAGATGGGAACAAGTCAAGGAAAAATCTCAGGGTTTTGACTTTGTGTTGCAAATGGTATAAAGTTGTGCCATTCTTTGTTCATCAATGGATATGATAGAGTTGAATTGATTGAAAGGTAGTGAAGAATAAATGCTTAGATAGCAGTTAGATTCTAATGCAGAAGAGAGATTAGGTGGGAAATATAGGTTTGTAAGCAATTAACATGTAAAAGAGTGAATGTTCCACCCAACTAGAGATTGTGCTGATAATGAGGAAAACCAAGCAGTCTGGTGCCTTATAAAAGTACTTGCCACATACAGAAGTGTTATATAACACATGCGTGAAATAATTAGCAATGAAACATGAGGGCAGGGATGGCACTTTGGGTGATGTGGTCTAAGTCAATATCGTGGACATCTGATGATTGTTATGAATGTCCATCTACAATGGCCTTCCTTATTCATGGAGGATGTTTCAAGATTTCCAGTGGATGTTAAAGCTGCACATATTACCAGGTGCAGTATATACAATGTTATTTTATTATACATATTTATGATAAAGTTTAATTTATTAGTAGTACATTGAGAAATTGATAATTAATAATACAATTATGACATCATGCTATAATAACTTACATGAATATAACCTTTCTTAAAGTATCATATTGTATTTTATTCACCTATTTCCTTGTGAGGCTGTGAAATAAAAATAAATAAGCACTTGATCTGTTTCTTTGGATAGCATAATTGCCAGCATCACCGCTCCAGCACCTTAGGGCTGTTATTAAGTAAAATAGAGATTTTTTGAATGGACTTAAATAGCATAAGTGTCTATACAAAACCCAAGACAGTTATTAGGTTGCTAACTAATGGGTAGCTCATACAGCATGGATACACTGGGGAAAGGTGATTAACATTCAAGGGGCTGCAGAGTAGTGTAGTATAAAGTTTCATCATGCTTCTCAGACAAGAGAGAATGTTAATGGTTACAAATAATTTTTCTCTGGAATTCTTCCACTTAACTAGTTTGGGGCCATGAATGACCAGATGTAAGAAAGGAGGACTACTGAATGTTAACTTTCAATTTAATTATTATCATGAATATGTGAATTTTTATGCCTGTAAGATTAATTTGATCTGTAAGTGGGAAAAGAAGCAATTATCTCATTCAAATGTCTGCTTTATATCCAGGATAACATCCACAACAAGTAGTAAATTGGACTAAACAGGAGTCAGCCACCATACTGGTACAGTCTGCCTCCACAGTATGTTTCCTAACACTCTTCTCCATAGGGAAGCCTTGGCTGGATTTTGAGCTCTTTTAGCTTTAAATCATTTACTTTCCTAATGGACCAATGTAGATTTTATTGATTATTATTTAATATGACTATGTCCTGAATCTTTGATGTTGTTTAAGGCTTGTGTGTTTGAACACTAGGTCTCCAGCTGCTGTCCTGCTTTAGAAGGTTGTATAGATTAGGAAGAGTAATCTCACCAGAGGTAGCAGGTCACTGGAGGTAGACCTAGAGGTTTTATAGCTCAGCCCCATTTTCTGCCCACCCTATCCTTCCTCACTGCATATACAATGTGACATGCCACCTCATACACCTCTTGCCATGTCTTCCCAACATGATGCTCTGTATCCATTCAAACTATAAGCCAAAAATAAATTCTTCTTTCCTTAAGTTGTTTTATGTCAGGAATTTGTTTGTAGCTATAAGAAAAGGAACCAATACAATTCTCAACTAAACCTAAGTTATGTTATTTGTGAGAGATGATGCCTATGATTTAGTCATATTTTCAAAAGCTGTCATATTTTCTGACATAAAAATTAAAGGTCTTAGCTGGGCATGGTAGTGCACACCTTTAATCCCAGCACTCAGGAGGCAGAGGTAGGAGGATTGCTATGAGTTCGAGGTCACCCTGAGACTACATAGTGAATTTCAGGTCAGCTTGAACTAGAGTGAGACCCCCCCAAAAAAACCCAAGACCCCCCCCAAAAAATTAAAGCTCTTTCACTGCAAAATAATAAATAAAACACAGTAGTTTCAGAAAATAACCCTTTAATCTAGACATCCATAACATAGCAACCTAAATATAATCACTGCACATAAATCTTTCTTGTTGCACTACTTTTTTGTATGTTTTTGAGGTAGGATCTCACTCTAGCCCAAGCTGACCTGGAAATTCACTATGGAGTCTCAGGGTGGCCCTAAACTCATGGCAATCCTCCTACCTCTGCCTCCCGAGTGCTGGGATTAAAGGCATGTGCCACCAAGCCCGGTTACTTGTTGTACTACTTTTATGGATATTGTAATAACTGTGAGCATTTTCTCAAAAAAAAAAAAAGTCTTAAGCAGTGTGCTTTCATGTGGCCACAGAGACAGTAATGGACTTTTTTCTCTATTATGTTTGTTAAGACACAGGCATGTTCAACCTTTTGACATTATAATACAAAATTGTTCCGTACAAAGTTCACATTCAAGAACTGCATTATGGGGTTGGAGAGATGGCTTAGTGGTTAAGGTGCTTGACGGCAAAGCCAAAGGACCCAGGTTCAATTCCCTGGGACCCACCTAAGCCAGATGCACAAAGTGGCACATTTGTCTGGTGTTCGTTTGCAGACCCTGTTGTACTCATTCTCTCTTTCTTAATCTCCTCCCCCCATCTTATAAGTAAATTAAAATAAAATAAAATATAAAAATACATAAATAAATAAATAAATAAATAAATAACCTGATCTGGACAAGTTTAAACAGGTCAGAGGTGCTGTGAGGAATTCCTAAATGGCTTTTTAAAAATCTACTTTGAATGTATGTAACATTGCCCTCATAGTCCTGCTTTTAAGGACACTGTCTATATTTAATACCTTTCCCTGTTTTGAATATGAGAAGTTGGAAAATATAAAGCTTATGTTCTGCCAAGGAACTTTGAGTAGGACCCAAAAGTTGGGTTTGAAAATATTACAACAGCCTTCAGCATTTTATCCTAGTTCTCCTGTGAAGACTTATTCTGAAAAAGAGGATTCTGAGACTCCCAAAAAAATAGAGTTGTCAGGAAAAAATACATAATGTCCAATAAAATTTAAGTTTCAGATACACAGCAAATTGTTTATCATAAATATAACCCATGCCCTGTGACACATGTAAGTTGGGATATAGATTTACTATAAATTTATTTATCAATAATTTTTATTTGCTGACTGTGGCAGAAAACTTAAGTGGTTATGATTAATGACACAGGTAAGAAATTAATTGAAGAATGTGACCCAATATTTTCCAGGAATATGTTAACATAATTTCATTTAATTTTTATAACAATATTATGAAGTACACATAATCATTTCTATTTCACAGAAAGGTGAAGGGACCCTCAGTTTAAAAATCTTGCCCTATATCACACTTTCCATGAGTGACTAAGAGATCAGTTAAAGCAGATCACATGACTCCAAAGCCCGCTACCATTCCAACTCACTCAAGGGCTTTAAAATGTGTTAGGTACTCAGCAGCTTGTTCATCCCCATGATACAAGCTAATACCTCGAAAGCTAACCTCAAGTACTTAGGACCCTCATCTGAGGTTCACAATGTAATTATAGTGTTTGGCGTTCAGTGCAGACACACATATCATCATACTAATTAAGCCACTGTCTTAATTACCAGGTTACCCTCGGGAGCTTGTTCTGCCAAGTCCAGTATTCCATGAATAGATCTGAAAGTAGACATTATCTCTGTCTCAGAGGAGTTAGAGTGAGGAAAGCCCAAGACAAAATAAGTCTGCAAGATGATGCCACTAGGGATCATTTTGGGGCTTGCCCCCACTTATACGGCCTTGGGAAAGATTGAGCTCATCTGGAACATGGAAATCAGGGGCCATGAAACCCACCGTTCTGAGCCTTCACAGGTACTCCTCACAAAACAGAGAACCAATCATTCCCTATGGCTTGGTCGCCTCATCTCTTCAGTGAGCTTATTTCAAAGAATCTGTTGCCTTGTCCAAAGGTTAGGGACTGGCTCTGATCCAAATATGTTTTCTCTTTCCTAAGGAAGGATGAGTCTTCTTACATCAAAAGACTCCAAGTCCTCTCTGGTTGAAGGGAAGACAATTAAACTATCTGTTGGTTCAATTGATTTCTGCTAGCGTTTTAAGATTTAAAGCAACCTCAGACCGTATGTGATCCAATTTGGTGATACCAAATGCCATTCTTGTTTCTTCTTTCTCTTAAGCTGACATTATTTAGGTTCTTGGAGTTGACAGTGAAAACATTTTAATGAGAAATGCTTTGCCAGTTAGGCACAGAGATGAGAATTACTTGACAACCTTTTGATTAGATATTGATTGTTATTGTGTAGCTGGCTGTGATGGGTACACTTCCTAGTTATTGTTCAGATTTGAATTCACCTAGGAGATTATCAAGGCACACCTCTCCATGTGTTTGTGAGGGCATTGTCACAAAGGATTCATTGAGCGAGGAGAACTGCCTGAGGTGAATGTGGACAGCCCCTTTCATGGAGTGAGTGCCTGGCTGAAATTGAATGGAGAGATGAAGAAACACAGCAGCCCAGTGGCCATCTGTCTCTCTGCTCTCTGGCCTCTCTGGCCTGATACCATGTGAACTGCTAAGCCCTACCATGCCTTCCATCCTGATAAACAGAAGCTGCCAAAATCCTGAGACAAAAAAATCTTTCATTCCTTAAGTTGTTTCTCTCAGGGATTTTGATATAGCAACAACAAAAGTAATAAAGGTGCTTTAAAAAACAACAACAACAACAAACACAATGAGTACTGAATATCTGCCAGGCACTGTGCAAGTTCCTTGTGGTCTCATTTGTTCATGGCTATAGATCAGAGATCTACAAACTAAGTTTTCTGTGCTCATAAGGACCACAACAATGTCAATCCTGATTCCAAACATCACAGCATAAATTTCCTTGTCCAATTTTCCCAATGGTTTAAGAAGAACAGAATTCTATCTAACAAACTAAGATAATAGTTAAAAGCCAAGGACATCCATGAGTGTGTGGGGCGGGGAGGGGTTGGTGATAGCTTTGCTCATGCTAAGCACCTTTGCTGTCAATGAACTCATTCTATAACTTACAAAAAGAATTCCTTTTATTTTAAATTTTTATTATCAACCAAAACTTAACAATGTAAATCCCCCTCATTTACATTTGTATATCTGCAATAAGTATTTGTAACTTTCTTCTTTGTTTTTCTGGATGGGTGCTACTGAGGAACATGTATGGAAGCTGATAATGGTTTTGTCTCATGAAGAGGGAGTTTCTACTCCCCTCTCTCCTGGGCTGGCCTTGTGAGTTATTTAAAGAAAGTATTAGCATCCATCATCACCACTAAATTGCTACTTACTAAGGAATCACATATTGCTATACACATCAGAGTGACACTTGAGAGAGCTTATGCTTCTCTAGTAGACAGAAGGTAGAAACATGAATTAACTTCTTTTCATGCATGTAAAGATGCTTGTCTGTCCTTCCCTGCCACTCAGGAATATTGCCAATGAAGAAGGCTCTGGAATCCTAATATATTAGAACTAAATAACATGATAAAGCTGACATGAATCCAAATGACAGGGTGCATTTGACACCTCCTGTTATTAACATCAAGAGTCTGAGCAATGTGTGAGTGCTGAGGATTAGCTGTTTCTCCTTTGAGAAACTTGTCCTATCTCTTCATGTAAACACTCAACTGTAGAAAAAAAGTTGGGGCGGGGGGAGGAAAAGTTGGGATCAGGCTGTCAGAATCAATGGAGGGTGATCAGTACCAACAAAATGCCTTGCTTTGAGAAAGCCTTGATATTCAGGGCTAGATCATCATTCCTGCTGGAACTTAATGTGTTTGCTAATTAGTTGTTGGGTTTTCCCCTAACATTGCCAAGCCTCTGACTTTCCTATATTGTATAGGTTTTCCTGTAAAAAAGTTCCTACATATTTGACCTCACTGAATACATTTACTGAGTATTTGTCATTGCTATGGCAGAGTAATTAATTCTTAGTTTCTCCAAATATCATGATTGTCAGAAGAGTACTCTACTTGATATGGGAAAATGAAGATTTTTGTGTACCCAATATATAATATCATTTACTGGTTGTTCTCTATGGATTTTAAGGCCACTTTCCGTGATTCAGGATACCACTCATGACACAGAGAAGTGAGTACATGCTCCACAGCCACCTGCCCTCTTGTCTATCCTTCCATGCCAATCATGATGGAGCCAAAACTTACCTGGGACTTGTTATCTAACTTTTACAGCTTTTCAGAAAGCCATAATGGGATGACAGATGGCCTCTGACAGGCCAGAAAAACATAACCAGCCTCCATCCTATGGTGACATGATAACTCATTTCTGTTCTGTTCATGTGTGCTGTATATAACCTAAACATTGGAAACTGGAAAAAATTCTTTGGTTTAAGTCATAGATAAGTTTTAAAAAATAGAAAGATTATGATATCTACAGCCAGAGCCAATAAAAACTGATTGCGTGACTTTACACAACTTCCTTCCTCTTGTGTACCTTCCATTTCATGTCTATAAAATATAAATTTAATTTAATGGATGTCAAATGCTTAGAATGATACTTTATTCCTTGTTATTGTAGAATAAAAGGTAGCTGCT
Source organism: Dipus sagitta (assembly GCA_036346955.1). Classification (NCBI taxonomy): domain Eukaryota; kingdom Metazoa; phylum Chordata; class Mammalia; order Rodentia; family Dipodidae; genus Dipus; species Dipus sagitta. The sequence continues at coordinate 126,513,546 of CM070772.1, read as the reverse complement.
AAGAACAGGTCAAAGGATTTTGTACATTATGTACTTGGATTCTTGAAATTGTCTTACTCTACTTGAACATTAAGTACTATTATTAACTGCACTATTGGAATATTTGTTAATATTTGTGCTAACAAAATATTCTAATATATACTTTGTTATACTCATAAAATACTTTAACTCTGTAATAGTCATAAGAAATTGATTTTGCAGTTTTCTTTTTATGTATAATTTCATCAGAGCTTGATCAAATTGAAGTGTTTATAAGTATTTGGAAAATTTCCTCATGCTTCAGAATAGCTTAAACAATATAACTACCTACGCTTTGATGGCTGGTGTAATTCCCCTTGTGGTCCCCCTCCAGGGTGTTCTTTCCGACTTTTATCTGTTTCTTTTGTAGAATTGGACTTTGTATATTTATAGTCCTCCTAAAGGAAATCTTAGTAATTGCATTGTAACATTGTAAAGATTACATTTCATCAAGGTTTCTAAATCCATTGACGTGAAGTTGAATAGCATCATTTTTTTATCCTTTTAACTTCCTGTGCTTCTGTGGTTGTTCCCTTGACATTGTTTTCACTTTCTGCTCTTTGTTTTCTTCTTGGTTCGTGTTGTAGTTACCTTGGCATTGCTGGAACAATGCACCCGACCAATAGTAGCTGATAAGAAAGGTTTTATTTTGGCTTACAGACTTAAGGGAAAGTTTCATGATGGCAGAAAAATGCATGGCAGGAGCACAGGCTGGACATCACCTCTGCCACAGCAGGTGAAAAACAGCAGAGTGAGCCGAACTGACAATAGCAAGTTAGAGGCAAATAAACCACAGGGTCCACCCTCAGAGATACACCTCTCTGGCAAAGGTCAACCTCCCAAGTTTCTATCTGGCGACCAAGTATTCAAAACACATGAACTTATAGAGAACATCTGATTCAAAGCACCACAGTTAGACACTGAACAACATCATGAAATCAACTTGTATACATTACTAGTTTCACTTTTCTTCAACACTGGCTTAAAACATTTAAATTTCTTTATGCATGTCTGTTGGTCTTTCATGATTTCCACTTGGCCAATTTCATTATCTTTTTCTAACTTCTCATGTCAGATGTGAAGTCTCAGCATTTGATGTTAAGACTTGCACACAATGTGAATTGTCTCTGAGTTCTACTTGCTTTTTGTTTACTGTTTTTATTTTTATAATTTTCTTAACAATTGATATGATGTACTATATATATATATATATATATATATATATATATAGTTTGTTAGTACTAAGGTTTTATGAACACATAATATAGAAATATCTAAGCTTATGGAACATTTTTTTCTGATTGTTAAAGTTAGAATTTTATTTAATAGTTATGATATAATGTTACTGACAGCTTATTAGTTAGATTTTATAGTGGTATACTTGGTGACTTAATGTATGGTTAATTTTTTTTGGTTTATTTTCTGAGGTAGGGTCTCACACTAGCTCAGGCTGACCTGGAATTCACTATATAGTCTCAGGGTGGCCTCACACCCTTGGTGATTTTCCTACCTGTCTCCCAAGTGCGGTGATTAAAGGCAAGCACCACCATGCCCAGCCTTTTTATTTTATTTTAAGGAAGGGTCTCCTTGTAGTCCAGGCTGACATGGAATTCTCTATGAAGTCTCAGGCTGGCCTTGAACTCACAGCAATCTTCTTAACCTCTGCCTCCCTAGTGCTGGGATTAAAAGCATGTGATACCATAACTGGCTTTAGGTATAGTTAATTTTTGCATGTGAGCCATCAATAGATTATATTCTCATTGTATTATCTGAAAGTTTTGACCAAGTCTACTCTTTAAACTAGGATATTTATTTATTTATTTAGGTAGTTATGCAGTTATTTAGTAAATTTGTTAGTTATTTTTAGACAGAGTCTCATGTAGCCTAGGTTGGCCTGGAATTCACTATACAGACAAGATTGGCCTTTTAACTCTTCATTCTCCTACCTCTACCTCAGTTAGATATCCTGCATTTAAATTGCCTTCTGAATATCTGAAAGGCACATATAGATAAGAGCTTTTTCTATCCAGCACCATATTTTTTTCTTTATGTTCTAATTTTGTGGAAACGAAGATGAAGTCTCTCTCAAATAACACAATAATAAATTTTATCAGCTTAGTCATAAGGAATTTAAATAGGAACATAGCAAGTTAAGGCAACTTTGCACAGCCCAATGGAGTCTTGTAGTTTAATGTTTATTTCTTTGGATCACTTTCTTTCTATAAGAGAATGTGGTGGAAGATTGAGTACAAAGAGTTTATTGCTTGAGACATGACATACTTCATCATGCTGCTAATTAGTTCAAGTACTCTGAGAAGTGAGATCATTACTTTCTCTTGGTAGCAACTGAGAGGTTCTTTGTGTTGGAGAAAAAGCCCAGGTGTTTGGCTTCAATATGAATTACCACCTAGATGTCTATCCTAATAAGGAAATACCTATGGTAAAATCTGGAAAGAGAACAACTTCATTGCTGCTACTTTGACATTCAAAATGATGCATTAGTATGCATTAGTAAATACACCAGTTATGTCTTGTGATAAAAAAAACACCCCTCAAACTTAGCCACATTGAAAAAGTGGCATTATCTCACATGATTTTTGAGGCTTAGAGCAGCTTAATTGGATGGCTTTGGATCTAGACTCCTTGTGAGGCTTCTCTGACATTGTTGCTGGTGGTACAGGCATCTGAAGGCTTTTATGGAGCTGCGGCATCTCGCTACAAGGCCACTCATGTGGCTGTTGGCAGGAGGCCTCAGTTAGTTAATATGTGTGTGTCCTCAATGGAATTTTGTCAAGACAGAAACTGGAGAGATGAAAGAGAGACTGAGAAAGAGAAACAGAAGCTGAATCAATATCTTTTTTAAAATTATTTTTGTTTATTTTTATTTATTTATTTGAGAGTGACAGAGAGAGAAAGAGGCAGAGAGAGACAATGGGTGCACCAGTGGCCTCCAGCCACTGCAAACAAACTCCAGATGTGTGTGGCTCCTTGTGCATCTGGCTAACGTGGGTCCTGGGGAATCGAGCCTTGAACCAGGGTCCTTAGGCTTCACAGGCAAGCGCTTAACTGTTAAGCCATCTGTCCAGCCCTCAACATCTTTTATAATCTACTCTCAGTATGAACTTGTCCTGCCAGAGGTAGAGTGTGTCTTTGCGCTCTTAAATATGAGTGTTTCCTATAATAGGCTATGGTAGAAGAGAGGCCATACTTTTTTGGTTATAATCTTTAACTAGCTGCTCAACCTCCACTTCCTGCTTCTTGAAAACCAGACTCATGTTAAAAAAGAAAGTTTATTCCTTGGTGTCCTGCTACAAGAGCTAAGCCAAGTCTAGAAACCTTAGAGACTGAGAAGCCACCTGAATGGAGAGAAGGGTCTAGGAGATCCTAGTGAAAAGGCCACTGGAAGATGATTCTTCCATTCTAGCTAATACTGCTTGCTCATCAGAAATGAACTTCTGGTAGGAGTCTTTCTATTTTCCTACCCATAAAATTATCAGCAAAATAAAGATGATTGCTTTTTGCCACTAAATTTGGGGAACCCATGTGTTGCAAGACAACTAAAATAATGAGAATATTTTATTACATGTTCAGGATACCATTTTTGAAAATAGTTTTAAAATCTATTCTTTCATAATTTCATATATGTATATAATACATTTTGATCATATTCACCCCAATATCCCCTCTTATTCCTCTCTTACTCCCACTAAACCACACTTCTCCCCTCAAAAACAATCCCTCTTACTTTCTTGGGTTTTTATTGTTGTTGTATGTTTTGTGTGTGTATGTTTAGCTAGAGTAGATTCCATGAACATGGATGGAGTAATTTACTGGAGAATGGACAACTTACCAGCAGCTACACCACTGAAGAAAATGACTGCCCCTCCCCCAGCAATCATTAAGTGCTGACAATTCCGCTGGGAAGACTGAGTTCTCATAACTCTCTCTTTCCTCCATCCATGATGGAAGGTGTTGACAGGCTCAGTCTTTGCAGAAAATCATAACTCCTGTAGTTTATGAGCACAGTGGCCATGTCATGTCCAAAAGGTGTTGCCCATGGCACACTTCCCCATACTCTTGCTCTTATGTGCCCTCCTTCGCAGTGTTTACAATGCTTCATGAGCAATGAGTGGTTCTACCTGCTAAAGTGCAAAGTGGATCAGGAGCACATTAAGCTAGCACAGAATTACAAGTCAAACATGTTGTGTGTGCCCGGCTAACTGCTTTTGATGAGTATGTAGACATTGTAACTCTTCTGAACGGCTGAGCAGCAGATATGTGGGCGATTAAATGTGTGTGTCTGGAGACATGCAGGAGATGTCCGACAGAGAAGAGGCTAGAGAAAATCATAACCATATGTATATCTCTTGAAACTGACCATACAGCAATGATGAAAATGGAACTGCAAAAGTGTCGCAGTGTGCCAAGGAGTGACATTCTCAGAAGCACTTCATAACCACCATTATAAGTCTGGTTAGAAGGAAAGAGTTAGGTAATAATGGTGACAAGTGACTCTCAAATACCTGAGTGTGATGTAAGAGAGAAAACACAAGAGACATAGTGGGGCAGGAAATAGACAATGCGTTTAGTTTCAAAAGTGTTGAATTTGAGGTAGGTGTCTATGGGATTTTTAATGATTTCAGCCAACTTTTTGAAAAATGATTACCCTGAACTTTCACTGTCCCATAACCTTTATCATTCTCTCACTCTTCTTAATTATTTTTAGTGTAAAAAGTGAGCAAGATTTTGGTTGATGCTGAGTTCTCATTAAACAATTCCATATAGATTCTGATGATATAATATCCCTTACATCTCACCAACCCACTTTTCCCATTTATTATTTTTTTTATTCATGTCTAAATGCAGGTATAAGATCCAGGTAATGACTGGGTTACAATTTCTGCAAGACAAATTTGTACATAATTAGAGGCACATGTTCACAGTGATATTGAAGCATATGATGCTTCTATAGAGAAGATAATTGCCAACCTTTGCCCTGCAATTAAGTCTAAATGGGATCCTCATCATTTTCCAAATGAGCAAACAGCAAGCCAGCTGTGATTGGCTGCACTGTGGCAGCAAATGAAATGGATTTGCTGCTCAGGTTAATTAGTCATCCTGGGATGTCACAACCCTCCAAAAACCCCACAGCAAATCCAAGTAGCAGAGCTAATTAGCAGTACATTGTTGAAACTCCATGTGATATTTTACCTGACTTATCTTTGGAATTATAGTCTCTTACAGTTCTTTATTTTTGCCAAAATTTTTCTTTCCATAGTGATTCATAGCAAGTTATTTTAATCCCTACCCATTGTTTCCAATACAAGCATAAGTGAAAGATTCAGGGAGAGAGACCCCAGTTCAAGTACCAATTAATTTCATGCTGACAGTGAAAATTTGGATTATTTACTGTTATCCCTTTTCATATTTAGCAATTTATCTATAAAATATATGTGATCCATCTTATTTTCTATGCAATTTCTGAGCCAACTTTAACATTAACAAGTGTTTGCCCCCTTAATTATGGTTCAATATTTGTCTATAACTTTTCGTTGGGTGTGACACTTATGTACATTACACAAGTCTTAAGCTTAGCTGGTGAATTTTGAAAATTTATATACCTGTTTACCCCAAACCTCCATCTAGACACAGTATTAAGATCATTTCTGAAAGTTGCTAGACTTGTTCCCATTCAAATCCCATCTTACCTGTCTTAGTTGCTTGCTCATTTATGTGAACAAATGCCTACCCTGAAGCAACTTAAGGAAGGAAAGGGTTATATTTTTGACTTACAGTTTTCAAAGGAAAGTTTCATGCTAAGGGAGGTATGTTGGCAGGAGCATGGGGCAAAGCTGGTCACATGGCCAGGAAAGGTCCTTGGCATCAAGGAATGGTCCATGGTAAGGAAGCACGAAACAAGAGGAAGTGAACTACACTATAAAACTTAAAGGTTCTCCTCCAGTGACCCACTTTCTTCAGCAATAATACACCTTCTAAAGGTTCCATAACATCCCAAATGACACCATCATCTGGTGTTCAGCTATTCAAATACGCAAGCCTTTGGGAAAACATTTTACATACAAACCAACCCACCCTACCAACATATCTCCTGATATTTTCCCATTATTTTTACCTCTCCTAAAATTTCATGTGAATGTAATAAAATGGCCTATAATTATTTTAAAATTTATTTATTTATTTATTGGCAGAGAGGGAGAATATGGATGTGCCAGGACCTTCTAACACTACAAACTCCAAATACATGTGCCAGTTTGTATATCTGGCTTTACATAGATACTGGGGAATTGAACCCAGGCTGTCAGGCTGTGCAAGTAAGTACCTTTATCCTACTGTGCAAGATCCTCTGTCCTCTACTATGTCAGGTCATTCTGCATATATTTTTGAAGTGCAGGCATGGCCATACATGTTTATATATCAGAATCTTCTTCCTAATGGAGGAATCAATATATTCCAAAATTTCTATTGTAATATAGAAATGTGTAATATAGAAATATGTAACATAATACAGAGATGTGCATTCTTATCAGAGTACAATAATGACATTTCTGGTTCAAGGACACCTTTCTAGTATACGGTGAATATGAACTACTTTCTTCTGGAATTTCCCTTTTCCTCAGGCTGTGTCATGTTGGAATTTAGCAGGTGATACTCAGCAGGAAACAAGGACAGAAACCTGCATGGCTTAGGTCCCCTAGCCAGAAGCACCGCCCATCCTTCTACACACATTCCATTGGTGAGCAAGGATCATGTGGCCAGAGGATACAGAGGTGAGAAGGAAAGACCCTGATTGCAAAACCTTGTTCTTGTACACCGCACTGTGGAAGGAAGTTCTTCCCTATGAGTTCACAGAGTCTGCACTTCTTACATTGAAGACAGTTCCTGTCTACGTTATTGCATTTCTTTCCAAACCTATATTCTCAACTGGGCTCCTCCATCTCTGGGATGCTAGGTGGCATCAAATGCTGCTTTGAACCTTTTCTCAACTTCTTTATTCAGCTCTCTCCCACCTCTAATCTGTTCAGATGTCAGAAATGAGCATCCACTTTCTTAGGCAAGGACCTGTTTGACACTCAAAAGCCATTTTCAAGAAAAATTATTAAAAAATTAAAAAATTCTGACTAGACATTCGCTAACAAAACTGCCATATTCTACAACTATAACCAAGCTCCCAGATTTTTAAGATTAATATTATGTAAAAAGAATAAAATGTATGTGGCTGGAGAGATGGCAGAGCACTTAAGGCACTTACATGCAGAGCCTAACATCCCTACTTCAATTCCTCAATACTCATGTCAAGCCAGATGCACAAAGTGGCACATGCATTCAGAGTCCATTTGTAGTAGTTGGAAGCCTTGGCTCATCTCTCTTTCTCTCTCTCTCTTTCTATCTCTCCCTGCTTGCAAACAAATAAGTTAAAATATTAAAAAATAACTTGCATAAATTACTTCCTTCATTGTGATTTTTCTTCACTATATTATTCTAAGTCAAACCATTAACTTATTTTCTATTATGTTATTACTGAAGATTTTCGGATATGAAGATATTGCAAGCTGCTCATTTTTCCATGAGACTGTAGTTTTATATCCCCTCTCTCCAGCCCCATTCCACTGGGGGCCTTTCTCAGTGAGGTTATCAGTAATTACAGCAGTGTCATGAATGCACCAGTTTCTGTAATGGGAACAATGCCACAGGGTATACCTTCCCACCCTGTGGCTCTAATACTCTTTTTGCCTCCTCTTCCAAGATGTTCTCTGAGCCTTGTGGGCATGTGATAAATCTTTAGTGTTAATCTCTCATCACTCTTTGATTCTCTGCTTTGATGAGTTTTTTGTCTCCTCAGTGTCTACCACCATCTCCCTGGAGCACTTTCCAGGCTAGTAGTAAAAGCAGCACTCATTTAATCTGACACCTCCTCTGTTATATGTCCTGTGCCCTGTATGATGTGACAGAGATGACTTGTCTTGTGCTAGGCAGCCAGCTATCTTTATTTGTCATTCTGATAGATCTTGAGTCTCCCTGGTATTTGCAGCCATCTGTAAAGGGCGGATTCTCTGGCTAAGAGTGAGAGCAATATGGATCAAAAGATATAAACAGAGACACTTAGAAGACTTGTCATTGGGCCTCTCATTTTAGCTAAAAAACAGTGAAAACTTCCTTCCAGGGTAGGTATATGGTCATCTAAGCCACAGACGAATGACTTGTTGGTTCTTAATATCAAGCATTGATTCCCTCCCATTTTGTAGACCTCATATTCAATCAGTGAGCAGTGTACTACCCACATAGCCTTTGTGTCACTACCACACCTGTGGGCGCATCTTGCCTGGCTGGTTGACTTTGTAGTTTGCAGGAACCACTGCTTGACATGTTGTTGTCTCCCAACATCTCACTCTAGCACTTTACAATACTATGAGAGCTAGCCACCAGTAACCTGACTTCCATCTCAATTCCAGAATGATCTCTCAATATCCTGTGGTGGCTTTTCATTTCGTCAATGTCTAAAATTGCTTTGTTTATATTCAATTCATTGATTTCTGCCCTGATCTTCATTATTTCTTTCCATCTGATACCTTTGAGTTTACATTGTTCTTATTTTTCCAAAGACTTCGGATGGATCATTAAGTTGTTTATTTGTGATATCTTTTATGTAATTTGGTAATTAGATCTGTAAACTTCCACCTTAGAACTGCCTTCATTGTGTCCCATAAGGTTTGGTACGTTGTAATGCCATTCTTATTCAGTTTTAGGAATTTTTTTCTTGATTTCTTCAATGCCCCACTCCTTGTTCAATACTATGTTGTTCAATCTCCAGGAATTTGTATATTTTATGTTGTTTTTGTTGCTGATTTCTGGCTTTACTGTGTTGAGGTCAAATATAAGACAGGGAGTTATATAAATTTTACTGAATTTGTGGAGGCTTTATGTCCTACTATATGATTTATTTTGGCAAAAGTTTCATGATCTTCTGATAAGAATATGTATTTTGTAAAAAGCCAGGTGTGGTGGCGCACGCCTTTAATCCCAGCACTTGGGAGGCAGAGGTAGGAGGATCGCCATGAGTTCAAGATCACCCTGAGAATATAGAGTAAATTCCAGGTCAACCTGGGCTAGAGTGAGACCTTACCTTAAAAAACCAAAAAAAAAAAAAAAAAAAAGAATATGTATTTTGTAGCATTTGGGTATAATGTTTTGTAGATGTCTGTTAAGTCCCTTTGATCTATGGTGGTGTTTAGCTTCATTGTTTTTTTAATCATTTTGTGTTGATGATTTGTCTACTAACCACAGTGAGTGTTAAAGTCACCCTTTATTATTGTGATTTAATGTCTACTAGATTTTGCTTTATAAATATTGGTGCACCTGTGCTGGGTGAATATATGTTATGACTGCAGCATCCCTTGATGAATATAAAATGGCCTTCTTTGTCTCTTTTGTATACTTTTACTTATATTTTCTGAGATACAGTAACCCCTGCTTACTTCCTTTTTCCATTTTCTTTTTTTTTTTAAATGATTTGTGGGATTTTTAATGTTTTATTTGCTTGTTTATTTGAGAAAGTCAGAGAGAGAGAGTGACAGACAGACAGACAGAGGGAATGGGCACTCCAGGGCCTCCAGCCACTACAAATGAACTCCAAATGCATGTGCCATCTTGTGCATTGGCATACATGGGTCCTGGGGAATCAAACTTGGGTCCTTTGGCTTTGCAGGCAAATACCTTAACCGCTAAGCCATCCCTCCATTTTCTTAGAATATATTTCTTCATCCTTTCACACTCTGTTAGTATCCATCTTTTTTAATGCTTATTATTTATTTGCAAGGATAGATAGATAGATAGAGAGAGAGAGAGAGAGAGAGAGCATGCAAGAGCACATCAGAGCCTCTTGCCATTACGAACAAGCTCCAGATGCATGTGCCACATTGTGCATCTGGCTTTACATGGGTACTGAAGAACTGAAAATAGACCATATATTAGGACAGAAAGCAAATCTTAACAAACACAGGGAAAATTGAAATAATCCCTATTTGACCACAATGGGATTAAACTACAAAACGGCAACAAGAAAGAGAGCATACAGAAATTCATGGAGAATAAACAGTACACTACTGAATAATGAATGGGTCACTAAAGAAATCAAAAAGGAAATCAATAAATTCATAGAACCAAATGATGATGAGAATAAAACATAACCAAACCAAGACCTTTGGGACATAATGAAGGCGTCCTAAGAGGGAAAATTATAGCTCCAAGTGCCTATATTAAGAAATTAGAAAGTTCACAAGTAAACAGTTTAATGCCACACCTTAAGGCCTTGGAAAAGGAGAAGAAGGCAAACCAAAAATCAGTAGATGGGAAGAAATAATAAAGATTAGGGCAGAAATTAATGAAATGGAAACCAAAAACCAAAGAATCAATGAAACAAAGAGTTGGTTCTTTGAAAGTATGAACAAGATTGATAAACCTTTAGCAAATCTAACCAGAAGAAAGAGAGAAGAAACAAAAACGAATAAAATTAGAGATGAAAAAGTTGCCATTGCAACAGGTACCAAAGAAGTTCTGAAAATCATAAGGACATAAGAATATATATGTCTCTAGGGCTGGAGAGACGGCTTAGCGGTTAAGCGCTTGCCTGTGAAGCCTAAGGACCCCGGTTCGAGGCTCAATTCCCCAGGACCCACGTTAGCCAGATGCACAAGGGGGCGCACACATCTGGAGTTCGTTTACAGAGGCTGAAAGCTCTGGCACGCCCATTCTCTCTCTCTCTCTGCCTCCTTCTCTCTGTTGCTCTCAAATAAATAAATAAACAAAAAATATTTAAAAAAAAAAAAGAATATATATGTCTCTAAATATGAAAACATGAAATAAATGGACGATTTCCTTGATTCATATGACCTACAAAAATTAAATCAAGATGAGATAAACCAATTAAATAGACCTATTATAAGTATGGAGAGCCAAGCAACTATAAAAAGTCTCCCAAATAAAAACAGTCCCGTCCCAGATGGATTCACAGATGAATTTTACCAGATCTTCATGGTAAATCTAACACTACTGCTTCTCAAACTTTCCCATAAAGTAGAAAAGAAAGGAATTCTACCAAACTCCTTCTATGAAGCCAGCATCACCCTGATACCAAAACCAGAAAAAAAAAAAATCAGAACAAAAAAAGGAAATTACAGACAAATCTTGCTCATGAACATAGATGCAAAAATTCTCAACAAAATATTGGCAAACAGAATACAAGAATATATCAGAAAGTTATTCACCCTGACCAAGTAGGCTTTATCCCAGAGATGCAGGGATGGCTCAACATACACAAATCAACAAATGTAATACACTGTATAAATGGACTGAAGGACAAAAATCACATAATCATCTCAATAAATACAGAAAAGGCATTCAACAAAATACAACAACCATCACTTCATAGTAAAATGTCCTACAGAAACTGGGAATAGAAGGAACACATATCAACATAATAAAGGACAAACCTATAGCCAACATAATACTAAATGGGGAAAAACTTGAAGCTTTTCCACTAAATTTAGGAACAAGACAAGGGTGTCCACTGTCCCTACTTTTATTTAATATAGTACTGGAAGTTTTAGCTATAGCAATAAGGCAAGAGACAGTCATAAAAGGGATACAAATTGCCGCATGCCTTTAATCCCAGCACTCGGAAGGCAGAAGTAGGAGGATTGCCATGAGTTTGAGGCCACCCTGAGACTCCATAGTGAATTCCAAGTCAGCCTGGGCTAGAGTGAGACCCTACCTTGAAAAATGAAAAAAAAAGGGGGGCATACAAATTGGAAAGGAAGAGAGCAAATTATCACTGTTTGCAGATGATATGATTCCATACATAAACGACCCTAAAGACTCTACCAAAAACAGTTAGAGCTGATAAACACTTTTAGCAATGAAGCAGGATACAAAATAAATGCACAGAAATCAGTCGCTTTCCAATACACTAACCACAAACTCGCAGAGGATGAAATCAGGGAATCGCTCCCATTCACAATTGCTTCAAAAAGTAAACAAATAAAATTAACATGGAATAAACTTAACCAAGGAAGTGAAGGATCTCAGCAAAGACAACTTTAAAACACTCAAGCAAGAAATTGCAGGAGACACTAGGAAACGGAAAGACATCCCATGTTCTTGGATTGTAAGAATCAATAGTGTGAAAGCGTCTATCTTACCAAAAGCAATCTATACATTTAATGCAATCCCCATTAAAATTTCAATGGCATTCTTCACAGAAATAGAAAAAGAAATCCTAAAATGCATTCAGAAGCACAAAAAAAAAAAAAAAATCAAATAGCCAAAAGAATTTTGAGAAACAAAAATAAGTCTAATGGCAACACCATACTCAATTTTAAGCTATATTACAAAGCCATAGTAGCAAAAACAGCATGGTACTGGCAAAAAGACAGACACACAGGTCAATGGAACAGAATAGAGGACCCAGATGTTAATCCAGGCAGTTACAGCCATCTGATTTTTGACAAAAATGCCAAAAGTATTCATTGGAGAAAAGAAAGCCTCTTCAACAATTGGTGTGAAAAAACTGGATATCTATATGTAGAAAGATTAAAATAGATCCTTTTCTTTCTTCATGCACAAGAATCAAGTCCAAATGAATCGGGGACCTTAATATCAGAACTGAAATTCTGAAATTGCCAGAGGAAGGGGTAGGGGAAACCCTCCAAAATATTAGCATAGGTAATGACTTTCTTAATATAACCCCAATTGCTCAGGAAATGAAACCACTAATCAACTACTGGGATCTCATGAAATTACAAAGCTTTTGTACAACAAAGGACACTGTGAATAGAGCAAGCATATAACCTACACAATGGGAGAAAATCTTTGCCAGCTGCACATCTGACAAAGGAGTAATATCCAGAATATATAAAGAACTCAAAAAACAAAACATTAAGAAATCAAACAATCCAGTTAAAAAATGACCTATGGAACTAAATAGAGAGCTCTAATTGGAAGAAATACAGATGGCATATGAACATCTTAAAAAATGTTCTGCATCCTTAGCAATCAGGGAAATGAAAATTAAAACTACTATGAGATGCCATCTCACTCCTGGCAGAATGGCTACCATCAAGAAAACAGATGACAATAAATGTTGGCATGGATGCAGAAAAAGGGGCACACTTCTACACTGTTGGTGGAAATTTAATTTGGAACAGCCATTGTGGAAATCAGTGTGGAGGTTCCTGAGACAGATAATGATAGATTTACCATATGATCTAGCTTATATCCTAATGATTCTTCTCAATACCTTAGAGATACGTGCACAACCATGTTTATTGCTGCTCTATTCACAATAGCTAGAAAATGGAACCAGCCTAGGTATCCTTCAATTGATGAATGGATAATAAAGATTTGGTATATCTACACAATGGAGTTCTATTCAGCAGTAAAGAAAAATGAAATTATGAAATTTGCTGGGAAATGGATGAGTCTGGAAAGGATTATACTAAGTGAGGTAACCCAGGCACAGAAAGCCAAATACCACATGTGCTCACTCATATGTGGATTCTATCTACAATTGTTTAGACTTGTGTGAGAGCTGGAACCAAAACACTGGTAGCAGAGGCCAGTAAGCTGGAAAAAGGCTATAAGGGAGGGAGGAGAAGGAAGGACTTTAGGAGATGGTATTGTATATATGTAAATAGAAGAGAAGTTTACAGAGAGTGGAAGGGCCTATGTGAGGCCAGGGGAAAGATTGAGTAAGAGAAAGGTGGAGGGAGGGTCAGACATTCTGAATAAGACATATGAAAGCCTACTTCTTTGGATAACGGCACATCCAGAAGCCACAGATTGCTACTAGAAAATTTTCAGTGCCAGAGGTGGGATACCTACCAGTGAATTGTTGGCTAGGGAGGTCCCTGCTTCTCTAACACATTACAGGCTTTTGCCAAAGCCCTTGGTTCCCCAGGAGTAACAGATGATAAGACCGTATTGCTGAAGACTTCACATACGTGGGCAACAAGATCACTGAAAAAGCAAGCTGGTACTGAGCTGAAAACCTTCTCCCTGTAGGCCAGCCAACTGAAAGCTGGAATGAGCTGCACTGCATGTAGCCTTATGGGAGAGACAGAAGTCATCAGTGGTGGAAACATTGGAAACTGGAAGCCTCAAGTTTTGACAGACAGCCCAAATGACCAAGTGGGTGTAATCGTGGCATGTCTGCTCTGGGGGAAACCAACCACTCTCTACTTGGACTAGAGAACTGCTGTATGGGAGGGAATACATGCCTGGTACTTAAAACCTAATGAAAAGCCTATGGCAGGGGAGGTCATGTGTCTTAGGGGTATAAAGCATGCTCTTGTCCCGCTAAATGCATATATTATTCTCACCAAACTGCTCTGAAAGCACTACACTTAATGGTCCTGTTCATATATCAATGCTACTCTTACTTTTGGTTAGAGAAGCTTCTCTTTCAGATGGTGGTGACTGCTGGGATGACCCAAAAGGCAACATAATGCTGAGAAGTGACAGAGGAAGTGCTCAGCACTGAAACATCTCTGTCGTACCCTCCAAGGCTTAGGGTCCATTGTGGAAGAGGTGGCAGAAAGAATGTAAGAGCCAAAGGAAGGGCACCACTCCTTACAATGCGATTTCCTAGACAGAAATTGGCCTCGATGTCCATGACCTCGTAGTACCTAGCAATATGTTCACAAGTGCCTCATAATAGGAGAAAAAGATGATGACATCAAAATAAAAGAGAGACTAATGGAGAGAGGGAGATGATATGATGGAGAGCTGAGATATGAAGGGGAAAATGGGGGAGGGGAAGGAAATATCATGGTTTATTGTCTGTAACTACAGAAGTTGTCAATAAAAAGTTTAAAAAAAGAGTTATTGAAAAGTGTAAATTTATTCTTGCCATTTTTATTCTTTCATAGTGCTTTCCATTTCTTTTACTCTCCTGTATTAACTATTATTTGTGTATGGTTTCCTCATGTATGTCCTTTCCTTTCTCTTCAACATGAAGAATCCCTTCAAGTCATTTCTGTAGAGCCAGCTTAGTGGTCATATATTCCTTTAGCCTGTTTTTGTTGTGAAATGTCCTTATTTCTCTGTCAATTTGGATGGATAGCTTTGCTAGGTAAAGTAATCTTGGTTGACTGTTGTTATCTTTCAGAACTTGGAATACATCAGAATACATCTGGCTTTTAAAGATTGTGTTGAGTAATCTGCTGTTATCCTGATGGGCTTGCTTTGTAAGTGACTTGATGTGTTTCTCTAACTGCTTTCAATATATTTTCTTTGGTTTGTATGTTTAATAGTTTAATTATAATATGGCAACTAGAGTTTCTTTCCTGGTTTTGTCTGTTTGGTGTTCTAAAGGATTCCTGTATCTGTATTGGCATCTCTATCCCTATTTGGGGGGCATTTTTTTTTTCTATGACTTTGTTGAAAACTCATCCTATGCCTTTGGAATGAAATTCTTCCCTTTCCACTAGATCCTGAAATATTTTTTTAATTAATTAATTTTGTTTTTCGAGTTAGGGTCTCCTTGCTCTATCCCAGGCTGACCTGGAATTCACTATGTAGTCTCAGGGTGGCCTTGAACTCACAGAGATACTCCTACCTCTGCCTCTAGAATGCTGGGATTAAAGGCATGTACTACCATGTCCTAGATCCTGAATTCTTATGTGAGATCTCTTTATAGTGTCCAAATGTCTTAAAATTCCCATTCATACCTTCCTATTAGTTTGTCTCTTTCTTTGTTGGACTACATTAGATCTCTACCTTCTCTTCTAGTTTAGATATTCTGTCCTCTACGTGACACTTTCTATTGGAAAGACTTTCTACTGAGTTTTTTATTTGAATTACTGTTTTTTTGTTTCTTGTATTTCTGATTGGGTTTTCTTTAGTATTTCTATTTCCTTACTCATGTCTTGTATTGATGTCCTTATTTCATTAAGTTGGTTTCCTGGGTTCTCCTTCAGGTGTTTGTTTCCTTCTTTGATTTCTTCAAACATACTTATAAACATTATTTTGAAAACTTTGTCAGGCATTAAATCTAAGTCAGTCTCACTGGAGGTCATTTCTGATAGATTCATAATTTTTGGTGGAATTATATTGCCTTGATATTTTTGTTTCTTGTACTATAATGTACAGAATATTGCATCTTGAGTTAATTTGATACTTGGATTTTCTATTTACCTATAGTATTCTTAGATGTATATATCTGACCTTATACATCTTCAAGATAGGAGCTTAAGGTACCAGGTGTGGCTTTTATCATACTCCCAAAGTAACAGCCAAAGTGAACCTAGGTGTTGGGTTTGCCTGTTCTGAGAGTATTCTAGTAGGCTGGGTAGAGCAAAATACAGGCAAATTCTAAAATTCAACTGTGCAATATACATGTTCGATCAACTCCCCTGGGGGGGGGGGGGCGGCAGGCATGGTGGAGCATGCCTTAAATCACAGCACCTTGGAGGCAGAGGAATGTATATGTCCATGAGTATGAGGCTACCCTGAGAATTCCACATCAGCCTGGGCTAGAGTGAGAACCTACCTCAACAAACAAACAAACAAAAAAGAATGGACAACCACTAGGGAGTATGTAAGAATGGGGATTAAAACAAACAGATAATCTAACAAAGTCACAGCCCCTGAAAGTGTGTCTTGCCCCACACCGTCGATCCTGTCAGCTGTGAGGCTGAGATTTCTGGTCTGTAATGGGTTCCAGACACTGCTACCAAAACTTACAGAAGGAAAGGAAAAAGGCATTATAAATAAGGAAACAACAAATGTAACTCCAAAATTTTGCTTATTTAAAAATGGTAAAGCTTTCCATCAATCAAATCTGACACATAACCTACCCTGACATGGAAGGTGTGATAAGCATTTCCAGTGAAGGCCTATATGTAGGCTTTGGGACACATATTGACCCAGTGTAAGTAGGAATGGCTTTTGGTCTCACCTATGCTGAGTGCCCACCTGGGTCCCTCTCTGTATTGTGGGCTCCAATAGGTTAGCTGGGTCAGTGGATCTGCTGTTCTGATTAGTTGTGCTGTATTCTGTGTGGCTGACCTCCCTTTCCCATATCTCCAGTGGTTGTCTTCCCTGGTGCTTGGGGGAGGATAGTCTGTGGAAGGTGCCTGAAATTGTACCAGAGCTGTGTAGCTGGTCTCACGGTCCTCTTCCTCAGGAGCTGCTCAGCTGATCCTTGCTGTGTTCTCCTTCAGGTTGTTGACAATGTAAGGATGCTGCTGTGAGTGGAGGGCACCCTCACCTTGGTTCTGCTCCTGAAGCTCAGGCAGGGTCTCGTTCTGTGTAGCTCTTCCCAGAAGACTGGGCTGCAGGTACCATGGCTGGAGCTGATTCTGGCTGTTTATGTAGTTGATAGTAGCTCTGGGTCTCTCCTGCTTACCTGCTGTGGTTGATAACTACTTATGCACCTTCACTTTCCAATAGAAGAGTGTATTGTCCTGTTTCTCTGCTTAGTGGTTCAGGTGTTCCCTCTAAGGGCCTGTTGAAGTTTCAGCCATTTGGTCTGCCTTTTAGGATGTAGAATTTTATGGTACCAATGACGTTTGGGTCTAGATTTGTGTTGCCCACCCCTCCGTTGCCCTCCTCTCCCTCCCCACCCATCCTACTGTCTAGTCCAGGAGATGCTTGCTGGGTATGTAAGGCATCTTGGGTAGATTCAGATTAGGTGCTGTAGATGAGTGAGACTAGGTGGTGATTTTTTTTTTTTTTTCTGTGATTGGGTAAGTTCACTGAGAATGATCTGTTCCAGGTTCAACCGTTTTTCCTCAAATTTCATTGTATCATTTTTTCTTACTGCTGTATGGAATTCCATTGCATAGATATATGACATCTTAGTTATCCATTCTTCTAGTGATGGACATCTGGGTTGATTTCAGCTCTTAGCTATTACAAATTGAGCTGCTACAAACATGGTTGAGCAAATCTCTCTGGCCTGTGGTTTGAAGGTTTTAGGGTAGATGCCCAGTAAGGGAATAACTGGGTCTGTTGATATCTCTATAGTCAGCTTTTTCAGGAGTCTCCATATTGCTTTCCAAAGTGGTTGTACCATCTTACATTCCCACCAACAGTGGATGAGTGTTCCTACTTCCCCACATCCTCGCCAACATTTATTTTCATTTGATTTTTTGAAGTTTGTTATCCTTATTGGGGTAAGGTGGAATCTCATAGTTGTTTTAATTTGCATTTATCTGATGATTAGGGATGATGAACATTTTCTTAAGTGTGTGTTTGCCATTTGTATTTCTTCCTCTGTGAACTGCCTGTTCAGCTCTTTGCCCCATTTTGTGAGTGGGGTGTTTGACTTTTTACTGTTTAGATTTTTGAGTTCTTTGTAGATTTTAGAGATTAGGCCTCTGTCAGTTGGATAACCCACAAATATTTTCTCCCATTCTGTGGGTAATCTATTGGCTTTGCTTATTGTATGCTTGTCTGTAAAGAAACTGTTCAGCTTCATGTGATCCCATTGGTTGAGTGACTGTTTAAGATCGTGAGCCACTGGGGTTTTGTTCAGGAAGTCTTTTTCCATTCCTATATCATGAAAAGTACTTCCTAACTTTTCTTCCAGTAGTAGTCGAGTTTCTGGTCTTATATTGAGGTCTTTGGTCCATTTGTACTTGAGTGTAGTGCATGGCAAAATGTGTGGATCAAGTTTCAGTTTCCTGCATATGGTTATCCAGTTTGTCCAGCACCATTTGTTGAAGATGCTGTCTTTTTTCCAGCCTATATTGTTAGTGCCTTTGTCAAATATCAAGTAGCTATAATTGCTTGACCCAAAGTCCAGGTCCTCAAGTTTATTCCATTGGTCTATACTCCTGTTTTAATGCCAGTACCATGCTGTTTTTATTACTATGGCTTTGTAATATAGCTTTAGATCAAGTATGGTGATGCCTCCAGAGGTATTTCTTTTGCTGAGGATATGTTTGGATATGCGAGGCCTTCTGCCTTTCCATATGAAATTGGAGATCATTTTTTCTATCTCTGTGAAGAACACTGTTGGGATTTTAATTGGAATTGCATAAAATCTGTATATTGCCTTTGGTAGGATTGCCATCTTCACAATGTTAATTCTGCCTATCCACGAGCATGGGAGGTCTTTCCATTTTCTCAAGTCCTCCTCAATTTCTTTTTTGAGTGTTTTTTTGTTTTCATTGTATAGCTCTTTCACTTCCTTGGTTAACGTTATTCCAAGGTATTTTATTTTTTGTTGCTATTGAAAATGGGACCATGTCCCTTATTTCTTTCCCAACCCTTGGCTGCTTTGGCATGGCTACTGTGCCACCATCTTAACTATAAGTCTGAGAGTAGGCATTCTTATTGGGTACAATTTTCTTTGGTTTCTTGTTATTTGCTTTGCATTAGAGATTTCCCATCTAGGGATAGTCCTTTTGTCTTGCTGCAAATGCAACAACAGTGGTTCTTGTGAAGTCTGTGTTGCATGGCCTCGGTCAGCTTTGATCCAGGTGGGTATGAGATGGCTGCCTATCTGTAGGCCTGGGCTGGGCACACTGGAAGCTGAGCAGGCTTTTCCTTGTGTACTCAGTCTTCATGTGAGTCTTGGCTGGAGAGTGTGACCAGCTCAGGTGACTCTACTCAAGG
Source organism: Dipus sagitta (assembly GCA_036346955.1). Taxonomy (NCBI): domain Eukaryota; kingdom Metazoa; phylum Chordata; class Mammalia; order Rodentia; family Dipodidae; genus Dipus; species Dipus sagitta. The sequence goes on along the minus strand of CM070772.1, from coordinate 126,493,890 downwards.
ACACAAGCATACAAGGTGGGAACTGAGGTCAGTGTCACATGGGCCTGATTCCCAGCCTGAGCATGTCTGGGTTTTTGTGGCAGGACTTATTGGGCTCAGTGGGTAGTGCTCACTGGGACCCTTAGTGGCCTACTCAGTGCCCAGTCTTAGGAGAAAACCAGCTCATATGTTCCTACTCAAGGAAGCACAGGTGGGTAGGCCTTCTATTAATATATTAATTTAAAATGAAGACAAACAAAATAAGAAAATTCATTGAAAAGAACCAGATATATTATTCTAATATATATAAAATTACCTAACTTAAAAACAATAAAATGAAAACCTTTCCACTATGTCTTGGCTATGGCTTTAAAATTTTTATTTGAATTAAACTAACAAACTTACCCAGGTATTGGGAATGTACCAATATAAAAAAATATATCCTGACTGAAAAAATCCTCCAATTTTTCATTTGCCTTTCTTTAAAGTATTCAGGGTTCTTGCATATGTATTGAAGATGTAGAATTTTTTGGTTCTTTCCTAGAGATTATTCACATGTGTTTTCTGACTGTATAATACACATTATAAGTTTTGCATTATTTTTGTTATTCCAGGAAATAGTTGACTAAGGTCCGGAGATGATTAAACAGCATTGCCAGAAGACAAAGAGTAATTGGTTCAGATAATTCATGGTCCCATGAGCAGAAGGGATCTTAGATGTTTCACTTCTTCATTTCACAGACCAGGAAATGGAGACCTAGTGCCATGAATGATGCATTTGTTCGTGAGCTGGTAAACAGCAGGCCAGAGTACAATGCTAATAAATCTTTATGAACTTTGGATGATTGGTGTATTAAAAATAAAATCTCACTGCCATTATCCATACAATTTATTTCCACACACAATTCTTGAGTTGATTCCTAGTTGACAGTTACCTGCAGGGCTTTCTTCATTAATGGGAGTGGGGTCTGCCTGTCACAACACCATCAGCATCCACCTGAATGCAGATGTACCTGTCAACCAGCTGTCTGAATCAGCTTCGTGTATCACCATATTATCTTTACTTATATTGTCTGAGCAAAAGTTAGTTAGGATCAGCACTGGAAACTCTATTTATTTATTTATTTGCAAACAGAAAGAGAGAGGGAGGGAGGAGAGAGAACAGGGTGTGCCAGGGCTCCCAGCATCTGTAAACAAACTCCAGATGGATGCACCACTTGTGCATCTAGCTTTACAGGATGCTGGGGAATCAAATCCAAATTGTTAGGCTTTTCAGGCAAGTGCCTTAATCACTGAGCTATCTCTCCAGCCCCTCCCATATTTCTTATTAAAGTATTATAAGTAGCTTTTCTTCATGACTTGGTATCTTTTATTTACTATAATAAAGTTCATATACTAGTATATTTAGAACAAGACTATGTACTGAAAATAAAAGTCTCCCAGCCAATAAAATGAAATGTATTTTGAAGGCAACATGTGATGTTGCTTTTGTAAATTGGTTGGGGAACATGTGAACATACAGCCATAGCCTCCTTGACTACACACCTACTATGATGTATCTTTGTGGTGAGTATAAAAGGGAAAGAGCAGTACATTTAACCTCAGAAGAACAATGAAGTGCAATCCTACCAGCCAGTCAGCAATGTACTTTAGAGTGATGGCACTTGCAAGAATGATATGCAATTTGTGGGAAACCACTAATTGCAACTTATATAACATGGTTTTAAACCCTTCCAGAAAAGTACAATGCTTATTCAAAATGAGGCATTTAAAAGCTGCAAAGCTTTCAAAAGCACTTGCCTGAGGTGATTGGCATTATCCTATGCCTATGCTTATGATGACAATTGGACTTTAATGTCCTGTGGGGGTAGTTGAGGTGTTGGCTAGAGCTAAATAGAAAGTACTAAAAACGAAAGCTACTGTTTGCCTGAAGACAATCGTAGGTCAGACCACAAATCTACATTTATGAATTAATGGCACCACAGTAGCAAGGATATACTAGCCTTTCTTGCTAATTTTTTTTTTGTTTTTTTATAATATAAAGTCCAATTGACTTACTACCAGAATACTACCTACTTTCTAAAAGTCAAATAAACATGATTTTTGAATGACAAATGTCATTTCTGAGTGACATTTCTGAGAATGTGCCATGTGTCTGTATTTTGCATCCATTCCAAATTGGACTCTGATAATCTTTTGCTGAGCTTCAGAGAGTTTTTGAGGATTTTTACTCCTGTTTTATATCCTGCCCCTTTCTCTTTCCCTAAACCTTCTGCCTTGTTGAATTACTTTTTGAGGACCCTCTTTCAAAATGTCTAAAGACAGGTCAATGAGCTATAAGTTAAAGATTTCTTATCATGATCTTTCTCCTATATTTATACATTGTGACAGTTTCAAGACACCCCAATTATATTGATCTCACAGAACTCACAGAACAGATTAATTTAATGTACTCATTTTTCTTTTTTCTCTTATGTTTGTGTATATGTTGCAGTTACATTGTGAATTGCTGGGAAAACATCTGACCACAAACAGCTTATGGGAGGAAAGGGCTTATTTCAGACTTATAGAATCCAGGGGAAGTTCCATCATGGTAGAAGAAGCTGGCTCACACCAGCATGCACAGGAGAGAGAGAGACAGAGAGAGAAAGAGAGGAGAGAGAGAGAGACCAACACAAGCAAACACAAACAGCCAGAGCTCAGACTTACTCTGAATACTCCTTAGTGCTGACTACAAGATCCTCCCCAGTGACACCTCCTCCAGGAGGCTGCAAGAGACATAGGTAGGAAGATTAACCTTAAACAAAAAAATCCCTGAGATTATGGGAAACATACTTACATTCAAACCAACACAGTGTGTATGTGTGTGTGTGTGTGTGCGTGTGCGCGTGCATGCACATGTGTATGCATGCTCACAAATATATACACATGCCTATGAACATGTGTGGAGAAAAGAGGACAATCTTGGGTGTCATTTCTCAAGAGCCTTTTTCACTTTTTTGAGACCTGGTCAATGCTGGGATGAAAAATGTTCACCATCTAACCCAGTTATTATTTTTTTAATTATGTGAATTCTGGATATAGACCTCAGGTCCTCATGCTCACAAGGCAAGCACTTTACCTACTGAGGAATCTCCCCAACCTGTCACTTTTTCTCTTATAGCATGTAGAACACTTAAAGTCCTCATTAGGCTGTCCAGGAGAAATCAAAGAAATCACATGTTTTTGCCACTTCATTTCTATATCCCACTTCTTTGGTAACTTCCATATAGGTGCTAGAAAGTTTTTATAGAATGGATGGACCTTTAGTGAATTCTCACATCAATTATTTAAGGTAGAAACTCTTGTCTTCATTTTTTAGAAGAGAATACTGAGGCAGATTAGAGAAGAAACTCTAAGTTCTGAGAGGTAATAAATCATGGGGCTGGCTTTCAGTCCCAAGCCTACCTCACTGCACAATCTATACTTGCAAATTCTATGATGCATTGTCTAATTTTCCAAAGCAATGCTTACTATATTAGCTAAAGTTATCACAGTGAAAAAAATCAGACAAATACAAATAACTTAAACTTATTTATTTTTTGGAATGTCTTCTGACATGAAGCGGCTGTTCGTTCATGACCCACCATTCTTTATGACTATCATTACCTATACGTGCATGACAGATGGATGGTGACAGTTCGGGGATGCTTAACTTGCACTTTTGACCTTGATTTCCCAATGGGTATTATTAGAAACCAGAAAATACTCAAGATACCTCATGTTTGCTTAAAGGGAAGTCATAGACTTGGAATGTGTGAGGCCATGCTGTGTTTTCCCACTTAGGCACAGAGTTTGCAATCTGTAGGAATGACTCAATAATCAAATGATAACTGATGCAGACCATATGTCAAAAGGCTGTCTGACTATAAGGAGGACACACAATCCCCATAACAAATTTCTCAGTTTTGCGGTTGGGTTGTAACTACTTAAGCCAGTAGTAGAATTACAGCTATATGCATCACTTTCAAAAATGGTATCTTATGGATAATTCATAATCTGATTTGAATGTGACATTGATAGTTTCTGAGGGAAATCCAAAACCCCATCCAAAGAGTTGAAGTGATAACACACTGTGAAGTTCCATACCCAGGACTGTGAGAAGCACAGGTAAAAACGGACTCCCAGAGTTTCACTGGGCTTCAGTGGACTCTGTGGGGGAGATTCACAGTTCCAACTGATGATTTATTTGGGAATTAAGACTGACAGAAGTTACTGACTTGTCATTTTCAGACATCCCACCATGCTATTAACATAATCTAAAAATTATTCTTTTAAGAGCCAGAGAATGAGGAGGAGTGCTTTGGAATATTATATCTGGACATGAAGTGACTCCCCATGGTGAACGTTGTTACCTGTAGAAGACCTGCATAATATAAAGTCCATCAGTGTCCTGTCATAAATGGGGGACAATGACAAAAATTAAAAAAAATACATCAAAATTTAAGAGGGACTAACTGGAAAAAAGAAGGGGTTCCATGGCTGAGGAAGGGTAAGAGAAGTTTGTGGGAGGGAATTATAATCAAAATACATTATATGGGATGCAGAGATTGCTTAGTAGTTAAGACACTTAACCACAAAGCCTAAGGAAGATGTTTGATTCCTAAGATCCCATGTAAGCAAGATGCACAAGGTGGTGCATGTGTCTGAAGGAAAGCCAAAACCCCATCCAAAGTGTTGAAGTGATAACACACAAGTGAACTTCCTTGACTGCAGTGGCTGGAGGCCCTGGTGTTCCCATTCTCACTCACTCTCTCTTGCTCTCTTCCTCTATCTGCCTCTTTCTCTCTCATTCTCCAATAAATAAGTAAATAAAATATTTTTTTAAAAATGCATTATGTACATGAATAAAAACTGTCAAGAAATAGTTTTTAAAAACTTATTCAGAGTTCAATAATAAGCAAGTTCTGAGACAGTAGTAATTGAGGAATCCATTCCTCAGATTTCTGCATCAGAGAATAAGCAAAGAAGAGGCAAAAGTCCTTTAAGAGTGAGCCAGGACTGCCATGTCCTTGACACACTTAAATATGAATTCTCACATGTGATTGCACTCGAGATATGAAAGGTATGGCTCAGTGGAGGCTTGAACAAACACTCCAGAAAGCAGAGAACTCCTGGAGCATTTTACAGCTAAACATCAGAGCAGTAAAAGAAGTATGTACTAGTAGGAAACTGGCATAAAATTATAAGAAAGCATAAACTTCATGGCCAGGAACTAATTATATTCACTTATTAAATAAAGACACATGAGGCAGTTTTGGAAAGTGCTAAATTCTGGGAATTAAAAAAATAATTATACATGGTAATTAACAAATTATTTTATCCATAGTGATCTCTTGCATCAGTGTAGGAATAAGTTATGTAAACAGATGATCACTTTAATATTGAGGGATGTACAGATACAATCAGTTCACAGCACAAAAAGAGGCCACAAGCACACATTAGGGAATTTCTAGAAGTTATACAGGTAATATGATCCTTGAGGAATATTATTCTCAATGCTAGTTATGCAATCCATTGGAATAGGCCAATATTGAAAGGAGGAAAGTCTCTAGAACACCAATGTACCAATCCATGTTCCAATGAAGTAAGGTCTGAAGAAATAATATTTGGTGCTAGAAACTTACTTTATGAATATGTAATGATCAATTTATTTCCACTTTTCTTAGTAACTTCATGCTGGGCTTCGTGGCTCACGCCTTTAATCCCAGCACTCGGGAGGCAGAGGTAGGAGGATGGCTGTGAGTTTGAGGCCACCCTAAGAATACAGAGTGAATTCCAGGTCAGCCTAGCCTAGAGTGAAACCCTACCTCGAAAAAAAAAAAAAAAAAAAAAAACTATAACAACAACAACAAAACAAAAACACCTAAAAAGGCAACCTGAGGAAGGAAGGATTGATTTTGGCTTATAGTTTGCAAATCTGGTCACCCCTCATGACGAAGGAAGACATGGCAGCAGAAGCCAAGTTGGCTGGTCACATTATTTATGCGGTCAGGGAGAAGACAGCTTAATGCTAGTGCTTGCCTTCCTTCCTCTTTTTTTTTTTAATTCAGCTAGGGGTTCCCAGATCATTGGATTGTGCTGCCTTCATTCAGGGTGGTTCTCCCATGCTCAGTTAATCCTTTCTGCAAACACCCTCAAAAACACACCTGGAGGCCTGTTTCCATGGTGACCTGAAATTTCATCAAGTTGACTATCAAGGTTAACCACCACACCCTCCATTGTTTGGAAAGTTTCCCTTCCTAATGCTTTGCAATATCACTACTGGCCTGGGCACCTAGAGATATGACTCTTTATTTATTTATTTATTTATTTATTTATTTATTTATTTATTTATTTATCTATCTATCTATTTATTGGAAAGAGAGCCAGATAGAGAGCATGGGCCTCCAGCAACTGCAAACAAACTCCAGACTTCTGTGCCACCTTGCACAACTGGCTTACATGAGTGCTGAAGAATTGAACCTGGATCCTTAAGCCTCGCAGGCAAGTGCCGTATCCACTAAGAAATCTCTCCAGCCCCATGACTCTTGTCCAGCCTTTCTAACATTATAATAACTGTCAACTTCATCAGACCATGTTCATATAACAGCAACCTATGTATTTATTCATCATTTACTGTGTTCCACAAACAGAATTAAGAACTACCAGAATGAACAAAAATGGACAGTGTAAGTGTGTTGTCCTGTAAATTGACCATTCCTGATACTGTAGACTCTCTTATACTCTGATATCACATGAGGCTGGTGAGTAAGGTGATGAGATAAAAAGAACCTTGTCAGGCAAGACAATGGGTCAAAAACCTGAGTGTGCATCAGTCACCTGGAAAGGTCATATTCTAATTCGGTAGGTCCAAACTGAACCTGAGAACTGTAATTTCAACACATCTCCAGGACATGTTAGTGTGACTGCTACATAGACCGACACTGAAAATATCTGAAGACACTGCTTCGCCATTTCTTCTCCCCAGTTATTCTAGTCCAATAATCTGTCCTTTCTTGTAAGCACTAGTAGCACCAAAGGTTGAAACCTGCTCTCAACTTCATGTGTTCACATTTCTCTCTAGCACTAAGGGAAACTCCATTAGGTCTCTGTGGATTTCTTTCTTGCTAAGGATTAGTTGTTCATTAAAATGATTAAGTTGTTGTACGAACTGTTACATAGACTCATAATAGAAGCAGCCTCTCAGATGAGAAGGAGTAAAGTTTATATTAATTAATTTCATAATATTGATTATGTACTAGATGATAGCTCTACATTATGACCTGGACATTCATAGCTTTGGATAGCAGACAGCTTTTTTTTCCCCAAGTGAAAAAATTGCTTGTTTGTTTGTTTTTCCCAAGTGCTTCACAAATGAAAAAGAAGCTAACATTGTGTAGAAACTGAAAAGTTCAATCATAGCAATGGAAACCATATTTATTATTGAGTAAATTGAAGTTTAATTCTTTAATTCACTTAGACATCTGAGAAAAAAGAAACATCTGTCTTCAACCTCAGCACAATCACTAATGAACTAAAAGAAGCTCAGTGTGCCCTAAATCTGGGTACTAGCTCACCAGGCAGTGTGGTCACCTTATTGAAGAGCTGTGCAGATTCGTTACATTAGTTTATGTGTATTTGCATATTAGGGTCAAAGTTCCATCTTGATAAGTGGAAAGAACAGCATAAATTAGCACAATTTTCTGCAGGATCATTTCACTTAAAAATAGCATTCTAGGTCATTTCAAATCTTTGTGGGTGCTTTCCCACAGCACACGTAAGGCTAGATGTAATCCACTTCCTGCTGCTCACATACAAGGAAAATCAGCCACTACTCCAACACAAACCAAGGAACTCTCCCATATGTGTGCTTATCAGGGCACTGCAAGAGCATACACCTTACACTGGTCAAGCTCTGAGAGAAAGAAGACAGAGGTAGAAGGATGCTTTGTGTCTGTGGGTTTACTCTAACAGAATGAGAACACACAGGTTCCCATCCAAATTATACATTTCTACCCCAATGTTTCAAGTGAAAAGTAGTCCATAAATACTTTTGAATACCGAATTCAGCATGAATATAGAGAGCCAAGATTTGATGGGTTTTACTCATGAAACTGTAATTCATTTTGACCTCAAAATATTCCTCAGTTAAAAAAAAAAAAAAACTATGGCCCTGGTCATCAAATATATATTCCTCTTAATGTGTCATGATAAGTCATCAGCAAGTGTAAACTTATAGCAAGGTGAATACGGTGCTATTGTGTAAAAGAAGTAACTTCAGTAGGAAGTCATTTTCCAAGAAGTTTAGTTACTAGAGACATCATCAGACCTAACTGTAAAGTCCTGGTTTTCCAGATGGTGAATGGATGTAGAAAGTTTTACAAGCACATCTTTTCTAAATTTTGAAGAATTTTAATTTTTTTCTTGTAAAATGTTGATGTTACAGCCATTGAAAATAGTGCAATATGAAAACTTGCTGATCTGCTTTTTGTCAGGAAAAAGAAAACAACTTGTCTGGCACAGACCTCTGATTTTTCCAGCAACATAAGCTAGAAAATGGCTGAATTATTAGAAAAGTGACAAATTCAATCCTACCTACTTGATGTTTCCAGAAATTTTTGCACACTCAGCTTCCAGAAATATTTGTAATTTTCACTTCTTAATGAATGGATGCAAAGATAAGATATTGACAGTTTCTATAGTTTATAAGATGAAGTTATAGAAACCAACTTCTAAGGAATCACAAAATATGTAATACATATTGAACAAAATCTATACAACAATAATGGACACAACATGCATATCCAAACACTTATCAAATATAATAAAAATGGTAATAATAAAATGATAAACTAAAAATATTGTTAAGCCAAGTATGGTGGTTCATCCCTGTAATTTCAGCACAAAGCCACCTTAGTTACATCATGAGTTCCAGGCCAGGCAGAGATATATAACAAAATCATGCCTCACCTCAAAAAACAAACAAAACAAAAGAATAAGGCTTTGCCTACTCAGAATTTGGAAGCTTTTCTGCTTTATTTTTCTAAAATAAATCTTTAATTTAAAACATTATTATTTTCTTCATTTCCTACATTCTATATTTTAATGGGAATTATGCAAAGTTCTTTCTTAGCTCATATTATTCTTAAATAACCCAACAATATGTTCTATAACCCTATTTCAGAGACAAAGAACATGAGACTTTTAAAGAATAAGCAAATCCCCAAATGAATAAAATAGACCTGGGGAAATAATGTCTACCTAACTATAATTAGTACCACAAACATTTGTTCAATTATAAATAGACTTTACAATTAAGTGTTATTATCTTCATGTTTAAAAATCATGATTTAGAGTTAAGTTATAAGGTATGAAGGAGAGAGAGAATATACACACATGTATATACACAAGTGCATGTGTACACTGATACCTTGTTTGTCAATTTCAATAAGAAACCATGTGCATTCCATGACTCTGGATGGATAATAGCTCTGTCTATTAATACATGAATCAATTTTATATCTCAAGTAAAAACATTCCATTTTAGGGCTGGAGAGATGGCTTAACAGTCAAGGTGCTTGGCTGCGAAGCCTAAGGACATGGGTTTTATTCCCCAATACCCACAGAAGACAGATGCACAAGGTGATGCATGCATCTGTATTTCATTTGCAGTGGCTTGAGGCCCTTGTGTGCCCATTCTGTCTGATTTTTTGTCTCTCTTTCTCTTAAATAAATAAAAATATTTTTAAAACATTCTATTTTAGTAAATTTTGGATGCAATATAACTTATGTTCTCAGTAATATGCTTCATGAAATACCTGAAATACAAATTGTCTCAAAAGCCTCACAAGTAAACTGTTGTCTTTTCTATATGCAAGAGTAGATACAGATCTTAATGATCTAATATAGTTTATCTTGTGGTAGAGACTATTTGCAAAGAAAGATTCATAATTTAAGATTCAAACTCATCTTGTAATGTCAACAAGATGGTGGGTTAGAAAGGTCCAGTTCATTAGAGGCACTAACTAGCGGGCACTGAAGTGGCTAAAACCTGTGAAGAGACTGGCAAGTTTGGATAACTAGAAATGACTTGCAAATGAGCACAATACAACATGTCCTGCCCCACCCCCCACTCCATACCTAAGAACCAAGAATGAGAACCTTAATTTTGGAAGTTAAGATGTTTAATACAATGATGGGTGCATAGTTTAGCAGGCTAAACCATGAATATATTTACCATATGTCTGATGTATATGGGAAACAAACAAAAATTAGATATTTTTTAAAAATGTAAGACAAATCCATGGCCACAAATATAAGTATGTGTAAAAAGATCTAAGAAGACATTAAGACTACCCATGACCCAGCTAGTCTCAAAGCTGGGTGGGCCTGGGACATGGTAATGATCTTGGTGCCAGTCTGCAAAGACTGGGAGAGGTGGATGTTTTTGCAAGTGCCTAGTTTTAAACAGTATATTGCAAGTCATACACAGAAATAGCAATATGGCTGACACAAAGAAATAAAATATATCTCTAGATATAGTCCCAGAAGTCATAATGGATTTAAACAGACACCTCTTCAAAGAAGATATATAAATGGTCAATATGCTCATCATTATTAATCACTAGGGTAATGCAAACCAAATCCATAATACAGACATAGGACACTAAAGGGTAGTAATAGGTATGTTAATTAATTTGACTATGATAATCATTTAACAATGAATATATACCATCCAAGCACATTGCACAACTTGACTCTAGATAATGTTGTCAATTATATATCAATAAAGATTTAAAAATCAAGATGCCACTTCACACAATTCACCATTAGGGAAGCAATTATAAAATAAAACAGAAAATAACAATTGTTGGCACCTAGGCAGTGAAAGTGGAACCCTTGTGTACTGATGCACAGGATTAAAAAATGGTATAGCTGCTATGGAAATAGTGCATGCTAATTCCTCAAGAAACTAAACATAAAATTGTTATGACACAGCAATTTCACTTCTGGCATATAACCAAAATAACTGAAAACAGAGACTCATATTTGTACAGCTGTGTCCATGGTGGCATTATTGACCATAGCCATAAATGGAAAGTAACACAGATGTCCATCAATAAAAGAATGGATGAACAAAAATGGTTTACACATACAGTGCAATATTATTCAGCTTCAAACAAAGGGAGTTTTGATACATGCTACAACATGTGTGAGTCCAGAAAATATGATGCCATAGTAAGTGAGGGAAACTGCATGATTGCACTTACATGAGGTTCTGTGAAGGTAGCTAAAGCCATTAAGACAGAAAATAAGGGCAGGGGCAAAGGAAGTGGGGAGCCCATGTTTAAAGTTACAGAGTTTCAGTTGGGAAGATGTTAACAGTCTGGAGATGAATGGTGTGGGTACCTTCAAAACAATGTGAATACCTTTAATGTTATTTAATGCTGGTTAAATAGTAAACCTTATGCATATTATATTACAACATGAATATCACAGTAATGAATATTTGCTGAGGATATGCAATTCTTACACATCCCTGGTTCTTGGGATGTTCATGACACTTTCCTCCCCCTAAACTCTTCTTAATAATTCAATAAAAATGAATGTTTATTGTATTAGTTACTTTTCTGTTTGACAACATCACTTTAAGGAAATGTGATCATTAATCTTTATTGTCAACTTGCTTGGACCAAGAATCAAGAGATGAGTCTCTGAACAGGTCTAAAAGGATTAACCAACCATGAAAGACCTTCACTTAGAGTGGTCACCCAGATATAAAGATATTTTAAAGTGCCTGCCCAGATATAAAGATATTTTAAAGTAAAGCAATGCTATTTTTCATGCCTGCCTGCCTTTGCTCCTTGCTGGTGAATGTATCTTCCCTGTTGCTGCCAGATAACCCAACTTACCATGCCTTTTAACACAGACTGAAGCCCAGCAGCTATCAGAGAATCTTTCAAATGTTCAGCACCACATTGGGACTGTTGAATCATCCAGTGTCATTGACTAAACAGCTACTGGGTTCTCAGCCTCTCCAGCCTGCAGCTAGCTTTATTAGACTACCCAACTAATGACATATAAGCCAATCTAACATATCCCTTTAGTAATATATATTCATCCTATTTGTCCTGTTTCTCTAGAGAATGCTAATTAACAAAGGAAGGAAGAGTCCATCGTGACAGGCGTGTCACTGCAGCAAGGAGATCAGGCATTTGGTCATATTGCACCTGTGAGCAAGAAGAAAATTAGTATGAATGGAGGTGCTCAGCTCTCTTTTTTTCATTCAGTCCAGGGTCCCGGGCCATGAAGTGATGCCACTCACAGTTAGAATGAGTTTTCCCAAAGCATTTAACATAATCTGTAAACTTCCTCACAGACATAGGTTTGTCTCCTGGGTTATTGTAGATATTGTTAAGTTGACAATCAGTATTAAGCACCACAAATCCAACCTTTGTCAACTTGGCACTCAAATATATCCTTTTTGTGATAAATCTTCCAACCCTTGTCCCCATAGGAATTATCACATAACAAAATGCATTCAGTCTAACTTCAAAATTCTTCACAATCTTTAACAGTGACAACACTGCTCACTATATATATATATATATATATATATATATATATATATATTTTACAGGATTTTTTTTTTTGGTCCTCAGCTTCCATTGATGAGGCTGTCAATTCCTCTTGTATTCTGATCATTTGAAGCCTTGGGATCATGACACTACTTGTGAGCCTAGGAGTGTTTGTGATCTTTTCTTGCCCATGCAAGGAAATTCTTAGGTGTTATGAAGTCTTATATTCTGAAATGGGACCAGCCTTTTGTGAGAACAGCATCAGAATTTGCCCCTCTTGCCACTATCAATGTTCATTTTATGTTATTTGAAATGAACAAGTTGGACACAATAGGATTATTCTTCCTTCTGTGATATTTTCACTCTGTGATAGGATAAAAAAGGTTCTTGTTTTGTCATGTTTTGGTGATGCTTCAAAGATCAGGGAATAAATTGCTTTCAGTGACCCACAAAGCAATAGGCTGAACTACTAATGGCACATAGAATGTATTTTCAGTGTCAGGCTATGAGCCATTCAGAAGGGTTATCTTACCCTGTAGTACTACCCTCAATCTTGCAGGAGTTTGATAGCCCAGCTCTATAGCCCCAGCAAAGCTGGAACAGAAATCTCCAGTTATATACATTTTTCTCTTTTTGTTAGTACATAATTATATAGTTTAATGAGTGTATTATGGCATTTTTATTCATATGTGAGTTCTTCTGCCCCGTTACCATCCCTCTCACTCTGATCTCCCTTTTATTTCCTAGTGCTCCTCCATCTCCTTTATTGTGTATTTGCTTGTTTGTTTTAGAATTGACATATGAAAAAAATGGTACTTGTCTAATTCTAGCTTATTTCACTTAACCTGATAATCTATTAGGAAATTTTCTATTAAAAAAACCTCTAAAAGAAGATCTATAATATTATTAGGCATATACCCAGAAAAATCAAAGTCAACATACTATAGAGATACCTTCAAATTCATGTTTATTACTGTATTAGCCACAATAGTCAATCTATAGGATTCTTCTAGGTGTCTTTCAATAGATAATTGGATTAAGAAATGTGAAATATATATATATATATATATATATATATATATATATATATATATATATCCACCCATGGAGAAGAATGAAATCATTTATAGGAAAGTGAATTAAGCTCCAGTTATAATTCTAATCCAAAAATATCCTTCAAGCCCACACAAGATTGTATTATTGCTTTGCATTTAGAATCATGCTCTAATCAGCCATCCTTTGTACATGGGGATTTAAGCTTGGAATCAAAAAGAAAAGAACATTTATTTGAAGGGTATATAATACCATTCACATCCCTTGTTACAGAGTAGATGGTTTGTTCCCCCAAATTCACATTTTGAAGCCCAAATCCCTAAAATAAAGTTACTTGAGATGGGGCTTTTAGAATATCAGTAATGGTTGATGTTGAAGAGGTCATGAGGGTGTGATCCTGTAGGTGAGACAAACTCAATGCCTCTTTCCCTCTCTTCCTTCTTCCCTCCTTCTCCATTCTTCTCTCCTTCCATTCCTTTCTCTCTCCCTTCCCATGAGGATGCAGTAAGAAGGTAGCTGTATATTAAAAAATGCAAGAAATAGGGTTGATTTCATTAGAACCCAATAATGTTGTAACTTTTATCATGGACTTCCAGCTTTCAGTAGTGAGAAAAATGAATTAATTTCATTTGTTTAAGCCACCCACTTTAAGCAATTTGGTTATGGCAGCTCTAGGGAACACTCAGATTCTCAAAGATCCATGGTGCTTATTTCATGTGCACAGTCACCAGACAGGAGAACACTTGGATGGCCACTCATCCATCTTGGTGTAGAGAATGAACGAAGTTGAATACAGTATGTCTTGATCCTGAGACAGCCTGAGGCAAGGCAGAGGAAGACAGCTCAAGTGAGGAATAGCTGTGTTCCCAGGCTGGAACAGATATTGCATAAGTGCCTCAGAAAAGACTATACTCAACACATTTGAACAATGTTGACAATGTTAAAGTCAATGGGGACTTTTGAAGTTGGATTGTGTGCCTTCTAAATATGGTCTGAAAACCAGTACCTATCCAAGAATCTTTCAGACCTTCATCACACATTGGGACTATGGAACCATCCAACTGCATGGACTAGGAAGTGTACAGTAAATTGCACGGATATGGAGATGTTTTGATATGCCTTGAGTTTAGTAACTTAGTAAATGATAGAAGAACTGTTAACAAAGTCATATCAATCACTGCTTCACTCTCTCTCCTCTCTCCTGTGTGTGTGTGTGTGTGTGTGTGTGTGTGTGTGTATGCATGTGCGTGTGTGTGTATATGCATGTGCGTGTGTGTGTGTCTGTGTGTGTCTGTGTGTGTGTCTGTGTGTGTCCCGTTCCTCCTTAGGAGACATCATTCCTTCTCTTTCCTCTCACCCTCCCTCTCTCTGTCTCTGTGTCAGCCAATCAGGGAAATGGATTCCTAATAACCAAGCGACCCTTGAAAGTCTCCTAAACATTAAGAATTAGTAGGATTTCCATTACACACAAAACATAGTTACATGGAAGACCTTCCAATAGAGTACTTGTTTTTCAATTTTTCTTTCTTTTTTTTTTTTTTTTTTTTTTGGTGTTTCGAGGTAGGGTCTCACTCTAGCCCATGCTGACCTGGAATTCACTATGGAGTCTCAGGGTGGCCTCAAACTCACGGCGATCCTCCTACCTCTGCCTCCCGAGTGCTGGGATTAAAGGCGTGCGCCACCACGCCCGGCTTCAATTTTTCTGTCTTTAATAACTGGGTCTTTCCACTCTTACTTATTGTATTATTTTAGGCTACTGGTACCCCATGAATTAACTTAAATGAATGTGAATCTGCTATACAAGTCTCTGCACATTTTTGCCCCTTGGTAACCAGTGACATTCCCATACCTGACACTGAAAACTGTATTGGCTGAGTGCAGTCAGATTGATCTCAATGCTGATCGCTTAATTCAATTTACATGAAGAAAATTTAAGGCATTTGTTCAAATTCTCTGGGCCTCTGCTAACTCAACATTGAATAGACATTTAAACTTTCTCTCACAGACATGGTGAAAATTGCCTACCAATATATGTTGTATTTTCTGATTAAGGCTAATTTCTCTGTCATAATGGTGAATGATATCTTATTTCTACATTTAAAATTGTCTAACTTTAGGTAGGAAATAATGCAGTTGTCCCTTAGGACTAAAGATGTATTTTTGAATGCTTAGGGAACCATTCTAAGAGAGATGAGAAATGTATTGGGAGCATTTTTCAATTTCCATTACCTAAATACCCTCATTCTCAACAACTTAAGTTTACCAATTATTTAATTCATAAAATTCTTGAAAATATAAGAAACAGATTTTGTGAGCCAGACAGAGCTGCATTAGCCACCGTCAATGGTAACAGTCAACATTGGCATACAGTTCTTTCTGGGATAACTTTTGTAACTTGAACTATACTGGATCCCACCTGCAGAGTCTCTGATGTATTGGTCTTGGGTATGACCTCAAATCAGATTTGTTAAAAGCTCACTCTGATTATTCTGATCTCAGGCAATGTTGGGCAGCCTTCTCTATATGTATCCAGTCTTTCACAGATGCTCAATAAGTGGTAGAGAATCTTCTGAATGATTCCTTCTCATCTTACTCTGACTTCAACACAAATGTTACATGTGAATGCAGACTACATTAAGATATGATTTTGAAAGGCTTCTTGATTTCCATTTTAAGTCTTTATTCATGGATTACTCTTTATTCAAACATTGATGTGGTCTTCTTTCAACCTATATGCTAGTCTCTATCCCAATTTTCACTAATCTTCCCTCTTTTTTCTTACTTCATAGTATAACCTATCCAGATTCTTTCCTTTTGGGTGTCTTTCACGGAATCTGTGGTATGAGAATAGAAAAGACAAAGCATGAAGTTCAGCCCAATGGATAGCAGGGAATTGACATCGACAAGAGCATTAGAATTTCAAACTGCAGCTCCCTGAGGATGAGAAGAAAGGAACAGTTAGATCACAAGTAGGAGATGGCAAACCACCCGTATAGACTGGTATTATCTATAAAGGACAGTGGCAACTTGAATTTGAGCAGGTAAGGGCTTTGGTATTTAAAGGGATTGAATCTAGTTTTGCAAGCATGTCCATAGAGCTTGTAAGCAGGTATCCTATTTACAGATAGCAAGGAGATGATGATGTTTTAAACTAACTAGTCCTTTGCAACTGGTAGAAGCAGTCACAAGTAATTCTAAAATAGATTTTATTTTCAAATACAAAGCTCCCTTACTTCATTTTAGAGATGTGCAATGTAATATGTTGAATTAGTCCCTGAAACATCTTTTCTTGAGCTTCATAAATGACTATTTTTGTCAATAAAAAGTTTATAAGTTGTTTTCTAGATATTTCCATAAAAGGCTAATTGTAGGAAGTACATAAAAGAAGCTGGATCCATTGAAGATGGGATGCATAAGCCGGGCGTGGTGGCGCACACCTTTAATCCCAGCACTCGGGAGGCAGAGGTAGGAGGATCGCCGTGAGTTCAAGGCCACCCTGAGACTCCATAGTGAATTCCAGGTCAGCCTGGGCTAGAGTGAGACCCTACCTCAAAAAACAAAACAAAACAAACAAACAAAAAAAGATGGGATGCCTAAAGTCAAGTCCAGTGTACCTCATTTCCAGTAGTAGGGGATCCAGCAGCATTAGCATCACCTGACACTAAGAAAGGGAAGCTCTGGGGCTACAATATGCACACTCTGAGTCACACTATTTGGGAAGAAGGCTAGAGAATCTGTATTTAACCTAAACCTTCAGGTGATTTTGGTTCATGCTAAAGTTAGAGAAGTACTGCTTCACACAGTCCCAGTGTATAAGGGGTCTGTTCCAACTATCTGTTTAATTGTGAACCACTAACTTATGCAAACACTCAACCCTCCCATGCTATTCCCATTCAAGATAAAGGTATTGGCACAGGTGCCATACTGGGATATTTCATCCTTTTAAAGAGAGGATTGTCTACGTCCTAATGGTAACCTCAGTCACATTTAGAGTCACATCTCCCTACATTTTGTTGTTGTTTTCGTTGGACTTTATTTTGTAATTTTGATGTTTTCTTTTGTTGTCCCTGTTTCAGTGCTGGGACTGCACCCAGAACCTTGTGCTGCTTGGCAAGCCCTCTTCCAGTGAACTAATTCCTAGATGCTTAGATTCATATTTCTTTATGAGATCTATGCCATATGAACCCAGATATTGTTAAACATTAATAAAAGTGTGGCTCTAAATTATTAACATCACTTTGCAAACAGTTGGAAATCCAAAAATATAAATTCTTGAGTATACTGGTGCCCAACTGATTGATGTGGGAGCCTGACTCTTACCAATTATTGTTATTACTAGAAAAGAACAATATAGGAAAACAGCATTAAGTATTTTTCAGAACATGGCATTTTAATTTACTAATTATATGAATTGCTTTTCCCTCAAAATCTCTGGAGTTGGTGTTAGTGCTCTCATTGCACAGATGAAGAAGTTGAGGTTACATATAGAACAATGACCGAGTCAAGATAGGGACCTAAGCTCTTCACTGTCAAGGAAATCTCACAGCTTGCTGCTGCTGCCACTATACTAACACACGCAGATTATGAGAATGAGATCATCCCAGCTATGGAAACATGACCTTCCAAGTATGAAAAGTCAGTGTAGCTGTGCTGAACTCTTAAGGGACAAAGACATTTCTCATATAATTTTTATTCTCAGGGAAGAAATTTGGGGTTAAAATGACTCAAAAAGAAAACATAAGATAATCAAAACAAGTTCTCAAATGTGAGGGCTTTAATGAAGGCTTTAAACATCTAGAAAAGAGAAAGAGGTCAGTGTGTCCTAAGGGCCGTTGGACAAAATGTACTGGAGAAAGTAGAAGTGAGACAGGTATTGGAGATCAGTGATATTTGGACAGCTGGAGGACAGCAAGCCACGAGAGCTGCCACTCAGCTAAGCAGCTTTGTAGCACAGCAGATCTTGTTCAAGCTGCCAATGATGAAATTAGGTTATTATTTCCTTCCTTCCAGGACAGATTTACCAAGAGATGATCTCCTGCAACTTCTCAGAAGGCAGGATGCTGTACATGTCCTGTTTAGACTATTGACAACTCGGAAACTAATACTCAAGCATAAGTAGCAGACTCTGAATATCTGGTGGCCACCCTCAAAATGAGTCTGAATTAAACTACTCTCAATTCACGTTTCTTTTTAGACAAATGTTCATTGAAAATGCAAACTTCCATTTATGACCTTGCAATAATGTTAGACATGAAAAAGTGTGTGTGTGTGTGTGTGTGTGTGTGTGTGTGTGTGTGTGTATACAATATATGATACATGTTCATGTGTGCATGGCGGCCACACATGCTACAGTAGCACAGATCCAAAGATAGTTTTCAAGTGTTGGTTTTCACCATCCACCTCATTTGAGTCAGGCTACTGTTTGCCAAGCTAGTTGGTCTATGAACTTCCAGGAAATCCATCCTGTCTCTGCTTCCAATCTTACCATGGGAGTGCTAGGATTACGGAAAACTGCCATGACTTCTGATTTTTACATGAGGTCTAGAGATCCAAATGCAAACAGACTGCATGCCAAGTGCTTTATCTAATGAGCCATCTCTGTAGCCCTAGATTGCACATCTGAGCTGAGTAAAAGGAAGGGAAGCCATGCTATAAGCTTCTAAGGGAATCCTGAACATATGAGATATTTTTATCCTCTTCCAAGTTGTAATTCACCAGTTGTTGCTTATATAACCTTTACATGCATGGGGCTACTGGGAAGGTGTGAATTTACTTCCAATGAATCTGCTTGTGGTCTCCTTAGAGGTGGTATAGACCATATTCATAGTCATTATTTTCTCTTGAATACCATTATAGTTTAGGGGATACAGTGGCATGGTGACATTGTATAAAAATGTGTGTGTTCACATAAAAGTTATGCCATAAATACCAAGATATTATGAAATAGAACAACATATATACATATATATATATATATATATATATATATATATATATGACATCAGTCTAGCTAACACATACTGTATAAGATATATTTCTTACAGCTGTATATATTTGTTTAATTTTGTCTACAAACCTATGCTACCTCTGGTGTAGCAATGAGCAAAGCTTTAAGGTCAGTAATAATAATGGTATATTAAAGCTCATAGTCTACAAGGTAATTGTGTTGAGTAGAAAGTGAGGGTCTCAATGATCAAGCCACTTGTCCAGCATCGGATGTGATACATTCAGGATTCAAATAGCTAGACTCTAAACCTGTTTCTCTTAACCATTATTCTGTCATCCTCAGCTTGAGCCTGGACATCAATAGTGGTTCACCTTGAGCTGGAGAGGTTGCCTAATGGTTAAGGTACTTGTTTGCAAAGCCAAAGGACCCAGGTTCAATTCCCCAGGACCCATGTAAGCCAGATGCACACATGTGTCTGGAGTTAGTTTGCAATAGCTGGATGCCCTAATGTGCCCATTCTCTTTTCTCTCTCTCTCTCTCTCTCTCTCTCTCTCTCTCTCTCTCCCCCCCCCCCTTTTTCTTTCTCAAATAAGTAAATAAATAAAATAAAATAGTGGTTCAGCTCAGATGACTAAATCATTTGAGCTTTGTAATTTTTCCTCTCCCTGCTAGAGACAATGAAACCTTCTCATAATGATTCTGAGAATAATATGAAAAAATTCAAAAGGCCTCCATTTCAGTTTCCTAACTATAAATATATGTTAATCTCACAGCTAATGCTTACTTCATCATCACCTTCTAAAGTGACCACACACTGCTGGTCCAGTGGATACTATCAAAACCTGAAATTTTCTTGTGCACTGAAATGGAGGGGTGTTCTGAGATGGTAGTGTTTTGATTTCATTTTACTTCAGGGAGAAAAAAATGACTATCACTTATAGTAACATCATGTATAGGGCTTGGCTTAAGTTTCCTAGGCACTTAAATATCTGCCACATCCCCATCCTTTAAGATTTCTACAATGGGAGCTAGGAAACTTCATCAAGGCTTCAGAACCTTCCATATAAAGGGACTCTGGGACTGGAGAGATGGTTTAGCGGTTAAGCGCTTGCCTGTGAAGCCTAAGGACCCTCGTTCAAGGCTTGATTCCCCAGGACCCACATTAACCAGATGCACAAGGGGGCGCACGTGTCTGGAGTTCGTTTGCAGTGGCTGGAGGCCCTGGTGTGCCCATTCTCTCTCTCTCTCTCTCTCTCTCTCTGCCTCTTTCTCTCTGTCTGTCACTTTCAAATAAATAAATAAAAATAAACAAACAAAAAAATAAAGGAACTCTAAAGAAAATTTGTTACCAAGAATTAAACATTTATTTTGAAGTTACATTACTAATTTGCTTACTACAGACATAGAAAAGAAAGTGCCCAGTTCTTTTTCTTTTTGGAACAGCTGGAACCTAAAGCACCAGCAGCTGCTCTACAAATTGCCCATCCATTATCTATCATTTTCTCACCACAGGAGCATCTGGAGAGGGAGCCTTTTCCCTCTCGGCATCACCCTCACTTCTTTCTGTCTGTCAGCCCTACTAGCCGGAAGTGACCAGGCCTGCAGAAGGAGAGCAGTGCTTCCTTTCTGATAACTGAAGATCGTGGTTCCACATTCTAACACTTGATTATTATTTTTTAATTCCTGAAAGGCGACACAGGAATTACTTGCAGCTGTGAGGTGCCAGATTTCTAAGTGACAGAAAATGTTGTATAGGATAGTCTCCTCATTTTTTAAAAATATTTTCTCTTGTTTTCATATTTTATTTATTTTGAGAGGAAAAGGCAGAGGAAGAAAGACAGAGATAGAGACAGAGACAGAGAGAGAGAATGGGCATGCTAGGGCCTCCAGCCATTGCAAACGAACTGCAGCTGCATGTGGTACCTTGTGCATCTGGCTTAGGGTATTGAACTGAGTTCCTTTGGCCTTGCAGACAAGCACCTTAACTGCTGAGTGATCTCTCCAATCCAGTCTCCTCATTTTTTTTTTTTTTTTTAGCATGGAACTTAATTCAAAGAAGTGGTGTGTTCAAGTCCTGCTCAATAAGCAGCATAGATGAGTCTTGGATTCAGATAGAGTGTTTTCTCCACTACTCCACGAACTGGCCTCATCTTCCTAATGGCCATCTGCTCTGTAATGTCCAAAAGAAGTAGGTATACACAGGTAAAATTGCAGTTCTTTTTTGTAGAAAGATAACATTAAAATTTTAGAAACTTGTACATACTGTTAAAATTTTACAGACATCAAAATGCTTTATAGCACCACAAACCACATACTCAAAAATGTATATTACTCCCATTAATATGCCCCATAATCTAGATAAGATAAATGGAATTTTATGTTTGGCACATAAAGAAAAAATCCTAAGAGGAGAATAAAGCTTCTAATCATTTTGTTTGGGCCATATTTTGAGATTATCCAATTTTAAGGTATCCCTCCATCTCTTTTGTCTATTTTTATTTTATTTTATTTTTTTACTTTCAAGCTTTCTAAATAGTGGTTTCTACTTTGGAGGTCCTTCACCTTGCTCAAATCTAGTGCTTATTAATAAGAGATCAGGCACAGGGGACTGTAGCATTTTAAATGTGTGGCCCTATAGACTCAGGCTTGAACCTGGAGTCTCAGTGGGAAGAGCCCTACTGAGGAAGAGATACGTCACTGGGACAAGATCTTGGGGTCAAGCTTAAGCTGTGTTTGGGGATGGATGTTATGTCCAGTCCTAAGGTGTATGGAGAAAAGTTTGGGCTCTGGCTGTTTATACTTTCTGTTGTTTGTGGTGCTGGATATTTACTGAAAATTCATAACAAAAACTAGCACAAATAAAAGAAATTAATTAGTGAAATATAAAATAGGAAAAATAAGAAATAAGGAAAAAAGTAAGGTTCTAAGAAACAATAAACAGCAATAGAAAAATGTAGAAATAGTAACAGAAACTTGGAAAAGGCATGATAGAATAAGAGTTAAGAAAGCTGAAAACCCTCTGATCAAAGAGGGTTTTGATCAGAGAGACCTACAAGGTTTCCTAAAAGGCAGACAGATTTCTGTCAGAGTACTTGATGACCCACCAAAAGCTAGTGGTAAGACCCTACTGCTGAAGACACCTTATGTGATTGACATGCAAATTAGAATGGCATGGCTGGAAGTTGGAAGAGAGTCAGTCCCCAGACAGTCAGCGCGTCTAGTGCCAGAAGGTGCTACATGGGCGACTGGGGGAAAATGACCAATGTCTGTCGAAGCAACGCATGGTCTAACCTACTTAGCAGCAAATAACTTGTTGTGATGCCCACACAAGTGCAGTGGTGGCACACAGCCATGGTGGGGAACCAGCTGCTCTCAATTCAGCTAACTGATCCCCCTCACTGGTATGGGACCCATAGCTGGAGCTGGGAAACAAGTCAGAACCATATCCAAACATAAGCCCACTCTCCAATATCAAGCTACCATCAATTGTGGGCTACAAGAGGGCCTACACCTATTAAATTCTCTATTAAAAAAAGGGGTTATTTCATTTGTCCTGATGCTAACTTACTCTCCATTGGAGAATCTGCTTCTCTTTTTCAGATAGATGTAGATCCTTAGGAGAGAGCCACCCCATCATACCTCAAAAAGGCCCCAGCTGAAACTAAGAAAAATTGGAGAAACAAGCAAGGGGGCTGTTTTCCTGATGAACCAGATACCAGCACAAGGGGGAAGGAGATCATCACAGAGAAAAATCAACTCCTACCAAATCAGAGAGCCAGAGACCCAAAGGCCCCCAACACCTCATTACTGAAGCAGACCAAAAATGAACCCAACATGGCTCAGGGAAATTTTGCGGAAAAGGGGGCAGAAAGAATGTCAGAGCCACATGTTGGGTCATGATATGCAGAGACATTTAGCTTACCCATAACTGCGGGCTAACTCCACAATGCATGACCTGTATACCTCAACAAGGAGGGGCCAAGGGGAGGGGGTAGGTCATGGATGAGCCTAATAATGGTACCAAACTGACTGTATTTGCTGAATACAAAACTAACTAATAAAGAAAAAAAATCTTACTTAGAAAAAAAAAAAAAAAAGAAAGCTAAAAACCAGGACTGAGGATGTAGTTCAGCTGAAAGAGTACCTACCCAGTATGCATGGATCCCCATCACCATGTAACGCTGCGTATCATGGTGCACCTTTGTAAGCCTAGCACTCAGGAGGATCAGGCCATCCTCAACTAAACAGGCCACATGAAACTCTGTCTCAATAAGAAAATACACTAAGGAATAAGTAAGACTATTATCAAATGTTTATTTTAGCACTTTTTCCATGTCTGTATGTGCCATTTGATTTAGCTCCAGGTCCTGTTAAGCACTGCAATCTATAATAACCCTATACATTGACCAGGCAGATACTGTTCTGATTTTTACATAGAAC
This sequence comes from Dipus sagitta, assembly GCA_036346955.1. Taxonomy (NCBI): domain Eukaryota; kingdom Metazoa; phylum Chordata; class Mammalia; order Rodentia; family Dipodidae; genus Dipus; species Dipus sagitta. The sequence continues at coordinate 126,469,872 of CM070772.1, read as the reverse complement.
TAAGTAAATGAGACTCCACTGGGCTTCATACCCACAGTCTATATCTGTGATGATACAGAAGTTTATCAATACCAGTGTCATCTGCTACTTAGATCCGCCTAAACTCTCTCCTGAGACCCATCCCAGTACCCACAGTCTGCAGCTGTGATGATATGAAAGTTCCTAAGCACTGTCCTGGCTTTTCTTTCTAGGCCTGCTCTAAGTCACCCTATCACCCATGACTCAATCTTTGCCTTCCCATGAACCAATAACTCATGGGCCAGCTCCTGATACAGTAGTTACTTCTGGAGTATGTTCCCAGGTAAAACGGAACAGCCCTCACCCCTTTAAGATATTTTGGATATAATTCATAATGAGAAGTTATGTACTTTTTTGGCTACCAAGAAGTGAAGGAGGATTTGAATGAAAGCAGACATATTATAGTGAAGTCTCTATATCTGTGGGCTTCTTCTCCATGGGGACCACATCTATGGACTCAACCAAGTGGAAATATAAAGTGAGTTCTCAAAATGTTCTACAGTGAACATAGACTGACCTTTGTCTTGCTACTATTCCCTAAATATTAGTATAAGATGTGGCATTTATATTGCATTGCATACTACATACCATCTAAAGATGATATACATCAAGTGGGAAGATGTGCATAGGTTTCATGCAATAATATATCATTTTACAGGCATTCCCTAAACACTTATAAATTGTGGTAGCTATGTGGTATACTGGATCTAATTCCTTGCAGAATTGAGGGAGAACTTACTGGCAAAAAAAATCAAGGCCAAAGGGGATAGGTTGTACAAAATTCTAGAAGTAGTAAGCCAATAATTTTAAATTTTAAAATGATCATTTGATGAATTGTTTAAAATTAAAGAGTTGGGATGAAGAATTGTTTGCCTGCAAAGCCTCAGGACTAGAATTCAATTCCTCAGTACCTACATAAAGCCAGATGTACAAAATGGCACATACATCTGGAGTTTTTTGCAGTGGCTGGAGGACCTGGTGTGTACATTCTTTCTCTCTCTCTCTCTCTCTCCCTATCTATCTATCTATCTATCTATCTATCTATCTATCTATATTTCACTCTCTTTCAAATAAATAAATAAAGATATGTTTAATTTTTTTAATTAAAAAGTAAAAGAAGGCCAAGCAGAAACTGGAAATTATCATGACCACACTCCCTCCATGGCCAATGAGAAAAACCACAATTTGAATGGTCTTGCCAGCTGCACCTGGCTGGCAAAGGCCCAGCTTCATATCTCTCCAGCCCAGGGATTCTGAAATGATTTTCCTTACAGAATTGATAGCCCATGGCAGTACCATGATAGAGACATATTAACAAAAGTGAAAGAGCAAATGAAACATGCAAATGCCCAGAAGATGTGCTTAAACTAAGAAATGAGCAATAAAGATTCAAGAGTAAAAATATGAGGCCCGAGTTAGAGCACCAAACAATTTGCATATTTTCTACTAACCTTCTGATCTGGGTCTTTAAATGTAAGAAATGCATTATTCAGACCTGATAATGAAAATCTATAGCCCATAATTTGCAACCTGCTGGCTATGTTATGCCACGTGCATGTTAAACATGGCATTCTTCACCCTAATTGCATGCCATTTCTCCCAGTTCTAATTGTGTTATGAAAATACCTCTTTCTATCTTTCTCACGCACATGCAGATTACTTTGCTTTTTCCCCTAAAACACATCAGTAAGACAAAACAAAACAGATGACTTGTGCTTTTTCTATACCCCCAGGAATTTTGAATGGAAGTATCATGGGTCTTCGTGAGCATTTATATTCTGTGCAATTCCAGGTCAGATGTTGGTATTTCTTACTTGTTTCCAAGGTTCAGGTTGCCTATAATAGCAACTCGCAACACAGAGATAAATATTTAAGACAGTTTTTTTAAATTAAAGGTAAATTTGCTTGTCATCTTTCACTCCAAATGAAATTTAGCAATGACTGATGACATTTGAATTGTCCAGGAATCCAAAAATACTGATATTATATGATGTTCAACACAGGTATAACACAAAAGAAAAGGTGTCAGTCTAAGTGTTAGTATCACCAAGGTTGAAAGACTCTGGTCTAGGGTAATATTCACAGACAATTGTGTAAATTTTTCAGCAAAACAAATTTACTGTATATTTGTTTGTGAAAAATTAGTTCTATTCAAAAAGACAACTGGCTTCTGTGAAGTCAGCTCATACCATGACCTCTTATTGATGTGAGTCACCTCCAATGTCCACAAATGCCCTTGCATGGTCATCTCACTTGAAAGGATGTCAATGAGCATGGAGGCTATGCCAAGACAAGAGTAGCCTTCCAAAGCCTACCAACAACAGCAGAGAGTCACAGAAGGAGTGGGAGCTTAGGATGCAGGATGATGGGTCATGATGTCAAAAGCCAAAGAGTGGGAAAGAGAAGATGAGTGGCAGAGCCAAAGGTCCTGAGTGTGATTGAACCACAGTGGAATGTGAACAATCTGCAGCAGCAGGAGTGTTTGAGCTGTCAGGATAGATCATTCATGTGTGTACCAAATAATAATTGCATATGTGATTAATAATAATACAATTTATAATTATATAATAATAAGAGATATAATTAATAATACATATTAGTCACTGATGGGCAGCAAATATAGCAGGGTACTTATATTATCTTTTACTTCAAATTGCATATAAATATGAAAGTTTGAAGTAAGGATCTACATCTGAGAGAGACTCATGCAGGATTTGTCTTTCTGAGCTTGGGCTCATTTGCCTGCAAATTTCACATTGTTCTTTACAACTGAATCATACTTCATTGTGTACATGTACCCCATCCTCATTATCTGTTCATCAGTTGCTGGGCATCTGGGTTGATTCCATTTCCTAACTATTGTGAACAGAGCAGCAATAAACATGGATGAGCAACACACTATAGTAAAGTATAGATACTGGAGAGATTCAAAACTCACCAAAGAGTTGAGAATAAGTGGTTGTTCAGTGCTCAGTGATAAGTAAGACATCTCAAACATACCCTCCAAGGCTCAGGGAACATTATGGAAGAGAGAAGGAGTGAATTTAAGAGTCAGAGGGTAGAAAATTACTTTGGGACACTATCCTTCAGGAATGAAGCAACCATCGCATTCATGACCCTATAGAGGCTATTGGTTATAATTACCTCCACAAGACCTACATAATGTTGAGCCCATCAACATTTCAATGTGGATAAGGGACTAGGCAGCAAAAAAGACATCAAAACAGAAGGACTGTTTATAAAGAGGAATGAGTTCAGTGGAAAGAGGGAGAAGGAGGCCACAAAAGAAAATTCTGGAAGGGGACTAAGATCCAATGGCTTACTCTTCTATATACAGAATCACTGCAGAGACACGTGAGCAAAAGCATGCAAACAAGCATTTTAAAGCTCCACTTAACTTAAACTGGAGTTCCACTGACAGTGTTTCGCCCTCTTCCCTCTTTATGCAGTGTGCTTGACAGACCTCAAGTAGACACAGTCCACAATTACACAGCATGCCCTCCATAGACAAGCCTCCATGACCCTAACTTCTGTGATGTTTACTTTACAGGTTGTAAGATTTATGTGGTGCTGAAAATGAGGAATTCCTGGATTACTGCATAGTTCTTAGCTTTTTTTTTTTAACTGCTCAGGGTAAGTAGGTTTCATAAGCTTGAAATCCTCTTGAACAATGAGTCTCTGGAAGAGAATCTTATTACAAAAGACAGTTTGTTTAATGTCAGGGGGTAGATCACACACAGCTGGATGTTTGAGACCAAAGAAATATGTTTGAGCATCTGAGGTTTCAATACTCCTGCACTGACACACACCCAAAACAGGAAAGCATAATAAACCTGAGGTAGCCTCAATGGCCATGGAATGAATATGTCATTGTAAATGCCAAACTTCGGAGTCACCAGGGGATCCTTTCTTTAGAAGGTTTGATAAATATTTAAGGAACAGAATTAGCATTTTAGCAAAAAATGTTGATGCCTCTTTGGTTATTCTTCTTTTGCTCTTCTAAGTTTGAGTCACATATACATCAGAGTTATTGGATTGAAAAATAGCCATGAAGACTCAGGTTCTCAGGAACAACAAGAAGCATAGTAGAGATATAGAGAGAGACGCCAGGAAAAAAGAAGACAACAATGGGAAGAGTAGATGCTTTTCACAAAGGCCTGATTGATGGGGAGGATTAATATTCCAGCCCTGAGGTAAAGGGATTTGTATCCTACCCATTCCTTCCCACTTGGCCACAGCAGTCCAGCCAAGCTAGTATGTGTGTGCTATAGGGGCTTGCTAGCATTCAGCCAGCAAAATTCTGCATCTGAAATTAATTGGAATTGTCAAATCCCTCACCTCTCATCTCCATACCAAACACACATTTTAATTAGCAAGAAAGCGTAAAGTTGAGTCCCTGCTACCTTCAGACAAGTTTGTCAATTTATTCAAACCATCCCCCCCAACACACACAAAGATGTTATTACAAAAAGAGTAGAACTGTGTTGTTTTTAGAAATCAAATTGTAAAAAATAAAAAATCCATAATCTTGGAACTCAAATTGCTGCCATTTGTAATAAAAGGAAAGGAATAATTTATAAGATTCCAAAACTCAAGAGCAATCTCTATTTCAAGATTCTAATGTTTACTTAAATTAAAACCATTGTATGTACATATGTGTCTCTCAATATCCTCAGCTGTTTTTAGACATTTTCTTGTTTCTAAATTCCTTCTTACATAAGGTCTGGAATCAACTGTACAAAATATTCTATGATAGGAATTATAAATCTAGCTTAAAAGTAGAAGAAAACAATAAATCTCACACATGCACATGCTTCACAATTATCAGCATTGCTCCAATCTTGTTTTATCTGCCCTGTTGACATTGTTTTAATGTTCAAACATATTTTTTTGAGACAAGGTCTCCTGCAGCCCAAGCCGCCTTGATCTTACTAGTTGGAGATGGCCTTGACCTCCAAGTCCTCCCAGTGCTGGGAAGACAGACATCATGCCTCACATGGAACATTTCTATGAATGCCAGAAATATTACTTCACTTGACCATAATTCAATAGGTCAACAATAACATTTAAAAAGGTATTATTCTGTGTCACAAACACACCTACAAAATAATTTCAGAATGTCTAACTCACAATCCATATTCAAATTATTTTAAGTATCTACAGAGATTACTGTTTATAATTGGCTTACCCAGATAAGAATTTTAAAAAGGTGTAACAAGTGCCTTTGACTACCATGACTGTCATGCAGTGGATCTAAAACTCATTGATAGAATTAAACAATTCATAGAACCAAATGAAAATAAAAACACAACTTACCATTAACTTTGGTATGCAACTATGATAATTCTAAGAGGGAAAGTCATACACATGAGGGCTTATAACAAAAACTGAGAAAGATAGCAAAATATGCCACCTAATGATACCTCTGAACTTATCAGAAACTCAGGATGCTATTCAAATCGATAGACTGGAAGAAATGATAAAGATCCAGGAAGAAATTAATGAAATAGTGGCTAAAAGAATAATGTGTGACACACGCTTTTAACCCCAGGACTCAGGAGGCAGAGGTAGGAGAATCATCATGAGTTGGAGGCCACCATAGTGAGTTCCTGGTTAGTCTGGGCTAGAGTGAGACCCTACTACAAAAAAATTAATAATAATAGTAATAATGAGTTGCTGGCATTTCTGACAGGCAACTTGAGCCCAGACACTAGGGATGGAAGGGTTTTGGGGGAGGGGAAGCTGTGGTTGGGAAGAAAGAAGAGCCTAAAACATTTGGCTCTGGCCTGTAAACACTGGCCTGTAAAGTGCCAAAAATCAGGTACAACCCCTACTGAACTGTTGATTGGGGATACCTACAAGGTCCCAAAAATAAGACAGGCTTTTGTCAAAGAACTTGATTACCTACCTGAGGTAAAAGTTAAGATCCTGTTGCTAACGATACCATATGCTGCCAGCACAGAGAGACCTGGTAGGAATCCAGAAGAGAACCAGTCTCAAACAGTTAACCCATCTTGTGCTAGAAAGTGATACTTGAGCTGCTGAGGGTAAATGGCTAACAACATTGTAAGCAAGCAGTGGACACTGCAATATGAAAGCAAGCAACCTGGCAAGATTTACACACCCGTGCAATAGTGGCATCCAGCCTAGGTGGGTAACCAAAGGTTCTCTGAATGGCTAAGAGATCTGCTCAGTGGAAAATAACCCATAGCTGGAACTGGGAACCAGGTCAGAATCCTATGGAGACAAAGTTATAGTCTCCAATAATAAGCTTCCACTAGTCTTTGGTCAAAGGAGGGGCTACATCCATCAAACTCTCCCTTAATTAGCAATGCTTATTCCATTTAACCTATGCTAATTTCATTCTCCATTGAAGAATCTGTTTTGATTTTTCAGAAGGTACTGAGACCAGAGGAGATAAACTATCCTTGCACTTCAGCCAAGGCCCATGTTAAACCACATAGGAATTAGGGAGATGAGCAACAGTGCTACTTCTTGGTGAGCCTGTCAGTCAGTGCCATGGTTAAGGAGACAGACACTGAGTATACTCAACAAATACCAAAGGAGAAATCCAGAGGCTTCTGAAAGCTTATCACTGAAGTAGACCTAAAAACACCCTCCCAAGGCTCAGGGAATTTTGTGGAAGAAGGGGCAGAATGATTGTAAGAACCACAGGTTGGGAGGACATACCCAGATGCATTGCCCCCACCCGCCATGACTGACTGCTGCTCTCACAACTCATAACCCACAACCCCATAGGGAGTACCAGCTTCACTGAGGAGGGTCTTCAGTAGAATGCAGGTAGGGAGGAGGGAAATGACAGTTAAAACACATGATGTGTTCCTAATAAAAAGTATATTCTTAATTTTAAAAAGAATAATAATGATACACTGTAACAAAGAGCAGCTTCATTGAAAACATAAATATGATTGAAAAGCTCTTAGCTAACCTAATCAAAACAAAAAGTGAATACAAAAAAATGAACATAAATTTAGAAATGAAAAGGGGACATTAAAACTTACCTTAATGGGCTGGGGAGATGGTTCAGCTATCTTTAAGAAAAAATAACAAATAACTTATGGAAATGTAAACTAAGCAACCCTATGGAAATCAGGATAGAAACTCCTCCAAAACTTAAAATAGAACTACCATATAATCCAACTATGCCACTCCTATGTCTGTAATCAAAGAAATCTATAGTAGCATACTACAGAAATGCCTATTAATCCATGTTTATTACAACACTGTTAACTATAGCCATGTTATGAAGTCAGACATAGAGTATAATGAAATAATGTCATTTTCAGGAAAATGGATAGCACTGGAGGTTATCATTACTAACCAAAATGAGTCAACTCCAAAAGGCAGACATGGCATATCTCACATGCAATACACATAGACATTCACATAATCACACTTCATGAGAACAGATGGGAGACTACTTGGAAAGAAAAGGAAGATTAGTAAGAAGGGAGAACTGAAAGGTGAGAATAATATGTGAGTATGGTAACAGACATGATATTCTTGAACAAAAGTTTCATGAATCCCATCACTTTATACAACTAGTATATACTAATATATTTTAAAAGACAACTAAACCAAATCATCTAATGATCCAGTTCTTTACTCCTCCATATCTGTCCTTGAAAATCTTGGTCAACATATCACAGAGACTCTTTTTTATTTTTATGAGTTATGGACATACTCACTGTGTAAACAACACATGTTGTTACCATCCTTACCCTCATCCCTGTCCTCCCCTCTGAAGGGACCCTCCTCATTGGGAATGCCAGTTATCCCCATGGGGATTGTGGTTCTTGCATTGTGGGGATAGCTGTCAGTTATGGGGAAGAGGCAAGGTCTCTGTGCATAATGTCCCAACTTGTGGCTCTAACAGGCTTTCAGCCCCCTCTTGTGTGAATTTCCCTGAGCCATGTTGGGTTCATTTTAGGTCTACTTCAGTGATGGGCTCATGGGAGTCTCTGTATCTCTGACTTGGTAGGAGTTGAGTGTCTTCTGTGTCTATCTGCTTCACTTGTGCTGATATCAGGTTCACCAAGAAAGCAACACTCTTGCTCATTTCACCAATTCTCTATGGTCTCAGCTGGGGCCCTGGTGAAGTGCAATGGGCTTATTCTCTCAGGTTCTGCATCCATATGAAAAAAAAGAAGCAGATTCTCCAACAGAGACTGAAGTCAGCACCAGTTAATTTGTGTAACTATTGCCAGTTTAGAGAGAATTTAATAGGTATAGATCCTCTTGTAGCTCAATATTGGTAGGAGCTTGATATTGGAGAGCAAACTCATTATTTGGCATGATTCTGACTTGTTTCCCAGTTCCAGCTATGGATTCCTTTCAACTGAGTGGATCTGTCAGCCAATCCAAGAGCAGTTGGTTACCCACCATGGCTGTGTGCCACTATTGCACTAGGGTAAGCAACACGTCAGTTTGTTTGCTGCTGAGTAGCTTAGACCTCAAGTTGATCATACAGATGTTGGCCATTTTCCCCCAGTAGCTCATGTAGCACCTTCTGGCACTAGATGAGCTAACTTTCTGGAGACTTACTCTCTTCCAGATTCCAACCAGGTCTCTCCATGTTCTATAATGACAGCCTATGGTGTCTTCAGCAGTAGGGTATTACCATTAACCTCTGGTGGGTAATCTAGTGCTCTGACATAAGTCTCTCTTCTTTTTGGAAACCTTGTAGGTTTTTCTGATCAACAGCTCATTGTAGATGCTAATTTCATTCTGGTACTGGGAGTTACAGGCCAGCACCAAGGTAAAATAAGGAAGAAAAAGATGGGTAATATAAAAGAGAAAGAAGAGAGAGAGACAGGAAAAAATTAAGGTTAGCCTTCATCTTACCCTATCCAGGGCCCTTTGATTCATGTGTCCCCTCTAAGGTCCTGATGAGAGTTCAACCTTTTAATCTGTCTTCCAGGATATAGGATTTTATAGTACCATTTCCATTTGGTGCAGTTTTGTGCTCCTCCCCACACACACATCCTTACCCTCCCCTCCAGCCCCACCACCCTCCCTATTATCTGTTCCTCAAGATGCCTATTAGGTTTGTAAGCATCTTGGGCTGATCCAAGTTAGGGGCCATGTGAAGATTGTCTTTCTGTGATTGGGTGAGTTTGCTGAGATTGACCTGTTCCAAGTTCGATCATTTTTCTACAACTTTTATTGTGTCATTTTTTCTAACTGCTGAGTAGAATTCCATCATGTATATATACCACATCTTGGTAATCTATTCATCCAAAGATGGATATTTGGGTTGATTCCAGTTCTTAGCTATTATGAATTGAGCAGCTATAAATATGGTTAAGCAAATATCTCTGAGCTGAGGCTTGGAGCTTTTAGGATAAATGCCCAGTAAGGGAATAACTGGTCTGTTGGTAACTCTATAGTCAACCTTTGTAGGAGTCTCCATATTGCTTTCCATAGTGGTTATATCATCTTACATTCCCACCAAATAGGTCTATAGTTTTCTTTTCTTGTATCTCTGTCTGGTTTTGGTATTAAGGTGATAATAGCTTCATAAAAGGAGTTGGGGAGCTTTCCTTGTTCTCTGATTATGTGGCATACTTTGAGAAAAATTGGTTTCAGTTTTGCCATAAAGGTTTGATAGAATTCAGCTGAGAAGCCATCTGGTCTTAGAGTCTTCTTTCAGGGGAGAATTTAGACTACCTTTTTAGCATCAATGGCTGTGAAGGGTTTGTTTAGGAGGTTAATCTGCTCTGAGTTTATCTTCAGTCAGAGGTATATGTCCAGGAATTCATCCATTTCCTCCAGATTTATCCAATTTGTGGTATAGAGGTTTTGGAAGTAAGTCCTGATGATTCTTCTGATTCCACTATGTCTGTTGTAATCTCTCCTTTTTTATTTCTAATTTTGTTAATTTGAAGAATCTTTTCTTTTTCACTTGATCAAATTAGCCAGGGGTTTATCAAGCTTGTTTAACTTTTCAAAGAACCAGCTCCTTATTTCATCGATTTGCTTAGTTTTCTTAGTTTCCAGTTCATTAATTTCTGCTCTGATCTTGACTATTTCTTTACATCTGGAGCTTTTGAGGTTGTATGCTTCTTGTTTTTCTAATACTCTTAGGTGGTTATTGATTTGGGATCTCACTGTCTTTGTTATAGAGGCATTTATGACTATGAATTTTTCCCCAGGGACTGCCTTCATTGTGTCCCATAAGTTTTGGTATGATGTATTCTAATTGTCATTAAATTCTAGAAATTTTGCAATTTCATTTTTATTTCATTCACTACACATTTATTGTTTAAAAGTGTGTTGTTCAGTCTCTAAGGGCTGATGGAGTTCCTGGTGCATCTCTTCCTGTTAGTTTCTCGCATTACAGCATTGTGATCTGATATCATGCAGTAAATTATTTTAATTTTCCTAAATATATGGAAGCAGGATTTATGGCCCAGTATATGATCTATTTTAAAGAAGGTTCAATGGGCTGCTGACAAGAATACCACAGAGATTCTTGCATATCCATGTATATTGCTGCAATATTCACAAGAGCTAATATATGGTATTAGCCTAGGTGGTCATCAAGAGAGAACACATAGAAGTGTGGTGTATATGCACAATGAAGTCTTATTCAGCCATTAAGAAAGACATTATACAATTTTCCAGAAAATGGATGGAACTAGAGATCTCCACATTAAGAAAAATAAGCTAGGCCCAGCTATAGCACTCCTGGGTGTATCACCAGAAGACACTATATCCATCTTTGGGTGGTGATTTGTCCATGAGTGCTTCACCCTGAAGGAAGGATAGCCTTCATGCTTGTTCTGTGCTTCTGTTAATAACACTAGATGACAACATAGTACCAAGGCACCATCCATAGTAGAGTGAGCCTTTGCCACAGATATCAACTCTGCTGGCATCTGATTCTTACACTCCCATCTTCTACATCTGTGAGAAATTAGTTTCTATTGTTAATAAGTGACCCAGTCTAAAGTATTATGCTATTGCTGCAAGCAGGCTCTGAAGTACTCCAACTCCACTTACCTCAGGAAGCAGATTCTGGTCTCTTGATATGAGTTCATACAATAAGGAGTTCTTTACCTAGGGTTCATTTCCATAGGCTCTTTCCCTAAGTCTTGAACCTAAAGCTGTCTGCTACAGAACTTGGTACCAAGGAGTGAGGTAAGATGAACCTGACCATGTGGATGTTGATCTTTTGGAACCTTTGTTTTGGAGAAATGGAAATGGACATGGTGCTTGCAACTGAAGATGCCTTCTGGAGTGGTAAGCCAACTTTTATGGAGTATTCTGATGAGAGTTTGAGGGTGCTAAGTACAGACAATATTGAACTTTGAGTCTTGGCTTATGAGCTCTCTAAGGGGAAGGCAAGACTGCAGAGGACTTTGTTGGAATTGGGCTACTGGCATAAGAGCTGGCTGCATCCTGCTGCCCAGGCCCAGAGAGTTTGACCAAGGTTAAATTTGTTATGGAGTAATGTGCTTGGCTAAAGATATTGTACTGAGAGATTGAAGATTTTTAAGTTGGAAAACCTCAAGCAAGTTAAAATTACAGGCACTGAGACTGGTATTAGGTTACTAAACCTGCTATTGTCAAACACATTACCAATCTTAAGGAAGATGGTCCAGTTGCTTTACCATGGGAAGGATGCCTGAAGAAAGACTATCATAGAAATGCAAACACTTTTGGAAAGGGTTGACTGGAGAAGGAACCTGCTTTTCAAGGCTATGATTCGTTTCATTCCTGAATTAAGAATATGGCTGTGTTCTGCACACCTGGTATTGGTTTCAGAAGCATGAAAAATGCGTGGAGTGGTCATGAATTGCACACAGTTCCAGGAGCTGCTGCTGAGATGCAGCATGAGGCAGGGCCTGATAGGCTGAAAGAGCCTTTGGAAGATGGACTGCGGTTTGCATAAGGACCCGAAGATGTTTTAGATATACCAGGACTGTGCAAAGGCTACCATAGAATGCACTGTTGGCATAAGATGGAAGTGTTCCCTGGCTACTCTGCCCAGATGGAGGGGCAGAATTGGAAAATCTGGAGACTGTCAGTCTCTGGTTGTATTGAACTTGAACTGAAGAAGTTTGATGTTTGTTTGATGGTGGTTAAGTTTGCATTGTTTTAGTCTCTCTTTGCTATGCATTATACCACTTGAAAATGTTTACTCTGTGCCTTTATATGTTAGAAGTGTTTAACTTGTTTGATTTTACAGGTCTTAATATCTTAAATTGGTCAAGACTGTGGTGACTTCTGAAGTTGAGCTGAGTACAATTTACAACATGTGATGGTTATAAATCTATTGGGAGCCAGGGGCGGAATGTAGAGGTTTGAATAGATGGACCCCAATATATTCAATTCTTTATTTGTTTGTAGTTTGCATCTGCAGGCACCTGGCTGGAGGCAGTGTCACTGGGTGGATCTTAAGGTGTGGTGGTGGGTTTCAGATTTCAGTCTAAAGATATGCAAAGTGTGCCTAGCTGGAGCTCCTGCAGTGTGCTCTGTGGCTTTTGGCTTTTGGCTTGTTCTTCCCTCTCTCTGCTTGGTCCTGTGAATGCAGGCCAGCTTCTTCTGCCATTATGGAACTTCCCCTAGATCTGTAAGCTTCAATAAATCCTTTCCTCCATAACTGAGCTTGGTCTGGAAGTTCATCTCAGTGAACCTGAAGCTGTCTGCTACCGTACTCAAATGCCTGTATTCCACCACTATTTCTGTTTTTATAAAGTGGTTTCTGTCTCTGATCACTTGCAGTACTCTCATGTTATTAGCTTTCTGGTACAGCACATCATGTAACTGGGTATCCTAAGAATTGTAGTTTCTCTTTCAATAGCCATGAAGTAAGGAACCACTCCTCCTCCTCCTCCTCCTCCTCCTCCTCCTCCTCCTCCTTCTTCTTCTTCTTCTTCTTCTTCTTTTCTGGGCACTATGAGTGGATTTGTGCTGTATTTTAAAGACCTTTTTAAGCACTAATTTTTAGAACTCTGTGGAGTAAACTTTAGTGATTTATTTTCTCTTTAGCCTCCTATTACCTCCTCATTTATGAACTTTGTTGAAATTATAAAGTTGCATCCTCTATTCATGGTAATAGAGAAGGGCTATGGGTACTGAATCATACAGGAATACAACAGACAGAACTGGCATTTACTGAGGGTGTGCTAGCTTATAGAGATTGTGGGTACTTTGCATCATTTTGTTTAACCTTCACACCAATTTTATGATAAGAATGAAGGCCACCATTTTAGAGATAAGGAATAAAAGGCCAGAAAGGACTAATAAATATGATCACATCTACTGGCAATGTGAAACCAAATCAAGGACAACCTGATTTGGTAAAAATCAGTTTATCCCTGCTCAGATCCAGCTGGTGATGAAAGTATATGACACCCGAGTGACATGAGGCAGGAAATCAGGTGATAACAGCTAACACTTTGGCAGTTTTGATCAAGAAGAAATACATTTCCTCCATTCCACTCACTAGATATCTTTATTTAAAAATCATTTAATGTCATAGGAAAGGAGTTTCTGGGAGGATAATCTAAAAATGAAGCAAAGCAGGTGACAAATGAAGAATGTGGAATGAAGGCACCAATCATTTAACAAGTAGCTAGCAGCAGGAGGTCACTGATTTTAACTCTCATCCACATATTCAGAAGAAGAGAGGTGGTCACCAGGCTAAGTATCTTGACATTGGCTTTCTGGCTTGATGAACTATGTTTAAAAAAAAATGATAGGACAGTTTGCAAAGCTAACATCTATGTAACCAGCCACATGCTCAACTTACATTGGATAATTTTTCAGCCGGGCACCAACAGAATGACACTTTTAGAGCTCACAGAAAGAGGATCTTTTGCTTTGAAGAAGGGCTGAGTTTTGCCAAATGGGTTGAAATTATCCCAAAGAATGAAGCTTACTGACATCAGAGTTTCCGTCACTGTGCTTCTCTAGGGGAGCACTCCTTCCAGGCACACCCTTCACTGTTTCAGAGTGGCAGGAGAAAGTCTCCACATTAGTCACCAAGGCCAGTTAGTGCCTGTGCATTTTGATTCTTCTCCCAGTTTAAGACCAGGGATTGAAACATAGCCAGACACTGGAACAAGCCCTAATCCTTTGGAGTCTGGGTGATTGTTCACACAGAATTTAGGGCTGACTCAACAGATGGGTACCAACATGTCCCCTAAGGCAGAAGAAGAGTGAAGAAAATCAAGCATGTATGAAAAGCTTTGAATCTGTTCTCTATTTCTACAGAAATGTGAAGAAAACCAGTAAGTCAGAAATAATTCTCCAAATAAATATCATAAGGGTTTCTAACATTTTAGTTGAAGGTTTCTAACATTTTAGTTGACTATAAAAATACATAATGAAATTTGAAATGAATGTTAGACTTACCATCATTCATTGCAGCCCACATATCTTTAAATTATTTTGGCAACTCTTCCCTTTTACCTGTGAATATAATCATACAGGCTTCTAAATCTCAGATTTCCAGCATCCACAAGTGAAAATTAAATACTTACTATTTAAGAGATTTTTACATTCCTTCCTATCAGTGACATACTTTGCCCCAAGATAGAATTAATTCAAAGGTTTATTAATACTTTCCTTATCTCCATTACATTACAAGAAGACAATGTGTTTCATATACATTTATAGCCAAGCTATTACAATTTCTGGTACAATGGTTAAGTAAAGGTGTGGTAAAGAAGCAAGGTTGTCTGTATGCAGGATCCCTGTCAACTTCTTGATATCCACCTGATCAGACTTGCAAATCCAAGTCCCAGGATCACAGCTCCCACATTAGTGCTAAAACTAAACTCCAAGTCTTAATTTAATCAGCTAATGGTCTCCACTTTGGACTCTTCTTCTACATCTAGTCTGTGAAAAAGATGATTCAGTGTTCTGAGTATGTCTGCTTGAGCCTAGGCTACAGCTGCTTGTATGGTTCAGACTTATATGCCAGACAGCCTGAAAAACAGGAGTGGCCAAGGTAAATTTACAAAAGAGGATAAGCAAATGCTTCTGAATGGAAGAAGGAGCGAGGCACAAAGAACCATGTCTTTGTCAGCAGCATAGATACCTAAGATGGGCTTGCCTACTTCAGTCAGTGCTGTGTTCATTGCTTACTGCATCCTGGACCTGTGCCCAGAAAAGGGGTGTAGCCAGAAGCAAAGCAGGTGTGATCCCTGTCTTCCTGGATCCAATTTTCTGGCTGGGTATCCATTAAACAAATATAACCCCAGTCTCCAGATCTTACCAACTGTGACTACAAAGATGTCATGGTATTCAAACTGAATCACTCTGTCACCATCCACTTGAACAGATTTCCTGGAATCAAGTCTTGCCTTCTGGGCCCATTATTTTCCATGTTCCTTTTATAGTTTGCCTTTTGCCAGTCTTTGCCCTGCTTTGTGGCCCTGCAGAACTCTTGTCCTATGAATTCCAGCTAATAACAGCCAGTATGAGATTCCTACAAAGTGTTAAGAGGGTAGGAAAAAGATCATCAAGAGTTCATTTTTAAAATTTTATTTTTTGTGGTGGTGGGGCACATACATGACACAGTACACATGTGGATGTCAGAGGACAACTGTTGGGTAGGTCTTCACCTTCCACGTCCTTTGAGACAATCTCTCTCTCTCTCTCAGTCTCTCTTTCTCTCTCTCTTTCTCTCTCTGTTGTTTTTGTTGTCTGATGCACTTTCTGTGAGCTTCTAGGAAATTCTTCTATCTTAACACCAATGTTCTGGGATTACAGAAGTCTTCCACAGCTTCCAGCTTTATATGTAGAGTCTGGCAATTAAATTTGGGTACTCAGGTTTGAGCAACAAGTGCTTTGTCTACTGAGCTGTCTCCCCAGCCTAAAAGTTCTTAATCACTTTATCAGATACTTTCTATTTGCTAGGAAAAAACACCTGACCAGAAGCATCTTCTGGAAGGAAAGGGTTTATTTTGGCTTATAATTTCTTGGGTAAGTTTCATTATGGCTTGGAAAGCATGTTAGGAGCAGATAGCTGAGCATGACATCTTTATATCCCCATAGAGTATGTGACAAGAGCAAGCTGATTATAACCAACAGGGCTGGGGTATAGTAACCCAAAGCACACTCCAAATGTTATACTTTCTCCAGCAAAACCTCTGATGATATAATATCCCCCACCTTCCCCTTTGTAAACTGTTCCTTGTATTGTCATTCATCCCGCTGAGAACTTAATTGATATATGTTATGATAGCAGTCTCTAACAACATTGTGTAGATGACTCGGGGGTTAAAAGTGCTTGCTCCCCAGCCAGAGACTAGAGTTTGTATTCCCAGAACCAGTGCAAAGCTGGATGCAAGTAGCACACTCATCTGTGATACCAAGATATCTAGAGCATGAAGAAGCAGAGTCAAGAGACTAACAAGTCTCCCAAGCCAAGGAGTCTGGTCTTTGCAATGGCAAAACAACAAAGCTGTCTCAAACAAGGCGGAAGAAGAGATCTAACTCTACAAAGTGGCTTCTATATGTATGACAAACCATGTGTGCATACTCTCTCTCTCTCTCTCTTTTCTTTTTCTCTCTTAGTCTTTGTTAGGTATAAAGAAAGTAAGATAAAGGGAAGTAGGAAATTCAAGGAAAGGATGATACTAATTCATGCATTCCCCAACAAAGGCACAGCTGCACTGCCCCATGAAAACAAGAATTGATTCTTGGGATCAGCAAAAACAACCTGAGCTATCACAGTGACTTGTGGCACTCTAACAGGCTCTATAATATATTTAAAAAATACAACTCCACCATTAAAATTTCATAGGTTAACATTTAGGAGCAAAAATCTTGAGTATGCTTGAGGTATGTGCAATGATGAATAAAAGTGATTTAAAAATCTCTGAAGCCCCAGATGATGGTGAGTGGGAGGAATAAGGAACAAGAGAGTGTGATACAGGCCTCAAGGAGGGAAGAGGGAGGACATCCAGGGCCTGGGGAGGAAAGTGTACACATTCTCCATGCAGGGCAATTTGACCTGAGAAGAGGGTTCAGGGATATTACAAAAAGCAATAAACTAGTAGAAGCAGGAGGGTTAGATTCCCCTGTGGCATCTTTCAGAACAGCTGGGATTTCTCAGCATTGCATCCAAGAGCAAGACACATGTTGACAAAAAGAACTAGTGCTATCAATAAGTCTGGCTTGCCAAAGATTTTCCACTTGGCCTTGACCCCTCTGACACTGATATTGGCTGGTCCCAACTAGATAAGCTTTGGAACTATCTTAGCAAAAGACTAACCTTTTTATTTCCATTAATTTTTATGCTGTCCTGTGCTTTTAAAGCAACCTGTTTTTCCCCTCTATTCCATATAGGCCTACAACTAAGGTGACCATGTATCCCAGAATGCCTAGGACATGGGACTTTCAGTGCTATAATGAAAACACAGGAAAAAAAAAAAAAAAAAACAAGAAAGTTGATCATGCTACCCAGAGACAAACTCACATAGTTTTGATCTTCAGTAGGTACCATAAATTGGGAGGCACACATCTGTTCCCTCATAACCTATGACCAATTATTTAAGCACTTGGCTAGCTGCTGCTTAGAGAATGAATCCCCAGCCTTGACCCGGACAACAAACATCACTTGCAGAATGTTCATGGCTGTTGCTGCTTGGGCTCCCATCTAGAACAATTGTCAGAATCTCTTGGAGTAGAATCAGATATCCATAGTGTTTAAGCTTCCAAGATGATGGTTCCCATGTGTAGGCAGGTGGAAATCAATGGCTTAGAGCAACAGTAGTGGTTAACTGTAAGTATATGGCAACCAACACTTTAAACTGACTCTAATTTAGAGGCTCCATCATTTTTTAACCTTGGTGGTTCAAAACATGTACCACAACAGTGGGATTATAATTATCTCCTTTTGTCAATATTTTGGAAATAAGAGCCAATATATTGAGTTGAAATTAATGGAAATTAAATGTAGAAGCCCTTCTTTCTAGTATATACATGTCCATAGTACTCGTCTTCTTTCATCTAGTGCTTTTGACAGATCCAAAGGAGCAGGGCTGTCTTGGTCTGTTGAAGTTCACATCACATGAGAATGTCAGATATAACTAACTCACATGTAGAGTCCACTGCTGCTCACAGCTGGTGAACATCTCTGAAGCTGTGTGAGTCATCTCTAAGCATCCCACTAATACCCTTCTCTGTGGGGTATCTCAAGGGGTCCTAGTGTGTACTGTCACCTTTAGAAGGATTTGCCCCTCCATCTGCATGGTGAGCATGTGTAGCTGCTTGCTAACATGTGAAAGTGATTTTGGAAAGGAATTTAATTTACAGCCGAAGTTGAGATGCATGAAAAAAGGTAAGGTTTGAGACTGCCTACGGTATATTATGTAAGCATTCCATTTAAGCCCACTTATTCTTGAGGCATTCCAGTAAGTCAATCTTGTTAACATTTTAAAAATTACTATTATCTAGTGATAGCCCAAAACAAATAAAGATGAGTCAACTTTAGTCCCAAGTGACTATAATTATATGTGAGGTGAGCTTGAGTCTTATGTAATAAAAACGCATTTATTAAATCCATTCTTATATAAATGGACCTTAAGTGGACAGACAAGACAGCTGTACTTGTGTTCTTTGTAAAGAGAAAGCAGGACCCTCCTGTGATGGTAGTACTACATTAAAACCACTGAACCATTTCTGTTAATTCTGGAGCATGCTTAGATGTGGGCTGGGCCTTGGTTTCATGTGATCTTGTCTGAATGACTCAAATCATCCATCTGTAATAAAGATAATATGATCCTTCCTGCTCTACTAAATATACAAGAGAGAGAGAAAGAAAGAGAGAACAAACCCACCCTTTCTGATTATTGACCATGTGAAAAAGATGAGCAGGATCATGAAAAGCTGTCCTATGTCCTACCTCTGAGCCCAAATCATGAGAGGTGTGGGGGATAGTTAGGGTCTAAATACAGTAATAATATGCAGCCTCCGGAATCCCATGGCCACTGTCTATTCCAGGGCCCAATTAGTTCTCTGAATTATGGAAGACAGAGAAGGAAATGGTGCCAAGTGACTATTAAAAGTCTTGGCCTGTGTACTTTTTGGCTCAAATAAGTGATTCGTTCCTGTAATAGAAGCCACATTGCTGATTATATTGTTTCATCAGAACCATATCCTGTGAGAGTCTCCATGGCCATTTGGGTATGCTAACTCTAGACAATGGGCAACAGGGCCAATAGAATGCAGTATAACATAATGAAACCCTGGCTCCTGTTCAACATGGGATATACACAGGTGACAGAAGGATACCCTGATGAGGCATGTGAGAGTGGATCGTGGGAGACCAGCAGGCCTGGAGTCAACACTGAGGCCCATTCACTGGATCAAAGACGTCTACCCCATCCCTCCAAGAAGTCAAGTCTGCCTCTCTGTGTACCACAAAGTCAAATCCATCTTTGGCAGGGCAAATTAAAAGAAGAAATTTGAAAAGCCATCAAATTATTTGAAGGGAAACTGGGTTACCTGACTGACACTTTAACCAGGAGAAGTTGAGCTATGGTTCCTGGCACCACGTCCTTTCCCCTTGCCCTAAGCCTACCCAAGTCAGGACTCAGAGGGCTATAAGAAAGGCTAAATCTCTCATAAGGAACAAAAACAACACCTCTAGAAAAATGCATCGCTTCCAAGTTTCTGCCTTCTCTTTCAAATACAGAATCTGTAGTTAATATTACTTCATTTTTCTTACTCCTTCACTACCTCAAAAATTTTAACTACCAAAAATAGATACAATGTAGTGTAACACTATCCTCTATTATTATAACCTTTACCAACTTCACCAGAGCAGCTGTGATTACCTACAGGAGACCCTCAAGAGAACAACTACTGACCTTCCATTATAGGAGGGGTTGAGATGGTCATTATACCTTCACCTGAGATCCCTGCCATGTTCTCTTGCATCCCCCGCCCACCTGTCAGTAATTCATCCCAAACTGGCTGAACATGGTCTCAGGAAGTGCTGGAGTATATAGAGTGTGGAAGTTTCACTGAAGTATAGACTCCATTTATACAGCCAGGGGATTGGGTAAAGGACGTTGGTGAGAATTTTTGGTGATATGACTGTTATAGACCATATTCAAAACATGTCCACACTCTTGTAAGTAAGTCCTCAATCATGCTCCTGTAAGTAATCTAATAAACTCATTAGTTCACCAAGCTAGAGTCCATTGGTACCACTTCTTTAGTCTGTCCTTAGTGCCCTTTGTTTATGCAACATATGGTAAAAATTGTTGCTGTTGAGAATTAAGTGAAAGAATGGGCATAAATAAAGAGATAACGAGACTAGAGATGGGTTTGGTGAGTAAACTCTTCTACCTAATGGGGAAAAACAGACTAAAACATTTGTTTTGAACACAAATGCCACAAAATTATGAACCGCAGATATGAGCACTCCCATTCTCCAGGGGGCGTCTTGGCTCTGACACCTGTGCAGAAGCTGGCCTTGTGTACTTGTCCTGCTTGGCGGCTCTTACCCCAGCTCATGGGCTTCACCTTCTTGATGAGCCACAGGCCATTTCCTTCCGGTAAGCATTCAGGTCATGTTCCTTGGTCCTGTAACTCAGTGCTGCTAGCCTGAGATTCATACAGTTCACACAATTTACTGTAAGACCAGAACTGTGAGCAACACTGAGAGGAAAGAGCTTCACATTTCACTAGAAAGCTGTTTCCATCTCCCTCCCAGTGGTAAGGTGCCCTCTTGGTAGTGAACTCCACCCCTGCTCTTCCTCCAGCAGAAAGTCATAATACAAGTCTGAATTTTCTTTAGAAAAGCTTTATCTCCTATTTAGACATGGATTTTTCCCCCTCAGAATCCATTTTACTCCCCTAGTCAAAAAAATATAGGATACTTAAATGCCCTCAAATACATTCCCCAAGTTGTGTGAATTTCCGGAGGGGGGGGATGGTCACGATGACTGAATCAACACTCCGGTACAGCAATACCACCCAAGAAAGTTTCCATGGTCTGGGATTAAGTCTTCTCTGCTGTTGTCATGTGTGCCTATGTCCTCTCTGCTCTGTCTACAGGGGTTCCTTCAGTTTCCTCAAACATGCGTACACAGCTGTGTACACATTCTAGCAGCTTCTTGTTAATTCTGACAAACACTCATACAATCACACTACCTTCTCAGGGCAAACAACCCATAGTGAGTTCAATCTACAGATTGGATATAAACAATACAAAAGATGCTTACTTGCATGGCAGCAACAAGAAACAACAAGTTAAAAATTTCATTTTCTATGGTGCTATTCAAGAGAATTCAAGAAAAAAACCTTAATGAATTCATGTCTTAGGACTCAATACCATACATGATTTCAACAAATACATATCCAGCACAATGTCAGATAGTATTCTTTGGCCTCTAGTGAACAAACTCCAACTCAGAACTATGCGATAAAAGTAGGTTCTAATTGTCACATCCGCACCTACACAATGAAAGTGAGTAAGAATGATACCAACCTACATCCACATATGTTGATGTAGCTATAGCTTCTGGAGCTGAGGTAGGAAAAGAATTTATTTGTGGACTTGGGTTCCTGACCAAAAGTCAGATAGACTTATTTCAGTTTCATGGGATTCTATTTGCTTTGTGAAAAGCAGTTCATAAATGTAACAAGTATCTCCTTAATCCAGTGGCAAGGAGCGAAAAGTAAACTTTGATTTTCAGACTGAAACACAGGGAAGATTCATGGAATTCCATGTAGTCAGCAGAGGGCATAGCAACAAGGCAGGAGGTGAGGAGATGTTTATCATGAGTAGCTTTCCTCACTTGTCTGAGAGATTATCCAGACGGAACTCTTTGTCTCATACGCTAAACATTGAAACACAGAAACATGAGCTAGAAATGCTGTGGTCTTCTGCTAAACTGGAGAACACAGTCAAGAGAAGCCCGGGAGAAGGAGCCACTGGGTTGTGTCTACTCTTCTTGAGAACTTGAAATCATGGAAGCCAACTAGGACCCACATTGTTTACACAGGTCTGAGTTGGAGTTTTCTTACTGATATTATGCTGAATATATATTTGCTGAAACCATGTTTGACATTTTCCTAAGAATTGAGTTACCACTGGGGAAAGATTCATCAAAATTGTCACACATTTCGATGAAGTTGTGCTCCCATATATCCTATGGAAAGGCTTTTGTTAGGCCAAAAACATACCAAACAATTGTCTTCTGTTTAAAATGGTCCTGAGAAACAATGTGAGGATTATTTTATATGTAACTTATATATCTGTGAGACTTGGCCAATGAAGTTGTCAGAATTACCTCAAACTATGTTGGTGACATCTAATCTTTAATTGCAGTGTTTTGGGGAAGCCTTCTCATGTTATATAAACTGGTCATTTGCTGACTGGGGCCATATGGTCTCTCTTGGAGTAACAGTTGTTCTTACAAATCCTAAGAGGACGAAGATGGCAGGGGGATCAGGAAAACCCATCACCCTGGTACATATGGAAGCTATCCCAGGCACCCCACTGCAGAGTCTGTTTTTCACAGGGTGAGTTCACTTCCCTTAATCATACTTTATGCTCTCCAAAAGTAATGTGGAGGAAGCATACATAATGTACTTAAAGATAGACCATCTGTTTTCTTTCTCTGCCAAGAGAGGAATTCCTTATTAAAATGAAAGCCTCAGGTCATCATAGGAAGCAGAAAGCTAAGATAAATGTCTTTCCCTTTCACCCCCACCTCCCCACCAAAGAAACACATGTACGGAATGTTTCCCATGCCACTCCATAAAACAGGTGGATGCACTTAACTTTCACGCATAGGCCACTGACTGAGTGCAAGCCCACAGCCTCCAATTCCGTGAGGTAAAAGTAGTACTGGGTCTGATGCAATACTGGGAACAAAAGATGGGATTTATCAACTGTTGCCAATGGAGTATTGAACACACAAGGGTAAAAAGTAAGTTGTAGTCATCTCTGTATCTTTCAAGCTTATCTCTACAGTTATGGAACTGCATAATAAGCATTTGTCAAATATATGAAATTACAAAAAAAAAAAAAACCTGTCTTTTCTACAAAATAATGTTGGGCCAGTGGTATCGACCACTTCACATTTCAATTGCACATGTCATCGCTAAAACACAAAGAATCTGAGATTCTCCTCAGATGCAGATTGTCCATGAATCTGACAAAGTAGTTGTCTGTGTATTTATCTCACA
Organism: Dipus sagitta; assembly: GCA_036346955.1. NCBI lineage: Eukaryota > Metazoa > Chordata > Mammalia > Rodentia > Dipodidae > Dipus > Dipus sagitta. The sequence goes on along the minus strand of CM070772.1, from coordinate 126,446,667 downwards.
CTGAAGCATACTGAAGGAAAATGTTTAAAAATCACAACTTCTGTAGTTCATATCTATTTGACTCCATTTATACTTCTATAGCACAATAAAAACAAAAAGAATCAGGAAAATTTCAAACAATAGAAATGTATTTCTTCTAATTTATTCAGGGTAGGAAGCCCAAGATCTATCTCCTGCAGGTTTGGTGTCTAGAAAGGGCTCAACCTCTGCTTCCAAGATGGTACCTTGTGGTGCCTTCTCCAGAGTTACTTAACAGTGCAGCCTCACATGGTGGAAAGCAGAAGGGTAAGATGAAGAAGGGGCACCTAATCATGTTAATTGAGCCCTTGCAACTTAGTCACATTCCTAAAGCTATGTCTCTTTGTAGTACCACATTGCTGATAACATCTGAACTGATGTTTTGGGGAGACTCATTCAGACCATAGCAGTACCCTTTCTAGTCTATCGTGTCCATACCACAATAAAGTCTTTTTTGAGTAATAGAAACAAATCTCAATTTTAATCAATGCCAGATTTTGGTGATAGAAGTTTGATAATGATTTTAAAGTTTAAGGATTTTTTAAAAAATAAATTTTCCATGGATCAATTTTGGCAAAGATTTCACCAAGGTATGCTGTAAAAATCAATTCATTTACAACTCTGTCAGATTAGACCAAACCTTAAGAGGACATTTAGTAAAAAAAAAAAATTAATTGGTTTTATAGGATTTCCAGAACCAGAATGCTAACTCTTGGAGACTTCAGACCTTCAAATTGTTGGGTTTCATTCATACAAAAAAAAATTACCTTTTTAATGGGACCACTGAGAACAAATGCTGACTTTGCTACAAGATATTAAACACACACGTTCCAGTCACAGCATGTTGTCTTTTTTAAAAAACTAAATTTGGTACTATGCTGTGAGCCACACCTACCAAACAAGAACCTGCATTTCAGAAAGATCTGGAGCAATGCATGTTCAGGATGTTTGAAAAGCACAGCTCTAGACTATGGAGCCCAGAGCACTTGCCAGAGCAAGAGCTTCAGCAGCTACCCTGTGCACAGGAAGGATTGCAACCATATGAACCACTTAGCTCCACACTCAACTTGAGGCCCTTAGCATGAGAAAGCTTTGCCTTCAAAACATGTGGTTAGCATGAGAAACCTTTGCCTTCAGAACATGTGGTTAGGTGTAAGCGTTCTGAAAGAGGTTTATAATCCCCCAAATTGTGTCCTTTTTGGAGAAAAAGGGACACATCGTTTGCATCAGGAGTGACTACCACACATTGTGATGTTTGAAGCTGTAGCCTGATGGGTAGGACTGCAGCAAGTTGTGCTCCCAGCTCCACCTCTGCTGGGTAAAGAGAGAGCCCCACTGCCTGAGCCCTCTGCAGAAAGACCCAGGACCTTGAGACAGAACTGACAAGTGCTCAGCATGGAAACGTTTTCCCCTTTGTCAAACTATGTACTTGACTCCTTTACATAATCTCTTCCCAGTGTGAAAAACCCTATTAAGAAGCAAATTGCCAAGGTTAGAAGTTAATGAACCAATCTGTTCTACTCTTCCTACCTTTCAAGCCTACTCTATTTGCAGAATCAGAAAGGTCTCTTCTACATCCATCATTCTCTAGGTCACACTCCAAATCCCATTAAAATTTTTAACAGATCTCCAGTGCATCCAAAGAATACACTTAGTTCAACTCTAGAATTCTGCCCGTGAAAAAGGCTATTAGATTCTATATGAACAAATAGTTTGAGCTAGTTATGTGAATAGAATATTAGGAATTATTCATGTTCCAAAATAGAAAATAAATTAATCCCTGAAATATACCCAGCAGAGCTCAAGTCTTAATACTTTTCAGTTATCTAGTTGTCCAGCTATTTGTGAGTTGATGCTTTTAGCAATGCATCCTAAACAGAGAGACATAACCAATGTGCTTGAATCTAAAATAGTGGAGTTTAAAAGGGGAAAGTGGGGGGAGGGAAGGAATTACCATGGGATATTGTTTACAATTATGAAAGTTGTCAATAAAATAAAATAAAATATATACTATGGTACTTTGAATATATATATATATATATATATATATATATATATATATATATATATATATTCAGTGTTTTATTAGCTTATAATTTGGATCTGCAGCCACCTGGCTGGAGGAGGTGTCACAGGGTAGATCTTAAGGTGTGGTGGTATGTTTAAAATTCCAATCTAAAGATATGCAAAGTGCCTAGTTCCACCTGGAGTTCCTGAAGTGTGCTATGCTGTGTAGCTTTTGAGTTTTGGCTTGGCATTTTGGCCTCTCTCTCTGCTTGAACCTGTGAAAGAAAGGTCAGTTTCTTCAGCCATTTTGGAACTTCCCCTGGATCTGTAAGCTTCAATAAATATCCCTTTCTCCATAACTGTGCCTGGTCTGGAAGTTCATCTCAGAGAGCCTGAAGCTGTCTGCCACAGAAACTGGGACCAGAATTTGAGGTGAGATGAACTTGGCCATGTGGTTTTTGGTCTTCTGGAACTTTTGTTTTTGGAGCAATGGGCATGGACTTGGTGCTTGCAACTGAAGATGCCTTCTGGAGTGGTAAGCTGAGTATTATGGCCTATTCTTTTTTTTTTATTTTTTGGTTTTACGAGGTAGGGTCTCACTTTAGTTCAGGCTGACCTGGAATTCACTATGTAGTCTCAGGGTGGCCTCGAACTCACAGTGATCCTCCTACCTCTGCCTCCCGAGTGCTGGGATTAAAGGCGTGCGCCACCACGCCCGGCTTAATAATTTTTTTTTTTTTTTGGTTTTTTTTTTTCGAGGTAGGGTCTCACTCTAGCTCAGGCTGACCTGGAATTCACTCTGTAGTCTCAGGGTGGCCTCGAACTCTCAGTGATCCTCCTACCTCTGCCTCCCGAGTGCTGGGATTAAAGGCGTGCGCCACCACACCCGGCTCTATTATGGCCTATTCTTATGAGGGTTTGGAATGCTAAATGCAGACAGTATTGAACTTTGAGTCTTGGCTTATGAGCTTTCTAAGGGGGAATGAAAGACAGAGGAATTTGTTGGAACTGGGCTACTGGCATAAGGGCTGGCTGTGTTCTGCTGCCCAGGCCCAGAGAGTTTGATCAAGGTTGAATTTGTAATGGACTGATGTGCTTAGCTAAAGATATAGGACTGAGAGACTTAAGATTTTAGGTTAGGAAACCTCAAGCAAGTTAAAATTGCAGGCACTGAGACTGGTTGTAAGTTACTGAAGCAGCTATTGTCAAACACATTAGCAATCTTAAGGAAGATGGCCCAACTGCTTTATATTAAAACATTGGAGAAGATGTCTAAGTAAAGACTGTTAGAAATGTAAACTCTTTTGGAAAAAACTGTCTAGAGAAGGAACCTGCTTTTCAAGGTTACTATTTATTTTGTCCTTGAATTAAGAATATGGCTGTGTCCTTCACATTTGGTATTAGTTTTGGAAACATGAAAAATGTGTGGTGTGATCATGAATTGCACGTGGTTCCAGGAGCTGCTGCTAGATGTGTCATGAGACAGGGTGTGATGACCCTCATGAAGAGCCTGGAAGAGCCTTTGGAAGATGGGCTATGGTTTGCATGGAGATCTGAAGATGTTTTGGATATACCAGGATTGTGCAAGGGCTACTATGGAGTGCCCTATTGGCCTGGGATGGAAGTTTTCCCTGGATACTCTGCCCAGCAGGAGGGGTGGAATTGGAAAATCTGGAGATTGTCAGTCTCTGGTTATATTGGACTTGAACTATAGAACTTTGATGTTTGCTTAATGGTTGTTGAGTTTGCATTGCTCTAATCTCTCCTCATTAAGCCTTATACCAGTTTGAAAATGTTTACTCTGTGCCTTTATATGTTGAAAGTACCTTGTTTGATTTCACAGGACTCACAGATAAGAGTAAATCTGAAATATCAGACAAGTCTTAGGACTTTGGAACTCTCTTAAGTTGGTTAAGACTATGTGGACCTTTGAAATTGAACTGAATGCAATTTACAATATGTGATGGTTTTGAATATATTGGGGGCCAGGAGCAGAATGTGGTTAGTTTGAATAGATGACCCCAATATATTCAGTGTTTTATTAGCTTGTAGTTTGGATCTACAGCCACCTGGCTGGAGGAGGTGTGGTGGTGGGTTTGAAATTCCAATGTAAAGATATGCAAAATGCCTAGTTCCACTTGGAGTTCCTGAAATGTGGTATATGGCTTTTGGATTTTGGCTCGTGGCCTTTTCTCTTTCTGCCTGGTCCTTTACAAGGGGTCCAACTTCTTCTGTCATTATGGAACTTCCCCTGGATCTGTAAGCTTCAATAAATATCCCTTCCTCCATAATTGTACCTGGTCTGGAAGTTCATCTCAGAGAACCTGAAGCTGTCTGCTACATATATTGTCCCATCTTCTATGAAAACAATATGCCTTTATGTTAATGAGTCACAATTCTCATTATTAGAATGGTTTTCATTCTGAGTTTTACTAAGATGTTCCGCCATCTTCCCTCCATATTTATGATATCTACTAGTTGGTATTCAGGGTAAATTGGGCTGGCACATACTCTGGTACACAATTGAAAATCAATAAATATGTCCCTTCTTTTTCTTCCATCTCAAATATGAATGATTGAGAATTTTATACAAGAAGGGACAGTTTAGTAGACCCTGGAAAGAAAGAAATGTATATGCTATTGGAGAAATTGGGAATGCCAGGATTCCATGCTGAGTTGAAAAGAAGAAGAAGAAGGAGGAGGATGAGGAGGAGGAGGAGAGGAGGAGGAGGAGGAGGAGGAGGAGGAGAAGGAGGAGGAGGAGGAGGAGGAGAGAAGAAGAGGAAGAAGAAGAAGAAGAAGAGGAAGAAGAAGAGGAGGAAGAAGAAGCAAATTTAAACAAGTATGAAAGCAAATGAGACCCAGAGAGTTATCATGTGGCCAAATGAACTTAGCAATGAACTAAGAAATGAAGATGAGAAGAAAAGCTGGATGTAGTTTGTAAAGAAAATGTTTCTTACAATAAAATAACTTTGCAATAAATCAAATTATATACTAGGATGATGAATATATTTATAGTTAAGCAATATATGGTTTATTCCAAGTCTATACTTACATTATGGAAATTTGTTTTGGAGATTTCTGTTCTGTCTTTAAGATGATGATGATGATTGATGATGATGATTATCAAGATGTTTCATATGGATACATCATGTGTTGGTACCCTGTTTTCTAATATCCCTGCCCCTATTCCACTGGGGACACTCCTCAGTGTGGTTGCAGGTATTCCTCATAAGGTTGTAGTTTATACGTTGTGGGAGCAGTTGTCAGTTATTCTTGGGAGGAAGAAATGTGTATGGACATGATGTCTCAACCTGTGACTCTTATAATCTTTCTGCCCTCTCTTCCACAAAATTCCCTGAGCCATGGAGGATGAATTTTAAGTCTACTTCAGTGATGAGCTTTTAGGAGCCTCTGGATATCTACTTTGGTGTTGAGTATCACCAGGGTCTGTCTCCTTCACCCTGGTGATTATCAGGAACAGCATGGAAGCAGCACTCTTGCTCATCTCCCCATTCCTCTGTGGATTCAGCTATGACTTGGATGAAGTGCAAGGGGTAGTTTAATCTCCTCCACTCTCACTATCTTCTGAAAAAGAAGAATAGATTTTCCAATGGAGAGTGAAATCAACATAGTTTAAATTGGGTATTCATTATTAATTTAAGGAGAATTTTATGTATGTAACCCTTCTTTTAGCCAAAGACTAACAAGAACTTGACACTGGAGAATGTAATCATTATCTCCATAGGATTCTGATCTGGTTCCCAATTCCAGATATGGGTTCCTTTACACTGAGCAGATATCTTAGCAAATCAGAAAGCTATTAGTTTCCCACTGAGGCTGTGTGCCACTATTGCACCAGTGTTTACATCGTATCAGTGTTTGCTTCTGAGTAGCTTAGACATCTGGTTGCTCAGACCATTGCTGGCCATTTTCCCCCAGCACTAGACAGGCTAACTGTCAGGGGACTGGCTTTCTTCTGAATTCAAGCCAGGTCTCTCTGTGCTCTGTGTCAGCAGTATATGATGTCTTCAGCAATAGGGTCTTAAGATTTCCATTTCTTAAATAATTATTTAAACTTTGTTTTCTAACAACCAGGTGTGCAGAAGTATATTTTTCATGTCATTTTGCTCTGAGGTTATTATCTGGAAAATTCCTACAATGATCATTTCATCCCATCATTGTTCTTCTCAAAGCTTGCCACTGTTAGGGATATCTAAAAAGTTGATATGGAGCAGGACCAATATTAGGCTAGCATAGAGCAGGACCTAGCCCACAGGAAGAATTTAGTGATTTAGGTTTTTTAAGATAGGATTATTTGATTACTACTCTGACCCATGCCTATTGCTAATTGACTGAGTGCTTTGAGCACATTTATGTATACATGTATATCCAATTTTCCTCACTTGTTAAAAAGAGGAAAAGCTAAGATTAAGTTTTCTTTATAAGGCCACGCTTTCTAAACTAATTCAGTAAAGAAAGAGAGGTGAAAAGAATCAATGAAAATGCATTCTTTCATTCTGTTGGGAAGACTCGTGCCTTGGTTTCTCTCTGTGGAATGCTCCTCTGCAGAATGGGGAATGCAGTCAAGAGGTTGCTCAATACATGCATTTTCAATTTATTATGATTCTGAAGATATATTTTACTTTAACTTTGTAGTTTCTACCTTATCTAACTCTCTAACACTGCTTTGAGTATAAATGACATGAGCTTGCTATAGAAATATCTTGCCCCCTTTTCCAAATTATGCACTTAACTCTGAGATAATCTTGCAATCTCCAACTGGTTTTTACACAAAGACTCAGAGAAGTTAAGGAGCATGTTCAATATCACACAGGAAATGAATAACAGCAGAAACAAGGAAGCAGATATGTGGATGAAAATACTTCCTTCATTGTCAGATGTCCCTGGAATTCAACATTCTAGTATACATCCCAGCTCAGGAGCCTTTCAAAATAAAGAAATGGTTATCAGGCATGGTGTCTGTTTGTCTCTTTTTCTACATTTTCTGTGACTTCTCTTCTTTCAAGATAACAACAATCATTTCTCTTTGCTATCAACATGCCACCTTTATCTCTTTGTTCTCAGTAGACTTACTTTTAATCGACTGTGACTTTAAAATTTGCATAGCAGATATTGTCAGAACTGTGTGATGGATCTCCTAAGATGGAGTCCCCAGGTTTCTGTTGAAGCAAAGAACACAGACATGGGCTTCCTCTGACATTTTCTGAGGATGCTCAGAAGTCTGTTTGTATTCCTTGATGTTCAGAATCAATTAGACTAACAGAGAGAATTCCTGATAGGTAAAAGCTATTGTAAAGTTCTTGGTCTTACCACCATTATTTGTTTTATTTATTTTGTTACTACTTGCATTTCTGGAAATACTACCTTGCACTGCACAGAATATGTGGATTGACAACTCTTTCTCTATCATGCCCAGTTCAGGAAAAGAGAAGCTATTAATTCTTTCATTAGTTCGCTATTGGATAGAAAAACAGGTAATTACCATGCAATGGACTTATGTCACAGTCTAGAGATGTCCAAAGGATGCTGGGAGCACAGAGAGAGGCCTATTGATAGCTCACTAAGGGACACTTATCTCCTGCATTTGCATCAGGTGGTTTCTAGGAACACGGTGTCAGAAATGCTGCCCTAGGCAGAAGAAACTTCATATGAGCAGGCAGGATGCATCAGAGAAGCAGGCTATCAGGACTGGGAACTGCAAGCAAGTATAGCTAGAGTACAACTCGGCCCCGACTTGCAGTGTATTTTGCTGGTAGCCAATGTGTGAATCTTGCCACTGTGGCCCATTCCAAGCTATCACAGTTCTGACAGCAGCCTTGCAAAATTCCAAAATATTAACAATCAACTCTCAATAGCAGATCCAGACTAAAATGGGAAAATAATCACTCTATCCAACAAGAATCAAATGGTATCATTCCAAACTATCTAGGACTCAGCTGGGACTCTAATCACCTGCCTCCTTACACATAACACTCGAGACTTTGTGAGTTCATGGACATACCTGCTTCATAACAGCTGCTATTGGCATTACCCAATAGCATGCTTATATCATTTGCAATTAAAGGATCTGTGTTGTTCATTTAGGATTCACATCACAGAGGGAAAATGAGCCAGAAGGAGGTCTTGCTCTTTGCAGCATGTAGCCATCTGCATGATGAAACTGTTGGACACACACCCTGTGGCCTCCACACCCCTCACCTGTCTCCCGCAGTCCCACTCGCAGGAGTACACTGGTTTGATTCTCTCAGCATTCGGGAGACAACAGGATATTCTCACTCTAATCAGGATAGTATCTTTCCTTCCTGCCTGGATTGGATATCTCACGGCTCGTTCAGCAGATTCAGAGGAATTCTGCTAAACAGGAGATTTTTCTAAGGCACTCCACTATCCATCAACAAAATACACAAGAATCACCAATTTTGAAAGTGAAATCCATCTTATGCATCCACAAGGCCCTGAGCTGGGCATGATGTTTATTAACATACTCTGCATGTGCAAGCTAGTGTTCCCAAGATAGCAGCAGTGTTCACAAAATAAATAAAAACCAATGGCAGTGGGACCAAAAGTGTTATAAAAATGTATTTATTTATAAAATAAAGTAGTAGATTTTCACTGATAAAAATTATAGTCTACATCCCCTTTGGAATATAGAAGCTACTACAATATGTTTTATTTCTCAGAAGAAATTCTTTGCCTTTATTACAGAGCAAAACCGATCATGTGGAAAGAAACCATCTATTAGGAGAACTATATTTTAGTAATCTACCATACAGTGTGGCAATGATAGCTGATAGTTTTATATGTTCAAAATTGCTAAAAAGAGCAAAAGAGCAGATTTGAAATGTTCTAGCTACAACATAAGAAGATGATGCAGTGAAACTAAATTCAATTAATTATTTGACATTAAATACATATGTCAACCTATCGTATCATACTTCATATAATTATATAAAATAATATAATTTAGTATATATAATTTTCTATTTCTATTTTAGTTTTTACAAAACACACAAAAAAATATCAGGCAAAGAAATCCATGGAAGAGAGTGAGAGGGTATAGATCACATGTTTCAATATTTGCTAAATTTGTCATCCATTGTTGGATTCTTAGGGTTTCAAAAAGGGGGACAGCTATTACTTATTACCCAATATCTATCACAATAATAAATCAGAAGGTGTTTTTTACGTTATGTTGTTCCATTTTGTTGTACACACCACCTATAGGTATAAGAGAGAGTGCTGATCTGAAACCGATATTTTGTTTTTTGAAGTCTGTTACAAGGCAAAAATCAGTTCTCCAGACAATAGAATAATTTCCTTACTTGCCTGGCCTGGACACCCCTCTCACATGGTATAAAAGGGTCTTATTCACCCACCACCCCCCGCCAGGAAGACAACAGTGAAGCCAACAGCTTCACAGACAGCAAAGTTGAAGTAACTTTACCATAGAAGCATTCCAAATGCCAAGGGACATTTCCGCTTTGCAAAATGATGGGGCATGATTGGAGGAAAGGAGTGTTCAGCAGCAGGAAGATCTCAGTTCAAAGCACTTACTATGGATTGAATTTGGAATGCTCCCACTGGGCTCATGCTTTGGAGGCTGTTCCACAGTCCTGATGTTATTTTAGGAGGCTGTGGGACCTATAGGAGGTGGTTATACACACTTGATTCTTGTCTTGTATGCTCACTACATCCTCATTAGCAGTAATATAAAAAAAAAAAAACCCTGTCATATGCCCCCACTGTCATGAGCTGCTCCATAATGCCTCTCCACCAAGATGGACTGAAATCATCTCTCCTCTTTTAAGGTGTTTAAGGTTTTAAGGTGTAACATACATCTCTCCTCTTTTAAGGTGTTTCCTTCAGGTAATGTGGTCACAGCAAAACAAAATATAACTAAATACAACCTCCACCAACACCCCCCCCCCCAGAGCAGCACTCAACAAGATGCCTTCATGGCCTTACACAGTAAAAAAACCTCATGCCCCAGGCTAAGAGGAAAGACTGGTTCCTCCATGGACCTTTCCCCCCTTGGCAAAGCCAACGAGTGAAATGAATTCCAACCACCTGGAAACCCTGGTTGTGGAAGTCTTGCTGTGTAGAGCTCCATGCTGCATCATAGTTCCCAGTGACTGTTAGTTCACTACCCAAGGAAAGGGAGACACAGCTCTGGGTTGAACGATATTACTTCCAGTCTCTCTTGTGGTGCCTGTGTTTGGTGCATACCTCACAGACCTGGCAATGGGGAACATATCATTGTGCATGCATGGAGAGGCCAGAGTTAATCTCTCTCTCCTCTCTCTCTCTCTCTCTCTCTCTCACACACACACACACATACACACACACACATAACTCTGAAATATAACACACCAGGTTTTCATAAGTTGTCTTATTTGCTACAGGAGCCCTAAAGCACAACGAGGACCCTGAGCAGGTCAAGTGGCTTTTCCTTCAGTCCAAGAAGCAATCCTTTTTAAATTAAATGCCAGGTGTGAAGCAAGTTTCCTCCTTCGAGCTCCTCTACTACAAGTGCACAGAAATTCCTGCGCAAGTGCAAGATAATCCATGCATAATTCACCGGGGCTCTGCTCTCCAGATGTGAAGCCCCCCGCCCCACCCCCCAGACTCTGCTGTCAGTCGGGCTTTGTCGTCTTGAGACACAGCACCCCTGTACTAGCTCTGACTCTGGCATCCCAGCCTGCCTTGCAGCATAGCTGTGGCTGTTTGGCTCCTGTCTCCCAGCCCTGTTGCTCTAATCCCTGCCCCTGCTCCATCTTCTGCCTGTCTGGGGTCCTCTGTCCCTCAGCTTACATTCACTATTCATACTTTAAAGTTGAAACTGAATTTACCTTTAAAAGTAAACATTTCTTCTTCAGTGTGGAGGATTTATGGTTTCCTCTCTCTTGCACATGGAAAGCTTTTTCCAAGATGAGAAGGAATTTCTGGGGATTTTAGATTATGTTTTACTTTTTTGTTCCATGTTTACATGCATATTCATATCTATAAGGGCGCACATGTGTGTGCAACTGTGCATGTGTAGGTACACAGATGTGCATGCACAAAGAGGCCATAGGTTGATGTCAAATGTCTCCATCAATCACTCTCCACCTCATTTTTTGAGCCACGTTCTCCCACTAAACCTAGTTCTCACTAATTCAGTTAAACTAGCTAGCCAGCACGCCCTAGGGAATAACTACTTTCCACCTCCCTAGTGTTGAGATTAGTAGACATACACCACCATAAATTATGGTTTACTTTAATGTGAGAGAAAAAAGGAGCTATGACACTAGCTTCCCATCCCACTTCCTTGGTCGTACCTACTAAGGGCCAGCACAGCTCCACCCTCAGCGCATGTCACTCACACCCAGCCTGGAAAGAAGACCCACCGGAAATGCGTAGTTAGGGATGCTCCAGGTCTTGTTCAGCCGCGCGAATGCGCTGCAGAATGAACAGGTATCATCGCGTACTTTGCCGAAAGCTGCGTGGGTTTATATTGCTGCCCCAGGATTCACTTGTGGTCGGGCTTCAGGAAGTTACCTATATTTCTTTTTTCTCACCTAAAAAATAGACTTGTAAGAATTGTTATAAGAAGCAAATGAATGCCTTGTAAAGTGCCTAAAATAATATCTGGTAAGAATACATGCCCCATAATAAATGTTCTCTACAGCTATGCTATCCAATTTGCTTGGCACTGAAGTTGGTATTTTGGTCGTTGTTTTTTAGTTATAAAAACATTGAAGTTGGGACTTAACCCATGTCATAAAGGAAGAGTTCAGGACCCCAAGTGCATTCATAGGCAGAACATCTAAATTCAAACTCAGTCAACTCCATGCTGGCCCACACTGCACTTCTTTTATTTTGCCTCCTATAAACTAATCTTGGGATCCTGGAGTTCCAATTTGGCAAGTAAAGCAGCACCCATAAACATAATATTCAGAAATTTTACTCCTGTAAAATTTGTTCTATTAGAATAGGCATGCAGCTCTTCTTCTAGTATCTTGTCCATTTAGATAATATTTTGTTTGGAAAAAACACTTCCATGCCTCTCCAAAGCAAGGTCAACTCCAGTTAAATGAAATTATCTTCCTGGCCACATTACTCTTTATTTTAGCTGGATGTCACAGGTGCCATTTCAAAGAGACACTAGACTCCCAAAATTGGCCGGCTCCCCCTTTCTGATATTAATTGATATCATTTTGGAAGTATTCTGTGGATGACTATGTGTAATCTTTGACTTCCCTTCTCCAAGTCAACCTTTGAGTTCTCTTGCATGCCATTTGTTTCAGATTTACCCTTTGACCTTTCTAGCCATCACGTCATGAAAAGATGCTGCCTACAGATACTGAAAAGCAAAGAAGCAATGCGGCCACATCTACAAATTGCTACCGGCCTGTTCTAACATCCATGCCAGAGTCCATCTCTCTGTTGAGACTCTGGGAGCTTGTTTTCATTCTGTTCCTCTGGGGTTCAGAAGTTTTATAAAGGCAGGATAGTCTCCCATTCATTTTAACTTCTCTGTGGTTTGACATACATATTTGTGCAATGCCATTTATTGAAAGAAACAATGCTCACCTAACAGCATCTTAACACCGGTGTCTAAAGGAAAAGAAATGATGGCTTTAGCCCTGGGCAGTGGGGGATGGTTGCTATAAAGAATGTCTGTTGAATAAGACTCACAGTCCTCATGTCATGGCTGTATACACACTATATACATAACTAAAAAAATAAAAATAAATAAATAAATAGTAAAGAAATAAAGAATGTCGGCTGAAGTAGCAGAGCTCGTTCTCAGATCTATTTTCTTCGGTACTCCACCATTTTCAACCCTTCAGCTTAACATTTCAACAACTTGCTCCCAATTTCTTGACAGCATAGAATACACAAGATTTTATATCAATTTCAGATCCCATCTGACCCATAAGAGAAGCCCACTGTGACAAGTATATTCTTCTATGACATTTGTGTATTCTTTTTATTTCTTCTCTGTTCTACATGTGTGGGGCTGATAGGACAAAATAAGAGCCTATCTACAAGCTATCAAATTTCATGTTGGGTTTCTGTATTGGAAAACCAAGTAAAAGGCATATAAAATGCAAACGTGTGGAAAATTCACTGTACCCCAGTTGTCTTGCTACTGATTCCATGCAAAAAGGTGAAATTCTCAACACTCATACTAAAAGCTCTCTGAGACACACAGTGGTCTCAGCAACTTGGCCCTCCTTCCCTGGCTCAGAGGGCAGAAATAAAGCCTTCCCTTCCGCTCATGCATGTCATGTCTGTGTTGAGCTGATTTCAAGGAGGTTCCCAAGGAGGACACAGCCTGGAGCTGCAGCCAGTGTGGAGAAAGATGTCTTACTTCTGTCCTCACAGCCTTCACCTTTCTCATGACCCCCAGTGCATGCAAGAGTGTGTCTTCAGGCACATTCTTTTCATCTCAAGTGCAGCAAAGTCATGGCCTCAATATTAACATTGCCCTTGGCACAAAATTTCAAGGAGCGAAAACTAAGAGAGTGGATGGAGGAAGGGATGACATGACAAACTACATACAGCTGACTTCATGTTGAAAACTTGCCCCTGGGGGGAAAATTTTAGATAGAAATCTATATAGTCTGCTATCAACGTGAACATAGATCATTTTGTAATTAATTTGGAGAGTTGGGAAGAAACATTAGGTATTGATTCCAATTAGCTGTGGGGTCTAAATTAATTGTTTTGTTCCTTGAAAATTCCTCATTAATGGCTGGTATGGATGGACTGAGAGCAATTTTAGGATGATATGAATCCATAGAATGGAATTACTGCAGTACTTCAAGGAGATCTCTCTATCTGACTTTGCATCTGCTTATCTGATTCCTCACTCTCTCAATGTTACTTCCTCATGAAATGATTAAGTTTCAGGGAACTTAGAAAGTGTTCCAGCCATAATCCCATAAAGGCCAGCATTTTCAATCTTATTTAGAATTTGCTTGGTTTTGCTACTGATAAAAATTAGTAATGGATTTTAGTTGAACGTTTAGGAAATAACTTTTATTGCTTTATGGACTCAGAAAAGTATTATATTTAGACACTGTTTAGGCATCCAGATATCTCAAGTATCTTGAGACTTTTATTGATTTTTTTCATGTATATGCAGTGTATAGGTGTGTATGCTTCCATGTATGTGGACTCACATGTGTGTGGGCACATATGCGTGTACAGATGGAAGCCAGAGGTTTATGTGGGTGTCTTTATTAATCTATCTCCACTATTTCCACCTTATTTTTGAGAAAGGATCTCTTGCTGAACCTGGAGCTCACTGAGCTACATTAGCTAGGCAGCAAGTGAGAATTAAAGGCACACACTTCCATGTCTGTTTTGTTGTTGTTGTTTGTTTGTTTGTTTTGGTCTTATTTTTTGTAGTTGCTGAGGATTCCAACTCAGGTCCCATGATTGTGTGACAAGCTGAGCCATCTCTGAAGCCCGTGTCTTGAGTCTTCTGTTCTTAGTTTGCACTTTTGGTTCCATGTGTTACATTCACCTGCCCTCTAACGGCCCTCATCCATATCTGTGGCTTCTTACTAAGTATGGACCCTGTCATTGACCTTGATGAGCCTCTTCCAAAGGACCTTACTGCTGGCTTATGAATGCATGCATTTATCTTCCTCTGTTCACCACCATAATCTTTTCCAGTTCTTTATTGTCAAGATAATACATTTACACGAGACATCAAAAAGAATCACATATGAACACTTAGCTTTCTTGAGGGGAAAGGCAGGATTTTCTTAGGGTTTCCAAGGCTGATCTTTTCATGTAAAGACCCAAATCTAACAAAGTGGAACAAAAAGAATTGTCCTATTTCCAATGTCCATACTTCCCCCACATTGGAAATGACATGGGGGTCATGGAGAGAGGGAAGGGACAATGGTTCTGAACTAAGTATGCTGGCTTTCCTTTTAGCTGCACGGGAAGGTATTTGGGCCGTAGGCTTCAGCAGATACAGTCTTCTAAAACAGGCCCACTTTCACATCCAATAGACTCCAACTAGAAATATGCTCATAGCAAGGGGAGTTTCTTGAGCTGACAGACCTGAGGCAGCTGATACAAAGTCCTATATTACTGGTGATATAAATGTCATTCAGAGTTATTGAGACCCAAGGAATCACAGAAGAGCTAACTGAAAAGACTGTGGCCTCGAAGGGAATTGGGTTAGCTCCCCAAGACCATTTAGAATGGGGATATCATACTCAGAGCCAATAACAAAATCAACTGCCATGGGTAGGCAGTGCCCACATGATGTTGTGCATCAGCAGAGAAAAGCAGAACCAATACTGAGACAAGAAATTAAGAGGGGACAAAACACATCAACTCTTTTTTTAAAAAATATTATTTATTTATTTATTTATTTATTTATTTAAGAGAGAGAGAGATAATGGGTGCACCAGGTTCTCCAGCCATTGCAAACAAACACCAGATGCATGTACCACCTGGTGTATCTGGCTTACATGGGTAATGAGGAATCAAACCTGGGTCATTAGGCTTTGCAGGCAAGTGCCTTAACCACCAAGCAATCTCTCCAACCCTGTATTAATTCTTTTTAATTTTTTTGTTTATTTACTTGAGAGAGAGAGAGAAAGAGGGAGAGAGCGAGCGAGCAAGCGAGAGAGAGAGAGAGAGAGAGAGAGAGAGAGAATGGATACACCAGGACCTTCAGCCACAGCAAACGAACTCCAAACACATGTGCCACCTTGTGCATCTAACTTACTTGGGTTCTGGGGAATCGAAACTGGGTCCTATGACTTTGTAGGCAAGTGCCTTAAATGCTAAGCCATTTCTCCAGCCCCACATCAACTCTTTCATGGTAACTGGGAACTTGAAACATCTTAGTGGGGAATAGCATGAAAACTGAAGAAGCCTTGGAAAATGGAACATTTGTCAAAACTGACAAAAAACAAATCTGGGACCTGGAGAGGCTGTATGAGACATCTAAGTGTGTACGCCTGTAGTCTTAGCACTTGGGAAGGAGTCTGAAGGAGGCAGATTGGAAGTTGAAGATCAGCTTGGGTCATAGTGAGTTCCAGCAAAAGCTGGGTGACCAACTGAGACCTTCCTTCAGAGAGGAGGAGAAGGAGGAGGAAGCAGCTCATCAGCATAAACCAGGAACAGACAGATAACTTATCTCTTGAGAACAGACACTTTAAGGGCTGGAAGGGAAAGACAGTGCTCAGGGACCAGAAGATCTAACAGGGAGCTACCCATGCTCAACCCTCAAGCCTCTAGGCTCTTTGTGGTTATTATTTTGAATTGTTCTCTAAGACAGAGACAAAATCAAGATCAAGATCAACCTCTTCACTTGGATATAGATATTAAAGAACTGATAGAAAGAATAAAAATTCCCTCTAAGTAAGTTTCATTGTGTACATTAGGACTCATACATCCTATCTATAATACTTAACTGATAATTCCAGGTTATCTTTGTCCAGATGCCATGGGCTCCAGGAGGCTGGAAGCTTTTCTCTGAGTATTCCACTGTGCCTTGCACAATATATAATTCTCAGCAGATGGGGGACATTCCAGTGAGTTCAGTGAGTTCTAGATGGTAAATCCAGGCTTGGACAAAGCAGCCAATTGTAGCTTCTCAGAAGGCTCTCTCTCTCTTTCTCTCTCTCTCTCTCTCTCTCTCTCTACATATATGTGTGTGTGTGTGTGTGTGTGTGTGTGTGTGTGTATGTGTATAACTTTTTATTTATTTATGAGAGAGAGAGAGAATGAGCATGCCATGCCAGGGCATCCATCCACTGGAAACAAACTCCAGAGGAATGTGTGACCTTGTACATCTGGCTTACATGGGTCCTGAGTAATCTGGTCCTTTGGGTTTACAAACAAACTCCTTAACCACTAAGCAATCTCTCCAGCCCAAGAAGACTATATCTTGAATCCATGTTGACACTGACATTCAGACAGCTAAGTGACAGACTAAACTACACTAGGCAGATGAATGAAGTTCAAGGAGGGACATGAGCATAAATCAAGTGACAAGAATGGAAGGTGCAAGAAGCCAGAGCACTGGTGTTTACATCAGTAGACCCTAACTAATGGCCTCTAACTGTGAGCTGTGCTCCTAACAATCTGTTATATTCTAGAGCATTGTGTGGTTGGAAAGGAGATTGATCTAAAGACCCACCCACAGTGCTTATCATCTTTAATATATGTTTAAATAGGAAACTAAGATAATATGACAGAAAAACCTTAAGTTCCTCTCCTCATCTCTGCTTATGTGAGGTTACTCACATTTCAAGAATTTATATTTTTCATATAAAGTCAAATTAAAAAGACAGATGAATTTTAAAAGTAAATTTTGAGCTGGGCAATCCCAGCACTCAGGAGGGTCACTGAGAGTTCAAGGCCAGCCTGATCTATATCATTTAGGACCATTTGGGCTACAGAATGAGATCCTGTCACAAAAGAAAACCAAAGTGAATGTTTTTTGTTAAGGAAAATGTATACACCAATATTCAGGTGGCAGGCTTGTGTATCCTTCTTTTTGAGTTACAAAATTTTAAAGGACATATCTCAATATATTTACTTGTTGAATTTTGCTGATAGATATGTATATTGGAGGATTCATCATATATACAAGAGGATTCCTCAGCTCTTGGGGCACTGGCCAAAGCCCCTCAAGACCCTACCGATCCAGTTTGTCACAGTCAGACCATTCCAGAGCCGTCTCCTCACAGCATAAACCCAGCCATCCAGTGCCCACAACCTCATAATGTTACATACAAATTAGGACACATCACTAAGGAGATGCAAGTAAAGAGGCAGGTCTGTTCTTCAAGAAGGAGCAGGAATTGTTGCTCAGCTCAGCACTAGCCAGGGGCTAATAACTTAGCTGTGCATAACTGCTGGGAGATGTGAAAGGCATCTCGCATGCCTCCCGCTAGAGCACCTATCAGGAGATCTCAACGATATTGAGACAGGAAAACATTCCCAGCTATGAAAGAAAATGGGGAAAAATCTATGTGATTGTGTGCTTAAAGTCTATGTGCCACAATTAAGATCCATGTCATATCTTTGTGCTATGAGCCTTGGCAATCATTTTGCACTCTAGAAAAGACCAATACTTTGCCCTGTTGCTAGTATTAACAGTCATTTCACATGACAAGGCTTTTTAAATTCCCAGATACAAATATTTTCAGTTTAATATTCAATACTCTCCATTTTGTTAATAATAAAAATGAAAGGATGAATTACTGAACATTTCTTGCTACTGCTTTAGGAAAAAAAAAAGCATCTTCACTGTTTCAGGTTGATTACACAAAATCAGGAAATTTCTTGGTAGCTTACTTGGTCAAATCAACATATTGATGGTAAGAGATGGACCCAGCTTCCACTGTGACTAAGAAATTTGTAAACTCTCTATAGACAAAAAACATCTGTACTTGAGATAACACAAAAAGCAAACTGGGCCAGGTATGGTGGTGCACGCCTTTAATCCCAGCACTTGGGAGGCAGAGGTAGGAGGGTCACTGTGAGTTCAAGGCCACCCTGAGACTACATAGTTAATTCTAGGTCACCTGGGCCAGAGTGAGACCCTACCTCAAAAAGAAAAAAAAGAAAAAAGCAAACTGGATCACCCTTACTTAGTCCAGACCCCAAGTAATAAAGCCTTCACTGTGTCACAGGAGCCTGAGTTCCTTTGCAAAAGCATTCTTAGTCTTGATTTTGGCATAGCTGATATCTGAAGATATATGAAATCTTGACATGTAGATAAAATTCTTGCATGTAAAAACTGTTGCATTCTTCTTTTTTTTTGCCTTGAACAGGCAAATATTGCTTGGAATCCTTGATAATTTATTTTTTCTTTCTTGTCTCTTTAACATTTGATAGAATTATTCACTCAGTAAATATCTGAATTCTGATGCCTTGCTTTCATTCCCTTCATGACTGTTTCTGCCTGAGTGCTCTTTTGACCATCCATAGCTATGCACTCAGTTGTTGAATGCTTAAATAGCATCCCAGAAATTATTCATTGTGTAAGATACTTGCCTAAAGTAATTTCTGGCTGCATTAGGCTTTTCATAGTTGAATACCTATTATATTTCTAATTAGTAACATAATTCATACCCATGTTTAAATTATAGAACACAAAAGTCTAAAAACTGTATATCACCAATTAGAAAACTACTGTGTATGTGTTTAGCAAATCCATATGGATGTTTATATTGCTTTAAATATTTCCTGTTATAGATTAGTATATATTAATTTTCATGCATGTGAAAGTTCATTTCCATTACTTATCATTTTAAGCTAAATAATTGGAGATATAATTCTGAGACAGCATTCACAGTGTTAAAGGATTGGAATCATAGTGCAAACTGTTTAGCATGAAGTTTGCACAAATTAATTTAATTTATGAAATACTTCTATCCTTTTCGTTATGGGTACAGAATTTTTTTATACTTATTTCAATTACAATAAGTTATGACATGAACTTTTTAATGCTATTATTTAACCATGCTGGAGAAGTTTAAACCCATATTTATATTATTCAAATGTCTAATGCTGAAATTTATAATACATTATCATACATTGCCAGTTTATACTTTGAAAAACTTTATTTATATTCAAGATTTTATTCTTTCAGATACAGAATTCCAACATTTTACCAGAAATAAAAACTACATTTATTCATAAGCACATTATCACTGCAAATATCATTTAAGGAAACAATTATTTTTGGAAATGGAGGTTTTAATCAGAAGCACATGTGTGAATTTGCTAGTTGTTCTTTCCTACTGTGTCTATTGATTGCCCCTTGAGTTTTAGCTCTGACATATATGAGGCCATATATATTTTACATGTGTAAATATACAAATCATAGTCAGGGTAACACCAAGTCAATTCTGAATTTGAATTCTCTCAGGATTTAGCTTTGTAGTTGGACTCCATATTTTTGCTAAAGGTCAGGTGAGTTATGGGATCGAGTAATAAATATCAACTCAATTTCCTGGCTGCTTCACGTGTAGTAAAGACCTGCTGATAACTAGGCACCACAGTGTCACCTTGGTGCTCTAATATTTCAGTAAGGCATGGTTCCTCCTCATTCACCCCACACTAAAATGTGCAATGCACTTTAAAATGAACCAGATGTATAGCGCATAGCTGGATCTGGTATAGACTGCACAAATTAGAAGTCCATTTCACAGAAGCTTCAGAGTATTACACATGACCAGTTTTTTTCATCATGGTATAATCCAAAAATACTATGAAATTCCAGGGAAAGTTGCTGGCTTCTCTCCATATATACTCTGTTCACATGTCTTACAAAATATAATCTTAATAGAAAACCTGTCAGTATGACAATAGAGGTCCATCAAGGTCCTCAACAGTCCACAGTCATTGAAAATCCAAGTCAGAATTCCAGAACCCATGTTTAGTGATTGTATGGGGCAGCAGGAAAGGGTGATATATTCATATAGTCCTTGTTTACTCACTGGTACTTGGGTGCTTTTTAATATTCCCTATTTTCCTAAAAAGATAAATCAAATCACAAATTTCAAAGTGAAAAGAACCACAGAGAAGAATTGAGACTTGACACTAATGTAGTCATAGGTGTCTAGACACCACATGCTGACTAATATGCAGAAACACAAAACCTGATAATTAAAAAACATAGACTGCAATTCTAATGAAATAGAGAGCAATCTTGTTCAATAAAGTAGGAATTGTGCTTCTACACAATAGAAGGTTTGAAAAAAATTACTTTTATTCATTTTGGAAAAGTAGAAATATTGTTCATTTTATTTAGTCTGTACTTTGCTTATACCATATGAAAGAGTTTGATAAGAAGTAAATTCATTTTTCTAGGTTTGTCAGGACCCTTGCTTTCTGTAAAGAAATAGCAAATATTATTTCTTGCTCTTTTTTGGTACATCTTTTTTATTACATATGATTGACAAAAACATTGAAAACATGTAAGCTATACAACATGATGATTTTATATTAGTGTGCCTGTCTAATGTTTTCCACAATTTAGCTTTGTAGCTTGACTCCATATTTGTGTAAAGTTCATGTGAGTTATGTGACTCATCTCACATAGTTCATACATCATCTGACATAGTCAATGGTATGCATATGAGTATGTAAATATTTAAAATCTATTCCATTCATCAAATTTCAAGACTGCACAATAAGTGTGAGCTTACAGGACATTAGAATACCTCTGTAGTCAGACTAACAATAAGAGAGAAAAAAGCCAAAACTTCAGGAAGGCAGCATCCAGGTACAAGTAACACATAACTGTTTCTTAGCTTACAATAGAATTAAAATATGGAATGTGAAACAAAGTCCAATGTTAGGGAAATCAAACTGCAGAGTACCTGGACCAATGCCTTCATGCCTCTGTGTGACCACGCAAACTTAAAGCAACTTGGATGAGAGCAAGTAGTTGACAGAAATTAACAGCTCAATCATGTGTCTCTGGGCTTCAGATGCTTCTTCACATACGTTGTTGTACCACAACTCCCCTATACCTTGGAGAAACTAAAGGAAAAAAAATACTTTATGAAGTACCCTCAGGGCTGGGAGGATAACTCAGTTAAGTGCTGGCCCCACAGGCATGAGGACCTAGTACCCATATAAAAATAATATGAATAGTATGGTGTTCCTGTAATTCCAACACTAGGGAGGCAGAGATAAGAGGATCTCTGGGGCTTTCAGGCCAGCCAGACTAGACTAATTTATGACACCCAAGATGGACCTATGGATTCCACATGTACCCCCCCCCACCCACACGCACATGTGCTTCTGTACACACGCATACTCATATATACTCAATTAAAAAATTATTAGATCCCACTGCTTTAAGGGTTGGGGAGGGTAGAAAAATGATATGAAAGTAGGAAGAATGCTTGAATTGAAAGTGGTTAAGGAAGGATGTAAGGCAGGGAGATGGGAGAGAGGACTGAGAGGGTATCAAACAAAACTAAGTAGTGTGAAAAATCTATCATGAAACATGCTACTTTGTATGCTAATTGACACATTCCTCCTCTAATACATTCATGTAATTCACTGTTTATTTAAGTAGATAATGTTATAAATGTCTTTTTATATTGTTCTGGGCAACAGAGATCCAATTAAATAAAAAGGAGACTAACTGGATAGAGTAATGGATGGATACGCTTGTGCATATTATTTTTGCTCATTAACATGTATGCATATTATATACTCATATATTTCAAAGTAAAGTACAAGAGGCAAAAAAGTTAAAGATTAAAAAATATCTTGTATGGAGGTATCGTGTAGAGTTAGATAAAGTAACCCCTTCAAAGCCGTAAAGTTATTAAATGAACCATCTGTGTTGGGAGTGGTCTACCTGTCTATTAGTTGTTGGCCAGGGAGGACCTTGAGGCTTACATAGCAATATGTAATATTGGCACTGCTGTTGGTTGCCCATCGGAACTAAGTGGTAAGACCCTGTTGCTGAACATACCACACACTCTGGTTGCTGGACGTAAAGACATCAAGCTGGAACTGATCTGGAAGCTCCCTCTCTGTTGACTAGTTTTGATAGTGATGGAAGGTGCTTTGCTGTCATCAGGTCCTACTCAGCTGTGAACCCTGCATGCTTCATTACTTTATTAGACAGCTTCAGGTTCGCTGAGATGAACTTCCAGACCAGGCACAGGTATGGAGGAAGGGATTTATTGTAGCTTACATATCCACGGGAAGTTTCATAATGGCAGAAGAAGCTGGCCTGCTTTTTGCAGGCAGAGAGAGAGAGAGAGAGAGAGAGAGAATACCAAATTCCACTGCACACTTCAGGAGCTCCAGGCATCTGGAATATCTTTAGATTGGAATTTTAAATCCACCCCCACCACAGCTTAGGGCTGGATCCAGCCCAGTGACACCTCAGCCAGGTGGCTGAAGATCTAAATCACCAACTGCAATAAAACACCGAATATATTGAGGGCCATCTACTCAAACTACCACAATTACCAACCTGCCAGTCAAGGTGTGCCCACTGGTACAATAGTGGCCATGGCTGTTATGGAGGTAACCAACCACTTTCTCATTGAATTCAAAACCACTCAACAGGAGGGAATTCATGTAAATCTCCTCTAAAGCCCATGACTGTGAAGGTCACAGGCCCTAGTAGGGAAACTATTACTATGGTTTGGCTAAAATGGTATGACTTGCCTATCAAAATGTCCTCTAAATATTCATCTTTATGCCCATAGACTAATTCTGTTTTCACCTTTTGTCAGAGAAGCTTCTTTTTTTTTTTTTTTTTTGGCAGAGGGAGGCATTATTGCAGAAACTCAGAGTAGGTCAAAGTGCTGAGAATAAGTGACTCTTGAATGCTTAGCCCTAAATAGGTCATCTCTACCACCCACTCCAAGGCACAGGGAACATTGCAGAAGAGGGAACTACAAGAATGTAAAACCAGAGGAAATGGTAGAGTGTCATAGAACACAGTATTCTGGACATGACATGGCCATTATACTCTTGCACTATCAGCAGCTTTGATTATCTGCACAAGTCCTGCACAAGATTGGGCCTGTTAACGGTCCATCATTGATGGGGGATGATCTCATGAGGCCCACACACCTCCTTGAGGATATATATGTACTAAATGGATGCTAGGAAGGGAGGGTGAGACATTTTCTTCAGTGCTGTAGGTGGTAAGTTTCTCATGCTTCTATAAATAACCCCTAACCTATGGCCATGAAAATAACCATAATTAAACTCATTGGGCCTAACACACACACACACACACACACACACACACACACACAGATATGAGAGCAGAAGGGAGACTAATTGAGAAAAGAACAGTGGTCAGCTAGTATACAGAGAGAGGAAGAGAGGGCGATGTAATTAAATATGACCAAAATATATTACATACATAAATATGTCACAGTGCAGCCAGGTGTGTTGGCTCATACTTTTAATCCTAGCAGTCAGAAGTCAGGTTTGATTTCTACCCTAATTCTATATATAGTGAATTAAAGGTCAGCCTGGCCTAGAGCTAGATCCTACCATAAAAAAACAAAAAGAAGTCATAATGAAATTCATAATTATGCATGTCTAGTTCATAATAAAAATGATAATTGCTAATAAAAATCATTAAAATAAGAACCCTATATAAAAGCATGCTGTTAACATTTGCATCAATAGATGATAAAAACAAAAGTATTCTTGCCTATTATCTCCCCTGAGCATTATATCATTAACCTACCATTTAAAACAATGCCCTTGTTGGGCTAGAGAGATGACTTAGCGGTTAAGGCAGTTATCTGCAATGACAAAGGACCCTGGTTTGATTCTCCAGGACCCACGTAAGCCAGATGCATAAGGGGGCACATGCATCTGGAGTTCGTTTGCAGTGGCTGGAGGCCCTGGCAAGCCCATTCTCTCTACCTTTTTTCTCTTTCTCAAATAAATAAATAAAATATTTTTTAATGCCCTTGTCTAAGATCATACAGATAGTTACTAGGAGAATCAGGGTATGAACATCAACCTGTCTCCCCCTAAAGCCATTGCCTTTAGTCTGTACACTAAATTGGCTCCTAGGAAGTGACAGTGAAGACTTGCTCCAGTTTCACTAAGTGAATACTCAAGGATTGATAGAATGTTGAAAAACACATTGGATATTCAAATAACTTATTAAAATAAGGCCTGAGATATATGATATTTAGTATTTATAGTTGGTTAACTTAATGTGCACAGTGGTTCAATCTTGAATCTATGTGCAATAAATAACTCAAACTCGAAAGCATACCATCTGAATGCAATTAAAGTTCAAGAACTTCTAGCTACAACCTGTAAAGCACAGAGTATTCAAGTTCTTCAGAATAAAAGGAGAGGAAATTATCACAAGTCATTATAGGCTCAGGGGCAAGAGGGAATTATTAAAAAGGAAGATTTTGTGTTATTAATATTCCACAAACTTCAAGAAAAGTTAAATGATTCTAACCTCTATGAATATTAACCTTAAAATTCAACATTCAATCTTGGTCCCAGGTCTGTCTATACTTTAGTATAATCTTGAAGTGATTAACACATTATATAAGTGTACTAAGGTTTCATTTGTCTGTTTGTAAATATTCTATGTCATGAAAGACCATCTTTATAGAAGTCTAAACATAGCTTCTTCAAAGGGGTAGGCAGTTCCGAAACTGGCACCCATCATTCCTCCCTCAGAATGTTTCTTCTCCTAGAAGTTGGGCTGGAGGTAGTAGACCACACCTAATGTCACACAGACTCTTGTAAGTCATTAGTAATTTATATTTCTGCCCCTGCTCTACCTAATGCCCACTTGACTGCCAAGTCAAGAAGACAGGAGGCTGTAGATCTTCAAAACCAGCCAGCTTCCCCTGGCTGGGGAAGCTCCATCACTACCGCTTGCATTCTCTAGGAGAGGAGGTCGGTTAGCTTTGCTCAGCTCTGCAGGATCCTAACAGGAAATAGATCTTTAGAGTACTTCAGAGTCTCTCTGTGCAGGTCCTGCATTACAGGGGATCTGAAGTAGCTCTACCAATTAGTGATTCTTGCAAGAATCTTCAGGTTCATATGCTCCATCCACACCTCTGTGGAAGGAGCTACTCTTTGGTGGGGGGGGGGGGGGCGGGTAGGCTGAGGTGTACACTAGCTCCACACTGGCTGGTCCACTAACTCCAGCTAATTCTGATCATCAGCAGCCACCCTCCTGCCTTTTGTGCCAGCAATATTTACCTCCTTGGGAGGAGGAAAAAGCAGAAGACACGATAGCTGCATAAGCATCTTTCAAGTATTCAAGGATGTCCTAGGAAAGAGCAGAACAAGGTAGCATAGGAACAGGAGCAGCTGGAGTCTTGATGAAATAGAAGCAGTTAGTGTTTTCCAACTTTAATGTGTAAGTAAATATATCTACAGAACTTACTAGAAATGCAAGTTCCCAGGATATACACTCAGACATTATGACATGGTAGACAAAGGATAGGGCTTGTTCTTGAATATTTTATGGAAAATTTACATATAGTAAAATGAACACATGTTAAATGTATTAGAATACAGACATACACACACACACACATATATATGTTAAGTTTTGTTGACAATTTGATGTTTAGGAATCCACAGACATTCCTCTGGGGTAGGTCTCTGCGGTTGGTTCCAGGAAGGATTGACTTTGAAGGAGGAAGTCCTTCCCTGAGAGTGAGTCCTTCCTCCACAGTGAGTGGCCCTTCTCAGAGGGGGAATTTAATCTAAGGAAGCTCTGGAAGAAAAGAATCCCTTCCTCCTACCTGGCTGCCTGTGCTCCTTGATGTCTTCCAGCATGGACTGAAGACCAGTGTGGACTGAAGAACCAGCAGCCGCTCTCCAGAAATCCTCCAGGCCTTCAGTGCCGCACTGGGACTGCTGAGGCATCCAGTCACGTGGACTGAGCAGCTACCAGGTTCCATGACTCTCCGGCCTGCAAACTGCTATGGTATGACTGCTGTAAACTAATCCAATAAATTACCTTTTGATACAATTCATTCTATCAGTTTTGTTGCTCTAGAGAATCCTGGCTAATAATATGCATGTGTGTGTGTGTGTGTGCTTGCACGTGCATGCGCACGCTTGGATTCCTAGTCCTAAGAAGAATAATAAAAATTAAGACTATTTTAAAATTCCATTTTTTAACTAATAGGTCAAGTCATTAAAAATTCAGAAGTTTGGCAACATACTTTGTGGATGCCTATGGGGAACAGAGGAACTCTTACATATTGCTGACAGCAATGCAGAACAGTACAGCTCCTATGGGTGGGAATTGGGTTATGTCTAGCCAAATTATGTTAGTAAGATTTTAGAGTCATGTACACTTTGACACAGCTATTCCCATTCTGGGATTATTTCCCAAAAATACACTGCCAGAAATATAACAAAAATATGCACATGGGTAGTCATCAAATTATATTTATAGTAACAAAAGACTGAAACCTTCTCCAAGATTTATCAATAGGGGGCAATAAACTATGGTGTGATCACAAAGGGAATACTGTCATAAAAAGAAATGAAGGCCATTTTTATATCCTTGTGGGAACTAACCTCTGGGATGTGTTGTTAGGTAGAAAAACAAGATGAGAAAAATGTTATAGTATGAAACTACTCACATAAAACAGTAAATGAAAAAATGCATGCACAGACATTGTCATATGTTAACATGATTCATAAATTACATTTTACATAGTGAACATAAAATGTGTGTATATATATATATATATATATATATATGCCTTCTTATATTAATATAAAACATTTATTTTCTTATATTAAACACAATAAGGTGAAAGGATAAAACTATTAACAAGTTGCTGCTTTAAAGAAAGTAGAAAAACACATGAATGGAAAAAAAGAGAAGCTCAACTTCTCTAAAGCTGACTTATACACCCAGACAAAGAAAGGATGAATGCTTGAATTGGCATTATTTTTACACACACACATATATATATATACATGATATAATTCATTGTTATGAATGATTATTATGCATCAACTAAAATATTTCCAAGCTCAATTTACTAAAAAGGCATACAAAACCATTCTCAAGAAGCAAAGATTACCCTTAGCTATGTAAATGGCTCTTTTGTTGTTTGGCTAGTTGGCTGTTGGATTTTTTGAGATAGGAGCTCATGTAACTCAGACTAGCTATGTAGCTGGGAATGACCTTGAACTCCTGATTCTTCTACCTCTACTCCACATGTGCATGTTCCACTATGCTCATCAAAATGGCAGCTCTAAATAAGAAACTACTGATTCTTAGATAAAAATTTCACTAAGTATAGTGAAATACAAGAAAGGTATACATACACACATACCATATAAGGGAGAGGCAAGGATCATAAGTATTCATCAAAAGATACTTTTAAAATATCAGACCAAACTATTCTTAATTTTATTTGAATGGTATTTCAAGAAATTATAATCTAGTAAATTCACTGATATTTTTAATTGAATAGACTTAAAAAATACATTTTGAGTAATCAAAATCCAGCAAATTAATTCAAGGCTATATGATGACCCCTCAATACATAGATGATTAACATACAGAATGTGATTTGTGTGTGTGTGTGTATGTGTGTGTGTGTATTTGTGTGATGGGTATGTGTGTATGTGTATCTGCACATATATGTGCACAGATACATGTGTGTGGATGTACACATGCATGTGGAAGCCAGAGGTCAACACTGGGTGTTGTTCTCAATCACTCTCCACCACATATTTGGGGGGACAGGGTCTCTCACTTACTAGTGTTTACTGATTCAGCTAGACTAGCTAGCCAGCAAGCCTCAGAGGATGTTCCTGTCTCTAATTTCCCAGTACTGGGATTTTACATGGGTACTGGGGATTTGAACTCAGGTCCTCATGCTTGCAAGGCCAGCACTTTACCAACTGTGCTATCTTTACAGCCAATGTAAGCTATTTTTAAAAGACTCAGTTCAAGGGCTGGAGAGATGGCTTAGTGGTTAAGCGCTTGCCTGTGAAGCCTAAGGACCTGGTTCAAGGCTCGGTTCCCCAGGACCCACGTTAGCCAGATGCACAAGGGGCGCACGTGTCTAGAGTTCATTTGCAGTGGCTGAAGGCCCTGGCGTGCCCATTCTCTCTCTCTCTACCTCTTTCTCTCTCTGTCTTTCAGTCTCAAATAAATAAATAAAAATAAACAAAAAAACAAAAGACTCAGTTCAAGATCTAAATTTGGGTTCCACTGGAAACAGCCCGTCCATGAGAAAGAATATTCTTTTATCCTTTAGCTTTGAATACATTGAAAATACTCTAACGGAATTGTTCTGTCTTGCCCAGAAGATCAGGAACTTCCCTTCCTTAGTTACAGTCATTGTGCATGGTGACATCTCTGTCTGTGTAGCCCCCATCACCACCCCACCACCATATCACTCCTCACCAGGGAGTAACCTCCAACAGTCTGAAAAAGACAGATCCTCTGATCCCTGCCCAGCCTTAGTGGTAGGATTTCAGACCAGTTGCTCACTTTTCCAGGCACCAACCTCATTTTCGAACACAGATAACCAGCTATTATGAAGACTTGAGATGGAGTTCTCTAAACAAATACTGGATAAACCATGCCCCTTATTCACATTTGCATTTTTGCCTTATGTACCTCCAATTACCTATGATCAACCATGACTGAAGAAACACTAACTGGAAAAAATACAAGAAATAAATAATTCACAGGTTTTAAATAATTATTAATACAATATATTCATATAGTTGTTCTATTGTATTTCAGATTATTGTGAATTTCTTACAGTACCTACTTGATAGACTAAATTTAATCATAGGTATTGTATACATGTATAGGAAAGCACACATTATTTAGAGAGTGTGGTACAATACAAGGCTTTACATAACTATTAGGGGTCTTAAAACGTATGTCCCAAAAATGAGGGAGGACTTCTGGAGTTAATGTCATTCTTGGTCACAGCAGAGCATTTAGTCCAGCTGCTCTGAGAAGCCATCAGCTGAGCCAAGTGTACACGACACTGAAATGAAGGTCAATGAGAAATATTAGAACTGGAATGAGCATATCATCTCTTAGGAGTACAGTGGAACTTTCTTAGCACTCTATGGACCAGTAATACATAGACACCCACAGTGTGATCATGAAAACCTGTGTGTATATATATACACATTTGTGTCTAAGCACAGCACTTCCCTTTGTCTAAAGCTGTTTCCATGCTTTCCCTCAGTTTTTGCACTAGATATAAGAAAGAAAAATTGAAAGCCAATAATAAGAAAAAATCACCCACATTGGAAACATTTGATCCCCTCAACATCCATATTAGCTCAAAAACTAAAGACTATAGGAACAGTCACCACTCCAGGGCCTTCCCCCTGGCGCTGATCTGGAGAGGGGAAGTATAGAGTGATAAAATGGCAGCCTTTGACCTAGTAATAGCTGCTCAGAGAAAACATCCTTCCACAACAATCTTATTAGGCAAAGAGAGTATTTTTTGTTTTGTTTCTCCGTTGTGAGGAACAATTTATTTTTATGGGCAGTAAAAGGAAATAAATTTTCCTGAAATGGCTCCTTGGTGGCTAAAGGTCCATGCAGCTCACCCTGACTTCATAGATAAGCAAAAGGATAATTGAATGCTGTGTCTTTCATGATGCGACACACCTAGGCACTGCAAGGGGGGGTGTCAGAGGAGCAAGCTGGCTGATCCAGCTGTTTTTTCAGCGACCTTTGGAGAGTGGATTGAGGGGAGATTTCAGAGGCTTCAAGGGAAACACCAGCCAACCATCTGTCATGAGGCATTTGTCTTGCTCTTGGGGTCTGATACACTGTAAGAGACTTGAACATGTGGCTAGTGCGACTGCTACTGTAGAAAATACACAGAGAATTTTTTTCAGGCACAGATTTGACAGGTTCCAAGTGAATGGTGTTTGTGTCTCTCAATAATGGCTCACTCCTGTGTTCCTGGTGATATTCTGACACTTTATTGAAATATGAAAACACAGGGACTTGTTTGGGGTTAGCAGTGAGAACCCCAGTCCAGAATCCATTCTGTAAGAAAAATGGACAGTCCTTAGTTTCAATTCTGTTCCAGATATTGACAATGTAAAATTGCATCCAGCTCTCACTTTGACATGCCCTCACTTCCCTGAATACAGTTCTCATTTATTCAACAGATACTGAATTAGCAAACACCACACACATGCCTTTCTTCACATGTTAAAGCCAGAGAAGACTCTGCCCTGAAAAGGTTTAGCTTCCGTTAGTGACAGGGAGGAGGATTCAATCAATGAGTGTGGCACCTGTTTTGCACGCCTACTATCTAGCCATGGAGTGTCTGACAGTGGGAGAAAAGAAAAGCTCTCAATTACTGAATGAGAACCAGAGCCAGTTCAGGTACTATATGGAGCACCTAAACAAGGATTTTCTCAACAGCCTTGTGAATACCCTGATCCTCTACTTTCTCCTGGCCAGAAAGCCAACGTTCACAGAGATCTTGGCAGTAAGACATTGCTTGGGCTCAGAAAATGATCCTCAAAAGTATATGCTTTGACGCACTGAGTTATTAGAACTTAGGTAACAGTCTCCAGGCCTACTCCAGTTCCAAGACTCTGCAGCAGTGCAGGGAGGGAGGATTCCCTGTGAAGCTCCCTCACCTGAAGAGAGTTTCCCCGAAGGAAAGCATTGTCATGAGCTTCTCCATATAGTCTCAGCAAACAGAGAGGCTTAACCCAAGGAAGCTAGATTAAAGTTGACCCCCCTATTCAAATCCTAAAAATAACTTTTCCCCAGGCCATTACTGGCTGCTCTTTTAGTCTTTTCCTATCCTCTCAACTTTTATTCTTGCCCCAAGTTCCCTCCTTGAAGAAGATATATAAGCTCCTTTAGCTCACTGGGTTATTATGTACTCAATTGTCATTCTTGATGAACCGCCCCCCACCCCACCCTCCCTTTGCTCTTGCTAACTTGACTGCTGTCATTTAATCTACACAGATTTGGTCTCGTGACCATCAGAGTCATGGTAGGGGGCAGAAAGGATGCCCCCATAAAGGGTTATATGAATATAAACCCAGACCATTGGTTTGAAAATTTGTGTGTACATTTTCCCTGCCATAACTCTATATTCAAAGGGAAAGTTAAAAATAAGTAAGAAAATAACCTGTGTGTGACTAAAAATGTGGACATTATACAGAAAAGTAAAAGGTTTCTATAGACTCTTGGAGGAAAGGCCCAGGGAATGATAGAGATGAAGTTTGAAATGAAGGTGAAGATGGGACAGGGTAGGAAGGAAAATGCTATGGGCTGAGGTAAGGAGGAGTAGGTAAGAGTGGAATGTTAGGAAGTGAAGATGGATGGGATGGGATGGGATGAAGCGGGCATGTACACAGTTTCTAGGAGGAAGAGGAGTTGAACTGAGTGCTGAGGGGAAAGGACATAAAGCCAAACAAGCTCTGAGGAAAGCAAAGCATGAAGCACGTCTGGGCATCACCAGTGGCCCTGCATGACCCAGGCTGTGTTCTTTTCAGTGTAGCAGACCAGTGGGAGGGGTAACTACTCCCAGACGCAGTCCAGCCCAGGGAGGTCCAGAGCTGCGGCAGCTGCCCTGGAGAAGGTTATCACCAGCAATGCCCATGCGTCCGTTTTCTCTCTCCTCCCAAGGTCCCTGGGCTTGCTGTGTTCCTATCTGGCGTTGCTCCTTCCTTACTCCTCCTGCCTTTGCTCCATGTCCTGACTCTGTCCTCAGCAACTTCAAGCACCAGCCCGGTTCACCTCAACCCGCATTGCCCTCCTTTCACTCTCTATGCTGACCTCTGCCTCTCGATCTGAAATGTCACTCCTAGGATTTCTCCTATTTGTTGTTTTTCCATTTTCCCAGCTGATTTCCAGTCTAAATTCCATACTGCCTGGTCTGGAGTGGTGATTACTTCCTCCCACTGGAACGTTCTTTCACTCTGGGCTACAGGTTGTAAAACTTTCAATATGCATCTCTGAGCACCTGCACACTCTCCTAGACAGGCACCTGGTTAGGTATACATTTGAATCCTGGAAATCCAATTCTCCCTTTGCTCTCAGCAATCCTTATTTGATGAACAACTCCTTTTCCCCCACTTGTACACAACTGTAAATTCATTCACTAACATTTTGCTAAAATTCTATGGCTGCCCATTGCAGACAAAATGAATCTTTGATTCTATAGCCTCCCATTGGAACACAAAAACTGGCCCTGGTTAATCCATCTAGTATTACCTCCTACCCACTGTCCAACTAATTTTTTATTCTAGAAAGTTCAGCTCCATCTTCTGCCCTAGTATAGCAGTGCTTTCTTGCCTTTCTTTACTCTGATCCTTCCCTCCCTCCCTGGGTAGTTCCCTCATCTTATAAAGTAAAATATCAATCCCCAGTATGAACAATTCCTAATATCAAGCGTAGTATTTGTTCTTATCAGTTTAATATCCATTGCATCCCCTATCTACAGAATGAACCAGGCTTTCTAAATTTCCCCAGCCTTAAGTCATCACTCCATTCCCCAAACTCTGGTTTCACTGAAGGGCTAGAACACTGATGTATTCCTCTTCTTGGGAGGCATTCTTTCTAGGACTCAGGCCTTTTTTCTCTTACCAGCCTCTATACTTCCCGAGGACCAGGTGTCTAGTCCACATGAGACTTGTATGTATCTACAGTGTTCTTTGCACCAGAGGATGCTGAATAGAGTGATAATCACCTTCCAAAATTGACAAAAGAAAGTCCCTTCACATGGACCCTAGCTTTCTTCCTGCATTCTGGTCATTATCCACCAAGCAGGCTCAGTGCAAGTCAACTCAGATCCAGCACACCAAACCTTGGTGAGGCTTCTTCTGAGGCAGCTGCATCTTCAGGGCAGATACCTGTCCTGACTAGCAAGCAGCTAGGGTGTATAGCATTGCAGCGGCAAGTGAAGACTGTGATTCAACTACTGAGTGGGATACTTGCAATGGGAGCCACTTCTGCTTTTGAGAGAATTTTGAAAAACAGCCTTCTTATTGTCAGAAGGAGTTGCTGAGTCAGCTGTTGGCTCCCTTTCCATGATGCTGTTCCTCTTCACACGAAAACTCATTTCAGACTTTTTGACACATGATGGGCCAGATAGTAAATGCTTTAGGATAGAACATGCTGCCTGACGGATGGTACACTGACTTTCTCAGCTTAATTAACTATCTACCTGGAGGGATTATAGCCAACCAATGGGTGAAACTTGAAATCCTACCCATCTGCTTCTGCACACCTCATTCACCTGAATGGCGAGGCTGAAGTGCCCCAGAGAAAGAAGGCTGTTGTTGTGAAAAGAGGTTGCATTACCTGCCCTTCTAGTGAGGCGGATTTTCATCATGCTGAAATTCTTAGGCTAAGAAAGACCCTAGCACCCCTGCAAGGGGCAGAGGAGAATGGGAGTTCCAGAAGCTTTGCAAACTAATCTCTGCCATGGACACTGATACTGCAGCCAACCCTCCCCTGCTTAGCTCCTTAAAATCCAGGAATTATAAAATAGGATGGAATTTCTATCTCAGCTTCTTTTAACTCTTTAATTACCTGGGTGGCTCCACTTTATACCTTTTTAGATGTAGTCTCACATTATTATCAAATTGTTCTTAAAACAAACATTTCTGGAATATATATATTCCTCTAGAGTGAGAAGATAACAGAAGAAGAAGTCACTTTAATGTCCTGAGCACATCACACCTGTACTTTCCCAAACCATACAATGGAAAATATTTTTGTTATAGGAAAACAATGGTACATGCTTTAGATAGAATTCTAATCTGAGAGAGAAAAAATTGAGCATGAAAACTTCTAAGTTTGTCATTGCTTGGTTAGAAAATATGAAATTTCTGGGAGTGTATCTCTGGCACAAACAATATTCCCTCTTCTGGACACCAGACTGCTTTGTGTGTTGTCTAATCACTGCCTAATCTCTGAGTTCACAAATGTTTTCCTTAGGGATTCTGTATGAAGCATGGTTAAACCCACTGAGCTCTTGATTTAACCTAGTATTTCATACACAGTAAGCTTTCAGTACATAGTTGTTGAATGGATGAATTCAGTAATTATAGCAAATTTAAGAAGAATCAAGACAGCAGGTCACTTAATATACTCACATTATTGCAATGCTGAGGCACTGTGGGCTTGAGAAACATATCAAGTCATCTAAAATGGTTCTTCTCCAAATTCTCTAATGATAAAAAATTCACAGAATTTGGGGTAGTTATAAGATTAGACATATGAAGTTGCTATTTTTATAGTTCTAACTGATCGTATGTTGACAATTTAATATGGTTGAACCTCTATGCTTAGAATTTCTTTTTCAGCTTCCCAGGACTCCCCATCCTTAGAGACATTGAGACATGGATCTGGCATAATTCTATGTCTTTATTTAATTAATTATTTATTTGCATTGGAAACATTTAAATGATTATTGTTGAGCATACAGTTTGGAAATTTACCTCAAACTGCAACAAGTTAAATAAATGCTTATAATATACAAAGAAAGTACAACCAAACATAACAGTTGCTTTCAGTGGGCCTTGTCCCTAGACCAGTGTGCCCTGCGCCCTCTGACCTTTAATGCTTACCATAGAAGAATTTGAGAAAGATCAGACAAAATGTATGCCAGAGTTCAGATTTAGGCAGCTGCATGTCTAAGAAGTAGGCTACTGAGGTTACAGTTTCCTCACTAGGGTGGAACAGGGGCCATTCTTCCCAGGAATAACTGAATGGCACTAGGATATAGTGCATGCTGGAGAATGTGGGCACCTTTGAAGCTGTGTGGAGCTTTAGTTCCCTTCTGGCAAGCCTGAAACGATAGAACCCCAGTCCTAAGGACAGTGATAATTCAGGATGTACAGTGAGTGCCCAGTGCCTCAGAAATGTCTCAGGAAGATTTGAAGCTGTGCTTTCCATCCTGGGATGGGTCCCTGTGGCTGACCCTACATTGTTCACAAATGCTTGCTGGGGGACAGCCGTATACTTCCCTATGCCACAGTGATCTCAGTCCCACCCACTGGCCACCTAGCCTCAAGAAAGTGACCAAACTTTCTTAATACTTTTAGCCCCTTTCTCACAGTGTCATGACTCTTCTGACCCTCTCAAGCTTGCCACCCCCCCCCCAGCACCCTTTAAAGCCTTCCTGCTAACACCCAATCAACAGACCCTGTCTGTCCTTTCATGACCTGCAATGCTGTTTGTCTTCATGATGTCTGCAAGTCCGCCTGCTTAAGAGAGAGAGACCCTTAGCCGGGCGTGGTGGCGCACGCCTTTAATCCCAGCACTCGGGAGGCAGAGGTAGGAGGATCGCCGTGAGTTCGAGGCCACCCTGAGACTCCATAGTGAATTCCAGGTCAGCCTGGGCTAGAGTGAGACCCTACCTCGAAAAACCAAAAAAAAAAAAAAAAAAAAAAAAGAGAGAGAGACCCTTAGGTAACACAGATAGTCTAGGGCTGCAGGGATGGGTTAGCCAATAAGGCATTTGCCTGCAAAGCCAAAGGACACAGGTTCGGTTTCCCAGTACCCACGTTAGCCAGATGCGCAAGGAGGCACACTTGTCTGGAGTTCATCTGCAGTGGCTGGAGGCCCTGATACACCCATTCTCTCAGAGTCAAATACTATCTACCCTATTTATAGAGGAGAGAGCAGAGGATCAGAGAAACCAAAAGACATTTCCCAAAGTCTCAGATCTTGTATTCAAATCCTAGTTCATTTGACCCCCTGTCCTAGTCATTACCCAAATGAGTCGTCAGAAAAGACATATTGTGGGATATGGACTTGGTTGTCATAGACTTACAATGCAAATTAGTAATTTGAAAAAAAATGTTTTCATTTGGAAATGGTACCACAGTTACAGAGTTTCATATTAAACTTAATTCCCACATTTTAATGTGGTCCTCTCCTAGGGTGTCACTACAGTAATGCTGTCATATTTAGACTGAGGCCTTGTCCTGTGACCTCTTTAAGCTAACTGCTTTGCACTTGCGGCCATGACACCTGCTTGCTCTCAAGTGACACAGGCAGCACATGGCTCCTGTCCCTATCTGCATCGCAGAGCACCCACTGATGTAAGCTCCTTCTTTGTCAACTTACTCTGTTGTCATGAATTAAGGTACACAATGAGATTGGAGTACACTGAGCAGTGTTGGTTGAGATATAAGGGAGATAAACAGTGTTTACTGGACCACAGTATTTTAAAAAATATTTTATTGACTTATTCATGAGTAATAGAGAGAGAGAGAGAGAGAGAGACTTGGCATGCCAGGGCCTCTACCTACTGCTACACGAACTCCAGACATGTGTGCTACCTTGTGTATCTGTCTTTATGTGAGTACTGGGGAATCAAACACAGGTCCTTAGGCTTTGCAGGCAATTGCATAAACACTAAACAATTTCTCCAGCACTACGCTTGGTATTTTTCCATGTTACCTCATTGTATCCTTGCCACAGCTCTTGGAGATAAGGATTGATGCACCAATTTACAACTAGAAAACCAAAATTGATGGGTGTCAGGCCACTTGTAAAATGTCACACAGGAGGTGCAGAACTAGGGTATGGAGACATATTCAATAACAAACTCTCCATCATTTCTCCTCTCACAGAATTCTTTCATATTAAAAAATAAGAGCTGTTCAGGATTTGTTTGGAATTCAAGGACATCTACCAAAGAAACTTTTTTTTTATTAAGTATAAACTTTGTATAGCTACATCATGTGTTGGTGCCATAACTTCCCTCCTTCCTGTCCCCATTTCACTGAGAGCCCCTGCCCCTTAGTGGGACTGCTGGTATTCTCCATGGAATTATAGGTTGAGTTGTGAGACAAGCAGTCAGTCATTGTGGAGGAGGGCAGCAATACTCTGGATATTCCCTCCCACCCTGTGGCACTTAACACTTTTTCTACCTCTTCTTCTACAAAATTCCCTGAACCTTGGTGGGTGTGCTTGAAGTCCACTTTGGAGTTGAGCTCTCAGCAGCTTCTGGATTTCTGCGTTGGTGCGTTTTGGTCATCCTCAGTGTCTCCATCACCTTGGCTCATGTTGTCAGGCTTGCCATGGGAGCAGCACTCCTGCTCATCTCGTCAGTTCCTCTGTGGTTTTACTTGGGCCCTAGGTGCTGTGCTGTGGGTGGTTCACCTCCTGCCAGGGTGTCAGGCATCTATTCTTGTCTTGATAGATTTTGGTTGTCCTTTGTTATTGCTACCATCTGAAACAGAGAAAAAGATTCTCCAATGCAGAATGATCAGGGTAGGTTAAAGAGAATGAGCATTGTTAAATTAGGGATGTTTTGATGGGTATAACCACACTTTTGGCCAAAGACTGGTAGGACCTTTTCTTTGGAGTCCATAATCTTCACCTCCATAGAATTCAAACTTGGTTCCCAGTTCTAGCTATCAGTTCCTTTCCACTGAATGGATCTTTTAGCCAATCAAAGAGCCACTTGTTACCCATATAAGCTGTGTGCCACTATTGCACAGGTGTGTACATATTGTCAGGCTGGTTGCTTTCATATAGTAGGGTTCCCTGCTTGCTCACAACATTTTTAGCCATTTTTCTCCAGTAGCTCATGTAGCACTTTTCAGCACTGTATAGGCTAACCATCTGGGAGCTGGCTTCCTTCCATATTCAGCCATATCTCTATGTTTTGCATTGACAGCATGTGGTGTCTTCAGCAATAAGGTCTTACCTTTTTCCTTAGGCAGGTAACCAAGTGCTTTTACAGAGGCCTGTCTTGTTTTGGGGACCTCATAGGTCTCTCCAATTAACAGCTTAATGTGGGTTGTAACCAACTTCTGGTACTAGAAGTTATAAGCCAGAGCCAAATGTTTTAGGGTTAGGCTTCATCCCACCCTCTCCAGGGCCCTTTTTTTTTATATCAGAAAATTCCTCCATGCACCTATTGAGGGTTATGTCTTTTATTCTGCTATCCAGGAGGGATGTTTATATGGTACCAGTTCATTTTGGATTTGGTTTTGTATATATTTTTCTGTACCCTCTAGTTCTCCTCATCCCAGTCCCTTTCAAATACCTCTTACCTGTCCCTTGAGTTGCTTGTCAGGTATCCCTGCAACCCAAGCTGTTCTAGTTTAGGAACCACAGATGAGAGAGAACATGCACCATTTGTCTTACTGTGCTTATGTGAGTTCACTAAGTATGATCTGTTCCAAACCCAACCATTTTCCTACAAATTCTATTATATAATTCTCTTACTGCTGAGTAGAATTCCATTGCATATAAGTACCACATCTTCATTATCCATTCATCAAACAACAAGCATCCAGGTTGATTCCAGCTCTTAGCTATTTGGAATTGAGTATAATAATTGAATAAATATCTTTGCAGCGAAGCATGGAGATTATAGGGTAGATGCCCAGTAGAGGAATGTCTGGGTCAGTTGGTAGCTCTATTTTCATTTTTTTCAGGAGTCTCTATATTGATTTCCATAGTGGTTGTACAAGTTTGCAGTCCCACCAGCAGTGAATGAGGGTTCTTTTTTCCCACACTTTTGCCAACATTTATTGTCATGTGAATTTTGTCATTATTGCTATCCTTTCTGAAATAAGATGGGATCTCATAGCTGTTTTAACTTGCATTTCCCTGACTGTTAAGGATATTGAACATTTTCTTAGATGAGTATTATCCCTATGTATTTCTTTCTCTGAGATTTCCCTATTAAGTTCTCTGCTTCCATTTTTGAGTCGATTGTTTAGTTTTTTTTAATTGCTTAGTTTCTTTTAAGTTCTTTGTAGATTCTAGATATTAGGCCTCTATCAGTGGTATATCTGGTGAAGATTTTCTCCCATTCTGTGGGTAGTCTGTTGGCTCTGTTTATTGTATGTTTCTTGGTGCAAAACCTTTTTAGCTCTATGAGATCCCATTGGTTGAATGATTGTTGAATTTCCTGGGATATTGCTCAGGAAGTTTTTCCCTGTTCCTATATCATAGAGAGTCTGCCTATTTTTTCATCCAGACATTATATTGCGGTCGTTAATCCATTTGGAGTTGATTTTTGTGCATGGTGAGAGGAGTAGGTGTAGATTGACTTTTCTACATGTGATTATCTAATTTTCCCAGTAGCATTTATTGAAAATGCTGCCCTCTCTCCAGTGTATGTTGTTGGGGCCATTGTCAAAGATTACAAGAAGACAGAGTAGTGATACAAGTAGTGATGAGAGACTGAAGCAGGAGGATCACAAATGCAGTGCATCTCTTGGCTACAGAGGGAGTTTAGTCACAGCCTGAACAATTTAGTAAAATCCTGTCTTAAAATAAAAGGTAAGCAGGGAGTGCAGCACCACATCTGGCATCTTCCTCCATTCTATAGCAAAATGAAGATGAGGCTGTGGACAATGCAGCCAGGAGTTTCCTGAAAAATTATCTCCTCACAGACAAGGGATCACGTGGAACATTGTTCCCTGCTAGCCTTTTAGTCCCAAAAGTAGTACCTCAAATTCAGTAGTTGCCAGAACAAGAAAGAAACATGAAAACGAGACTCACTGAAGAGGAAAAGGTCATCTCTGGTGTTGCCAGAGCTGAGTTAGCAAACAATGTTCATCAGCCAGTTCAGTTGTTTTTACATCCTCTGCACAGCTGGGCCATCCTTCCAAGAGACATTCCCATCTCCAGCTGTGCCTGCTCCCCAGTGTGCTGCAGAACCTATAATTTATCCCACACACATGGACTTAGTTCCAAAGCTCACCACTCCCAGGGCAGTATTTTCCTCACTTCTCTAGAAAATGAGGCATAATGCAATAGTGTGTCCTCCATACTTTCTCTTGCCCAAACACGCTGCTCAGTCTTTACCAATTCCCTGAGGTTGCCACAAATGTGAACGATCTTGTTCTAGGCTACTACATCCGCAACATGTGACACTGGAACTCACATGACAATTCTAAAGGCACTAAGAAACAACCTCTTTGAAGTGCTACCAACCCAGGAAGGGAAAAGCAGAGTAGTTCCACATTTGATACATCATCTTCCCTCCTATCTTTTCATGGAACATTGAAGATGTTTTTCAACAGCCAGGCTGAGACAGCAATTCAAAGTTGACATTGAGTTAAAATTGTGTGAGACATATGACACAACACAAGAATTCCCTGATTGTGGCCATCCACCCATCATTGCTCCCGTAAGTGTTAATAGTCCAAATGTTTGTCTGTTAGCTTCAAGGTTATTAAATCATCAGTGGTCAGAATTTTGTGTATTATAACTGCAACTAATCTCAGATTTGTTTAAAGTGGAATTGTTAATCTTCATACATTCCCTTTTGCAAAGAAGTATTTTATCATTAATTACTGTCATTGCAGGCTGATTGATTTCCCCACCATGCCAAATTATGTTGAAGCTGTAGCCCCTGATATGGTGACATTTGGATGTAGGACATTGGAAAGGTCACTGGGGTATGCAATGGTTAATCTCAATTGTCAATTTGCACAGATCTAGGAACACTTAGTATATAAATCTCTGGGCATGCCTGTGAGGGGGATTCTAGGTGAAGTTAACTGAGGTAGGAAGATTCACCTTAACTGTAGGTAGAACCATTCCATGGGCTGGGGTCCTGGTATATATAAAAAAGGAGAAAGCTAGATGAACATAAGTATTCATCTCTCTCTGCTTCCTCACTACAGATTGAATGTGACCTACCACCATGCCTTCCTCACCACAGTGAAATGAATGACCTCAAAATGTAAGCTAAAGTAACCCTCCTCCTTAAGTCACTTTTTGTCATAGCAACATGGAAAGTAACTACTACAGGGTAAAAATGGGGCCAAAAGTTAAGGCCTTTGGTGTGCAAGCACTCAAGGAAAAAATACATGAAAGCTTACTAGGAAGTCTGAAAATGAGGAAGATAATTCTTGCTAGTTGTCTTGTATTTTGACCTTAGAATTTCAGCCTCCAAAAGTAAATTTATGTTACCTAAGCTTCCTAGGTTTTGATATTTTTATATTGTAACCCAAGCAAGCCAGTGCAGTATTCTTCTAATCAAAGTAGTTCATGCTGTCAAAAACAAACAAAACAAAGTAAAATAGAAGTTATGTGTAAGGTTATGGAATAGGAGGGGCCAGGTTTGCAATGTTAATCAGAACAGCACCTCTGAAAGTGGTTCTCATCACACTGGTCCTCAACTGTACTTCTATGCCACAGCAGGGACAATTGTAGTGGGGACCATGGTGGAAATATGTTTACTATGTCTTTATTTCATGAAGTCAAAGTCAGAGCACATGGCCAGACAGTTTTATTTCCAGGATCCATAGAAAGAAAAGCTAGATTCAAGACTAGAACACATAGCTAGTGGAATTCGTACATGTGAAAAGCAGCACCTTTTAAAAAAACTAAAGCATGTGTGTGAGCAGGATTATACTTTGCATCCTTTAGGGTGTGTTAAACACTTAAGTGTTTGACAGAAAGGGCAGCAGTGTGGCTTCAGGGACTGGCTCCGGGTATTCCCTCCATGTCATTGGATGGCTGTGTCCCACCAACTCTTAGTTCCATTGCCCCTAGGTTATCTTCATTCCCAGGCAGCTTCCCCACAAGCGAATAGAGAGAAGGTGTGCAGTCTAGCCAGCAGGAAGTCGGAGGTTAGCACCTGATGGTCACTGGACAGGCTGGGTCTCAGGCATCCTTGACCCAGCCCTAGTAAGCCTGGACCAAATCTTAGACCTGGACACATCTCAGCCTGAGCCTACAGGAGGAGTTGTTCCCCAGGGAAATGTGGCACTCTTCTGCGAGAGGAAGGAGAAACTGCTACAATAGCTGGCGGCCTAATCCACCCCCTCTCTGCTCACTCTGCTGTACTGCCTCCTACCTGAGTTTTGTACATTCTTCTAATCTGAATTTAATACGTAGGAGTGTATGATGCACTACACATCCCATTCCAAATACATTGTTGGCCCACGAACTATTTCTTGAACATGACATTTCTTGAACTATTTCTTAAAAATGACTTAATTAAACATTTTAAACTTACATTTTTCTCACAAAATATGTAGTTTCCTATGTAAATGTAGGTGTATGTGTATAAATGTGCACATTTAAAATACGTATGCACACATGTGTATAGGTACACATAAACACAGATGCACACCTATGTGTGTGTGCACACAAGCATGCCTGGCCATGTGTTTACATACATAGATGTGCACAAACACACATGTGCATACATGGATACTAAGAACATTTGCTATAAACCAGCCCCATCTCTTTCTCATTGACCTTTTTTTTTCTTTCATCCCCACTAGCTCTGAGCTATTCCTGAGAAGAAAGCCTTGAACCAGAGATATAGGCTCCTGGAGTCATGTAACTTGCTCTGTGGGGAAGGAAGGCAAGCAGCAATAAGCAAGTCACACGAGCAATGTCATCCTGGTGCTAAGCCAGTAGGAGCTGCATCTGCCTGCGTTAAGCTGACATCCAGCTTTTAGACAAGGTAGGGTCTTGCCAGTAGC
The DNA here is from genome assembly GCA_036346955.1 of Dipus sagitta. Taxonomy (NCBI): domain Eukaryota; kingdom Metazoa; phylum Chordata; class Mammalia; order Rodentia; family Dipodidae; genus Dipus; species Dipus sagitta. Next base: position 126,403,683 of record CM070772.1, on the reverse strand, counting down.
TGGGTTCCCGGATTGGCTGCTGGAGCCTGGAAACCTAGTCTTACTGTCTAGGGTAGTTCTCCCTCAATTTCGGCAGGCAGCTCCTTCTCCTTTATAAGGAACAGTCTTGGAGTTTACTGACTGTTACACTCTGACCATTACACTGACATCAGGAAGTAACACTTTCTACTTAGACAAAAGTAATCCTGGCTGAGTTAGGGCCCTGCATTACAGTTAAACTTCACGATATTTTTACCCTCCCCCTTATTTCAAATAAGTCCTGTTGAATTGTTGTCTCTGTCTGACCATCACATTACACTTCCACATTTACTATTGTTATATAGATTTTGTAAAGGCCCTAAGACTGTATATGTGACTAATTGTTAAGTTTTATGACTACATAAATCATGAGTAGAAATTTGCCTTTTTGTTCATATGTGTATACCCAGTGCTAATAGTGACATGTCACACATACTGAGGAAGCATTTGCAGAAGTAATGAACTATGCACAAATGCTACAGTAATGTCATCGTATTTTTCAGCTCACAGCCTTCACCCTAATGATTCCCTTTCACTTGCAGAGTTTGGTGGCCAGTCATTCCATGACCATCTCCCAGCCCTTGCTGTCTCCCACTCCTCCAAAATGCAGCCTGAATTCTCTCCCTAAGGTAGGATTTTACAGAGCTGATCTTTGTCAGTAAACCTATATAAATTTTAAAATTTATATGAATAGAAACACACTGATGTATCTGGGGTTGCCCTCTGGACTCAAATCCCTTCCAACTTTTGCATAATGTTTTATATATCCTATAATGCCTTGCAGAATCATTTTTGATGTTTTTCTGTCTCAATTAATTGTGTCATTATATTGTAATCTCCAGGAAGGACTCACTCTCCATGAACAAAATGGAGGCATAGACGACAATACAAACCTCATGACCTTAGGGGGGCCATTCTGCACGATTACACCACATGCCAGCATCCCTAGGATCATGCAGCTAAGCCTTTATCAATTGCTTTTCCAGGTTCTTGCAGTTTGAGCATAATTCCCCTGGAATGCCCTAAGTCTTATCCTCTAAATGACCTAGTAAGAAGCCAGAGTATGTACAGATGCAAGGTGGGAATTGCTCTGCAACATCTTTCAAAAGCTCTGATATAGAGGAGCTAGTGGTCAAGGAGACACATGAAGCCCCCAAATAATACAGGTGATTGCCAAACCACTTGATTATCTAACAGAACTAAATGGTAAGACCCTATTGCTATAGATACCCCAGACCAAAGTCAGAGGACATTGAGAAATCATGCTGGAACTGAGGAGGAAACCAGCTCCCAGCTGGCTAGCTCTAGTGCTGGAAGGCACAAGACAAGCTGCTGGGGATAAAAGCCACCAACAGCAGGATCAAGTAGTGGATCCTGCAAGCTACAAAAGCAACCAGCCAGGCAAGATGTACTCACCAGCACAATAGTGGCACATAGGCTATGGGGGTCAATCAATTGCTCTATGATTGGATATGAGGCCTGCTCACTGGAATGTAATTCATGCCTGGTATTGAGAAGAAAGTTAGTAATCTACGGCTTAGAAAGTCATAGAATCCAGAGGGAAACTTTCACTGTTCTTTGGCTAAAAGAAGAGATTATACCTCTTTTTCTTAATTATTTATTTGAGAGCTACAGAGAGAGAGAATGGGCATGCCAGGGCCTCCAGCCACTGCAAACGAACTCCAGACGTGTGCGCCCCCTTGTGCATCTGGCTAACGTGGGTCCTGGATAATTGAGCCTCGAACCGGGGTCCTTAGGCTTCACAGGCAAGCGCTTAACCTCTAAACCATCTCTCCAGCCTAAGATTATACCTCTTTTGATCCATGCTGCTCTCACTCTTGGCTAGAGGATCTGGTTTTTACAGATGAATACTAGGGAGACACAAGACCCACCAGAATGGCAAGAAAGATAGGCTGCCAAGCATGAGACCAATGATTGCTATCACAGCTGCCAGGGCCCAGAAAAGATACAGAGAAAGTGGTGAATCAAATATGAGTGCTACTGCTAGCCTCAGAACCTCCTCCACTCCTCCAGTTAGGAGACTCAATACTCATCAAAGCAGAAAATTAGAAGCTATGGAGAGCTCAACGCTAAAAATACTTATAACACACTATCCAGTACCCACGGAAAATTGCATAAGAGGGAGCAGAAAGACTGTAAAAGCCACAGTGTGGGTAGGGGTACTCTGAAGCATTGCCACCCCCCCACACACACAACAAATTATACTGGTGCATTAATGATCCCATAGTGATGACTGATGACTCTACTGAGGTGGGTACTCAGTGGAAGGGGAGTGGGAGAGAGGGAATAGAAGAGTATAACCCAAAGGGAATATGACAGATTTATAATATGTTAATATAGTAAAGTTCTTAGCTATTAAAAGCAGCTCCAGGAAGAAGTTTTCAGGGATTAAAGGGAAGAGTGACTTCAACCAAATCACCTTCTGAACCTGGTGTTACCTGAGTTCCTCAAAGAACAAGACAATTCAGTTATCTCAATAAAAGGAAAACATTCCTATTTGGCATGCTACAAATAAAAGAAAGAACTTTCCAAAGATTCCTTGCTCTCTCTTCCAACCCTGAGAGATAGAACTCCACCTCTGAGGCCCATCTAGAACAAAGCTACATTACCTTTCATCCCAGCAGAAAGATTGTGGCCTAGCAACTATCTCTATTCCTCAGTTTTCTCATTGATTAAATATAGTTAATAGCATCACTCCACTAGCAGAGTGTTAGGATAAAATATGGGAATTCACATGAGAGACCTTGGCACATACTGAGTCTGCACATGATGCCTAGTAAGTCTTCAGCAAATAGAAGTTTTTGTAATGGTGATGAAAACCATCCCTCTTTTTAAAGAAATCCTAAACAGGGTTTGGGATAAGGAAACAAGGAGGTTTTATGGGAAAAATATCTGGAAGTTGGATGTGATTAAAAATCTAAAAGTAATAATGTGGTGGTGAAATAATTCTGGGCAATGTGTCGAGAGGTTTGGATTTAGTAATGGCCTTGTATCCAATGAATGGTGTGAGTTGGGTTGAACAAATATTTTCTGGGCACCTAGTATTTGCCAGGTTCTGAGGACTCTGAAGCCAATAAAACACTGCCCCTGTTCTACAGACATTCACTGACTTGTAAAAGAGTAAAATTATGTGAACACAGAAATAAAATACTTTGTGAGGCACACACACACAAAAAAAATTATAGAAAAGAGAATAATTTATATTCTCTGGATGGTCAAAGAAGGCTTTTCAGAGGCAGGTTTGCAGTGGAGAATAGGAATTAGCTGATGTGAATACATCGTGAGGGGTGGTCAGACACACCTGGGACTAAAGCCTTGGATTAGCAACTAAAGAGTTGAATGGCCTGGGTAGGGTACTGACCACACCTTGCAACTCAGTTTCCTCTAGAACAACACACTGGTGCTTATTGGATTCTGGGAAGGATTAGAAGTAACACACATGGAGTGTGGAGCAGGAGTGTTGTGCACATGGTGGAAATGTAGTCATGTTCCCCTGCCCTCTGCAACCGCTGTCAGCCGGCTTCCCTAAGCTGCTATGCATCAGCCCCAAAGGAATGTTGTGCTGTCGCCTTCCAGTGTGGCTTTACAGGCTGCCATGAACTTTACTGGAACTGAGAGTTTAATGTGGAAAGTTTCACGAATAGTTGTTGGTTCAGGTAGAGAGCCTGGGTGAATAGAGACATAGCTATATTTCTAACTTTCACCAGCATTTCTGCGAGGGCAAGGCAACGGTTAGTCATTATTTCTGACATGTACAACTTTTTCATTTCTAGGAGATGTTATTCTAACTAAGAAATTATCATCAATCCTATTCTCTCCTTCCTGGTGGGCGAGACACGCCACCCAGCATTCTAAACCCAAAAGGAAAATATCTCTCTCTAGAGAAAATTCCAAGTCTGTCACTCCACCCAAATCATGAAAGACTCCCTTCCCTGGATGGAAAACCCAAATTCCAAACTGAAGTCTTATTCACAAACTCTTACCAGTGTGAAAATGCAACTGGATTGCAGAAATGAATCCATGCTGTACCGCCACAGAACTGCAAAGGAAGACAGAAGCCCAGAAATCATTTGTTCCTTGTTATCCCAACAAATGAGGAAACCCAGACTAGGAGACAGGCAGTGACTCACCAAGTCCCACAGCTAGCTCAGGCTTTCCAAACAACCACCACACTAATGTGCCCACAATGCCTCAAAGTAACCAAACACAGCTAGCCTTTCCAACAGCATGTTTCAGAAACTAGATTGACCCTGATGCCAGGCACGGTGGCACACATCCATAATTCTTGCACTCAGGATGTGGAAGCAGAAGGGTGGCAAGTTCAAGTCCAGCGTGGGCTACACAGAGAGACGATCCCTCAAAACAAACAAATGATCATTACACGCTGCTAAAAAGGTGACAGTATTAAAAACAAACATAAAGGTGGCTACCTAATTTTCAGATGTCAAGCTCTAGCAAGATGCTTGCAGATTTTAATCATTTTCACACAGCCTGTGAAGATCATGGAACTCTTGATTAAATAAAATACTAATTATGGGAAAAGATGAAATATTCTTTGATGCATTTTGAGGGCAAAGGGTCATTTTGTTTAATTTCAATGTGAACATAAAAAACAGAATTTCATAAAACAAAGAAAGCATGAATTAAATATGAATTTGAGTCACTAATAATGTGCCTGTATACATTTGTTAATTGTGAAAATTACATAGTTATGTAAGATGCCAGTAGGGGAGACTGGCTGCAAAGTATGTGGGAACATTTCCTTTGTATTTTTTGTGGTATTTTTGAATGTGTGTGTGTGTTATGTGTGTATGTTTGTTTTCAGTTGGGCACACATGCATGGGTAAACATGTATGTATGTGTGTGCATATGGAGGGGAGAGGTTCACACTGAGTTTCTTTCTTGACCTCTGCTTTACTGAGGCAGTATCTTACCAGAGTCCAGAGCTAACATATGCATCTAGTCTAGCTAACCAGCTGGCCCAAGAGATTCCTGTCTCCGCTCCTGAGTGCTGAGGTTATGGGAGGCTGCCATGTCCCCCTTGCATTTACCTGGTTGCCATGGAGCCACACTCCTGACCAATGCTGGCATGCCAAGCAATATAGTCCCCAAACCATCTCAACAGCCCCTGTTATTTTTTCTTTAAATCTGAAACTGCTGTAAAAATAAAGTTTATTTTTAAAAACAAAATCAAAATAAAGAAATCTTCAGCTGTGTTTTCACATCCTCTTAAGGTGATCGACCATTTAAATAGTACTATGTCTAAAGAGAAAATTTATAATATCTCTTGTAAATAGCATGAAGGTTCATCTACATGTCATCACATACTTCAAGCAATATATCCTCCAGGCAAATGGAAGTAACTTTGAGTAGTTCTCATCCTAGTCCCCTCCCATTAGAGTTCTGTCTTGCTGTGAGCCAAGCATCAGTCCAGCAAGAAGAGTCTTCAGTGTACTGGGCACTGTGTGTTCTTATTTTGCCTCATCTCTGTGCTTGAAATTATCACCTCTGTTTTGTAGGTGAGAAAATTATCTTCAGAAAATATCTAGATTTCTAGATCACATACACACATATTATTACATGTGTGTAACAAGGATTTTAGGAAGCAGAAATCAAGACCTCTCAGGTCAGCTGACTAGCTAAAATAGCTGAAGCAGTCAGCTCTACAGACAAGTGAGAGATTCTGCCTCAGTAAAATGTAGATTCATGTATCATTACCCATTTGTGTATGCAAATCATTGACTTATGGAAAAGTCTAGATACATATTTAATAGTTTGGACTAACATGCATATCACTTTATTTTGTCCTTCAAATTGTTCTAGCTTTTGCCACAAGGAGCTTCTTTAATTTACTTACATGTCTTTTTGATATGCTCCTGAAATTATGGAGTTTCTTTCTTTATTCTTCCTGAAAATGTTCCTGTATCCTAACACTTCTAGATACTGTAGACTCATCATGTTTATTTCCTGTCCCAGTACATGAATGTGACATTTCTAGATGAGATTCTGGTTCCTTCTGTTGGAGAATTGCATTAGTAACTAAGATGTGGTTACTAGACCTAAGTGATCTATTTATCAGTGAGCTATAAGTATTTTCCTATGTAACCATCTGTATGTAGATTAAACTAAACTTGAGTTCACATTGATGTTTCCAACTCTAATTCAACATGGCATGGTTCATTCTAGCATGGTCCCTTTGGTTCACTATGGAACTTCCACTTGAGTGATAAGAAACCTGGCTCTTATCACCCACCATCTATTTACTTTAATTGCTCAGTTCTAGAACATGTGTATGTTGGGATCAAAATTGCTAAAACCTTCTCTTATGGAAAATAATTTTATCAACTTACAGTTTCTTTTTAGTTGTCATAGCTTCAGTCATTTTCAACTTTTTGTAGATCCACACCTCTTCCTCCACCACCCCAAGTGACATTCATTTAAGAGATGTTTTTGATGGTACCTACAATGTATTTAGAATCTTTTGTCACTTTCAGAATTTTATTCTGGGGACCCCAGTGGTTTATTTTTAACTGATATGCAGAAAGATTCACCACTTATATTATAAAATTCTGTGGTTTATGACAAAATGTGGATTTAATAGGCCAAGAAAAAATCTGTTTCTCCTGCTCATCACTTCACTGTGCTTTGCTGGGCCCTAAAAAAACCAGCATTTTTTTTTTTTAATAGTCACTGAAAATGCATCTTTTCTAGATTGCCAGTTGATTCAGGCAGGTAACATGGGGCTTTTTCATGCTGATTTCTTTTACTTAATAATTTGCTTTTCAGTTTCCTTTATGTAGCTCTTCTGGGACTGAGAGTTCATTTTTTTCTTTTTTATAAAATGTACTTCTGTGTGTGTGAGGCTTGCAGTTAAATTCTTTTTGGCCACTGAGCCATCTTCCACACCCAGTTCATTTACATCTATTGCTAAATAATCTTCCATGATAGGATGTTCTTCAGCTTATTTATTCATTCACTTATCAAAGACAAGTTTTGATTGATTCCAGCTTCATGTCATTATAAATAATGCACCTAGACATATTCATATGAACATTTCTGTGTGAGCATATGTTTTCAAATCTGTTGAGCAAACATCAAGGAATAAGACACTAGATTATATAGTACAGTAATAGTTAATTTTGGGACACATTGTCAAACCATATGACAGAGTGGCTGTGTTATTTTTCATCCCCAGTAGCAGTGAATAATAGTTCCTTTTGCTTTTTCCCTCTACAGCAATTGGCTTTGTCAGTTCTTTGGGTTTTAGCCATCTTATAGGTACCTAGTAATATTTTGCTAATGCTTTAGTTCACCATTTCCTGAAGCTACATGATCATTTTGTTATTGATCTCTAGTTTAATTTCATTCTTGCTGAGAATTTTTTAAAGATTTCTGTCTTAAAAGAATGTTAATGTTAAACTTGTGTCTATAATGGAGTCTGTGTAGTGAATGTGTTATTGTGAGATTGAGAGAATATACATTCTGTTGTCTGATGAAATATTCCAGATGTCAGTTTGATGAAGTTAATTGATAGCTCACTTCAGGCTAACTTTATCCGTGTTGATTTTCTGCCTGTGCCATCTTTCTGTGACTGAGGAAGGAGTGTTTCATTCTCCAACTATGATAATTAGTTGTTTTTTTTTAATTTCTTCTCATAGTTCTATTAGATTTGGCTCCACATATTCAGGTGTTCTGATACACTATTTTCAAATTACGTTGTAATCCTGGAGACTTAGCACCTCTTCCATGAAATTATTCTCCTCTGTGTCTCTATTTTATTGGTTCTATAATCACTTTTTAAAAAATGAATATAACTACTCTTTCTTTTGGTTAGTATTAGCATAGTATATCTTCAGCATGGTATATTTTCCTTCATCCCTTTACTTTTAACATATTCAATGTCTTTACAGTGATGGTGGTGTCTTTTAATAGAAAGCATATATAGTTGGATTTTGCTATAAATTCATTCTGAAAATATGTCCAATGGGTACATTTTTACAATTGCATTTTTTGTTTATTTTTATTTATCTGATAGTGACAGATAGAAAAAAAAAGAGGTAGATAGACAGAGAGAGAATGGGCGCACCAGGACCTCTAGTCACTACAAATGAACTCCAGATGCATGTGCCCCCTTGTGCATCTGGCTTATGTGGGTCCTGGGGAATCAAGCCTCAAACTGGGGTCCTTAGGCCTCACAGGCAAGCACTTAACTACTAAGCTATCTCTCCAACCCTGCAGTTCCATTTTTAATAATTGATGATATATTATAATAATTGATGATTTTTAATAATTGATGATATATTATAATAATTGATGATATATTATTGGCCATGATTAAAACTCATGCATTGCTATTTTCATTGTTCCTATTCTTCTTAATTTTATGCCTTCATAGATTTACTTGAGATTCTATGAGTCAGTCTTCTTTAGTATAAAATTATATTTTGAAAATTATTGGTATCCTAGAATTTGCAACAGGCATTTTATACTAATCTAGCTGCATTTCCAATAACACTCTTTAATTTTGCATGTAATGAAGGTACTTATAACAAAGTATTCTCAATTTCACCCTTGTCATTCCATGTAACATTGCTATGATTCATTTCACACATAAGTACAATTATCAGATACATAATTATGTGTTTGAGAAGATGGCTCAGTGTGTAAAGTGTTTGTGACATGAGCATGAAGACTTGAATTTGGATTCCCTAAACTGACTTAAGTTCTAGGTGTGGTTGTGTGCACCTGTAATCCCAGTACTGGATTGACAGAGATAGGAAATCCCTGGGAATCACTGGTTAGGCAGTCTAGCCAAATCACTGAGTTCTAGGCTCAACTAGAGGCCCTGTCTCAAAGAGTAAGTTGGACAGCAGCTGAAGAAGATGCCTGACATCAACCTCTGGACTCCACACACACACACACATGAGTGCTCACACACATATGAAGTCACATGCATGTACACCATACATATATTATTACTATACTTCAAATAATTAACTTTTAAGTCAATTTGGAACAAAAATGTTCCTGAGGTTTACTGATCTAAGAATTGTCTCTAATCTCCTGCCCCTGAATTGTCCATTTTGTTTTATATGGTCAAGTTTATTGGCTCTTATTTTAAAGCTCAAATATACTCATAATCTGATTTTATAATTTGAATATGTTGATTTTGTTTGCTTTTTGTCATTCTTGAGTCACTTAACACAGTGGGTGTTAAAATGGACTTTACTGGCATTTTCAGTCTGATCTTTGGAAGTCAATATCAGGAAAATGGAAAAAAAAAAAAAAACAACTAGCCAATTGTGATGGCATAAGCCTGTAATCTCAGAGTTTAGGAGGTAGAGGCAAGAGGATGGCAAGTTTGAGGCCATTTGGGGCCTATATAGTCAGTTGGAGGGTAGCCTAGGCTACACAGTGTGATAATATATTATCACTAAAAAGTAAGAAAATTAAGTTCAAAGATTGAAAATAAGTATTTGCAATATTATAACTAATAAAGATCTCTTAAAAGTCAGCACAGATAGGCATGGTGGTACATATCTGTAATCCGAGACCTCAAGAGGCTGAAGCAGGAAGATCATGAATTAGATGTCAGCCTGAAAGAGACCTTGTGTCAAAAACAAAACAAGACAAGACAAAGCAATACAATACAGTACAATACAAAAAAAAAAAAAAAAAAAAGAGTTTAAAAGCATGCCAAATGCATGAAAAGACTTCACCAAAGAAAATATGTAGCTAACAAATTGACCCCTAGGGCTGGAGAGATGGCTTTGTGATTAAGGCACTTGCCTGCAAAGCCAAAAGGGCCAGGACCCACATTAGCCAGATGCATAAGGGGGCACACACATCTGGAGTTCGTTTCAGTGGCTGGAGGCCCTGACATGCCCATTCTCATTCTCTCTCTCTCTCTCTCCCCCTGCCTATTTCTGTATCTCTCCTCTCAAATAAACAAATTGAAAATAAAATATATAAAAATGTTAAAAAAATTGACACCAAAGGAAATGTTTATCATTAGTCACTAGAAAAGCACAACTTAAAAAATGCTCACACAATGAAGTGCAAGGGTTGTAGGTCAGCACTGCATAAACCTCATGTGGTGTGCATGCCTGAAATTCCTGTACTAGAAAGGTGGATGCAGGAGAATCTGAAGTTCAAGGTCATCCTCTACTATGTAAAATGATAGAAACCAGCTGGGGACACATGAGGACATGAGAGCCTATCTCTAAAGAAAGAAAGATCAAGAGATAAAGAAATAAGAAAAGAAGGAAGGAAGGAAGGCAAGCAAAGGATAATGGGTTCCACATTTTCAAAAAAATACTTGAACTGGGCTAGAGGGATGGCTTATTGGTTAAGGCATTTGCCTGCAAGCCAAAGGACCCAGGTTCGATTCCCCAGGACCCACATTAGTCAGATACACAAGGGGGTACATGCTTCTGGAGTTCATTTGCAGCAGCTGGATGCCCTGGTACACCCATTTTCTATCTCTCTCTCACTCTTTCTCTGTCAAACAAAAAATAAATATTAAAAAATACTTGAACTAAAAAATCTCACAATACCAATATTGACAATAATGCAGAACAACACCTGAGATATATATTGCTGGAGGAAGAAATGAGAAATGTAAAATAGTGTAGCCTACCAGGAACACATTTTTGACAGTTCCTCAAAAGTTAAATATATACATGTCACATGATCAAGCAATCTTATTTCTTTTTTTTAATTTTTTATTTTTTTATTAATTAGTTTTTTACTCAGCAAATACAGTCAATTTGGTACCATTGTTAGGCTCATCCATGTCCTACCCCAACCCCTGGCCCCTCCTTGTTGAGGTATATGGGTCATGCATTGTGGAGTTAGCCCACAGTTATGGGTAAGCTAAATGTCTCTGCATATCATGACCCAACATGTGGCTCTGACATTCTTTCTGCCCCTCTTCCGCAAAATTTCCCTGAGCCATGTTGGGTTCATTTTTGGTCTGCTTCAGTGATGAGGTGTTGGGGGCCTCTGGGTCTCTGGATATCTGATTTGGTAGGAGTTGATTTTTCTCTGTATTGATCTCCTTCCCCCTTGTGCTGATACCCGATTCACCAAGAAAACAGCACCCTTGCTTGTTTCGCCAATTGTTCTTAGTTTCAGCTGGGGCCCTTTAGAGCTATGATGGGGTGGCTCTCTCCTTAGGACCTACGTCTATCTGAAAACAAGAAGCAGATTCTCCAATGGAGAGTAAGTTAGCACCAGACAAATGGGATAACCCTTACTTTTTTACAGAGAATTTAATAAGTGTGGGCCCTCTTGCAGCCCATGATTAGTGGTAGCTTGATATTGGTGAGTGGGCTTATGTTTGGATATGTTTCTGACTTGTTTCCCAGCTCCAGCTGTGGGTCCTGTACCACTGAGGGGATCAGTTAGCCAAATCAAGAGCAGTTGGTTTCCCACCGTGGCTGTGCGCCACTATTGCACTTGTGTGAGCATCTTTGCTGCCAAGTAGGTTAGACCATGAGTTTCTTGAACAGATATTGGTCATTTTCTCCAGGTTGCCCATGTAGCACCTTCTGGCACTAGACGCGCCATTAATATTTAGGGTAATGACTATGAGATTTGATTTGATCCCTGCCATATTGTGATGGTATATGTGGTTTGGTGTTTTCATGGACTTTGAAGTTTTTTGTGCCTTCTCTGAGTTTGGTTATTGTGTTCTGCTTCTTATAGGCATTTGAGTTTGATTACTTGATTCTTCTCTGTGGAGAATTTCCTGAAATACTCTCTGTAGGTTTGGTTTTGTGTTCATATAATTGTAAAGTTGAGTTTTGTCATGGAAAGTTTTTCTTTCACCATCTATTATGAGGGATACTTTTGCTGGGTAGAGTAGTTTGGGTGGGAAGCCATAGGTTCTTAGACGTTGCAGTGTTTCATTCCAGGCCCTTCTAGCTATCAGGGTTTCCATTGAGAAATCTGGAGTAATTCTGATGGGGTTACCATTACAAGTAGTGTGCTGTTTTTCCCTAGCTGCTTTTAGGATTTTCTCTTTGGTGTCAACGTTTAGAGTCTTAATGACAATATTTCTTGGAGAGTTTCTCCTTTGGTCCAGTCTGTTTGGAGTTCTATTGGCTTCTTGTATCTTGATGGGCCTTTCTTTTAAGAGACTGAGGAAGTTTTCTTCAATTATTTCATTAAATAAGTTCTCCATGCCGTTGGTCTGAATTTCTTCTCCTTCTGGTATTCCAGTGATCCTGATATTAGGGTGTTTAAGAGTATCCCACAATTCCCTCATGTTCTGTTCACAGAAACTTTTGAACTTACTGAAATTTTTGAACTCTCAAACTGTTTCTTCCATCTTGTCTTCCAGATCAGAGTTTCTGTCCTCCACATGGCTGACTCTATTCTTGAGAGCTTCTAGAGAGTTTTGGACTTGTTCAATTAAGTTTGCATTTTCTATTACTTTTCTATGTATAGTTTCCATCCCTCTGTCAAGCTCCCCTTTCACATCATTTTCTGATTTTCTTGATGCTTCTTGGAATTCATCCTTGCATTTCTTTATGTCCTCATTTAGCATCGCCAGCTGATTTTTGAGGTCCTCTTTTTTTTTCACTCTCCCTCATATCTCTTAACTGTCTTTGAACTCCTTACATTTTCTTATCTATTAGATCTAGTCTAGTGATGGCAGCATCCACATGATTATCGGTCCTTTGTTGCTTTTCTGCAAGTTCTCCTAGTAGCTTTGTCAGGGTTGCATTGCTCATAGCTTCATTTTGGTGTTCTGACCCTAATGTTTCTTCTATGTTTTGATTAGAGATGTTCATTGTAGGACTTGGTGATCTAACTGGATTTTCTGGCATTTGATTTTTCATGTTATTTCATGTTATTTATGTGCTGTGGTCTGCCCATCACAGTGTATGGGCACATAGGTGGGTGGATCAGTCTGGGCTCAAGCACATTGGGTAGCTGAAGCAGCCTGAGGCAGTTGCCAAGCAGTCTGGGCTTTGGCTCTCACTTGCCAAAGCTGCCTATCTACTGCCTGGTAGGGCCCCCAAAGTTGCCTGAGCTCTCACGCAGTATTGCACCAAAGCTGCCTACACTCACACTTGGAAGGACACTGAGGCACCAAGTACCGAAGCAGCCCAAACTCAGGCATGGGGAACACTGGGACCTGGAAGCAGTCTGCACTCCCCCGCAACAGGACAATGGTGGTCAGCCTGCATGGCAGACAGGGAGGGGCTGGCACCCGAGCTGGCGCAAGGGACAGACACAGACAGCCTGAGCTTGCATGGGCAGTTGCAATGGGCCTGAGCTCACTCATGAATGTGCAGTGGCTGGAGCAGTAAGTGAACAAATGGGCTGAGGGGGCTAAGCTTGCACAAGCAGGGATTAGCGCATTGATCAAAGGAGCCTGAGCTCCAATGGGCCAGCTGGTGTAGCCTGGCCAAGGTCACTCGTGGGCAGGGGTAGCAGGTCGATCGCCCCTGTGTAGTTAGGCAAGTGGAACTCTGTTGGCCTGGGACCCTTTTCCTACAGTAAGTGCAGGAGTTTCCTGAGCTGGGACTGTGGGTACTGTGCCTGCTTGGGGAGGAGGAGTGGGCTATCTGCATGTGAGGGAATCAGCGATTCCCTGTTTTTTCCCACTGTGCCCTCCCACTGGCAATCTATTGGAGCTTCCTCTCCCCTAAAAGACCCAGTGAACCCTGAATGTCTTGCCTTTCTTTCCAGGGGATGTGTGGCAGCAGAGTTAAGCGGTCGCCATCTTGGCTGGAAGTCCCAGAAAATGCAAGCAATCTTATTTCTAAGTACTCACCCAAGAGAGCAAAAACAAAATCCCTCTGTCTCACTAAGACCTATTTATGTGCTCACCGAACCTTTAATCATTAGAGCTGGAAACTGGAAACATTGCATATGTCCATTGACTGCTAAATCTACAAACAAGTATAGAAGGCATTACATACTGAAAGGGAGTCAGGTTGCTTTCTTAGGCACTTAGCATGACTAGACCCTGAAAATGCTATGCTAAGAAGGAAATAGACACAAAATCCTATGTTCTATATGGTTAGACCTTGTTTGTTATTGATTTATTTGAGAGAGAAAGGCAATCAGAGAAAGAAAGAAAAAAAAAAAAGAGTGAGTGGGTGGGTGCACCATACCCTCTGCCACTGCAATGGAACTCCAAATGAATGTCTCTTGTGCATATAACTTCATGTAGGAACTTGAGAATCAAACTTCAGCCATCTGGCTTTGCAAGCAAGCACCTTTAACCACTGAGCAATCTCTCCAGCTCTGATTCAACTTCTTTACCTGCTGGAAGAGGAAAAACAATGATGATTTGATGAGTAATGTTATGGTGGAAGATATGTATAACAATATCATATACATATGGAAACTTTTTGTGATGGCCTTGTTCAGTACTTTGAGTACAGTTGTAGGAACTCAACTATATGCATATCTCAAGGCTCAGTGAACTATACACTTTGAGCAGGTAAATATAACTGAATGTCTGCTATGGCTCAGTGACCCTGAGCTGCCAGGTCAGGCCCTTTAAAAGAGCCTCATGAATGAATATAATGCAATGAAAATAAAATGGATTTCAGACAGACTAGGCCATTATTTTTTTCCTGCTTTGTTCATGAACACTGAGTTAACTATCCATCTTCTCCTTATCCATCTATCTATCCAAGCACAATAAAAAAAAAAAAAGAATCTATAAGCTAGGGACAATTAATTGGGAGGACTCATAACTGCATATATTTGAACTGAGACCTGTAAAACAAGAAGGAACAAACCAGGTATCAAATTGGAAATGCATTGTAGACAAAGCAGAGGGATGAGCTGAGAATGAGCATGATGTGATGTAGAATGTAACTAGCACCAGTGTGGTATAATGATTCAGATAAGAAGTAGGAAGTAACATCAGAGAAGGAGATAGTCACTAGACTACTCTGTGCGCCCAGCATGTCTGCCTCATCACAGGACCAAAACAATGGGGTCAATAGAGTATGTACTAAAGTCTCAAATACTGTGAGCCAAGATAAACTTTTTTTTCATTTTATAAATTGTCTCAAGTATTTTGTTATGGTGATGGAAAACTGACTGACACAGCAGACTATGAGCTTGAGTTTTCTTCAGATGGCAATGATATGCCATTTTGTTTTTATCATGGCAGCCACATAAATAGGTATATAACTTTGAGTGCACAATTCAGCCAATATATGCAGAGATGCCTGTAATGAGTGGGTAGAATTTATGGTAGGGAATGGAAATTGATGGGTGGGACATGATAACAAAAGAAAGAAAATCTTAGGATACTTTACTGAGTCTGCTGGAATCTTTTCTCTTTTTCTTTTCTATGATAGGACTAGTAATATATGCATTTCACAGTTCTATTGAGATTACTTCCAGCAATATAAGTAAAACAATGAGAACAGAAGTGGGGAGAACAGAATCTGGCTTAGAAATTATTTACTACTTTTTCCTTCAATATTTTACGATCAGGAATTCCAGTATATTTCTCTGTTTCCTAGAAAACAATAGAATCTCTGCTGTCTTATATACTGTTAGATGACAATTTCTCTTTCCCCGTTAATGTGAGATCTGTCACTCCCCCATTATGAAGCCAGCAATTAAAAGCTGGATAAGGTTTAAAGACTGGCTATGGAGCATGGGGGAGTCTTTGGGAAGGCAAATATCAAATGTTTGGTTTCAGAAATGGGATTCTTGTTTCAAGACAAGAGTTGTATCATGCAAGCCCATTTTTAGCACAAGGCCTCTTAAACCATAAGTGCTTCTCTGCTGTCTGATTATGCCAGTAAAAGTGGAAAATTAAATTTGATATGTAGAGGAATTGGTTACTAAATAACCAATAAGTTATAAAACTGTTTCTCCATAAGAACATTCACTTTTTCAAAAACGTATAAATCTATACTCTTTTTCTCAAAGTCTGTTTTAACTCCAAAGACCTGTAATGAAGCTCTGATAATTTTATTTTCTGTGTAATAGCCTTAAATTCATGATGACAGGCTTACCAATTTCTTTCAGACATGCTTGATTTACTTCTAAATTCTGTGCAGCAACAGATGTCTTGAGTAATTTTCTACACATTTATTTACTCATGATTACAATCTTGGTTTCATTTATAGGTTATTTCGGAAGGTCAGTAAAATGATCCATTAGGATTTCTGAATCAATAAAGTCTAAGGTAGCAAATGGATATAATGAGTGCTATATTACTTGAGTTGATTAGGAAAAAAATACAAACTTGAAGACACATTTATAGAGATTATACCATCTTAAAAAGAGAAAGGAAAAATAGACTTGGAGAAAAATATGGGGCACCATCAACCACTGTTGTGCACTAAAGGGAGCTGCAAAAGAAGAAACAGAGAAGAAAAGAACATGTCCAAATCTACAGAAATATTTTCATGTACACATCCACAAAAAGCTCAATAAACTCCAAGTCAGAAAAACAAACAGAGATTCATAAGCAGACGTGTCATAATAAAAGTATAAAAAGTCAAAAATAAAGATAAAATCTCTGAAACAGAAGAAAGCCAATTCATCACACTCAAAGAAGCCCCAGGAAGATTAATGTCTGACTTTTATTAAAAAGCCTGGAGGTCAGATGATAGTGGAATGATATGAACAAAGAATTGATGTAAATAAAAAGTTTCCAACTATGAATACTAATTCCAAGCAAAATAATGTTATTAAAAAATAGAAAAAATTAATATGTTCTTTTAATGTTTAAAACCTAAGGTAATTCATGATCACATGGAAATATTGTGAGAAATACTAAGGAAGATAATCATGCACAAAGCAAATTAAACCAGAGCAAAAATAATATTTAAAAAAAATAGTTGGGCATTGTGACTCATGCCTTTAATGCCAGCATTAGAGAGGTTGAGGTAGTGATCACCATGAGTTACAGGACAGCCTAGAGCTACAGAGTGAGCTTCAGGTCAGTCAAGGCTTGAGTGATGGAAGCAGATACAACCTATTATCTCATTGTCTTAAACTTGGCTGAGATTTGTTTGTATATATCCTAGCATATGAGCTATCATCAATGGTTTAGAAGATTTAATAATTCATTTACAAATGTCACATACGAAAAATAACTTCTCTTACAGGAGACCATGTATTATTTTCAGGAACATATAGAACGTTAAAAATCCCAATCAGTTGTGTTGCAAAAAAGCAAATTTTTAAAAATTACTTATTGCTATTTTAATTGTACATTTTATGTTGTATATAGTACAATTGCATACAAGTATACAGTGTAGAATGATGAAACTAGGCTTGTTACCATTTCATTCTCCTTAAACATTTTTAAAATGTCTGATTAATACATAGTAATAATGTGTGCTTAGGAGGTACTATGTGATATTTCAATGCCTATATGCAATGTGTAGTGATTCAATCATAGAGTTAACATTTTCATCTCCTAATTAATTTATTTTTATAGGCTTTGAGCCTCTTTTAGCTATGCATAAAATATACAATAGTTTACTGAGAACTCTAGCTTCCTCATTGTGCTGCTGGACAACCAGAAATAAGGTTGGGGAGATTGCTCAGTAGATAAAGTGCTTGCTGCACAAGCATGGATGGAGTTCAGATTCCCAGGACCCACATAAGAGGTGAGGTGGTGTGGGCTTGTGATCTCAGTGCTGGGATGTGGAGACAGGAGAATCCTCAGGTATTGCTAATTGGCTAGTCATGATTAATCAGTGAGCTACAGGTTCAGTGAGAGCTTCTCTCTCAAAAAGTAAGATGGAAAGTAATTGAGGAAGACACTTGATGTGGACCACACACCCATGTTCCCATGCACATGCAAACACACATACACATGCTAAAAAGAAAAAGAAAACTAGAACTGATTATTTATTTACAACTAGGTTTGGGTACCCATCATCCAATATCTTTCTCCCCATTCTACTCAGTTTCTAGTCAATATTCAGACCAACTTCTAAGTACACATGAGAGAACAACATGTGCTACTTGTCTTTCTGTGTCTAATATATTTCAGTTAACTTAATGTCCTCCAGTTTCATTCATTACTGTAGTAGATAACAAAGTAGCATTTTTTTCTCAAAATGAATAATATTCTGAATAGATATCCCATTTGCTTTATCCACTCATCTATTGTTGGGCACCTGGGCTAAATCTATATCTTGACCATTGTGAAAAATGCAGCAATAAACATAAATTTGCAGGTATTTCTTTGATATGTTGGTGTTGTTTCCTTTAGATATATACTTACAAGTGGATCTCTGGATAATATCATAAATAAACTTTTAGTTTTTCGAGGATCACTCTTACTGTTCTTCACAGTGCCTTGGTAATTAATGTTCTCACCAACAATGTACAAAAATTCCTTTCTTTTGCAATGATTCAGCAGCTAAAAGTGCTTGCTTACTTGGGTTTTATCTTCTTCTGCACCCTGTGTAACTCTGCATGCAAAGGGTGCATGTGTCTATGATTCTAATGCACCCACAGCAATGGGAGACAGAGCTAAGAAAATCCTGAAGCTTGCAATCAGCGCCGAGAAAAACTTTGCCTCAAAAGAATAGAAGGAGGAAACATCCTAAGATTGTCCTCCAATCTCTCCATTCATACCCACTGTATATGGCGAGTGCACACCCATGCACACATACATATACATACAAATAAGTAATAAAAAATAGGGAAATTTTAAAAAGTTTCTTTGTTTTTACATTATCACAAGAATTTGTTATTTTAAAAACCTTTTTTTTTGACAATAAGTATTGTAACTTGGATGAGATGATATCTGATTGTACTTTGGGTAAAGGTGTTTTGTTTTGTTTTGTTGAGACAAAGTCTCACTTTGTAGCACAGGAATTGTGCTACAATACATTGACCTGGAATTCACAATGTATTCTAGGCTGTCCTCAAATTCATTACTATCCTCCTAGCTCAGTCTCCCGAGTTCAAGGAAGATAGGAATGTGTAGCCTGTCCAGATTTTGCTTCTGATTTGCATTTCCCCCATGCCTAATAACAATGAGTATTTTTAATAAATTCGTCTACTTGGAAACATATATTTAATTCAGAAAAAAATGAAATTATAAATCACATTCTGTAACCACCTCCAACTAGCTGAGGAAGTTGTAACAACAACACAGACTTTGAAGATATACTTGCACATATAATTTCTAAGCACCATACATGAATGAAAGAAATCAGAGCTCCTTGGCAATGGCCTTTCAGAGTTAAAAGGTAAGAACCTGTTGCTGAAGACATCACGGACTGTGGTCACCCCATGCTGGAACTGAGAGGGAAACCAGCTCCTCCTGGCTAACCCTCATAGTTGTGAAGCACTACGGGAGCTGCTGGAGGATAATGGTCACCAACAGTGTGAGTAAACAGAACCCTGACAACTATGAAATCAACCAGCCAGTCAAAAAGTACACACTTGTGCAATAGTGGCACATAGCCTTTGTGGGTAATCAACTGGTTTCTGATTGGACATGAGGCCCAATCAATGGGAGATAACTCACATCTTGTACTGGAAACCAAGTCAGAATCCTATGTACAGGAAACTCATAAACTATAGAGAGAAGTCACCACTGCTTTCTGGTTAAAAAGAGTGGGCTTACATACCAAAACATAACTCAAATAACTATGCACATTCCCTTTAACCCAAGCTGCTCTCACCCTTGGCTAGAGAATCTGCTTTATTTTACAGATGGCAGAGAAAATGGAGGAGACCCATCAATAAGACAAGAAAAGATATCCAACTGTTCACTGCGAGATGTGCCACATCTGCTGAAGCTTGGGAGAAATTATAAACGAAGTGGTGACATGAATGCTGCTCTCACTGCCAGCCTGACAACCAGCTCCAGTCTGATGGTGACAGACACTGTAGTCAATCAAAACTCATCAAAGCAGAAATCCATAGGCTACAGAGAACTCAGCATTAAGTTAGTCTTCTAACAGGCCAGCCATGATTCAGGGAACATTGCAAAAGAGGGGTGGAATGATTGCATGAGCCACAGAGTGGGTAGTAATACCCTGAGGGATGGTCCCCTGATATCCCACAGGGACTGACTGAAGGCCTTCATGACCCCATAGTGAATACCATAACCCCACTGAGGAGGGTGCATAAGAAACAGGAGTATGGTAGGGGCAGACAGTAGATAAAAGAATAATCTTTTCTAATACGTAAAATAAAATTTTAAAGAAGAGTTCTTTGTAAAACACATTGATTTCATGTCAACATTCAGAAAAATACCATGTAAACTTGATACATTTAATCAATGTGTTTGCCAATGTGTTTAATTAATGTATTTGCCAATACATAGAGATTGTGTCACATACACATTGAAGTGCATTTAATGGCCCAAGTTAGGACAATGCAGCATTAATGAATGGAATGAAATTGGTAATAGATGCAACATATTGGTTCAGAATGGAAACCAGCGAGAGACAGAGCCCAGAGAGGAGGAGGCAGAAAAAATCAAAGTCTCTTCTTTACAGAGGAAAGCCAGGTCATAAAGGCAGAATAAATGCTGAACTTGGAAAGCCACTCTCTTATAAGCACCAGTGTAGTAACTGGGAAGGAACCCCAGTGGATAATAAAATGTGGTAAGAAGTTCTTGGAGAGCAGCAGGCATGCAGCGTCACACACCACTCCACAGGTTTCTTCTTAATTGGAAAGAAAAAAGTAAAGGGACCTTATAAGGGGTAACCTTGTCAGTCACCCCATTTTAACAAATAAGCCACACTTTGCCCTCACTAATGGAGGGTACTTTAAGAAGGCTCTTAGCCAAAATGTTCAGCCAAACCACATTCAGCTTCTTGATCTCACTTCCAATTATGGAAAATCCTGAGACAGTAGACGACATAAGATGATTCAAGGGAGAAGCAGTGGAAACTGAGACTAAGGGTTGTTTACATAATGACAGGTTTGAATTCTGTAAAAAGTTTGTAGTATTAAGGAAAAGGTAAAAGAAGAGGTTATGGAGATGTGAAAAGTAAATGCACTATGCAAATGTGGATGAGATGTTAGTCAGGAAAATCACTGAAGGATGTATCACTGTGGGTGAATATTTGCCTAGCTTGCACAGTGCTCTGGGTTTGCTCCTCAACTCAAGATATCTCTCTCTCTCTCTCTTTCTTTCTCTCTCTCTCTCTCTCTCTCTCTCTCCATATATATATATATATATATATATATATATATATATATATGTATATATATATATATATATATATATATATATATATATATATATATACATATATAAAATCAGTCCAGGGTGATGGTGGCAGACACTGTGGTTTATGTGGTTTAGTGTATATATTACACATAGCTAGATAGCGACATATCTAGGGCTTTTATTATGGATGATATTTTGATGGCAATTGAAAACTTTTAGGCTTTAGGAAACGTGTATACAGACTACACAATTGTGATCGTTTCACTTAAGACATTAAAAATATCATGATAACCTATGAAAAGAATGTAGATCTTTGCAGACAGATGCTTTGATTGTGTAGGAGTAATGCACCTTGATGTCTTTGCCATACTTTCATAAGGCTAAGCAACCTTGTGATAAGAATAGAAAGAAAAATGAAGAGCAAAAATTGCAAATTGTTTGCAATTTTGAATCTTGAAAAAAAGTGTATAGGGATTTATTCTAGGTTGTTTTTTATTCCCAAACTTTCTCAATATTTGGTATTTTCCATGATAAAAATTTAAATAAACATGTAGAGTGGGAAAGTACATTTCAAAATAATTCAAAAACTAAACAACATAGGAAATTAGTCAGAAAAGAAGCCCTTGGAACTTAATGCTACTGCACACAGTTTTGAAAGCTAAAGGTTAAGAGGAAGAATGGCGTTCCTCTGCACGCTGGTATCCTAGGACCCAGGCTAGTCTACTAGGGAGCTCAAGGAAAGCTGCTTAAACTGCCTGGGTTGGAGAAGTGAGGGCACAGGTCTGGTCCCTGATTTTGTTTCAAGGAGTGGCTGTCGCCTCCTCAATGAAAACACAGGAACATTCAAAATAGGACAAAGAAAAAAAAAAGGACCTGAAACTTTGCAGTGTAATTGTTACTCCACACAGGCTAACACCCGGGGAAAGGGTCAATGCCTGAGTCATATGTCTGACCCTTCCAGACTGCTGGGAGTAGCCCAGATAGTAAACCAGGAAAAAAAAAACAAAGACCTGCATCCGTGGCCCTTCTCTGTTTCCGTGCTTTATACCAGATGTGCATGCTTCCTAGAGTCTGATGTCTATACTACTTGGTCAATAATTACACAACAAATTTGTATTTGAAATTTTGGGGATAAGAGCTAAAGCATTATTTAAAGAACACTTGTGACTAGAACAGACTGCATTGAAGTGAGGCTTAATAACTAATGATTTAGATATGGCATATTAAGAAGTTATAGGAAAGGAAAGAAATACAAAAATATAACAAAATAAATAAGATGAAAGAAGAATGTAAAAGAAAATAAAAATACAATATAGAGGATTGCCAATGAAAATTATTTTTGAGGCAAAATAGTATAAATACTAATAACAAATAATAAAACAGAGCAATACATCTAGAAGTGACTAATAAAAAAGACCTAGAGCTGGGGTTATAACTCTGTGGTCTAGTGTCAGCTGTGTTCAAACTCCAAAACTAAGAAGAAAAAAGATAACAAAAAATGCAAAAGAATAAAACTCATAAGGTAGAAACTATAACTATGAAACCATTTTTAAAACTCCATAGCAATAAAGTTAAATGATTATATAAATAGAAAAGTCCCTTAGAATTATAATTTATCAAAATCTCTTAAAATATTTTAAAGCAGAATGATCTAGGATTTAAATAAGTATAATAGTCTTAGATTTAAAATATATATTTATTTACTTATTTTGAAAGAAAGAGAGAGTGCACACTAAGGTCTCCAGCTACTGCAAATGAACTCCAGATGCACGTGCCACCTTGTGCCTCTGGTTTACATGGGTACTGGAGAATTGAACCTGGGTCCTTAGACTTCCCAGGCAAGTGCCTTTACTGTTAAGCCTTCTCTCCAGCCCCAGTCTTAGATTCTTATGTAGCAGGGGCTGGGGAGATAGCTTAGTGATAAAGAGGACCTAAAGTCCATCTCCAATACTCACATAAAATGTCATACACGGTGGAACACACTGCAACCCCCACACTGAGGATGTGGAAACAAGAGATCAACCTCCATGGCTTGCTGGCTAGCTAGTCTAGCTAAACTGGTCATCTCTAGATTCAACAAGAGACCCTGCCTAAAAGAAACAGGTGGAGAGCAATTGGGGAAGACATTCAATGTCAACCCCTGGTCTCCACACCTGCATATGTGCATGCTCTCTCTCTCTCTCTCTCTCTCTCTCTCTCATAAACACACATACACTTGTACAATACCCATACACAGATTAAAAATAAAAGATTTTAGGGGCTGGAGAGAAGGCTGAGCGGTTAAGGCATTTACCTCTGTTCGATTCCCCAGGACCCATGTAAACCATATGCACAACAGGGCATATGCATCTGCAGTTCATTTGCAGTGGCTGGAAGCCCTGGCACACCCATTGTCTCTCTCCCTCTCTCTGTCTCTTTCTCTCTTTCTCTCCCTCTGTCCCCCCAGCCCCCCGTCTCTCTCTCTCTCAAATAAGTAAAAATAAATAAATAAATAAATAAATAAATAAATAAAATATTTTATACAACATACCAAGAGTAACACACATGGGAATTTATTCTTTAAAGATATGTTTCCAAAGAATTTTGCTAAATATCTGAGGCAAATGATGTAAATATTATTTCCAGTCATTCCAGAAAGTTTATAAGATGAATTCATATCTATTCTCAGGTGTAGAAGCAGTATTTGGTGTTTATGAAAACCACTTATGACAAGTCTTGGACAAACAAGAATGGATGGGGCTGCAAGCTAAATCAACAAACAATCTGAGGAAAAAAAAAAAAAAATAGCTGCCAGAGTGCCTTCTGTCCCAGGCAATATGGAAAATTCTAGATGACACAATAAAATAAGAAAGAATGAAACAGAGATTGAAATGTAGTAAACAATACTGTTAATTATTGCATGGGAGGGAGAGAGAAAATGAAAAGGAGGAGGGAGACAGAGAAAATGGAAAGGGGGAGGGTGAAAGGGACAGGGTATGAGGAAACAGAGAGGGGGAGAGAAGGAAGAGGGTAAGGGAGGGAAAGAGGAGGAGGAAAGGAAAAAAATGAAGTGTTCGGAGAAGAATCTATGTATCTTTCCATTCAGGATCCTTAGCTGGAACCTGGGACAGAAAATGGACATTTGTGAGAAAAATCAATAAAGTCCAATTGGATCTGTATTCGCACTAAAACTTAGTGTACTGATTTAAATTTCTTAATTTCAACAAATGCGCTATACTAATAGGTGTTAACTAACATCAAGAAAAAAACAGTAAGAAATATAGAAAATTTTTGTATGGCATTGATAACTCTCTATAAATCTAAAATTACCCCACTAAAATGCTTATCTAAGAAAATCCAAAGACAAATGTAGATACTATCATTTTTTCTTTTTCTTTTTTTTTGGGGGGGGTGTCGAGATAGGGTCTCACTCTGGCCCAGGCTGACCTGGAATTCACTATGTAGTCTCAGGGTGGCCTTGAACTCACTGCAATCCTCCTACATCTGCCTCCAGAGTGCTGGGATTAAAGTTGTGTGCCACCATGCCCTGCTCCCATTTTTTTTTTTTTTTCTTATTAATGCTGGAGGGGTGTACATACTTGTGTGTTAGTTTGTATAATGCCTAGACATCTATAGAAAAATGCATGCATAGCCGGGCATGGTGGCGCACGCCTTTAATCCCAGCACTCGGGAGAGGATTGCCGTGAGTTCAAGGCCACCCTGAGACTCCATAGTGAATTCCAGGTCAGCCTGGAATTTTCGAGGTAGAGTGAGACCCTACCTCGAGAATAAAAAAAAGAAAGAAAGAAAGAAAGAAAATGCATGTATAAACATATAGTTGTTTACAAAAGGAAAGTGTTTCTTCAGAGGAAGAGATAAATTATGCAACTGTATATATCTAACTTTGCATCATGTAAATATGCTAACTATTCAAAGTGAAATTAAGTTTAATTCCAGGTGTGGAAGTGATTGCCCAAAGGCTGTGCATTTTACATTTTGATACTCATAGCCAGACTGCCTGGGGGAAAGTTTCTCATGAACTGATAAGGAGATAGCCCTAGGCTCATTTCTGATCACTCTTATTCCCTGCAGCCTTCCTGCATCTTCTGCTCCTTGGTGACTCCAGTAGCTTCCAATCCATGAGTTCTACGCTGTGCTTCCCCCAAGGCTGCCGCCCAGAGAGTCTCCCTGAGTTAAGATTTGAGGGCCCCAAAGCAACTCTGCCTGAGGTAGGATAAAATCCATCTGCCCTAAGGATGGCAGTTTGAAACTGACCAGAAACATTCACAGGGAAAGAAGTTACCACTGCTCTTCTCTACCTCAGGGAAACCTATGGACTCTTCCTACAGAAGCCCCAGGGGCAAGAGACCTAGTGGGCAGGTCTGACCAGCAACCAGCATTCATTCTGCATAACACAGGGAGCACATTTCTCCCCTCACTGTGCAAACCACTAAGCATCATTCCTGTATCTTTCATATCAATTCATCTTCTAGTCACCTTAGAAAAAGGAGAGGGGGAAAAATTACTGGTAGTTATCTCCTAAAGTGGTTTTTTTTTTATTATTCATTTTTTGAATCATCATTTTTGACAGAGCCATCCATAAGTTTCAAATGCTAGTGACTAAATAGCATTTAAATACCTCTTTCTTATCTAGGAAAGTGGAATATAAATGAGACATTCTCAATGCCTGCAAAGCAGCTCAGACTTAGTACTTCTGTCTGAATAAATCGCACACCTGCTGGGGGTTTTACTCCAGGATACAAGGGATCATGCCTCCTCTAATCCTATTTGTGTTTTTGTTTCTTATTCTATGGGGCCTCTGCCAGGAACTATCTTGCTGTTCATGGGCAAGATGTAAGGTGGGGTGCTTTACAAACCTAGGATCTGAATGGTTCCCCCATAAGCTGTGGGGAAAGACAACCCTATTACCTGTGCTCATTGCCTGAGAACAAACAGTAAACCAACCAAAAGACATATAATTGTGCCATGCCCACGTCTTGATTCAGGCTGTGGGTGATAGGATTAGATGAGGACCCTATAGGAGCAGAGGCAGTCAGAATAATCATTCCGCAATACAAGTTGCTTTCTCCACTGATCAGGTGGAATCATGAGATATAATATGATGCAGCGTGTGTTCCTTATACCTTTGATTTCTGTCAGATTACACATCTATCACAAACATTTTCCCACTCTGCTTGCAGGACTTCTGTATAGAAGCTACACACACACACAACACACACACACACACACACACACACACACACACACAAAATGTTTCTCTGGTTAACACACTGCTCCTGAAAACCAAGATGTGGCAAGCTCACCACATGCATTCATTGGTGACTGTGACAAAACCGACTACCCCAATCATCTGACATTCAAAGTTTCACAAGAATCTTCTGTTCAGGTAATCTGGCTATAGGTCTCAATATATAAACTACATAGCCTTTGCCCAGTCAGTTAAATACCTGGATTAAAAGTAACTTCAAATGGGTGATTTTTGAGAAGATGTTCACGTTGTCCCCACACATCTGGCAGGCTCCTCCATTTCAGATTCAACTCACCATAGCTCAAAATTATTTGGAAAAGAATGTGTCTATATTGAACAAATAATGCCCTTTTCCTTATCACATTTCCTAAGCAATATAGTATAATAGCTGTTTACACAGCATATACATTGCATTGGTATTATAAATAGACTTGAGAAGATTCTAAAGAGTGCAGAAGGATGTGAGCAGGTTACACAAATATTACATCTTTTTACAGAAAGCACTTGAACATCCTCCGATTTTAGTGCCTTCGGGGATCTGGAAGCCAATCTAAATACCAAGGAATGACTATAGTAGGCAAAGTGATACAGAGAGAAGATAGAAACAGAATACTTCAAAAGGGACTCAAAGATAATTTTAGAGAAGTACCCAAAGACCTGGCAGCTTGCAATTTCTCTAGGAAAAGCCTGGCTGACTGTGAAAGTACTTAACATAAAGCCCAAAGCAGTCTTGATACTTAAGGAGAAAAGAGCTCTGTGTTCTTGGTCACAAGCCACAGAGATAGGTTCTGGCTGACTGACAAGTCTTTAATGGGAGACTACTATGCACCCAAGGAAAGTGGAAGATTTGGCTTGGCAGATGGGTAAGGTCTGGGTGCCAAAAGTAGAGTTGAGGTCATAAGAGCAGACTAACAAAAATGATCACCAGCCCCACTGAGCTGATCATTCACCACTCCTAGGACTGAGCTTTTAACCTACTACTTCAACTGGGAGATGCTCATGGAAGTAACTGGATTTTTTTGTCTGCTAAGAATCACCATGCCGGGTGGAAATATCCACTACCAAACCTAGGCTATCAGCCCATGTTCTACCTACTAGGGAGAAAAGACAGAAACTTGTTTAGGCATTTACAGGAAAGGTCAGGCTCTACCTCCCATCAAGAGTCAAGTAGGAATCTCTCAGGGAATGAGAGAGGTGTCTGCTTGCTGGACAGACAAATAAGTAAACCAGTACCCGTAAAGACCTGCTTTGCTGTGTAGGCAGCATAGGAGATGAGGCTTACATGAAGCTGCCTAAAATTTGTTCCACTGGTCACTCGGTATCAGGGACTCACCCTAGCACGTGGCATTGAAGCCCGCCCAGGCCTGTAGTGCGGATAGTCAATCTTCTCCAAATTGATTCTTGTTTACATTTAAGCCAGGCAAATGTGGGCTTGGTGCCTAATTACCTCAGAAGATTTCTATACATGGTCCTAGAAACCAAAATTGGTTGGAACTGCCTGGCCCCTCTCAAATAAACCCAAGCGAATGTTAACAATCAGCAGTCACAGAATTGCTGCGCGCGTTCGTTCTTAACCCTCACTCCTCAGCCCTGGGAGCGTGAAAGCAGGAGACAGCGCATTTAGTCTGCGTGCTCTCCTTAGGCTGATTTACATTTCTGGTCACCGTGCCCTCTTTCCTTGGCGATGGATGTCTGCGTCCCAAGACACTCTGCCTCTGGCATCCCTTTCAAGGTTTCGTGAAATCATTTCAATGAAATATAGCTAGCGCTCTGTCCTGCATATTTGTTTTTCTCCAAGCAACTCAGATGTTCTTTATGACACTTACGGTTTAAATAATTGGAAGATAAATATTTCTTTTCTAAAACAAGAGATTCTACATCAGCTTTTCAAAGGAAAAAAAAAAGTTGCCTCTGGAAGGCTTTTACCATAAAAATAATAGAATAACACGATCTAAGATGGGAAGGATAAAATGTGCCCATTAGGCCCACTCTCTGAAGCAAAAGTCTCTTTAATTCTTCCTGACTCAAATGCTACAGTCTGCGCCCTTGGTCCTCATAAACAATCTGTCAGTTTACTACTGAACCTACACAGAGGAAAATCATGGTTATTTTTATTATGGAAAAATATACATACTGTAATATTTACCATCTCATCCATTTTCAGTGTACCGTTCAGTCACATTCTGTGCACCCACACTGCGGGGTCACCACCACTCCCCATCCATCGCCAGAGCATTTTCATCTCAAAGTAAATCTTTATATCTATTAAACAGTAACTTCCTGCTCTACCTCTCCAGCCACTGCCAGCTGTCTTTTTGTTTCCTGTCTGTGGAAATTTCACTACCTTAGGTACCACAAAGAGTAGGAACCATATAATATGTGTTTTCTTTTGTGTTCAGACAATTTTTCAAATCATAACTTCTAAATCAAGTTCCGCACAGGTAGGAGGTAGTGTACATTTTTCTCTTGCATGTGTTTATGTGGTATGTGTGTTCATATGTGTGTGTGGGGGGGGGTGCTGGCATGTACACGTGCTTATAGACACCAGAGGTTGGTGTCAGGTGCCTTCCTCAATCACTCTACCTTTCAGTCTTTGAAACAAAGTCTTTCATTGAACCTGAAACTCACCGATGCAGCTGAACTAGCTTGCCAGCCAGCCCCAAGGATCCTCCTCCCCAGCACTGGAATTATAGTCAAATACTGTCCTGGCCAGCTTTATATGGGTGCTGGGCATCCAAACTCAGGGTCTTTTGCTTTCATGGCAAGAACTTTACCACCAGAGCCATCACCCCTGCCTTATAGTTGATATTGGACCACCGGAGCCATCTCTCCAGCCTTATAGTGGATATTTTCAATGGGGCTCCTCGGCTCAAATCCCACCTTTGACATTCACTCAGCGGAAATTCTCTCAGCCAGCTTCCTCATTAGCCTCACTCAATAATTTCAATAAATCTGAGTTGGATGTTAATCAAGGTATATTTCTTCTTCCTACCAGTAAACTGAAGGAATTCTAGATAATTTTAGATGTCCAACTTGCAAGTTACTCAAATCTTAAGCTGTTATGCATATACCTATCAGTTCTGAATTGGAATAGACCCTTTATAACACGAGAACAAATAAGAATACCGTCCTCAAAGGCTAATTGTGGTAATAAAGTAAGATTTAATGAGAGCTTAGTCTATAAAATTCAATAGCAGTTAATATAAACTCAATCAGAGAAAATTTAGCCTGTACCAAATCTAGTATCCCTATGATAAAGTTGATACAGATGAAGTAGGATTCACAGCATAAAAGGCAAGGAGGAATATGCACTCATAAAAAGCTTTGTCTTTCCTGTAATAAAAATACTATAGAATAAAAACATGTATTGAAAGAATCATCTTAGTTTGATGTAGAAATAAAGCCTAAAACTAATCTATACTAATAATATCAGTTTATTATGCTGTTATTACCAGTAGTTTAAAATTTGTTTTACTAGACCCAAGAGGCAACACATATTCCAGGAAGATAGAATAACTCCTTACCCACCTCATGGCTTGTTTTGTCACCCAGATTCTAGACTAGGACTCAGGTTTCACAGGGTTCCTAGGGAAAGGTGTTTCATCTCAGTGATACAGGAATTTTGGATTACTTGTATGCCATCACTTCAATGATTTGGGGTGTTCCCAGATTTTTGTCCTATGAAGTCAGAGAATTAAATCCATACACCAGAGGTTCAAGTTCAGAAAGATTTTAATATGGTTTAAAACTTTGGGAGAAAGAACAGAATGGGGGATTGAGCCTAGAACATAAAAGAAGGAGGCAAGGTAGAACTCTTAATGAGAGAGGAAAGAGGGGGATTGAAAAGCTCCATGAAATAAGAAAGCAGAGCTCTTTCCCAGAGAAGTAAGAGACGGTTTGAGAAGCCCCATGAGAGAAGCAAACTGGGGTTTGAAAAGGCTACTTTAAGATTCAGATCTGAGGGTTTTTTTTTTTTTTTTTTTTTTTTTTAATGGGGACTGGCTACATTAGGAAGAACAGGTTTGCAGGGTTTTTTGTTGCTGTTGTTGCTGTTTGTTTTTTCATGAGCCCCATGGTTAGGTGGCTTGTCTAGCCATTTACTCTTGCTATCAGGAGTCTGGGGTCAGGAATTTTGGAATTCTCTAGGAAGGGGGTGGAAGGACTCCTTAAGAGGCAGAGATAAAGATAAAGAAAGAGATAAAGATAAAGATAAAGATAAAGATAAAGATAAAGATAAAGATAAAGATAAAGATAAAGATAAAGATAAAGATAAAGAAGGACCAGACCCTTCTGACATTTCTGACCTGTAGTGAAGTGTAATGACCAAGATTTTTCATACAGATCCAGGGACAATTCCAACATGTACCAGAGAGAAGGTCAGGCCAATTACTCTCTCTTATCATTTCCTCCTTCTGAAGTAGAATTGCTGTTAGGAGATTGGGATGACAAATCAATCTGGCTTCTTCCAGCTGAGCTGAGTCATCAGGTGTAGCAGTTGGAATACTTTTACAGTGTGTGGATCTGAGGGACTCCAAAAGTGTATTATAAGAGCAGGAAGACAACCCTGGAAAAAATGTTGGGGAGAAAGAAAAAACCAAGAGCAGTCAAGTGGAAGTGGGCACTGAGTAAGTTGGGGGTCGCTAGGGTTTTCAGGTTTTATATTTTCAGGCCTTGGAGAATGATGAGAGGACCCAGGTAGATGGAATAAGATTGTCACAGGATCATCCGTGTGTAAGCTAACTTTAGACAAGAGGATATAAGGTTAACATAACAGGTAAACACACAATGTCCCAAAATTAACAGAATTATTACCAGAAATAATAGTCATGAATCTCACAATGAAGATCTAGGCAAAGCTGTTTGTCAGATGACATGGTCGATATTTTTTCTTGTAAAATAGATGAGACATTAGCTGAATTATCAAGAATACATACGTAGCATTTAACTTTGATAATGGTGCAAATTCCATTCAGTTTTTGTGAGCACATCTATCTAAAGTTACAGTCTGGGCTGTGACATCTAATTTTTTAAAAGATTTACTTTACTTTCTGGCTATAATTTTTCTGCTGAATGCTTAAGACCAAATAGGTAGGAAAAGTTTAATTTTATATTGTAATTTTGAAGGTCAGTTGTGGCTCTTTAGGAGAGACTTTTAGGGACGTGGGAGGAGCTCTGTGGCTCTCTCAGCATTTGTGCCATCCGCTGGGATGAGTCAGGGCTGTGCTGACCATGTGGCTTCCCTTGCCTTAGAAGCACTGAGGGTTTCCCTCTGTTCTGACTCTCCTCCTAGAGACTGGATATTGATTGGAATCTAATCTCAGAGTCTCCATGTCTTCCTTGATCAAGAAGCTAGGCAAATTACCAGAGCTGTAGGACCTTCTAGAAAAAAGTGTCTCATCATCCCCTGGGCTTTTTTGACCTGAAGAAGCTGGAATCAAAATATTTGCCAGTCTTATAGCCCCAAAGAACTCATTGGTTTTGGCTGCTACATGTGGTTGTTGAACCCTGGGGGGGGGGGGGGGAGAAAGTGGGGGGGAGGGGGAGGGGACAGGGATATAAAGTATTTCTGTACCTTTTCTCTTTAGCAAAACAGAGCTAATTAAAATATGGTATTAAAAACCTTATAATTATTTTGTAATATTTAAATTTAGTTTTCTAATGACATAGTAATCCATATCTGAAAGATAGGAAACATTTGTTAGTATGGGTAGAAGATATTAAAAATCCCAGGCTGACCTGGAATTCACTGTGTATTCTCAGGGTGGCCTCAAGCTCACAGTGATCCTCCTATCTCTGCCTCCTGTGCTGGGATTAAAGGCATGCACCACAGCAGCTGGCCATTCATCTTTTATTTAATTACTAGAATAGGTTATAGTCCAGACACAGAGTGAGGCAAGCTGTGAGACTTGTCTTTCACCTCTGCCTCCCAAGTGACTTGCACAACCACGCCCAGCCATGGGTTTAGTTTTAAATATCAAAGTTCTCAGCTGAAGGGAGCACAGCATTGGAGAGGCTGAGATGTTTTGAGGAAATAACCATTTGGGTTCCCAGAAAGCATCACATCTACTTTGAACAAGACTGAATGAACTGATAGGACTTCTGTGATTGTAGAAAGAAGGAATGTAGATTCAGAGCCAGTTTATCTTGAGCTATCTTTAGCCCCTTACTAGTCATGCATTATCTACCTCTATGTCTGACTTAACATCTTTGTGACTATCAAGTAATCAGGCGAAACCATTTTGGAATATACTGTCTACCAGTTTCTACTAACACAGAGGCTAAGACTGTCATCAAATAGCATCTGAAGTCTATAGCAGAGACGGACCACTTTGTTGTAACCTGCTATCTGATGTCTCCATTAACGTATTTGAAAAGTGCTGGTTTATTATCTGTTGCTCTGTAAGTATAAAAACTTCATGAAATTGCTAATGTGCTGGAAAATGAAATTTGGGTTAACTTAATTCTGTGTTTCTAGACCATGATCATTCATAGTTGGCTCCAAAATAAACTATCATCCCCTTAAAAAAAAAAAGAAAGGCCCGAAGATAATTTTTTTCAACAACAACAAAAGTAAACAATATAGAGTTTGATATTTGTTCAGTTATAGTACCCTGGTGAGAGCCATCAGTTTTGTTCTTGAGCATTATGAGGGGGCGTACTTTTGATCTTAACAGAATTCTGAGGAGAGGCCTAATTTCTAGAATCTACAAAGAACTCAAAAACCTACACAATAAAAAAATCAAACAACCAACTCACAAAGTGGGGCAGAGACCTGAATAGGGAGTTCTCAGAGGAAGAAATACAAATGTCAAACACACACTTAAGAAAATGTTCAAGATCCTTAACCACAAAAGCAACTATGAGATTCCACCTTACCTCAGTAAGGATAGTAAACACTAAAAAAATCAAATGAAAACAAATGTTGGTGAAGATGTGGAGAAATAGGAACCCTCATTCACTGTTGGTGGGAATGTAAGCTTGTATAACCACTATGGAAATCAATATGGAGACTCCTGAAAAGGATGAATATAAAGCTACCAACAGACACTGCTATTCCCTTACTTGGCATTTACCCTAAAAGCCCACATGTCAGTTCAGAGATATTTGCTCAACCATGTTTATAGCTGCTCAATATATAATAGCTAAGAACTGGAATCAACCCAGGTGTCCAACATTGGACAAATGGATAACCAAGATGTGGTGTTTCTATATGATAGAATTCTATTCTGCCATTAGGAAAAAAATGGCACAATGAAATTTGTAGAAAAAATGGTCGAACTTGGAACAAATAAAACTCAGAGAATTTACACAATCATAGAAAGACAATCATCGCATGGTCTCCACTCATTTGTGGCTCATAACCTGGATCAGCCTGAGCTGCTGACATACCTAATAGGCATCTTGAAGCCTGGACAATAGTGAGGGTAGGGCTTGAGGGGAGTGTAAGGGTGGGGGAGGTCAAAAAACTGAACCCAAATGGAACTGGTGCCATAAAATCCTATATCCTGGAAGACAGACTCAAAGGTTGAACCCTCAACAGGATTTTAGAGGGAACACCTGAATTGAAGGGCCCTGGAGAGGGTGAAATGAAGCCTAACCTTAAATTTCTCCTGTTTCTTCTTTTTCCTTTCTTTCTTTTTTCTATTTTCTTTATTTTTCTTCATTCCTTTACCTTGGCACTGGCCTGTAACTCCCAGTACCAAGATGTAATTAACATATACAGTGAGCTGTTGATCAGAGAGACCTAAAAGGTTTCCCAAAATATGACAAACTTCTGTCAGAGCACTTGATTACCATCCAGAGATTAATGGTAATACCCTACTGCTGAGACATCATATGCTGTTGGCACAGAACATGGAGAGACCTGGCTGGAATCTGGAAGAAAGCCAGTCTCCAGACAGTTAACCCCTCTAGTGCTAGAAGGTGCTATATGAGCTACTGGGAGAATGTGGCCAACATCTGTCCAAGCAACTCAAAATCTAAGCTACTCACAAGCAAACAACCTGATGTGATGGTCACCCAATTGCAATAGTGGCACACTAGTTATGGTGGATAACCAACTGCTCTTGGATTAGCTAACATAGCTACTCAACGGAAAAGAACCACGTGTGGAGCTGGGAAACAAGTCAGAATCATATACAGATCATATCCCGATAATGAGTTTCTTTTCCAATATCAAGTTCCCACTAATCTTAGGCTACAAGAGGGTCTACAACCATTAAATTTTCTCTAAACTAATAATGGTTATCCCATTTAACCTGTGCTGATTTCACTCTCTGTTGAGGAATCTATTTCTATTTTGCAGACAGAAGCAGGGCCTGAGGAGAGAAACCATCCATCATACTTCACCAGGGCCCAAGCTGAAACCATAGAGAAATTGGGGAAATGAGCAAAAGTACTGCTTTCCCAGTGAACCTGATATCAACACAAGGGTGAAGGAGATAGAAACTGAGGACAATCAACTTCTACCAAACCAGAGATCCGAGGCTCCTAAGAGCCCGTCACTGAAGTAGACTTAAAATGAACCCAACATAGCTCAGGGAATTTTTCAGAAGAGGAGGTGGAAAGCTTGTTAGAGCCACAAGTTGGGACATTATGCACAGAAACATTGCTTCTTCCCTATAACTGACGGCTGCCCTCACAATGCACCACGGGCATCCCCAATGAGGAGAGTCCCTTTGGAGGGGGGCAAGAATGAGGGAAGGGAAAGGATGGTACCAACATGTGCTGTTTAAATACTGAGTATGTCCATAACTAATATATTTTTTTTTGAAAAAAAAGAAAAGCCCCACACAATTTTACAATTGATACTATATCTTTCACATATTACTGGCAATAGTTTAGTGTAGTAATAAACAGAGTTTACAGTGATTGAAAAAAAAATTCTGAGGAAAGTGACCTGTTATTTCACGGGGGCAGTTGGTTATTAGTTAGTCATAAATTTTCCCTTGAGGATAATAGACATGTTATCTCATGAGGGTAACATCATGGGTTTATACAGAGTCAGGTTGTTGCTCAAAGTTAGCCTTAGGGATTACAAGTGTCATTGTTGTCAGTGCTTAGAGGTGGATGGACTAAAACTCTGGATTTTTCTTGGCTCTGCTTTTTGAGCAGTTCTTTACTGCCATAGTCTACCACATCTGTCAGAACCTTGTGAGTATCAAGAATGTTCAGAATTTCTTAAGTTTGTCCTGAGGTCTTAAGAAATGAGCAAGAGATAATAGGTCTCATCTATCCCTTGAGGATAACAGATATGTTTCCCATGAGGATAACATCATGGGTTCACACACTGGCTCAAAGTTAGCCTTAGGAATTAGAAGTGCCATTGTCAGTGCTTAAAGGTGGCTGGACTCAAACTCTGGATTGTTCTTGGCTCTGCTTCTTTAGCAGTTCCTTACTGGCATGTTCTACCACATCTGTCAGAACCTTGTGTGTATCAAGAGTATCCTGAATTCCTTAAGTATGTTCTGAGGTCTTAGAGAGTGAACCAGAAATAATGGGTCTCATCTTCTTTCCACATCATGTTCCAGTTTCTCAGACAAAACTATAGTGTCTTGGCACTGTTGAGCCCTGGAATCTAAAGTATTATAGCTCTGTCAGGAAATTGAGAAGCCTTAGGGTCTAAAACAGGTGTAGCTGAAGAATGGTATCGTTGAGGGGCAGGGAATGGAATCTCTTGTCATTTCATGTCTTCTGGTCTGTTGTCTGGAATAAAGAAAACCAGGGTTATATCCAGTCTTGTGTAGGAGACGGGGGGGTCCCCAGTAGAGCCGTAACATAAAATCACTGGTTCCTTGTGAAATATCCTCTGTACGGGCATAGAGAATGATGTTATTCCTACATTGGATTATTTGAATTTAAATATGGGACAAAAAACAATGGCTTTTGTCATTAAAAGTAAACTTTCATTAGCTTAACATCTATAACCTTTTTTTACATCAACCTCATTTGTAACCTCTCATTTATAATTTTATTATTTTGGAATACATAAACCACTTATATCCAAAACTTCTGATAGTTTTAACCACTGGTACAACACTAGAAAAATTTTTAAATATGTTATTTTTATTTATTTGAGAAAGAGAGAGAGAGGCAGACACAGAGAGAAAATGGGCACACCAGGGCCTCCAGCCACTACAAATGAATTCCAGACACATGCCACATGCACCATCTTGTACATCTGGCTTATGTGGGTCCTGGGGAATTGAACTTAGATTCTTTGCTTTGCAGGCAAGTGCCTTGACCACTAAGCACTATCTCCAACCCTATGTCAGAAATTTAAGTTATCATAATAAGCATTAAACCCATCTAAATTTTTGACCTTTTAATTGAGTCTCTAAGGCAATCTAGAACCAAGTTGAATTTTAAAATCTCTTTTGTGCTTAAGAACCTCTGACTACTGTTATAGCAGGGATAAATAAGAAATTTTGTTTTAAAGTTGAAAAACTAGAAATCTGTCATTAATAACTTAGCATCACTTTGTTTTCTGTTTTGTTTTGTTTTTGTTTTTCAAGGTGGGGTCTCACTCTAGCCTAGGCTGACCTGGAATTCACTATGGAGTTTCAGGGTGGCCTCAAACTCATGGCAATCTTCGTACTTCTGCCTCCCGTGTGTTGGGATTAAAGGTGTGCACTGCCATGCTTGGCAACATTACCTTTAAATATACCTGTGTACATTTTTAGTAACTTTTATCTTTTTGTCTAAACTAAACTAGACTAAACACAAACTTAATCTTGATATAGAAAAATATAATAATCCATTTCATATACCTTGTTCAGAGTTACTTTGATTAACATAAAGCAATTTTATGTCTCATAATTTTTGTTACCCATGACTATTAAAATAGATGAAGCTTTGGCCAGATATCTAATAATTTATGTTTAAATCACATTGTTTGCATATAAAATATTCTAGCGTTACAACTTAGTTTAACTTGCTTTGACCCAAGAATTGTGAATGGAGTTCCTCAAAAATTGAGAAAGCCCACAGGTTATAAGAACATGGGGAGACTTCTTTGTAAGAACAGAAGTTGCAGTAAATGAAGTTAGATTACATCTTTTACAAAACCTAAGTTATAAACACAGCAATGACCATTTAGTAGAATTAGTTTTATAGAAAAGAAATCAGTACCTAATAAATAAATGTTGATCTTATTACAACTCAGTTTTTCTAGTAGTTCAAAGCTCAACATAGAAATATCAGCAACCCAAACATTTTGAAGACAGTTTTTATAACTGTCATCCAGAGTGAAACAACATCGAGAGCTTCTGAAGGGTGTGCTCTCCTGCCAATATCTTGATTCCCACCCAGTGATTCTGATTTTTTTCTAGAGGACTTCCAACCTCTAGAAATTTGAAATAATAAACTTCTGTTGCTTAAGCCACCAAATTTATGATAACATACTCTCATGAGTAACAATAAAATGATACAAGCAGTATAGGGAAGATAGCATAATTTCTCTTATGAGTGTACTGTTTAGAAGAGAAGAAAGAAAATTAAACAAATGTTTAGAATAATATATGACAGAAAAGATAGGAAATAAAGGATGCTTCCAGAATATCTTAGTCGGGTACCTAATCTGCACTGGAGGACTGGGAGGGCAGTGGCAAAAATGTCCAAAGTGAGATCTAGAGATTTGAAGTTAGTAGCAGTTGCACGAGAAGGTGCAAGACAGTTATGGGAGCGTGTTATGCCCTGTGCAAAAGCATATGTAGAGGATACCACATTATACCTCAGAAGAAAGTACAGTAGACAAGAACGTTCAGAAAACTGCATGGCAGGAGGTGGGATAGAGCAGCAGGAAATGACTGTAAGAGGAAAGCACAAGTAACCATACCAATAGATATAGAGATTTCTTTGACAGCATTAGGAAGACACACATAGCTTAGCTTTTAGTGAGGGAATGGGTGTATCAGCTCCATTATTTATTTATTGTTACTTATATATACATATATACATATACGTGTGTGTGTGTGTGTGTGTGTGTGTGTGTGTGTAGTCTATCCTTATGTGCACATGTGTGCAGATGCCAGAGAGGGTACTCATTCACCTTATTCTCCTGAGACAGGGCTTCTCACTGAACCTGAAGCTCACTGTTTTTAAGCTAGACTGGCTGATGGGCCAGCCCCAGCATTCCTCCTCTCGTTCTACCTCTGGGAATGGCCTTTCATGTGGGTGCTGGGGATCTGAACTCAGGTACTTATGGTTGCTGAGCCAGCACTCCTACCCACTAAGTCTTCTCCCCAGCCCTTACACGGCATCTTTTAAATGAATTCATCTTTTAGCTCAGCAATAAAAAATGACAGACATTGAAGAAATAAAAATATGACTAGAAAACCCAATTACGCTCATTTTTCACGTAACTCAAAATAGCTGTGCTAGGTATTGCACAGTAGAATGATAACATCTATGCTAATTAAAGTGGCTGGGTTTCCATATCCACTGTGAGTCCAGTGCTTTGCTGGGCTCCCAGGGGATAACAGAGAATACATCAAGGAAGGATTCCATATGGAGGGAGTTTCCTTTTGAAACAAAAAGCTTTGAGAGTGGAAAGAATGTAGATACTGGGTAGCAGACACTGGATGATAAAAAGAGCCATGTCTTCTGCCAGGCCAGGGTAGACTGGAAGGCATCTGAGAGGCTGCTCAGACAAAGTGACTTTTGAACTCAAGTCTGACAAATGAAGAAGTCACAAGCCAATGGGAAGGGGAGAACATACAACGCAGAACACGTGACCAAATAATAATCCCAAGGTTAAACAAGGTTTAAAAAAGTACCTATAATTTCAGAGAATGAAAACCAATTTGTGTAGCTAAACACAAGCTGGGAATAGATTCTGAAAACAACAGAATGCTATGAAAAGTGGATTGGACCTCAAATATTTCTACCCAACCAAAAATGAACTTCAATCTCCTGTCTCATGTGAAGGTATGAAGAGCCAAGCCCACAGAACATGTGGCACATTGCCAGTCACTAGATAAGTACATGTGAGCCTTGCTCCATCCCTACAGTGAGCAATTAAAATAAGTAAAATGAGTTCATCCTGTGGGATGAGATACATTACTATTTTTCTTTTCTTTCTTTATTTATTTACTTACTTTGATTTTTCAGGGTAGGGTCTCCCTCTAGCCAAGGCTGACCTGGAATTCACTACATAGTCTCAGAGTGGCCTCAATCTCATGGCAATCCTCCTACATCTGCCTCCGAAGTGCTGGGATTAAAGGCATGTGCCACCTTGGCCAGCTTTTTCTCTTATTTTTATTTATTTATTTGAGAGAGAGAGAGAGAGAGAGAGAGAGAGAGAGAGAGAGAGTTAAAAGCAGATAAAGAGGAAGCCACAGGAAAAGTGAGTATGGGTGCTCCAGGGCCTCCTGCCACTGCAAAGGAACTCCAGATGCATGTTCCATTTTGTGCATCCAGCTTTATATGAGTACTGAGAAATCTAATTTAGTCCCTTAGGCTTTGCAAGCAAGAGCCTTTAACCACTGAGCCATCTCTCCAGCCCTATAAATCTTCTCATTGGTGTTTGGGTGTTCCATCATTGCCTTCCCTGCAATTCTTTTGCTATGGGACAGTTTCAAGCCACTCCTGTCTAGATATGTGAAGCCAACTGTGTGACCACTGCAATTCCTTCCAAAGCTCAAAATGTTGTGTTTTCGTTTTTCTTTTTGAGTGTGTATGTGATGTGCTTTCATGTATGCATGATTGCATGTGTGGGCTCGTCTGTGTGTGCCGAGGCATGTGCACATGTGCATGCATGCCTGTGGGAGGCCAGACTTTGACCTTGGGTATATTCTTCAGTCACACTCGACCTTAGTTTATGAAGCAGTGTTGCTTGCTAAACCCAGAACTAAACTAGCTAGACAGTAAGTCCCAGGTATGCGCCTGTCTGTGCAGGATTACAGAGACGGGCCACCACACCCAGTGTTTTTCATGGGTGCTGGGGATACAAACTCAAGTTTTTATGCCTGAGCAACAAACACTTTCTCCACTTTAGCCACTTCTTCTGCCCAAAGCTGAGGATTTATTTTTATAGTCACACCTTGCTACACACTTAAAGGATAAGCAAGAAATAGATTGCTGGGGTAAAACCAGAACAACAGAAGGGTTTGATTTCATATTCATGTCCTCATTTATGGCTGTTGAACAAACTCTACCTTTTGCTTTTGCTATGCAGACGGATTGTCAGCACACCAAAATCAGGTAAACATAAGAAGCCTTTGAGTTACCCAACTAATTATTCTATCAGCCACCCAGTGACACAGCCTCAAGCTCAGTAACATATCTGCTGAATTTAAATTAATACAAACTCTTTAACCTCATTCTCATAATGAAAGAGAAGCCCATTGTCAGATATCAAAGAAAAGTAAGCTAAGTATGTCACTTTATTTTGATCAAAGCAAATATTACCTTTCTCTGAGTAGAGTATTTACCCGAGAGTAGTTTTACAACAATGTGTAACCATAATCTTTCTTGAAAAATGATGGATTTCAAAGAGCAAGACTTGTATGATAAAATCCCACCATATAATTTAGTGATTTAGAAGAATGTTTTGACCATGGTTGAAATGGTTGAATTTATAGACTCTTTGTGTATTAAGAAGCAGACATGAGCTCAGACTTCTCCAGTGATGAATAGGTCCAGGGGCATGAACAGTAACTATTCATATAGGGCCAGGGTCTCTTCGGTTCATTCCCTGTTTGGGTCAAGATGTACACAGAATATTGCAAAATCTCTCATCACCTATTAAAGATGTAAATACTTGAGGTGGCAAAACCCATAGCTTAAAGGAAAGGATATTTCATGGCTCCTTACCCTTAGCCCAGAGACCTCTCATGGGATGATGTAATCTTAGACACAAAATGGTTTTTAATGTGATTTAGGTCACACTCCTAAAAGACTCTGGAGAGAACCAAGCACCAGGTTATGAGACATCTTTCACTACTGGAGATGGTTCAGAGTTGATGTTGTGACCACCTGGGCTTTGGGGCATTGGGTGAGATCCATAGCTGTCCATGAATAATAGTTCTTCAGGAGCTGTTTTAAATTCAGAGGCACTCTCCTTCTGGCTCAGTACTTCTCTTCAATGATTATTTTATTCCTGGTAACACTGGGAATAAAGGGAAAACAGTGAAATATAACACTGTATCAACATAAGCAGGTTATAAAAGAGACAAAAATCAAATAATCCATTGATTTTCTTTGTGTCTGCAAGGTCAAACTGAAATGCAGATTAACTTTCCTCACTAAACTGTCTAGCAGCAGACATATGGCAGCCAAACCCTGCAAGGATTCTTTTAAGGTATACTGTAAGAAATAATTAAATTAAACAAAAATAAAATAAAATAAAGTTAAACTATCAAAAAAAAATTTTTAAGTCTCCTTACATGGCCTTCAAAGAAAAAAATGTGCTTCCTGATTTTGGTGATTCAACAAAAGAAGGCATCAGGAAGGCTGGAAGGATAAGCAGAGTTCAGCCAGAAACTGGAAAGATGGCTCAGTGGGTATAGTGCTTATTATAGCACAAGCATATGGACCTGAATCCAGATCCTAGCACCTACATAACATAGAAGAGGTGGCTGCATCAATCTGTAATGCCAGCATTGAGGAGATGGTGGCTGGATCCTTGGGTCTTGTTAGCTGGCTAGTTCAGCCCAAATGGTGACCTCTGGATTCAGTGAGAGACCCTGTTTAAAAAGTAAGGTGGATCTGATCATTTATCTTGTGCTAACTTTTACTCCCCATCGGAGAATCTGCTTCTCTTTTTCAGATACATGCAAATCCTAAGGAGAGAACCACGCCATCATACCTCAAAAGGGCCCCAGCTGAAACTAAGAATTGGGGAAACAAGCAAGAGTGTTGTTTTCTTGGTGAACCAGGTACCACCACAGGGGGGAAAGAGATAAACACAGAAAACAATCAACTCCGACCAAACCAGATATCAGACATAGAGGCTCCCAAGACCTCATCACTGAAGCAGACCTAAGATGAACCCAACATGGCTCATGGAAATTTGCAGAAGAGGGGGCAGAAAAAATGTTAGAGCCTGCTGGAGAGAGGCTTAGCAGTTAAGCGCTTGCCTGTGAAGCCTAAGAACCCTGGTTTGAGGCTGGATTCCCCAAGACCCAGGTAAACCAGATGCACAAGGTGGTACAAGCATCTGGAGTTTGTTTGCAGTGGCTGGAGGCCTGATGCACCCATTCTCTCTGTCTCTCTCTGCCACTTTCTCTCTGTGTCTGTCGCTCTCAAATAAATAAAAACAAAAACAAAAACAATTAAAGAATGTTTGAGCCACACGTTGGGTCATGATACACAGAGACATTTCCTCCTACCTATAAGTGATGGCTAACCCCACAATGCACGACCCATATACCCCAACAAGAAGGGTCCCTGTGGAGGGGGGAGGACAGGGAGGAGGCTAACAATGATACCAGTTTGACTGTATTCACTGAGTACAAAACTAATGATAATAATAATAATAAAGTAAGGTGTTGGGGGGCTGGGAAGTGACTGAGTCAAGGCACTTGCTTGTCAGTCTGCCAACCCAAGTT
The DNA here is from genome assembly GCA_036346955.1 of Dipus sagitta. Lineage (NCBI taxonomy): Eukaryota > Metazoa > Chordata > Mammalia > Rodentia > Dipodidae > Dipus > Dipus sagitta. Next base: position 126,360,692 of record CM070772.1, on the reverse strand, counting down.
CAATTCCCCCACACCCACATATAGCTGGATGCAAAGTGGTGCATGTGTCAGAGACCCCAGTGTGCCTAAGCCAGTGCCAGGCAGAGCCAGAGGAAAGGGAAACCTTACAAGCCAGATAGACTGGCACACACAAAGTGGCAAAAACAAAACTAGGGAAACCATGTATCAAGCAAAGTGGAAGCTGTCAGACTTCCACCGATGCACTGTGGCATGTGTGTGCCATGCACATACACACACATACATCGAATTTATCCACTCATAAACACACACACACACACACACACACACATAGTACAAAAAAGTATGATGGAGAGTGACTGGGGAAGATGATCAACTTCAACCTCTGGCATTCACACACATGCAAACACGCATGTGTATGAATATGCATAATAATGCGTGCCATCACCCCTCCACACGCACACATTCAATCACGCACACAGGACCATGAAAGTAAGGGAAATATGAAACAACCAGCATTGATTTCTCATCAAGTGTATGTCAGTCTCTACATAGGATACTACTTCTCACATGTTCTATGAAATTTCTGGGTTCTCATGTTTGTATTATTGTAACCCTCTTGGCAGGAGCAAAGATATTCCAAAAAGAGACTCTTATACCCTCCTCTGGCTGTCAGACTTTTGAAACAATGACCCCAAAGAATCGGAATTTCCCCAGGAATTTCATGCTGAGAGAAGGAAAAGGCTGAAGTCTGATGCCAACCAGGGGAAGAACTTTCCTCCTAGGAAGAGATTTAACAAAGTTCTGTCAAACTGACAGACTACCTCACAGGACAGCCTGATGAGCAAGAACACATCTTGACCAGGATGGATCAGTTATGCATTCTTTTTGCCTTGCATTAAAGCCCAAACTTCAGATCAACTCACACGATGGACTTGGGGACACTAGTCCTGTTTGTTCCTCTGTACAATGTGGCCACATTGAGTAAATTGCCTTTCTGTGCTTCTCACTACCACTTGTGTTCTAAATTAATCTATTGAGGATAGGTGGCTGAGTCTGGCTTATTAGGGATGCCAGGACCCAAGCTTTGACCCTAACATCTTTGATAACATTATAGTTCAAAAGTTGAGCTACAACAGAATTTTATAATTTGCAAGTAATGCATAGACAGATGTTAAAGGTTGTCCAGGATTCAAATGCAGGTGTAGGAATACGGTCCATTTTTTTCATGTGTCTTGTCATTTGTTCTGGTTTCAAATCCAGATCTCATTCCAGTGTTCAAAAACTAAAGGAATATGAAGTGCAAGTCATTTTTCCTTTCTATTCTTCTAGGTGGGAATAATATAGCCCACTAATGCTATGGACAAATGCTAACAGGTGTGAAGGTGTTGATAACAGAGAATATCCACTAACACACTCCAATATCACCTGGGAGGTTGTGCTTCACAGACATCCAGTCCATGTTGCACTCTCTTTTAAATTTTCCTCATTTGAAATTTCACAGGTGCCACTGACAGCTTTTTTCAGAATTCCTCACTCTTCAGTGATACCTCTACATGGCATAGCCACGGAGGGGGCAGGAAAGGAAGAGGAGGGCCACAGAGGGAAGTGCTGAGGTGTAATTCATCCCAAGAAGTCTATTATAAGCATACGTTTTATACTTATAAAACAATTTTTCAAGTATGCTTAAAAAATTGACAAAAAATTTCTAGGTATAAAATAGTTTATTCTTTGTGTGTGTATATGTGTATGAGTTCATGTGTGTGAGCACGGACTCTGGTGTAGAGATCAGAAGACAACGTTCAGGTATTGGTCCTTACCTTCTACCTTGTTTGAAGCAGGTTCTCTCATCATTCACCACACCATTCACCAGGCTAACTGGCCCACAAGCTTCCAGCACATTCTCCTATCTCTGAATCACTTCTCAGCATAGGTGTGGTAGGATTGCAGCCACCCACAGTAGGATCCAGCTCTTATGTATGTGGGTTCCATGGATTCAAATTCATGTACTCATGTTGTGCAATAAGAACGCTATCCACTCAGCTATCTCTCTAGTTCCCAACTGGTTTATTTTAGAGAATGCTTACACAACTTATATTTTTCAAGATTTCTATAAAATAAGACCTATCTAAATTAGTAGGAATATAGAACATTAAGAGTTTTGACACTGGATTCACAAAAACATTCTGTTGCTGATTTTTTTTTTTTTTTGAGGCAATGACTCACTGTAGCCCAGGTTGCCCTGTAACTCAATCTGTATCCCATACCTTTTTGGAACTCACAAGTGATCCTTCTACCTCAGCCACCAAGGTGTTGTGATTACTAATGTGAGCCACCATGCCTAGCTCAAAAACCCCCTTTAAAAATAATTTTTCACATTTTATGAAATGGATATTATTTTTACATGGAGAAAAATAACAAATTTTGGTTTAAAAAAACAAAAAGAGCTAGTCATGGTGGCACATGCCTTTGATTCCAGCACTCGGTAGGCAGAGGCAGGAAGGTCACCATGAATATGAAGCAACCTTGAGACTACATAGTTAATTTCAGGTCATGCTGGGCTATATCAAGACCCTACCTTGAAAAAGAGAGAGAGAGAGAGAGAAAATAATTCCACTTTGAGAAGTTCAGATTTTCAGGGGATTTTATGACATCTGCAATATCTGTACTATACAATATCACTTTTAAGATCATCTCTGACATAGATTGAATTACCTTGGTCAATAAATTTCAGTTGTGGTTGGAATTTTCCTCAGGGCTTCTTGGCAGAAATCTTGCATACTTTTTACCTTTTCCTGGAATGATCCTGGGTGGGGTTCTTCCTCATTTGTTCCCATCTATCAATTTCTCACGTTTGACAGCGATGTGCCAGGATAAGAATTCAGCTGTCTCCAACCCAAGCTGCCCTAAGCCATCTAATGTAATTCTTTCTACATCACAGAAAAACATCTGACCAAGCCAAGAACCCAAACTAAAATCCAGAGACAAAGACAGAGAAATATGGACATCTATTATGTCAATTCTATTTTATTTTTTTCAATTTTGTAATAATTTTGGGTTTATAGAAAAAATGCAAACAGGTTAAAGAGAGTTTTCATATAGCCTATATGTAGTTTTCCCTTGATAGTAATATCTTACACTAGAGCAGTACATTTGTCACTGTGAATAAATCACCATCAATACATCATTGTTAACTAAAGGCCATGCTTGATTCAAATTTTCTCAGTTGTTCCTTAATATCCTTTCCTTTTCCAAGAGCGCATCCAGAGTCCATAACACAATTCATCATCCTGTCTCCTTAGGCTGTACTGGGTTGGGACAGCTGTCAACTACATTCTAATAGTTTGAACACAGAAGAGTGCAAGGCGTGTTGTTGGTGGTTGGTGTTGTGTTAACCCTTTACATACCTGTTATAAGTGGATATTCCCAGGAGGTGTCTGAAGTTGTGTACCTACCCATATGCTAAGGAAATTAGAGGATGAAAGAAATTTGTAATGTATGTGCAGAAGAATGAGTATCCTTCATTTCTTTCATGCAGCTGTCTGATAGATTATAGGGGATATAAAAAGCACTTTTGACTGAATCTGTTGAACTCCCATTCCTTTTCTAAAAGAGTGGCATTCAAAGCCAGGACCCCCCTGCCCACATGAGAAAACAGAAGCCAGCCAAATGGCCATTGTGGTAAAGGAAACGGGATACGAACTGTCACCTGGCACACTGCACCTAGCCGAGCGCCTGGCGCTTGTGTTGAATGGATAGATCAGTGCGTGAACACAGCCCTGGAAGCAGCTGTGGACAGGCCCCTGCACAGCAGAACCTACTTCCAAAGACTGAGATGATTGATCATGTGCAATGAGAAATTTACCAGCAACTCAGGAAGAACATAAACTAAACTCAGAACACTGCCATTTGGAGAGAGAAGGGTCAAGTTCATGCTTTTAAAGAGACACAAAACATCGAGTATGAAATAAGGCGTTAACATGAATCACTTCTATTAAAAATTATACTAGAAGTTCTCTCATCTGTGTCATGTAGATGACAATAGTCTCTATGTGAATTTACTAGAGAGCTAAATAAGGCAACGCCCTGTGTAAGAATAGATGGGCTCTTAGAATGGTGAAAAGATATCTAATTATAGTCATCATCACCGAAGTAGAAACATTCATTCTAACTGCTACTCACAATTCCCATTTGCTAGGTAGGAACCACTCTTCTGACTGTTTACCTCCTACTTCCAGTTCTCTCCAGCATCACTGACCAACCGCATTATATCCTGCGAACACTCAGGCAACTCCCTAGTCATCCTCTGGAATTTAATTTAAAAGCATTTCCCCTGAGAAGCTTTTACATGACCCTCGTTTGGGACCCCAACACCAATTTCAGACTTCCATGCAAGTCCCATCTCGGGGCTGGTAGTCTTGATTCACACCCCTATGCTTCTGACCACTTCCCTGGAAAGTACGGAAGAACAGGATTAGAAATGGAGCACTTCAGTAAATCTAGAGTACTGTTTGTACAAGTTTCCTTCCTAGAGGTGCTGTGACAAAATCCAGGTGGTTCTCCGCTTGTGATGGCTGGGCGAATGCTCTTTCTAGTGCAGGACAGTGTGGTGGGTTTTGATCTTTTGCTGGACAAACAGTATGTGACATGATCTTCCGTGATGCTAGGCAGCAGTACTGAGGCAGTTCCCAGTCAGCCATGCTGCCGCATCAGCAAGCAACTGATACTACACAGTGTACTAAGTTGCTAAGCTAGGTATTGGTAGGCTATCTATGCTATATTACTAGATTGGGATCATTACATCATGGGATATTTTATTGCTTGGGTCTTCTGTTTTATCAGCTATTCTTATATGTGTGGGACTGGAGTTGTATCTTCAGGGTGGGAGCTCAAGGTGCCAGGTGTGGCCTCCATATTATTCCCAAAGAAGAATATTGGAGTGAACCAAGCTGGTGGAAATGCCTTCTAAGCAAATGTCCTAGTAGTGAATTCATGACAGTTGTTCTTTTATTTGTATTGAGGCAAAGGTGGAAGCTTTTACTCAGGAAAAACACGAGCTGTCAGCACTGACTCTAAAGAACAGAGCAGTCAACTTTGAGATTACAGATAGTGTACTATATAGAGCTCTTCAGTTGGGGGAAGGTGATGAAGGGAAGGAACTCCTTTGTTCTTTATCTTAGCCATAGGGTGAGACCAGAGTGTCCAGGTGGAAGATGAGGGGCAGGAAACCTAGACTTGTGGGCTGTTTCTTGAGGAATGTGGATGACCCACTTCCTTATGCCTCTGTTGCCATCCTGCTGTGACTCCATTTTGTGCTGACCTAACTTTCTAGCCTTTTGTTAATGATAAGAGACAAAAGAGCCAGGTGTGGTGGTGCACACCTTTAATCCCAGCACTGGGAGGCAGAGGTAAGAGGATCACCATGAGTTCGAGGCCACCCTGAGACTCCATAGTGAATTCCAGGTCAGCCTGGGCTAGAGTGAGACCCTACCTCAGGAAAAAAAGAAAAAAGACACAAAGGTTTAATTTTTTTTTATGTTGACCATAAGGGCAATGGATTCTTATGGGAGAGGCTGGATAATGCAGCTGATGGGTCTCTCTTCAGGACAGGTGATGAGGAACAGTTTCATGGTGGCTAGAGGTGGCAGAGTGGTGAGATCAACAGCGCCAGTGTAGCATGTTGTTACAACTTGGTCCTGAATGAAACAGAGACTTCTCGTGTACCATCCCTGTACTGAGCTGGCTTCAGGGCAGTCGCTGGCAGACACCTGCTATAGAGAAGGTGAGGGAGATGGACTCTGTGTACCTCATGAGAAGACAGAAGGGAGAATAAAGGAGCTTGTTATTTTTGTCAACAGCTATTACATGAAAACATCAAGTGTAAAGGGAGGATGAGCATTCAGAGGCGAGAGATAGAGGGATTATGGCAACACAGAGGAGGCAGAGGGGCATTTTGGGATCGGGGAAGAGTAGGAACACAAGAGAGTCTAAGTTTGAGAGTGTCCTTTGGAGTGGTAGTATGTTTATCACTGGATGAGATAGGGCAAGGGCTAAGGAAGGAGGGGACTGAGGAATAGCTCTGATTCTGGCTAAGACAAGTGCGAGGAGCTGGGGTGAGGGTAGGCGAAGTTAATCAGGGACTGGCAGAGACAGAAGACTTGAGTTAATGTTAGAGTTTAATATTGAAAGCCAGCATCAGACAGGGGAGCCTATTAGTCTGGATCAATTGTTCCTTTTGACATCACAGTTGCTGGTGAGTATATGAGCAAGGCTTTGGGGGGGGGGTAAATTTCTCTTTCATCTACAGTGATTTGTGAAGCCATTTCCTTCTTTGGCTTGCCTCCTTGTCTGGCTAAGTCAATCAGAGGTTTGCATCAGCTGTTCTGGATGCTGCTGTGTGAGGGAGGGGTGAATATGATCCCCTAACTTCCTGCAACCTCGGGTGGTGTTCCGGGGGCTGGATGGAGTATGGGGGAAGAGAGGCTGTGGACTGCTGTTTGGCAGTGCTCTGGAGCTGCTAGGCTGGTCCCAGTTGTTCTCTCCTTCAGGTTCTTTTGATTTTGCAGGTCTGATGTGAGGGCAGAATCCCTTCCCAAGTTTCCAAGGCTCTTGCTGGCTCACTCAGGCCAGGGCAAGGAGATACCCTTCCCAGAGGTGGCTCACCAGAGTCATACTCTTGCTGATTGCCAGTAGGCCCCTCCTGTTCCTCTTCATACGTCTTTCCTGCTATAGTAAGTTCCATAAAGATCTTGACTTTTACTGCAAAAGGACAAATAAAAAAGAGAGACTACATTGTATGCTATTTTGCCTCTCTTAACCCCAGGTTTCTTTGGTGAGGCTCCTGTTCTGCCATCTCATCTGGAAGTCCTTAAAGTATGGTAAATGAATTTTGTACTTGGGATATGTTCAGTTTACCAAAGGCTCAATTATTTGTAACCCCGTGGCCTGAAACAACAGAAATATGTTGTCTCCTGGCCCTAGAGACTAGAACGGCAAAGACATTGTTGGGTAGCAGATTCCTCTCAACTGGAATACTCTTTTCCGAGGAGGAAACATAAACTGAAACTCCTTCCTGTGGGGGGAGGCAGTGGACAAAGGAAGTTGCAGAGACTCAACAAGTCCTGGAAAGGGTTGCAAGGCCACACCCTAAGGCTGCATAAAGGGGAAACAGCTGCTTCTGGAGGAGAGATTCTCGCATTGAGCTGCTTCCCAGTGCTGACACTCTGCCATGGAGCTGCCTCCAAGTGCGCTCCGGCGAGACAGCTTCCTTGAGTTCTCACCTATGCTGAGGTGGGCTTTCTGGGGGTGATGCAGCTGCCTGGGAGTTGAAGCAGCTATGTGCAGGTACACTGCAGTCATCTGTTGCTCCTGTAAGCAGCCTCTCACCCTGCTCAGTAAGTAACCCCAATAAACTCATTGGCTCACCAAGTACACCTGGTTTTGGTGTAATTGTCCTTTGGTCTATTGTCAAAACAAACGGTATAGGCAAGACCATATATCCTCTGTACTGTCTTGAAGATCATCTTCCCATGAATGCCTGGTTCTGGTGGTGCAGCAGGCCAGGCGCCCCTGAGCTTAAATTCTTTCCCTCAGCTTCCCCCAGTGTATTTATCTTCATGTGGTATCTTCTCTATCTTTATCTTCCTTAGTGTCCCTACTCCTTTTCTTATAAGGGCAGCAGTCCTCTTGCCTCCTCCAAAAACTCATCCTATCTCATAATGACCTCATCTTACTTTATACCTTAATTATGTATGAAAAGACCTTATTTTAAAACAAGGTCAGATTTAGAGGTGCCAAGCATTAAGACTTCAACTTAATTTTGGGAGAAAACAATCCAGCCTCAACCACTGCCTAACATATAGGATGTGTTCCATGACATCCTAATGACAGAATGGCTAGATTGAAACTAACTTAATGAATTCCACACTCATAGGTAAAGCAGTACAGACACACAGGTGGCAGTTCATTCTTCTGTAACAACATGCTTGAAAATCCTGCGGTTTCTTAGTACCCACAGAATTCTGCCTTTTAAATACATGATTAAATAATCACATGCTAAATCTCACAGTGATTCCCTTCCAGGCCCTATATTTGTATCCAATTATAGAAAACCCAAGCCAGGGCCTCAAAGGCATAATTTTAAAACCACTTTTTTTCTGTGTTAGTTAGCTGCCATATCAAGCATACTGACAAAATGAGCCTCCCTTCACGGGCAGGCCAGGTCTTCATAACGGCATCTAAATTACAGGAGGGGAAACTGGTAATGGTGGACAGAAGCTCATGCCTCATTTTTCTCATTTCCTTATGTTTGAAGATATCTCCCTGTCTTTACATAGTGTCACCTCCACCCCAAGAAAACACTACAAATCAAGCAAAAACCTGAGCTCTTGGAGAAACAGGTCCTGACAAGTGCATTTCCCTTTCCTTCATCTCACTGCAAAATTTAGAGGGAGGGGCATCAGTGATTCCAAGGCAACGCAGACTAAACTCTCATCAGATGCTGCATTTTCTCAGCCAGCATTCAACCACCAGCACATACATACTCCTTCAAGTTAGTAGACAGAGACACACTCAGCTATTTTCTTATTCATCACTCCGCTTAGCAGGCATGGTTATAGTAACTTATGCTATATGCTTGCAGACCAGAAAAGCATGAAGAAAAAGGGAAGCCCACTGACATTGACATTAAAGAAATGATTGAGACCACAGGTAACTCCTTGCATATGTACTTGTACTTATAAGAAGAGAAAAGCATACATAACACCCTAAGAAATGTTTGTAGCTCTTCTACTGAGCATGAGAAGCACATGTGGGGCACAGGATGAGACGTGATGACAGAGTTTGACTAAAGTAAACAAAATTCCCATGCACTCTTTCTGCCCAGTGAAATTCTAGTGTAGCTTGGAGTATCTGTTATGGCCTAGCCACTCTGATAAAAAAAAAAAAAAAAAAAGAATGGTGCGCCTGTATCAAATGCCAACTTATATCCATCAATGTTGGATTTAAAATCAAGGAAGAGAACTGGATTTGGTGGTAAGCTCAGTACTTGGTAGGCTAAGGCAAGTTGATGATGAGTTCATGGTCAGCCTGGGCTATATAGCAAGACTCTGCCTCAAAAAAGACTATATAATTAACTAAACAACTCACTAATTATCTAACTATGCTAATTACTTTCCTAGTCGTTAGGATCAAATACCTAACACGAAGCAGTTTAATGAAGAAGCTGTTTGCTAAAGGGTGTACTTCCCATCAAGGTGGGGAAGAGATGATAGCAGGGGTAGGAATCCACACTGCATACACCAACAGGAAGTGGAGAGAGAACAGGAAGTGGGGCTGGGCTATGAAACAATGCCTACCCCAGTGATCCATTCCCCTCAAGTAACCTTCTTTCCCTAGAGGTTCCACAGCCTTCTCAAATAGTACCACAGGCTAGGACCGAGAATTCTCACACATTTAGGGGACATGTTACATTCAAACCACAAAATTCTTCCCCTGTGACCCCATAAGCTCATGGCCATCTCCTGATGCAGAATGTATTCATTCGAACTTCAAAAGCCGCCATAGGCTTTCACAATTCCAATACTATTCAAAAGTCCTAAAGTCTCTTCCGAGACTTGAGGCAATATCTTAACTGTGTTTCCCCTATAATATCACAAAACAGAGGATTTATTCCAACATATAATGGCACAGAGTTCTCATTCAAAAATGGAGGAATGGGCATAGAAGGAAATATTGGCCCAAAGAAAGACTGAAAGTCAGCAGGGCAAACACCAAATATTACAGTTCCCTATCTGTATCTGAGACTGATAATAAAATCAGCTGGACTCCAAAGGGCTTTTACAGTGTCGTTTTAGTGTCTCAGCTACTCCAGCTGGGCTGCTGCAGGCCAATGTACTCTTTCTCTTCGGCTGCCTCTGCTCCAAACCAGCCTTGCTTGGTGGATGCCCTATGATCCTGGGGTCTTCACCATCTTCTGGTCTTCATGGCAACTTTTTTGTCATCTTCACCACTTCACATATCGGCCTCTCAGAATGCCTCCTTTCAGGGAATCTGACCGGACCACAGTTCTCTGAGGCTTCAATCTTGTATTTTTCAAGCCTGTAAAACAGGTGCCATGTGGCAGACTTTTATCAAGTTCTTCTGCCAGCTCATAATAGAGCCTGGCCCCCGTGGACTTCAGTGGTGGCAACCTACATGTACTGACCCATGGGAAGCATTTCCCTAGGTGTTTGCAAAAGGTCTTGCACTCAGGTCAACTTTTTTATTTTATTAATCTCTTAAAGTCTCTGAGCAGTTACAGCTGCCTCCTCAGAAAGTTCATTGTAGGATTCTTTAAATTCTTTGCTTCCCTCAGCAAATGACACATTTTCCTTATCTTTCTACTCTTCTTATTTGTTCTCTCACTGTAGACCTGGGTAAGAGCAGTGAGCAGTAACCACATGGCCAGAATGCTGGGCTATCCTGATATTTCCTTTGTCAAATTAAATAGTGTGTTATTCTCATATTCAGCCTCAGGCAAGTTCTCTGGAAACAGGTGGAATGAAGCTAGATTTTGTCAGTACACAATATGAACTGACTTTAGCCCAGTTCCTGATAGGCTCTTTTTCCCTTCTGAAATCTCACGCCTTCACACTCCACGTTTTTCTCAGCACTTTTCTGGTCATCCAAATACCCAGGAGGATGTCTCCTTATGCTCTGCTTACAGCACTGTAAGGCTTCTCTAGGTCAAAGTTGCAAATTCTTCCATACTCTTTTCACAGTCCAGTTCCAAAGACTACAAAACACATGGTCAAGTTTATCACTGCAAACAGCCCCACTTAGTGGTACCAAGTTTTTGTATGTTACTTCACTGGCTGTTGTGACAAAGTGCCTGACAAAAAGCAGTTTAAAGAAGGACAGGTATATTTTGGCTGCTAGTTCACTTTCCATGGGTAGGAAAGGCAGGGTAGCAGAAGCGGAAAGCTGTCTGTTTGCATTGCACCCCATGCAGGTGAAGAACGGGAAGTGGGGGTGGATGATAAAACCTCAAGGCCTACCTCCTGTGGTCACTTCCTCCAGCACGGATCCACCTCCTAACGGTTTTAGAACATTCCCAAACAGGGACACCAGCTGGGGACCAACTGCTCAAACACATGAGCCTGCGGGACACATTTCACATTCAAAGCAGGACACTAACTAACCAATTAACTAGAGCATTTCTATGAAGAAATATAACTTGTAATGCCATAATTTGAGAATTAATGGGCTCAGGTGATTGTTCAACAGATAAAGCATGAAGACTTAGTTTGGAACTGCAGATAGTGGACTGTGCCCCCCCCCCCCATAATTCCAACACTCTGGATGCAGAGACAGAGGAACTCTGTAGCAAGCTGGCTAGCTATACTAACCAAACGAGTAAACTCTGGGCTCTAGTGAGAAACCTTATCTCATTATATAAAGTAGATAGTGATTAAGGAAGAAAATTAACATCAAACTCTGGCCTCCACATATGTACACACATACAAATACACATATACCCATGCACACACATACCCACCAAACAAGAATTAAAATAATAGCTCCTCTTCTTTCACTAGAACACTGATTATAGGTCAGACATGGGAAAATATTAATTTAATCCTGTGAGGAATTTTTTTTTTCATTCACATTTTACAGATGAGGAAACCAGAATTCAATTACTTTGTTGTGATGGTTTGTGTGACACAGGCTCATGTGTTGAATACTCCGTCTCCCAGCTGTGTGCTGTGAAGGTTGTGGAATCTTTAGGAAGTGAAGACTTGCTGGAGAAAGTGAGTTCCTGGGGGTGGGCCTTGAGGTTTTAACACCCAGCCTCCCTTCCTTTTCTTCCAATGCTTTCCTGCCTACCAATGTAATAACTGGTTCCCCACATCTGCCATAATTGCCAGATCATAATGGACTCTCTTCTCTGAAACTTGTTCTTTAAGATGCCCTGGTCAGTTATTTATTCACAGCAATGAGAAACTAATTGACACACTTGTACCAAACTGCAGAGGTAAGTGAAACTGCACAATTCCTAACCCACATCTATGGATCCAAATGCTCATATGACTGTGTTCTTAACTTAAGAATTTGCCATGTGTAATATGTGACCTCATGGTCCAAAACTAAGGATGAGGTGGCCACAATCCACAACCTTGTTCAGAATAGGAAAAAGGGGAGATACGCTGCAGAGGCAGTTCTGCAGTCTGACCACCTGTGATGGCAAGTCTTGGGGATGGTCTAAAGATGTGTCATAGTTCTGTGTGAGAATGGCCCTTTTGCTTTTAGCCTTTGGCTCTGTACTTTGGTTGAATTTTTTTTTTTCTGATTTTCTTTGGTTTGTAACACTGGGAAATGGACCTTTACAAACACACACACACACACACACACACACACAGACACACACACATGACATAAGGTTGTCACCCTTTTCCATCGTGGCAGTGAAGGCATGGCATCAGAAGCAGGAAGCCAGCAGATTACATTGCAACCACATCCCCAGTGCTCTTTTCACTTTTTCTTTCCTTCCTTCTTTCTTTTCTTTCTTTTTTAAAAATGTTATCATTTTTAATTAATTTATTTATTAGATACACAGGGACAGAGCGGGGGAGATAGAGAGGGAGAGAATGGGCACGCCAGAGCCTCTAACCACTGCAAACGAGCTCCAGATTCATGTGCCACGATGTGCATCTGGCTAACGTGGGACCTGGAGAATTGAATCTGGTTCCTTAGGTTTCGCAGGTAAGTGCCTTAACTGCTAAGCCGTCTCTCCAGCCTCTTTCTTTATTTTTAAGTTAGGTCTCACTACAGTGCCCAAGCTGGTCTTGAGTGTGAAAACATCCTGCCTAAGCCTCCTGAGTGCCTGGGATTACAGGCATGTACCAGCTAATTTACAGTTTATGAAGTTCTTCCTCTCTCATTGTCCCACATAAATATCTAGGTAGACAGGATATAATGCCACCCTGGGTGATTAAGCATCTTTCTCAGTCTAAACCAGGCTGGAGATTTGCTTGCTTCAGGGTTGTACGTGAGTATGAAATAATCCAGCATGTTAGTCCACCGTCAAAACCAGAAGCCTCCAATCGATTAACTTGGGTCAATTCTGTATCAGTAGTCACAGCCTCAGATCTAGTCTATGCATATTTTTATGTTATTGATTTTTATTTCTTTATCACAACCTCTTGCTCCCTTTTAATGTGAAGTACTGTGAATTTACTAGACTTTAATGAGAGAAGCACTTATTAATCAGAGACCTTTTGTCTAGATATCAGGCTAAGTAGATACCTCCTCTTAATTGGATTTTTACTGTCAGACACCTTAAATCATATGTTTGTCTTTTGTTTAGAAAAATAAGTCTTCATTGGCCATTTTTACTTAGTTTTAATTTTTACTGTATTAAGTTAAAGGTTTTACATTTTTCTGTTCTGTACATTTCTGATAAGACTCTATTCTATTTCCTGCTTACTTGTTTTCCGAGTTCATATTTTCCTTAGAGAACTTCCCAATGCGGCCCCCAGAACCCATCACGCAGTACTACTTTTATCATTCCCCTGGAACCACAAGTTCATTTGTAAGTGATTTCTTTTCAGGTTTTCAAGTGCAACAGTTTTAGGCAACTGTCCCTATTGTACAGCACACCACCTTTCAAGCTTCAGATACAGTTTTTGACAATAGCTAAACAGCAACTATGCCAATGCCTCGAACTATCCACTTCTGTCAGAGAGTGTCCCATTTCTAAGTACTAATTGTTCTCTCATTTGAGATTTGGAAATTAGGCCTTATTTATTGAAACATTCCTAAAACTGCACATGTATCACGCGTTTTCACTCACTTGTCAAGGCAAGTCACATGACCATGCCAAAATTCAAAAGAATATGGAGATAAAATATTACTCTCTGTGTGTTCAACAAGAGTCAGAAATCACTGTGGATAAGAGGATTGCCTATGAAACACTTGACAGAATTAACAATGATTTGTTAATCTCTAGCATCCAGCTCAGTTCTCCTCTTTGTCTACCCAGGCAGTAACATTATCTTAATTAGCACAGCTTCTACTGTGTTTTGATGGACCCTAGAGAAAGTTTAACATGTTTTCTTGCTATTCTTGGTTGTTCTTTGTTGCTTCATGTTTATATAACTGTTATCAGTGTGTGAATGTGTGTGGCATGCACGTGTCTATGACTGTTCATGTTTGAATTGGGCACGTGTGCAGGCACATGAAGAGGCCAAAGGTCAACATCAGGAGTCTTCTTCACTTGCTCCCTCCTTATATTTCAGATATATTACAGGTGCACCTCTACACCCAATGCTTTGTGTATAGGTGCTGGGGCTATGCACTCAGGCCCCACGCTTTTACAGCAAACACTTTACCCAATGAGCTACTCTGCAAGCCCCTCATCTTAGTACAACTTCAAAATTTAACTTTTAATTTTCTGTATAAAAAGCACTCTGTTGGGAATTTGATTTAAAAAAATCAACATTAAATCTTTAGTTCAAGATAGGGAGAAATGATTTTTTTTTTTTTTGAGGTAGAGTCTCACTGTAGCCCAGGCTGACCTGAAGTTCACTCTGTAGTCTCAGGGTGGCCTTGGACTGACAGCGATCCTCCTACCACTGCTTCCCAAGTGTTGGGACTAAAGGCATGTGCAACCATACCCAGCTGAGAAATTGTATTTTTAAAATATTGAGCTTTTAACTGCATTAGTATACCATACTCCTCCATTTCTTTGATTTTTCTTTAATCATATTTAACAGCGTGTTTTGCATTGTCTTTATAATGGACATATATACACATATTTCAATAAATATATTTATTTAATAATTTGGATACTACAATGAGTTATACACTAATTCAAAGAGTACATTTTATTTCTAATTTATGATTGCTGGCTTCAAAACAGAGTTAGTTTTTGTATCTCCAAGCTGTATGTAGCAATCTTGAAAATTCCATGTCACGATTCAAATTATATTAAATCTTTGGATTATCAACACATTCCAAGCATACCCTGTGATAATAATAAGTCTTCTCAAATTTTGTACTTTAACTTTATTTTCTACCACTATTGAGCTAATTAGGCCCTTCAGTCCAAAGACGAATACAGACATCCTATCTCTCCCATCCATACGGGACATCCTACCTCTTTCTTAGAGGAAAAGCTTTCATCATTACAGTAATATATATTGGTGACTATTTTGTAGTTACTTTCTAAGAGATTAAGGATGTCCCCTTGTATTATTACTTCATTAGAGTTTTGATTGTGAATTATATGTTTAACTTTACCAAATTATTTCATCTATATTAAGATGATTATATGATTATTGCTTTCCTATTTTTTGTTAATGTGACGAATGATTTCAAACATAAAAACTACCTCACATTCCTAACATTAAGTAAACTTGATTTTATTTGATATTCTGTTCATATATTGCCAATTTTGTTTTGTTAATAGTTCAAAAGATTTCATGTACTGATTTTCCAAGAAGACATAACTATAATTTTTCTTTCTTATATTCTGATAGCTACACTCTCACTGGTAGAATATGGTGAGATAGATGATAGATAGATAGATAGATATATAGATAGATAGATAGATATTAGAAGTGTATGATAAAATATATATGCAGCCTTTATTAAGTGAACTAGGAAAATCCTTTCCTTTTTCTTATGTATATTACTAATGTTATTTCTCAAGTAAATGGTTGGTAAATGATTCTAAATCTCTCTAAATTCCATGAAGCTCTCTTTATTTGTAGTTTTCTTTGTGAGAAACTTTGAATACATTGGTTCAAATTCTATGATAAATATTATACTATTCAAATGTTTACTTTAGAAGTTTATCCATTAGAGAAAAACCTAGCATAATTTATTCTTCTTCTAATGAACTTTGTAATGACTTTAGCATCCGCAATAGTTATATTCCTTTTAATTCCTAAAACTGATGGTTTGTGCTTTATCTCCTTATTTTTCTTAACCATTCTTGTTATGGAGTTATTTATTGTGATAATCTTTTCAACACGGTATTGTTTGGCTATGTTGACCTTTTTATTATGCATTTATCATTTTGTTCTATTATGACTTCATTCTTTTTTAAAACTTTAAGTTGCTGGTCTTTTTCTATATCTTTGAGAAAGGTGCCTGGATATGTTTTACAAGGTTTTATAAACATATGTGTAAAATATTCAGCTGTATCCCAACACTTTTTATGTTCATCCAGTTGAGTATGTTTTCTAATACCAGAATGTGGTTTGAATGTGAAGTGTCCTGGAGAGGCTCATGTATTTGAACATTGCGTATCCAGATGGTGGCTCTGTTTTAGAAGATTATGGAAGTGATAGGAAATGGTTTGAGTCACTGGAATGGGGAGGGTGAAATATGCCTAATGCTGGTTCTGGTCTGAACACTCTGCTTCCTGACTGCAAAGCTGATATAACCAACTACCTCAAGCTGCTACTACCACAACTGCAAGCCCTTCCCACTATTGCACCTTCTCCTCATGACATGCTAAACATTCAACCTGTGAAAATAATTCCTTCCTCCTATAAGTTGTTTCTGTATGGAATTCTGTTATATCGATGAGAAATATAACTAATACATTTGTTGCAGTTACCTTCCAGATGCTGGGACAAAGCACCCAACTAGAAGCACGTGGGAGGGAATGGTTTAATCTCAGCTTAGCTTCAAGGGGAAGCTTCATTACGGCAGGGAGAGTGTAGCATGAGCAAGATAGTCTACCGACTGAGCTCACTCACTAGTGAAGGTACAGTAGAGTTGTACTAACAAACCTCAATATCAGCCCCCAATGACACACCTCCTCCTACAAGGCTTTACCTCCCAAAGGTTATATCATCTGGGGATTGAGTTTGAGGCTTTATCACAAACACATGAGGCAATGAGGGACATTTCAGGTTAAAACTACCACAATATCCAATATGGTTACCACTTTGATCCATCACCTGTTTGGAGTGTTTTCTTTAAAAGAGTTTGGCATTTTTCATTTTACTATTGACTTTAGCTTATTTCCACTATGATAAGATAAAATCAATTTTTGTTGTTGTGACATGCATTATGGCTCATTTTTACTGATTAATAAAAATTCTCTCTGTTCTTAAAAAAAACCTATGCATTTCATAGTTCTTGGTTACAATGATCTTTACATGTGCAGATTAGCATACCTTTAATAACCATCAATCATGTATTCCTTATCCTTAATGATTTTGTCTATAGTTCTGTCAGATACTGAGAGAACTGTTAAAATCTCCCAACATAATCTTTTCAGTCAGGCTTATGGAATATACTTTAAATCATTGTCTCTGAGACCATGAAAATTTAGAATGTTTAAACCTTCTTTTGAAACTCAATACTTTATTTAAAAAGAACCACTAAACAGTTGTTATTTTAAATCTGTATTACCTGAGATTAGCATAATTACACCATTATTTCCTTTAATTGGGATTTGTATAAAAATGTTTCATCTTTTTACTTTCTTAATTCTCAAGTCTAATGTGTTTCATGCCTATTATAGTCACCAAGTAATGTCTTAATATAGCCTAAAATTTTGTTTTTTTTTTAATTAAAAAAAAGTACTAGTCTAGGGAGATGGCCCAGCAGGTAAGAACACTAGCTGTGTAGGCATGAAGAGTGGAAAGAGCCTGATTCATCCTGTTCAATTCCCCAGCACTGCCGCCAACATCTGGGTGTAGCCATGCACAACCTATAACTCTAGTTCATTGGCAACAGAGACTAGAGATGACTGAGGCTTGCAAAAACAGCAAGAGCTAGGTAAGGGCCAGAGTCAGTGAGAGATACCATAAGGAAACAAGCAGGTGAGTGATGGAAGGGGCAAACCCTATAGTCTCCTCTGGCCTATGAGCTCAATATGTACAAAACACCATATACACTCCACAATGCTCATACTATACACACACACACACAGGAAGAGAGAGAAAGAGAGAGAGAGAGAGAGATAGAAAATAAAATACATTGCTGATGTATTTGATTTTATATTTGTCATTTCATTCTTACCATCACTTTTTCATCTATTCTGTATTACTATTCTCAGTTGTCCGTGTGCTCTAGAATAAGTGGTTCTTAATATTCAACTACCCCTCTGCTATGTCATTCATTTTACATTATTTTATCACTATTTTAATAGTTATGCCGGGGATATAAAACAGTATTTTTGTTAGTCATTGTATAGTACAAATTAATATTTTAAGTCTCATTCTTTTTAAAAAATATAATTTATTTTTATTTATTTATTTGGGGGAGAGAGAGAGATACAGAAATAGGCAGGCAGAGAGAAGGAGAGAGAATGGGTGCTCCTGGGCCTCCAGCCCTGTAAATGAACTCCAGACACATGCGCCCTCTTGTGCATCTGGCTAAAGTGGGTCTGGGGAATCGAACCAAGGTCCTTTGGCTTTGCAGACAAGAACCTTAACCAATAAGCAATCTCTCCAGCCCCTCATTCTTATAATACAAAAAGCATGAAACATTTTACTCCATTTCTCTCACTATAATTTGTGTGGTACATTGTAATTTTGGATGTACATTAGCTTTCTTAAAATATTATTATGAACTTAAAGATCTAATTAATTATTGTGTAATTATACATCTTTTTTTGCTTTTTAATGTTTCTTCAAATTATCTTTACAGTACTATTTTCCTTCTGCCTTAGAAAACTCTATTAATGTTTTCTTCAGTGAATCAACAATTTTTTTCTTCCCTGTTCCACATGCCCTCTATCTACTCTGTTCCCTGCTCTATCTGCCAGACAGTGTTGAACACATTGACAACATTATATCTCAAGGGTTAGCTATCTCTTTGATTCTCTTATTGGTTCTTTCTCTAAAGCCAAGAGAACTTACTCAGCCTCCTTATAGGATAGCTCTAGGGTAATGCCCTCATCAATTCTGTCAACCATCTCTTTATATCATTTGAAACAATAATATTAAGTAAAGGCTATTTATATTTTCATACCCTGCCCTTTAACTGATCCTTTTAGCATTATGAAATGCCTTCAGTAATACTTCTTGCCTTAGACTTTATATGATTGATGTTTACATGACATCACAAGCATTTCTGGTTAATATTTCATTATCATTTTAATTTTTAATTTAACCCTTTATTTTATATTTCCATTATGTTTCTTTGGGCTGAGTATATAGCTTAGTGGTAGAATATATGCTTATCCCTGGATTCAGTTTCTAGCAAAACACACACACACATACACACACATGTATGCAGGCATGCACTCATGCATACACACAGGTGCATGCATGCTTTAAAAATGAATAAATTTTTGTTTTCTATAAATAACATATAGTTGGGTCCTTTGACTATTAAGCTTTGTGATTCATTATAATATATTTAATTTCTTCTCTGTCTACTCAGATTTCACTGGGCTACTTTAATCTGAAGATTCATGTTTATAACAGTTTTAAAAAATATTTAGCTCTTACCTCTTTGATGATGACTTTTGTCACTCCCTTTACTAACTCCTGTGACACTTATTAAAAATTTTACATATATATTATTATATTATACTTCCTATATAGTGATGCCTCTCTAACAAATTTAAACTTGATATCTCTTTGACTATGTTCTGGGTCATCACACTGGAATTATTGTCTAATGCTAGTAATTGCATCTATTACTGCTTAACTCTGTTTTATAACTCATCAATTTGAATATTACCATATATGGAGGTTCTGTTTCATTATTTTAAACTGTATCTTGCTTCATTTTATAGTCACTTATCCCTTTTCTGTGTTATTTATTCAAATGCTAAATGCTCTTACCTTTTTTGGGGTGTCTAATAAATTGAAGAATTGTGAGTTGGTTTTGCTAGCTTTGCCTCCTGTGGAATATTTATTTGGGTGTTTTATGTTTTTTATCATCTCTTTTTTGGAACTTTGTTGGATACAACCTTGAGGCTGAGCTTGAATTTTCCTTCCTTCAAAGAGCATCTTACAGAGAACTGTATTTTTTTATTTTATTTTATTTATTTATTTATTTATTTTGCTGTGTGCAGTATAAAACTCAGCTAACATTTCCTGTGAGTGCTTAATTTTGGTTTTGACTCTCAGTGAAAAATGTTTGTTACTGTCATTTTTATTCTCTACCTGTGAACAAGCTTAAGAAATTCAAAACACTTGAGTAACTTCTTCTTCTTCTCCTCCTCCTCCCCCCTTCCCCCTTCCTCCTCCATCTCATTCTTCATCTTTCCACTAAATTAATGCTAGTGGTCTAACTTGATCCTGTTATCTCTTACTGGTGTCCTCATATTCCATCAGCACAGAGATTTATCAAATTCATATATTTTTTGTCTAGTTATAAAGATGAGATAGTGGTGGCTGGAGCTTGGCAAATACATTGTATGGGTACTGAAGTAAATGAATATGAAATGACTGTCTTATCTGGTGAGGGGGCAGCCACTAAGGATCATTGTCTATATGTATTCATTCTCACATTACCACTTATTTCTCTTTGTTTTGCCCTAATGTTTTAAGAAGAAAACTCTCTCAACTCCTGAACTTGGTTACATTGAATAGAGTTTCTTGACTAAACAGACAGACACATGAATAAAAGAAACAAAAAGCAGGATGCTGAGTTAAAGCTAGAATTTTATACAAATAATTTTTAGCATACATACAATATATGAGACATATTGATGCTAAAAGTTTGTAAAGTGGCCCATGAATATATGACCCCACTGAACTTATGACCATGGGTAGTGGAGCCAGGAGACTTAAACTCACAGGCCAGCTACTGTGACATTTCATTGCAGTCTGGCAGTTTGTTTGCAGTGACAAGAGACACTGTCCCAAAGAAAGTGGAGCACAGATACCTCAAAGTTGTCCTCTGACCTCCATAGGTGTACCATGGCATACTAGCACATGCACATACACACATATACATATACCAATAAATAATTTTTAAAATAAAATTTGCTCCCAAGGATATTTAGAAATCACAATAGTGAAAATGCTATATAGAAAACTTAAGAGAATATGGCCATAGTTGGAAATCAGATGATCATCTATAGTCTAAGAAGTTACGATTTATCAAATTTATTTGACTATAAGCTCATTTTTCACTACCATGTACTTACATCTCATAGAATTAATTCTTTAAAATAGTTTCAAGCCACTGAATAGAAGTATTTGCATTTGAGAACAGAATGAAAGAAATGATTTACTATAGGTTTTATTTTATTTTTTATTGTGGTTGACTTTTTTCTTGCCTCTTACAGACATATCTTGGAAAGCTTCCAAATTAAACTTCTAAGCCAAACCTAACACAATCCAAATAAAAGAAGAAATGACCCCAGGTTCGTTGCTCATCTCAGTCACCTTAAAACACCCACTGTTTAGGGAAAGGATAGTATTCCTTGTACTATTTTCAACCGTTAGGACATTCTTAGGTAGTTTGTGCCTGAATTCTGATCAATTTGACACTCTCAGCATATTTACCAATTGCAAAATGACAGTCCAAGAACAGAACAGTATGCTCTTCATAATATCACTGTGATGAAGCCCTCCAATTGCTTGTTAGTTCACATAGAGTAAAAGCTCAAGTCTTCATCACTAACGTAAACCAGCTGCCTGGTCTCCTACCTGCTGTCCATTTGGATGGGTTATCCTTCTTAACCCATCTCCTGTCTCCCACCTGCCCATCTGTATAAGGACACTAGCCTTTTTGTTGTTTTTGAGTTATAACAAATACCCACCTACCTCAGAGCTTTTCCACTCATTGTACCCTCCTTCTGCTTGAAATATACTCTGCTGAGGGCAAACACACTTTCCTGATAATTATGTGTCAAATGTCCTCAATTCTTTCCAGTATTTGTTCAAATATCATCACAATAAGGCTTATTTGTAACATTTAAAGTTACTGAACTTTCTCACTTGGCACTCCTGACCTCTGTTTCCTGAAGTATTAACACCTTTTTATATTTAATTTACTATTTTGTACTTATTTTTATGTTCTCCTCCGCCTGAAGTGAGCCTCGGAGACTTTGTCTGTTTTACTCATTAATGAAACCAAAGGCCTGGAACAGAGCCTGTTACATTAGGAAATGGGCATCAGTTTTTAAAGGTTCCATAAATACACAGCTAATGAACATTCAGCTTGTATGAAGAAGTGGTGAATGGATTCAAGAAACACAAGCAGAAAAGATACACCACATCTGTGATGTTAGAATCTGTGTTATTTGAGTTAACATACATCATGGCTCGATACAAAGGTATGCCCACTATTCCGTGGGAGACAATTTCATGTCTAAAGCCATCAAGAAAAGGAGGAAATAAAGTCTCTTTAAGAGTTTGTTCCCACAGGGATCTCTAAAACCCAGTTCAGATGAATGGAAAATCAAATTAGCATAGCACAAGGTATCATTTACAACTCTCAGGACTCACAGATGTTCAAGACAAACAAACTAATTTATACAAGATAAAACAAGACACTCTTTGAGTATATCCTCATTAAATGATGTTTCACACAGTTCCTCTTAGCTCCTTTATTTCCCACAAAAGACTTCTTTTACATGTTCCAATTTTCTAAAGACTTTGCTTTCCTGGTCTCCAATGACTCCTGACAGATTAAAAAAAAAAAATGATGAACCAGGGACTTTTACAATTCAAGGAATAATTCAAAATGCCCTGTGCCTCTGAAGCCATCCTGGTAGCCCATCTCCCTTATCAGTGTCTTGGAAATGAAATATTTGGAGCCACCCCACAGGGACCACACATAGCACAGTGTTCTTATTCCTCAGACTGAGACCACTAAAGGCATTATAACCATGAACAATGTGCTAGCTATGTGGCTGTGATTTGTTCCTTCATTAGCATTTTTGAGTAAATAACAAGTTCACATAATGTCATTTGTAACCCCAGTCATTCTTACTTTGAGATGCATATATAGATTCATTACATATCCATGTTTCCAAGTGTCTGATTTTTAAAAAGTTGTTCAGAGTTTTTATTGGGAGTTTATTATTTCAAAATGATGATGAGAGAAATTAGTAAATGAATATAATCTAGGCAGGTCATATGCAAGTTATGTTAAATTACTACCTCATGCAATATCCTCTGTTTCTAGACCTACTGGTGACATACATTTAAAAAATTATAATATCAATTCTAAGTTTTATGTCTTACTTCCAAGTATTTGATATTTGATTTTTAAAAGTATATAATAGTAACACCTGTGTAAACTAATGCTGCCACTCAGTTAAAGCTTTTCTTATGCTTTTTTTTTTTTTTTTTTTTTTTTTTTTTTTTTTTTTTGGTTTTCTGATATAGGGTCTCACTAATTCACTATGCAGTCTCAGGGTGGCCTCAAACTCATGGCGATCCTCCTACCTCTGCCTCCCTAGTGCTAGGATTAAAAGTATGTGCCACCACGCCCTGCTTTTCCTTATGTTTTTTTTTCTTTCTTTCTTTCTTTTTTTTTTTTTTGTTTTGTTTCTTCGAGGTAGGGTCTCACTCTGGTCCAGGTTGACCTGGAATTAACTCTGTAATCTCAGGGTGCCCTTGAACTCACGGCAATCCTCCTACCTCTGCCTCCTGAGTGCTGGGATTAAAGGCGTGCGCCACCATGCCTGGCTCTTTCTTATGTTTTTTAAGTGTCCCCCATAGGTTGATGTTTTGATTGGTTGGTCTCCAGCTTTTGATGTCATTTCAAAGGCTGTGGGGGTCCACAGCCTTCCTGCTACAGATCATGTGAACAGCTTCTCCACCCACTCCTGAAGCCACAGACAAGACAGTTCACACTGCCATATTTTCTTTCCTTGGCATGATAGACCAAGATCTCTCTTAACCACTGAACACAAATAAACCTTCCTCCCCTTAAGTTTTCTTTTCTCACTATTTGGTTCTCAGTGACACAGAAGTAACTAATACAGCTTCACCTCTAATATGTAGCATAGTGTGTCCGAGATCCATCCCCTGTCTTATCTGAGAAACGTACAGCACCTGAGTTGGCTGCAAAATAGCGCTATAGTAGGGGAGATGAAGGGCAAGATGATGTTGTGTAAATGCAGGAAAAGGTTTACTCCACAGTGTGAATAGCCATTGTGGGCCAGTGTGTTCCTGGGAGTCTTTCCCAGTTATTTCCTTTAAAAATAAAGTAGCATTTTGTGTGCACTCAGGATGATCTTCAATAATACATCACGAATATATAAAGATATTCTTGAGACAGAGTCTTCAAGTTAGAGCTGAAAACTAATGGTAGAGGGGATGAGAGGAACATGGAAACTCTTGGGAAAAGTTATTAGGGGATTCTGAGAGAGAGAGAGAGAGAGAGAGAGAGATAATGTGATAAATCTCAAAGGGTCCCGTGTTCACTGCTTTGAAAAACTCCTTACTTCAGTAAGGAAAGTGGGAATGGTGTGAGGAAATGGAATGTAATTGAGCCAGACCATGAAGATACTTCATATTGGTTATTTCATTTACCTGCATGGTAACCTCCCAATACTAATACCATCACCTTTTATCTGAGAAAGAAAGAAAGGCTTCCCATGTTCTGGTAACTGAACAAGGATCACCTAGGTAGTCGGTAAGACTGCTCCCATTTGACTTCAGGTGGAAGTCTTTCATGTTCTAAGTAATATGAAAAAAAAAAAAAACCCTCTTGAGAGAGCCCTGCTCACCTGTTCAGTGCCCTCCTCTGAGTACATCCTCTTCTTGGGGCATGAACCTTGACCACTTGCAATGAATCAATGCACCGTGTCAGATTTCCACATGAAATTCTGACAATACTTCATTCTTTCTGAGAATTACAGAACATTTTTAAAATATATTTTACATTTATTGACTTATTTATTTGACAGACAAAGAGGGAGAGAGAGGAAGAGAGGGAGAGAATGGGCACACCAGGGCCTCCAGCCACTGCAAACAAACTCCAGATGCGTGCACCCCCTTGTGCATCTGATTAACGTGGGTCCTGGGGAGTTGAACCTAGGTCTTTTGGCTTTGCAGGCAAATGCCTTAACCACTAAGCAATCCCTCCAGCCCATTACAGAACATTTTGAATTTTTGCTCTTCCTGGGAAGTACAGGATGCCTGGAATCAAGCTTATTCCTCATGTTTGGTTTATTGTGTATCTTATTTTTTCCTTATAATGACTTCTTCTTCAGGTTAGCCTTGTTTCGCTGTATATTTGAGCACATCGTTACATGCAGTTCCCTAGTCATAAAGGTCAGGGAACACTGCTCTCTTGGACTTAGTTTGTGCCATTCCATTCTCACATGACCACTTCAATAACTGAAACATCAGACAAACACCATACATCACAGTGTTATCACAAGACAGGTAACGAATGGGAAATAGATAAATACAGTGTTTGCAAGTTGCACACAGAGGGTAACAATTTCTATGTGAGATCCCTGGGCTGGCATAAGAAAGCTTGGGCTGTGTATCACTCATGTCTGTGCATAGTCTGTGGGGGGAGTGTGTTCTCTCAGCATATTTTGACTTCTAATTCCTCCAAACCTCAGACAGATATTCAGGGTTATGTGTGGAATGGTCAAGATGGGTCATGTTATACCATGGTAGAAGTATTCCTTATTTCTCAATGACCTGAGCAACAAAGGCTCATATCTCTCACAGACTCACAAATTCACCACAGTTTTTTTTTTGTTTTGTTCTGTTTCTCTTTAGGATTTTTCATTGAGATAGAGTCTCCTACATTCCAAGCTAGTTTTAAACTTGAGCTGGCCATGCAAGCCAAGGGTGACCTTTAACTTCTGATCTTCCTGCCTTCACAGGCATGTCCTACATTTCCCAGTGTATGAACTTAATAAGGATCAAAATCACAGCTCCACGCATGCTAGGTAAGCACTCTACCAACTCAGCTACATCCCCAGCCTCTACTGCAGGTTTTCTAGGAACTCTGTTTCTTATCACCCCACTTTCATCTCAAGCTATAGAAAAGCCACCACTGGAAAATAGTTCATTGGTGCAGTGGAAAATAAGATTTTTTTTTCTAGGAATAACACAAACCCCTTCATTCACAATTTGTAGGCCAAAACAACTCATTTTACTCACCACCCACCTTTCAAATAAGAAAATCAATCTTATCACATGTCCTAAAGACAAGAAGAGGAAGAATTTGATATTCAGCACTACTTATTGCCACACTGAATGAATTAGCTTTTGCCATTGTCTCTTCTGACCCATGTAAGTCTCTTGGCTATTCTCCCTGTGCTTAGTAGGGCTGCATGAACCAGGTAGCTTGAACACTGTGTATTTATTTGCTCAGTTTCTCATGTTGGAAGTCTGAAATCAAGATATCAGTAGGGTTGGTTTCTAAGAGGCCTCAACTTTGGCTTACAGATAGATGTCTTCTTGTCTTCAGGGGTCTTCTTTCTTTGTATGGCCTCTCCAAACCCCCTTTTTATAAGGACACCAGTCATATTTAGGGTTCACCCTAGAAGCTTCAACTTATTCAACTCTTTGGAGACGTCATTCTGAAGTACTAGTAAACTAGTTAAGGACTTTTACAAAGAAATGTGGGAGTCACACACCTCAGACCATACCAGTCCCTCATTCATCATTATTGTTGCTTTCTTCAGTTCAGGAGGCTTTCTCTCACTCCCATCCACATTCTGCCTGGTGACTAGTGAGCTTGTTGTGTGAAGAATTTGGTGGAACATACAGCATCACTTGTTGTAGGCTGGAGCTCATTGCCTGAAAGAAGGGTCAGAAAATGGGACAGGTCTCCCCTTCTCCAACCATACTGAGGAAGGAAGCATCCTGAACCTCAGCAAAGCTAAAAATATCAGCTTCCCCTTTTTATAGAACAAGGATGAGAACAGCCTCACAACAGGAGAATAAATGTGGTTTATATACCCACCAATTTAGACTTATTTGCCAGAGAGTTAAAGGACTATTAGTAAATGCTAGAAATGTAACAACTAGAAAGCTTACTCCGTCCTAGCAGAAAGGACAGGATAGCTCAATTCCAGTTAGACTCCATGGCATTCTCTAGATCATCTATGGCTTACTCCCTAGGAATATGCCAAATGAAAAAATGGTCTTTTTTTTTTTTTTTTTTTTTGCTCAAACATTAACAGGTTCCACTTTGTTCAAAAACCAAAACTCCTGACTACAACAAAGGCCCTTCATGAACTGACCCTTGACTTCCTCTATAGTTTCCCCTTGAGTCTCTCCTCTTGCTCATTATGGTCCAGGCTTATTGGATTCTCAATTCCAATGAATGTTTTGCCATGTTTTGACACCCTTCATTCACAGGGTTCCTAGACTCACAACTTACTTCCCATTCTCTTTATATTGATCATTCCTTCTTATACTTCTTGCCTTGGTTTAATCAACAGACACCTCTCTAAAGAGTTCCCGGTGGGTTTACAATGTAAGTGATATAAAAGTCAAACTAACCTTTTTGATTTTTGAATTCACAATTTGATTCATAGTACTTATACCTCTCATAATAGTATTGATTTTCACATGGGCACATACTGACATACACTTGGGTGTTATGGGATTTGTCTCCAAATACTTGTCATTTCACAAGACTATACTTTCAGGGATCATTTCTATAGTTCATTACTAGTTGTCACTTCGCAATACCCCAGTCACAGCAGAGCACTGATTTGTGACATGAGCCACAGGAATGATGAGGTTTTATGCTTTTTGTGTTAATGAAATCCTTTTAAAATTTCATGAAATGTCACACAGCCATCACCTTTTAGTATTTCCATTAATCAACTGAGCTATATTTGTTCAAGACTGTTTCTAAATAGGAAGATTCACAGGAAGAAATGAAGACAGAATGACAAGGCTGGTTACAGAATTCTCCATGGATATAACCACTTGTTAACTGCAGTAACTGCTCCTGGGGTGAGTGAAGAAGTTCCCTAAGGCATTAAGATCTACATAGCTTCCTCACAGCCCAGCTGAATCCACAGGCCATTCACTGTTGTCATTCATAAGATGGCAATGGCTATAAGGAATCTGCAGTTTTAGCAAGAGCCTGGGAGGAAAATGAGGAACCAAGAAGTATTGAGTGCCTGCTAGACATATTCTTCAGCCACAGAAACAAAATATTACTTTCCTAATTTTCCTAATAAGCAAACGAAGAAATGGTAATCACTCTTGCCTTAAAACTCATGTTCATGACATTATAGAGTTAAGAAATCAGGAAAATTCAGTCTTCAATATTTTTCCATTCCCACAGGTGTTTTATTTTTTGTTGTTGTTGTTTTGTTTTGTTTTAGAAACAATGCCCACATACATTATCCAAGTTCAATTCAGTGGAGTACTCAAGCCCAAGAATACATCTATGGACAAAGAAACTACAGCTACAAATTCATATAAACAACTATACTTTGTACAAATGAATGAATGAAATAGAATAATTTATGAAAGGTAAAATGAAAGGACCAAACCCCAAATGTGAATCTTCTAACTTCAAGCCCAAGATTTTCCCTGTTACATATTCAATTTATGAAGAGAAAATGGTCACTGATTCTCCATGGCCATAAGCTCCATAGTGAGTAGATAGACAGTTCTACAAATATAGTGCATTTTAATTTCCATGAGTCAATGACAAGGTCAATTTGCTGAGAATATCACTGCATATCTGATGACTCTCAAGGATATTCTCAAGAATATTCATGTTCCATGTGCTACTTAATTAGACTGACATGACAAACATTGATTCTTAAGATGATGTAGTTTTCTCTGTCTTGGGCAGTTTATTTAGAGGTAAAAGAAAATAGACAGATAAAGGACTAAATTAGTATAATATCCTGGAGGAAAAATAATGGGAAACATCTGAGGGGCATTAAGCCTTGGAAGATGAAGATGGGCTGTAGGAAATTAGAAGATGGAATTTGGAGCTAACTTGTCATCCAATCTAATATCATGCCCTTCTTTTAAAAATGTCAGAAATAAAATCCAGAGAAATTAAGCCTAATCTACGTCTGAAACCAGTAATACACCTAGAAATTTGTTGGGAACTTTAGGCCCTCACTCATACAGAGATGTCACATGCACCCAACTCTTCCCCTTAGTGATCATTATTTATGATCAATCCATATTGAAATATTTTCTGAGAGAGATCAGGGATCTGAAGAGCAGGGGTCAAGGTGGTCTGGTCTGGTTTGGGGTTCAGGTGCAGTCAGCCAAACTGTCTTCTACATAAACCTTTAGATATAAAATTCAATTTATCATCTTATGCCTATCTATAACTGACTGTGCATATGCTTAAAATAAGAGGCATTATGGGAAGAAACATGTACAGTAGAGAAAATGATATATAATCCAAACCTGTCAATCAAACTAGGAGACTGTCCCCAACTATGCTGTTATAAACCTGTCCATCCTCCCCTAAAAACCTATAAAGCAAAACCCTGGACTTACTGGTATCTTTGAATTCTCCCCACTCATATGGCCCACTACCCCTTTGACAGTATATTAAAAATCCTTTACTATCATTTTCTCTTAATAAAATTTTTTTTGCTGCTTAACTACTTGTGTATGCTTTTTTTCACTACTTTGAGTAAGACACCAAGAACCTGGAAACATTCAGAGAGAGATCTCTGATAACAGATTTGTTCTTTGAAAGTAGAAATGAGAGAGGACCTAGGACTCCAAAACATAAGCTGCCCTGGAGCTAACATGACTGAGGAAAAATGGGTGTTGAGCCAAAGGGAGAGAGAAGTGGCAAGACGAGGTCAGTAGAGTAGGGTTTGGTGAGAGAATACTGTGGAATGATACTGGGGATGCCAAGTTAGGTGATGGTATTATGGATAGGGATTCTTCACAATTACTAATTAAGATGTTGACAGTTATATCAAGTGATTGTACATGGGAATCTGTAAGTAAGATGTGACTTTGACTTGATGAGCCACCAAGGGTTAGTGGTAACACCCTACTGCTGAAGACACCATGTGCCGTTAGTATGGAACATGGAGTGACCTGGCTGGAATCTGGAAGAGAGTCAGTCCCCAGACAGTTAGCTTGTGTAGTGCCAGAAGGTGCTACATGAGTGACTGGGGGAAAATGACCAATATCTGTCCAAGTAACTCGTAGTCTAAACTACCCAGCAGCAAACAACCTGACATGATGCTCACACAAGTGCAATAAGTGGCACACAGCCATGGTGGGAAACCAACTGCTCTTGATTTGGTTATTTGATCCACTCAGTGGAACAGAAATCATAACTCGAGCTGGGAAACAAGTTAGAACCACATCCAAAAAGTCTGCTCTCCCTTATCAAGCTCCCACTAATCATGGGCTACAAGAAGGCCTACACCTATTAAATTCTCTCTAAAATAATAATGTTTATTCCATCTATCTGGTGCTGACTTCACTCTCCATTGGAGAATTTGCTTCTCTTTTTCACATGGACACAGATCCTGATGAGAAAATCAGCCCATCCCCCCTCAACAGAACCCCAGCTGAAACAAAGAGTAATTGGAGAAATGAACAAGACTGCTACTCTCTTGGTGAACCTGGTACCAGCACAAGGGTGAAGGAGATAGACACAGAGAACACTCAACTCTTACCAAACCAAATATCCAGAGACACAGAGGCTCCCAAGACCTCATCACTGAAGTAGACCTAAAATGAACCCAACATACCTCAGGGAAATTTGTGGAAGAGGGGGCAGAAAAATTGTTAGAGCCACATGTTTGGTAGTGATACACAGAGACATTTCCTCCTACCCATAACTGAGGGCTAACTCCACAATGCATGACCCATATACCTCAACAAGGCGGGGCCAAGGGGAGGAGGGAAGACAGGGAGGAGGCTAACAATGGTACCAACTTGACTGTATTCACTGAATACAAAACTAATGAATAAAATAATATCATTATGCACAGAGACATTGCCTCTTACCCATAACTAATGGCTAACCCCACAAGGCACAACCCACATTCCCCAATGAGGAGGGTCCCTGAAAATAGGGGAGGAAAGGGAGGAGGCTAACGATGGTACCAACATGACTGTATATACACTGTGTACATAACTAATAAAGAAATGTGACTCTGAACTGTGGAATCATGAATACAGGTGATTCTAAGAAAAGTGAAAATTCAAGCAAATTGCCTTGCACTGTTAGAGCTCAAAGTGGGGATATCAATGTGCCATGGATGTAATCAAAACCAAAAAATCAAATCTAATCATATGGTGTATGATAAAGACATAAGCACCATAGCACCAATAAAAGCAAACCTTACAAGATTCTGCTACTTGCTCCATTTTTACTACATCATTGTAGTATCTGTTTGCAGGAGGGGCTTTCTTGCATCTGACCTTAGCACCTGCTTGACCCATCTACTTAAAGAAAAACTCAGTGTTCCTAGCTTTGGTGCTTGTTGTCACTTAGCTATAGATTTCATAAGACCACTGAATCATCCAGTCTTGTTATTTCCAATAACTCCTCCATCTGGCCTAGCTCTCTTGCATCCCAGGAATCTTTAGAGATCACCTTCTCGATCCACATGGCTCATCACACTGCTGTGAAGCCATATTTCATCCCTAGCTTCATGACTCGCCCATGATGGGAGGTGTGTAAAGCTACTTATAATGCTCAAAATCTTAAACACCGGGGTTATAGGAATGCTTATAAGCTACAATAAGATTATGTGACATGATTCAAAATTTAAATTTTGCTTCTCAGTCAAGAAATAAAACTTGAGGAAGAAAGCCCAGTTCATTTCTACTAAGAAATCATTGGAATTTCTGGATATTATGTAAAACTCAAGCTTTCTTAAAAGCCACTGAAGAGTTCACCCCTAAATAGATCATAACCTCCTTAAGCATCTTATCTCTCATGGAATTGTAGAATTTCCTTACATTAAATGTGTCTTGGATGCATGCCACTGATGTGTTCATGCCACTTCTGCTTCAAGTCTCACCAGAGGCAGCATGCCAACCAGGCTTGGAAGAGATACTCTACTGCCAGGGATCATTTTGCATGGTCAGCTCTGAGAAGGAAAATTTGAAACTTCAGGAGCCACTTGCAAAAGCACATCTAACTGGGAGACCTGAAATGAGGCCAGGTCAGTTTCTCATGCCTTTCTCAAGTCTCAGGAACGCTGGCTTCATTCTCATCCAACTGGCACAGGCTCACAACAGACAGACCACTTACCAGCAAATAAAGGAACAGATTTATTCCTCCTGCCCCCTCAGAGAAACAGCTGCACCTGAACAAACTTGCAAGGTTAGGTTCGCATGCAGTTCATGAAAACCTACTCTGACTTCACTCATGACAAAGGCTGAAGATAAATCCAAGCCATGTTTTCTGGATTGTAGCCACTGCTTCATGGGGTGGGTCCTGCTTGTACTTCATAGACCCCCATCATTTAGCTGCCCCAACATTTAGGGACAGGAAAGAGAAGTTTGCGCATATCTCTAGTTGCATCTCCATTAGTTCCTTCTGCACCTGGGGTCTCCTTAGGGGCCTCTTAATCAAAGTCTGACTAAGCCTGACCTTGCCTTGGTTTATGAGGGTAATGAAATCACAGCCCCAGGTGGGGCGGCTGCAGGTGCACTTGCTCAGCCATTGGGAGCCTTGTTATTTCTGTAATCTGTCACATGCTGTCTCCCACTCGGGGTTGTACTTTGCAACCTTATGAATGCATTTTCTTATTAAGACAAATCTTGTCCATGCCAATCCAATCACATTTACAAAATTTGCCTGGAAATTGTGGAGAGGTGGGCTGCAAAGTAGTTGCTTTAGTTTCTTTTTATTTCCCCCCTATTGTAAGTTGTTGGATCGGGATTAATTTGATTTGGGAGCAAAGTGATTGGTGTGAAGGGAATATAGCTGTGGATATAAAAACCCAGGTTTGATTCCACTTCTGTCATGTGACCCTGTCACAGACATTGCTACCTTGATGATAAGTTGGACTCATTACTGTAGATGATATCTTTTCCTTGACTGAGGTGCCTGGCTGAATGGCATATCTCTAAATGAAGTCTTGCGAGGAAGATGAAATGTTATCAACTCTACAAAGTCATCAGGCTTCAGAGTAAACAATGACTCACCCAAGGCAAGCAATGAAGATGGTGATATACCTCCAAAATCCATTAGTATGCTGCCCAAATACACAACCCACATTCTTTATAGTCTGTGAATGTTAGGGTAAAATCTCAAAGCAAGTGAAGTTAGCACTCATTCTCAAGGCTGAGGTCCATCTGTAGATCAATTACTACTTCAGAGATAATAACCAATTCGTCTTCTGTTATGGTTTGACAACAAAATGTCCCCCAGAAAGCTCACGTACTGAATGCAGCTGGGGGTTCTATTTTGGAAAGTTGTGAAAGCTCTAGTTGGTGCCTACTTGGAGGAAGCAGGTTAGTGGGGAAGTGATTTTGAAGATTATATCTGGTTTCTTTTTCACCCTATGCTTCCTGTCCACCATGAAGAATGTTGTCCTGCACACACTGCCACCAAAATGTTCTATGTCACTATGGGCTCTAGTTCAATGGAGCCAAGGATCATGGCCTTTGAAACCATAGTGAAGATGAATCTTTCCTGCTAAAAGTTGTATATGTTAGACAATCTGTCATGTCGATGAGAAAGAGAAAGTAACTAATATACCTACTCATTGTCACTCACTGTCACAGTACCTTTTCTTTTCATGCACTCCTCACAGAATCCTAGTTAACATGAAAGCTATATTTCAAACTTCTCCATAACATAGGCACAAAAAACTGGAGATAATTTTGTATACATTTATCTAAAAGACAGGAAAAATTCAACTTGTTTCATTAGCCCTTTTCAAGAACTGGCTTGCAACATGTTACTGAAAGGCAAAACCAAGTACAGATGTTTTTGTTTTGTTTTGTTTTTCAAGGCAGGGTCTCATTCTTTCCCAGATTGACCTGTAACTCACTCTATAGTCACGGGCTGGCCTCAGACTCACAGCAATCCTTCTGCCTCTGCCTCCTCCATGCTGGGATTAAAGGCATGTGCTACCACACCTAGTTCACGCTGGTAAAATTCTAAGTGAAACTGCATTGATCTAGGATCACTGGCCTATGATCAGTTCAAGGAGTATTAGAACTTTGCCATTTCTAGTTTGTTACACTAATAACCTCATAAATTGTGATTTATCATGTATCTTGAATATCATATGTTGGACTTATTTCAATCATGTGTGTAATTTTCTGAGATATATTATCTGGTATAGTTTTCTGATATGTATCATTTTCTGTTGTTATAATACAGAATTATTACTATATTGATGTTTCGTACTAAGTTTAATTTAACCCACCTACTTTCTCAGCAAGGGATCCTAAATATAGAACTCTGCTCTTTGGATTTTATTCTTTCTCCAGGCTCTGCTCCTATCATTTCAACTATTTTCATCAAGTTTTTAAATTTTTTTAGAATATATGCATTCTTTTCAACTTTCCCTCAATAGGATAGTTGAACTGAATTATCTAATATTAATAATACTGAAGATAAATATCAAAATTTTCATTTCACAAAATAAGTCAAATGTAAATGCAAGACAATTTCCCCCATTAAACTACTCAAGTAGTTTTAATTTTCCCTTAGGTCTATATCATTTAGTACAATGAGATATAGGGAAGCAGAAAATCAGAGGGTATTGAAGGTCACCCTTAAGACTTACAACATACCCTTTAAAGCTCAGGGAACATTGCCTAAGAGGGAGCAGGAAGAACGTAAGAGCCACAGGTTGGGAAGAAGCATCCTGAAGCCTTGTCCTCCCCATACAGGCTGGTGCATTCATGACCCCTACTAGCCACACTAAGGAGGGCTCCAGGAGAATGGGGGATTGTTATGACCAAATAATATAACCAAATGCAATATGTTCATTCAGTAAAGTTCACAATTAATAAAACACAAAGTAAAATAAAATTTTAGGTGAAAAACAAAACAAACACATGTAATGAAGGGATATAGAATGCAGTCAAAACAATCCTCCAAATCTATTTCTATAATAATTAAAAAACATTAAAAGGAAAAATCATTTTGTAAAAGAAATTCATTTTCCTATTTTGTGACACAAGTGTTACTTTACTGAATAAAAATGTAAAACTACAATTCTTATTAAAAACACCATTTAGGGCTGGAGGGAGGCATTTGTGGGCAAAACCAAAGGACCCAGGCTCGATGCCCCAGGACCCATGTTAGCCAGATGCACAGGGGGCACACACATGTGGAGTTTGTTTGCAGAGGCTGGAGGCCCCTGGCATGTTTCTCTCTCTCTCTCTCTCTCTCTCTCTCTCTCTCTCTCTCTCTCTCATAACTGAATGAATAAATAAAAATAAAATTCTTTTAAAAAACACCATTTAGCCAGGTGTGGTGGCACACGCCTTTAATCCCAGCACTCGGGAGGCAGAAGTAGGAGGATTGCTGTGAGTTCGAGACCACCCTGAGACTCCATAGTGAATTCCAGGTCAGCCTGGGCTAGAGTGAGACCCTACCTCGAAAAAACAAAGGAAAAAAAAACACCATTTAATTTTTTCAGAATTAATACCGCTATTCATAAAGGGGTACAGATGTCAATTATCAAAAGCATATTCTCCCTGTGTCTGTTTCTCTCTCTCTCTCTCCTTCTACCTCCCTCCTTTCTACCCACCTCCATACATACATAATTGGTTTGTCTGCCAACTCAGAAATAAAATATGGTCTGATTTTATTTCTCTAAAATAGTTATTGAGAGAAAAGAGCTTGCTGTGAAAGCATGATGTACTAGGCTTGAATACTCACCACCCATGTAAATAGGTAGGCATGGCTATGCACTGCTGTTAGGTTAGCTTTAGGGTGCGAGTTAAAGATAATCACTGGGGCTCTCTGCTCAGCCAGTCTAGCCAAAAAACGGTGAGCTCTAGTTTCAATGAGAGCCCCTGCCTCAAGGAAATAAGCTAAAACAGAAATTAAGGACTCCCAATCTCTACAGCCTCCTCTGGCATCTGCACCTGTGCTCATTGGCACATACGTATGCACACTCCACCTGCACACACACACACATACCACAATAGACATACAAATAGATTGTTTTTAATTTGTTTTTTGAGGCAGTGTCTCTCCCTAGCCAAGCTGACCTGGAACTCACTCATAGACAAACGTAGCCCTGAACTCACAGGGATGCTCCTGCCTTAGCCTCCTGAGTTCTGGAATGAAAGATGTGCACCACTGCTCCCAGATTTTCATTTTTATTCCTTGTGATTGCACTAAATGGTGCATTACTGTCACATGAACAACAAAACAGCCTAGTAATATACAGAAGTACATTCAGTGGATCAGAAGAATTCCTAATCTATTTCTTTTCCATTACCACTTAGGTCATTTGATTCAGATGTTCAGCTTCAAAAGATGAGTTTAATTTAAGTGACATTTCTAGAGAAATAACAGTAATTATACAACCCATCTTTTACCTAAACAATTATGCAGAAAATTCAATATTCCTAGTTTTAATCTTGATAAGTCCCAGAATGTCCAAAATGTAGCTACATCTGTGGGCAAATCAAAATAAGTTTTTGTGTATTTTTATTATTTATTTGAGAGAGATAGAGAGACAGAGGGAGATATCTAGAAAGGAAAAGACACATAGAAAGAGAATAGGTATGCCAGAGCCTCCAGCCATTACAAACACAGTCCAGATACATGTGCCACCTTGTGCATCTGGCTTACATGGGTACTGAGGAATTGAACCTGGGTTGTTAGGCTTCATAGGCAAGCACCTTAACTGCTAAGCCATCTCTCCAGCTCTCAAAATGAATTTTTATAGGACATATTTTTTTAATGAGAAATTTTCAAAAATTGTTCCTTTAGGTAGCAGGTGTGCCTCAGTGACGAGGTGGTTGCCTGGCATTCTTGAGACCTTGGGTTTGCACCAAAAACATATTCCTCTTTATGCCAGGCCAGGAATGTAAAAGTTGTTTATCAGAGAGTTACAGCTTGTCCAGTCCTCGAGATGCTTGCTAGGTATGTTGGGTAGATTCAGGTTAGGTGGTATAGATAGGGTGGTTGGGGAGGGAGGGGAGGGCCAGAAAGGGGTGAGGGACACAAATCTGGACCCAAATGCCAATGGTGCCATAAAATTCTACATCCTAAAAGACAGACCAAATGGTCGAACCTTCACCAGGCCCTTAGAGGGAACACCTGAGTCACAAGGCCCTAGAGAGGGTACGATGAAGACTGACCTTCATCTGCTACTGCCTCTCTCTCTCCCTCTCTCTCTCTCTCTCTCTCTCTCTCTCTCTCTCTCCCTCTTCTCTCTAACTCTTTTATATGACTTACCTTTTTCTTCCTTCTCTTCGTGGGCACTCACCTGTAACTCCCAGTACCAGTAGGTAGCTATGATCCACAATGAGCTTTTGATCAGAGAGACCTACAAGGTTTCCTAAAAGAATGACAGACTTCTGTCAGAGTACATGATGACCCACCAAAGGTTAGTGGTAAGACCCTACTTCTGAAGACACCATATGTGGTTGACACGTAACATGGAGTGACATGGCTGGAAGCTAGAAGAGAGTCAGTCCCCAGACAGTTAGGGCATCTAGTGCCAGAAGGTGCTATATGGGTGACTGGGGAAAAATGACTAATATCTGGCCAACCAACTCATGGTCTAACCTACTTAGCAGCACATAACCTGTCATGATGCTCACACAAGTGCAATACTGGCACACAGCCATGGTGAGAAACCAACTGCTCTTGATTTGGCTAACTGATCTGCTCAGAATGGAACCCATAGCTGGAGCTCAGAAACAAGTCAGAACCAGATCCTAAAATGAGCCCGCTCTCCATTATCAAGTTACCACCAATCGTGGGCTACAGGAGGGCCTATACTTATTAAATTCTTTATAAAAATAATGATTATCCCACTTATCTGGTGCTGACTTTACTCTCTGTCAGAGAATCTGCTTCTCTTTTTCAGATAGACACAGATCCTAAGGACAGAACCACCCCATTATACCTCAAAAGGGCCCCAGCTGAAACTAAGAATAATTGACAAAATAAGCAAGTGTGCTGTTTTTCTGGTGAACCTGGTACCAGCACAAGGGTGAAGGAGATAGACACAGAGGACACTTAACTCCTGCCACGCCAGATATCCAGAGACACAGAGGCTCTCATCACTGAAGCAGACCTAAAATGAACCCAACATGGCTCAGGAAAATTTGTGGAAGAGGGGGCAGAAAGAATGTCAGAGCCACACATTGGGTAATGATAAACAGAGACATTGCCTCCTACCCATAACTGCTGGCTAACCCCACAATGCATGACACATATACCCCAACAAGGAGGGGCCAGGTGGAGGGGGGAGGACAGGGAGGAGGCTAGCAATGGTACCAACTTGACTGTATTCACTGACTACAAAACTAATTAAAAAAAATACTAGACACACACACACAAAAAAAGAGTTATAGCTTGAACATCATCAATATGCAGGAGCTTGGTAGACCTTTATGAATAAAGAAATGTTATTAAATGACCTTATGTTAAGAGAGCTGAGGGAATCTCAAGTAAGTTGCATGAGGAATGATAGAAGAAGTATGAAGGATCAATAAGTGACAGAAAGAATAAGGGTAAAAGGACTGAGAGTATTAATGTGACTGAGAAATAGCTATCACTAAGGCGATTCGCAAAAATCTGGAACCAGAGCGTGCAGGAGAAAGTGGAGGGCATCACTGGGTGCTGCCTATAGAGAAGTGGAAGCCATAGACAATGGCTGAAAGCAAGGTGTGTTCAGGGAAAATATGGAGTGGAAGAGGGTGGTGAATAAATGATACTATTGTGTGGAGTTATCTACTTGGAAATTGAAATAATTGAGGATTTGGGCAAGGCATAAGAGAGTGAAGTTAACCCAGATGCCCAATTTGATAAGTGAGTGAGGATAACAAAGGAAATGGCACAGAAGAAAGCTAGAAAGAGGCAGGCATAACTCACATGATGAGCCAAAGCTCAATTTATGTTTTGAAGATGTTTTCCCAATAAAATATAAAAAATTGTCAAATTTCAAGCATAACATGATCTCAGAGCACATACTGCTTGAAAGAAATACCACCTGGTCAAGAATGATTTCTTCCACAGTAACATAGTAAAGATGTCACAAGAAGGAAAACTGTACAACTTCTCTGTATCCTGGACAGTTGTATTAGGTCACCTAATGTCAACAACAATTAAAAACAAATGATGCCCTGAAATAAAAGTGTCCATTTCAAATATTTGTTAAATTGGATCTCCAAATGTTTCTCACTGTCAGAGATCCATAAGCAGAAGTGTTACCTAGGGAAACCAGCTGTTTGTCCAGGTGGGCCCTCACACGGCAGGAAAACCTTGTCATATCATTATTCTTTCAGTCTTACCCACTAAGTATCCACCATATGCCTGCCCGTGGGCTCAGTAGACATTGGGGATCTGAGTATGTTTATACTCTAGTGGGGCATTAGGGAAAGTTCTTATCTTTGTTTTGCTGGAAATTAGTATTTCCAGTTCCTTTTATGTCTCTCAGTAGGATCTACTGAATTAGCATTTGGTAATTAGACAGCAGGCTGATGAACATGGAAGCTAAGGAAAAGAAGTGGAAGGACTAAGGAAACTTTCATCTAATTCTGGCTTTGGCAAAATATGTTCCACTAGCCAAACCCAGCCTGCTGTCTGCTTTGCTATGGCCAGCAAGCTAGATGTAAGGAGTAAAGACTATTAGGCTTTTGAGAACAGCTGTTTGATTTTTGCCTCTTGGCCTACAAAACCTAGAAAATAATTACTATCTGGCCTTTTACAAGAAGAAAGAAAGAAAGAAGGAAAGAAAAAAAGAAAGAAGAAAAAAGGAGGAGAATGAAGAGGAGGAAGAGAAAGAAGAGGAAGGAGGAAGAGAAGGAAGAGGAAGAAGAGGAAAAGCAGCCAGACTTAGCTATATTCAGACTCGGTATGGCTTCACTGTTTTCCAGAAGCCAAACAGCAAACATTTGAATCTGCTTGTGCCACATTATCATAGTGTAATTAGCTGTCAAATAGTTTCTTTTGTCAGTCTAGCCTTCATTGGATTTCCAGGCTAGATCTCTCTGACTCTTTAGAACTTCAAAAATGTTCTTCATGCACCCTGTTCTTATAGATTACATACATGACAGTCTGGCTCAGAGAATGGCAAAGGGCCAACAAGTAAATATTTCAGTTTCCCAGGACTTGGAGCCTCTCTTACAGCCACCCAACTGGGGCTGGGAGCTGGCTTGTTCAGTAAAATGTACAAGCATGAGAATCAGAGGCATGGATTCCCAGCCCTCACATAAAACCTGGGTGTGGGGATGGAGAGATGGCTTAGCAGTTTGGGTGCATACCTTCGAAGCCTAAGGACCCAGGTATGAGTCCCCAGTACCTACGTAAGCCAGAAGCACAAGATGGCTCATGCATCTGGATTTCATTCTCAGTAGCTGGAGGCCCTGGCATGCTCATTTTCTCTATCTGTCTACCTCTCTTTCATTCTCCAATAAATAAATAAATAAAATATTTTTTAATTATTTGAAAAAAAATCTTGGGTATGGTGCAGTTCACCTGCTATTCTAGCAACTTAGGAGGCAGACACTGGAAGATCCCTAGGTCTCACTGGTCAGCTAGTGAAGCTGAATTGGTGGCTTCCATATTTAATGAGAGACTCTCTTTTTCTAAATACTAAATAAATAAATGTAGAGAGTGATTAAGGAAGACACCCAATGCCAACCTCTGGCCTCCCCATGCCCATGCATGCACAAACACATGCATGAGTACCTTCACACATACATGCAAACAGGCATGCACACCACACACATACATGTCAAAACTACAGCAAAAATATCCAACTCTACCATGGTAGTGTACATGTTAGCAATAAAAAAAAAAATCTAAACATGAGTGTGCCAGAATGTATTCCGGTGAAACTCTATTTACTAAAACCAGGAGGCGGTGGGATTTGGCCTATAAGTCAGTTTGTCAACCCCTGACCAAACACCTTCATAGGTGTCCCAATTCATATTTTTTAAATATCTATGCAGAAATTTTATTTTTTAATTGTCTTTGGGAAATAACTCTCTTCCTATGTCTAAATATATGTTTAGATAGCCCAACTGATCAGTCAAATAATAATCTTGGAAAGAAATTAACCCTTTAAATATCAGGGATTAAGTTAAACCCCAAAACTAAATTTGGATTTTGAATCTTCCCAGGGACCACAGGTACTTTAAATTTTATCCCAGAGAGGTTTACAAAGCAGATGAATGTCAAGTCACAGCTCCCAATGCAAACAGCTCTTCACACCTGTTTCCACCTCAGGCTTTTGAAGATCTGGGTTATAAAAAACTGTTGCCTGTGAAGCATTGAGTTTATTGTCTTTGAGTACAGCTCTCTGCCTTGCACATCTGAGGGGGTCACCTTCTACCAGGACTGGTCAGAATACTTTCCAGCATTTTCCTTTTATATTTCAATTCTGAATGCTTAACCAAATGGGTCATGAGACCAAAATGAGGTCAGTAAAATCTTCAGAAGAACACTCCCTTCTGAAAGATGAGCTGAAATGAAAACCATTTTAGAACCTACATTCAGTGGAGTAATGAATTCTGTTTCTCATCATTAAAGTAAGAATGATAATATATTGGATTCAGCCCCACCATTCATGAGACTTAACTCTTCAGAGGTCATCTTGGTATAGCCTATTAAATAATGCAAGCCAGACAACGCCAACTTAATAAAACCAAAATGTCACTTTGGGTTTGAATTGATTTTTCTTATTTGAGGATCTCTTAAGTTTGCAAATCAGAACTGCCCTATATTCACACCTCTGAAGGAGGTTGACTTTCCTAGGGTTAGTTTAAAAGACGCAGATTGATGGGAAAAGTTTGTGTTGGGTCAGTATCGAGTGGCCTTCTCCTGAGGACCTGAATTATTCATAAGCTTTCATGTGTTTTGTGTTTCTCGCCTGACACTGTAGAAGGTGGAGACAGGAGGAGAATGCAGCCAGCTGCAAACGGATTGCCTTTTGGACCTGGGTTAGCCGTTAGAAGAGGGTGGGGCTTGGTCCTAATTTTACAGGAATTTTGTATCAATAAACCCTAAAAGTAAACAACTAGCCAATAGCTGGTGATGCTGTTGTCTTATGTGTCTACCATTCATTTTTTACAGTCTCTCTTCTTTCTCTCTCTCCTCTGTGTACACATGGACATGTGTGTGTGTTTCTGTACATGTGTGTGCTGAGGATTAAACCTAGGGTCTCATATAGGCTTAGCAACATTCTTCAACTGAACTACATCCCAAGAAAACTTCCTTCTTATGCAAAGGTAAGAAGACCAACTATTGGTGATCGTCTGGCTGTGCATATAGCTGCTTTCCTACCTCCTGCACTGACCTTGAGGTTGAAGAACAAGTTGGAGATGCCTAAGTATGCATCGGGGAGATGAGACCCAGGAGAGCCTGTATCACCCCAGCTCACCTTCCTCTGACAACTGACACTGGAGCATACCCTCTACCAGTTGTGAGCTGTGATTCTTCTAGAAAACAAACGGGGGCTTTATATTGATTTTCAGTGTTTTCGTGCGTACGATATATATGGGCACGTGTGTGCCATGCTGTAGGGAAGTCAGAGGACAACCGTGGGCTGTCAGTTCTCACCTCCCCCTTGTTAGAAACAAGATCTCTAGTGTTTGCAGTTGCCCTGGCTCAGGAGCTTTGGTACTCTGGCTCTGCCGCTTGCATCTGGCTCTCTGCAGGTTCTGTAGATCTGAATGCTGGTTGTCAAGCCTGCACAGTAAGTTCTTGTAACCACTGATCCATCTCCTGGTTTTCAAGCAGTCAATATACAGAGTGCTTTCTTTGAACAAAGCATTGCCTATGTGCCATATACATGAAAACAAATAAAAGTCAGTCTATTGGACTGAGGTGAAGGCAGGAGGGGGAAAAAAAAACATGGCAAATCTTTCATTTTTATTTTTTAAAACTTAAAAAATTAATTTATTAGAGACAGAGGGAGATTTCATATATATATACATATACATTTACTATATATATATATATATATATATATATATATATAGAGAGAGAGAGAGAGAGAGAGAGAGAGAGAGAGAGCAATCCAAGGCCTCTAGCCACTGCAAATGAACTCCAGATGCATGTACCATGATGTGCATCTAGCTAACATGGGACCTGGAGAATTGAACCTGGGTTCTTAGGCTTCACAGACAAGTGCCTTAACCACTAAGCCTTCATTTTTCTACAGTAGGTAAAACTGAGGATTTCTAGGCAAAATGTTTTCCTAACCTTTGTGCATGTACTGTGCTTTCTTTCAGAGCAGCTAGAGAAGAATAAAGATGAAAACTGTTGGAAAATAAATAGAATAAAAGATTCTTGGGTTAATGCTATAGTATTAGACCCCAGGAGCAATAGCTAAAATTAATGTACTAAGAGGGTTTCTTTATCTTTATTTGACAAATAAATACCTGGAAGGAAGCAGCTATTTCCAGCTGCTTCTACTACTAATGGCAACATTATTGTAGGGGTGTGTTCTAGAATCAAAGAAAAGTTGTCCTTTGTCATCTGTAGCCTTATCATGTATGTTCTCAGCTTTGATAACAATCCCACAGTTTTATAATTTATTATTACTGTTTTGAAATAAGGTCTTGCTGTAGCCAAAGCTGACCTAGGACTAACTCTGTAGCCCAGGTTAGCCTCAAATTCACAGTGATCCTCCTGCCTCAGTCTCCTATGTGATAAGATGAAAGCCCACCTTTCGCAGCTAATTTTTCTTTTCAAAAATAAAAAGCATTATTTTTAGCAAAATGCAAATTTCATCTAAGGAAGTAAACCAAGAGAAACATCCAGGTAAACCCTGCTTTGATGTTAAAAAAAAAAATTCTCTGTGACTCTGTGACTTTAATACAGAATGTCAAAAAGGGATGGATCTAAAAAGTGAAAGAGATATGTCTGAAGTTCAATTCTGTTTTTCCTTATTGTTAATGAAGGCTATGTTAACAGTGACCTTAAAGGTGCAGCGTTTATTGAGACAAAAGAGTAGAAATAATGATTCACCCTCCAGATAGCCAACAAAGGGATTAAATGTACTGATTATGCATGCAATTACCCAAAAGCTTGTTATTTTATAAAATTGAATTTTTTCCTCCTGAAGCCCAATGCTAAGTAATTAAATGCAGACTGCACTTAATTTTGTCATAGCACAAATAGCAGAGGTTATGGAAAGTGTTATGCCTCCACAATCATGAATATTCCACTTGTGTTGGAATAGATTAGCAAGAAAGAACACAGCAGGTTAGGATTATAGGAATCTATTAAATACCACAGAATGAATATAGCAAAGAGTGATTTGAATGTCTAATATCAATCACTAAGCAGAAAGAAAAAAAAATCATTCTACTTACCTAACACTCACGCTTTGAAAAAGCTATTTATTTCATAAATTTTCATTCAATATTATACTCGGACCAACTGAAATAAATTGATAATAATTGTCAAGTTAAGTAAACTAATGCTTTTTCTCTCAAGAAAATTACTCAATTTCCCCTGCTATCACAATAAATTACATTTTGCAGCTTTGCCAATGGCAGGGATTCAGAGCAATATGACAGGGGGACTCAGGGGTGTTTGCTGTTCCATCCCTCATCAGCTTACCTCTCCTGGGGCTCACATTTGTCTCTCTGGACTTCAGCAGCTGGGAGTGGTTAATTTCACTTCTTTTTATTTACTAACATGTAATTGTACACATTAGTGGAGTTCAGTGTGGCATTTCCATACATGCATATAGTATACACTGATCAAATCAAATCACCCTTTTCTTCATCCTATCTA
Organism: Dipus sagitta; assembly: GCA_036346955.1. NCBI lineage: Eukaryota > Metazoa > Chordata > Mammalia > Rodentia > Dipodidae > Dipus > Dipus sagitta. The sequence continues at coordinate 126,315,962 of CM070772.1, read as the reverse complement.
TCTCTACTTTAAGATTGACTTCAGCTCCCACATATGAAAGGCAGTGCAAAGTCCTCTTCTTTCTGTGGCTGGCTTATTTCACTTCATGTCCTCCAGTCCCTTCTATTTTGCTACAAGTGACATAATTTCATTCATTTCTGTCTGAAATATGTATACTAAGGTAGATGATAGATAGATAGATAGATAGATAGATAGATAGATAGATAGATGATATATAGATAGACAGAAAGATAGATGCTCAATAACAAATGGATGGGTTTTCCTTATCCATGCATTTGTTATGGACTATCTAGGCCAATTTCATGTCTTAGCTTTTATGTATAAGGCCTCAGTTGCACATTATATAAGAGATGGTGAAAGTGAATAGCCACTTGCATCACTTATATGAATTGTTTTAGGTAAAGGGACTCACAAGAAGGGATTATACACTGTACTTAAGGGTTGAAAGAGAAAGTTACCACTGCAGGGAGAAACAGCGTGACCTGCCTGGGCTATCTGAAGGGAATGCAGCATCGTTTGTAAAGAACACACCAGCAGAAAACCAAATAATCAAGACTGAATTGCCAGAACACTCGATGTTTCCAGAGACCCAGGTGTTTTAGGGTGTTTCTGGCCACTGGAGCAAATAGGCTCCAATAACTCATCTGTAGTTTTGAGCTTAGAAAGAAACTCCTGGCAACATGAAAAGCCATCTTCCCACTCATCCTGATGTATATTTCTCTTGTCCGTGGCATGAAGATACTTTTTAGTAGATTTTACCCAACCCACTCAGCCACAGAAAAGCTAAGAGTGAAGTGAGGAGCAACATTCTGAACTTCTACAGGTTGTAGTCATGTCACTATAGCAGCCATCAGTATGGATTGTAATTTCTTCTTATTGATCTCTCCTCTTCATCACCTCAGCTTCCAGACTGACCCTGTGCACCATGGAATCCCCAGCACCTAGCAGAGTATCTGACCTGTAGGGTATTTCCAGTAAATATTTTTTTAATTAATGACATTATCAACAACTTCTAATATATGAGTTATAGGAATCTTACCTCATCTGCTTTTATTTTATCTCCATCATCTTTCCATCCTAAACTTACAAATAGCAGATGATGAATAAACAGTTTAAGCCATAATTCTGTTTATTTCTCTGGTCCTGATAGATACAAGGAAAAATGGCTTACTGGTCTATCAGACTGATAGTATGAAAATATTCATTTGCTTTATATAAGGAGTTACAAGCCCAGAACAGGATATATCTTTAGGGGAAAAATGTTAATTATCATGCTTTCAATTCTACTTTTTTTTTTTTTTTTTTTTTTTTTTTTTTTTTAGGTTTTCAAGGCAGGGTCTCACTCTGGTCCAGGCTGACCTGGAATTCACTATGTAGTCTCAGGGTGTCCTCAAACACACAGCAATCCTGCTACCTCTTCCTCCTGAGGGCTGGGATTAAAGGCGTGCGCCACCATGCCCGGCTCTGCTTTCAATTCTTAATAGTATCTGTTCTATGTAAAATGAATGAGTTTGTCACAGTGAGAAGCAGCCTCAAGTTTTCAAGTGTTTTTTTCTAAGACAATAGTGTTTGCCAAGGGACTGGAGAGATGGCTCTGCTGTTAAAGGTGCTTACTTGCAAAGCTTGCTGACTCAGGTTCTATTCTAACTCAGTTTCCACATAAAGTCCAATTCACAATGTGTCTGGAGTTTTGTTTTCAGTGGCAAGAGTCCCTGTGTTACAGTCAGGTTCACATTGCTGGTAGAAATCACCCAACCAAGAACAGTTGTGGGAAAATGAGGTTTGTTTTGGCTTACGGGCTCGAGGGGAAGCTCCACAATGGCACGGGAAAACAATGACATGAACAGAGGGTGGACATCACCCCCTGGGTCACATGAGTTGGACAACAGGAACAGGAGAGTGTGCCAAACACTGGCCTGGAGAAATTGGCTATAATACCCATAAGTCCGACCCCAACAAAAGACTACCTCCAGGAGGCTTTAATTTCCAATTGCTATCATCTGGGGAACCTAGCATCCAGAACACCTAAGTTTATGGGGAACACCTGACTCAAACCACAACATTCTGCCCCTAACCCCCATAAACTGATATCCACACATGATGTAAAATACAATGCATCAGTCCAACTTTAAAAGTCCTCATAGTTTTTTTATCAATTCCAATGATGTTCATACATCCCCATAGTCCAAGATCTTTTAACTGAGCCATAATAGTAAAAACTCTCCACAAAACCCATAATGGCACAGAATAAATTTTCACACTGCAAAAGATGGCATTGGGCATAGCAAAGAAATACTCAAGCAATACATGATTTAAACAGGGCAAACGCCAGACTCTGTAGCTCCAAGTCCAACAACTCTAGCCAGTAACAAGTCTCTAGAATTCCAATTCCTCCCCTCCATCTAGGCTACTCACAGTCCTGGAATACTTCCTCTGGGACAGGCAACTCTCTTTGGCAGCCATCTCATGGTCACAGCATCTCCACTGGGTCTCCACTGCAATCCACGGTTCATCCTCCTGGCCCCATGGGGTCTCCATGCAGGCATCCAGCAAACCTGCTTCACACTCTCCATGACCATTTCCAAAACACAAGACCACAATGCAAACTCAACAACCCTCTCTTTCCTTCATTTCTTATACTCCACAATACCAGGTAGGATGCCAGTTGGTTAATTCAGTGGGGAATAAAGCAGACTTTGAAGAACAGGACACTCCTTGAGCACTCAGGCCCCTTCAAAAGAGTCAACATCCTTCCTGTTGCCCCAGTGCAGGTCATCTGGCCTAGTCTCAAAGGTTGTAATCTCTCAATTGCAGCTGAACAGGCAGCAATTCACCCAAAGTTGTTGTTTTTTCTTTCGTTTTTTTTTTTTTTTTTTTCTGTGCCATATCCCTCTGCTCACACCAGTTCATTTCTATGCAAAGCAACAGTGCACAACTTCTCAGGACACAGGTATGACAGCAAGCTTCTCACGTAAACTGCTAGTCAAGTCCAAGCAAAGCTCTTTCTCACCCTCATAAGCCAAGCCTCACAGTCCATAGTTCTTACAGCACTCAGGTCTTTCAACTCTGACCAGAATAGTCCATCAAGCTGTACTTACAGCACTTCAAGCCATCTCTTAGGCAAAGGTTTCAAATCCTTCCATATTCCTCTTGAAAATCAGCTCCAAAAAGCCAAAGCCACACAATCAGGTGTCTAGCAGTAACGCCACTCCTTGGTACCACTTTACTGTTGTAGTCATGTTTGCATTGCTGGTAGAAATCACCCAACCAAGAGCAGCTTTTGGGAAAAAAGAGGTTTATTTTGGCTTACAGATTTGAGGGGAAGCTCCACAATGACAGGGGAAAATGATGGCATGAGCAGAGGGTGGACATCACTCCCTGGGCCACATGAGTTGAACAACAGGTACAGGAGTGTGTGCCAAACACTAGCATGGGGAAACTGGCTATAATACCCATAAGCCCTCCCCCAACAACAACACTGTCTCCAGGAGGCTTTAATTTCCATCATTTAATTGCTGGGAAACTTAGAATCCAGAACACCTAAGTTTATGGGGGACACCTGACTCAAACCACAACACCCTGGCTCGCTCGCTCGCTCTCTCTCTCTCTCTTTCTTCTTTCTCTGTCACATATACACAGATAAAATAAAACTGTGTATGTCAACACTCTGTCCAATGCTTCACCAAGGAGAACATTTCCTTTGTTTGGTTTTTGTTTGTTTGTTTACATGTGTATATGTGTAGTATGCGTGTTCATAATGAGGTTTCTAAGCATGTGGGCACCCATGTGTGTATGCATGCAAGGCCAGAGGTTGACATGAGTGTCTTCATCTTCCTGAATCACTCTCCAACTTACTCTTTGAGATTGTATTGCTCACTGAACATAGAAATTCAGTGATTTGGCTAGATTAGCTGGCTAGCAAGCCCAAGGGATTCCCTGTCTCTGCCTTTCCAACACTGGGATTACAGGCATGTGCCACCATGACCAACATTTTATATGCGGGCTGAGGCTCTCAACTCGGGTCCTCATGCCTGTGCAACAAGCACATTACCTACTGAGCCATTTCCCTGGCCAGAAATTTCCTTTGAAAATGAGCAAAATCGCTATGAAGAAGGAGAGACAGGTTCCATCCATAGTGTGAGTCAATCCCTTGTTGTATAGCAAATTCCTCCAAATTGAAATATTCTCTCCTGGAGGGAAGAAGAAATCAAGAGGTCAAGAAGTCAGGGAGAAATGAACATAAATGGTCACAATACCACTCTCCAAACAGGAGCAGTAAACTCATAAATGTTGTGTAGCAATTTTCTCTGAATTGAAAGATTTCTTCCTGAGGGGAGGAGGGAGTCAAGACATCCAAAAATTTAGGATAGCTAAAATTTAAAAGACCCTTCCTTAAGCTTATAAAATGGGCAGACAGGTTGGCCTTGAACTAACAGTGATCCAGCCTGGGCTAGAGCAAGAACCCTACCTCAAAAAAAAAAAAAAAGAAAAGAAAAAGAAAAAGAAAAAGAAAAAAGGAAACAAGAAAAAGAAAGAAAGAAAGAAAAGAAAAAGGGCAGATAACTGCTTGCAGGAGACTCTCCCACCTGCCCTACTGAGCTGCCTGCAAGTCCTATAGTGTGCTCAAGAGCTGGTGGAACTGCCTGCAAGTTGTATAGTGTGCTAGAGAGCTACAGCTTCCAAGAGTTGTCACCTACGCTGGGGTGGGCTTTTGTATGATGCAGCTGACTGTGAGTCATCCAGTGTTCTTGCAGGCAACCCCTCGTCCTACTTTGTAAGTAACCCCAGTAAACTCATTGGTTCACCAAAAGTGATTTTAGGGTAATTGTACTTTGTTTTGTTATCTGTGCCCTACCTAGGGTGGATATATGTATGTTCACATCTCCCCAGGACATTTTTCTTGCAATATCCCTGCAGAGTATTAGAGCTTCCCATGAAGGAGTCACAACCCCACGAGGCCTGACCCATCGTCAGCCTTTCATTATGTCATTGAAAAACCAACACCTGTCTGAAGTGATGCCTCCTTTGTCATGACCTCAGATTACATTTCTATCAAAGATCTCAAATTTTCATTGCTGTAAAATAGCAGGTGTATACTCAAACTATCCACCTTCTGAGCTCTTTCTATGACATCACATTTGATCCCTCTTCAGCTAGATTAGTCAAATGTGACACTACAATTCCACAACCCCAACCAACACTGAAGTAAAAGTTCCCTCAGGGCACTCTCTGTCAATATCTCATCCCTGTCTATCAGTTCTACCATTATATCTGCCCACATGAGTTCTGGAGAAGCATTTGCATAGAGCTCTGTGGCTTTGTGAGCTGCTAGCCAGGAATGCTGAGCTAAACATCCCTTTGGAACATCTAATGACTAACTAATGACTCTCAGGAGCTAGTGTACAAATTCCCTACCTCTTCCCCTCAGATGTGTTAATTCCAAGTCTTGTGCTCAAAAACGTTTCTGCTATCCTTAGTATAAAGTACTAATGCTCCAGCTGGCTTAATAGGACTCCTTCTATTTCCTGCTTTTTTCTTCCTACGTCATACCTCACCCCCTGCAAAACCCAAATGATGTCTCAGTGTCTGCTTCTGGGGAAATCTAAACCAAGATTTTATCTATACATATATATGGAGAGAGAGAGAGTACTAAAGTGAAAATAATACTTCTAGCATTTGATTCATTTTATATCCTCTTGCTTCTTTTAACCTCCAGAGAATAGATGTATGAAGACACAGTGTCCCGGGAGGTGCCAACATGAATTGGATGTTATTCCCTGGCTGCCTTCCCTGCAGGATAAACAGCCTAACACACTAGTGTGGCTGCCTTTTGCACCTGAAAAGTGTTCCACATATATTCACATCACAGCATGCTGTACAATTCATGAATCTCTCAGAAGAGCCAGAATTTGTGATTAACACAGCAAAGGCAGTCTTATAGCTCTGAAACTTATGGAAATGAACAGGAAATGAAAAGAAAGATCAAGAAATAGATAAAGAAATAAGATGTCCTTTAATTTTGTAAAATAACAATCATGGAGCCTGGAATCATTATCTATTTGAAAATTTCCACTAACATATATTTTTGTTTATTTTTAATAATACTATAAATCTTCATTGCAACAAACAATACCATTCAAGTAGACAGCTGTTGAGTCTGAGCAGTGTAAATATGCTGGCTTGAAAGCAGATATCTAATAAGGTTGAAATATGTAGTTTCGAAGACTTAGCATGATAAAGAATATATAAGATACCCTATTGGTGATTTTTATAGTAATTACATGTTTTATGTGATAATACTTTGGATATGTTACTCTAACTATAATATATTGGGACTGACAAAATGGCTTAGCAGTTAAGGTACTTGCCTACAAAGCCTAAGGACCCAACTCTCTAGTACCCACATAAGCCAGATGCACATGGTGGCACATGTGTCTGGAGTTCATTTGCTGTAGCTAGAGATCCTTATGTACCCATTCTCTCCCTTTCTGTCTCTGTCTCTCTCTCTCTTTCTCTGTGTGTGTGTGTGTCTTCCTCTTTCTCTCTCAAATAAAGAAATAAAAATAAATATATTTACATATGATATTTGTTAAAGTTAATTTCACCTGGTTCATTTTACTTTTGTAATTACCTACTTCACGCAATAGTTACCTTCTCAGAACACCAGACCAGAAGCTCCTTATGAAAGGTTTCTGGCTTGAAGTTTCAAGGGGGAAGTATTGCAATGGTGGGGAAAGCATGGCAGGAGCAAAAATTCAGCATCACATCTCCACATCAACATAGATAAAGTAGAGAAAGCAAGATTAGAGTGCCAAGTAGGGCTGGGCTTAACATGCCAATGCCCGCCTTCAGTAATGCACCCACTTCAGCAAAGCTCCACTTCCCAAGCGCTCCACCATCTGGGAAGTAAGAAAGAGGGTTAATTGCAAGCACAAGAGGCTACGAGGGGACTCTTTACATCCAAACCACCACAGCTTACACTGCATTTCATTGTATTTTTATTAGACTGAACTAGCATAAAGTATGAGATAGTAACATGCAACTACTTCTCATTGATTAACAACACAACAATGGTCATTCATTTCTTAGTCATAGTCCATATTGGAAGAAATGCACACACACAAAACTAGTGTGTGTGAGGTAAGGGGAGCTCTGTTCCATGCAATCTCTCATATACCTAGGCTATCAGAACAAAATGCTCTTTTAAAAAAATCTGATCAATGAAAATAAAACTTCTTCTGTTGCCTCTAAAGAGATGGCGGATGTTGAGAAATCTTGAGCCAGGACAAGGTGTTTTGATTTAGAAGGACTATGGATGTCTACTGACAGCTCATTATCAAAATGTGCCATGAGATACCAACTGCGCTTAGGTATGAATTACAGGAGAATAAAATGAAATCAAATATCACTTAGTAAAGGCCATGCAGTGGCTCAGAGAATACATGGTAGGTGAATACTAAAATGTAATAATCAGGCAGCCTTTATTAGAAAGCTGAGTAATTCTTTCTCTTGGGTGCAAAGATACATTTAAATAGTATTCTAACATATAAAGTTAAGATGGTATTTTAGCTTCATACTAACTACAACAAAATACTGGACATGGGAGAGTAGACAGAAAATTTCATGGTTCTAGTCAGCTTCTAATTTCTGGGACAAACATCCAACCTGAAGCAGTTTACAGGAGAAAAGTATTTATTTCAGGCTTACAAATTCTAGGGATACTCCATCAATGCAGAAGAAGCTGGCGCACTTTCATGTATTCAAGCAGACAGACATCACCAAAAAACAGCACCACAAAGATCCAGATCTCCAATTACTCCCCACACAACCTAGGGTTAGACTTAGGATTGTCCCCAGTGACAAGCCCCCTGTAACAGGGATATGCCTGCTAGTGGCTCAAGTTGCAAGCCTCAATTTTAATAAAGCACTTAAGTCTGTGGGGTTATATATTTAAACTATCACATTCAAACTACCACAGTCACTTCTCAGTTAATCAGAACATAGGTTATAGTGATGCCCACCCCATGTCTAGTACACTGTGCATAGCTTGGTGATGTTTATCTTTCCAATATCATTCATTCCAGGTGAGAACATAGCAGCATAAATATGAACAGAGAGAATTTAAAGATATTATCATTTGTACCTTGACAACAAGAGCCACTTAACATCCTTTCCTGAAAGAAAAGTTTGAAAACTGCTAGAGATTCATTGTCAGGTGAGAAAAAGATCCAAACATTGAAGAACTGGTGTAGACCTGATAAGTTAGAAATGCTGAACACAAACTTGTCTGGACATCCAGGTTTTTTTTTTCCTACCTGTATTCTGTACTTAGATATAAATTTCAGGCAAATAAGCTTCACTTAGAAAAGCCCAGACAGTAGCTACTTATTACATGGAAAAAGAACTCAAAAGTCTTTGTTGGAACACTGAGTGGTACTCTATCTCTCTGGAACAAGGCCCTATTTAAATATAATTGCAACATATAAATTTAAAGTGGTATATTAACCAGCTTTTTATTATCATAACAAAATACTTGAAAAAATTAACTTAGAAGGAGGCAAGGTTTACTTATCTCACAATTTTGGAGGCTGAAAATCCAAGATAATGTAGACTTATGGGCTTGGCCTCAAGTAAGAAGAGCATAGAGTAGTGCATCTTAGTAGAAATGTGTAGGCATACATGATCACATCTTGAACCCAAGAAAAGATTGAAAAACAAAAGCCCCATTACCCCTTTAACACACATCCCAATGCCCCAAGGACCTACCACTAAGACTATGTTGTTGAAGACTCCACATACTTGGGCTGAAAGGTCACTAAGAAATCCTGCTCTAGCTGAGCTGTAAACTTTCTCCATGTGGACCAGCTGACAGAAAGCTGGAACAAGCTACACTGTGTGTAGTTCAATGGGAGAGAAAGAAATCACCGGTGGAGACACTCAACAGTGTACACTGCAAAACTTAAATTTGGCCAGCCAAGCCAATTGAGCCAACAGGTGCAATAGTGGCATGTCTGTTATGGGGGAAACCAACTGCTCTCAACTTGGACTGGAGGCCTGCTCTGTGGGAGGGAATACATGACTGATACTGAAAACCTACAGCAGGGGTAGTCATGAGCCCTGAGGGTGTAAAGTCTGCTAGTGTCTGACTAAATACTGTGCTCATCAAACTGCCTGGTAAGCACTTCTCTTGATGTTCATACACATATATTAATGTTGCTCTCACTTTTGGTTAGAGAAGCTTCTCTTTTCAGATGGAAGTGACCTTGGGATGACTCAGAAGGCACCATGGTGCTGAGAAGAAGTGACAGAGGGATGCTCAGCACTGAAACATCTCTATCATACCTCCCAAGGCTCAGGGTCCATTATGGAAGAGGTGGTGGAAAGAATGTAAGAGCCAGAGGAAGGGTAGGACTCCTTACAATGTGCTCCTCCAGACACAAAATGGCCTGGATATCCATGACCGCACAGTGCCTGACACTACCTACACAATACAATTTTAATAGGAAGAAAATATGATGACATCGAAATAAAAGAGAGACTGATTGAGAGTGGGAAGAGGTATGATGGAGAGTGGAGCTATAAAGTGGAAGGTAGGTGGAGGGAGGGGATTATCATGGGTTATTTTCTATAATTATGGAAGTTGAAAATAAAAAAATAAAATTTTAAAAAGTTGGATAAACTCAAGCAAGTTTAAAATTATTGACACTGAGACTGCTGAAAATGCTATTATTAAGGAGATATTAGTATGATTAAGGATGACCCAAGTACTTTACATTGAAACAATTGAAAGGATGCCTGAGGAAAGAGTAATGGCAGAAATGTAAACTCGTTTTTTTTTTTTTAGATTTTTATTTATTTTTACTACTAGAGAGAGGGAGAGAGAGAGTGAGTGAAAATGGGCATGCCAGGGCTTCTAGCCACTGCAAATGAATTCCAGATGCATGCGCCACTATGTGCATTTGGCTTATGTGGGATATGCAGAGTAGAACCTGGGTCCTTAGGCTTTGCAGGCATGCACCTTAACTGGTAAACCATGTCTCCAGCCCAAATGTAATCTCTTTTGAAAGGAGTTTACTGAAATGAAGGAATCTGCTCTTCAAGGTTGAGATTTATTTCTTCCTTGAGTTTAAAATATGGCTGTGTCCTGCACACCTGGCATTGGTTTTGGAAGAATAAAAAATGTGTGGAATGGGTCATGAAGTGCACTTAATTCCAGAATCCACTGCTGAAATGCAGAAAGTGAGGCAGGGCATGATGATCCTGTTAGGCCAATAATGCCATTAGAAGATAGACTGTGGTTTACAGTGAAAAGCCAATGATGTTTAGATATCCCAGGACTGTGGCAGGGCTATGGAGCACTGTTGGCTTTTGATAGAAGTTTTTCTGGATATTCATCTCAGCTGGTGGGAGGGGGGTGGTGCATAATTGGAAAGTCCAGATACTGTCAGTTACTGGTTATAATGTCCAACTTGGTCTGCAGATGTTTGAGGTGTGCTTGATGGTTATTGAGTTTGCATTGGTCCAGTCTCTCCTCGTTATGCCTTATAGCCATTGGAAATGTTTACTCTGTGCCTTTATATGTTGAGAGTATATAACTTGTTTTGATTTTACAGGACTCACTGCTAAGAGACAATCTTAAATCTCAGATGAGACTTGGGACTTTGGAAGTATCTTAAGTTTGTAAAGATTATGGGGACCTTTGAAATTGGAATGAATACAATTTACAATATGAGGTGGGTATGAATCTATTCAGAGCCAGGGGCAGAATGTGGTAGTTTGAATGGATGTCTCCCAATAGATTCAAGAGTTTATCAAAGCTTCTTAGATTTCCAGCTGCCCAGCTGGATGAGGTATCACTGTGGGCCAGACATAAGTTGTGTTTGGGGCATACCTGAATTTCATCTTAAGCTGTACGGAGTGCTTTAGCTATGCCTGGGGTTCCTGTAGTGTGATTGCTTATGGTGCTGGTGGTAGTATTTCTCTCTGCATGGATGCGTGAAAGGGGGCAGATTCTTCTGCCATTATGGAACTTCCCATGAATCTGTGAGCTTCCATAAATCCTGTTCCTCCCATAAACTGTGCCTGGTTCAGAAGTTCCTCCCAGAAATATGAAGCTGACTACTATAACATCCATGGAACAGGAGATTCAGGACCTGTAGGAGGCCATCAAGAGAGACTCCCACCAAAGCACCACCCTCTACACATTTCCATGGTGTGAAGTGGTAAGTGATCATAAAACTACTGAATGTGCCATTACCAGGCTTGAAGAAGTCGGGGGACTTCATATAGAATGTTTTATTAGTGAGGGTTCTCTAGAAGAACTGAACTAGTAGAATGAATATGTATCATAGAAGGAATTTGTTGGATTAGTTTACATGGTGTAGCCTGGTACTCCAACAATACCTGTCATTAGGTTTGTACATGTAGAAACCTGGTAGCTGTTCAGTCAGTAAAAATTGATACAGGCTAGAATTGGAGAACCCGGTACCAGCTCAATCTACAATGTTGGGTGTCTCAGCAGTCCCCATCTGGCACTGAAAGCCTGAAGCACTTCTGGAGACCCACCAGTTTTCAGTCCACATTGGAAGTCTGATGAAACTTGGTTCTAGTGTTCACAAAGGATAGTTAAAAACAGGGAAGATACATGAAGGAGTGTATCAAGTGTAGCAAGAACATCCTGGTAAAAAACACACACCATCAAGAATCAAGGAAGCATCACCCACTCTGGAGGAAGGTCTTCCTCCCTCAGTTAATCCTCCCTGTAAACACTCTCACAGACCCACCTAAGAGGTGTGTCTCTTACTTAATTTCTAACCTCATCATGTTGACAAGAGAACTTAGACATCATAATAGCCTAACATATTTCTAGTCTTTAAATCTCTACCCTCCAAGGTTGGACCATGTCTCTAATTGAGAAGCAAGTGAACCCAGATATTGTTACAGAAGAAGCATGATACTCAGGGTAATATTCACAATAAATTCATTTGCAACCCATGATTAAACCAAAAGGCATGCAATTTCAATCTTTGTTTCTCCTCTTCACAGATAAGCTATGTGAAAAGAATCCTAGGAACAATGACTAAAGCCCCTTTGCAAGGACATAACTTCGATTGGAAATCAGGAGTCATATCAACCTCCTGTGTTGTCCGGAACCTAAAACACTTGAGGAACACACAGGCCTATCTCATTTACCTCTGAATTGAGTTTATTTTCTCAAGAACTTTTGTTTCATTTTGAAACCCAGCATCAAAGGAAAAACTCATTTGTAGAAGAGCTCTACCTTAATGTAATCCCAAAACATGGGGTTACAAATGAAAAGAAATTTCTTGAACAAGCCTTCTAAGATAAAATCTACTTATTAATTGTTTAACACACTCAAAATATGAACTTAATTATTTATTAACTCATATAATAAATATTGATTGGGTGCCTACAGTATCAGGTATCATTTAGTCCTTGTCAGTACTCATAAAACAGAAGCTAAAAATATAAGAGTTCTATATTTAAAAATCGTACACCTCAGAGAGATCACAGGTAACAAATACATAAATGCATGTACTTGTAACAACATTGATATGTATGCAAGGAAGATAATGTATACAGTAACAACTGTACTAAAGAAAACCCAAGAGAGAAATGTGGTTCTGAGTGTTAAGGACAGGGACTCTAATTCTGGTATAGTCATCCAGGGGAAACCTTGCTGAAGCAGTGACATTTGGATGACATTTTACATGGAAGATGGCCAGGCAAAATCTGGAGGAAGTTCTCCAGGCAGAGAAAACATCAAGTAGAACCAGCAAGAAGTGGAAATAAGCATGGAAGGCCAGAAAGAGGGAGGGTAACCAAGGCCAATTTATATGGCGCCTCATAGGCCACAAGGAGGAGTGTGGCTTCAATTTTAAGAGCATCGGGATGGGGCTACGTGGATGACAGTCACACTCTGCCTTCCTGAGTCTTGCAATTCTAGGCTGTGAGACAAACACTCATAAAAGAGTCACAAAACCCCAACATAACCACAGTTAAGATGGGCTGCAGAGGAGGGCTGCAGCTCAGCCTGGGTCTATATAACTAGGGGGGCTGATTAAGTTTGAGAATTGAGAGGGCTGCTTGGAGGAAGTAGACTTCATAGAGAAATCTGAAGAGGACTTGTAACTAGATGTATTGAAAAAAATAGATTCACAAGATTCATTCACTTTAATTAAAAATTTTAAATGGTGACCTTAATGAAGGTTCTTGTGAAAAAGAATGACAAATTTTCAATCAAACATGCTACATCCCATCAGACATGAAAATTTTATTATCTTTGCAATGACAGATTGATTCACTATAAAGGACTTCATAATATTTAAAATTAGGAACATGACATTAGAGTTCATGAACTGATTACCATAATTACAGTTCATTTGATCTTGATTGCTTTTGTAGGGACTCCTGATTAAATCTGTCTGCCCTTGTAATTCTTAAAGCCTATTTCTTGCAAATTAAGAATTTTCTTACATAAGGGGGCTGAGAAGATAGCATAGTCCATAAAGTGCTACTGTTCCAAGCATGAGGACATACCTGTTCTGTCCCCAGAACCTATGTAAAACAAGCCAGACATAGTGGCCTTAATGACAGCAACAGGGAGGTAAAGATAGGTAACTCACTGTGAATCACTGGCCAGCCAGTCTAGCCTACTTGGAGAGTTCCAGGCCAGTGAGAAAATTTGTCTCATAAAACAAAAAGGTGAACATCACCTGAGGAATAATGGCCAAGGTTGTCCTCTAGCCTTCACATGCACATGCACACATACACATGAACATACACATAAAGAATATTCTGGGAAGCTGGGCGTTGTGGCATACACCTTCAATCCCAGCACTCGGGAGGCAGAGATAGGAGGATCACCATGAGTTTAAGGCCACCCTGAGACTACATAGTGAATTTCAGGTCAGCCTGGGCTAGAGAGATAACCTACCTCAAAAAACAAAACAAAAAAGAATCTTCTGGGATAATAATTCAGTGTTTTCCTCTTCTCACACTACTTTGTGATGGTTGTTTTCATTATATAGTTTTTAATGTTTTGTTTATTATTTGAGAGGGAGAGAGAGACAGGTAGAGAGAGAAAGAGAAGCAGATGAAGAGAGAGAATAGGTGTACCAGGGCCTCTAGCCACTACAAATGAACTCCAGCCACATTCACCACCTTTTCATCTATGTTTACATGGGTACTGGGGAATCGAACCTGGGTCCTTTGGCATTGTAAGCAAGCATCTGAACCTTTAAGACATCTCTCTATCCCATAAATATAGTTTTTAAAGCTTAAAGTTGTGTTAGGCTTCTTCAGCTTGCGACGATTTTCAGTCTCAAAACAACTTAGGGAAAGTGAGCAACATTAACTCTGCTTTACAGATGTGAAGACTGGGGAGCATCAAAGCAAAGAGAACTGTCCTAACCACATAACCAGGAAGGAGCAAAGCATGCCATACACAGGTCTCACACTTCCAGCCTCCAGGACTGTGAGGAAACAAATTTGTTTGCTTTCTGTGGTGTTCTCTTTTTTTATAATATTTTTATTCACTTGAGAGCAAGAGATAGACAGAGTGACTGTGGCCATGCCAAGGCCTCCTACCACTGCAAATGAACTCCAGATGTATGTTCTACGTGGTACATCTGACTTTACATGGGTACTAGGGAAGCAAACTCAGACCTCAGGCTTTATAAGCAAGCACCTTTAACTGCTGAGCCAATTCTCCAGTCCCTTTTTTATTTTTTCAAGTAAAGCATGTTTCATTTTATGCTTTTCCTATAACATCCTCATTGTCTCATATTAACTACATTTCTTTTTTAATATTTTTATTTACTTGGGAGAAAGAGAATAAATATGGGTATGTCAGTGCCTCTAGCAACTACAAATTCCAGACACATAAGATACTTTGTGCATCAGGCTTTATGTGGATACTGGGGAAACAAACCCAGGCCAGAAGGATTTGCAAGCAAATGCTTTTAACTGATCAACCATTCCCCAGACCCCAACTGTATTTCTTGGTTGCCGCATTTTCTTTTGTGTTTGATTAATCTCATGTTGTTGTACTATTTGTGGCCCTAAGAGTACTTGGCACATGCATGCATATATATATATATATATATATATATATATATATATATATATATATATATGTATGTATATGTATATATACACATACAAACATATATGCATACATGAATAAAGATATATAGCGGATAGATAGGTAGATAGTATAATATATGAAATGATATATTACAACATATTGCATATATTCCATATAGCCTAGATATATTGCAGGATATACCATGTAGGTTTGTGTAAATATAATCTATGAGTTCATACATACAATAAAATCACCTATTGATTTTTGTCTAATTGTTTCCCCATCCTTAAGAGACATATGGCTGTAACTATGATTATTTTCCTTCTAAGCCCCATACCAAAAGGATGAAATAACAATATACACCCCACCCTGATTCACTGGGAAAGAAAAGGGGTCAGGTCTAGTGGACGGGATTCAACAGATCCCTCTGTGGGAAAAACTAGAAAGCAAGTAATGTATTTTCCTTCTGTTCCTACAAATCATTCAAAGAACCTCACCTGGCAGTGGAGAATCCCTTCCCCTCCTCCCTCGCAATATTGCACACAAAGAAAGACACCCCCCCCCATTCTTCAAGAGGACCATCTCATAGGGACTCACAGAATAAAGGCAATGTGGGTAGTTCATGTCTTTACAGCCATCCTTAGCACAGACAGGGGAGAATCTAGAAGAAAGGATTCAGTGGCAGGTCTTGTCTTCTGCTTCCACCATTCTGCACGTGGCTGCTTTGTTTTCGTATTCAGAATCACAGCAGCACCGAACTTGCCTAGGTTATATTTTCGACTTTTAAGGGTGTATAAAGTCACACTGAATGAGAAGTAAAGATAGAAAAATGAATCTTTCAACGCTCTAGAGGGATGCTGAGGCCACCTGTGATGCCAGAAAGCCAGACTGCAGAGTACTGACCATCACTGGGGATAAAAAATAAAAATAAAAAATAAAAGCATCCTCCCCATTATGGCTCGAGGTTGCATCAGTCCCTCCAAGTTTCCTGAAAGATTCTCCACTGAACAGGCAAGCAAAGAGGAAGAGCGGTGCTGAGCCTCTGGGGAGCCTGGAGCCCTCACCCTGCCCTTGACCAGCAGATATTAATCATTCTGAACCACAGGAATCAGCAAGGCCATCACTTAGGGATTTAATTATCTTTTCTTTACTCAGTCTCATAATGAATGATCCCAAGAGGTTATTAATTTTTCATTCTTGAAGGAGCACATGAAGGCTACCTACTAGGAGACTCTGCTGATTTAAAAAAAATCCATTCATGCCGTGGGACTGTGCTGTGAGTGAATGGCATATTCTTCAGTTTAGGGTGTGTGTCACACTGGACTTGACTACAAGGACTGCAGCCGGACCTACAGATCCACTACTATCACTAAACCCCCACTAGTTTTCCCAGATACCAGAGTGTGGTCCTGTAAGGACTCAGCTTCTTAACTGTGGGCTGCAACACCAGATGGAGGACTCAGAAGAAAATCAAAGGAAATTTGGCAGCAGCAAAAGATTTCTGAATACTCAGTGACCAAAATTTAATTCAAAATCAATTATGCGATGAGTCTTAGGTGTTTCTGGCGGTGCTCACCCATGGGGCCTCAGGCACCTTCCCTGTGTAGCCTTGGCTCTGAACACACAGCATGCACTTTGCAATGGGCATGCCAACACGGCATGCGGTGCCAATAAACACTGCCTGGTATGAGTTGCAGTATTTATCTCTATGTGAAGTTTTCTGCTCTTATAGAAACACAATCATTTAGTTAGAGAAAACAAAGGTTTCTACTATTTTAACTATAGTCATTTCTCAGCATATAAGCATCAAAACAATGTGCCTTTGGATTGCATGGTGTCAGAGCTTACTAAAACTGCTGTTCCAAGTTGCTGGTTTCAGTTTCAGTAAAAATGAAAGCGTTGGTTTGGGATTAGGAAAGAATTTACAACAATTTCAAAAATGGACGAAACATTCTTCTGCCTCTTATACCACATGTATATGTGAAACAGCACTCTCAGCGCAGTGGTTATAAAATCAAAGTGTCCATTCATTCTAAAAAATGTTAATTGGGGCTGGAGAGGTGGCTCAGCACTTAAGGTACTTGCCTACAAAACCTAATGACCCAGGTTCGGTTCCCCAGTACCCATGTAAAGCCAGATGCACAAAGTGTCTGGAGTTCATTAGCAGTGGCTGGAGGCCCTGATGTGCCCATTCTCTCAGTGTCTCTTTCTCTGTCTCTGTTTCTGTCTCTGCTTATACATAAATAAATAAATAAATTATTTTTAAGAAAATCTGCTTCTCTATCTGTAGCAGACAGATTCAGGTTCGCTGAGATGAACTTCCAGACCAGTCACAGTTATGGAGGAAGGGATATTTATTGAAGCTTACAGATCCTGGGGAAGTTCCATAAATGGCAGAAGAAGCTGGCCTGCCTTCACAGGACCACACAGAGAGAGAGAAGCACAAGCCCAAAAGCCAAAAGCCACACAGCACAGCACACTTCAGGAACTCCAGCTAGGCACGCTTTGCATATCTTTAGACTGAAATCTGAAACCCACCACCACACCTTAAGATCCACCCAGTGACACTGCCTCCAGCCAGGTGGCTAGAGATGCAAACTACAAACAAATAAACAACTGAATATATTGGGGGCCATCTATTCTATTCAAACCACCACACTATCCCTTTGTATTGGACACTCAATATTTTCAGAGAGAGATTTGTAACCCAAAAAGGTCAACTCAGACCTAATTAGCACCATTCAGACCCCAAGAAAATGCTTTTCTGCATCTTTTGTCCCATGCTCTCAATAGAAAGGACTACACACAAATAGGGTAAAAGTCCTTGGGTTACTTACGTCATTCCTGAATGCAGAGACAGGCTGCTTTAGTGTATGAAAAGTATCTGGCAGGCAGGAATGTTTGGGAAAGGGGAAAGGCACAACAATTAACTTATCTGTCTCCTCAGATATACATTTATATCATTTCCCAATGATGTTGAGTGTTCAGTTATTAATTCCTCATGAATTTCAATTATTTTTTATTTTTACATTTTTTTCAAATCTTTATTAACAGCTTCCATGATTATAGAAAATATCCCATGGTAATAACCTCCCTCCCCCCACTTTCCCCTTTGAAACTCCATTCTCCATCATATCCCCTCCCCATCTCAAACTTTATCAATCAATTCTTTATTACAATTTTTAAATATTTTATTCTTATTTATTTACTTATTTATTTGACAGAGAAAGAGGAAGGGAGAGTGAGAGAGAATGGGCACACAAGGGCCTCCAGCTACTGCAAACGAACTCCGGACATGTGCATCCCCTTGTGCATCTGGCTAATGAGGGTCCTGGGAAATCGAACCTGGATACTTTGGCTTTTCAGGCAAATGCCTTAACCTCTAAGCCATCTCTCCAGCCCTAGTACAACATTTTTTTAAAAATAAATTAATTCAGTGATCACATTAGCTGCATATGTTATCTGAGGAATATCTCACAAACATTACTGCCCCTGAAAATAGCACCTAAATATATGCAATAACATTATTTTCTCAATTTTGAGTAAAATAAAAACATAGTTGTAGATATGTTTCATCATAAAGCATGCTTGTCTAATTATTTGTAATTTTACATATTACTCCCAAAAGGTCAGGACAAGCTATCACCTTGAGATCCAAGGCCCACATCACACCTACTTCATGTCTCGAGAATGATCAAGATCTTCAAGTTTGAACAATTCCTTTGCTGTCTTGAGACATTAAATGAACACATCATGTTGACTGTGATAAGCCCTAGGCTTTCTCTTATGTTCAATGAAAGACAAGTGATACTTTCATATTATTGTATTTAATACTTGCATATTAACAGGTTGCAGTGAGAATTTATAACACTTAAATAGTTGTTATTTCTCCCATCCAAGTTATTTGTGACAACACATTGACATATACCACAGTTTCAGAGTTGCAATTTTTGTCTTGAATTCATTTTGAATCTCCAGAGCACAGCTCTCATTCCTTATTTTGTAGTGATATGTCTGAATAGCTAGATTCCCTAGCTGTGCAAATGATCATATTCTTCTGGGATGAGCCTACTGTATACATGTCCATCTAATAGAATATCTTGTGGCTTTCAATCCCAACAAAGAACAGAGGCACTTGTTAGAGGAGTTTTTGATCTTTTAAAAGAAATAACAGTTAATCAAGGGCTCTTCAGCAATATAAACTTCTCCCTATTTACTTCATTTTATGGACTACATCCATAAATGTACATGAAATTAACAAAAGGGATTTTAGAGACATTTGTGCTCTGCACAAGTAGTCTTACAGCTAATGGTGTCTGTTCCCCACTTATGCATCTTTATCGTGTTGCACGATTTTTCTAGTATTTCATCATCTTATTCTTTAGTTAATGTCGATTTGGGCATGTACATGCATTTCTAAGTTATCTGCATATTTGTCTGTATGATTAGGTTTTTTTGTGTGTGATTCTTCCTCAATGTATTCTGAAGTCCAGGAAGGCAGAGGTCCAGTTGTCTTCCTGTGAGGAGTTCAGCACCTAAAAGATAGCAGGTCTTCAACATGCATATTCTGGACAAATGAACATGTGAACACACATCTACAATCTCAAAATTTTAGGGGCACTTCTTTCCATACATCCTTCCTTACTCAAATACCAACATAGTAGGACTTTTTTGATTAAAAAAACACACAACTGATAGTTGGGTATGGCTCTCAAATTAACCATTTTTTGATGATAATGAATAGATGGCCACTTTCACTTTCTCACCTCACATCTCCAATCTAAGCCATACCTATTTCTAATAGAGGTCACATACTGGCATGTTTCTGCAGCAGAGTCTGTTACAGCTCCCTGTGTGATTGGCAAAGATTCTTTCTCCCAGGAAAGTCTGCATCCAGCCACAGCATACCTATTCTTCACCGCCAAGATTAGGACTTTTTTCAGTCAGATCTCACTTGCTGAGGATCAATCTTCCAGGCTATTAAACCTGACTTTCTGATCCCTGCTAACAGAGCATTCAAAGAATCATCAAAAGAGATGCTGACAGTTTCATATATATTACAGTAAGCCCTTGATAGCAGGCATTAATGCATCCTATTATAAGAACTGTTGTGTAAAGATAAAAACAGGCAGGCAGGCAGGCATCAGTCCAGTCACCTTCATTTTACACATGTACAGCTGCTCATATGTCTGCAATGAGATAAGTCCATGTTCTTATTGGCAAACTCATTATAACTTTTTCAAATACAAATCCTAATTAGTCTGTAATGTGACTTTGCTGTAACAAAGTAGAAGAAAGGAAGAATAAATATTAGTTGATTCCAAAGGAGCTCCCTTGGGAAGCTCAAGATTTAAGAAGGCAAAGACCAGGTGGAAGTGGGGACAGAAGTGAAATTCGCTATTCTTTTGTTTTGAAATAGTTGGAGCAGTGGATAAGCAGATGGTCTGCTCCTTTTTTTGTGTTTTGCCTTCACAGTTGAGAAAAAAAATCATAGTTGTTACAGGTTGTCTCTTAAAACATAGTAGATGCTTTCTTCACAATGTTAAATCTCCTGCTCGTTACTTATCACGTTTCTGACACAGGCAAATCCTACTTAGAACAGGAAGTCCTGAATTAAAATAGATTTTTATTTAGAATAGAACTTTTATTTAGAATATTTTAAATAGAATAAAAATAAAAGGGCATGTGCCACCCATGATTCTGATGACAGATCAGGGGCAAGTTGCAAAAAATACCAAGATCAGAAACACCATGCCACAAACCAGTATAGACCTGTTCTACGTGAACAAAAGGGGAAAAAGTAAAGTACAGTTTGTAAAGCCAGCAGACTTCTGTAAATTAGTATTCTATCACAAACTTGGGTATATAGGAGGGACACTGCAAAGAAAAGACAGGAGCCACCACCATGCACACAGAATCAAACTTGAGATATGCATTCAAGAGAATTCTAAGAGAGAACAAGTGGATGGCATGCCAGGGAGGGCTGGTCTGACCAGTCTTCATTCCTGACACGAGGAAGCAGGTATATTCCCAGAGGTGGGCCCCAGCCAGTTATTGCTGTACCAATGCTGTACAGTGTGCTTTTTCTTTGATAAACTAGCAGAAAAGTCAAGTTTTGAAAATACAGTGATTTTAATTTATTTCATTCTAGAATGTTTGCCTGTGATGTATCTATTTAATTCAAAGTATTTGTAGCATATCCCCTCATTGAGTCCAATGAAATTGCATGCAGGCACAGCCAAGGTACAGGCAGTGACCTTTTATATGTATGATGCCTTGTTTTATCAGTGCCTGGAGTCTTTGCTGGCTGAGATTCTGCCATGTCTATTACAAGAGGTGCTATGAAATCTGAATGGAACATTATCTTGCTTTATGACTGTGTTGTCTAATAACACAGAGAGGGCTTTGGGCCTTAATTAATAGCCATTCTTAGAGATCTTTTAACTCTCTGCAATCTCCAAGGAGCTTGCTTTCCATTAACATTTCCATAAATAGCTTACTTTACATTATGAAAGTGCTGCAAGTGATCGTTTCCAAATTATTCCTCAGCTAATTATTAAAAAATGATTACTCAAAAAGCTTTTCCCTTTTAAATTGTACCTTTTAAGTGCCTTGTAGTAAATATGAAGACAGGGCTATAACCCATAGGAAGAATCTTTGCTTGTGATATAGCCAATTCCATTAAGTCAATCTCCAGTGTATTCTGAAATGTATTTTCATTACAAGCTATGGTGCTAATACCATGGGAAAAGATATGCAAATCAGCAATATTATCTATGCCAGTTAAGACAAGCCAAACTAACCCAATGAAGGGGATATAGACACTATAAAGCTATGTATTGCTTTTTTTTAAAGGTTAATTAGACTGCCTAATTATTCCAGTCTGAGAGCATATTATTCTCTTGAAGTCAAGCATAATTAACTTAGAGAGGCTTCCCCTATAAGCAAAAACAAGTAAATAATAAATGCTCAAGTTCAATGTGTTTAACTTCCATTGAAATTCAAGGTGGCTTATGAATTGTGTAAATCATAAGAACCCAGAAATAAACATGCATGCACACATGTAACAGTACAATAATTCTCTTTTTGTAGCTTCAGTTCTGTGATTCAGCTACTGGTATTCAATCCTGATAATATTAAATAGACAATTCCAGAAATAATCCATGAGTTTTAAATAATTTGATTTTACTCTATGGTTAGAATGATTTCATTTAATTATTGACCTAAGGTTGTCATTAATCTCACTGTGCCTAAATTTTAAATTAAACTTTGTCCAATCCAAGACCTCCTGAACAATTTCTTCTGTCTTATCTTCTAGGTCAGAGGTTCTGCTTCCATATGAGCAACTCTGTTGGTGAGTGGTTCTAGAGAGGTTTTCATAAATTCTATTTGATTTTTGTTTTCTGTTGTGATGTTTTGTAGTGTTCATCTCTTTTTTTGAGGTATGATTTCAATTTGAATTCTGATTTTCTTGATGCTTCTTATAGTTCATTCTTGTATTTGATCAAGTCTTCATTAAGCTTAATCAGCCAGTTGTTGAGGTCTTCCATTTCTTGACTTACCTTCAATTTATTCATATCTTTTTGGAGGGTTCTAACATTTTCTTCAATCAAGGTAAGCCTACTACCAAAGGCTAAATGTTCTAGGAGACGATTCTATTCAATTTCATTGATACAGTTGTTGGTTCTTTGGTGGTTTGCTTCAAGTTCAATGATTTTCTTTTTCATCAAGGTCTCATTGGTTGTTTTGTTTTCATTTTGGAAATGAATTTCTGTTGAGTTCTCTATGATTTCATTGGAGCCTTCTGTAGGACGGCTAGGCTTCCTTGGTGGAGATCTCTCAGTTTTCTGACTTTCAATGAAAGGAAACCATATCCAGAACTGGGAAACAAGTCAAAATCATATCCAGATAATGATTCTGCTTTCCATTGTCAAGCTCCCACTAACCTTAGACTATAAAAGTGTCTAAACCTTTTTTTATTCTCTATAATTAATAATGGTTATCGCATTTAACCTGTGCTGACTTAACTCTCTGTTGGAGAATCTGCTTCTATTTTTCAGACAGAAACTAGACATGAGGAGATAAATGACCCAGGGCACTCCTCCCTGACCCCAGGTTAAACCACAGAGGAATTGGGGAAATGAGCAAGAATGTTGCTCTCTTAGCTGCTATCTGCACAAGGGTGATGGAGAAAGATACTGAGGATACTCAACACCTACCAATCCAGAGATCCAGATGCTCCTAAGTACCCATCACTGAAGTAGACTTAAAATTCACCCAGCATGGCTCAGGGAATTTTGCCGAAGAGGGGCTGGAAAGATTGTTAGAGCTACAAGTTAGGAATTTTGCACAGAGACATGGTCTCTCCCCCATAACTGACGGCTGCCCCCATAATGCATGACTTACAAACCCCATAGGGCTGACCTGCATCCCCAATGAGGAAGGCCTCTTCAGAAAAGGGGCAGGGAGGGCTGGAGAGATGGCTTAGCGGTTAAGCGCTTGCCTGTGAAGCCTAAGGAGCCCGGTTCAAGGCTCGATTTCCCAGGACCCACTTTAGCCAGATGCACAAGGGGGCGCATGCATCTGGAGTTTGTTTGCAGTGGCTGGAAGCCCTGGTGCGCCCATTCTCTCTCTCTCTCTCTCTCTCCCTCTCTCTCTCTCTCTCTCTCCCTCCCTCCCTCCCTCCCTCCTCTCCTTCGCTTTCAAAGAAATAAACAAAAAAAAAAAATTAAAAAAAAGAAAAGGGGCAGGGAGGAGGGAAAGGATGGTACCAACATGTGATGTTTACATAAAAATTATGTCTATATCTAATAATAAAAAAAATTAAACTTTATCATATGTCGGCATATATAGCAAAAAGCATAGAATACATAGGTTCAAGAACTATCTGCCACATTAATAATCCACTTGATTTCTTGAGATTTGTACCCATGGTAAGATAGGGTTAGTATAGTGGTTAAGTGTGTAATCCTAAGAGTTTACAATATGAAGAGGATATGGCTGAAAATACATGCCTATCCATAGTTTCTGTCCCATATACAATTATTCTCTTCAAGATAATGCAAAGGAAATTTTCATGAAGAAGATATAGTTATTGGAAATTTATGGGTTTTGGTATCTGGGAATATCCCCATATCTAAGGGGTAATTTCTATCCAGAGAATTATCTATTGTGCCTGCATTGTGTTTCCACATCTCTTCTTATTCGATCTTGCCCCCACATTCCTCACAGGCATTATTCCTGACACACACACACACACCAAAAATATTTCAGAGCATCAGGAAAGAGCTACTTTTCCAAGGAAAGCCAATCTCTTGCATTGGCACCAGGCTCAATCCTGGGTAGAAGAATTTTCAATGGTGTTTTGGAGTTTCCCCTCTTGCTGGCTGGCAGACAAGGAGAGTCACATCACTTGTAGCTAGCATTAAACCATGCCCATGTATGCTGCAGCAGGGTGACCACTAAAACTCTCCCTGGTGGTAAAATGGATAAGGACACAGGAAGAAGGAAAGGGGTAAGCAGGTACCATGTCAGTTGTTTAAAGAGCACAGGAGAAACACTGATTATAAGAACAATGGAATTCATGACTTTTCTCTTGCTGCAACTGAGAAAGACAGAGAAAAGTCAATGGTGATTAACTACTAATTTATGGCAAAGTGTGGAAACCTAAGGGCCTCTTGGCAGCATATAAAGAAATTCCCATCTGCTCTAGCCAGAGGCCAGGAAAAACTGAGGTACCATTTCAGAATTGATAATAATTGTAGTGGAACTCCAGAGGTTGGAAATATACTCTGGAAAGTTGATTAAAACTAAGTTCAAGATCACACATGAGAAACTGAAAGCCTGAGAATTAGGTCAGGGGAACCTTGTCTGAGAAAAATGGCTCATATAGTTGGACCAGGAGCTAACACTTGTAAGTCTGTGGAAGATTCAGACAAATAGACCTATGGGCTTGGACAGAGTGGAGATCTTTGCACTACATGCCCATGCTCAACATCCATCCATGGTGGAAGATAGGCAAAGCCAGATAGACAAAGTGGCAGCTATCTGAACATAGTTGGCCTCAGTTGCCAACCACTCCATTATGCTGGCATAATGGCTACAAGAAGACAGCATCAATGTAGCAGAAAAGGAGACTATACACAGACCCAGAAGCATCAACTCCAAGACATCCATGTTCTTCCATGGCTGATGAATACTTCATACTGTTACTGATGAATGTTTATTTCAACAGCTGCAGAGACTAATACTGAACTCCCAATATTATGCCATCATTCAAAGAGGCTAACCAGGCACTTATTGATAAGCTGATTGCACTACACTTTCGATTCTTGAAGTGCCCAAAATTCATGGTAACTGAGATTGATTTGAATTTTGAGTATGAATTTCTTCTTTCTAACCTTAAGGCCTCACCAGCACAAATACATAAGGACTTATCAAGTGTTTAGCCTACCAAAAAATGCCCATCACTTTATTATAACAGGTATTCTATCATACAACAAAGGGAGTTGGCACATGATCATTGGCTCTGTTATCGTCTAAAATCTCCTTGTGTAATAGTGCTCTAGAACTACTTTTTGAAGGCCCAACTGAACCAATAGCTTATATATAATGCCTACAAGGATGAACCCACCCTCCAAGACATAGTATGCATCCTCACTCCATTGTGTGATTCTATGTTCTGATAGGCATAATACACAGGCCTGAGAACTGAGTGGGGTTATCCTCTTTCCATGCATGCAAATACAGTCTTTTGGGTCAGAAGTCCTGATTCCCCTAGAGGGAATACATCAATCTGGGAATAAAGCAAGGGTTACATTTGAATTAAAGCTCTAACTGCTCCTCTGTCACTTATAGTTACTTGTGCCAAAAGACTAGAAAGGCAAAGAAAGTTCCTGTGTGAGAAAGAGTACTCAACCTTGTCTTTATCCCACTTGGGATGAGAATTTAGAAGACCATAACTGGGTCATATTTGGGAATAGATGTCATGTCTCAGAGATTTTGGTCCAAATAGACCATGCTAGAAAAATCAAAATGAACTGAAATAAATGAGTGTATTGGAGGCTTGGACCCAATGATATTGGCTGTCCTGAGTATCTTAGCTCATCTTGGATCCACACAAAACTTCAGAGTGCTGTAGTTTCACAGAGTGAGTTGGAGAAATTATTGCGGGACCTAGTTAAAACACAGGAGTTTCTGAATGCTCCATTACCCAACTTTGAAGGTAAGTGGACAAAAAAATGCCTTGAGAAGGCCATAGTGACCATGGCTCAGATTCCTCTAGATGAGTCTGGGTCACCTACCAGAGAGGTGCTAGCAAAGGATAAAGGTGTCACAGTGGATCATACAGAAGGGAGATAAAGAGCCCCAGTTGTAGCCACAACAGTAACCAGAGCAGTGAGGGTTGTAATTTATTCTACTTACCTTAGCCTTGGAAGCTTTCACATGGAAAGAGACCCACCAGAATACTATATGGTCTGCTTCTGATGGACTAAGCTTACATACAGCAAGCAGTGCAAGAAGTAGACTGTATTTGATTCTGTGGTGCACCAACCCAAATACACCAGTTAATATTGAACTGCTCAGGCTAGAGAGATGGCTTAGCAGTTAAGGTACTTGCCTGCGAAGGCTAAGGACCCAGGTTCAGTTCTCTAGTACCCATGTAATCCAGATGGACAACTTGATACATGTATCTGGAATTTGTTTCCAGTGGCTAGAGATGCTGGTAAGCCCATTCTCTCTCTTTCAAATAAATAAATAAAATATTTTTGAGAGATTGAATTACTCTGTTCCCCAGGTGCTGAGGCATATTGCCTGCTGTCAACTTAGCTACGAATTCTCCATAAATTGCTTCTAGTCAACCCAAGCTTGCTTAAACAAGATGATGCTCCATCTCAAATGTAGTCTTCACCTAGAAACTGATCATTGTGGGGTACAAAGTTGTGCCACTGAATGGTGACCCAAGCTTCAAAGTCACCATTCATTATCCTAGGGCAATCTACATGAAGAGCATGGTTCTCATATTTATGCATTTCAGTTAATATGATACTATGCCAAACAAAGAGCACCTGTGCTCTAGATGAGTTTTTATGAAACGAGTTTGTGTTTCCTTTCTCCTTAATGAAAATCTGCCACTTGACTTATGCTATTAAGTGGCCTTCCATATTCTATGAACAAATATTTATAATGTATGCAAATACAGAGCAAATAACAAGAAATGTTTTGGGGAGGAGTTTATGTAGAGACCTCATCAATACCCATTCATATCTATGAAAAGCTTTTGTAGTTACAGGAAGAAGAAAGACGAAGAGAAGGAAGGGCAGTGGATGAGGATGGAGCCCAGTGGCTGAGCAGTTTCCTAACATTCAGGGCCCTGGTTTTATCTCCAGCAGAGGAAGGAGGGGAAGGAAATAAGGAGAAATGGAAGAAGGAATGGAGGGAAGAAAGGAATTTGAGTCACATGGGAGTGGAAGAGTGGTCACAAAGGAGAATAAAAAGATTCTAAGTGTCTCAGCATATGAGAAAGTTCTTCAAGAAAGACTTATTTCTCATTTTCAGCTGAACCTGATTCAACAACCTGTCACATAGCTCCCAGTACTTCACCCTCAACAGTCCTTGAGTCCCTGGTAAGCAGCTAGGAAGAAATACTGGACTTAATTCCTATGTCCAAGCTTCTCCATCATCAACTTGTAATAAAGAGAAGTATGTGGCTCTTGCTCCTGACTACTGGGAGCCTGAGAGAATCTAAATGTAAGTCCTCACTGATGAAGGGTCGCTGATCACAGATGTGATATTGCCTTTGGGTCTTGGCATGTGTTCAAAGACTCATATGTCAAGAAGGCTCAGCAAGACTGAAAAAGGATTTGGAGGAAAAATTTCAGGCAAACTGAGTCTTGGTTTCCTCATCTGAAGGAAGAGTTGGTTCTTGGCTTACTGTCTGCTCTCTTCCAGAAGATGTGTTTCTGTGGCTACTGGAGAGAATAAAAGACATATGGGTTCATAGCTCCAGGCCAGAAAGCCACAGATCTGATCCTTCCTGCCTGTAGGGAATCAGGAAAGTAGTGCTCCTAGCGCCTTTGGAGCTCTCAGACTTGGGAATATATCACAACTTTCTAGGGTTGACACTAACTCCCTCCCCCTTTCTCAGCAAAGTGCTGTTTCATGCCACTGGGAATCCTTTCTCCTTGACATGGAACAGTTTTCCCTGTGCTTTCTTCTTCCTCAGAGACTAACTCCTTGCTCTGAATATTTACCCAGAAAACTAGGAACAGCATCAGAAATTGATGTGACTATTTCCACTGCCAATGGGCAGAAGAACTCAATGAAGGTCAATGTTACAGGGACACTTGAGGCCAAGTAAAAGCAACTTACTTCACACGATATGTTATCAGAGACCCATTGAAGCAAGTCACTTCTTATACTGTCCCTCCTTTTAATCTCTCATACAAAGTGGACCTAGCTTTGCTTTCCATTAATTAATTTCAAATGCTGGCCCACATCTGGATATCTAGCAAGCTCCTTAAACTGCACCACCAAGTCCCTTCTGAGTTCTTGATTCAGAAATTTGTAGCAGATCCTAAGAATTTTATTTTCTAATGAGCCTTCATGGGATACTGACCCTGTAATGCCCACTTTATGGAGCTCCAATCTGTATGTCTCTACCATGCCTGAGGCTGTAGCAGGCGATCCACACAAAATCGTTTATGAATGACTCTGTTTTGGATGGGAGTTTGGAAGTCCTTGTCTGGATTTGGATTTGATGTTACCTCCTGGGGATTTTTATCTAAATATAGTATAACAGTAAATCAACATGAACAGAAGTGAATGAGTACATGAGAAGGTACTGTGTTCCTATAGTATTGACTTCCTGATCCCATTCCTAAGCCATACCACATCAATTTCAGAGAGAACGCTGGTGACACTGAAGAAAACCCTTCAATCAGCACTTGTGCCAGCGGAGATGGTGACCTGAATATTTCAGGCCAATAATCTTATCAGTTGGGCATGGAAGTCCAGCCTACAAAGGGTATATAATTGTTTTCATCCACTCCAAAAACTACATGCTGAGCCAGAAAAGATTCCAATTGATTTGGGAGCAGCGTTTGCCTCCTTTCCTTGTCATCACACAGACAGCCAACTAATGACATTAAAGATTAATTAACATGAAGTTTGGGTACTAGCTGCCAAAGGATTGATTGAATAAAGAGCATTCTGTGTTTTCTACCTAGCCAGAGAGAAGAATAATCTTCTAAAATGAGAAGTTCAGCAGCATTTTTTGTCCCAATTACTGAATCTAACAACATGAGGATGACTAAAAGTTCTTCAAATGGCAACTAGATAGCTTGCGCTGCAGCCACCCAGTGGTGCCAGTCAGTGTGAACCTTACGATAACCTTGCCGGGCGGAGTCTCTGGGGTCCTAGGAGTACCTTCCTCAGGTGGAGCAGCCACAACAGAAGCTGGCTCTCCCCTGCTGTGCCTTCCTGCCCTGTTAGCCACACCCCATTCTCTCACTTTAATGCCATCTTGTCTCAGGTGATGGGACTTAGGCTGCTCATTTTCTTTCAGAAAAAGATGGTAAAAGTAAAGTTGCAATCATTCTAAAACTGTACATGGTCCAAACTCACTGCTGAGAGTACGTGGGATAATCACAGCAGAGCAGCTGAGGCAACTACAGGTAGCTTATATCGGCTTCTTCACAATTGCCGCTAACTACCCCCTATGGCCTTGAGAAGTACAAGAGGAAACTGAGGTTTGAACAGTCATATGACTTACTCACAGTTGTTTTGTGACCCAATAGACAGATATAGCTTTAAAGAAAAGATTCTGCACCTAAGGTATTTGCTTTTTAAAATAGTTTCAACATTCTACTTATGCATTGTCATTTAAGGTTTAATATATTTATAGGACTTGGGTAATAATTTGATGACTAGTAGTGAAATAGGCCATTTGAAATCAGCTTATAGGAAAAATACATGACTGTTCAAAATCTCCAGTGCCAAATCCATTCTGAACTCCTCTGTATAAAATGAAGCTGAGTGCAGATATGAATGAGACCAGATGCCTGCCAGGGAGCATCAGCCATCCATTTGATACACTGAGTTTTAGTCTCTGCCTGTTCCAGGCTCAATGTTAGAGATAGAGAGTGAGGGCTGGGGAGATACCGTCATCAGCAAAGCACCTGTAGTGTGAGTTCAGTTGCCCAGTACCTACATAGATGCCATGTAGGTATGGCAGTCCCACTATAATTCTAGCACTCAGGAAGCAGAGAAGAGGATTCTGTGGGGCAAGCCGGCTGACTATACCAGTCAAATCAGTAAGCTCTGTGTTCAAGTGAGAAACCCTGTGCCAGTAAACAAGATGGAAAGTGATCAGGAAAAATCATAGACACCCCACCCACACACTGGTGTGTCCACACACATGCTGAAATTAATTCACACACACACACAAACATGCATACACACATACCACATACATCAATCAAGACAGAGCAAAGGCTGGGGAGATAACTAAGTGGCACAGCTTAAAAGACCAAATTTAATCTCCACTAATGTGAAGAAAAAGAAAGAAAGAGTAAGCAAGCACAACCACACCTTTGCCTCCAGTGAGCTAGATCAACAAAGAGGACATACTGGCATCAAACAGCCAATCACAGCAAACCTGCAAGAGAAGAAAACTTGCAATCAATGTATTTTCATGTTTGGCTCAAACAAGAAAAGCTTGACTCTAAGGTTAAGAACAATAAGATAGAAAATACATTTGAAAAGGATGGGAAGGGATAGTGTTCTCAGCAGAGAAGGTAGATAGGTGGCATTAACTCAGAGAGCATTTTAAAGGAGAAAAGTGGCAACAGGATCAAGTAACCATCAGAAGAGTCTATGGCACCCCTGAGGAGCATGGGGATGTGTGTCATTTTGTACCACAAAGGTGTCAAAATGCTCATCACTGATAAAGTAGAATGAGAACTTGACTGTATCCCAGGAGGTAATGAAACTGGAAAAGCCTAAGAAATGGCAGCTTTTAAGATAAGCACCTAACAAGCTAAGCAGTAAAGTCACATAATAGGCATAGCTCATGGATCATCAAGAAAGACTACACATAACAGCTCCAATACAGGCCCATTTTGAGTGACAGGAAACAGAAGGCATACAAGGTGACCCCATGATTCACAAACCACTTACCAAGAAGTCCCCATGATCCTTGCATAGTATTTACTCTTTTGATATTCTGAGCTTTGCCATTGTAGGTGCCTTGGAGACACACAAAACTATAGTTGAAATGCATGACATATGTATCCAATACAAATTTCATATGTATTCTTACTCTGAAAATATTCTTCACAGAAAATTTTTTCAAAAAAATTAAAAGGAAAGCTGTATAATTATAAAAGAAAAAGGAAATAATTTCAGTCCAAGCACTGAAGAAAATTGTGTGAAGGAGATGGTATTTGTATTGAACTATGAAAGACCAGTAGATTTTCTTCAGTAAGAAAAAAAAAATCACTTTTAGTTCAGGGAAGTACCTAAATAAATAAAAACCAAGACAACATTATGGAGGTACGAAATATATATTATGCTCAGGGAACAGTAAACAGTCCACATTGGCTTTCATAGAAATTTTTTTCTCTCAGAATAAATTAATGTAGATTTTATAGTAAGATTATTAGCATAGTATGCTATTTTATATAACATGGACAATTTTTCCATGAGGGTAAATATTTATGAAGTTGCAGTTCATTGTAGATAAAAGATAACATTTACTCTAAGTAACATTCAAATTAAGAATTATACTGCTGATTTAAAAAAAATCCATTGCTTGATAACATTTAATGTAGTCATCAAAAAGTTACTGAGCCAGCAAATGACACTACTCATCAGTAAAGCCCTAGAATTGGAAATGGCTGGGGGCTGATAAGTATAGTCCTGGAAATAGATGGAAGACTAAACACATTGATTCACATCGACTGATAGCAGTGCCGTTCTTGTGCAGTTAAATGTTAAAGTTGCCATATTTAATTCTCCAGTCAAGTTCATGGTGCAGGTAGGTAGCCAGTCATGAAGAGATAAGCTGCTTAGCCATATGTTCTAACCCTAAGGAAAATGTCCCAGAGATGCTGACAACATCACCAAAGTGAAGGAGAATTTAAGAGAACAATGCAATCCTGGCTCAGTGAATATGGAATGAATGCAAACATTAATGGATCTAACAATGTGATGCTGAAGAAGATAAAAGAGTAGGTGTTAGGATCAGAGAAGAAGGAATAGTTGAGGTAACCAGGGTAAAAGTAAAAAACAAAAATAGAAAGGGTTCAGTTTATTTAAATAACATCAATAGTATAACAAAAATTAATATTCATTCTGAAAATTTGTGTTGAACACCTAATATATGCTAAGAAGCTCTGGCATTGGGCAAAGTGCCTGCTTTATACATGCACACACACACACATTATGACACAAAACCAATTTAGTACCAGTGATACTGAATCAGGAAAAGATGCTCCTTATATTTGAATCATTTCTCAGTTTACAATACGCTTCCAAAGGGTTGGTTATTGGTTATCCTTTAACCTTGACCACAGAATGCAGTTCACTTATTTTCACTGTTGTAGACTAGAAGACCTACAGAAGTTAGTAATACCATCCAACATGGATGGTTGTGAATAGAAAATGGTACATTTGGAAGCTGGGTTTATTATATACCTGGCTATTTAACACTCATCCAGAAAATTTACAACTATCACCTTAACTAGCTGTCATGCAATACTTCTCTTAAAAATTCCTTTCTTAAACAGCATGAATAATCAGGGAACCCTGCAGATTACAAAATCAACCAGCTGGAAAAAAGGAAGTACAAACTTGTGCAATAGTGGCACACAGCCTCTGTGGGTAACCAACTGTTCTCTGATTGAAAGTAAGGCTCACTAAGTGGGAGAGAACTCATTCCTGGTAGTGGAAACCAAATCAGAAACCCATGGTCAGGAAACTCCAACATCAGAGAGAAGCCTCTGCTTCTCTTTGGAGAAGAGTGGCTTATACACCAAAACATCTCTCAAATAACTTTGCATATCCCATTTAACCCAAGCTCCTCTAACTCTTGATTAGAAAAATGTGTTTTTTTGGGTTTTTTTACAGATGGCAGAGAAAATGGAGGAAAACCAAGATCCATCAATAAGACACGAAGATAGCTGACTAACCACCATGAGAGGATCCACCTCTACTATGTCTGCCAGGGCCCATGAGAAATTGCAGAGGAAGAAGCAACATGAATACTGCTCTATCTGCCAGCCTGACAACCAGCTCCAGGGCGATGTTGACAAACATGGTGATCAATCAAAACCCATCAAAGCAGAAATCCAGAAGCTACAGAGAGCTCAACACTAAATAAGACTGCAAACAGGCCTACCATATCTTGAGGATCATTGTGGAAGAGGGGAAGAAAGATTCTAAGAGCCACAGACTGGGTAGGAGTATCCTGAAGTGCTCACCCCCTACTACTCCACAGGGACTGACTGAGGCCTTCATGACCCCACAGTGAATACCATAATCCCATTGAGGAGGGCCGCCAGGAAAACCAGAGCAGGCTTGGGGGGATAAAAGAGTATAACCTGTTACAATATATAATAGTATGTTTTAAATTTTATATATTTATTTATTTATTTGAGAGAGAGAGAGAAAAAACAAACAGATAGAGAGGGAGAAAATGGGCACAGTAGGGCCTCTAACTACTGCAAACAAACTCCAGATGCATGTGCCAGTCTTTGCATCTGGGTCTGCATGGCCACTGGGGAATTGAACCAGGGTCCCATGGCTTTTCAGGCAAGCACCTTAACCACTAAGCCCTCTCTCCAGCTCCTGCTATAATATATAAAATGAAGTAAAAAAAAAAAATCCTACCTTAGATTTGAAGTAATTATCCAGGATTACAAGTTAGTAGATGGTCCTAGCATCAAACAAATTGTGATGACTCTAAACTCTGTCCTCATCCGGTGGCAAATGTGTCTTCTTCAACCCTGTCAGATGCTTCAGGAAGCCACAGGCTGCTGATCCCTGCCTAGGATTAGACAGTATGGTGGTTAGATTAAGTGGTCTCCCACAAGCTTATGTGTTCTGAATGCTAGGTCTCCAGCTTGTGGAAATTTGAGAATTGGAGCCTCCTGGGGGAAGTGTATTGTTGGGGGTGGGCTTGTGGGTGTTACAGCCAGCTTCTCCTTACCATTGTTTGCCACACTCTCTTGCTCCTGTTGTCCACCTTATCTTCGCCAAGTGGTAATGTCTACCCTCTGCTCATGTCATTGTTTTCCCCTGCTTACGTTCAAGTCTATAAGCAAGCCAAAATAACCCCTATCCTTCCACAAGCTGCTCTGGGTCACGTCCTTTCTGCAAGTGATGCCAAGCCAACTGCAACAGACATCTACGAAGGTAATGGAGAAGAGTCATGTATTTTTAAATTATTTATGAACTGATAGTAAGTTATTTTCATATTCTTCCTTTATTTAAAACAATAGAAGTACACTTAAAAGCAGGTATAGAATCAAAAATTTCCCCCAATACTACATATGTGTGTGTGTGTATATATATATATATAT
This sequence comes from Dipus sagitta, assembly GCA_036346955.1. Lineage (NCBI taxonomy): Eukaryota > Metazoa > Chordata > Mammalia > Rodentia > Dipodidae > Dipus > Dipus sagitta. Next base: position 126,281,270 of record CM070772.1, on the reverse strand, counting down.
ATATATATATATATATATATATATATATATATATCACCCTGATTTCTAATTAACTAATGAAACTTTTTCATTCTGTCTTCTACAATGTTGACATGTCCTTTCCAATCAACACCCTGAGTTATTTGTACCATCTTCACTGAATAACTTTTCTGTCTTGTCTCTGGGGGAAGGAATGGGAAAAGGGATGAGGGAGGGGAGAAAGTATATAAGAGTGGAAGGGAAGAAAAATAAATAATTGTACTGTTCAACATGTTGACAGTACAAAATGGCAACATGCACTAAATATACAAGATAATATATCTAACAGGAATAACAACTATTGGAATATGAACAAATTCAAAATGACACTAATGTTCTGATATGTCCTGACAGTAACTATATAATAAGTATTTTTAGTTTGATGAAACAGATGGACTAGCATACAATTTAAAGTCAAAAATTGTCAAACAATACTAATTTTCAAAATTGCACAGAAATAATTTGAAATCTTTGAAATATAAAATATAGTAATTAAAGTAAAAACAAAACTCCTCAGACAAGATAATGACTATAATACACATAATCCCACTTAAATAAAAGCTGGTTCTGTTGTCTCCATTCTGCAACTCTAAACAAAAGTTCTTGTGAAAATTGCTAAATCTACCATTCAAAATAAACATTTATTTATTGTTCAGCACCTTCAAATTGATAAGATATAATCTCAAAGAGCAGGGGACATATGTGAAGCAGTGATTCAGAAAGAAACCCTAATTAGTAAATGTATGAAAACGTGCTTCAATTTTACTCTTCAACAAAGGAAATGCAATTTAAAATAATAGTGGGGTTCTATTTCACATGGATCAGATCAGAACAAAACATTGTAACACAAATACATATTGGTGAAGCTGTTAGACACAAAGATATCCAGGACTAGAAATTTCATTTAGTTACCAGGAACATCCAGATTTGGACAAGGCCAAGACCAGATGACAGTATAGTGTACCCTAAGGGTCTTGCACCAGAACATTCACAATCATGTTATCCCCACTAGCCCAAACTGGGGAAAAGCCCACATGTACTTCAATATTATGATGTCAAAGTATGGTACATTAACATAATGGAATTCTACAGAACAATGAGAGGGAATGCACCATTGGTATATATGACAACAGATAAGCAAAACCAGCATATTGAAGAGAAAGGGACATCAAAGAGTAATCACCACACAATTTCAGTTATATATAAGTGCAAAAACAGTCAAAACCAATGCACTGTATTATATAGAAATTAAGCCAAGATGTTATGAGGTAGTGGCTGAAAGGGAAAAGGGCCCATGTGTTCACTAGTACTTGGGCCAGATAAATAGTCTCTCTCTTGGTAGTTGGTGAGTTCATTTTTTGGAAAAAAAAAATAGGTTTATACTTCCACAAAATGGTTGTTATAAGACGGTCATGAAATCAAAGAAAAAGATAAAATTACCCTGCCCATGGTGATGTGTGCTTGTAATTCTAGCGCTTGAGAGATCGAAGCAAGAGGATTATTTCAAGTTCAAGCCTGAGCTTCATTGTGAGTTCAGAACTAGCATGAGCAAGCGAGCAGGGCCTTGTCTCCAAAGAAGAAAAAAATCAAACAAACAAAAACAGAAAGGACAAAACTCATGTGAGTATAGCAAAGGATGCAGGCAGATCCCATGACTGCTGTAGGAGGAAGTCCCACCAACCAGAGACTTTCTGCATTTCCCCTTCAAGTTTCTTCATATGCACATCCTCATGCTGGCTCCATTCCTTTGGCGATCCCAGCAGAAGTAAACAGCAAGATTTATGCTCATTCTGAGAATTAAAGGGTTTTAAGGTTCATATGTTCTTAAAGGAACACTCAATATCTTTATTTGATACAGGCAAAATGCATCCATTCAAAGCTCTTTTCATGTTCTGAACTGAGGCCTGTGATTCTTCCTACCAGCACTGAGATATGGCCTTGGCTTCGCTTCTAAACTAAGCAGATTGTATGGTTAGAGGTGTACATGAGATGCACCTAAAATAACCGAGTCTCCACTCAGAATTCCTCTCCAAAGCTTAGTCTGTGCTACATGGTTTTGTCTGTGCATTGAGTTTTGAAAATGCAAAAGCTGAAGTTCCCGCTACTACTCCTTCATCTACTTGCCAAGGAGATGATGATTTGAGCAAGACAGGGAACAGATGCTGTGATGAGCAGCATTTCCTTTGTTTATTTTTTTCTGTCAAATGGGACTCATAAAAGGAGGAAGAAAAGAAAAGAAAGTAGTATATCAACCCTCCACCACGTCCACAGTGGAGATCACATCCCAAAGAGGTCTCTGTTCCTTTCAAAGGAAAGACAAATAGCAAAGTAGCCATAGTAACTGTTCACTCTCAGTCTACAACTTTTTCCAACAAGATAAATGCATTTTCCATCTCAGTCAAATTTTAGTCAGACATTCTCACTTATTATGCTAGATAATTAGAAAGCCAGGGATGCTCTTGGAAAAATAGACAAAATCTCACCTTGAAGGACATTTCATCACACAAAACTCTTTAATATACTTGACAAGTGGTAATGCCATTGATGAACAGATTGTTTCATATAAAGTCTCTATTAAATTAAGTCAAAAGGTCCCTCCCTGTAATTTGTGTCCTCATTCTGAATTTTGCCTTTGGGAGAAGCATATTACAAGCTTAATTCTCCTCACTTGGCAGTTCTTCAAGGATTATAAAAACCACAAATATATATATCACCTTCCCTAAACCTTTTCTTGTCAAAATTGGAGCTTTATCCCCTGTGATCACATTTAATTTTCCAGTCATGATTATTTTTAAATAACCAGTTAAATAGTAAGACACTGTCTTTATTTTTAGGTTATAAGTACAATGTAATTATAATTTAATTTAAAATACAAATATAGTTTTTTTAAATTACCACTAATTTCACCACCCACAAAATCACTATCACTAAGATCATATTGTATATGTATGCTATTTGCTTTAAATATTTTTTTATTTATTTGCAAGCAAAGATAGAGAAGATACACAAGGAGAGGGAGAGAGGGGGAGAGAGAGAGAGAATGAACATGCCAGAGCATCTTGCCACTGCAAATGAAGTCCAGATGTATGTGTCAGTTTGTACACCTGGCTTTACATGGGTACCAGAGAATTGAACCCAAGTCATTAGGCTTTTCAGACAAGCGCCTTACCAGCAGAGCAATCGCTCCAGCCCCTGTACTTTATTTTCTATTCGTACTACAAGGATAAATTGCATGTTTCAAAATTTGTCCACACTATAAATGCTGAGCTTTGAAGTTCAGTTAGCTCTAATAAACATTTTTTTCTATAAGAAAAGTGGCACATTGAATGGACCTAAAGATCTGGAATAAAATGAGACAGGCTCACTTTTTTTCTAACTCAAGTGAAACTAAGTACTTCTGAACTGATTGTACAGGAAACTATGAAAAGATTTCTGAAGATGGCAAGAAGGTGGCAAACAGACTAGAGAGCCTGTGACTTCAGGAATTATGGTGTGACTTTCCTTAGTTGCTTCACGGTGATAGAGACTGGGCTCTGGAGAGGTGTGCACTCCAGAGCTTCAAGATATAAGAAGCCTTTTCTCTACCAAGGGAAGAGAAGGGAAGTCCAAGGGATTGCGGAGTGGGGAATCCCAGCTCCTGCTCTAGGAGCAGCAGGTGATATGGTCACCTGAAGTTGAGCAGTAAGCCCCAACATAACTAACTTGGGTTCCTTCTACTTAACTCTGTGTGGGTCACTTTGCTGACTGCAGCAGCAGGGGAGATAAGCCTAGGTGTCTTTCTGCCCTCCACCCAGTGGCTAAAAGCACTTTTCACCAGTAACTTCTTGTTCCATTGATCCCTACAGAAGGTGGACTGTGGACACCAGGCAAACCAGAACAGTGCCTTTGTCCCTTACATATGTCACCAGAAGAAACTGAGCAGGAGCCCTGAATGCACCAGGAAAGTAAACCACAACAGCATAGCATTGTCATGGCTATAAACACATAGGGTTACTAGAATTAAAGCTCAACACACAGGCTGGAGGCCTGGCATGATGGCTGACATCTCTAATCCCAGCACGTGGGGGCTGAGCAGAAGGATCAAAAGTTTGAGGCTAGCCTGGCCTATGTAACAAGACCCTATCTCAAGAAGTAGGCTAGAAACCTATAAAACGAACCTATATAAGGCTACTGCTTGCTAAAACAGAAGATTTAAATAAAATCAAGTGCTTCCAATGCAATAACTAAAGTGTTCAGACTCAGGGTAAGATAAAACTCATTTGTGTTAGGGACCAGGAAAATCCCAATTTAAATTAGAAAGAGATAACCAAGGGCTGTGGCACTGAGATGGCCCAGATTTTAAGATTAGCTTCTCAGGCTTTTAAAGTCACTATTGTGAAAATGCTGCCATGCTAAATCATAAAATCTCCTGAAAAAATGATCCAAAGAAATAGAAATTATAAGAAGAAATCAAATGGAAATTATAACACTAAAAAAATTAACAAAAATTGAGTGGTATATAGACTCAATAATGGAGTGAAGGTAACAGAAGCTAGAACTAATAAAGTTGAATCACACAGATCAAAGGTACTCACTGAGGCCTGGTATGGTGGCCCATACTTGTAATCCCACCCTTAGGAGGCCGAGACAGGAAGACTATTAGTTCCAGACCAATCTAGTCTACAGAGAGTGAGAAACTGTCTCAATGTAACAAACAAACATGAAGATCCCAACCCACACACACACACACAAAAAGCTTCTCTGTATGACAGAAAGAGAAAACAGACCACAGGAAGTAAAGAAAAGGGGCAAGGATTCAAGGATTGGCGAAGCTACAACAAAAGACCAGTGAAATTCCAACAGAAGAGAAGAAAGGATGTGAAACTGAAAAAAAAAAAAATTTTAATGTCTGAAAACTTCTCTAAGCAGATGTAACCACACAGGTGCAAAAAGGAGGTGAACCTCAAACAGGATAGGCCCATAGAAAAGATTAATCTTCAGAAAACTAAAGACAAAGAAAAGTCTCTACAGATAAGGGGGGAAAAGATTCACTACATGTGACTCAATTCAAAGGATACCAGATCCCATCTGAAACTTGGGAAATCAGAAGGAAAAAGAATGACAAGTTTTTCAGATTCTGGGGTGGCAGGAACACTGTTCAGTGAATTCTATACCTGACAACATTATCCTTAAAAAATTAAAAGGCAATAAAATATTATGATATAAAGGAAAATGAGCAGAATTTATTGCTGACACATTTACTTTTACTGGGGGAGATGACTCAGTGGGAAAGAGCACTTACTGTGCAAACATGAGGACCTGAGTTAAATCCCCAGCAGCCATGTTTAAAAAAAAAAAAGCAGGTCAAACCCATGCACACTTGTAACCCTAGTGCTGCGGGAGACAGAGGATCTCTGAGACTCCCTACTCACTAGTAAGTCATTAAAAAAAATCCAGGTTCAGTAAGAAACTCTTAATTCAAGAAAAAGACAGAAAAGCAATGCAATAGAGGACACTCGGCATCCTCTTCTGGCCCTCTGGGCTCATATGGGAGTGACCGGGTGCATGCATCTGCTTACATGTGAGCACATACTGCAGGCACACACACACGCACACACACACACGCACACGCACACCACGCCCTCTAAAACTTTGGAGTAGCACATCAGAGCGTATGAAAAATGATAAAAATGAACTAAAACACGGGGAACAAACAGAAAACATTGTACAATGGTAAATTTAAGCTTTAACTACTTAATATATCTATAATTACTTCAAAAAATACTATCACAACTTCCAAAGGAAAGAATTTAAATTCTGGAAATAATAGATGGGTTAGCCTCCTGATGATCCTAGACAAAAATGCTACATAAAGTAATAGGGGAGGGGACATGAGGGATATATGGAATGGGATAGGTGGTAACAGTCCATGATGTAAAATCCTATTGATTGAAATATAGTAATTATTAATAAGTGTATTTTGTGGCTATAAAATGCATAATAGTAATTAATTAAACAGTTCATTAACTCAAAAAGTACACATGTAATTGACTAATTATACAATTTGCTGAGTTCAAAATACTTTATATATTTACCCAATATGTCTACAGGTAAATTAGTATGTTAGTCCAACTTTTTCATCATTATAAGAAAATATTTGAGCAAAAGCACAAAAAAGAGAAAATATTTATTTTGAATCATTGTTTCATGAGCAGGAGGAAGGGCATGGGAGAACAAAGTAGATCATCTCATGGAGGCTGGAGAGGAGAGAGAGAGCAAAAGGAAGGGAGGAAGGGAAGGAGGAGAGATACAGTATGCCAACATACTAGCTGGCTTTCTCCTTTTTAAAAAGGTATTTTTATTATTTATATTATAAGTAGAGAAAGGGGATTAGAAAGCAAAAAAGAGAGAGCTAGAAAGAGTATGGGTACATCAGGGCTTCCTGCCATTATAAATGAACTCCAGACATATGCACCACTTTGTGCACCTGGCTTTACATGGGTACTGGATAATCAAATCCAGGCTGGCAGGTTTTGCATTCAAGTGTCTTTAACCACTAAGCAATCTTCCAAGCCCATGGTTCTCTTCTTTTATCCTTTGAATAAATCTAGTCCTCTCACCTATGGGATGCTGCCAACGACATCCAGGGTGGGTTTCCCACCCTCTTCCTAATCAATCTTTTCTAGAAATGTTCCTACAAACACACCCAGAGAAGTGTTTTATGAATCTTTCAGGTATTTTTGAGTCCAACAAGTTAACAAGATTTAGTAATTACTTTAGTAATTAATGTTTATGAACATTAATAAAAACAAATTCCTATTTGTGTATGTGCTTCATATCAAAATAAAACTGTCTGGGTGTGGTGGCACACACCTTTAATTACAGCACACAGGAGGCAGTGGTAGGAGGATCGCTATGAGTTGCAGGCAACCCTGACACTACATAGTAAATTCCAGATCAGCCTGCACTAAAGACACTATCATGAGAGAAAAAAAAAAAAGTGTAAACCATTAATATTACCCACAATAATTAAAATTTGAAAAAAAAACATATTGAAATGGACTTTCTTGCAGTACCAGCAATTAAGAGCCCTGAGCCCCTCAAAACATGTCTCCTGACTCCAAATAACATCATTTCTCTACCCCATCATGTGCTTCCACAAGAAGTCCCAGGAACAATTACTGTCAGCATTCCTCAGAAAACTGAAAAGCACAAGAACTCTCAAGTTGCACTGTACATATAAATCCCACAAGTTCAAAACACAATAGTGAGAGAATGTACGCTTACCATTTGGGGAGGATTTTCCAAATATAATAACTTCAACAGAAAATCTTTCACTAACTCTTAAAATGGGGCAATTTTGATAATGTAATATGCTTTTATTGCACATTTACTGCATGTAAAGAGCTACCTTTGACACCATGAAACTGTAGATTCCCACAAGGCACTGGACAATATGAACAAATGCATAGACCATAATTGTAGGCTAGTCAGGGCAGCAGAGCTACTGAGAGTGTGGTGGGATTCAGGATTTCCCATATACACTAGACCTTCACAACTATGGGAGTCACTGAGGTGGAGTTAAAGGTCTGGAGCTAGGTACTGGAGGATCAGAGAAAAGATCGCTAGCCAGTCTGTCAAAGCCACAGTGGGTGTAAGTCAGACAAGGAAGAATGTGTGTGAATAAGCAGAGGGAAAGCTTATGTAGTCTTCCTTGGAAAGCCAGCCTTCTAGGCAGCCTGCCCTCTATAGCTGTACCACTGAGAATGTGATACTGAACCTCAGTTCATTGCTGATCATTGTATAAAATTGAATTCAGAGCAAAGATAGGCTGGAGCTTGCACATCAGAGCATCTATCTGCTCAGTACATCATACCAGATTATGATGCGCAGAGAATAAACACCAGCTCTGCTCCTCTTCCTTCAAAGTTATCATAAACACAACTCTAAATTAGAACAACAGGGAAAGAGCTTTGGGGAAATGGAGGTCTTGTTCTAGTGTAACTATGTTGGTGACAAAATTCAGAACAATTAGACCAAAGGCAAGCTAGAGAGGAGTTATAAATGATATATAATAGGTGCAAATACGAGGTAGAATTCCAGAACCAGGTCCAATGTACACACTCAAACTCCACATTTCTTGCTTTCTTCCTCCTCCTCCTTCTATTTTTCCTCCTCCTCCACTTCCTTCTTCTCCTTCTCCTCCTCCTTCTCTTTCTTCTCCTCTTTCTCCTTCTTCTCCTCTTCCTCTTCCTTCTTCTTATCCTCCACTTCCTCCTCCTTCTTTTTCTCCTTCTCCTTCTCCTCCTTCTTCTTGTCCTTCTTTTCTTCATCCTCCTCCTCCACTTCCTCCTCCTCCTCTCTCTTTCTCCTCTTCCTCCTCCTTCTTCTTTCTCTAACACAGGCTGACCTGAAATTCACTATGTAATCTCATGGTGGCTGTGAACTCACACCAATCCTCCTACCTCTCCCTCCTAACTACTGGATCAAAAGTGTGTACCACCACAAACTGTTATTCTGAGAATTATGCTGGCTTTAGAGGCAAACAAGCAATGGGTTGAATATTCACCAGCATTTTAGTGTGTGATCTTATAAAAATTATTTAATTTCTCTGTCTCAATTTCCTGAACTTTTCAAAGAACCATGAAAATGCCATGAGAAATAATCAGTCAAAGCTCCAAGCATACAACACACACTCAACAGACTTCTCATAACCCCTCCTGTTTATCCCCCATCTTCTCACTATTCTGCTTCAGCAATATGTCATCTCCAATCTCCTCCAAAGACCTCACTGAATACATAAAATCTTATTAAATGCTCTGAGGAAATAAATCTTTAATACATCATTGTACCTGAATTTATTTTTAAATAATAAATATCGAATTACTTTAAAATATTACGACATTGTCTTTCTAAAATAGCTTCTAAAACCAAGTCTTTCAAAAATGCCAGGTCTGTGGAGTACTCATGAGGATAACAGTAAGGACTTAAGTGTTTCAATCTTTGGTGTCTTTGTTGAGCAATGATCTCCCCAATTCTTTTTCTATGACCCATTCTTCATCATTCTGTCTTTCACTTCTGAGTGTTTGAGAATTCTCCTCCACTGAGCCCTATATCATTCAAGATATCTGGCAAAAATATTTCTAAGTATAGGTGCATGGAGTCAGGATTAGGTGGTTTGTCCCCCTTGTTTTCCTCTCTTTCCTTCTGTTTAGATCCTCACTTGTCATCTGTCATGTCAGATAACTGATTCCAGGTTGGAGTGATTTTATTTTCATATTTTGACCTCTACCACAGACAGAAATGAAGAAACTAGTTCATACTGCCTTTGTTTCCCCAGTCTCCCTCTATTCCATTTTATATTATAAACACTGTACTCATTTGACATAAAACAACTATAATCAGAAGGAGGGAGGCTTGCATGTGAATGGAGATCTTGGAGTTAAGGAGGACACCTTATAGGAAGGATGAGCATACTCTCAGACCTGTTGGAGAATGTTGTGTAGCCCTACTCTTCCAAGTTGATGAAGTGACTCCAAATAGCCAGGTTTCTCCTGGACTCTGTAAATTCTGACATTTTACACATGTGCACAGTAATACACAAGTCATAGCAAAAGATGGATTTATAAGAGCAATTTTCATAGCTGCAGAGTTGATGTTCTCAGAGTCATTGTGCATTACATATTTGATGAGACTGAAATAAGATATGTGAAGCATTTGGAAGAAAAGGACAGATATAGAGAATTTCCCAAAGCCCTCATCCTATATTTCTTCACACTAAAGAATGAGATCTTATTTCTCTATCCATGTAACAGAATTTTCAGGGAATCACATAAAGCAGTGAATTCTTTTCAAAAATAATAAGTTTATATACAAATCTAAAGCATCGTATTATACAGAAAGATTTGAATTATTTACTCATTATTTAAATTATTATTTAGTCACTAGTATTTATTAGATTTGGGAAATAAATCTATTAGTGTAATTGCCAATAAGGCATGTTTAAATATTATCTTTTTACATTGGTCACTTACTAGATAAAGTTGAACAGTTGTATTTCCTTTCCTCAAGGACAGTATAATCTAAACTTAGTTTAATAATGTCCACAGAACAATGATAAGGATTAAAACAAATAGCTGTAGCTGTTTCAATGATGATTTTATAGATCTGTTTCTATTTAACACTGCATTCAAGACTAAAACAACTTGCCCAGATATCTTCAAAGACCACATCTCATGCCTACCAAATCATACACTCAAATTTTAGAGCAGGGAATTATGTCAATCTTTCTAAATATATGGAAGCAGGCTTTGTGACCCAGTATATGATCTATTTTAGAGAAGGTTCCATGGGCTGCTGAGAAGAATGTGCAGTCTATGGATTTGGGGTGGAATGTTCTATAGATGCCCATTAGGTCTAAGTGTTCTATGGTTTTGTTGCGCTCTCTCACTTCCCTGTTGATTTTCTGTTTGGATGATCTAACTATTGCTGATAATAGCTGGTTAAGATGGCGGTGTAGGAACCATGCCAAAGCAACCTAGGGGAAAAAAAGCAAAAAGAAAAAAAAAAAAAACAGCAAACTACACACTTTTACAAAAAAGTGAGGTGTATAAGAAATCAAAACTGCAGCAGAGAAGTAGGAAAGATCCAGAGCATCCAGAGCCCACACAGGTAGGCAGAAGCGACTCCAGCAGCAGCAGTGCCAGGTCCATGGGGCCACAGCAGCCAGGCTCGGCTTGAGCCGCAGGAAAAGCCAGGTGAGGGGATTTTCCACTCACACCAGAGCTCTTTGCAAACTTAAGAAATGTGAACGGAGAATGGCAGTAACAATAGAGGAGCAGATCACGAGGTAGAGGATTACATGGACCAGTGACAGAACTAGATCCACCATCGACACCCTCCCCTCCCCCACCGCCAGTGCTCAGCTCCAGCTAACAGAGCAGCTGTCCAGTGACCCAGCCAGCCTGCTTGAACCCACAGTGCACCAAAGAGGGACCCAAGCAGGAGTGCAGCATAACTGAGACCAAAATCATCCCAAAAGGTAACTGGGATTACACCAGGTCAGTACCCACCAAATAAACCTGAGATATAGCCCTGAACTGGAAGTGCTAATTGCATCTTCTATATCAGGATAAATTATATGTTAAATCTGATGGATGGTCAGATTTGACATTCTTAAGTAATGGGCTTGTTATTTGTTGCTTCTTGACTTATAGTGGCTTTTTTTCCTCTTCTGTTAAATATTAGGGAAGGGTCTCACTGGTCACAAGCTGACTTGGAACCCTCAACAGGCCAGAAATCTTAACCTCCTTGTTGATAAAGGATCTGGTTGTCATAATACCTACTCTTGCATAAATACTCTGTGCTGTTTTTCATTGAATGTGTACATTGTTTAGTCAAATTTTAGAATCTATCTGTATTTTGCTGATAATAGTGTATTGAAGTCCCCAACTGTAAGGGTGTTGGTGGTTGTTTCTGTTTATTGTCAAGTAGGTTTTGTTTTTATGAATTGTGGTGCCCCTGTGTTTTGTGCATATTTATGATTGTGATATCCTCTTGATGGATCATTCCCTTAATAAGTAGGAAGTGGCCTTCTTTGTCCTTTTTGATTATTTTTGGTTTGAAGTCTATTTTATCTGATATTAGTATAGCTATGCCTGCTTGTTTCTTATTCCCATTTGCTTGGAATATCATTTTCCACCCTTTCGTCCTGAGGTCTTTATTTATTTATTTATGAGGTCTGTTTTTATTGGTGAGGTGGATTTCTTGAAGACAACAGATTGAGGGGTCTAATTTTCTGATCTACCCTGTTAGCTTGTGTCTCTTGATGGGTGAATGAAGGTCATTAATACTTAGAGTAATGACTGTGAGGCTTGATTTGATCCCTGCCGTATTGTGTTGGTTTATGTGGTTCAGTGTTTTCCTGGACTTTGAAGTTTTTTGTGCCTTCTCTGAGTTTGGTTATTGTGATCTGTTTCTTGTAGGCACTTGAGGTTGATTTTTTGTTTCTTCTGTGTGAAGAATTTCCTGAAATACTCTCTGTAGGTTTGGTTTTATGTTCATATAATTGTAAAGTTGAGTTTTGTTATGGAAGGTTTTCCTTTCACTATCTATTATGAGGGATACTTTTGCTGAGTAGAGTAGCTTGGGTAGGAAGCCATAGTTTCTTAGACTCTGCAGAGTTCCATTCCAGGCCCTTCTGGCTTTCAAGGTTTCCATTAAGAAGTCTGAAGTAATTCTGATGCGGTTACCTTTAAATGTGTTGTGCTCTTTTTCCCTAACTGCATTTAGTATTTTCTCTTTGGTGTCAATGTTTAGAGTCTTAACGTCTTGGAGACTTTCTCCTTTGATCCAAACTGTTTGAAGTTCTGTTAGCTTCTTGTATCTTGATGGGTCCTTTCTTTTGAGAGAGTGGGAAAGTTTTCTTTGATAATTTTGTTAAATAAGCATCATAAGAATAGGCTGATGTTGAACACTGTAGATCCTGATCTCTTCATATCATGTTGATATGTTTTTCTCCCTCTTTTTTTTTTTTTTTCAAGGTAGGGGCTCACACTAGTCCAGGCTGACCTGGAACTCGTCATATAGTCTCAGGGTGGCCTCTAACTCTCAGCTATCCTCCTACCTCTGCCTCTCAAGTGCTGGGATTGAAGGCATGCACCACCATGCCCAGCTCTTTTTCTTTTCTTTCCTTTTCTTTCCTTTTCTTTCCTTTTTTTTCATCTACCCAAATCATTTTTATTTACCCTGCAAATAAAATAAATTTGTTTTTTTTTTAATTTATTAAAAATTGAAAAAAATCTTTAGTACAGTTTAGCAAGCAGAAAATGTTGGCTGTAAGTAAACTTTATTTGATAACCATGTAGTTAAAATCCTTTGCTGAATTGTAAACCTAATGTAGTTAAGAATTTCAGTGAATCTGAACAGATTTGAAACCTTTCCCCAAAGTTTCTGTTGGCATTTTTTAAGGAACTGCAATTAATGCATTTAAGAACAGAGTGAAAATTAGTGAGGTAGAACCAAACTGAGGCTTGTTTTTATTGACCCAAGGAATGATTTCTCATGATTGTTTCTATTATGGTTCTTTACTTTCTATATTTCTTTCACAAGCTATCCAATCAGATATGCAAGTGGCATAATGCATCCAAACTGATGGACAATCACCCATGTTCTCCCTCTTGCATTACTCTTTTTTGGGTAAGGCAAATAGTAGAGCAGTAAGTTTTAGAAATCCCTCAAAAGTCCTTGCCAGTAAAGAAGGGTTCCACATCCAGATTCCAAAATTGAGTTGGATAATTCAGCACCTCCTACCCCACAGCCCTGATGTGTTATCTTTTAGAAAACCATAACATGACATGCATTGCCTGACATCTCTGCTTATTCTGAAAAAGGCTTTGAGGCATTCCGCTTAGCATGCAAAGCTTTGCTTAACTTGGATGTTTCTATGCAACCTCTCCTATTTCTCATTATTCTCTCATGAAAGCCCAAAGCTATATTCTTATTAAATTATATTTATTGATATTACCCAAATTTTCATGCCTTTGCTTCTGCCTAAAACACTTTCTCTTCCAGTTCATCACTCGGAAAATACTTGTTCAATTGTTAAGACTCTCATCTAGATAGCATGCCCTGGATCACCGTGGTGCTGAAATAAGTGTCCCCATATTTGATGCTGTCTTCTCAAATAGTTCTGTTTAGCATTCATAGATTGTTCTTTTCTGTTTTTCTTATCCATTTACTTCCCAGGACTTGGAAGAACCAAAGATTAAGAAATTTACCATTTATTTTAGTATCACTAAAGCTCACACTGTGGCTAGCATATAGTAATCACACATGGATTAGTGGATGGATGGGTGCATGGAACACTGGATGGATGGCAAAAGTACCACATCTAATTTCCAACCAGCTTTTACCTCCCTATCACAAGGAAGTGGCACTTTTCTTACAATGTGCTCTGGCAAATGTTACTAAGGCCCTTTAATTCCATCTGCTATTGCTCCACATTAGGGAAGTGTTCTGTTAGACACTTAAATCAAGAGGCATAACATTTTGAGACTTCAGGACAAACATCTAAATAAAACCATAGCATTAATTTTCTCAGAATTATAGATTTACTTCTGCAGTTGTATGGTCATATGAAGGACCAACCAACATTAATAGTTGAAAATTCAAAATATGTGACATATATTTTCAACATTTTCATTCCTACTTCTTTTCCTTTGTGCTTACATGACAAAGATATCTATGGAATTCTAGTATTATTAAGCATCATCCATGAATAAGAATGTCAGAGCTGGAGAGATAGCTTAGCAGCTACGGCACTTGCCTGCAAAGCAAAGAAGTCAGGTTTGATCCCCAGGACCAATGTAAGCCAGATGCTCAAGGAGGTGCGTGCATCTGGAGTTTGTTTGCAGAGGCTATAGGCCCTGACATGTCCATTCTTTCTCCCTATATTTGCCTCACTCTCTCTCTCAAATAAATAAATAAATAAATTTAAAAAAAAGAATTTCAAGCAGCCTAGGACACCTCTACTCACCTTTTCTTTTGACAAAAAGACTTAATCTTCAGGAAAATATAATAAAAAGCTTTCATCAGTGTACAGTTCATATTACACCTCTGTGAGGGAAATCAGATATTCTCTTGTTATCAAGAAGCTAGTTTAATTTGGGCTAATATTTTAGCATGGCTGAACCAAACTGAATCATTACATGAAAAAAACAGAGCAAAGAATACACAGGCTATAAGGTGCTTGAGTAAAACATCTGTCTTTATATGCCATCCTTCCAAGTTATTTAACTCCTCTATGCTTTTCTGTCTCTCTGTAAAGAACTGGAAAAGATACAAGCTGCTGGTTTGTTGGATGATTTTTGAGGTCACATGAGACAGCATTTGAAGGAATGCAGAGCATTTTGGTCATTCAGCCAGCACTTACTCAATTTCAATAGTTAAAAAGAGGGAGAAGAGGATATATCTTCATTACAGGCACAAAATTTGAGGTTATTAGAAATGATGTGAATTATTCAAGTTTACAAGGGAATTCATTTAACATTCCCCATAGATACTTCTAGCACATGCTTTGTTTATCCATGCTCTTATAAATTTAATAGGAGAACAAACACCAGTAGCATGCTAGTGACACTAGCAGAGAAGATTGGGTGCATACAGCTAGAGTCTCAATCAGAAGCGACATCATGGCTGCAAATAACAGACAGAAAATTCATATCAAAAGGCAATGTTATATGTGTGCTTTCCAACTGCTTGGTTAGCCTGGAGTTGTTCTTTCCAATTAAAGTGGGATAGACAAAAGAAGGAAATCTGAAATTTCAGAGGGCTAGTTTGTAGAACAGGTTTATAACAAATTTAAATGGGGCTGTTGTTGAGTTCTGACCTTGGTTGAGCCCATAATACCTCTCTGGCTTCGTCACAAGTACTTATTACAGAATCTCTCCTTTTTCACTTCAGAGGCCTCTCAGGTCAGCAACTGTGAAGCCTTAATGGTTTTCTCATAAGCTTTCCCACACTCTGCCTTGACTCAAGTCTCAATATGGTATCATTTATCATAAGTTAACTATTTGACCTTCAAAGTTCAAGCAGGACCTGGCAGACAGTCTGACTTCAGTGGCAAAGGGGACTGAGAACCTTGCTGTACTCCTAAAAGGGCCAATTTCCAATGATTCTTAAGTTTCATCCTAAGAAAAGATAGAAATTGCTTTAAATTTTATTGGCATTAAATATCCCACTAGAACAATGAATGGACTGGGTAAGTTGCTGCAGCTATATTGTGTCCATTTAACATTTCTACAGTTAAAAAAGAAGACTGATTTGTTTTTCAAATGTCTGATAAGATAAACTGTAGCTAGAAGGACCTGATACCAGAGTTTACACAGTAGGTACAGTGACTTCTTCCTGGAAGTGGATTAAGGGATGAACAGGTGGTGTGAGAGGCTGATACAGAGTCTATATATATATATATATATATATATATATATATATATATATATATATATATCCCTGTACCTGATAACAATGATGTGAAGGAAACATCAAGACTGGAGGGGGAGCCAGCCACCTTCATGAAGGATGCAGCCTGCAGGGATAACCTTAGTACCACAAGGAACAGAAGCAGATTCCTACTGAGTAGGCTGTACTGCTCTAAAACCCAGGGCTGGAGATGTACTTAGGTACCAGTGTGTCATGTAGCAAGGAGGGTCCCAACTTCTATAGCCTCAAGATCACCTTTGTTCTAGCACCTCAAAGAGAAGAGGAGTCTTGCTGTGTATCCCTCCTATATGCAGCCCCATTCTCTCCTGTGAGCATCTGGATTGGCTGAGAAAGAATCTAGAAGAGAGAACCCAACAGTAATTATTTCCCCATGGGTTGACATAGAAATCAAATCAAAAAATGTATGCTGAGCAACAGACTACATGACCAGGGTGACTAATTGTCTGTTAGTGTTCTCCCTGGCAAAGATATTATTGTACACCTGCTACTTTAACATCAGACATAGCTCAAAAGATGAAATTGCCAGGAGGTTCCTAGGGATAAAATTAATGCATGGAAAACTCCAAACACCTTGCTGCATTTTATATGTTGTCTTTAAGTTCTGACTACACCTACTGTCAAAGAAAATGCTTTTATATACTCAACCTTCAATGATATAGACTATGTGTTATGGTGAGGTCTATTATTATTTTTAAATTCCATAATATTGCTAAACTTTCCAGGACATACACATATTCAGAATAAATTAAGCTAAAACATAAAAGTCACAGATAAGCTGAATGAAGATGAAAAATGTGAATATAAGCTTAATTTACATATTGTCTATAAGGCACACAGTAGGATGGGAGAACAGAGGAGAAAATAGAAAGATTATACCAAGGATTGTCTTACTTACAGATCCTTTGATATTCTGTCTGTGCAATGAGGAAGTCATGTTGCATTACATCAAATCCTGTTTCCATTTCATTTCTCAGTATTCTGTTATTGCATTCTTTTCTATTGCCTCTTCATTACAGGAATGTAATTTCAGGATCAACCCCCAAGAGCTTATTGTTTAACTGCCCATGTGTGCAGGTTTCACAGTCTGCCACTGTCACAAGGCACTCTGGTTAATAAGGTGATAATGGGATATGCAAATCACACCTACCAAATACAGAAGGAAAACTATGTCTTCTCAGCTTTGGAGAAGACTAGCCAACTTCTTCGTCGAAACATCCACACCCAGGTGATTAATGGGACATTCTATTTAGTCGGGGAGAAATTTCCTATTTGCTCTTGGAAATAGATCTGATGGAATAATTTTTCTTACCACGTACAGGATTAGGTGTGTAGATAACTCAAAAAGGTCTTTAAGGGCCAGGAGAACCTTGTTAAAGCAGACACATTGAGCCATAAAACAAAGCAAGTCACATATTGTTAAATGCTTTCAACCAGCCCCAGAAAACATTATACATTATAAACAAAAGCTAAACAAAACCTTGGAGATGCTCACAAGAGGTCAGAATGATTCTTTGGTAACCAAAGAGAAACTATGGTGATTCATCCCTGGTATCAATAGGAATAAAAATCAGCGGTACTGTGGTTCAATTCATGCTTAGCATGCAGGTGACCCTAATCTGGATATGATCCTGTTACAGAAAGCTTCAGGTTGCTGCGATGAACCTCCAAACCAGACACAGCTTAGGGGAGGAACAAGATTTTTTAATAAAAAGGAAGACAATGGGAGATTATGACTAGCTATGCTGCCCTTTCATGGGGTTATTGCTCAGGTGCAAAGCTGGAATGAGTGGAAACCGTCCCAAGCCATTTCACTCTGTCCCTCTCTCACTTGTTCACTGCCTGTACCTCTGCCCTGAGAAACCCACCTGGACTGGGGGATATCACTGTAATTGCTGGTCACCCAGTTCAGTGACACTCTGACTACGGGGTCTAGACGTTCTTTCCATTGATCTCTTTATGCTTAGGCATGCAGTGATGTCCTCTACTTTATTACCAGCCCAGAGTCTAACTTTATTCTTTGTGCTTTTCCTATATTCTGCTCATACCGTCTTAAGAGAACTTTGTATTTTAAGCACTACTCAAATTATCATTATTTTAATATACCATCTGTTTCCCATGGAGCACCCAAATAATACTCTAAAAGTATTTTATTAGCTAACACATGTAGCAGTTCTAATTTAAAATGATGAAAAGAACTCCAAATATGACTGTCACATTCCCCATTTAAAATTTCTCATTTATAATTCCTTTGTTACAGTTAAGGGAGCCATAAAAATTTTAATTAATAAATCCTGCAAGGTAGGGGCTGGGGAGATAATCTGTAAAGTGCTTTCTTCACAAGCATGAGGACCCAAATTCAATCCACAAACCTACATAAAAATACAAAGCCTGGTGGTGCACTTGTAACCCTGGCACTAGAGAGACAGAGGCAGGCAGACACGTGGAGCTCACTGGCCACCTTGTCTAGCCTAATGGATAAGCTTCAGGCCAGTGAGAGACCCTGCATCAAAGGAATTATACAGTATTCTTGAGGATAACATCCAAGATTGTCCTCTGACCTGCACACATACACAGACATGTGTACCTGCATATATAGGAATATGCATGATATAAATAAGTAGTGCATATAAATAAATAATAAACCCTATAGCCTAGTAACCATTTATATGTAGGGGAAACCATAAAATGTAACACTTTCCCTTCTATGTGGGCTACTCCTTAGTTTTCTAAATGCTAAAACCTATCTTACTAAATAAAGTACACATCCATATATAGCTCACTTGTTATTAAGTAGTGTCATAAAATATTCCTACAAGTGCCAGGAAAGGATCTTCCAGCATTATGGAGATCCCCAATTTACTTCCTGGACTATGGAATTCCAATCCTCACTAAAGAAATAAAAGATCCTTGACCCAAAATTGGCCATTGTAGTTACAGCAGTGGCCCCTGTTTAGCTTCCCCACTATACAGCTATGGTGAGCCCCTGTTACTGACCCATTTTCCCAGGATCTTTGCTGACATAAAGTGAGTCTTGTCTGAAATGTCACTCCACATTCAACTTGGCCTCGAGCACAGGAATGGTCACTTGCCTATTGGCTAACTCTCAAGTTATCACACACAGGAAATTCTCCCAGTTAGCATGAGGGCTGTGTAACCACTGCAGATGGAAATTAATAATGATAATAAAGAATCTAAGCCCCTCTAATGCCATCATAAATAACATGAGGCACTGTAGTAATTTCAAAGTTAATTGCAAACTTGACTTTCATATATAGAATGTTTCAACATGGAAGCATGACCATTGGGCAGATTAAAATTAGAAAATTTAAAATGAGGTGATGTTTGGAGTCAGGACTCCTGAATTTGAGGACACAGTTCTTCTCATCTGTGTTATTTAGTGTTTTTGTATCTTTTTGAGTCCATTGTTTTACAATTGTAATTTATAGATACTAACACCTTCCCCAGTAGAGTCTCCCTATGGAAGAGTTGTAGTTATTAGAAAATGACATGGTATCTTATAACATCCTTGAAAGTAAACTTGTGTGCAAGTATACAACATTGCTATTAATAAAAGATAAAAGCAAACATATAGAAATGTCTGAAGACCCTAAGTTGGAGGAGCTGCTTCTATTATTTGAAAAAAGGGGTATATTATGTTCAACAAATGGCTATCAATTTATTTATATTTCTGCCCATAGGATTAGTGTTATTCTTATTGTGATCAGAGAAGCTTCATTTTTCACATGGTAGTGGATACTGAGGAGACTCAAAGCCTATCAAAGATATGAAAATATATGTCACTGAATGAGACATCTCTATCACACATTCCAAGGCCCTGGGAGCATTGTGGGAGATGCTGATGGATGAGGGGAGAGCTTTAGGATACCATCCTCCAGACTTGAAGTGATCATTGTGTTCATGAGCTCATAGAAGCTATTGTTAACTCCAGACAATATGTAGAATATTGAGCCCATCCACATTTCAGCATGGTTGATAGAGGAAGGGGGGAAAAAGACATCAAGATAGAAGAGGGACTAGCTGCTAGTTAGAAAGAAGAAGGAGTTCAATGGAATTGGGGCATAGGAGGAGAAACAAAAGAAAGTAATGGTAATGGATCATGATCAATTTACAATATGCTCATGTATCAAGATTATCAATATAAAAAGTAAGTGTAAAAGAATGCTAGGTGTGGCTTACTGGCAGAACATACCTACTTTGACAAGGTCCTGGCTTTGACCCCCAGCACTTCGGGAAGGTAGGAAGGAAGGGAGAAAGATCTAGA
The DNA here is from genome assembly GCA_036346955.1 of Dipus sagitta. Taxonomy (NCBI): domain Eukaryota; kingdom Metazoa; phylum Chordata; class Mammalia; order Rodentia; family Dipodidae; genus Dipus; species Dipus sagitta. The sequence continues at coordinate 126,260,989 of CM070772.1, read as the reverse complement.
TTGAGGCATCCTCAGAGGTTCTAAAGGGTTCCTGAAATCAAGGAGCTTTACATGTCTCCAGCATTCAACACTTAGGATAGATTTGGGAGAAAACTCCTGCTTCTCTAGCTGTGGGGTAATGCAAAAGTCTGTGGAGTCCAGTAGTGGGAGCAATGCAACTGAACAATTCTGAAAAGAGGGGACCAAATGGAACTGGTTGGAAACTTTGTTAAGAGTGTTGCCTCTCTATGCAGATGGTTCCCAGGCTTCCCAGTTTGCCTAATGAGTTTTTCCAGGGTCTGGAACTGTCAACACTAAAAACAGGAAAGTTACAAGTAACCAAGACAAATTGGTCACCCAGTTCTATTAGTCATCTCCATAAAACTTAAGCTTCTCTAAGTGTGCTGGTGATTCTACTGAACCACACCTTATCTTCTCACCTTTTTAGCTCTATTACATCTTGTTAATTCATCTCCTGCTTTTACCAAGCATTCTAAAAGAGGAGAGAAATTAATGACCTCCTGCTCTCTTAGAAAAGTAGCCTGTTGTAAGCTTTGAAAATATTTTATTTATTTTAAAGTCTTTCATTTTCACCAGTTACTTCTAACAGAAAATAGCACAGTGAAGCAGTCCACCCCAAAAAAGACTTTGACTATTTCATTGTAGACTCTCCAAATGAAAGTAGTTTTAAGGAGAAAACATACTTCCTCCTGGTTCTACAGACATTATTCCAAATGTATTCTCTTTTCATAGCTTCTGTGGCCTGAATCTCCCAAATGATATTATCTGCTTAAACAGTTACTTTAGCCTGGAGGAGAGTCTGGCTGACTGCTGAAGATCAGTGGTCATGGCAGTCTCATTAGTGCAGGGCACCAGCTCCCCTCTCCACAGCCAACAAGGCAGCAGAAGGGAGGCAGTGAAGCCAAATTGCAGAAATTATCCTCCATTTATATCCAAAATTTAATTTAATTCCATTCATTTTCATCTGCCTTTTGGCACATATACTGAGCTCAGGGTGCTCAGCCTGGAACACGTCAGCCTCTTTATCCCTGGCAGAGCAGATGGGCCCAGGATTCCTCCACACACGAAATGAACTAGTTAAGGCTGATGGCGACGGTAAGTGCTGTTGAACTGACCTGCAAGATGTGTACCCAGAAGCAACACCAGGGTCCCCTAGAAGCTGGTCACACACGCAGAATCTAAACTCTCACCAGGTTAAAGCAAATCGAATTCTGCATTCTAGCCAGCTGCTCCCTGTGTGGTTACTGCACACTGTGAAGTCTGGGAAGCACAGGAAGTTACAAAGCAGTTGCAGGGCTAGAGAGATGGCTTAGTAGTTAAGGCACTTGCCTGTGAAGCCTAAGGATTCAGGTTCAATTCAATATAAAGCCAGATGCACAAGGTGACACGTGCATCTGGAGTTCATTTTCTCTCTCTCTCTCCCGTCTCTCTCTCTTTTTCTCTCTCTCCCATGCACTCTCTCTTGCTCTCACTCTAAAAATAATAAAGAAAATAAAGAAAAAAATATAAAGCAGGTGCAACCAGGTGTAGTGGTGCACACCTTTAATCCCAGCACTTGGGAGACAGAGGTAGGAGGATCACCATGAGTTCAAGGCCATCCTGAGACTACATAGTGAGTTCCAGGTCAGCCTGGGCTAGAGTGAGACCCTACCTCGAAAAACCAAAAATAATAAAGAAAGAAAAAAATTAAAAATAAATAAGAAATAAAAAAGCAGGTGCAATTCTGTGAAGGAGGAGAAAAAAGTCATTGGTTTGGAGACCTTTAGAATGATGAACGGAGGAGCACCACCAAAAGAATGATGGATGTCAGTCAAGGGTGAGGGTGCAGAGAGTCAAACTGGAAGCTGGGATGGTTTTAGGACATGTTCATCATCAGCCTTGGTTTGAAAGTTGGAAATCTGGACTTGATCTAAAGTCATGAAGCATTGATTATGATTTGAAGAAAGAAATCAGGCCTGGGCTTAATAAACTGATTTTGTGGAAACAGGAAATATGATTGCGTAAACTTGTGCCTCACAGTTTTTATGTTGGAAACTCAATCTATGTATAATTGTCTGATTTTTTTAATAGTTGGTTGTTTCTTTCCATAAAAATATTTTAGTTGTAAAATTGATGAAGCTAATGTATTAAAGCTTATACTACTTGATATTTAAATATAGATTTTATTTATTATAACTTCACTTTCCTTGTTTTAATAGGAAAAAACATGGATGACATTTTCAACTGAAAACAAAGTAAGCCAAAAGGTCCATGTTGAACATTTGTAAGGGGTTCTGAGAAGATACGGTGTTGCCCTGGGGAGGAAGACCTACCTACATTTCATTCCAATCTGCACCAAATTATCCAACCTATTTGAATGAGAAAAGCCTCCTCTTGGGGCATCTTGGAGCCCCACTGAGCAATACTGATTACTGTTCTCTTGCTCCTTATGTTGTCTGGTCAGCTTCAACATTCCAGAGCAGGTGTGCCCCTCTTCGCATGAATTCACCAGTCCCTTCCCATTTACAAAGCATCATTTTCTCTCAAAATCCTCGTCTTTATTTGACTAGGGAGCACAATTCACTGTTGAAGCTGGCACTGCAGCAGAGCTCCTGAAACATCCTTTATGAATCATTGAAACGTTCAGTTAGATCATCAGGTGAGTGGAGTAGGCTATTGATTGCACACAGCCTTCTGAGCTCTTCGCAGAAAAGCAGGCTCTGCCACTCTAAGGCTTTCTCCCTGAGTAAAACTCTTGGGAATTGACCAAGGGCTTTGGAGAATGATTTTTTTTCTTTTAGAAGTCCTATTCTCTTTTATTAGAAATTTCTTTATGCAGTTTATACTGGGATTATGAGACCAAGCCTATAAGATTGTGTTCATACAGTGACCGAAATCTGCAGTGAAGTATAGGTATACATGGGCTTTCTTTTTATTTTTTTTTCCCCTTTATTAGTTAGTTTTGTATTCAGCAAATACAGTCAGTTTGGTACCATTATTAGGCTCATCCGTGACCTACCCCCCCCCCTTGGCCCCTCCTTGTTGAGGTATACGGGTCCTGCATTGTGGAATTAGCCCACAGTTATGGGTAAGCTAAATGTCTCTGCATATCATGACTCAACATGTGGCTCTGACATTCTTTCCGCCCCCTCTTCCGCAAAATTTCCTGAGCCATGTTGGGTTCATTTTTGGTCTGCTTCAGTGATGAGGTGTTGGGGGCCTCTGAGGCTCTGGCTCTCTGATTTGGTAGGAGTTGATTTTTCTCTGTGCTGAATGGAGAATGATTTTTTAAAAATAATAAACCTATACCTTCTGCAGTGGAATTAATAGAATGAGATTAGTCAGTAGTCATTCACTTTCAAGCTTATCAAATTTTAGTGTGTTGTTTTATAGCGACAAGATTGCTTGCTTACTGGAGCTGCTACATATTAGGGCAATGGATCTCACTTTAAAGGAAATCAAAATTGCCTGGAGAGCTGTTAGAAACACAGATTTAGGGGTCCCCATACTCAGAGTTTCTGATTCAGTAGATCTCAGGTATGCCCAGGCAATTTGCCTTTCCAACAGATTCTGAGTGAGGGCTGATGCTGCAACTCTGGGGACCTCACTTAGAGAACTACAATACTAATGTACACAAACAGAGATATCTTGTAAGATGTAGATAAGACGGAATGAGTGTGGCTATGCCTGGGCCACAACTAAGTAGCCACTTGTATAGACCAAAAACGCACACACATATACACCCGCCACTGCACAGGTTGTTTGGAGTAGCGTTTCTTAGCCATTACGTACTCCTGAATCACCAGAGATCTTGTTTAAGCTCAGTGCTTATCCAGCAGGTGTGAGAGAAGGCCCTGCCTTTCTCACAGATTATGAATGCCACCAGTCCAGGGACTACAGTTCAACTAGCAAGAGGCCAGATTAAATGCATCAGATACCTCCTTTCATTAAGTTACTTGCTTTCAACTCCGAGAAAAGGGCTATTGTTCCTGAGAACAGCTTGGGAAATATACTCCAAATCCAGAACAGGTTTCTTGTCACTGATATGGGATTAATCACACAATAAATTTCTATTGTAAGGCTTCTGTAAGAGGTGGTTGTCTTAGAATTTTTGCAGGGGGGTGGGGGTGCATATTCCACTCAGTGAGAAAGACACACTTGAGAAAGGTCGCAAGGGAGTATTTGATGTGGTTTCAAAGATTATAGACTCCAATGAGAAGCTCCCACCAGTCTTTGTCCAAAAGTGAGGCTACACTTTGGACAAAATCTCTCTAAAACTGACAATGTTTATCCCCTTTAACCTATGCTGATCTCATTCTCCATTAGAGAATCTGTTTTTCCTTTTCATAAAGGAGCAAGAAAAAAAGGAGCAAGGAGCTGACTCCCTGGCAGGAGATGAACCACCTCTCACACAGCATCCAGGGCCCAGTTGAAACCACAGAGGAACTGGTGAGATGAACAAGAGTGCTGCTTCCATGGTGAGCCTGATAACCTGGGCCAGGGTGATGGAGACAAACACTGAGGATACTCAAAACTCACCAGAGCAGAAGTCCAGAAACTCCTGAGAACTCAACTCTAATGTAGACTTAAAGTATACCCACCAAGGCTCAGAGAATTTTGTGGTAGAGGGATAAGAAAGAATGTAAGAGCCACAGGGTGGGAGGACTATCCAGAGACATTGTCCCCCATCACAATGACTGACTGCTGCTCTCACAACTCATAACCCTCAACTCCATGGTGAATACCAGCAATCCCACTACAGAGGGCCCTCACTGGAGTGGGGGCAGGGAAGAGGGAAATGATGGTTCCAACATATGATGTATCCATGCAAGGTTTCTATTTAATAATAATAAAACAAAGGAGGAGAAAGGGAGATGTGGTCTCAGTCACAGTTCTGGGGCTCCAGTCTTCTGTTTTGACACTATCCTGAGCTCCAAAGATGATTCAAATGGCATCCAGACTTTAGACTTAAAAAAAAAAAAGGATTTTAGTTAAACAAGTATTTATAGGGAAGAGTTTTCCCCCAAGAAGCAAAGCAGAGGTGCTGCCTTCAGTAGCTACATCATGGGAAGAAAGATACATAATTGAAATCACTGTCAATGAATATCATGCAGAATTATCTGTGTGCAGTTTTATTTATTTATTTTAGTTAAGGTTTCACTCTAGTCCAGGCTGACCTGGAATTCACTATGAAGCCTCAGGGTGGCCTTGAACTCATGGCAATCCTCCTACACCTGCCTCCCAAGTGCTGGGATTAAAGGCGTGCGCCACCACACCCAGCTGTGTGCAGTTTTAGAACTGCATTTTTGTAGTGTACTTTCCCAGGTACACAAATATTAGCTTTAAAAATGACCAACCCTCCCAATTCCCCTGAGACTCTGGATTTGAGCACTGAATCTTTCGTTGTTGTAGTTGAATATGTACATGTATATAATGTATTTTGTTCATAATCCCTTCCATTATATCTTCTTGCTTATCCCCTCTCCTATATCCTCCTTCCACTGAATCCCTTCCTTATAATATATTCATGTATTCATATAATATAGACTTAAGCACAATATATGTTAATTGCTAATTGAGTATGGGAAGCTGAGTGTTCAGAAATCAGTAAAACAGCTGTATGGTCCCATATGGAATACTAGTTACAGACGACAAGAAAAACTATACATATCAACCTAAGTTTTCAAGATAAATTGAAACTTTGACATTAGATCTTTATAAAAACAGAAGGCATGATTTATCCAATATCCCATCCAGCTTAATGAATATAGATAAATCACCTGGAGTCTGACATAGAAAACAGAAATTACCATCTAGGACAAATGTCCATCAGAGCTGAATCACTACATTTCTCACAAAGAGAAAAATCAGTATTCATGGAAGATACCCAAAGGTATCACCTCTCCATTTCTTCTAATGTGAAGCCAACTTTTCAATTCTCACTATTCAAGAACTCTCTTACACATCCTCAGGTTCATTATTTGGATTCCTCAGCAAATTGATAGGGGCTTGAAGTGGCAAGAAATTACTCCACAATGCTCTTTAACAGAGGACATATCTCTAAGTAGTCTACTGCTCAACTCTTGTCAAAGGCCTGTCAACATAACTGATATTAATGCTGGGCAGTTTAAAGTGAATCCAATAATCCATACCTCCCTATATTCTGTGATTCATCTGTAGATTACTAGACCATCAGCAAGCAATATCACTTGTACAAAACTGCCAATGCTGTCACAGTACCACATATATATACCATGTTCCCTAGAAATATTGCTGAATCAGAGTTATTAAAACCACTATCAATTGTATCATAAACCCATTGCCGTGCATTGCTGGCTGCTATACATACCACTGACAGCCACAGATGGGAGTTGACAGAACAAATGTCAAACCCAATTTTACTTTTTAAAGAAACTGTTATATGTTCTCTAGATGAGCAGAGCAACCCATGCAAAGAATAATTCCTTTTGCTTTCATACCAGGAAAAGTAAAACAAAATTTCAGTTTAATAACAATCTGTTAATCTGTGGGTACCTGCTGTCACTTTATACATTAATTTTCTGGTTTCTGTTTTTGATGGCGTGGGTGCAATTTTTTTTCTTTTTTTAAAGTTTTTTTTTTGAGTGAGAGAGAAAGAGGGGGAGATAGAGACAGAGAATAGGCACACCAGGGCCTCCAGCTACTGCAAATGAATTCCAGACACATGTGCCACCTTGTACATCTGGCTTATGTGGGTCCTGGGGAATTGAACCTGGGTCCTTTGGCTTTGCAGGCAAGCACCTTAACTGATAATCCATCTCTCCAGCCCTGGGGGTGCAATTTTTAATTATTCTTTTTGTTTAGTTAAGAGAAAGTAGGAAAGGAAGGAAGAAAGAAAGGATTTGTTGAAATGGGATTAGACTGTAAGAAATCAAGAATAGACAATATATTTTTCTCCATGCTTAATGTCACTGTATTAAAAAAAAACTGATGGCTTAATGGATAGAGTACTCACTGCTTAAACCCAAGTACCAAGTTTGATCATCAGGCACCATGCAAAAAGCCTTTGAGGATTTGAAGCTATTGAAGGCTTCTATAATCCCAGCACAATGGTAGTGAGATGGGAGGAGGAGACAGGGAGACAGGAGAATTTCCTGGAAGATCCCTGTGAGTGCAGCACAAAGATCATCACAGCAAGATTCAGATAAACCCTTCCTCAGATGAGGTGGATCAGAGAGGATGGGCTCTGAAATTGTCCTCCGACCTTCACACACACTCCATGCCCACACTTGAACACACGCACACACACACACACACACACACACATTGTTTTGAAAGACAGAATCTTTATAAGAGCTAAATTCTTCTTAAAGATAAAAGAAGGATTCATTAACACAAACCACATGGCTTGTTTTAGCCAAATAATAACAGTAGGATCTGCCTGTCCCCAAGAGAAAAATGGTGACCAGAAGGATCCTGCCCAATCCAACAGGAGAGCATTTCCACTCTAGGCAGGCAAGTAGCCATAAAGCTCTCCTTAGTGTACATTTGAGGGACAAGTCACTGAGGTAAACTGACCTTTAACTACTTCCAGACCTCTATCGCCAGCATTTACATGGGAATGGCAGAGATGTAAAGTACTGACAGGTGAGGCATACCTCCATAGAGCTGCCCACGACTGAAATGGGATCTAGAAAGTTTCATATGCCTCTGCTCCATTGTCCTGCCATGTGCTTGTTCCTTTGGAGGCAATCTTTCCCTGTGATCAACTTCAAGTGAAAGCAATAGCATATGAATTGAAATACAGATCTAGAATCACATTGTAGTGAATGAAACATTACTAGGCTCCTGAGAGACATCACCAGAAAAATAAAAAGTATAGTTTCTAATTTCCTTCTCTCTCACACTTTTTTTTAAGCCATGGTGGAGATGGCAGAGATGAAAATCCCCATAGAATTTGAAATATATCTTTTGCATGTAAAATTTCATGGGAACATTCCTGCAGTTGTTAGGACAGTATCTCAATTATGAACTTGTCTAATAAATTAAATTTAAAGAAAAAAGAGCCGCAGTTCCTTGGGTACAGTTGATTGCTACCATTTTGCAGAGGCAGCCACAGCTGCAGTATATAAAAGCCAAAAGAGAGTTAGACCAACAACAAGACTCTTCCCATGGGTCCACATGTGCTTGTTCCTTCAGCTGGCGTGTTATCTTCCTCAGACAGGAACATAAATAAATGTTGCCTCAGACAGGAACTACAGCATCAAATATAAAAGCCATGTATTTGAAATTAATTGTTTTTTGGCACAACCCTATAAGAAAAATGACATGCTTTCAGTTGAGGCCCTTCCACGTAAAGCCAATTAAGCAAGAGAGACAACAACTGAGCTGAGGTCAGCAAAGGATGCTGATTGCTGTTCGGCGATGACACGGGCTCTTCTGGCCACCATCTGTGGAAGCAGGCTAGGATGTTATGTTCAATAAAGGTCGCTGGACCAACTGGAAGCAAGATGCAAAATGGAAAGCAAGCAGAGCTTCGGATGAAAATGGTCTCTTTCCTTCAGTCCTCTCTGTCCTCTTGATTCATCAGTCACCTCCATTCTTGCCAAATCCTATGCCTAAGACTCATTGATCTGACATGGGCCCTGCCATATACCTCACGCCTGAGTATGAGATATAAAATGAGCTTGTTTTCTCAGCAAGTCATTCTTGCTTTTGTTTGTTTGTTTGTTTGTTTGTTTGTTTGTTTGTTTTTGTTTTGTTTTTCAAAGTAGGGTCTTGCTCTAGCCCAGGCTGACCTGGAATTCACTATGTAGTCTCAGGTTGGCCTCGAACGCACAACAGTCCTCCTACCTCTGCCTCCCGAGTGCTGGGATTAAAGGCATGCGCCACCACGCCCGGTCATTCTTACTTTTTAACAGTGTGATTTAAAGTGCAGTTTGTATATCATAAAATTCTTTCATTTTAGTGAACATTTCAATAAATGAACATCACCATCTTCCAATTTTGGATAATTTTCACCATGTTAATATCCATTTATACTCATTTATACTTCTCTTACTACCCAGGCAACCATTTCTGTACTTTCCTTATCTATATATTTATATGAAATTTGAATAGTCATATAATTGAAATCATGCTGAGAAGCAGGAAGCCATCAAATAGTCACTATGCCAGGTGGAAAAAAAAAGCTAAATGTTATGAAGGAATTATTTCCTCCTAGAATTACAATAGAGTTTATTTTCTTACACTTCGATCTTTAATCTCTTGGAATTTTAGGCAGACTAAGTTACAAGTTTACTGTCTTCCAATTGTTGCCTATATGTTTCCATTTCACTTATTAAATAACTGGTTTGAGATGCTACCTTTGTTGACTAGTGAATCCCTTTAAACTTTTGCTTTTATATTCTGATATTACTCTTTTCTTTCTTTACTTCTTAATACCTCAATAATATTTTAATGTGCCATTAGACATTTTTAAAATGACATTCATAGTTTTTCACAGATTGTTATTCTTTTTAAAGATTTTCTTTGTTGTTTTTGTGGAGCTGTTTTTCCCCAGTAAGGTTTATCATTGAGGAGGATAAACACCAATCAAAATATGGAAGCCATTAAAACCAAGACATATTTGCCTACATAGAAGTAGTATTTGGGCAGTCCTAGGAGCAAGGGCCTATAATCCCAGCTATTTGAGAGGCTAAAGCAGGATTTCAAATTCAAGGCTTGTCTGGGCTACAAGTGAGTTCAAGCCTATCCTGGAAAATTTAGGAAGGACCTTGTCTAAAAATTTTAAAATATTTTTTAAAAAGAGGCTTTGGGATGTCTATTCAGAAATACAACACTTTTGTAGCTTGTACAAAGCCTGAGATTTGATCACCAATACCAAAAGTTGTAAATAAAAACTTCAAAACTACAAGTTAATACTACCAATTAAAAATCCATAAACAAGGGCTGGAGAGATGGTTCAGCAGTTAAGGCACTTGCCTGTGACACTTAAGGACCCAGTTTTGATTCTCCAGTATATAAGCCAGATACACAAGATGATGCATGCATCTGCAGTCCATTTGTAGTGGTTAGATGCCCTGGAGTGCTCATTTTCTCTCTCTCTCTCTCTTTCTCTCTCTCTCTGTCCTGTCTCTCCCCACCTCTTTATCTCTCAAATAAAGTAAATTATTGTTTTTAAAAAAATCTATAAACAATGGGCTGTGGAAATGGCTTAGCAGTTAAGGCATTTGCCTGTGAAGCCTAAGGATCATGGTTCAATTCCCCAGGACTCACATAAGCCAGATGCACAATGGGATGCATGCGTCTGGAATTCGTTTCCATTGGCTAAAGGCCCTGGCATGCCCATTCTCTCTTTCTGTGTATCTTCCATTCTTTCTCTCTTAGATAAATAAATAAATAAAATACATTAAAATCTATAAACAAAACTAAAAACTAACCTTGGGAAAATGTATATAAGCCATATCATAGATAATGGGCTTCCCAGTGAGTTGTTCAAGGAGACCCTCAAAGCACCTAAAACAACACAAACTATTACCAACACTGTTCGTTGCCTACTAGTATCAGACAGTAAGACCCTATGTCCCTATTGCTGAAGAAATTACAAGCTCTGCTCATAGAACACTGAGAAATCAAACTAGCACTGAGCTGGAAGCCTCCTCTGCTGAGTAGTGCTCATGGTGCTGTAAAGTGCTATGCAGGCTGCTTACAGAGAAAATTCATCAACTGTCTTAACCAGCAGGGAGCCTTGAGAGCTTCACAATGGGCTAACTTGGCAAGATGTTCCTACAGGTGCAATAGTGGCATGTCAGTTATGGGGGTAAACAACCACACTCTCTAGTTATGGTATAAGGAATTCCTAGAACAAAAGAGAAAATATGGAATATATATATGATCATAATCCACAAAAAGGACTGCTAATAACCTATGGGAAAAAAAAATCTTACATTCAGGCTCTACTATTTGGACATCAGCAGCCCTAATAGTGAGAATTATATGCAGATTCAATATGCTTTGAGGACACATTTTCTTTCCCTAAAGTAAAGCTGGACTTAGAAAGGTAATGCTGCATATCAGGAAGGGGGAAATTGCTACTTCAGTATTCAGGGGGCTTTTTAGTAATTTCTGAAAAACATACAAAAACCACTACAGAAACACACAGATAATACAAAGCACAAGTAGTGTCACAAGAGAAAGATTAGGGCAGGGAAGTAGTTTAAAATATTTTATCTTTTTTTTTCAGTTATACTACAAGATTACACATTACAATTCCTATTTTTATGCCTAATGGTTTGCAGCACTTTCTGTCCCCCATAACAAATCCACCAAGCATGTGTTATAGTCTTCATTGTATACATGAGGAAACTGCGGCACTCGGATTTTATGTACTTTTATCAGAAGTCCCATAGTTATTAAGGGGCAGAACTGAGTTTTATAATCATGTTTGCCCATCTCTGTAGCCTGAGCATTGAATATCTATTCCAGGTCTCCATAAGCAGGAATTTTTTATCTGATGTACCCAAAGTATCTCCAGGAAGCTTCATAACCACTTGTGTATTGAATGCTAAGTCATGGATGTATGTTCATATAGAAGAAGAAAGATAATCCATATATTCATCAAATGTTAGAAAACGTTGGTCCTAGAGAAAGGTTCCTCCTGAACTCAGGATGGTTCAGTCCTCTGTGAGGGCTGGAAAGACAAGCTAACTAATTTTTTCAAAGCATAGTAGGAAGAGTGAGTCCATTCTGAGCCATGGGTTAGTTTTATTATTTGTAGCTCTTCTAGAGCTCAAATAAAGAGCTAAGTGGACAATGACCCTGGATTGAGAACAAACAAACAAACAAAAAAAAAATCCACTGTAGCCAGTAAGCTTGCCTTTGGAAAGTTACACAATCATCTGGAAGTCATTGAGTGTTGCTAGCTCTCTACATCAAGCTCATTTATATCACCAGACCCAAGAGGAAAGTGATTGCTAAAGAATAACTACATTCTCTATGAGCCTCATGCAAATATGAAACAGAAATTCATCTTTCTCCTTTATCACCTCAAAGGTAGCCTTGTTAAAATGAATACATGTATGTTTGTATAGAGAGAGAGAGAGAGAGAGAGAGGATTTAAAAGAATAATAGGTGAGTTTGTTTTTCCAGGAACAAGAAAAATTGCTTTGACTTATTTGTTCTTGTGACTGGTTTTTCAAGTATAAATCACAAAGGACTTTGAGAATTAACAAAATAGTGATTATAGCTCATTGAAAACTAATAATAAATCAACCTCTAAAAGTTTTGCCTTATGGTTTGTTGCAAACTATACTTTTCCAGACCAAAATGAATAAAATTTCTTTAAAAGTTATTTTTTTAAAAAAAGAAAGATTATAAGCTGACAGCTAAAAGAAAATTCTTCCTACAGACACAAGATTTAACATTATGAATTGGAAAGAGACAGAAGACAAAACAGAAAAAAGACACACAGCTCAAATGAATTGTCTCTCATGTCTGGAGCTAGAAATTCCCTTGGCTTCTCAAAGCTCCACTTCAGACACCTTTTTCCCACAGGCTTATCATCAATGCATCAAAACTGCAGCTGTTGTGCACATTTCAGGATAAACATTTATTTATAATGATCTATTGATTGTCAAAGAAGAGAACGAAGAAGTTGAACTCTGATGAGCAGCTGGATAAAATCACGGATTGGACGTGCCCACCTTAACGCATCAGCCCCACCATGGTTTCACTGGAGGGTGTGTTGGTTTTTATCATCTCGCCTTCCCTGTTTACTCTTCAGTCATCCGCCTGGGGCTTGTCCTCATCCTTGGACTTTTTGCCCATTGTGAAACAAATGTCTGAGAATTCATGAGAAGAGACTCCATGCCCCACTGCAGCAAAGCTTATTCTCTAGTCACAGACTGAAATAACCATAAGCAGACGACATGCATGCCTACAGTCAAATTATTCATATTACAGAGGAAACACAACAGCAATTTCGTGGCTGGAAAGGATGGCCTAGATCACGCCTGTGGCAAAACCATTAACAAGCATAGAAACAAAACACAGAACGCAAATGCAAATGTGCTCAGTGCCTCTGGGAGGGTTAGCTGGTGGTGGGCCGCTCCAGACAGTAAGCCACTGGGAAACACTGAAATGGTAACTGCTGTCCTTGCATGGACAAAGCCCTGGGTTCAATGCTAGGCACCACTGAAAGACAAAAGCAAATAAATAAACAAATAAATAAATAAGGCTGGAGAGATGGCTTAGTGGTTAAGCACTTGCCTGTGAAGCCTAAGGACCCCAGTTCGAGGCTCATATTCCCCAGGACCCATGTTAGCCAGATGCACAAGGGGGCGCACGCGTCTGGAGTTCGTTTGCAGTGGCTGGAGACCCTGGCACGCTCATTCTGTCTCTCTCTATCTGCCTCTTTCTCTGTCTGTCACTCTCAAATAAATACATAAAAATGAACAAAAATATTTTTTAAAATAAATAAATAAATAAAATAAAATAAATAAAAAAATACTAAAGTTATTCTGAAAGCCAAAAGATAATCTGGGAACTCTATAAATGTGCAAATACCAATCAAATATGAACATTCTATGTTTTGTAAGAGGAAAGGTAGTTAATAATTTATATTGTCTCAAAACTAAATAATATACAGCTAGCTCATTTATTTGATTATGTCATAACTCTAATATATGCAATCAAGATAAATTATTACATCCTATTTATCTCACACTGGATAATTTTGATAATGCTGTCTTTAGCATTATTTCTCCTGTTTCTAATGGCAAGCTCAAAGTAAACAGTCATTTGATATACTCCCATTCTGTCCTTTATAATTTCAATTGCAATTGGTTCTACATCTATTCAAACATCATGAGATTTTTTTCCATATGCCCCATAGAAGTGCATTGGGACACTTGCAGTGATAGCAACGTCAAGGAGATGGTCTCTCAAAACTAATAGGTTAACCCTCCCACTTCAAATCCACCCACACCTCAAGCTATGTTTAGTGTTGAGTTTAAAGAGCACCACCAGCTACTCGTTGTCTTTGTTTCCAGTTTGCTAAACGTGCTCTCATTTGGTCATGGTCTCATTTTCCTCTGTGTATAAAACCCTCCTAACCAGTCAATGGTTTGAGATGACGCAGATAGCAGATTCTCTGTATCAAGCCGTTTCTGACTTCTACATTCCCACCCTTACCCAAACAGTAAGACACAGCTGATCACATTCTACATTTCTTGAATCTTCATATAAGAATGTCACGGAATGCAGACAGCCACCAGCCATCAAAAGCCCTCTTAATTAATATTCCACAGCCCACCCTCTACCATGTTGCACCACTGTCAGGGCCCCATCCTACCCAGAGAATGTCGGTGCATAAAGACAAGGGCCTATACCAGTCTATGTGCACTCAGGAGGGACCTAAGTGGTCAAGCACAGGGATCTGGAACCCAAGCCCTCTCTATTCACACTCAGGAAACCTGAAACACCATGTAATGAGTATTGGCCACTTACATTTTTCCAGGACTAAGAGGGTCGTCAGTTTATCTTTGCCTCATAAAAGAAACATTAAGTATGCATTTCAAGACTCCATCAATTCAGGTAAAATAGCTCAGCCACAGTTCTGAAAAATGTGTCAAAGAGTTTGATGTTCACCCTTTTTCAAGATTATTAAATTTTTGTGTATAGGAGGAGAAAGAGAAAATCTGAACCATATACATATAGACTTATGAAATACCTTCTCTGAATCCATCTTTCCTCTGATACGTTATGCTATACATTTCAGCCTCATAAGAATCCCACACTCTAGCCTCTGTTTCTCCCACCCAAAACATACTGTTTACTCTCTACTTGGGTTCCAGTTCCATCAGAATGCAGAGTCAAAAATTACTTCAGTGTTGGGTTTTCCTAAAGTATATCCATCTCTCAAGAACCAAGGCCTTTATAATACTTGTCGTTCAATATCTGAAAACCATGTTTCAAGTATCTTCATCTAGTTCTCTCATTGCTGATAGTAGAGGGAAGATTCCGGTTAGCATCACTCCATCATGGCAAGAGCAGATAGTCTAATTTTTGGAATCACACATTTCAGTCTTCTATTTGTCTCCATAAATTTTCATTTCCATTATCTATTTTCCCTGGGTTTTCTTGTAATTAATCTTTTATTCTGAAATAGCTGTCATTATTTTCAGTTTCTATTCTGAGCCCTATTAGCCACTCTTTTCTGTCTTTTCTTTTTTTTTGACATTTTCCGTTAAGAGTCATGGCACCCTTTTATTTAATGATAGCCAATTCATAATATCTCTGTCACAATGTCTTTCTTTTTCATGAGTTTTTTTTACAGTAGTATTTTCATCTGCTAAAGATTTTGATGCTAATTTATGTCTTATTCTTATAATAAATTCACATAAATTTTGGTTTCTCATTTTTTATTCTTATCATCAATATTGTATTTCCCACAGTTTCACAATGGTAATAAATTGTATATCCACAGGGATTGAGGAAGTACAGAGAAGGAGAATAAATTATTTTATGGTTTAAAGGTCAAAACTGCCATATTCTGTTCCTGTGGTGAACAGATTATGGCAAGTGTTATTCTGTGCAGAAGTTGCTGGATCATTGCTAGGACAAAACACCAGATCAGAAGAGCTTATGAAAGGAAAGGGTGTATATCTGGCTTGTAGTTAAAAGGGAATAGTGAGCTCCCTAACACTGGCAAGAAGAGCTGGAATATAAAATCTCAAGGTCAGCCCCCCCCCCCCAATGACACACCTTCTCCAGCAATGCTCCACCTTCCAAAGGTTTCACCAGCTGGGTGTTTAGTATGAGACTTAATCACAAGCACATTACATTATGAGGGACATTTTACATTCAAACCACCACATTCAGAAAAACTATTTTTTGTCAATAGATTCTTTATTGGAAATAGTGACTCAAAGAGACCCCTCTAAACACAAGGGATCCCCATTTTACAGAGATCTTACCACAACCTCCCCCCCTTTTTTGACTTTCCAGTGGCTTTGATACAATCAAATTTCAAACTTCATAATATTTGCTCCCCATTGTGGAAACTTTTTCATCTGGAAGTAAATCAAAGTTAGTGTGTGGTCTGGTTTCTACCACAGCATTTATGCAAGTTGGAAGTTGTCACCTCAATCCTCAAGGAAATTTGAACAAGCTGGAATTCGAAGAACACTGTTGGTCATACCAGAAAAGTGGTGATGTCACATAAAAACCACTGCACAAATCTGGAGTTATCAAGCCCTACAAAAGATATAGCAACCATATATATTTACCTGAAACAAAATTTGAAACTATTAAGGGTCAAGAGATCATTTTGATGAATTATTGGAGGCTGAGTGTGTACTAGCATGAATTTGAGAAACTTCTTAGAGTCTCTAAGAAATCCCACACTTTTGTGGTCCTTATGTCCTGAAACTCCACTAGGTTTACATAGTGAATATGAGAAGTACATCCCTATGGGTTCTTGGAAGTGGTAAAGGTAGAGAGACTAGCAGTAAAAAGGAACCCAAGGAATTCTAAGAAAAAAAATGGCGGGGTGGGGGAGTTTTCTTTAGCAGAAGAATTTGGCAGAGCTCAGCTCTGAAGCCTTATTCCATCAGGAAATTCTCCTAGGTCCTGCCCTCTTCAGCTCCCTGCCTCACCTAAAGAATGAAAAACACCATGGAGAACAATGAACAGAGCTTCAATTAAATGGGTTATAAGCACTTCAGACAGAAAGTTAAGAAGAAGAAGGGAGGAAAATACTTGAGAAACACTGGGGAAAACAATAGTCTCAAAACACATACCTAATGACATGCCAAGACTAAAGCAGATTATAGACACCTTAATACCTAAGTACAACATAGATCGAATGAGGTGACTATAATGCAACCAAGAGAACTAGAAGAGGGGCTGGAGAGATAGCACAGTGCTTACTTTGAAAGTATGAAGATCTCTGTTCAATCCCCAGAACACAGGTTAAAAAAGCTGCCAAGCATGGTGGTGCACACCTTTAATCCCGCCACTCAGGACCAGAGGTAGGAGGATCACCATGGGTTCAAGGCCACCCTGGCCTGGGCTACAGCAAGACCCTACCTCAAAAAAAAAAAAAAAAAAAAAACTGCTGGATGTGATAGCATACACTTGTAAGCACTGAGGACATGGTGATAGGGGCCAATCTGGGGCCTCACTAACCAGATAATTTAGTCTACTTTGCAAGTACTAGGCCAGTGACAGATGTGATTTACCTATACATATGAGCAACATTAAATGCAACCTAATGTCAATCCTGTAGCTCAAAATCTGCTTACCTCTGACTGACCTATTACCTCATGCAAAAACCTCAGGAGACAACAAAATAAGGAAATAGACAATCTGAAAGCACAAAGCAAGCACTAAAACAACACACACCTGGTACTGATGTTGAAACTATTCAACAGTAATTTTAAATAACTTTGATTAATATTTTATAGGTTCTAATAAAAAACATTCTAATAAATTAAGAAAAATTACAATAAAATGGAAGAAATTAAGGAGGAAGTAATAAGAATGAAGGTATCTTTGCTGAGGCTCGCCACTAGAGTCAAAACAGTTGAGAAAAGCAAGACACAAAGACAAATCAACAGAAACTCCTCACAATGAAATGCAAAAATAAAATTAATAGCTAAAAGCAGAACAGAATATCTAGGAACTTTGGAACAAATTTGAATAGTTACAGATATAATTGGCATGACAAAAGGTAAAGAACAAAGCAGAAAAAAATGAGGCAACAAGGGTTGTAAAGTTCCTAAAATTAATGACATATTATTTAATGTTGAAAGGATTAGAAGAAATATCAAGGAAGAATTCAGAATGAATATTTTGAAAAACTGTGCTTCAAAAGGAAAAATGAAATAAATCCCTTTTCAAGCAACCAAAAAGTGAGAGACTTTAGTGAGAGGAGAACTGCCTTACAGAATATGGTAATGGTATATGAAGAAGTTTTGCAGTCCTGAAGAAAGCATTGTGGCTTAGGAACTTGGGCTAAAGGAGCTGAGCAGTGGGGACCTTCCTTTCAGGAGAGTCTAAGTGGAATATTTAAAGACATAGCCAACTTCCTATTTTCCATATTCTTAAATGAGCTAAAAGATAACTGTTTGCGTAAAGCAAAAATAGCAGCAATATGTTGAATGAATAGAGCATACACATAATTAACTGTGTGTGAGTCAGCAATGTCTCAGTGGGTAGGCAGAAAAGACTGAGAACACCTGTTATAAGGCCCATACATGACACGTGGAGTGCTATGTTGAGGTAGACAGAAGCTATGTTTAAAGCATATCATATTCTCTAAGAATACCAATAATATTTTTAAATATACTTGACATGCTAAGTATGAATAGAGTAGATTAAAATACAAAGATTTGAATAAACTAAAAAAGTGCATATTATCGTCCAAAAAATAAACTTATAAAAGACCCAGTATCCTAAAGGTAAAGTGATAACCTTGGATTAATTCTTAATTTCAGACAAAGTCGGTTTTAGGACAAAGAAGACTTTTACAGGCAAGAAAGGTCACTGCCTAATAATAAAAGGGCAGTTCTCTAAGAAGTTATAACAATCCTAAGTGCTTTCTATCACCTAACAAAATAACATGAAGACACATGAAGCAAAACCTGACAAGCAGCAGAGAAAGACAGAGAGATCCATTCAACTTTCAGTCATGGCTGGATCATCAGGATCAGTGTAGATGATTTAAATAATGTCAATCAACTAAAATGCACAAACATCTACATATCACCCCATCCAACCACAGTGGGTATGCATTCTGCTCAGTTTGATAAGAACACTCGACAACACATACCATGCATATTGTCTATAAAACACATTAATACTGTGTTATACTGTATACTAAACATAAATCCAATAAAAAATTAGAATTCCTATCAAGAATGTCCTCAAAACACAACAGAATGTGATCTTTAAAGTGCCTATGTAGTGGGATTAAAAAGATTTTTAAGTAGCATGATATTTCAAAATTGAAATAACAAAAGGTATTTAAAGATATTTGGAATTACATTAAAATGAAAAGAAAGATCATGGAATTTCACAAAATGCAATGAAAGTTGCATTCATAGCAATTTATAACAATCAGTGCATATATTGGGAAACAACCACCAAAATCAATAACCAAAACTCCACCTTAAAAATTTAGAGGATTGTGGTTTGAAGGTTTTAGGGTAGATGCCCAGTAAGGGAATAACTGGGTCTGTTGGTATCTCTATAGTCAGTTTTTCAGGAGTCTCCATATTGCTTTCCAAAGAGGTTGTACCATCTTACATTCCCACCAACAGTGGATGAGTGTTCCTCCTTCTCCACATCCTTGCCAGCATTTATTTTCATTTGATTTTTTGATGTTTGCTATCCTTATTGGGGTAAGGTGGAATCTCATAGTTGTTTTAATTTGCATTTCCCTGATGATTAGGGATGATGAACATTTTCTTAAGTGTGTGTTTGCCATTTGTATTTATTCTTCTGTGGACTGCCTGTTCAGCTCTTGTGAGAGAATTGCCAACTCAGTTATGCTATTTTTAAATAAATCTTTGTATGTGATATGAAAAAGAAAAACGAGCACATTTCATTGGTCTTATTTACATTGTTAGTAAAGGTGATTTTAAACATTAAAACTTACCTTAGTAAAATTGATAAAAGTGAAGAATCAATAAATTCTTAAATAAAAAAAAATTTAGAGGAAAAATTACCCATTATGCCTACTGCAAACAAGAAAAAAAATGAAAGAAAAACAGAATAAATTAGTGAAATTATAGGCAAGAAAATGGTGGAGAGAATTAGTGAAATCAAAGAACAGTTCTTTAAAAGGATTAATAAATTGAAAATCTCTTGTCTACCTGGCCAAGGTAGAGAGATAATTAATTACTAATTTCAGAAGTGAAAGAGAGGTCATCAGCATAGATCCTATGGATGTTGAGAGGTACAAAAAGGATGCCACGAACAGCCAGGTTCCCACATACCTGACACTTCAGATGTAACGGATTAACGCTCAGGAACACACGAAGCTCCAAATCACACTCACAAGAGGTCAGAGGACATAAGAAGAGCCACAACAATTAAAGATACTGAGCAGATAATTTTAAAAGACACCTAATTAAACATGCTTCACTGGCGAATTCTACCAAATGTTTAAGGAAGAAGTTATAATTCTTCACTATCTCTTTCTGAAAAGAAAACCATTATAATAAATACAAAAAAATTCTCAAGCAAATATAATTTAATCTTATGAGTTATCAAATAGGCAGAAATGAACAGATTTAAATTTACATGAACTCCTTAATTCAAGTTGAGTGCAAGAAGCTTCTGTTTACTTCAGGGAGATGAAAAAGAAGCCCTTCTTCTCTGGGAGGACCCCTAGATAACCCCTGTGTCTTCTTGTGAAAACTTGCAGTTGACCATAGGAAAATGAACCTGAGAGATGAGAGTTGAGAAGCAGAGCATAAAGCCAGGTGCACCTATTGATGATGCTATAGTGTTCCTCAGAAATGAAGAGGAAGTGATCCAAATACTATGGCTTGTGCAGATCTGGCAATGATGAGGAGATGGGCACATGTTTCAGGTGAGTCTCCTATGTGTGGACATAGCCCGTCAGGAACAGAAATCAGGAAATACTGAAAGAACACCACTACTGGATGTGTGCTTTAGAAATGAAGAAAACAAATCAGTCAGTGACCAATTCTTTAAATTTTTATTTATTTATTTACAGAAAGAGAAAGAAGGAGAGAATGGAGATGCCAGGGCCTCTTGCTGCTGCAAGTACACTCCACATACTTGCTCCACTTTGTGCATCTGGCTTTATGTGGGTATTGTGGAATCAAACACAGACCATCAGGCTTTGCAACCACCTTAATCACTGAGCCATCTATCCTGCTCCAGTCAGTAGCCAATTTTAAGAAGCAATCATCAAGCCTACCCCATTAAGAAGAAAGTTACTATCTGCAAGAATCGCTTAAGCAGGAAAATTCCATTAAAGGTGCCGGGAGAATGACTCAGTTTTTGCCTCTTCAAGCAGAAAGATGTCAGTTCAGAACCCAGGACCCAAGTGTAAACCAGATGTCATCAACACAGATCCTGTGGGCCTGTAATCCCAGCATTGGAGAGGCAGAGACAGGAGGATCCTTAAGGCTTGCTGGCTAGACAGTCTAACCTGATGGATACACTCTAAGTTCTCAAAATCAATGATAAGGTAGAGGGTGACTGAGGAAGACACTTCACATTGACCTTTGGCCTCTACATGTGCACACATACAAGCACACAAACACACGCATACACATGCAAAGAGAGAGAGGTCATATGTCAGATGGGTAGATAAGGAGACAGAGGCCAAGAAAGGTGAACTTGCCTCAGGTATCACAGCACATCGGTGACACTGGGCAAACTAAGCCACGTGACTAGCATAAAGCACAGCATGGAAGAGCAGACAAGTGGGATGTTCACAAGTGCATTTCAGATTCATTTCTGCCTTAAGCATGACTATTTCCCGAGGAGAATCCTGCCTATCTTAGTTAATCCCCTGGAGTCAGCCTTCATTCCACCCACTGAAACAAAATGGTGCCACTGCATGACAGCCCTGATTACTTCCAGCTCAGAGCACATAAAGCCATGAGCTACAGCAAATCTCCCTTAAGTTTCCAATTCTTCAGGAATTTGACTTTTGTAAGGAACTACATACAAAATTCTAGCAGAAGCAGCATTGTAGATCATTCCTTCTTTAGCATAAAGTTTTGGCATTACACCGGAAATGCCATTATCAAGAATACCCCTGAAATCAAGCTGTGCTAACGTGGAAGACAGATCATAGAACTGTCCCAAGAGAAAAATAAAAGGGAAATAAACGGCTTCTGGATGCTGGGTAAGGAGCCTTAAATACTTCCCTGAAAGCTTGTCAATTGTCTATCATTAGACAGGGAATAATTCTTGTTTTAATTATACTTTCCCCTCTCGATGCATAATCAATTCTATCATTTTGCTGAAAGAGCAGTCAAACCCTGATTAAATTTTAATTTCCATAAATAAAAATGCCAGAAATGAAATTATTTTTTAAACATTACTATAATATGGCTACAATCTTGGCTTCTATTGCCATGTTTGAATATTTCAAGCTCTACCTGTTGAAAGAAGCACACTGTGTAGTGATAACTCTATTGGCCTCTTAATAAGTGGCATCACACCAATAAGGGGGGCTGTGGACCCTGAAATGAGCCTCAACAAAGCAGAAACATGAGCAATGAGGTTAGATCTCTAATATGAATTAAAAAATCGTGACTGCTTGGGCTCTGGTTGGTATTGTCTTTGGAGTGATGTGCCCTGTAGCTGTGTCCTTGCTTAACATTGACCAGCTCTGTGTTAATAGGAAAATCGTTTAACCTCTCTGCACCTAGAATAATTAAACTAGAAAACTGGAAAAATAATTCAGACTCCACAAAGTTGCTGTGAATATTAAATGAGGATTTATGCTAAAATGCCTGGATAATCATAAATCAGCATGTGAAATGAAAATGCTACTATTATTTTGCATAAATTATTTTTATGATTCTGCATAAATAATGTTATGCAAAGCAGCCCAATGCCCTGCCTTCATTTTAAATGTCAATTCACAAGTTAATTTTATTGTTGATTTCAGAGACTGCTGAATGTATCTTATCTTTTCCTCTAGAAGTAGGTTCCATCTATTTCTCCTGAGTTTCAACTCAAACTATCTGGTATTGGGAAGGACACTGAAGTTTCTTAATTTATCAAATAAAAATGTGGGAGTTGAACAAGGTAATCTGCAAGGTCCTTTCTAGCCTTAATTTGTAGGATCCTATAATCCCGTTAATCACATTGCTCAGGAAATGCTGTTCATTTGTTTGCTTTTGTTGTTGTTATTTTTCTGCGTGAGAGTACCCTGAGCTTGAAGATTGTATAAAACCAGAGGAAGAGAAAGGGAGATTCTAGGAAGAGAAGCAGGCCAGGCAGGGAGTAGCAGTGAAGGTTTCTGTTGCTAGCCCAGAGCAAATAAACTAACACTCTCCGTGTGTTCTTGATATAAATAAGTCAACATTTTTATGAGGCAAATATATGGTACTGAGATAGCAGGATTGTTCAGAAAGGGAAATTGACTGAAAAAGAGAGCAACTATGTGTCAATGAATATTCAGGTCACAAGAAGCAGCTTAAGCTGTGGAAGTGTGGAATGATTTGTATAATTCCAATGACACAGGGGCCAAGGCCACCTAGAACAATAGTGGAATTTTGACCAAGAAGCCATACATCTTCCCAATGGCCCAAATATTGTTACCCCCACACTTCCCCATTCTGATGATGTTACAAAAAGAAAAAAGAGTTAGCAATGAAGAACAAAGCCATTTGTCATATAAGAAATGAGGTCATGAGAGAAAGAACCTGTGCTCTGCATAAAATTAAATTCAAATTGCACATGGCTGAAGGCACCTCTGAATTCATAAAACCATAAACTATAACAAATCACATTTAAATTATAAATTCTGCAGGAATTTTACTTTTGCAAGGAACAGTGTACAAACTTACAACAGAAGTACCTCAAATCTTTCCTTCTGTCTATGTGGCTTCATTCTCGGGCCTCTTGCATGGTGCTGGAGCAATTTATTTGTTTTGCTTTGTTTGAGTGTTTCTCCTCTGGCTCCATGGCCACAGGTGTACAAATAAATGAATCTCTCAGCTGTGTGCCCAATGTTACTTTCAATCTCAGTGCCTGAAGGACTTACAGTGAGACAGTGAATATCTTTAATCTCCTCATGACCTAGTGTTGTCTGCATAAAAACCATGGAAGTGAGCCATGCATCGATGGTCCCCTGCCCTTGCAATCACCTCAGGATTAGCAACTGAGAATGTTGAACTTTGACATTGTTTATCTAAAATTTAACACAATTATCTCAGTTCTGCTAAAAATAACATGAAACCTTCCTTACTAACTATTAATGACAATTCAGCCTTTTAATTTTTTTTGTTTTTTAGTTTAGAGCAACTCTTTCCATTTTCAGTAATTAGTTGAGATTACTGAGTTACATCCACGTACAGCATGGTCTATTCCAGAACAATGCAGTCTCTTCCTCTTGATCTGGTCTCTTGGTAGAGATAATGCGGTGTATTTTTCTTGGGAATTTCAGTCATCTTACTTTGTTCATGAAACCCTGCCTTGGCTTTCACTGGTACTGGTCACTCTGTTACTGTGGCCCTCAGCTAAGAGACTTTACATCTGTAAGTAAAACATAAATTGGGGACTAGAGAGATTGCACAGTGGTTAAGGCACTTGCCTGCAGAACCTAATAACTTGTATTTGATTCCCTAGTATCCATGCAAAGCCAGATGTACAAAACGATGCATGTATCTGGAGTACCTTTACCCATTCTCTCTATCTCTCCTTTCTCTCTGGCTCTCCAATATAACACAATGCCTACTAATTGTACATGTGAATCAAGTGATAGTTCTTCGTGACTACTGAAGGATGAGACAATGAAAAAGAGGAAATGTGACTGAAGTGAGCAGAGCACCACTGTCTACCATCTCCATTTACACCTTAGTGTTCATTGACCATGAAACCCTTGGAAAGAGTTCATATTCGCATACAAATGAATAACTGAATACATGTAGCATCTTGTACATTCATAAATATTTACATAGGAAATAAAAGTGAGATTCGTATAACCAAGTACATTAAAACTAATAGACAATGTCTGTTCTGTCCAAATTTGTTGTGCTACTTCACATCCCCATGATGATTTCTGTTTCTTCCACCCTCACCAGCACTGTGCAATGTTTTTAAACTGTTTGCCAATATAATAAACAATTATCAGGCAGGATTAATTTATGCTGTATTTAAGGGATTGATAGCAGAGTCAAACTGTTGCACTTATTTGTTGGTCATTTGGATTTGCCTCCTTATCTATTGGCTGCTCATGGTGTTTACCCATTTTTATATCCAGTTGCTTGTCTTTTTCTTACTGAGCTATAGGAATTCTTATTCTAAATATCATTTTTGTGTCTGTAGTTTTGTGAGTGGTGACAATATCTTAACCACTTGCTTATGTTTTTAAATTTTTTCCTAAGAAAGACTTTGTAGCTTCAAACCATCAAACCATCTAAATCTAAAAAGAACCTCCTATTTCTGGATTTACTGTTGCTTGTTTATTTTTTTTTAAACTGTGCTGAAATGTACAGCTACCATAGTGGGCAACAGAGATTACCCTGAACA
This sequence comes from Dipus sagitta, assembly GCA_036346955.1. Taxonomy (NCBI): domain Eukaryota; kingdom Metazoa; phylum Chordata; class Mammalia; order Rodentia; family Dipodidae; genus Dipus; species Dipus sagitta. The sequence continues at coordinate 126,235,777 of CM070772.1, read as the reverse complement.
GCCCCAGCCCATTATTATTCTTTCTGAGAGAGCATACTATATTCCTTTGGTTGGAACAAGTGTGTGTGTGTGTGTGTGTGTGTGTGTGTGTGTGTGTGTGTCTCTGTGTGTTTATTTCAGGGCCCATTGCATGAAGCTTAAACTTTTTCGTGTGTTTTACTTTTTTGTGGTACTAGAGATTATTAAACCCTGGACTTGTGTATGCTAGGCAAGTGCTCTACCACTGAGCTACACCTAGCTGGAGCAATTTGAATGGATACAGACATTTAGTCAAATTAAATTGCATGTAGAAATTAAATTGTTCCTCTATATTATGAAACTTCAAAATATATTATTTTTCTATAATTTTTGGTTACTTCTAACTAGATAAATTAAGCATCCCTTGAATATTTGAGACAAACCATAGAAAAGGAAAATTTCCTGCAAAAATGTGGAGAGAGTAGTTAATCCGCCCCCTCCCCCTGCCTGCTGCCCACCCAGTCTGAAATAGCAGGGAAGTGGTATATAAACAGGAAATTTGAACATGCTATTGAAATATGAGTGCTGGATTTAGTAAGGTCAGAAAGCCATGCTTCTGACAGACACCCAGAGATGATCATCTCACTTCCTCAAGCATGTGTGCATGTGTGTGTGCATGTGCAGGTACTTGCTGAGCCTGGCACTCACTGCAGCATGCTGGTGCTCTCTTGATGACATGGCTTTGGAAGTAGGAGCTCTTTATCCATGCATTTCGGAATTTACTAAACAAGAAGCAGAGGGGACTTGGTTGTGACTGCATTTGTCACTGAAGACCAGGGTTCTTTCATAGATGCCCACAAATATATCCTTAGAAACAATGTCCTTTAGAAAAGCAAAAGCCAGCCTCCAGTAAAGGCATGCACTCAGTCAGCACAAGTCACAGAACATAGAGGGAAATTTCATTTCTTTACTTACCACCTACTGAGTTGGGGTTAAAGAAAGTCCTGGATTAAGAAGCACTGTGCAGCCAACAGAGGACTTTTTATGCTGCAAGATAAACATGTGCTTTTCAGGTTCTAGCATGTTCAGGATATCCTCCCAGGTTGAGGAACTCAGTGAGGATTTGCAACTTCCTGGTGACTCAGAGAACCACACCAGAGTACTGGCCTCACTGCACCCAGGAAAGACAGGGCCACGCCTAAGGGTGAAACTGGGCTGAGAATGACGATACCCTGCTCAACTGTCTTATACTCAGTGACTGCAGAGTCCTCAGAATTAATTTGGGAAGCTACAAATTTCTACCTCCTGCTTTCAGCCAAGACTAGCCAGTGGAGCAAGCAAGCCTGTGTATAGTTAGGTGGATGTATATGTGGAATATGAAAATTGCAAAAATATTACTTATAATGTCCTTGACAGTCCTTACCCCTACCCAAGGCATTCACCTCCTTGGCATTCTGTTCAAAGTCCATCAAAACCTCTATGGAAGGGCTGGAGAGATGGCTTATCAGTTAAGGCACTTGTCTGCAAAACCAAAGGATCTAGGTTCAATTCTCCAGGACCCACGTAAGTCAGATGCACAAGGTGCCACATGCATCTGGAGTTTGTAGTAGCTGGAGGCCCTGACACACCCAATCTCTTTCTCTCTCTCTCTCTCTCTCTCGCTCGCTCGCTCGCTCTCATAAAAATAAAAATATTTAAATAAAAAACACTATGGAAGACACTAGTCATTTCTGACTATTTAAATTTAAATGGACTAAAATTAAGCCGAATTTAAAATTCTATTCCTCAATCCCACTGGCCACATTTCCAATACTCAATGGCCATATGTGTCCCATGGCTACCACACCAGGCAGCAGAGATAAACAGCACATCCACCATCACAGAAGGTTCTGTCAGGCAGCTCTACTGCACTGACACTGATGGGTTCTAGTGTCTTTATCACAGCATACTCCTCAGTAGGAAGAGAGGCAACCAGCAAGCTCTCTCAGAGAAACCAGCAATGACACCTGTGATAATACCACCACATAAGATGCAACATAGATGCCTGGCTTGCCTGAAGAGACCAGAGCTACTTTGAGTGTCAGAGAATGTGTGAAAGAATAATATCCCCCTAGAAAGTATGAAAGGCAGGTGAGGGAGGGGTAAAGATGCAAACTACAAAAAGAAAGAAGGGGCAACAGCAATGTCTGTACATCTACCAGTCTCAGATGTTTTCAAGAACAAACAGGGACTGATATTTATTCCATTTCCTGCTACATACCTAGGCTTTCAATCAAAATTACGTTTTACCCAAGATAATTCCAAATACAAACCACGAGAACTACTAATTATTAACATTTGAACTAAATTAAATGGCCATTCTCTGCACATCCAGTGGAAAATGTCAGACACCATTAGCTGACTGCCATGCAGGCTGAGGAAGGCAGGGCAGGGCAGGGCAGGTCTCCGCGAAGGCAGGGACATTCATCAGCCCAGCAGCAGCCTCGGCCACAGGGAGGGTCGGCCACAGGGAGGGTCGAGGGAACATTAGGAACAGTCAGATCTCCTGGGAAGAGGAAAGTTAAGGACAATCGAAAAGAAACCAGATGCAAGTGAAATCATTTAGAAGGAATATTTGCAACACAGCTCCAAAATTAGGCCAAATTGGAGGAGTTGTCATCTGAACATTAATTATGGAATTATTTTATGACTTATGGGCTCCCTCCCTGAACAGATGTTTCAAGAACAAAACTATAGGGGGAAGCCAGCATTTACAACAACATTTCCAAATAATATGCTAGTCTTCCTAATTGAAAGAATACATGCAAGGGTGGAACTGAATGTTGAATTTTAATAAGCAAATAGTTCAAGTTGGGAGATCGCTCCTATTCAATGTGACCTTCTAAAATAGTGTAGTGACAGTGAACTTTGTGACTCCTATTCTGACAATAAAAACAAAGAAATGATTAAAGGGAGGTTCTTAAAAATATCTTAAACTTTGTTTCAGTCATCTATTAAAGAGAAATTTTTACAAAGAACTGTTGTGTGAGAAAAGGAAGAACTAGAGAAAACACATGTAAAACAGCTTTTTATTAATATTTTATAGTTATTTATTCATTTATTTATCTGACAGAGAAAGAGGGAGAGAGGGAGGGAGAGAGAGGGAGAAAATGGGCCCGACAGGGCCTCCAGCCACTGCAAACAAACTCCTGACATGTGAGATCCCTTGTGTATCTGGCTAACGTGGGACCTGGGGAATCGAACCTAGGTCCTTTGGCTTTGCAGGTAAATGCCTTAACAGCTAAGCCATCCCTCCAGCCCCCTCCCCCCCCCCAAAAAAAAAGAGAGAGAGAGAGAAACCATACTCAAATATGGAAAAACATAAAAAAAAATCCTGGTGCAAGCTGAATATGGAGTAGGAGCCTCTGTTTAGGGTCATAACACTTCTGTGAGCCTGGCAGGACCCCTTTAAAGTCACAAAGGTAAAGTATAAGGAAATGAGTAACTTTTCCAAGGTCATAAAGATAACTACAAAATAACGTCATGAGACTTTTTATCTAGAGTGTTCTGTGATAGACCATATCTTCCCCATCACCAAACTCCAGGTTGTTTAGACTGTATTGATGACCAGCTGAATTATCAACATGGTAGAGGGAAATGCTAGTGTTAAGAACTCCAAGATTCTATGAGGTAAGTAGTTGAATCCTTGGGAATTATCTGGGCTCCAAGCTTAATTCATTCAAGGTAACTACTTCCTTCTGGGGAAAAAAAATCCTTGCTTCCTTCTGCTGGGCGTGGTGGCGCATGCCTTTAATCCCAGCACTCAGGAGGCAGAGGTAGGAGGATCACTGTGATTTCAAGGCCAGCCTGAGACTACATAGTCCACGCCAGCTCAGCCAGGGCTGAGTGAGACCCTACCGCGAAATCCCCCGCCCCCCCCCAAAAAAAACCCACTTGTCTCCTGACTTTTTTGAACCAGGCAAATCATGAGCAAAATTCATCACACAAGTGCTCACAAATCCATGAAAAGATTTGTTTTTCAAGTTCTGCCTGCCTGTTTAGTATTGTCATGGGAAAGAAGTTGTTGGAACATTTGCTACTCCTTTATTGATTAGCATCTGGGGATGACAGAACATAAGACTCAGAAGATTTTGTCCCTGGGCCCCTCTGGTCCGTTCTGCTTTAAGATGATTACACAGCTATTTTATATAACAAAAGCCAGTCAAATGGGAGAGACAAATGCTTTTATTTCTCTGGCCAGTTTCCTCAAGGATTACTCAAAATACCATCACATCCATCTTTACATGATTTTGTGTTCATTACAGATTGGAAATGAGAAGTCTTTTTTTATAAGGCTAATCTGTCACTAATGATGAAACAACATTAGAGCATGGGACAAAACTGGATATCCATTATCTGACCCTTCCAGCCTTGCTGCCCTGTATGTTTCCACTCTTCACCAGAGCCCCTTGGATAGCTCAGCTCCTGACGCCCCGGGAGTCCTCACTGTGGGATCCCAGACCTGGAACGGGAAATGGTCAAGGCAATCATTCAGAAGTAGCTAACAGACCACTGCTCCCTGAGAAGAGATGTCTTTTACTAGGGTGGCCTTGATAGTATATTATCCATACATTTTTATCATCACCTGGAGCACTTCTGAGGGCAAAGAGAGGTTATATTAATAATTACATCAATTCAATAGATAAAAATCAGACCTAAATGAGAGCAACCAAGATTTATGTTCATTAACAATGTAACTGCAAAACTAAATCAGCAAACCTTACCCTGTGGGATAAGAACTTTGTATCACATATGCAATATGTGTGTGTGATATTTCACCCATCATACACGCAAATGTCTTCAGTATTGTTCATTAATATGTACCCACCAAGGTTATAAGTTATATGAGTCAGTCAATTGACAACAGAATCCTACTCTAACTCTTTTCTTTTGAATAGGTTTGAATCAGTTGGCTCACAGAGAGTAATGCAGTGTTTAGCAAAGACTGCAATTCTTTGTGTGAAAACTTAGTCAATATAGAATCAGGACTATAGAAACTAACATAGCAGGCAAGTTTAACTTCAGTTCACTCCATCTATAATATCTAAAATTACATTATTGAATAAATAAACAAAATGGTAAATTAAGTCTCATTAAAAGATCACCTGATGCCCTTGGAAATGCTGTGTCGGTGGTAGCTCTCCTGAGCACTGCAGAATAGGAATAAAGGAAGAAAATGACCATTTCAAAGGTTACTGAATTCCAGACTACATTCAAGGCTCTTTATATAAATTTTCAATTTTAACTCTTAAAACAACCTTATTATATAAGTATTGTTCCCTCATCTTAAAAATGAGGAAATGAAAGTTTGTGTGTGCTGGGGGACATATTATTCAGTGAAATAAGTCAGGGACAGAAAGACAACAATCTACATATCCATACCCATATTTAGAAACTGGAAAAGTTTACTACTAAGAAGTAGAGATCAGAATAAAGTTTTCTAGATATTGTTAAGAGTGAGGTAAAAGGAGGTGAGAGAGTGAATAAGGGGTACCAAAGTATGTACCAAAGAGGGGGGAATATTTTATGGGGTAACTATATTAAAACAATTTATTATAGAATGCAAATTAACTAGAATAGAGGAGTATGAGGAATCCCAACACATAGTAATGACAATATGTGAGGACATAGAAACCATTACTCTGGCTGATCAACACACATTGTATGCATGTATTGCATCTAGAGATTAGTTGAGTAACTAAATAGAGTAATTACATTATGGTCCAGACATATAGCTATGTGATCCAACAACTCAATCTTCTCCCCTTTCCATTATGAATAATCTCACTTATCACCCCAAGGAAAATATTTTGCATTAATAGAAAGTTTAAAATAGTGTAAAATAGGCAAGAATATTAAAGTTTTATGATGAGGATCAAAATGAATTTTAAATGATCATGTAAAAAAAAAACCTCTCTGTTAGATTCTTTTTTGAAAGTTTTAAAAAGATTTTATTTATTTATTTAAGAGACAGAGAGAGGAATATAGGGATAGAGAAAGAGAATGGGTGTGCCAGGGCTCTAGCCACTTCAAACGAATTCCAGACACATGTGCCACCTTGTGCATTTGGCTTATGTGGGTACTGGGAAATCGAACCTAGATCCTAAGGCATCACAGGCAAGTGCTATAACCACTCCCCAGCCCTATGTTAGATTCTTTCCCAATCTTATTATAGACTTCTTCATCACAGAGCATTTAGAAGTTTGATTTCTTGGGGGCATTGCAGTGTCTCTCAAAAAAGGAATAATATATACATCTCTTTCCTATCCTTTTGAGAGCACCACCCTGTGTATCAGATCAATGGGAATAAATCGTTTCCATAGCTCAAGAATTCTGCTAATCAGTGAATGATGAGATGAGAGGCCATTTGAAGAGAACCAAAATTAAAATGGTCTCAATGATGTCCCTGTGGATTTCTAGAAAATCTTTTAATAAACACAGCTGGAATTTCATCCTGGCTCAAAAGCTTTAGTTATGTATCTCAAGTACTCCGCTCTTATTCTTTTCCCCCTTGCTTTAACTACGAGTGCCAAATACCAGAGGCACCAGTACCAGAGAGATTGTCTGCTTCTCATTTCTTTTTTGCCCACTCAGGTTCCTTTTGCAGATATGTTTCAGGTTCAACATTCCTTATGCACATTTCTTTGCAGTTAGTTATTGAAATGAATGTTTCCTTGTCACGATGTTCAGCGATGAATGTCATTAGGCCAATAAAATTTAAGGCCTGTTACTGACTTAGAAGTCCCCCTGATTATAACTGCCATCCTTGTGTACCACAAATATGGGGAAGGCAGTTAGGAGATGAGCAATGCCAGAGGTAGCTGATATTTTGCATGGACTACAGGCTTTCAATTATCATTTTTCCAACAGAAATCAGACTGGTCTTGAAGCCCATCACCAATGTCCCTGAAGTACCTATTTGCCAAGGGAAGGCTTGCAGCTTCCTATTGAACCTTAATGAATTCCATCCTACAGCTGGCTCAGAGAGATCTCTTCCTACAGACCACGCAGCAAATGGGACAATAATGGGACTTGTAGCCCTCAGCCCTGAGTTTCAATTCAAGTTCTATACTTTAGCAGTGGTTAGTACCATAATTAATTGGGAAGGCCATTTAGAGTCATTGAGCCTCTGGTTTCTAAAATGGACTGTTCCTACATAGGAGAACCAACTAAAAAAGATATTCCTAGCCAGGAGTGGTGGTGCATGCCCTTAATCCCAGCACTAGCAAGGCAGAGGTAGGAAGATCACCATGAGTTCAAGGCTACCTTGACACTACATAGTGAATTCCAGGTCAGCCTGAGCCAGAGTGAGACACTACCTCACAAACAACAACAACAAAAAAGACATTCCTATTTAATGAAAAAGCCTAACTACAGTCATTTCTACTTTATGTAGCTTACAGAAATAACTCGGCGTTTAGAAAACTGGTACAATTTCGTCTTGATAGTCCTTTGAGGATGAGAAAGGTGATGCCATTTGGGCAGAGCCTGTGCAGACTAACACAATAAACAAGGAGCAATCCTAGATCAAGACTAAGGACTGTAGACACAAAAACATGAATGGAGTAAGAGTCAACAGGGGTATGCCAGTGATATGTGAGAGATAGGGGTACTCTGCTAGGAAGGTTAATCAGGAGAAACCTGCACAAAAGTAACCATTGAGAGTCAGTCATTAGTGACGGAGTTTGAAACCTTAAGGTTCTCATGAAGAACGTTTTTTTTTTTTTTTTTCTTTATCTTCAGGATGAGGCACCTAAACTAACCATAGTCCCAGGCAGGGGCCAATGAAGAGACATAGTCCATTGAAATATTCCCATACAAACCCATGTTAAATTTGCAAGTATTTTCTTCTTTGCATGCTTCTCTTCATATAGAACTCTTGCTTCTTCAAACCGCTCTTAGTTCCAGTAAAATGTTTACATCTCACTCATTTTATGTTACTGGTGTAGGAGATTATAGGAAGGAAGATGGTGACTGTTATGGGATAAAAAGCTTAACAGAAAGAAGATACCATCTTCTTTTATAAAAGGAAGAGAGAGGAAGGAAGGAAGGAAGGAAGGAAGGAAGGAAGGAAGGAAGGAAGGAAGGAAGGAAGGAAGGAAGGAAAGAAGGAAGGAAGGAAGGAAGGATGGGGGAGGGATGGAAGGAGGAAGGGAGGGAGGAGGAAAATTAAATAGAAAAATAGTCAATATCAGAGCTAGAAGTGACTGTGGTGAGAGATATAACTCCACTAATGCTAACATTCTCACCACCCAAATGCACAGCCCAAATCTGTGGAGACATTGAGGAGCCCTGGAGGTGCTGTATAGATGAGCTGCCGCTGAGTCACTGCTGCATGTTAATGGATGGAGGTTTTGAAGGTTCCTGATTAAGCCTCCTCACAGGGTGGGCGGCGGTAAGAACTGCATTAAAGCAAGTGCAGCTACTAATTTGAAGCTTACACACTTCAAATGGCTCCATCTCTTTCTTTTTCTCTGGCTTCCCTTTTACACATTCTAAATAGCCTTTACTTTCTCTTCTGGACTCAAATGCCTGGTGCAGTACAACTAGTTAGTCAAATAATTCCTGAGTTTTTGATCATCTACTGAACTGTTGGTCTTTTCTCAAACACACTTTGAAGATGAATCTAACCTCAAAGGTGTGAATTAATTGCAAGTGCATAAAATAACATCATCCAGTTTATAAGATGAATAGATAGGAAGATTCTGTACTTTTACTAAGGGTCATTAGCAGATCAAGGGTTAGCAGTCATGTTTTGGTGTCAGCTTTCTCATTCTTCTCACCTACCTCGTTATTTCATTCTTACCACAATGTTGTCCAAATATTATCTGGCTGGGGAGGCACATTTTGCAAATGGTCTTCATTGTATTACAGTTCAGGTGACATCTTTGCCTAGATGTGCCCCACTCACACTATATCCATTAACCTCTCCAGCTTTATGAAACATTGGAGTGGTGGGGGGAAAAAAACTATAAAAGAACAAAACCCAGACCAGAAAGCAATGCACTTCAAGTGTCTTCATTTGCTTCTTAGTCCCAATTGTAAGGCTCAATGATCTCCTATTTCATCTCCCAAAATCGGTGGTACCCTTATGAGTTTGATAATGCTGAACCCACCTGTATTGAGTCTGTCTGTGGATTTAAAATTTTAGAATATTGACTTGCCTAGCGGAACATAACACTGAATTTTTTTTTTCAAATGACTTTATTTCCAACTCTTTTTCTCTGTTGTTTTAGAGGTGTGAATCCAGTCATGGATGAAATCCACAGTGGTTCCAGATATCCACTCTAATCAATACAGGCTTAAGCTCTCGATTGAAGAACTCCAAAGACCAGGGTGCCCTTTACTCTCCTCAGAGAACTTCAGAGGTGGTTGGTAATAAGAAAGGAAGCAGCTAAGTATTTCACAGCTGTGCAAAAGTCAGAGTTCTTCTAAATGACAGAAGTGCTATGAAGTTTGTAAATGCCATCTCCTCTGGCTGAGCTGCTAAAAGAACTTGCAAATAAATGTGTTTCTGCTGCTTCATGGAATGTATTCACTGGGATTTAACCAACTGTCTTCCAGCTAAGAGCAGATTAAGAGCCAGTTACTTTGCTCCCCGTGCAGGTGTGGACTGCTTCCTGACCGAGGTATATATCTTGGTATGCTCTGGGCGGCTTTGGCCTTCCCACTAACAGGAGAAAAACATTGTTGTAGGCAGGCTACAGGACACCATGTACCATAGTAATTTCCTCTTCTGCTTAACATCCAATCAAATTAATCTTGACACAGTGCTTCTGAAGACTCTTAAAATGGGTAGATGACATTGTCATGACAACAGGCAAAGAAATACCTACAAACTACTGTGATTACTATTATTTTTGCTTGTGTTTATGCATGTAGAGTGTTTGATGTGTTATATATTATGTGTGGCATACTCACATTTGGGTGCAGATGCATATGCGTGGGAGGACAGAGGAAAATGCTGGGTGCCCTACCTATTGTTTTATCCACATACTTCCTTGGGATAGGATCTCCCTCAACCTGGAGTTGCCACTTTTGGATCAAAAAATCCCAGCAATTTTCTGGTCTCTGCCCCCCCCCCCAAACATGGACTGGACTTGCAAATCTTTGTGGTCGTGCACAGCTTTTTACATAGGTCCCAGGGAGTCAAACCCTGGTGGTTTCAGGCTCTGGCAGGCCCTCACGCTTGAGCAGCAAATGCTCTTAACCTCTGAGCCATCTTCCTAGTATAACAGAAGTGAACTTAAAAAAAAAAAAAGAAAAGGAAAAAACTTTTTTTAGTTGTGTTTATCAGAAAATAGAAATATTAATTTGGGTCATATTCTCAGGCAAAGTCAGTCATATATAGATAGAGATGATAGATATAGAAATATTTAAAACTAAAAGAGTTGCTTTATAAACAATCAGAAAAGAGATAGGAAGGGCAGGAGACGGAGAGGAAAGAAGAGAGGGAGGGAGAGATGGAAGAGGAAGGAAGGAAGGAATTGAAGGAAATAGGGTGGGAAGAATAAAGCATATAGTAAGTATAGTAAATTCAAACAGGTTAATTTTTCTCTAGCCTCCAGCACTATCCCTTTTTCCACCCAGTCACAGTGGGACTACTGCCATATGTGAAGAATTATGATTAAGATTGCATCTGGGTGTATCTTCATGAGTCTGTGTGTTTGCGGCATGCACACAAGGTGAGGGAGAGTGTGGAGAACTGAAGTACTATAAATAGGCAGGTGAGTGTTCGTGAGAAATGTGGGCCCATAGACATGGGAGCAACAGGAAAAGACAAATATGGCGAAAAAATGTGTCAGCTCTAGAGTGAGGCATGCACAGGAGGCTGCTGTGAGTGAGTGTGTGAGGCAGGCCCCTGTCTGTGTATGTATAGAGTACACATGCACATGGGGCATGGTATGAAGTGAGAGTGTGAACAGAGGAGAGCAGCACAAAAGAACTGAGTGCCATGTCTGTGACTCATGCAACCTTCCATAAAGCAAGCCATGCTTTCATTTGCCTCAGCTGTCTATGCGAGACCCTGGTGTGGAACCACAGAAGCCTCCTCTCCCAGAGGTCTGCAGGACAAAGTCCCAGCCACTGCCTGCTCTCAGCATTCTGACTTCCAGAGCTACTTCTGAGTATGAACTACATTTGGAATTCCAAGCCTGTGTCTCTTTCTCTGAACCTTGGAGGATTGATTGGGTATGACGTACTGATTGGATAATACAGCCCTTCATTTTCCTGTATGACTGACTGGGAAAAGTAGCTGTGGGTCAGAATTTCCAATGCTACATTATCATCATCATACTCCTCCTCTGCATTCACATCATTCTCATGCACAGAACTTTGCAGTGTTCAGATTGAATCCTCACCATTACCTTGTTGCATTCCTATAGGACAAACAAGAAAACAACACATTGTCCTTCATGAAAGGTGTAAAATTCAACAGGATTTCCTTGTGGATTCACTCTAGTCAAAGAAAGACTAGTCAAGACTATCCCAAGCTGAGGAAGACTCAAGACCTTCAAATGAACACACAATTCCTGTTTCCTGACCAACGCCTTACTCTGTCAACAGATTGTCATATATATTCCTAATGCTGCATGAAAATCCTTTTCTGTGTGAAAATTATTTTATGCAGCTTGAATGCCTAAACCCCTTCTATCACTTCCATAAGACACAAAATTGTTAAGTCCATCTTCAGACCTCTCTCTGTATATTTTCCTATCAGTATGCGGATAGTCTGTCTCAGTTGCAGGGCTGCTAGTGATATAATAAGCACCCTGGGCACCATTTTTCTGGACAGAACCCCACAGAGAGCAATTTGTTCCACCATTTGTCTCAGGGACACAGCTGACATTTTCACAGGCTTCCACATTTCCATTTCACAGACCTCCATTCCCAAGAAAGCAAAACAGGAATTTCTCAAGGACAGCAAAACAACAGCAATGGGGTAATTTGCATGCAGAGATCTTTCCCATGTGCCAAACCCTTAATAGGAGGGAAGCCAATGGCATCTCACAGCTTCACATGCTATTTGTTTCAGGAAAAGAAGAAAGGAAAATGTCAGTGAAGGGCACACAATGCCTCTGTCTACACAGCAGAATTTTCCCAGACTGGACTGGAGTGAAATGGAGGTGGTTATTCAAACACATAGAGAATTTATTTACTGCTTTTATGGCCAAATGAAGTGTATATATCCTTCTGAATAAGATGTTGAATGTTCCCCCAAATTTTAATCTATGGCCATCCGAGTCTTTCCTAAACGAAAGAGAACAGCTGTAATATGTTGAAGCAAAGCACTCCACCTGCAACATCCCACGTAGCTGCTGCCAAATGAAATATGGGCATAAAATTCATCTGAGCCACAGGTTCAAGCCACGTATGTATCCATCCATCCACTCAGCCGACCTGGTGTCCTGTCCTTAGATTTCGAGATCCAGGGACAAGTTCACCAGGTTCTACACACTCAGTACTTGCTGTTCTACAGGCGAATCCAACAGCAGTGAACAGAGAGACAAGAGTTTTAACTGCAGCTAAAAGAACAGGGAGGGAAACCCTGGGCAGACTCCACGTGGGGGCTAGAAGAACCAGAGAGTGAAAACCTCCTTGAAGTCAGGACACTTGAACTGAGTCATGAAAGACAGGCAGGAGCTGTCTGCACAGATGGAGACAACACAATAAGTGGTCCCAGGATATCCACTTACAAGATGGCTAAAGACAGGGGTTAGGGATTGTTATGCCAACATTCCTCACAGAAATCAAGGATTGCCCCAGCAGAAACCTGCCCACTTTGTAGAACTCCCAGTAGACCCATCACACTCACGTCAACCATGCAGTTTGCTTCCTCATCCTAAAAAGCAGAAAGAGAATTCTGTGAGAGAAAGGAGGGGCTGTGTTTTTAAGTTGATTTTTTTTTCCCCTCTATTGAGTCTACCACTGCCAGTCCTGAGAATGTACAGCTGCAGGCTGCATGTTAGGTTTTCCTGGGAAACAAAAATCACCAAAAATCTCTGTGAAATTTGGCATTATATTTCTTTCCAAGAGGATTAAACACCATCCTGTTTGCAAGGGCACACATCACTCCATTTCTACATTTTGCATGTGTCATTAAAATAATGACTTGTGTCATCTACAGCCTTAAAGAGACACAGACCTACTTCAGATTGAGTATGGAAGTCAAACATCAAACTGAGTCCACAAAACACATAAACCCAGGAAGCCATGGGAGTTCCTTACGCTCTCTTCACCCGGAATAAAGGGCTATGAAAGAATTTTACTCATAATGACCATGTTTGGGGGCATCACTTAGTTCTAAAAACAGCATCATTGTCATCCTGCCCCTGATGGTACACCTAGTTAACCATTTTTACCCATCAAAGGCCAGTTCAAATCCTCATTGCCCCCAATTAGTTATAAATTTCCCCCTTCCCCCCAAACTCTTACAGCAATGGAAATATGTCGTGCACAATTTAGACCTAAATTAAAATATCTTTATTGTTGTTGCTTATACAGTATTACCTTGACCTCACAAATAGCGTTCAAGCCCTTTGCCTCATGTAGAGAAGGCAAACATGTTATAAGGCCATCCTCATCTCTTGTAATACATTAAAGCTATAATCATCTTTCTTACTCTTTTCTTACAGCCTCTAATCCATCAGGATATCTTTGTGGACTCATGCTAGTCAAAAAAGGATATTTTTTTAAGATTATACTCTCAGGCCAAGGAGAGCTCACCACCTGGTTTTAACTTCTGTTCAACTGTCCCTGAAGCTCTGGCTGATGTTATCATCTTTTCTCTGTCCTTCAATCTCTCATAGTCATTCCCTTCTTTTCATGATTCATGTCATTACCCTGTTCATATCCTGAGAATCTGCTATCAAGACAACTGCAATAGGAACAATAATTAAAAATAGATTGCACATTTCAAAATTGTTTCACTAGTATAATTAGAAATATATGAGGTGAAGGATTTGTTAATTATTTTATTTGATCATTTCATAATGAAAATATGTATCAAACATAACATTGGATCTTATACACATATGTAATTTATTTACTTAATTTTAATTTTTTATTAACTTATTTTATATGGGTACCTCATGTGTTGGTTCCCTCTTTTTCCTCATCCTTGCCCCCATTCCACTGGAGACCCTCCTCAGTGGGGTTACAGGTATTTCCCATGGGGTTGTGGGATATCCATTGTGGGAGCAGCAGTCACATTTGTGTGTGTGTGGTTGTTGTTGTTGTTTGTGGGGAGGGAATGCCTCTGGGTACGAAGTTTCACCTTGTGGGTCTTACATTCTTTCTGTCCCTTCTTTTACATCATTCCCTGAGCCATGTTGGGTGGGTTTTAAATCTATTTCAGTGAGAAGCTCTTAGGAGCCTCTGGATCTCTGCTTTGGTAAGTCTTGGGTATACTCAGATTCTGTCTCCTTCACCCTGACACTGATTGTTAGGTTCACCATGGAAGCAGCACTCTTGCTTGTCACCCCAGTTCCTCTATAGTTTCATCTGTGGCTTGGCTGAAGTGCACTGGGTAGTTTATCTCATTGGGTCTTGCTATTTTCTGAAAAAGAACAGATTCTGCAATGGCCAGTGAGTCAGCATAGCTTAATTGGGATAAACATTGTAAATTTAGGGAGAATTTGATGTATGTAACCCCTCTTTTAGCCAAAGACTAGTGAGAACTCGACATTGGAGAGCATAATCTTTGTCTCCATAGGATTCTGACCTGGTTCCCAATTCCAGATATGGGCTCCCTTACACTGAGCAGATCTCTTAGCCAATCAGAAAGCTATTGGTTATCCAACCAGGCTGTGTGCCACTATTGCACTGGCATGTGCATCCTGTCAGGATGTTTGCTTCTGAGTAGCTTAGACCCCCTGGTTGCTCAGACCTTTGTTGGCCACTTTCCCCCAGTAGCTCATGTAGTGCTTTCCAGCACTAGACAGGCTAGCTGTCTGGGTTCTCTTCTGGAGTCCAGACAGGTTTCTTCATGCTCTGTGTTGGCAGCATATAGCATCTTCAGCAATAGGATCTTACCTTTTGCCTCAAGCAGGTAACCAAGTGCTTTGACAGAAACCTGTTTTGCGGGGGACCTTGAAGTTCTGTCTAATCAATAGTTTATTGTGTATAGCTACCAATTTTTGACACTGGGAGTTACAGGGCAGAGACAATAACAATTTTTTTTGTTGTTGTTTGTTTGTTTTAGTTTAGGCTTCATCCCACCATCTGCAGAGCCCTTCTTTTCAGGTGTTCCCTCTTACTCCTGTTGAGAGGTATATCTTTTAGTCTATCTTCAAGGATAAAGGTTTCTATGGTACCAGTTCATTTTGGATTTAGTTTTGTGTTTATTTCCTCCCCACCCTTCCCTTCCCCTCCCCCCAAAACCATTCCATTCCTAATGGCTGGGCCATGATTTGCCTATCAGGTATGTCAGCAACTCAAGCTGGTCCAGGTTAGGAGCTACAGATGGGTGAGACCATGCAGCATTTGGTTTTCTGTGATTGCGTGAGTTCACTGAGTATGATCTGTTCTAAGTCCGTCCATTTTTTTCTACAAATTTCACTGTATCATGTTTTTCTTACTGCTGAGTAGAATTCCATTGTGTAAATATATCCCAACTTCATTATCCATTCATCCAGTGATGGGCACTTGAGTTGATTCCAGTTCTTAGCTATTATGAATTGAACAGCTATGAATATGGTTGAGCAAATATTTCTCTAGTGAGACAGTGAGCATTTAAGATAAATGCCCAGTAAGGGAATAACTGGGTCTGTTGGTAGCTCTATGTTCATACCTTTCAGGAATCTCTATATTGATTTCCATAGTGGTTGTACAAGTTTACATTTCCACCAACAGTGAATGAGGGCTCCTTTTCCCCCACATCCTTGCCAACATTTGTTGTCGTTTGATTTTTTAATGATTGCCATTCTTACTGAGTAATGTGGAATTTCGTGGTTGTTTTAATGTGCATTTCCATAATGGTCAGGAATGTTGAGCATTTTCTTAAGTGTGTGTTAGCCATCTGTGTTTCTTATTATTTAGTTTTTTGAGTTCTTTGTAGGTTCTAGATATTAGGCCTCTGTCAGTGGCACAGCTGGTAAAAATTCACACGGAATGCAGTAGGCATCAGTTATCCAAACATATCCTCAGCAAAAAAAAGAAAAAAAAATTGGAGGTGTCACCATACCCGATCTAAAGCTATATTACAAAGCCATAGTAACAAAAACAGCATGGTACTGGAATAAAAACAGAAATACAGACCAATGGAACAGAACTGAAGGAAGACCCAGATTTTAGGTCAAGTGCCTACAACTACTTGATATTTGACAAAGATGCCAATAACATATACTGGAGAAATGGCAGCATCTTCAACAAATGGTGCTGGACAAATTGGATAACCATATGTAAAAAATATATAATTAGACCAACACATCTTACCATACAGAAAAATCAAGTCCAAATGGATTAAAGATCTCAATATAAGACCTGAAATTCTCCTCCTACTGGAAAAAAAAAATTGGAGGAACTCTCCACGATATTGGAATGGGGAAAGACTTCCTGAACAAAACCCCAGTAGCCCAGAAACTTAAACAATCATTCAACCAATGGTATCTCATGAAACTGAAAAACTTCTGTGCTGACAAACACACCATAATCAGAGCCAATAGGTTACCCACAAAATGGGAGAAAATTTTTGCCAGCTATACCATATGTAATTTTTTGTCTATTAAAAATATAATTTTAGAGCCAAGCGTGGTGGCGCATGCCTTTAATTCCATCACTCAGGAGGCAGAGGTAGGAGGATTGCTGTGAGTTTGAGGCCACCCTGAGACTACATAGTTTATTCCAGGTCAGCCTGAGCCAGAGTGAGACCCTACCTCGAAAAAAAACTTTATATATATATACCTGCAAAACCTAAGGACCTGGGTTCAGTTCCCCAGTACCCACAAAAACCAGATGCACAAAGTGGCATATGCATCTGGAGTTTGTTTGCAGTGGCTAGAGGCCCTGGTGTGCCCATTCTCTGTCTCTCTCAAATAAATAAACAAAAATATTATATATACATCTATATAATTTTAAAAAGTCAACTGTAGGCCTCCTTAGTACTTCACTTCCAAATAAGATCACCTATATATTAAATATTATGACTAATTTTCTGTGGCATTGCATGAATGGTGTCTGTCCTATGGCTTCTCATTGTCCACTTTATAAAGTCCATAAATGTCTAACCTTATTTAAACTCTCTAAAATTAGGTGCCTTCAGCCATATATTCTATTCATCAGCACATTTTCATTATCCTTGAAAGACTACTTGGGATTCTATGATACCTCTCTAACCACACACCTAAACTCAGGTCCTTACTTACATTAAAGCTTTTTTTCTGAGTAACAAAATCTATCTTTGTCTTTGAGGCATACCTAATATACTGTCCCTGCAAAAGTAAATGAAGAATAGTGGGATATTGTTTTGTTTTGTTTTGTTTTGTTTTTGTTTTTTTGAGGTAGGAGCTCACTATAGCCCAGGCTGACCTGGAATTCACTGTGTAGTCTTAGGGTGGGCTCAAACTCATGGCGATTCTCCTACCTCTGCGTCCCCCTGAGTGCTGGGATTAAAGGCATGTGCCACCACACCTGGCTAAAAATAGTGGTATTTTTTAAATTAAAATAATTTCATGATGCATCTAGCACATTATGAGCACTGGACTAAAAAGTTGGAAGATTGAAACTCCAATTTCAGCCATGCTTTCTCGGCCATGATCTCCTTGATCTCTGGGGGATGTTACTAGATATCATCTTCATGGAGCAAGGAAGGGGAAGATAGTTGGTATTTCAAATTGGCAGTGGTAATCATTAGGAATAATCACCCATTCCTCTTTGCTAAGCGCTCATCACTGGAGCAAAAAGCCAAAAGTAATGTGTTGAATTAATAGACAATTACCTATGCAACACCCACAAGAAAAATGACCAACAACAGATCCAACCTCTGACCATTTGCTGGACTATGATTAGGTGAATTCTAAACAAGTATAACAGAAATCAGAGGGTGTTTTTTTCTTTTCTTTCCAGCATTAAACTCATTGTGAACCTGAACACTGCACAGCCCCATGGTTGACACAGTGGATCTAGCTATCTCAAAACAAAAGTTCCCCTGCGTACATCCCTCATAAGACTGTTCATTACTTTGTCAATATCAATACCTCAAAGCTGTTGATTCCAAATTAATTTGTTTGTAATCTAGCTCAATTATCACTGCAGTATGACTGAACACACTGATATGGAACATGCTGATAAGAAGTTTTATGATGCAAAAACATGGCTACAGGAAGATCAACTACAGCCAAATCCTACTCACCTGCTAAAATGAACAAAGAAATCTGATGCACTAAATCATGGTCAATACACAGTGACAAGGTTTAGAAGAAAGTTGTGGGTATTACAGAGTGACAACTTCTCCTCAGTTCCTGTCTTATAGAATGAAAGAATTTAGGCAACAGACATGATTTAAGCAAAAGTCTATTTAGCAAAGCAAAGTACACTCCAGAGAGAGATTGGAACAGGCTGACCCAAAGGGGTGTTGAGGCACACAGGCTTCTGCATTGGAGAATTTTAAGAAGGTTTTTTGAATATTTTGAAATGGGTGGCATATTCATGAAGTAATATGACTCTTTTTTCCCTTCCAAATAATGGTGGATTGGATCTCCCTTTTATGGGTAATCCTTCCATGACTCCATAAAGGGAGTCCAAAGCATAATGCAAATGACATTATAATGAGCCAGGGACCTTGAGAATGCAGACCCTTCATTAGTGAGCATGTGTGGCAATAAGAAAATGCCCTGCTGTGGCGAGAAGAGCCCAACTGCAGCTTTAAGGGTGTTCATTCAGAGGGTGGGCAATCTGAACATTAAGAAGCATAGCTTTCAAAATACAGTTCCAGCTCTTTCTTCCTTCATGATTACCTCCCTGCCTAACTGAGCATACCTCCAGAGACAGCTATGGTTTTTCTTAGTCACCTCTAGCTAACTCCTTACCTACCTAGTATCATCAGCATTCATATCTAGACTCAGCACTTTTGGGGTTGTAAATGGACCTGTAAAATCAGAAGTTACTACTATGACCATATTAACAACCATTTGGCATCTCAACTGTGAGAAGTAGGAAACTAGCTCTGACTGTTTCTTTACTGCATTATTCCATGGTGTTTCTCTAAACAGGACTCTGATAACGTCTCTAAAGCCACTCCAGCAAATACCAATACAATCCTTTTCTTTGAGTTGATTCTAAAGCCTACAACATTTCTCTTGGCCATCTGGTTTCTTCTGGGTTAATTACAATGACTAACCTGGAAAGCCTAGGGAACAGGAAATGTGCTAGTGGTATAGGCACTAAATAATATTAGAAAAAAAAATGAACCTTCAGAAGAGCCATTCAATCTTAACCTTTCACTCCACAGAAAATGCCAATTTTCAATTTGATTCCCAAGTGACCTTACACACATGTGTATGTAAGATAATAGATGGGGCAAAGAATACAGGATTGACTGAAAGGAATGAAGTGGTGATGGTGATCACAGAGAGTCCACTCTTTGACGTCAAATCTAATCTTTCTCTGTGACATGAGTCTTATACAATTGGGATAGAGTAGTAGTACTCGGGATTTGAACCTGGGTCCCCAGGTTGTGCAAGCAAGCACTTTTGGTCACTGAGTGATCTCTCCGTCTCCCCTTCCTACTTTTGTGAACGATTCAGTTGATGCATTATTCAGTAAAGCAAGATCAATTATTCTATTTAATGTATTACAATATTGAAGTTAATGATTCAAAGCATTTATCTTGGCTTCTGTGTGCACTCACCTGTAACACCAAGCCCAGCCTCACTATAGGTGAGACATGGAAGCAGCCCCGTGGATCTGTTCAATGTGGTGAATCATCAATGTGAGATGAGCATTTAATAAAGTAGCCATGTTAGCTACTACTGTCTTTCTTAAATGATAAGCACATAGCAGTTCTCCAGTCCAGCAAGAGATGTTGGCTCCCCCTTGCCTTGGTTGCCCTGTTTACAGTGTAAGGCTAATAACACAATCTTTATACTGGGAATGTCAGGAGAACTCAATAAGTACAGCATGGCAAAAAGGTGATGAACAGTGCTTAGCCCGTAGGAGGGACATATAAGGGCACATTATTTGTAAGGACAATTATGTGTAAACATCGGTGATGAGCCTTTAGGTGAAGATGAACACCTAAAAACAATATTCTAAGAGTGGTTGTCCCTGCAATAGGCATTCCTTCTAGAAGGCAAAATGCTTGCTTCTAGAATTCTTAGCCTTAATTAATAGCATCACAGTCCACCCAGTTTATCTCTCTTGAAATGGCAAGTCATTCTCAGCAGATCTTTCTCCCTGCCCACAACAAAATTGCTACTTAATCGTGTCACTTCAAGTGAGAAAAGTCTAGAAAATTCCCTCCACAGATTTGACACTGGAAACAGGAGCAGACAGAAGTTCAACATGTAATATGAAATGTAGAGCTGGGAGATGTCTCATGGTAAGGGAACACTGACCCTACCAACAGTCACAAAATAAAGGCTCAATAGAGCAAACACCCTCACTGTTTAGCACTCACCTCACACCATGCTGTCCTAACTGTTGTTTCTTCATTTACCTGTCATGTCTTCTGCAAGGAGTTGGTGTGTCTTCTCTCATTTCAAATTAAGAAACTGAAGCATAAAAATTTATAGTGTCCAAGGTCTTTTGATCAATAAATAAGATTATTGGGTTGTAAGTCCAGACCTTTCTGAGTCCAGAGTCATAGTTTCCCATCATTATGTTCCAAAGAAAAGAAGGAAAATACATAGTCATGAGTGAATAATTCTACACCTGAGAGCAGCATACCTTATCAGTCAAAGGGCCCCCTGATAACATATACATACATACATATAGATATATTCACTTCTCTGATCATTTGATCTCTCCCAAAATTACTCATCCCAGGTTTTGTAGCATAGAAAAAACTATAGGAAATGCATTAGGGAGGCTGTAGAGTCAGCTCAGCAGTTAAATGTGCTTCTTGAGCAAGCATATGGACCTGAGGGGTCTTGAGACCACCAAAGTTCAAATCTCCAGATCTTACATAAAGAGCTGGATATGGCTAGATGCCTATAACCCCAGTCACACAGGAAGGCAGAGAACAGAGAATCAGTGGAGCCCTGCAAGCTCTAGAATGAGTAAAAGGCTCAAGATAAAAGACCAGACTGGAGAGACATGAAGCAGGACTCCCATCATGTTCCACCCCAGCCACTTCAGATGAACTAACCCTCCCCCACAGGTGTGCATATGGGGCACATACGTGTGCATACTCCACACACACACACACACACACACACACACACACCACAACGCATTATACACATAAGCAAAAATAATTATAAATTTTTAAATAAATAAATGAATAGAAAGAAAAATTATTTACCTTGTGGTAATTAGTAGTTCTAGGTGGTGTTTGAAAGACACTTAATAGTAGATTAGGCCTAGGAAATTTATTACTATTATTTAGTGCTTATGTCTCCTCTCCCTCTCATTCCTCAGATTAGCAAAAGCAAAACAATATATTTAAGGTATTATGACAAATGAGGAAATTAGGAAATAAATTCTCTGTTTAAAATACAGTATATTATATATTATAAAGCAAAAGTCTTACCTGGAATCCAATGACCAGAAGTTACTGCGGTACCTTCAGTAGTGGCTGGCTCTGTGACTCCGCATATGGCTTCACACTCTGAGTGTCATGGCTCCTTCTACAGTGGTGTAGGCAAAGGCTAGACAGGATGGGAGGCTGCTTCACGAGGACCAGCCCAAGACACATCCCTGTATCTTATGACCTCAGTGTTCTGAGCAAGCAAGTCCCACAAGGTGGGCTCATGATCTCAGACATACCTTCACCCTCATTAATACTGAAGCATAATGGGCTAGATAGATGGCTTAGCAGTTAAACCACTTACCTACAACGCCAAAGGGCATAGGTTCAATTCTCCAGCGCCCATGTCAAGCCACGTGTGCAAGGTGGCACATGCGTCTGGAGTTTGGTTGCAGTGACTAGAGGCCCTGGCATGCCCATTCTCTCTCTCTCTCTCTCTCTCTCTCTCTCGTAAATAAATAAATAAAATAAAGAGATTGAAGCATAAAGTTTAGAAAAGGGAATGTGGGGAAGAGAAGGAATGCCTGATCCTGCCACTGAGCGCCAGAGTGTGCACACAATGCTTGTCTAGTCATCACCACCACCCTGAAACCTCTGACTGTTAAAAAAATATATATTTAAAACCGTATTCTAGCCAAGTGGGATATAAAGTTATATGATTACTAAATATAATATTTTCTGGATAGGATATTGGAACAGGAGATGTTAGATTAAAAATAAGGATGTATGAATGCTCTGCATGTGATAGTTAATAACAACAGATTATCAAGTATGCACCATAATAAGGATAGAAGATAATAAAACAAAGAAATTGAAAATGTATGAAAGTAAAATTATAATATATCTTGAAAATAGACATATGAAAGGAAAGGCTTATCACCAATTTATTGGAATGCTTGACTATCTAGGGAAGAAAATAGCTGTAAGCACACTGATAATGAATAAATCAGGGAAAAGAGGCAGGGCTAACTTATCTGATAGGTACAGTAAATATCCTTAGGCCCAGTGTATTTTTTAGGACTTGGGAAAACATTTAAGCTTCTTTTTAAATAAGAATTAAAGTATGATTTTTTTTAGGGTTCACATCAGAAAAAGACAAAATGTTTAGGCACAATAAAACTTCATTATGGTGGTAGGTGCACATTAGACAAAGGTGACAAAGCCACAAAAGTCATAATGTGTCCTTAAGGATACATGAAAATGGTGGGAGGCAGCAGGAACCACCATAAACCAGGATAATAATGTGCCATGACCTGACAAAATGAATCACTCAACCTTCTGCCCCCAGGACAACAAATCAAACTAATCAACTGAGAGTTAATGTGCACACAGCTCAAAGGAAGGACCTGAGGAAGTATACATTCTCCTGAGAAGAAAAGAGAAAAAAGGGACAGGTCTGTGGTGGCTGGTCTCCTGGACACACAGACCCTGTGGGCACACCAGGGACATCAATGCCCTGTCTAATGCATCACTACACACAGAACTCTGGACAGAGTAACAGATACCACATGGGTTTAGTTGATTTACTATAGGGCTCAGGAGTCATCTTTTGTTTTTGTTTGTTGGAGATAGGTTCTCACTTTAACCCAGGCTGACCTGGAATTCACTGTGCAGACTCAGGCTAGCCTTAAAATCACAGAATTCCTCCTACCTCTGCCTCCTGAATCCGGGGATTAAAGACATGCACCACCATACCCAACTAGGTGTCACCAAGAGTATCCCAAAACCAGGCATGGTGCCTCAAGCCTGTTATCCCAGCCCTGAATTGGTGGACTATCAGGAGTGTGAGGCCAGCCTGGGATACCTAGTGAGTTTCGGGCCAATCATTTTTGGGATGAAAGGGAGAGAGAAATGAAGGAGGGAAGGGAACCCAGAAGACTGAAATTTAGCTATGGTCCAAAGTGTGCCACTGAAATAGTTCAAAAGTGGCAGTACAGACTCTACAGTTCTATAGATCTCAATACGAGGAGTCTTCTGTGGCATCATGAATGCCATCTTGACAGGACAGAATCCAATGCTGAGCCAAATGAAGTGAGATGGCAAGAGCTATGCACTAGAGATACAGCAAGGAAAAACACCAAGAGCTTTCACGTGTTAACACTTGTAGAAAAGGGCTCTAGGAGGCATGTGGAGTCTACTTGGGCTAATCATGTCATTTGGAGCAAATCACACTTACAGCAAAGCCAAGGAACCTCCAAATCCTCTCCATTCTCTAAGCTAATTTCCAGGTTGATGGGAAAAAGAAGACTAATTGGCTACTTTAGGGGCTCAAACTAAGTAGCTTAAGACCTGTATCCCAAGGCAAGTTTAATGATATTTAGTCCTCAAACTGAGGCCAGCTTCCTCGTCGCTGGGGTCCCATGCTCTGGATGGAGGTGAAAAACCACAAGGCTTCTTTCAGTGCCATGGTTCTAATTAGAGACATCCATACCGACATTAATGACATTTCATTCAGGGTGGCTTAGTGTCCGGACATCTTTCACTATGACATCTCCCTTCAGGCTCTTTGTGCTTTCCAGGGAAGAGTCTATGATTACATAAGGATGTCTATTGATATAATGTCTGCATCACTAGATGAAATTTAAAAAAATTTTCTCCAAGAGTATATAATTCTTACCATAAGTAGATTAACATAGAAAAATAATCAAGAATAAAGTCTTTTGATAAAATAGAAAATTATAGTCAGAAGAGAAAACCGCTTTGCCACAATAAGAATCATTTATATTTGAATCTACAAGCTGTATTCATGTTAAAATAAAATGAAATCATTGTAAAATCAATTTCACTATTAGTCATATTCTATAAATTCTATTTACTGAAAGTAAAATTGAAATAGCAATATGAGCTACACAGATTAAAAATAAACAAGAAAAATTTTCTGTAACTATAATTTCATAGTCAAATAGTTCAGCACAATAAGCTAGGAAATGCTTTTAATTAATAAATGTCTAAGAGGATTCCGATAGAAGATAAATGTATATGCATGTCCAAAGAAGGGAGAGAAAAAGAGAATAATTTCATAATGTCACAATGGAAAAAATTTTCAGTCATAATGTCCACAGAAATGCAATTCCAAAAAAAATGACTTTATTGGGAATATCTGTGAGTATGTGAATAAATCAGCACTATTTTGTTCAGAAGAAAAGTCTTAAGACTGAGAAGGGAGATGATGACTCGAGAAAGGAGGGCAAACATTTTGAAAACTGCCAATTTTCCAATGTCACTTGTATTTCAAGTAAATCTAATATAAATCTCACCATGTTAATTTTTTTA
Organism: Dipus sagitta; assembly: GCA_036346955.1. NCBI lineage: Eukaryota > Metazoa > Chordata > Mammalia > Rodentia > Dipodidae > Dipus > Dipus sagitta. Next base: position 126,210,822 of record CM070772.1, on the reverse strand, counting down.
TTTGATAAATCACTCTAAAAGTCACCTGTAAGTCAAAACAATAGAGTAAATATGATTTTTAAAAGTAAAGTGAAAGGGCAGTAATCTTATCAAACAAAGGTAAAATGGTGATAGCACAAACTAGATACAGTATCATGGAAGAATGGCTGACAATTTACAATGCTTGTACACTTAGTCAATGAAAGAGACTGAAAATAATTTTGAAAAATATATTTTTACATTATACCTTAGTTCAAAATAAATGCTAACAATATCCCAAGCATACGGAAGATGGATGAATATTTGTTAAATGTGGAAGTTAAAGATAAAATTTAATATCATATGAAAAACAAAAGAGAAATGTTTATGTAATATTTACTAGGTTTCTGGATAGAGGAGAGCTTCATTTTTAAATTTTAAAACTTTATTTAAAAATTTATATAATTACCTTCTACTTCCCATCTTTGTCCCCCCTCCACTGAAATCCCTATTCTTCCAAACTAATCTCTGGGAAGTTTTTTTTTTTTTTTTTTTTCTTTTTTAGACTAGAAATCACTAGAGAAAAGAGGGACAGAATTCATATGCAAATGTTTGAAATGTTTCAATGACAAAACATAAAAGGACAGACTTGGAAAATTTTACAGTTACTATAACAATTTGTAATAGACAAAAGAAATGTCTATGTATCACAGGTGGAGAAGTACACAAGATTCAATAGGTACATGAAACTTTTCAAAGATGAAAATGAAGAAGAAGAGAAGGAGATATAACTAATTTAAAAATTAGAAACTGGGCTAGAGATATGAATTAGCAGTTAAGGTGCTTGCCTGAGAAAACAAAGGTACCAGTATTCATCTAAGCCAGATGGACATGGTGGTACATGCATCTGGAGTTTGTTTGCAGTGGCTAGTGGCCCTGGCACAGTATTCTCTCTCCTCTCTTTCTCTCTCTCTCTCTCTCTCTCTCTCTCTCTCTCTCTCCCTTTAGGAAATAAATAAAAAGGAAATGTTTAGAAAATTTAAATTAGAAATTAATCTTCACCACTAATTAAACAAATTAAATGCTAAAATAGTTAATAAATTAAGAAGCATTCATAAAAATATAATGTACACATCTAGCAAGGAAATTAATTGTAAATGAAATTATGACTTGAGATATTTTTTAGTTACAGGAAATTGATCAATCTACCATATTAATGAAAATGTCCATTAATTTTTGAAAAGGTACTTCTTTTTTTAATTATCTATTTTAGAAAAACAATGTAAAATAGTGCAAAAGCTGATTCTGTTTTTTATATTAGGTAATAAAGGATTAATAAGCTGTAGTATCCCCATTCTGCTTTCATTTTTAATAAATTTAGATTCAGTTAATCTGGAGTTTGTGTGCAGTGGCTGGATGCCTTGACACACCCATTCCCTCTCTTTCTCTATCTCTCTCTCTCTCTCTGCCTCTCTCTCTCAAATAAATGATAAAATAAAAATAAGAAAAAAATCTGAATTCACCAAATACCTATTTTTTTCTGTATCTTCTTAGTATGAAAAATCAGAAGAACTAATTCTCAAAAAAATTTTATCTCTAGACTTGCCCACTCTTCATCTTGGGAACACTGAGCCTAATTATATTTTCAATACTAGACTTATGAAGGATTGGTCACAACAGGTAAATGATATTTATAAGCAAAATATTAAGCAAGGAAAGGCAATCTGTGAGAATAAAAGATCAAAAGGAAGTATATCATAGCACTAAAAACTTCATTACTCCAATGCTTGGAGAATAGTGGTCATTTTAATTTTTCCTTTATAAATGATTTCAAGCTAAAAATATGAATGTTATTAGCTTGCATTGGAAACCACTTACACCCAGTCTCTAACTCTATTCAGTATATTTTCTGAGGGTTTCTTCAAACTATGATTGTTAATTCTCAGGTCTCAGATTAATGCCTCCTATTTTTATGCCTTTGTTCATAGTGTTCCCTGGTCTGTAATTCTCTTCCCTCTCATCTTAGCTGACAAAAGATTGCTCATCTTTCAACCACCATGCCCGGCGAAAATCTCGCTCTATTTTTTTGAACCCGCCAGCTAAAAATAATTATTCTCCCCTCTAAAGTCATTTGTCTACAGCTTTGCTCTCTTATCAGGCTTTCCTTTTTTTATCTTTTTTTTTATCTTACTATTACAGATAAAACTGTGCTTGATTTATTTCCCTCCCTAAGCATGAAAGCAACTTTGTAGTAGCATTTAGGTCATAAATATTTCTGGTTTTCTGCCAGCCCTTAGTAAACATTTGTTCAACCGAATTGCCCATGGAGCAGCATGATGACGTGCTAAAATAGCAGAGGACAGCAAAAGTCAAGTGAGTGTCTAAGGAAAATGATGACCATCCAAACATCTGTGCTGGACCGTTCCGTCTGCAAGGGAGTCCCTTTCCTTGCCACCCAGGACAAGCACTCTCCCTGCCACATGGGATAAGCATGGATCCTGACTACATGTCTGCAGAGTAAAGAGCCAACATGGTCTATTCTTAACTTAAAGGACAAGTAAGAAAGAAACCTTATGCTGTGAGCAAGTCCCCCCCCCCCCCACAGGCAGGGCTCTCTACAGCAATGCCTGCTAGTGATGAAACCCACTTGGGCTCTGAAGAACAAGTTAGCGCTTTGCCATTTATAGTACCAGTGCCTATAGTGAATTACCCCATCCTCACCAGGAGAACTGCTATCATCCACACCTGCTTATCAGGTCATAGAAAGAGACGGAACTGTGCTAGCCACTTGCCCTTTGTATGCTCCGCATTAAACTTGACTCAGATGTTCAGTGTTTGTTCTCTTTCCTTCTTTCATTGCCTTCAGAAGTCTTAAGAAGTACAACACAGCCAACATGAACCAATGTATCATTCACAAAACCAGTCCACCATGAGACAAGAAAGAGCAAAGACAGAAATATAATTCCATCTCTCCACGTTCAAGAAACTTGTGAAGGTAAATCAGAGCTACAAGCAGTTGTCTGCCTGTTCAGTGGGATGTGCACTTACATTTAAGTGTGCTAAAATCTGAGTAACAAGTATATTCAAATAAGGCCTTGTGACCAAGTATGGGGCTGCAGAGAGCAAGAAGGTATACAAGAGCACATGAATGTGTTGCTTTACCATGTTGTCTCCTGACAATGAGCCTTCATTCCTTTAACAGGCCTATATTGAGGATGTGTACAGTGTGCGAGATACTAGGCAGTGTTGACACTGTGCAGGCAGATCTGAAAAGTTCATGGGCCCCACTTTAAGGACTCTTATCTAAAGGGAACAAATATCTTGTCTTCACTGAAGTAGAAAGAAGAGAGGATTAATAACCCCTGACCCTAAATTACAGCTTCATAAATTAGCAAATGGCTTCTTGGCTAACAGTCTAATCTGGAATCATTTTCTTAAATATGTGATTCTGAACTGAATTAACTAATAAGCCATCTTGGAGAGCTATGATTGAATTGGCTTCAATTCATTTTCCTTTGTTGAAGGGAGGATTTGGCTCAAAGCAGGGGTGTGGGGCTATTTCCTCTTTCTCTAGCATAATAACTTTTTTGCTTGACTTAAAATTATCCCAAGTAGTTCCATTTAAAACTCATGTCTTTGAAAACTGATGTTTTAAAGCAAATGAACCACAGGATGCCAGATCTTAATGTCAGTGTTGTAAGCATTTGTCCCCAGTACATAAGCACTGACAGTCACAGACAATCATTTTTATTAAGTGAATAGTCCAGCCTCCAATTTCACCTCCTGGATTTCTAATGGTGATGTTCAAAGAAACTGCTGCACTACAGGTCTCTGTCACAAAGTTCCTTCCTCATCTACCACAGCCAAACTTTCCAAGTAAATGGATCCATGGTACAAATTTGAAGAAAAAAAATTGAGCCAGGCAGGTGGATGACTAGATGTTTAAAAAGCCCAAGAGAGTCCATGTGGAAAGGTCCTGGGAGTAACCTGGCTAAATGGTGGCAGTCTAGTGTCCTGATGAATTAGTCATCATGTGACTAGGGGTTCAAGGAGTACGGCCAACAAAAGGATGGGGACAAGAGCTAGGGTGTGGCCCAGTGGTTAAATGCACTTGTTTGCAAAACATGACAGCCTGGGTTTGAATCCTCAAGACCCACATAAAACCAGGTATACAAAGTAATGCATGCATCTGGAGTTCATTTGCAGGGTCAAAAAACCCTGGTACACCTCTTCCTTTATTCCTTCCTTCCTTCCCTTCCCCTTCTTCTTCTCCTTCTCCTCCTCCTTCTTCTTCTTTTTCCTCTCTCTCTCTCTTTCCTTGCAAATAAATAAATAAAAATAAACAATGGGGAAGGAAGCCTGTACTCATTGTATGCACATGACCTAGCCTGGGTATGGTGTAGCCTGACCTGGGTAAAGATAGAACACTGCAGTAAATGCCAGTTTATCCCATGGGAGGAAAGACGATAAGTAAAATTAAGAACATCTTCCATTTAAATAATTGATGTGTGTGTGTGTGTGTGTGTGTGTCCATTTTGTTGTGTATAGCAAAATATCTGCTGATGGGTATTGTGTTTATTTAGGCTTATGGTTTGGGAGGTTGAATAGTCTAATAATTATTGATATATATTTGTGTGTGTGTATATGTACATGCATACTCACATATATGCATGCTCATGCACACACACACCATGGCATGCGTATGGAGGTCAGAAGACAACTTCAAGTTGTCTGTGCTCCACCTTCTTTGAGACAGGGTCTCTTGCCACTGTAAACAAACTGCCAGATTGCAAATGAAGGTCAGATTAGCTGGCCCACAAATTTTGAATTCTCCTCTCTATGCCTGTCATTGTTGTAGGCAGCCTGGGATCAGAGTTGCATGCACTGCTTTGCATCTGGCTTGACATGGGTTCTAGGAATTGAACCCATGGTGGAAACCTTTGCAAGCAAGCAAGTACCTTTAACCAAACACTGAGCAATCTCTCCAGCTCTCAAAAGTTCACTTTTTTTAAGATCTAGACTAAATCGCATATAGTTGGCCTTTGAATCTAGTTGAATACAATTTTTATCATAAAATATCTCATACTACAATTAAGGAGACTTGTTCATTCCAAGCAATATCCAGAGAGAATGACTATCAATGTTTAATTTGAAAGCTGAATTAGTGAAGATGTATAACAAGTGCTCAATAAAGGTTTATTGATTAAGTTTGAATCCGCTAGAAAGGACATGTCTATCTGATTGATTCTTATCTAACGTTCTGACCTCCCATTCAAGTAACAAAGAAACAAGGAATAAAAATAAAACCAGGGCTGGAAAGCTGACTTAGTCAGTCAAGTGCTTGCCTTGCAAGCACAAGGAGAAGAGTTTGCTCCTCAGAACTCATGTTTTACAAGCCAGGCATGGTGGCACATGTTTGCATCCCAGCAGCAGGGAGGTTAAGACAAGGGGCTCCCTGGGGCTCAATGGCTAGCAAGTCTAGCCTACTTGGCAAGCTCCAGGCCAATGACATAATGCATCATTAAAAAAGGGAGGACAGCACTAGAGAAAAATGACTCCTGATGTTGTCCTCTGGCCTCCATAGAAACACGCATATGCACATCTACACACACATGTGCACGCATGGAAACATATATATGCACACATTGAAAATTAAAACCATTTTTTCTTAGTTTTTCTTAGTTTCTTAGTTGCTGAATACAAAACTATCTAATAAAGAAAAAAATGTGAAAAAAAAGAAAATTAAAACCAATATTTCTTTCACTGTTTAAACATATGTATTTTAACTTTCCTGCTTTGCTTTGTTGCACTGAAACAGGGTCTCACTATGTAAACTAGGCTGGCATAAAACTTGCAGTGACTCTCCTGTTTCAGCTTCCAAGTGCTGGAATTACAGAAGTGTGCTGCCACCCTCTGTGAAATTTTATCTCTTATTTACTTGTTCCTCTTATTCATTCATCGACTTCTTGCAACCCCCCCAAAAATCAAACCTTTTGTTAATTTTACTGTGACTTGCAGCTTTAGTTGTTGTTGTTTTTTTCCTGACTTGCAGCTTAGTGTACTCCTAAGTTATATATATAATTTCACTCGGGTTGTTGTAACAAAACACCATAGGTTGGATGGCTTTATGAATGAATGTTCTGCAAACAAGCTAATTTGCATGTAAAACTTTCCAGATTGTTTGAATTTTATTGATTGGAGTATCACGATTTTGAGGAAAGTTTGGATATTGTAGATCACAGAGTCAAGAAGCCAAGATTATTCTGTAATATCTTTGCCCACTTTTGGTAGAAATTTATTATGAACCTCCATGTCTTTGTGATTGAATAAAATCTTATAATGTATGGTCAGCTTGACATACCTCTGACCACTATCAACGTTAAGACTAGGAATGAGATGGTGTTAAATCCTGTAGGACACCTTCCTGGCCTTTCTGAAAAAAACACCTGAATGTTTTCTTTCTCTTTCTAAAGGCTGTAAGTTTAAATAAGGTGCCATAGGGTCAGGTTCAAGTAAGAGACCTCTGTCTGGCTTACAGATAGCCACCTTCCCACTTGTCCTGTGCTGGCAGAGGAAGTGCTGGCTCTTTGGCGTCTCTCTTTCGATGGACACTGATCCCCTTATAAAGGCCTGTCTTCATGATTTTACCTAAACCTAATCACCTTCAGAAGGATGCATTACCAAATGCTGTTGTATTTAGTTAGAACTTAAATATATGTGTTTGGTGATCGACATCATATGCAATCCACAGCCTCTACTTATGTTGGTTAAGTCTATGTGAACTAGTCTAGTACCTAATTAGTTTGTAAAAGAATTATTGTATATCTACGAAGGTCTTTCTGGATAATATTGACTCTTGGATGCAAGATTTAGTCAATCATAGTTCTTTCCTTAGTATGGGTAGCCGCTGTAGGGAGTTGAATACGAAATATCTCCCATACACTTGTGTGCTTAAATACTTCATCTCCACTTAATGACACTGTTTGATTATAGGTTATATACATACGCACACAGCATGTGTGTGTGTGTGTGTGTGTGTGTGTGTGTATCTGTTTGTGTTATGTAAAGGTTATAGAACCTTTAGGAAGTGAAATCTTAACGGAGGAAGTGTGTCACTGGGAGCAGCCCAGCCATGATTACAGTACTCTGTCACATTTTTCTACTTCTTCCCTACTGTTTTGACAATGTGATACCATCTTCCTGCTCCTCCCATGTTTTCCCTGCCATGGTGAAACTTTCCCCTCAAAACTGTAAGCTGAAATAAGCCTGTTCCTTCCATAAGTTGCTTCTGGTTGGGATTTTTTTCCCCATCAATGAAAACATAAATGATACAACCTCATTCTTTGAATGGAGCACATGAACTGAATAGAGTAAGAAGGAATGCTTCCTGCCTTACCTGATTGCTAGACACAGCATATTCCTTTTCAGCCTTGGACTCAGAATAAAATAGTATCTCTTCTTGGGTCTAGCTTAGTAGCTTTCAGATTTAAATGTACACTATAAGTTTTGCTGGTTCTCAGGCCATCAGCCTTGAACTGGAGCTACACCATTGGTTCTACTGGGTGTCTAGCTTGTAACTGTACATCTTGGGACTGTCTAATCTGTATACTCCATATAATTTTCAGCCAAATCCTTATAGTTGAGAGAGAGTTCCTATGTATTCAAAAGAACCTTGATTGATACAAATGGAACTCTGAATAAATAATTCCTGTTTTATAATTTATGTATGTGTGTATATATGCTACAAAAGTAAGCACACATATAAACAAGTGCTAAACATATTTTAAAATTTAGTATTTTAAAAACAGCTCATCCCAGAACACATGAACATTTTATATTAATATTTACTGACATGAAAAGCTTCACTTGAGGAGGCCCTGCACCCAGCATGGTAGAATACGGTTGATCTCTGAAATGAGATGCCTATTGGTTTCAATACCCTGCCACTTACAGAGTGAGAATCACTGAGATTTCCATTTTCATTTTGGTGAGTCATTTTCTTCATCTGTGAAGTAGCAATAATGCCTTCCCACTGAGCCATTAAGAAGCATAGAGAAAACTCTTGAGGAATTTCTGTGGATTTCACTATCATTAGGATGGTATCAACTCTAATATTTTATTTTCTGCTTTCTTCACACTGATTTTTATAGTCCTAGTCATCTGACCTTATTCTTCAAATTGCTCCAGGAAACACATAGGAAATAAATGAGAAGGTAAATGTACCTTCCTCTGAATGCATTTGATTTGTGTATTATTTAATGACCAAGGATTTCAGGGGAAAAGTCCTCAATTCCCCCTTTCCATTCTATTTGGAATGAAGAGAACACATTTTAACATTATTCAAAACATCAGGCTTGTACAGCTTAGTATCCACAGTCAGTGTGGCTGTGAGGGGATAGCATGCTTTTGTTGGTTTTCTGTTCATCTTTTCACTAAACTGAAACCCCAGTTCTTTCTTGTACAGTATAAAAGCAGATGTGATTTACTATAAATTCTGTACCTTCACAGAATTTTTTTCCTAGTTATCTCTAAGTCATCCTAAGCAAACACCTTTTGAAACAGCCTAACACACCATCTCTCCTTGCTATTTCTATAATAAAGGTTCAGGACTATTGCCACTTGAACACCATAGAAATTACCAGTGGTGTTAGGGGAAGGAAGGTGGGGGAGGGAGTGGAAAAGATAAAATAAAACTTTGATAGCCTAAATCAAGAGTTATGAATGGGTAAGCTTTCAAATATGAAAAAGGCAGCTTCCAAAGCAGTTTGTCAATGTTTTTTGTGTGTGGTAAAGTAATACACCAGGAAATGATTCTTTTTGATTGCAAAGAGATCAAGCCTTGTTCAAGAAGTAGGTAATTCTAGAATTTTCAAACACATAGGACATTTTCTCACTTCCATAAAAATATCTAAAGTGGATCCACCACAGGTAGAAATGGCCCAGCACACAGCAGGTAGCATGTGTGAGAGACTCCCAACCACTCCAATACAGGGTTTCAAAGTCGCACTCCAAAGCCTGCAAAATACAAAGTTGGTAGCCTGACTTTGAAGTTGCTTTCTATTTGTCATTATCATTGAAGCAAAAAAGCCTGCCATAAATCATTTTTGTCATTTATCTGACTTCTTTTCAGGAGAGAAAAGACTTGTTGTCAATGACCATGTGCTTTGTTGGTCTTGAAGGTGAAAGCCTGGATAGAAACCTCTGATATACCAAAAGCCAGGGAGGAAGAGCAAGCAGTGCTGAGCACAAGGAACCCAGCATCGTTTGATTGACTGAAGGTTCAGAGAGCTGAGGGTCACAGGACGCTTCTACCCAGGGGACTTCTACCTAGCACACTATCTTGTTTTCTTTCCACAGGTAGCATCGCCATGCTCACTGGTGTTTTGTCTGAAAACCTAAAAGGATGAATGTGATTTAAAGCACAAAAGCCCAGACGCAAAGCAAAGGAATGAATTCCCTTCTGATTCAGCACACAAAGAAGGGACCAGAGAAGAGGTGCATTTTACAGAAGGATGGGACAGGGACAACAGAGTCTACCCTGGCTCTTCCATCTTGTAGGAGATGACAGACTTGCACATCCCAGACAGAGAAGTGAACAAAGACAGGGGGTGGTATGGGGTGGGCATCATGCTGGCTCTGGTGCTTACTACTTTTGTGTTGTTTAGCAAGTTTCTTCTCAGTTCTGAGACTCAGACTCGTAAGTCAAGATTAATAATATAGAATATATAATGACAGTTCACATGCACTGGGGACTTGTATAAATCACATAATCTACACTTGTGGAAGAAATGTATGTTCCTTCACAAATGTAGTAACTGAAGCTACAAAGGTGGAACATTGTGTTCAGGTAAGGCACATGGCAAGTGTGAAAATAGAATTTGGACCCTCCTGTGTCTTCCAGTTCCATCTTCTCTACAAAAATAATGTTGTCTTTTTAGAAATACTATTCCTCCTTCACCAAGTTAGTCATGAGAGTCACATGAGAGAAGAAGGTATATAAAATTGCTTGAGGGCTGGGGATGAGGACCTGGGTTTGCATCCTTAGCGTCCATATAAAACTGCTGGTTATAGTGGTATGACCCTGTAATCTAAGAACTGAGGAGGGGAAGATATGAGGATCCTTAGGGCTTGCTGGCTACCTCGCTCTAGGTTCAGTGAGAGATTGTCTCCATCAAATAACAAGCAGAGTAACCAAGGAAAACATCCAATGTTGACTTCTGACCTCCAATGCACATACATTTCTGCATGTGCACTCACACTTGGGACCATGCACATAAACACATATGCCCCAGATACGTAATATTAATATGACATGGAACTTCACAGGGTCTCTCACTTCACAATATATCAATAGTTGTAGGGAAAAGAATAAAGGAGGAATGGAAAAAGGTTTCTTACAAGTATAAAGAAAAGGCACTAGGTCTTGATTCCAAGGAGAACTTAATGACCATGATGGTGGGTTTTATGAGGGGTGGGTGTAGTACTAGAATTCAAAATGTTATGAGACAGTCAAAGAAAGAATTGTGGCAGGATACTGCTGAGAGCTGCTGTGACACTGTGAGAAATGTCTTTAAGGCACAGTGTCCTTGGGTAACCCCATAGGATCCCCTGCAGCCCCAAGGAACATCTATCTAGGGCAACCCTACAATATGATTCTATAATTGTAGTGAGCTGTGCCAAAAGGGAAACCCTTCTTTTATGCAAAATTGGCCCTGACTAACGCTGAAAGGAAAGCCTACCAACCGCAATAATTGACCCTGGGCTTCTGCTCCAAAGAAACATGTGGCCTTCAGGAGCCAAATGATAGGGTTATGGGATTTCCCAGCCATAAACATCCAGTCAAAGGCTCATTATTAGGGCTGTTTGCTCTCCCCTTTGGGGTGAGAGCTGTTAAGTGTCTTTAGAATTTAGCATGTTGCTCAAGACTGCTTCTAGGGGATCTTACTAATCTGCACAGTGAGCCCATCAGGAAAGGACATGGCATGTGTTTTGTGCTGTTTTCGTCTAATAACTTGCCAGAAGGACTGGGTATGAAAAAAAAATAATGTTTTGTCATTCCTGGTACCATTGTCCTTTTCTTTTCTTGGCTTTGCAATGGTAGCTTGAGTTTTATTTATTACCAATAGTCATTTTACTTAAACATAGTCACCTGATCACCCAAAGAAGACACTTTTCTAGGGATCTGATGACTAAAGTAAAATATTCACATGTATGTGTGCACTTTGTGCATGTGTGCACACATGTATGTGTGTATGTAGTGTGCTTATATACTCATATATGTAAATTTAGATGCATACACTGTATATAATGTTTTTATATATATATTCATATAGGAAAAGAGATATTATTGATTCCTCATCAACATGAAGAATATAATGCATCCCTAATCCCCTTTCAAGCTAGGAAATTCATGTCTACCTGTATCTTTCTATAATATGTACATTATTTTCACTAGGTTTTTAGAGCAGTTTTGGTTCACAGAGGAAAACAGAGTAGAACATACAAGATAGTTCTCATACACTCCTTGTCCCTTCCATACAGCTTCTACCACTGTCAACATTCCCCCACCAGAGTGAGACATGTATTGCAATTGATGGATCAACTTTGACAAGTATGACCATCTAGAATCCAAAGTTTGCAGTAGGCTCCCTTCATGATGCTATGCATATGATGGGCTTGGATACATGTATAATGGCATGCATATGACAATACAGACTTCAAAAAATAAGAGTCATATGGCCATGGTCATCCCGCATGCATGACAAGGAAAACAGAACATATCAGCAGTGCATCATGTAGGACTGAAATAGAAAACTAAGAAATACATATATATGTACATATATATATATGTCCCAAAATACAAATTGTCCAAAACCAGAACCAAACTTCTTTGTCAAAAACATGTAATCCTGGGAAAAGTTGATGCATGAGAGTAAGAGGCCAAATAAATAGTCAGATAGTGAGAATTGGCTGAGCTACAATGTCTGCAACTTCACAATTTTCACTGTGTGGTTGAAATAAGGTTTTTGATTGAGACCAGTATTTCTTTCTGAAGGTATGGATGGAAGTTGTGTCTGAGCTTTAAGATTTATTAGCATGTGTACAAATTTATGTAAGCATAAATGTCTAATAGCAGGTGAGAAAAATAGAAACTATGACAGTATTTGGAGAGAGCATTCCTGAGAGTTTTCTAGAATTAAAGAAAGAAATGAAGCCTTTCCTTGAAAAAGCATTTCTATTCCTGAAAATAAAGTTAGATTATATCTACATGCATAATAATAAAATTGTGGGCAGTACAGAGAAACAGGACTTTGTAAGTGACCCAGAGAAAAGGCAGAAGACCAATAAACACAGACCTAACCGGTTCCACCATCGCAGTCTAGAACATAAAACACCTTCAACAGGACTTAACACTCAAAGGCTCTGAGCAAAAGTCCCACAAAAGTTGTGGGTTACTCTATGTCTAAGCAACTACCATTGATACTTGTGAAAAGAATAAAGATGGTTAAGCATAGTTAAATATGGTCTAAAGCAGCCTTCGTGCATATTTTAAGTTCAGCCTGAAGCTTTCAGTCTATTCAGTAAACTGAAACCTACCTTTGTGTGAACAGACTGTTACTTACCCTTCCAACAAGTACCCAAGTCTAAAGCAATCATAATAGCCAAACTCTCAGAGCCACAAGCAGCACACTGCTTGAACCAGTGCAAGCATGGCACTGTGACCACTCACCCTTGCTCTCTGCATGCCAATGACTACACGTGTGGGACTAAATGGACACTCTGAGCCAGTTTTGGTTCTCACTGCTGTCCTACCAAAGTGGCAAATAAATCCAGCCAGCATGTACAAAACTAGATTTGTTGTAATTTTTGCTTTTAACAGGAAGCACTTCAACTTTAGCTTGGATATTGAATGACTCCGTAAGTGTTGTCTTTGTCCCTAGCCTCTAGTATTCTTGGAGAGTAGTGAACTTTAGGAAATAGGGTCTAGTGAAAGGAAGATAGACCATACAGGGTATATTCCCAAAGAGGATATCAGAACTCCAGGTTCTGCCTCTCTTACCTTTTGCTTCCCAACTACCATGAGGTAAAGCTGAGTCCTCCACCAAGCTCTCCTGTGACAATGTGCTGCTCCTCCACCCAGGCCCAAAAGCAACAGGGGCAATGACCATAAACTGTGTGTCAAAATAATTCCTATTTTTATTAATGATTGAAGGCTACCTCAGATACTTGTTCCAGTAACCAAATTCTGACTGAAGGAAGAAAATATCACAACTTTAATTACATGAAAACTGAACCCAGAAAGTTGGAACAGGCTGCAAGGAGCAGAAATGAGAAAAAGAAAAAAAACGTGATGAATATATTAGTAAATCTAAACCAGCATCACATCTATAAAATTAACCATTCATGGGGGATAGAAAATACTGAATCACAAATTATTTAGAAAAATAATATAGAAGCTGTAAAGGAGTTAGTAACTCAGGAAAAGTAAACTAAGGTTTATGTATGGTAAGAGGAATTATTGATATCATGATAACTTGCTGTTCCCATTAGTCAAGAGTTCTTGATAAAAATCAAAGAACCTCTGGGAGAATAGAAATGAAGCCATAACTTTCAAGCCATTAGAAAGCGGAGGAAAGGAGGAACTCTCCTGTGTTCCATAATCCAGGAAGGGAGGAAAAATATGAAACAGAGGGGAAGGAACATAGAAAATAGAATACAGGACTGGAGAGATAGGTTAGCAGTTAAGCTACTCCCTTGCAAAGCCTAAGGACTTAGATTCGATTCCCCAGTACCCAGGTAAGACAGATGCATAAGGTGGCACGTGTGTCTGGAGCTCGTTTGCAGTGGCTAGGGGACCTGGTACACTTATTCTCTCTCTCTCTCTCTCTCTCTCTCTCTCTCTCTCTCTCCCTCTCTCTCTCTCATAAATACAATTAAAATTTTAAAAAATAGAACACAAATATACAAGATAGAAGCAAATTCAAAAGTGTCACGAATCAGAATGTGAGTGGTTAAGTAGCAAGTATTTGAGAATATCCTAGACCTTACAGATAATAACTGCATTGCTGCTTCATAATAATAGCAATGCTTCAGATGTTTGTCATTTGAAGTACCCCTTAGTCCAGTTTAATTTTTCTTTCCCAAACAGGCTGCTTCTCAGCTATTGCCACCACCCTGTCCATGTGGGCAGTACATAGGCAAGAGTCTGCAGTAATGGACAGGACCAGAAGGATGCAAGCACCAGCTGCCAGACCAAAGTCCCTGAGGACTAGGTTGGCATTCTCCTCAGTAGGACTGTAGCACACAGATTCAGGTTTACTGAGATGAACTTCCAGACCAGGCACAGTTATGGAGGAAGGGATATTTATTGAAGCTTACAGATCCCGGGGAAGTTCCATAATGGCAGAAGAAACTGGCCTGCCTTCACAGGACCCAAGTAGAGAGAGAGAAGTACAAGCCTAAAGGTCAAAAGCCATAGCACACTTCAGGAACTCCAGCTAGGCACACTTTACATATTTTTAGATTGAAATCTGAAACCCACCACCACACCTTAAGATCCACCCAGTGACACTGCCTTCAGCCAGGTAGCTGCAGATGCAAAGTACAAATAAATAAACAACTGAATATATTGGGGGCTATCTATTCTATTCAAACCACCACAAGGACATTGCCACAGATTATGTCCTTGCAAAGCTTTCTTATCCTGACAGCGGTCCTAGTTTTCCTCTGAACACATTCTGAAAAGTCTCTGCAGATGCAACCTTACCTCTGGAATTTGCTCCTGCAGAGTCCAACCTATTACACACGGGTGTTACTTCCCACACTGAAAGCACATAGAATTTTATACTCTTCCAAAATGGCCCCCATATCAAATGTTTATTGCAAACAAAACTTATGAAGAATGGATTATTTCAATGCAAAAGAAAACACATTAACTGGGTGGAAAGGAATTTTCCAACTGTTTAATTGCTGTCTTAGCTAATAGATACAAGCTTTTGTTAGAGACCTGCTTCTAGGGTTCTTTCTGAAAAAACAGATTTTTCACTTAGGCCTTTCCACCCCAAGTAATCTATTCTTCTACGTACATATGTACAATACCATCTTCATAAGCCTCAGGGGAAAAGACTGAGTAAAAGAAAGGTGGGGCGGGGGAGACTAATCAAAATCTAAAAGGATATAAATAAGTCATATGGAAACCTACTCTTTTGGACATTGGCACACCCAGAAGGCATAAATTATTACTAGAAAATTTTCAGTGCCAGGAATGGAATACCTTCCAGTGAATTGTTGACCAGGGAGGTCTCTGATGCCCCCAAAACATTATAGGTCATTGCCAAGGCTCTTGGCTTCCCACCAGGAATAGATGGTAAGACCCTATTGCCGAAGACTCCACATACTTGGGCTGCAAGGTCACTGAGAAATCCTGCTGGAGCTGAGCTAAAAACCTCTTCCATGTAGACCAGCTGACAGAAAGCTTGAAAAAGCCATGATGTATGCAGTTCAATGAGAGAGAAAGAAATCACTAGTGGAGATAAAAAAAAAAAAAAAACCAGCAGACACTGCAAGCCTTAAATTTGGCCAAATGAGCCAATGGGTGCAACAGTGGCATGTCTATTATGGGGGAAACCAACCACTCTACTTGGACTGGAGGCCTGCTCCATGGGAGGGAATACATGCCTGACACTGAAAACTTACGACAGGGGAAGTCATGAGCCCTAGAGCTATAACGTCTGCTGGTGTCTGGCCGAATGTATATACTATGTTCACCAAATTGCCAAGTTAGTATTATTCATACACATATATTAATGTTACTCTCACTTTTGATTAGAGAAGCTTCTCTTATCAGATGGTAGTGACCTTGGGATGACTCAGAAGGCACCATAGTGCTGAGAAGTGACAGGAGAGTGCTCATCATTGAAACATCTCTATCACACCTTCCAAGGCTCAGGGTCCATTGCAGAAGAGGTGGCAGAAAGGATGTAAGAGCCAAAGGAAGAGTGGAACTCTTTTCAATGCACTCCTCCAGACACAAAATGGCCTGGATATCCATGACCTCACAGTGCATGGCACTACCTACACAAGATCATCATAATAGGAGAAAAAGATGATGACATCAAAATAAAAGAGACACTGATTGAAAGGGGTTTCTCAAATTGTGCCACATAATCAGAGAACAGGGAAAGCTCACAAACTCCTTTTATGAAGATCGATCACCCTAATACCAAAACCAGACAGAGATAAAACAAGAAAACTATAGGCCTATAACTGATGAACTTAGATGCAAAGATCCTGAACAAAATCCTTGCAAACCAAATTCAACAGCACATTGAAAGCATTATCCACCTTGATCAAGTAGGCTTCATCCCAGGAATACAAGTTTGGTTCAACAAATGGAAATATGTCAGTGGAATATAGCACATAAATAAGATTAATCACAAAAATCATATGGTCATTTCAATGGATGCAGAAAAGGCCTTCAACAAAATACAACATCACTTCATGATCAAAACATTGGAGAGAATAGGCATGGACAGTTTATACCTCAACATAATAAAGGCTATATATAAAGCACCTAAAGCCCAAATAATACCTAATGGGGAAAGACTCAAGAAGTTCCCACTGAGATAAGGAACAAAACAGGGGTGCCCACTAACACCTCTGCTCTTCAACATAGCACTAGAAGTCCTAGTGCAAGCAATAAGCCAGGAGAAAGAAATAAAAGGAGATAAATTGGAAAGGAAGAAGATAAGTTAGCCCTATTTGTAGACAACATGATTCCATACATAAGTAATCCAACAGCATCCATCTCAAAACTCATAAAGGTGATTAATTCCTTCAGCAAAGTAGCAGGATACAAAATCAATGCACAAAAATCAGTAGCCTTTCTATATGCAAAGATACAGAGAAAGAAATTAGCAATGTTGTCCCATTTTCAATGGAAACAACAGCAATAACAACAAACCTTTGAATAACACTACCCAAGGATGTGAAAGACTTATATAATTAAAACATAAAAACACATCAAGAAAGTAATTAAGGAGGACTTGAGAAGATGGAAAGACCTCCCATGCTCCTGGATAGGCAGAATTAACATTGTGAAAATGGCAATCCTACTAAAAAAAGTAATATACAGATATAATGCAATACCAATAAAAATCCCAGCATTATTCTTCATAGAGATAGAAAAAGTGATCTCAAAATTCATGTGGAATGGCAGCAGGCCTCACATCCTCAGCAAAAGAAACACCTCTGGAGGTATTACCATACCTGATTTAAAGCTATATTACAAAGCCATAGTAATAAAAACAGCATGGTACTGGCATAAAAACAGGAATATAGACCAATGGAACAAAATTGGGAATCCAGACTTTAGGTCAAGTAATTGCTGCTATTGGATATTTGACTGGAGAAAAGACAGCATCTTCAACAAATGATGCTGGACAAACTGATAACCATATGCAAAAAAATTAAACTAGACCCACACATCTCACCATGCATAAAAATCAAGTCCAAATGGATCAAAGACCTCATATAAGACCTGAAATTCTTCTGCTACTGGAAGAAAAAAAATAGAAGGAACTTTCCATGATATAGGATTGTAAAAAGACTTCCTTAATAAAACCTCAGTAGCTTAGTAACTTAAACAACAATCACTCAACCATTAGAATCTCATGAATCTATAAAGTTTTTTTCACAGACAAGCATGACATAAGCAGAGCCAATAGACTACCCAAAGAATGGGGAAAATCTTTGCCAGCTATACAACTGACAGAGGCCTGATTTCTAGAGTCTACAAGGAACTCAAAGACCTAAACAAGAAAAAAAAAAATCAAACAACCCACTTACAAAATGGGGCAGAAAATTGAATATGGAGTTCTCAGAGCAAGAAATACAAATGGCAAACACACACTTAGGAAAATGTTCAACATCCCTAATCATCAGGGAAATGCAAATTAAAACAACTATGATATTCCACCTTACCCAGTAAGGATAGCAAACATTAAAAAATCAAATGAAAACAAATGTTGGCGAGGATGTGGAAAAATAGGAACCCTCATTCACTGATGGTGGGAATGTAAGCGGGTACAACCACTATGGAAAGCAATATGGAGACTCCTAAAAAAGTTGGATATAGAGTTACCAACAACCCAGTTAGTCCTTTACTGGGAATTCACCCTAAAAGCTTCACAGCTATGTTCAGAGATATTTGCTCAACCTTGTTTATAGCTGCTCAATTCATAATAGCTAAGAGCTAGAATCAGCCCAGATGTTCATCACTGGACGAATGGATAACCAAGATGTGGTATATCTACTTGATGGAATTCTACTCAGCAGTTAGAAAAAAAAATGACACAATAAAATTTGAAGAAAAATGTTCGAACATGGAACAGATATGATAGTCAGTGAACTCACCCCATCACAGAAAGACAATCGTTGCATGTTCTCACTCATCTGTGGCTCCTAACCTGGATCAGCCCGTGATGCCAACATACCTAATAGGCATCTCAAAGACTGGACAATAGGGAAGGTAGGGCTTGAGGGGAGGGTAACGGTGGGAGGGTGAACACACAAAACTGAACCCAAATGGAACTGATATCATAAAATCCTATATCCTGGAAGACAGACTAAAAGGTTGAACCCTCATCAGGACCTTAGAGGGAATACCTGAATAGGGCCCTGGAGAGGGTGAGATGAAGACTAACCTTAATTTTCTCCTGTTTCTTTTTTTTAATTTTCTTTTTTACATTTTTCTCTTTCTTTTTTCTTTTCCCTGTGTGCTGGCCTGTAACTCCCAGTACCAGAATGCAGTCAACACCCACAAAGAGCTGTTGATCAGAGAGGCATACAAGGTTTCCCAAAAGAAGACAGACTTCTGTCAGAGCACTAGATTATCCACCAGATATTAATGGTAAGATCCTACTACTGAAGACACCATATGCTATTGGTACAGAACATGGAGAGACCTGGTTGAATCCAGAAGAGAGCCAGTCCCCAGGCAATTAGCCCATCTAGTGCTAGAAGATGCTACATGAGCTACTGGGGGAAAGTGGCCAACTCAAGGTCTAAGCTACTCAGAAGCTAACAACCTGACATGATGCTCACACAAGTGCAATAGTGGCACACAGCTATGGTAGGAAACCAACTGCTGTTGGATTAGCTAACAGACCCACTCAGTGGAACGAAACCCATATCTGGAGCTGGGAAACAAGTCAGAACCATATCCAGATAATGAGTTTGCTTTCCAATATCAAGCTCCCACCAATCTTGGGCTACAAGAGGGCAACCACCCAT
Organism: Dipus sagitta; assembly: GCA_036346955.1. Classification (NCBI taxonomy): domain Eukaryota; kingdom Metazoa; phylum Chordata; class Mammalia; order Rodentia; family Dipodidae; genus Dipus; species Dipus sagitta. The sequence continues at coordinate 126,191,571 of CM070772.1, read as the reverse complement.
TAAATTCATTAAATTCTCTCTAAACTAACAATGGTTATCTCATTTAACCTGTGCTGACCTCACTATCCATTGAAAAATCTACTTCTCTTTTTCAGATGGGAGCTAGACCTGAGGAGATAAATGACTCAGTGCACTCCACCCCAACCCCAGTTGAAACCACAGAGGAATTGGGGAAATGAGCAAGATCACTGCCTTGTCTGTGAACCTGATAATCAGCACAAGGGTGAAGGAGATAGACAATGAGGACACTTAACTCCTGCCAAACCAGAGATCTAGAGGCTCCTAAGAGCCCATCACTGAAGTAGACCTAAAACAAACCCAACATGGCTCAGGAAAATTCACAGGAAAGGGGGTGGAAAGATTGTTAGAGGCACAAGTTTACACATAACACACAGAGACATTGCCACTTCCTCATAACTGATGGCTACCCCCACAATGCATTACCCACAATCCCCATGGGGATAACTGGCAACCCCAGTGAGGAGGATCCCTTTGGATGGGGGGCAGGGATGCCGGTAAGGATGGTACCAATATGTACTGTTTACATACTGTGTATGTCCATAACTAATAAAAATAAATAAATAAATAATCTGAAAAACACCATAAAAATGCCATAGAATGGAAGACAATATTTGCACATATATTTTTAGTTAAACTATTTATCATATGTTTTTATTTCTCAGGAAAAAATACTTAGATTACAGTATTGTGTGTTTGTATTAAACTTGATAGGAAATGTACAAGTGGCATGTGGTTATTTGAATCAGATGTCTCCATAAACCCATGTGTTTTCAATGCATGGTCCCTAGCTGGTGGCAATTTGGGAGGTGGAAACTAGCTGGAAGATGTATGTTTCTGGGGATGGGCTGAGAGGTATTATAGCCAGTTCCTACTTGCCTGAATTAGGTTCACCCTCTTTCTCCTGCTTTCTACCTGCTGTGGCAGATTGTGATGTCCAATCTCTGCCCTACCATTTTTTCCCTGCCATCATCTAGCTTCCCCTTGAGACTTTCAGCCAAAATAAACTCTTTCCTCCCATCAGCTGCTTTTGGTTGAGTGTTCTGTTCCAGCAACATGAAGGTAACTACAACATGGTATTATAAACTTATTATAATGTATACTTTGCCCAATCTTAAACCACTTCAGACAGATCATGAGAGGTTCAGTAGCTCTACATCCTGGCCAGCACTGGATTTTGTCAGTTATTCAATTTCAGTCTTCTCATGGATATATAATGATATCTCATAGGGTTTTAAATTCCATTTCCCTGATGTCTCTTAATATTAAGCAACTTTTGCTATCTTTAATGGCCATATATTTTGTGAAGTGTTATTCTAGCTTCTCACTTATTTTTGAGTTTTTGGTCTGTTTTAATTACTGTGTTGTAGGAACTTGTTATATATTCTGGATATAAGTCCTTCATCAAACATGTCATCTGCAAGGACTTTCTCCTCCTGATATATCACTTAGTCTCTTAAACATGTCTTTCACAGAGCAAAATTTTTAGTTTTCATGAAATGTGATGTTTCTTCTTTTTTCTTGTCTGGCTATTGATTTCTCTGTCCTAAGAATCTTTGTATACCTCAAGGTTGCAACCACTTTTATTTGAGTTATTTATTTATTTTTATGAGAGAGAGAGAGACAGAGAGAGATGGTGTTGGTGTGCCAGAGCCTCTAGCCACTGCAATCACATTTCAGACATGCGTGCCACCTTGTGTGCATGCATCACCTTGTGCGTCTGACTTTGTGGGTTTGGGGGAGTCAAACCTGGGTCCTTAGGCTTCACCGGCAAGGGCCTTAAATGCGAAGCCATCTCTCCAGACCACAATAACTCTTTTAGTTGTTTTGTTTTCTTCTAGAAAGTTTGTCATTTTATCTTATATGTGTAGGTCTGTGATCCATTTCAAATTAATTTTTGCATCTGTTGTAAAGTAGAAGCCAAACTACTTTCCTTTTCCATGTAGATATCCAGTTATTTCTGAAACATTTGTTGAAAGAATTTCCTTTCCTCAATAAATTTCTTGGCATAGCACCTTTGTTAAAAATCAATTGGCCATAAAGTTTGAGTGTATTTCTGGGCTTTCTAATCTGTTCCATGAACCTGTCGGTTCTAATGCCAATACTGTACTATCTTGACTTCTATAGCTCTATAATGAGTCTTGGAATAAAACAGTGTAAATCCTTCAACATTGTGCTTCTTTTAAAAATCATTTTAGCTATGATAGATCCTTTGACTTGCATATAAATTTTAGAGTTAGCTTGTAAACCTCTATAGTATGCTTTATCAGGATGTGTAGAACCTATTCATCAAGTTGTAAAGAAATGGAAATTAAGTCTTTGTTTCCTTAATCTTATTCTTAAAATAAATAAATAAAGCCCCTGAATTTTAAAACTTGAAATAGGAAGTAAATGTGTGAAAAGTCTTCTAATATTTAGTGGAAATTTTATTAAGTGTTTAAAAAGTCACTTCCCAAATGATTTCTAATGGATTAAAGGGAACCAATTAGAACTCATTGCCAAGAAACTTTAAATTATGTAGGATTTTCTGCCTGGACCTATGCTTTAACCTGCCCTTCTCATTTCACAAGTATTTATTAAATATCTGCTCTGGGTCTATAACCAAAACATAAAATCCCTGCCTTCAGGAAGCTTGCATTTTTAATGTAGATTTTTCCTCCAATACCATGTTTTAAAAGTCTGGAGGAGCTTCCCAACCAATCTCTCTACTGCAAATGCTGATGTTACATATGTTACATTGGTATACATGCAAAATGGAAGCCTGAAAGTAAAATGTGTGTGTGTGTGTGTGTGTGTGTGTGTGTGTGTGTGTGTGTGTGTAGATCCCAAACTTTCTCCACTGTGACGTTAAGATTGAGATATTTTTAACTTTAGAGAAAAACAAAGCTTCAGTTCAACAAAGAGTAGAGCTCATTTCCAAAAACCACATATGATAGTCCCTTTATTGTTTCCAAGGAGAGTAGGCATACTTACTTCATATTTGCAAATAAACAAATTTTCAGATTTGATTTTTTGGGGGGATTGATTCTTTTTTTTTTTCAGTACTAGTAGGATTTGAACCTAGGGTCTTGTGCCTTCTAGGAAATTGTTACCTCTGAGCTATTAGCTTCAGTCTTTTTTTTCCTAACATTTTATTTTGAGACAGGGTTACACTGAGTTGTTCTGGAAGACCTTGAATTCACTGAATAATCCAGACAAGCCTTGAATTTGTGATTCTTTTGTCCCAGCCTTCCAAGTAGCTGGAATTACAGGTGGGTACCATGAGGCCCAGCTTAAATACTGTTTGTTTGTTTTTTTGTTGTTGTTTTTTTTTTGTTTTGCTTTGTTCTTTTCTATTGGAAAATCCCTGTTGGGACAACTACTCTTGTTATTCAATGTGAATTAAAGAAATACAAATGAGGAAGGAAATTTCACATGGCAAATAAATCAAAAGAGAAAATTGACTAGGTTTGGGGAAGGGTGGAAGATGTAAGCCCACACAATAAGTTATGCCTGATTCCAAATATTTTTGCACACTTTCTAATGAATCACATATATCAACTTTAAGTTCTCATATGCTCATTTTCTTTTATTATCTTCAGGAGAATTTTGATACTTCTAATCCAGATTCAAAATAACCATTTGGTTATCATATATCGATTTCAGGATATCTGACATTTAACCTGTGAGGAAAGACACATTCTCCTCACCTAAAAAATATATTTGCTGCTGGGCACATGCCTTTGATCCCAGGACTTGGGAGGTAGAAGTAGGAGGACTGTCATGAATTCGAGGCCACCCTGAGACTACATAGTGAATTCCAGATCAGCCTGGGCTAAAGCAAGACTCTACCTCAAAAATCAAAAAACAAACAAACAAAAAAGAAATGTTTGCTATTTTCTGATAAAAGATTAGCAGTAGGGAATAGGAAGGAAACATTAAAGAAAGGTCCTCTTGAGGGAAAAACACAAGTACCCTGTGCCTATATATCTATGCAGCTAATAGAAATATATGTAATCTATATTGTATTTTCTGAGATGAAAATGAAAGATGCAACTATGTATGGGTACAAATTTCCCATGTGTGTTTGTGTGTGTGTGTGTGTGTTTATAATATGTATATATTCTAAAAATGTATGTTTATCCAAATTATATTGTCTCTAACACAAAAACTGTATAGTGGTTAAATGGAAAATATAAACCTATTTCTAATAAGTTGGCTTTAAACCCACTAATGTTAATGAGAATATAAGTTCAGGATGATTGATTTAGTAATATAATATACTTGGGCTCCAGCTTTAATAATTAATTGTTCATTACAAAGGATTGCTTTTAGGTCATCCCATCCTGCTTTGATCATCACCTCATTACTGCTGGGCTCCTCACATCAATTTCTCATTCATTCCACATGCAGAAGTTAATGAACAACTCAAAAAGTCTTTTATTTTCTTTGGGGGAAAATGATTACTTTGGCTGGAAATGGGAATGAGCAAATGGAATGACAGTCTACAGAAAAGAAGTCTTTTTCTGTGTGGGATAAGAGACCAGAAGATGATTCATGAAATGCTTCAGACTGGAACCTCAGTGCAAGGCAGCCTTCCAAAGGCTAACTCGGGGGAAACTTGTAACCTTTCCTCTAGTTGCAAAGTGAAGAACTCAGAGAAGACAATTGGGCCAGAAATAGAGGCCAGAGCATCTTGGGAGCTTGATGTAAGTTTGAAGTAATACTTGGGGATAGAGCAATGTGTTCTCCCATGACCCAGTGATACAAAGTCTATTTTGGTATAATGAAGAAGACATCTCATCTGTTACATAAAACCCTCTGAGCACCAAGGATGACCAAGCAAATCACAGAGCAAGCCAAACACATTTTGCTGAGGCAATGTCTGTCTATCCCTAGCTCCCTTCCATGATTGATCCATTGGGAAATCAAGACAGAAGATGGAAATGGCCAAGACACTCAGAACTACAAAATTAGCAGTGAAGGTTCCCGGAAAAGAACTAAGGTCATCTGGCCCAAACTTCTATTTTACATGCTTGTTGAACACATGAGACATAGAAAAGTGGACAGCTCAGCATCAAACTAAATTGTTGGCAAATTTCTGTTTTGAATTATTGCGGGCCTCCTGATTATCTACAATGTGATGCCAACCCTTCATCTTGAGCCCATTCTCCACCACAAGTATGTTTCATTGAAAGAAAATATCTTTATTGAGACATAACTTACTTGCCATAAAACATACCTGTTAAAACTAAATACTTCAATAGTTTGTGTTGTATTCACATCTACAATGGAATTTGGAACACCATACTCATTATCAATCACACCAAACCAGCCTTTCCACAAAACAAGCATGGGCATCCACTACTCTACCTCCTATCCCTAAAGATCTACTTATTCTGGGAATTTCATATGAATTAAACCATACAATATGTGGTTTTTGTAACTGGCTTGTGGCATGCTTCCAAGGTTCATCTATGTGGTAGTATGTATCACTACTCATTCCTTCCTCCATGGAATACAATAATAGTCCATCATATGAATACAGTGCAATTTATTTTTCCATTCATTAGTTAATGAACAATAGGATTGTTTTCCCCTTTTACTGTTATTAATCAGACTATGATGGGCTGAAGAAATGGCATAGCGGTTAAGTAAGGTGCTTGCCTTCAAAACCTAAGAACTAAGGTTCAATTCCTCAGGACCCAAATAAGCCAGCTGCACAAGGTGGCACATGCTTCTGGAGTTCATTTGCACTGGCCGGAGGCCCTGACATGCCCATACTCACTCTCTCTCTCTCTTTCTCTCTCAAATAAATTAAAAAAATTAAAAATACTGTGATGAACATTATGCACAAGCTTTGGGATAGACATACATTTCAATTTCTCTTTTGTACATACATAGGAGTAACATTACTGATTCCAGTGTAACTCTACATTTAACTTTTTGAGGCACCAACTTATTTTCCCAAGGGGCTATTACTTTTTATTCTCACTAGAAATATATGAAAGTTCTGATATCTCCATATCTTTGTTAAACTTATTTGATCTTTTTAGGATGACTCTCTTTGTGGATATGAAGTAATATTTCATTATAGCTTTGAAACTATGGATGCTGACCAACTCTTCCTGTGCCAACTGGTGTACCATCTTGGAGAAATATTTATTTGTATCTTTTGTCCATTTTTAATTATATTTTTTTCATTTCTTTATTTGCAAGCAGAAAGAGAGAGAGAAGAGAGAGAAAGATAGAAAGAGAGAGAATGGGCACACCAGGGCCTCTAGTCACTGCAAATGAATACCAGATGCATGTGCCGCTTTACATGGACACTAGGGAATTGAACCTGGGCCATATACTTTGCAGGCAAGTGCCTTAACTGCTGAGCCATATATGCAGCCCATCCTTTGCCCATTTTTAATTGGATTACTTGTCTTTATATTTTAATGGTAACAGATATATATATATATATATATATATATATATATATATATATATACATGTATACAATGTATACATATATATATATATCTGTTACCATTAAAATATATATATATAATATATATATATATATAATATATATATATATATATATATATGCTAGAGACTAGACCCAGTTGAGCAAACACTTCTCCCCATCCATGGATTATATTTTCCCCTTCTTATAGTGACCTTTGATATAAAAGTGTTAAGTCTTGACCAAGTACAATTTATCTATGTTTTGTGTGCTTTGCTTATGCCTTGAGATTAAGAAATCACCACCCAAGCCAAGGTTATGAAGATTTACTTCCATGTTTCTCTAAGACTTTGAAATGAATTTTTGATTGAAATCATCTTTATATGTGGTATGATGTAGGGATCCACTTTCATTTTCATATGCATATTCAGTTGTCCAAATACCATTTGTTGAAAAGAGCATTTTTCTTTGCATTGATTGTGACATCCTGTTTGGAAATAATCTGATCTTATATGTTCTTAGATTGACATGGACTCTCAATTCCATTTCATGATATAGAAATCTAGCCTCGGTGCCAGAACCACAGTCCTACTTAATGTAGTTTTTGAGTAGTATGAGTCATTCAACTTTTTCAAGATTACTATGATATTCTAGGTCCTTTGAATTGGCATGAATTTTAGGATTATACTGTCAAGTTTATTTATTTATTTACTGATTGATTGACTGATTTATAAGCAGAAAAGATAAAGAGAAGAAAGACAGACAGACAGAATGAGTGTGCCAGGGCCTCCAGCTGCTGCAAACTCCAGATATGTACACATCCCCATGCATCTGGCTTTATATAGTTATTAGGGAATTGAACCCAGGTTGTTAGGCTTTGTAGTCAAGCTACCCAACTGTTGAGCCATCTCTTCAGTCCAAGATTGTCAATTTCTACAAAGAAACAGCTAGGACTTTGCTATGGATTGCATTAACTTTATAAAGCATAACATATTATTAGAATAAATTTAAAGAATCTGTGATCCATAAATCTTATATTTTAGAATTTTATTACCCTTTCTTATTTAATTAGGAATATCTAGGACATCTTAATCTGTAAAAAGGTAAAATAGAGATAAAACTCATGTAATTCACACTACTGTGTTATTCCTGTATTAATATTTTAGGTAAGTTTTGCTTCATTGAATTTTTATTACAATCCTATGAAAGACAGGTTGCATTGTCTCTATGTTATTTCAAGACCTCAGAGTTCAGACAAGTTAAGTAACAAGCAACATGCTGTGGTTTCTACAGCTAGCAAAGGGGAAAGTCATATTTCCCACCTAGAACAAAGGTGTGGTGATATGCTCAAGTTCTTGAAGAATCTGCTGTCAGTAACTCCTGCAAAAAAAGGTTTTCATTCCTAAAGGTATTACTTCTATGGAATTTTATGCATGAGAAGCCACATTTTCTTCCCAAAGAACTATCTGAAATCTTGTATGAATGTGTTAACTTTGATAAAGGAGCCATCAACCCTGAAGACTGGCTGGATTAAGTGGAGATGCCTGATTCCCATTGGTCAGGTATGTGAGTATTACTGTAAGAAGTCATGACACAGTAAATTTAGGGACAGAGAGTAGTTTTAGGAGCAAAACTTAGGAAGCTTGAACGTTTCTGGACATCAGCCTGGCCTGGGCTAGGGAGTTATGTAAGCTTGTGTTGTAAGAGAACAAGATAAACCATGAATGTACAAGTGAGGTCTTGAAAGAGATCAGCTCAGAGCTTGTGCAGAGAAGAGGCACAATTGCAAATTATCTCTACTGCCAAAACTGTTCTTAGAACCTTTGATTGGCATGTCATGTTTAGAACCACTAATGGGAAAGGGGGTTGTTGTTTAGTTTTTATATTGAAGAGATAGAGCTAACTTTAACACACTCTACTATGATTGTTCCCATCCTGTAGTCCATTGGATTCCTGATGAGCTCACTACATCCATCCACTTCCCCACCCATCACTACACTGGCAATGGCAAAAAGAAAAAGAAAAATGTTACAAATTCCAGGAACATACCTATACAACTTACTGATGAGGAGAAAAAGTTAATAGAAGCAAGAAATCAAGAACTTTTTTTTAAGCTGAAGGATTTTGTTCACTATTCCAAAAGTCACAAAGACTTGGTCATACATGCATGTTAGTATCTATATAATGAAGCTGGAAAAATAGATTCTATGCAACTGACAGAAGTATTATCTGGACTATGCAAAAATCTTTTGAAAAATGCAAAAAAAAAAAAAAACAAGTCACCTAAGTAGGAAAATTGGCAAAGAATATGGTTACCCAATATTGGAATGGAGAAGGTAAATGGTGATTCTGCAAAAAGATCCATTAAACTCATTAAAGACTGAAAAAGAAGTTATTAAAGTAATGGTAAGGTAACACATTCATCAGAGTAGAAAAGTTTGTTTTTAAATAGTTATATTTGTTGATGGTGAATATTTGGAGAGATTCACAAGCATTTTACTTTGCTAGTAAAAATGTGTACTATGCAGTAATTTTTTGAAAAGTAACCAAGAATGATCATTAAAACTAAAAACAGATGTGTCACTCAGCCAATAAATCCAAGTGGTGATTGTCTATTATAGATTTAAAAAACACTAGCACTCACAGATAATATGAAAGGAAGAGATGTGAAGCACAGATGCATTGATAAAAACAACTGGATTACAATACTTATGTGTCATAAAGTACTATGCCATCATTAAAAAGGAATTAGAACAAAACCAATTCTCCCCAAATGATTTCTAGGTAACATTAATTAGATGGGCAAAGTGAGAAAGGGGTTTCTTTTGGTGAATCACATTACTTTCTTATTAAGGCAATTGTAAGTGACACTCATGCTTTGTGCATGCTCTTCCTTGCCATTGTGTTGGACTGAAGTCTTTATTCTTGAACGATCTTAAATGACTAATTAATATTGAATAATTAACAATACCAATTGATCTTAGGAGGAGTAGCCAGGAAGCTGTCCACTTATGGTCAATTCTTAAGACACAGTTGGTCCTTGCTTTTGTCACTGAGGACAGATCTGTGTGCTTCCCTAGTAATCAGCACAATGGACAGTGGCCAAATGCCATTTTGACTATTTTTATTTAGGGTACTAGGAAGTTGGCAACTTTGTTCTCCTTATAAGAAAAATTGGAATTGTAGATTATTTAACAGAGTATTAATATCCCTAAATATAATATTTACACATACCCATAGTTTTCAAAGAAATGAAATACAGGTCAAATAATAAGAAAATAGTTGAAGCAATTGTGGCATTTATGCATCAACATTAATAAGAATGGCCTGAATGCAACCCCAATATCCATGTGAGAAACTTAATCCCATGAAATAATATTGGAAGGTAAGGCCTAACAAAAGGAGTTTAATATTTAATGTTGCTACATAAAAAGCATTTGTGAGAATTTCTCTCTATCCTCCCCTGTGTTACCCATCATGTGAGGACACAGCAAGAAAGCTCTCAACAGATTTCAACACCTTGATGTTGGACCTCCTAGACTCCAGAATGATGAGAAATAAACTTGGTATTTATAAATGGCCTAGTCTGAGGTTTTCTGGTAAAGTAAAAAATAGACTAAGACAATGTTCAGCCTTGGGTGAGGTACATTATTTCTTATGCCAACATAGACATTGTAGATGTATATTCCTCAGGATTCCATTTACCATGTAGCTATATGTTCATATGCATCAAAGTAATATGGTACATGTCTGTGCCTTTTAACCAACATATCTCCCTTGTTTTCCCCACCACAGCCCCTGAGAGCCACTCTTCTAGTCTCTGTTACTGAGTTTGACTTCTTTGAAATACACATGTGAGATCATGCAGTGTGTCATCCGATGTCTGTCTTATTCTCTCAATATAACACCCTCCAGGTTCACTCAGGTTGTTACAGATTGCAGATTTTCTTTCCTTTTATGAAGGAATCCCACCAAGTTGCATTCACTTGCCATTTTATCCTTTCAATTATCAACAAACACCTGAGATACTTCTATATCTTGGCTTTGTGACAAATGCTGCAATGCACATGGGGCTACAGATATAATTTCAATATAGACAATTATTTCCTTTGGAAGAAGGATCACTGAATCAAATTCTATTTTATATTTTAAATTTTTGAAGAATTATCTTAATATTTTGCATAATACATAATACCAATATTATACCAATTCACATTTCCACCTCAAACAGATAAGTTCCCTTTTCCCATATCTTCTGTCAATGCATCCATATTCTTTGACTGCTGATGACATCTGTGTTAATAGGTGTCTGGTGGTATATCATTATGGTTCTGATTTGCATTTCCCTAATAATCTGTAATGTTGAACACCTTTTCATATACCTGTTTCCCATTTGCATTTTCTTTGGAAAATCATTTATTCAGGTCCCCTGCCCTTTGTGTTATGATCAACAATCTCCAAACAAGAAAAATACAGTAGAAGAGTCTCCTCAATAAATGAAGTTAGGAAAACTGGATATTGACTTGCAAAACATGAAGTCGAATCATTATACCACATACAAAAATCAATTCAAAACAGATAAATATGTGAACATAAGACATAAAATCACCTAACCTCATAAAAGAAAATATAAGTTTATAGCTTCCTGACACTGGGTATAGCAATGTCTGTGGCTATGACACCAGATGCACAGGCAACAAAAGCAAAATTTCATGGTTCTACATCACACTGAGGAGTATCTGCACACAAACAGAAACAATTAAGAAGATAAAAAGGTAACCCAAGGAATGGTAATAATAATAATAATAGTTTTCAAGCCAAGTATCAAGTGGTCAGTTAATTTCATAACATTTTTAAAACACATACAACTTAATAGCAAAAATGCCCCACAAGATAACCTGCCACAGCTATTTACACTCAGAAGGTTGGGGTGAGCCACTATACATATCTTCCTCTTATCTGGTGGCTTGCTGTGTGGTTGGGGGCTGCAGTCAGGCAGCAGCTCCTGTCTTTCTAGTTCTCCACATTTGACTTCCCCCTCACCGTGGCCATCAAAGGAAAACTGGTTCCCTGAAGTTTGTTCACTACCCACTTCCACCTCCCTTACACCAACATCAAAGTCAAAGACCTAAGAAGGCTGAGATTCTAAAGCCAGTTCCAGTCTACCCTCACAGCTTCTGGCTCTCTCGCAAGCTCCTGTTCACCTCTGCTTCCACAGCCCCTTCACTTCATTCTCCTACACAACCTGCCCTGCTGGCTTCTGTTCCTAGAAGAACACATAGATGCAACAATCATGTATAGACAGTCTAACCTCTTCTCACAATTATAAAAAGTCTATAAATCATTTCTTACCCCAATAGTTCTGCATTCTTTGATTGATACTTAACTCAGAAAAGACAGAGGCAAATTAACATTTCACTTAGGTGGGAGTGATGAATATCCAAAGTATTTTTATTTTGAAACCTTGACAATACAGGCAAAATCATACACTTTGAAAACAATATAAGTATCTTACAAAACCTATGGAGAAGAATTCGATAACATCTAGTGAGATCATATCTAAACTTCCTATCAGACTTTAGCAGACTACTTTTGGAATCCATATTCAAGATACACTGGCAAAGATATAAAATGATGTATGTACAAACCTAACATTTGGGGCACATATTTAATAGCAGAAGACTGGCAATAATCCAAATGTGCATAAGAAGGAAATGGGTTAAAAAATGGTGATATGTCCAAACAGTGAAGTAGTATGAAGCTGTCAAAGGAAATGAGAGTACGTACATATATTACTAAGAATTTATCCCAGGATATTGGAAATATAGCAAAAAAAATAGGAAATATAAGGTTGAAAAAATATGTGCTATCATTTATATAATAAAAAGAATGTGTATGCATGTGTTTTCATCCACCAGTGGAAAAATAATGTAATATTTTGCTAAGTATTGCCTGTGAAAAAAGGGAAGATAAAAGGGATAAAGATAGAAATTCCACTTTTCTAAGTATTTTTTATTTGATTTTTATGCCATGATAGCACTTAATATAACTATAAAACCAAATTAAATTTGAGAAAATGATTCCTGAAAATTAAAAGCAAAATGAAATAAATGTATCTAATAAATAAATACTAAGTCAGGGGCATAGGCATACGGAGAACTACACCAGCTGACATCACTCACAACAACTTAAGTTCTCAACCCTGAAGCAATGCTCTAAAGACATAAAGAATTGTATTTTTTAAAAACATCTGAAACTGTTTTCTGCAGCTATAGTCTTGTTAGTTGTACTAATAATGCTATTTTGAGACTCTTTCACACATATTTGGAATAAAGTATTAGTAACTGCAGGTGTCAATGAGAATGTAGACTTTTGACATAATGGAAAAGATTCAGATGTAAACTTTCTATAATTAAGTAAGAAAACTTTCTAAACTTTAGCTGGAATATTAGAATGAATTCAACATTTGTTTCAGTTTTGAAAATATACTACCCAGCTTGGGCTTAGAAATAATATTCAATTCAGAAACCATGGAACCTCTAGCATCCAGAATGTTTGCTGTGAATGTTCTGTACAGTGGAGGAGTGAGTTCCAGACATGATATGCCCAGGCTCTGGTTCCGTTCTTCATGATTATCCACCAATGCCTTCTTCTAGGAGTGCTGACTCTGGCAGTGCAAAAAGTCAGGTCCTTTTCTTTTGAACAAGGACAGGTTTTCAAAAAATTCCTTCCAGTAAGCATCTCTTCCTTCATATCATATTGCCAACATCCAAGTGTCAATCTCCCTAAATCATTCACAAATAAGTAGAATAAAATTGCCATGGATAACTAAAATCAATGTTTCTCCAAATGTGTGTTGGAAAATCTGTCATGAGTTCTCTACAAGATAGAGAACTTATCCCAGAAATGCTAGTGAATGCACCAACTGGTTCAGCTGGTATCCTTTATCAAGGTGGACATTCTCCATGAAAGAATAAGTGAGTTGAGTCATAGCTGGTGTGATCCCCATATTTTATTAGAACTCAGCAATTGAGTAGCACTGGCTCAGACCAGACCCTCCCAAAGGCTCTGAAATTATACATGTTGTTTCAACAATAGCAAACAGGAGGACTGGAAGAAAGATGGAATATAGTATTGACATTCAACCTCCCTCACTTTTCCACAAGAAGAAACTCCATGTCCTAAACAGCTTCTCCAGAGGCTTCGTGTTCAATTAGGCCATCATTTCTGAAATGGTTAGACTCCCATCCTGTTGTTCCAACTACTTTGTAGCCCTACCTCCCAAGTTTTCCCATGTGTGCTATTCAAGTCCTCACTTCTGGGAGGAGTGAGTGTGCATGCGTATGGGCACGTGTGCATGTGTGTATTCACAGATTTGGTGGTATCACCTCTCCCTTTGCAATACAAACTCCTTTATTTAGTCTTTGAAGTCCCTACTTTTCTACTTATTTTTCCACTGCCTTCAAATAAGTATTATTTCTTTGACCTTAAAATTGGAATACAAAACCTTGAGAGTTACCTCCTCTCTTAAGTATATCCTTATCACTTCTTTCATTGTCATCTTTCAAATTATGCTTATTATTACCTTCTCTTAATTTGAATTAATACATCTTCATCTTTAAATTTCTCATACCCTTATAAGCTGGCTTACATCCCAACCACACCAATAAAAATGAGCTTACAAGTATGATATGACTCCTCATTGCCAAATCCAAGAAATATTTTTACTTCTGAAAGTACCCTTGACTGCTTTCCTATGCCCTGACTCTCTTTAAGCCTATCTATCTACTCTTCATTAGAGTTTAATATTTTTGTTCCCACAAGGCAGTACATATAACTGATGATGATTACCCACAAAAGAATTGGAGGAAAATACAATGGAATATGGTGACAATCAGGCTACAAAGACATTGTACATAGACAGAATGGTGATAAAAAAACAGCCTATTGCAACAATAATAATATTTTTGCATCTTCCTTACTACTTCATCTATTTTTTTAGTTCACTTAAACCTCAGGGAAGAAAGAGAAATGTTACTTTTAATAGGTACACTTTGTGAATTGGCCTCTATTTTAGAATATATAACCCTTAATCTGTGTACAATTTAACTTCTCCTATGGAGAAATAGGATTCCTTACGTGAATCAATACTGCGAGCAAATACAACAGTCATTTAATCTATGCACAGAGAGAAATTAAGTTAAAATACACATGTTAATTTGCCTCTGAGGAATGATTATAATTAAATATGAATCTTATTTCATTAACTATGCCTATAAAGAGTTAGTTAGAAATACTCTTTGTAATTGAAGGCAATAAAATTATTTTCATAAAAATGGAGGAGGGAGCGGTATTGTACAAATCAGACTGATATTCTTCCTCAGAACAATGCATCATTAAGATGTTATTTAGGTTTTCCTAACTTTTTCTTACTTAATAAATGTTGAACCTAGCTGCACAACTCTCAAGTGCAAAACAATGCAGGCTGCCATCTTACCAAAACCAAGGGTCCTCACAACTGAAACAAAGCCATTTCTGCACTTCTATTATTCCCTTGAAAAAAGTTGTTGGCCAATGACAAGCATATTTTTCAGAAAGAAGAAAACTATTCCATGGTGTGTTTAATTGGTTATTATTTCTTGTCTATTAAATAATAAAAGTCAGTAATAAATAAAGTGAAAATAACTGCCTTTATACTTATGTGGGAACAAGCAGGTTGAGTCACTGGACCAGGTTGTGAATTAATGCTAAAAAGAACAGGTTTATGATCTAATGGTCCATCGCATTCATTAACAGCTGAAAATGCAGTAATCAAGGATTCACCCAGTGCTTTATGACTAAAATTTACATGTTAATGGTCATATGGAGAACCAGAATAATCGTTGGAGATAAAGACTGTGCTATGTAAGAAATTGGACATTATCTGACTTCTGGGGTTTCTAAAGCAGCTAATGGATCAACAAGGACTATGACTGCACAATTCACAGAGCATTTGCAAATAAATCCTATGTGTCAGAGCCCCAAACTCAAATACCTCTGGGGTTATATAAGCAACAAAAATAAATGGCCCAGATCCAGATAACTTATCCCTAAATTTTCAACACAACTGGCTGAACAATTTTTGGAGTACAATGAAAAAAAAATTTATTTCCCAATGAGAAATTGTAATGCAAGATTTCTTGTTCATAAGGTAGGACAAAATGGCATGAAGAGAAACAAATAAAAGCATTTTCCTATCTTCCTGCTTTCACTCTTTGTTTTTCTCTCCCTCACTGTCTTACATATACACATGCACACACACATGCACACTCATACTATCACATATTCTTCATCTGTGATTTAATACTGTACTTCTTCAAGCACAGGGGCACTTTTAAGGTGAGTACAGACTCAGTGTTATAAGCTCTAAAATTAAATTTGTTTTTGTGCTAACTTGACACTTTGGGCCAGAAGAGCAGAAGAACCTTGTGTGGCTAAAGTACATGGCCCTCTCCCCTCTCTGTCCTGTAGATAAGATCTTCTAGCCAAAAGTTCTTTATACTCAGGACCTTGCATAATACAATTTTGGAGTCTCAGGGTCCATTATCCTGAAGCTCACAGATTTATTCAAACAACCAGTCATATCCTGTGGGTAACCAGGAGTCATCTCATAGTTTTACTCTAAAGCTTGCCTCTCGTCATTGCTGCCTGTCATTCTGTTCCCAAATGCAACTCCTGTGTGGCCTTGCATCGTGTAAAATTTACTCATCCTTGGGATGATGAGAATTATGCAGTGACCAATGCAATCATAGCTGAGTTATCCTCTGTGGTATCTGCAAGTCATCTCCACAGCTCTCAGATGGGAATCCCTCTATTAGCAAGAAGTTGAAAAGTAGATCTCTCACAGGTATGTGTGCATGCCTGTATGCGTGCACATCAGCACATGACTCACCAACTTCTAGGATCTTCCCCTTCTGAGCTCCTGGACCAGAATATCAAGCTAGCCTTGGAGGAGGAAGCTGAGCAAGGCATCTTCTCTAAAAAAAAAATAGGCTCACTGGGCAGGTTTTCTGACATCGACCACCTAAGAGTCGCGCTATAAGAATCTTCCTCCCTCATCTTGTCTCTGCCGTCCACTCAGCAGCTGCCCAGCAATAAAATGTGTGAGCGCATCTCCGTCTACGTCAGCCAGGCTGATGCCCAGATTGGCAACAAAGCCTGTTGAGAGCTACTACTACTTGGAACATGGCATCCAGCCTGATGGCCAGATGCCAAGTGATAAGACCATTGGGGGAGGAGATGACTCCTACATCACCTTCTTCAGTGAGATAGGTGTTGGCAAGCAAGTGCCCAGGTCAATGTTTGTAGACCTGGCACCCACGGTCATTGAAATTCATACTGGCCCCTACCGACAGCTCTTCCACCCTGAGCAGCTCAGGACAGGCAAGGAAGATGCTGCCAATAACTTTGCCCGTGGGCACTCCACCATTGGCAAGGAGATCACTGACCTCGTCTTGAACCAAATTCACAAGCTGGCTGACCAGTGCACAGCCCTTCAGGGCTACAGTGTTGGTGGGGCACTGGCACGGGATTCACCTCCCTGCTGATGGAATGGCTGTCTGTTGATTACAACAAGAAGTCCAAGCTGGAGTTGTCCATTTACCCAGCCCCCCTGGTTTCCACTGCTGTACTTGAGCCCTACAACTCCATCCTCACCACTCACACCACCCTGGGGCACTCTGATTATGCCTTCATGGTAGACAATGAGGCTATCTCTGACATCTGTCATAAAAACCTGGATATAGGGCACCCAACCAACATTAATCTAAATAGGTTGATAGGTCAAATAGTGTCTTCCATCACTGCTTCCCTCAGATTTGATGGAGCCCTGAATGTTGATCTGACAGAATTCCAGACCAACCTGGTACCATACCCCGCATCCACTTCCCTCTGGCCACATATGCCCCTGCCACCTCTGCCGAGAAAGCCTACATGGTGAGCCGCTTCCTGCAGCAGAGATCACCAATGCCTTCTTTGAGCCAGCCAACCAGATGGTAAAATGTGACCCTCGCCAAGGTAAATACATGGCTTGCTGCCGTGATGATGTGTCAATGCTGCCATTGCCACCATCGAGACCAAGCGCACCATTCAGTTTTTGGGCTGGTGCCCCACTGGCTTCAAAGTTGGCATTAGCTACAAGCCTCCCACTGTGGTACCCAGTGGAGATCTGGCCAAGTTGCAGCGAGCTGTGTGAATGCTGAGTAACACCACGGCCATGGCTGAGGCCTGGGCTCACCCAGATCACAAGTTTGACCTGATGTATGCTAACAGTGCCTTTGTGCACTGGTATGTGGGTGAGGGTATAGAGAAGGATTATAAAGAGGTTGGTGTGGATTCTGTTGAAGGAGAGGGTGAGGAAGAAGGGGAGGAGTACTAAAGTTAAAACATCACAAAGATGCTGCTTTTACAGGTAAGGTGTAGAAACATTGAGAAGCTGTGGTCTGATCAGCTAATTTGTACATACCAGTATGTGCTCTCATGCAATTACTGACCTGTGCTTTAAAACATGGATGCTTTGTCATAGACTCAAGCTGTCCATTTCTTTTATGGGCTTTAAATAAAATATTCCCTGTCTCAAAAAAAGAGGGGAGACTGGGGAAATGATTTATGGTTATGACATTTGCCTGCAAAGCCTAAGGACCCAGGTTTGATTCCCAAAGACCTACATAAGCCAGATGCACATGGGGGCACATCTGTCTGGAATTCGTATGCAGTGGCTAGAGGCCCTGGCATGCCCATTCTCTCTATCTGTCTCTTTCTCTCTCATAAATAAATAAATAAAATATTTTTTTAAATAAAGAAAGAAATAGGCTCACTGGACCAACTCAAAGGAGATAAGCAACTCTCCCATATAAGGCAAGCTCTAGACCAGGACATGGTAGGTACACAGTTTGGAGGCAGATGAGAGTTTTATTCATGTCCAGTTATTCACAGCTCTGGGTGGAAACCATCACCAATATACCTTGCTCTGAATGCACAGGACCTGTATAGTAAACCCTGGCACTCCCCATACCCATGATCACACCATTCAGGGAATGATATTAGCCATGCAAGACCTGGAGTAGGAGACCTGGAAGATGAGGTATCAGCAAAGAGGTACTGGAAATGGTGCTGCCCAGTAGTGGGGCCAAATCCAAATCTATTGCATTCTCTATGATTCTATCAGACCACTCGCTGCACACAGAGTCACAGATAAACTTGGTAAAAAGGTCATGGACTGAAGTGATGGCTTAGTGGCTAAGCCACTTGTCTCTAAAGCATAAGAACCCAGGTTTGATTCCCCAGTACCCACATAAGCCAGATGCACAAGGTGGCACATGTGTTTGGATTTCATATGCAGTGGCTGGAGGCCCTGGTGTGCCCCCCTCTCTCTTTCTATCTCTCTCTCTCTCTCCCTCTCTTTCTCTCTCTCTCCCTACCTCTTTCTCTCTCTCCCTCACAAATAAATAAATAAAATATTTAAAAGAAAAGTTTTTTTAAGGATAAGGCCATAACTATAGATCACTAAACCATAAGCATAAATTCATGCCCAAGAGGGTGGCTGTAATTATCGACTATGAAAAAAAAGGCTTGACACATCATTTCTGTTTCCCATGGAATTCTTCTATTATAAAGTCACAATATTTTTTATAGTGCAGGGGATTAAACCTAGGATTTCATGAATGCTAGGTTAAGTGCTCTCTCACTTAACTACATCTACAGGCCCTTTTCCACTTTTTATTTTGAGACAAGGCCTCACTAAATTATCCAGGCTGGGTTTGAACTCACACTGTAACCAAGATAGACATTGAATGTGTGATCTTCGTGCCTCAACCTTCCAAGTACTTGGGATTACAAGTCTGTGCCACTAGACTCAGCAATCCATGATATTTCTTAAGAGCTGAAATACTCTGAAAAAATTCATTTTAATTGACTCTAATAGCATTGTAATTTATTTTCATTTGAAGTTCACTAGAGGGACCGAGGAAATAGCTCAGTGGTCAGATTATTTCTTGCAAGGCCCACTGGCCCAAGTTCAATTCCCAGACACCTATGTAAAGCTGGATGTGAAAAATGGTGTGAACATCTAGTGTTTGTTTGCTGCAGTGTACACATGCGCGCGCGCACACACATACACACACACACACACACACACACACATCTGCAAATAAATAAATAAAATTTTAACAAAGTTCATTAGAATTATATGTTGTTGAATGAATATGACTATTAAAATTTCAGTAACTATATTTTTATATTAGTCCTTGGTTTTTTAATGTGGTCTTTGTATAACAATATATCATTTTGCACAGAAACCATTTATTTATGCTTTAAACATCTAGGAAAACATTACACATCTATGTTGAACTTTGTTCTCTCCTGCTCTTGCATGAAACATAGTGACCTCTGGTTTTACTATACATGAGCTCATACCTAACTCCAACTTCCTCTTAACTCTATGAACCACAAGTGTGAACGTTAGTGATCTTGAACATCAGCAACCTCTGAGTTAAGGGGTGATGATGGTCTGGGAAGCACATGCCCACCAGAATAAAATTGCCATCACTCCACCCAAAAAGTGCTGCTACATGAAAGTTGGGTCAAGAATTTCAACAGACTGAATTGTCAAGAAATTCAAATAGTGATTGAGATTTTTTCACGAGTGAACAAAACCAACTTATAAATGTTAATGTTTAAATTCTGCAGTGGCCCACACTGGGAAGATTAAATAAAACACAGGTGCCTTAGCATTTACATTCAGGCCACCACTTGCTGATCTCTAACGTGGTTGAGGGTCCCTGTTTATTGTTCTGTAGTGATGATTCCCATATCAAACTGGCATCTGACTATGTATTTGCCCACCTCCTTAACTAAAGCCTGTTAAAGGAGTATGCCTGCACCTAGTGCAATGGTTTGGCACATACCAGGTGCTATAATTTTATTTATTAAGTGATGAAAGTTTAATTAATATCTCTTGAGAGTCTATACTTCCCAGGTCTTAGGTAAAGCAAACAATAGCATAATTAAAATTCTATAAATAATTATTCCCTATTAAAACTTTTGTTTATGTCCTCAATGAAACTTTAAACTCTAAGATTATTTTAAAATCTTATTTATTTGCATGTCTGTGTGTGTGTGTGTGTGTGTGTGCGTGTTCTTGAAAATTGCTTGTGTTTTCCTTATGCCTTCCTTGAGACAGGATCTCTTGCCATTGTTGGCAAGCTGCTAACTAGCCCACAAGCTCTGAATTCTCCTGGACCTACTTCCCATTGTTATAGGCATGTTAGGATCACAGGAGCATGCACTACTTTTCATCCAGTTTTACATGAAGGCTGGGGAGGACTGAATTCAGGTTGCAGGCTTCACAAACAAGTGCCTGTAACTGTCTATCTATCTCCCCAGGCCCTCTGTAAGTTTATTTTTTTAATCATATCTATCAGGAACATAGAGTCGGATGTTGGAATTTTAGTCTGTAGAACTGGGCCCTTTATGAAGACATATTAAAAATCACTCTTGACTTTTGATGGAAATCTCCCCATCATTATTTGAGTTTCTCATTTACACAATGCATACTTCCGCCTTATGGCTTTTGTCTCTGTTGAATGAACTCCTCATCCCCATGGAGGAAGTACTTTCTACCACTTCCTGTCTAATATGACATGCCTTGGATATTGTATGTTTCTTTCTGTATGTGCCTTGCTCTTTAGGTGTCAAGAATATAAGTGGAACTGACAAAACCCTTCTTATTCAACAAGCCCAAGCATTTAATGTAGATTGAAGCAAATCTTTCTGAAACTCTAATTGAACCCTGACATCTGTGTCTAAATGTCCCCTAAATAAATTAACTTCTTAGGTAAATAACTTGTCCTTTGGGCAACATAATTTATGGAGAAGGAAAGTATTCTACATTGGTGTAATATGTTTTTTAATGTATTAGGTTTAAGCTACCTTCATTTTTTCTTTCACAAAAAAAGGAATTGGAATATGACAGTTTGTCTTCAAACTGAAAGGAAATGCAACTTATTGCCTTCCATCTGCACCTACATTCCTGGGTACCTAGGAAGACAGAGGAGGTAAACATGAATCCTCTGATATTCTATGTTTTCTTTTGCTCTCATCCCCAATTCATTCCTTTCTAAGATATGCACTTTCCCCCCGAACACCATCATTCTTACATCAATTTAAAAGCCAATATTTTTAAATTAATAATGACTGATACAGCTTTCTATTGTTTCTCTGTCACGTAGGTCATCCTTACTAAAATATATTTAGCCATATTCTATATGGTATTTATGAGTCAAACTCTATACATGCTAGTATTATTTGTATTAAAATAGCTAATTTTTAATTTAAATCTAAAGAATTTTGATGAAATTTTTGATTATAATATAACTAAGAGGACCCATCTGCTTTTCAGATGATGAAATTAAACATCCTACCACAGTGACCCAACTAGTAGATGGCACAGCTATGATTCTACCTGTGTAAGTTATTCGACTTATATTCTGTGTAGCAAAAATTACTTCTATAAATAGAGTAGTAGTTTAGTTTATGATTTCAGTGCTGTACTTGTGGACAGCAGGACAGTTTGCTTCCCATACAGAGTCTTTATCAGCCGAAGACTACTTGTAGAACACCTACACCCAGGTCTTTCTTAACTACCTCCCTCTCTCAGCATAACAACCACCATAAAGCAAATTGGCCATAATATCATGGAAGAATTCTATAAATCCCAAACTCTGGGCAAAGTATCACCAGTCAATGACTGAATGACTGAATTGTTCCAAAGATGTCCTAAGCAATTAAGGAGTCTCCAGGACAAGGATTCCTCTGGATACTATCACCTTAGGTTCATTTAGCTGCAGGAATCCCTGTGACACTTATAGACTAATATACTGGTGAGTCCTTAAGGAATTCATTTTACGTATGGATTCATTTTATTTTCCCAGTATCACCTGCTATTATATAGACTGGGATTGTTGCTATACTCGAATATCTGCCTAAATCTATTCTTAGAAAGAGGCAGAAGATTCACATTACCATACCAGCTAGACTGCTCATAACAACTTCTAACATCAAACTGATTTTTATATTACTTTCAACATAATATGTGTATGTATGTGCAAGTGCACACATGCATGCACACACACATGTGCACATATGTGCCATAGCTGATATATGGAGGTCAAAGGACAAGCTCAGGGTGTTTGTCTCTTCATTCCACCTGTTTATGAGACAGAGCTCTCTTTCTGTTGTTGTTTGTTTGTTCATTTTCCTTTTTTATTTTGGCTGCTAGAAAAGACAGTCTACCTGGCTCACAAGCTTCAGAATACTCCTCACTGATTTTAGAAACCAACAGCCCAGTTGTGTAATGTGCCATCTCAGTGGCTAAATGCCATTGCCTCTTCCCCTAGAAACTAGACCCTTTCTTAGCTCAGGCTAAGGACGGATCAGTGGGGACAATAATGATGACAACTGAGCTCGGTTCTTTGGGAGAGCAGGAAGAGCTTCCCAGTGGCCTTACATTAATTAACTACACTATAGCTGAAGCTGTGCAGGGATCTTCTGACATGTCATTGCAGTTTATTTTGATGATCCAAGTTATCAGACTCCCACATCATTCTGTGTCTTCAAACTGCTCCTATTTCTACTCCCTAGGAAGCAGCATAGAATATTGGGAAGACAAGAGATTTGAAACTACACTGTACTCAGTCCCTGCTGGCCATATGATCTTGAGTAGTTACTGAACTTCTCAGATCTTTTGTTTACTCATCTTGTTACCTCCTTGTAGGGTGGTTATAAATAGCACATGTAAAAGAACCTGCTACTGTACCCCTTGGATAACAGTAGAGAGACTCTGCCCATCCATTCTTCCATCATGCCAACCTAACAGCTTAGCCACCTCTTCCTTTTCGACTTGAACTCAAGTACTTATTACTAATTTTTATCTTTCTCACTGCTGAGCTTCCATGTCTAACCCAACTTCCAGATATAGAAAAGATTTAAAGGTAGAATATGAATAGTACCAGATGGGCTAACTAGATTAAGTTCTTTGTGCACTGACTGAATGAGAACAATAGTGTGGTTTTCTGCACATTGTGAGTAGCCTTGAACCATAACTTTCAGTTTCTGTTGAAGAAGCTACTATATGCTGGCACTTTTTTATACTTTTTATGAGAGAGAACAAGAGTGACAGACAGTGAGAGAGAGAGAGAGAGAGTGAGAATTGGTATTCCAGGGCCTCTAGCCACTGCAATCAAACTTCAGACACATGTGCCAACTTGTGCGCATACATGATCTTGTGAGCATGCATCACCTTGTGCATCTGGATACATGGGTTCTGGGAGAGTAGAACCTGGGTCCTAAGGCTTATCAGGCAAGTGCCTCAACCACTAAGCCATCTCTTGAGCCTTATGCTGGTACTTTTAATATATTTCCCCATCTTATAATTGTAGAGTTTGCAAAAGCAATTTTATAAACCAAGCATGGAAAGTAAAGAATCTTTCATCAAGAAAACAGTAGACTTGGAAGTCAAGTGCAGATTTCATTGGTCTATGTGATTATTTCTAGACGATCCTTTGCACTGAGAAATATGCTTCATAAAATTTTATAATTTTAGACAACATAAGTCAAATGCATTTTGTTATACTAACTGATGCCTAAGGATGTGCTGTTCTGCAAATAAAACCAGAACCATGCTGCATTCAAGAAATGCACAAGCTACATTCCTCTTAAAATAAAAGTTGAAAAGCAGCCAAACCTAAAAATGTGAAGACAATGAAAACTGCTAGTATGATTTCTTGGAAGATTCAGAAATGTACCTCACATGGCAAATTTTCTCAGTGCACTTTTTGTTGTTTAGTTTTCTTTGTGCTGTGCATGCTAAAGTTCAGCTCATTTCCCCAAAATGCCATAGATCAGTATATAAGAAAAGTTCTTCCAACTTAATTTGGAGCAGAGGAGATGGCTCAGTAAGAGCAGCTGAGGGAGCCTGTCACCACCTGAGTTTAATTGCCCAGGACCCATGTAAAAACTGGGCTATGGCCACGCATGTCTGTAGCCCCAGTCCCGTGGGGAACAGACAGAGAATCACTTGAGTTCATGAAAACCATACCTCCATGTTCAGAAAGAAAATGTATCTTAAGGAAATAAGTTGATGAGTGACAGAGAAGTGAAATATGACGTTCTCCTCTTGGCTCTGCACTGGAGAGTGTGTCTGCACATGCCTGTGCATACATATACCACACACATATACAAGTTGCCCCCTCCACACACACATCCCATACTACACATGTAAAAAAACCAATTTGCTAGAATTATGTACTGTCAAC
This sequence comes from Dipus sagitta, assembly GCA_036346955.1. Lineage (NCBI taxonomy): Eukaryota > Metazoa > Chordata > Mammalia > Rodentia > Dipodidae > Dipus > Dipus sagitta. Next base: position 126,166,770 of record CM070772.1, on the reverse strand, counting down.
CTTATGTAAATTCTGCTAAGGAGAGAATGCATGGTGGCTTGGTCTTAAAATATACCTCCCATGCTTGCCCAACTTAATCATCATAAGGCTAGAAGGTGCACTAACCCTACCCCTTCATATTTAGGCTTTGCTTGGGCAGTGAGTTTTGTGAGAAACAGAAGAGTAGTTCATTTTCAGAATCCAGAGATGGCCAAGAGTTGGAGTCTGATTCAAGTTGGGGTGCTGAGCAGCAAAGAAATTGGGTGAGACTGAGACCTACACTTGTAGGACACAAAAGCCACCAAGCAAGATGGGTCACAAGCCAGTAACCGATGCCCCTATGAACAATGCACTGGCGAAAGTCACTGTAGGAACCTGTAGTGGTTTGAATACAAAACGTGCCCCATAGCCTCATGTGCTTGAATACTTAATTCCCAGCTACGTGGTGTGGTTTGGGAAGTTTGCAGAACGTCTATGAGGTGAAGCCATACTGAAGAAAGCATGTCGCTGAGGGCAGGCCTCGGAGTGTCACAGCCCAGATGGCACTTTCTGCCAATGTGAAGATGTGATGTCAGCTGTCTGGACCCACCAGGATTTCTCTGCGATGTTTCTCTTCCCTTAGAAACTGCAAGCTGAAAATAATCCCTTTCTTTCCTTAAGCTGATTCTGGACATATATGTTGTCCCTGCAACGAGAAAGTAACTGATATAGAGCCCACAACTCTTCATGCTGCAATCTCCTAGCTGGAACATTATTTACCCTCATCTCCTTGAAAGTGCTGCCTCCAGGATGACGTCCTAAAACTTACGTTTTGGTGGTACACACTGGGAATGAGACAACTGTGAGGACTCAGTCTCTGATCAGCACTGTGCGAGGTATGATACCTTCAACTGTGCCACATCATGTTTCATGTCTACCAGGTTCTATTTGCTTACTGAACATTCTATAGTCCCTCCTATTTCCTTCTGCCATTCTGTCATGGGTCTTATCACATTTGTGCAGACCAAGTACCCTCCCCCTTTATAATCATCATAATAGGCATATTCTTTCTGTTTACAAAGTCTGCAGTCCTTTGCAGGTGTTGGGTTGATGTTTAGAAGATGTTATTTGCCCAATGTGATGGTTTGACTCAAGTGTCCCCTATAAACTTAGGTGTTCTGAATGCTAGGTTCCCAGCTGATGGAGATTTGGGAATTAATGCTTCCTGGAGGCAGTGTATTGTTGGGGGAGGGCTTATGGGTATTATAGCCAGTTTCCCCTTACCAGTGTTTGGCACACTCTCCTGTTGCTATTGTCTACCTTACTTTGGCCAGGTGGTGACGTCCACCCTCTGCTCATGCCATTGTTTTCCCCTGCCAACATGGAGCTTCCCCTTGGGTCTATAAGCCAAAATAAACCCTTTTTACCCAAAAGCTGCTCTTGGTCAGGTGATTTCTGCCAGCAGTGTGAACCTGATTGCAACACCCAGTATTGCTACAGACACAAGGAAAATAAAGAACAGAGTTTCTCCCCCCAAAAGCTCCCCATGTTTCAGGGAATGCAGTCAGACTTCATCTCTTGCCATCCATCCCTCTCACCTTATATTCTACCACAGCATCTCAACCAGTGTTTTTTAACGTCTGTCATCTCTGCCTGGCAAACTCCTGTCCATCCTTCGATACTGAATTCATTCATTACTTTGTATATCAAATTTTTCTCAGTTCTCCAAACGGAATTTGTTCTGTGTGAAGTCCCAGAACATTTGTGCATTTTTCTTATAGAGCACTGATTCTATTAATCATAAACATTTGCTTAAAAACTTTTGTCTTCCACTAGACATTCTATCCACATTCCCATTGCTCAGGAACCAGCAGAGTGCTAAAATACACTGGACATTAAAAAAACATGGTTTGGAAAATTAATTTGTTAATTAATGCAAGAATGTCGACAAGACTTTGGAATTTGAGTTGAAATTTGGCACAAAATAACCACAAACATCTGTATTTCACTTAGAATACTAAATATTGCAGATGGAATGCTAGGGAAACACCCAGAATGCTTGGGGAACCATCAGGAACTCAGTCAAGAAGAAAGTCTCCCTTCTAACTGTCTTGAAAGGAATCTAACCATTACATGAATAGTTTCCCCCAAAAGGATTTAAATCATATGTCTCATTCCTATCAGCAAGATATCTATTCCTGTCTCCTTAATCTCTTCATTAGCCTGGTGTTAAATTGATTTTATTAGATAATTTTTCCTAGTCTAATTAAAGACACATTTCAGAGATGGTTCAAGCACTGCTTCATCTCTCACATCCCCAATAACAAGGGCTTGGGTGCCAGAGTCAGAGAAAGTCAATAACTGACAGCCACAGAAGAATGGAGGCATCGATCACCTCAGCAGACTTGGGAGTTGAGACAAAGCCACAGAATCTAATGTCACGTTAACACTGTGTGTGCTGGAAGGGAGAAATATGTTTAAATAGGTCCAGGTTGGAAATATGGAATAAATTTTAAGGCAGTTTGATCTTTGCCAGGGTTTCTCAACCTTAGCCCTTGATATTTTAGATCAAATAATTTTCTATTCTATGCATCAAAAGATACAGCAGCATCCTTGGCCTTCATCCAGGAGATGCCTGTGGCAGCCCCTAGCTGAGGAGCCAATAAATGTCCCCTCTGTATAGGGGCAGGGCAACATGCACTAACCTAGCCTGACACACGCACATAAAAATGCTGACAACCACATTATAGAAGGCTTCCTTTGCAAATGTTTTAATAATGACCAAAGGCAGCATAGTGTTAAGTGTGTGTTTAGACAGAAGTTGTTGATATTTTCATAGAAAGGGAATCCTATATCCCACTGAACATGGAGCGACTTTGACCTGATCTCAGGTGAGATATATTTGGGGTAAGAAATCCAGGCAATTTACCATGCCAGGAGGCCTATCTTTCTTGATACTTCTCAAATACATGGTGCTGCTTGCTCCACAGGCAGATAAGAAGCAAATGTCATGTGGATGTCAGTTTTATACATAAAACTCAAAAGAATGGTTTTTTCCTGAAAAAAAAAAAAAAAGATAGCCTAAAACAATCCCTGATATACAGATGACTCACACCCTATGCCAAGACTCAGACTTCCCTCAAACCACTTCACCTCAAATCAGTGGAAACAAACAAAATCCCAAATTAATGTAAAGTTAATTAAAGAAATATGTACGTGCTTGTATGTGTGCATGCTCATGTGTGTAAGTGCAGACTCATGCATGCTACAGTGCACATGTGGAGGTCAGGGGAAAATGATTTGTAAGCATAATTTTTAAAATTACTTCAGTCCTCAATTTTCTCACTTCTAAGTAAATACGTGCATAAGAATTGTTTTGCAGATTTACAAAACTTAAATGAGGCATATGTATGAAGGCACTAGCTGGCACATAGTTCCTATTCCACAACTGCATGAACTACCTGAATGAGCTTGTTCAGACGCTCAATGAGGAGAATTTGTTTCTGCTTATTGCTGTCTTATAAACAATAAAAGGATAAGAAAAGAAACATGCCAAGAATTAGGACATTAATCACTTGTTTATGGATGTAGTACCTTAGTTCTCAGAAAAATGCAAAAGAAACTGGACAAAAGGTTCATACAAAATAGCATTCTACTCCTCCTAATGATGGAATTCAACAAATATTAATTCCTAAATTATCATTTGGCTTCCTTACAGTTAACCTCTAAAATCATTTAGCTTATAGGATTTTGTTAGTTTAAAGAACGACAATTTTATATTTCATTTACTTATAACATCTTGCCCTGAAATCTATAGTTAAAGGTACATATGTTGCAAGATTTATGAAATAAAAATAGAAAATTAGAGCTAAGAAAGTAAAGGGAGAGAAGAGAATTAAAAGGACTAGTGCTATCTTTCTCACTTTAGAATAATAAAGTAACTACAAAGTACGAAGTCAATGTACAGCCACTTTAAACATTTGTAGAATATAGAAAGCACCAATACAGAATATATTTTGTAAGTCTAAATTGCACTGTTTTAGAACATCTAATTCAAAGAATAGCAATTTTAAACCTGTAAAATCACAATGTTCCATCCCACCAGATGTATGAAACAAACAAAAACTGGGTCTAGACAGGCCAACTTTTAATGCAGAGAATGTCAAATAAAACAGTCATGTGATATACCTTTATTTTTTTCTTTTCCTTGATTCACAACAGGCACCAAGCCAAGTCTTCCATGCAGTTCTTTTGGTGTTTCATGATGTGTCATGTTGTGACCTTATGCCTCATGGTAATTTCTATTGTCCGCTGTTATGGATGAGGACACAGAAGCAGGAAGATAGTGCATGAAGCCTGGCTCTCACCCCTCAGTGGCGCCGGGATTAGAACCCAGACACTCTGACTCCGGAGTCCCTCTCTGCTCATCAGGAAGTAGGCCTCAGTGGATGTGGATAACGGACATGATGAGACGGGGAGGTTCTCCTACCGCCAAGTTAGTGCCAAAGCAATGACTTAGGCTGGTTGCTGCAGCTGTGACAGGGTTTGTGTGTCCCCCAAGGGATCAGGAGGTGAAGGCTCCCCACTGTTGGTAGATTTGGGAGGTGGCGGCCTGATGCAAGGGGCATCAGGTCACATTGGTCACTCTCTCAGAAAGGACTGATGTACTTCTCATGGGACACCAGTGAGTTCCTAAAAAAGAGTTGTTGTTAAAAAGTAAGCCTGGTCAGGTGTGGTGGCACACGCCTTTAATCCCAGCACTCGGGAGGGAGAGGTAGGAGGATTGCTGTGAGTTCGAGGCCACCCTGAGACTCCATAGTAAATTCTAGGTCAGCCTGGGCTACAGTGAGACCCTACCTCGAAAAACCAAAAAAAAAAAAAAAAAAAAAAAAGTAAGCCTGGCCTCTCTTCCACTTTTTTTCTTTGTTTTTCCATGTTCCATGTGATCTTTCCCTTTTGCCTATGCTTCTGCTATGGCTTTGACCATGAGGTGATGCAGTCCAGGGAAGGGGGCCCTTGCCAGAGCCAGTAGCATGTTGTTCGGACTGTAGTCTCTAAAACTGTATTTTAAATAAACTTCTTTGCTTTATAAACTACTCAGTCTCAGATTACGTGAAATATACTTGTGAAAGCATGGCTGAGTTCATGCCTGACCTGAAAAATGAATTTCAGGCTGGTCCTGAGTAGTTGAAATGGACGTCATGAAAACCGGCTTCCCCATAGCTATACATGTGATCCTCATAGCTGAGTCAGCAACTGAAAGAATTAAGATGTACTTCTTTTCCAGAATTCCCTTTTGAAGATTTCAAAGCTTTCCTTTGGTTTGTGAACTTGAGGAACTAAATGGAAACTTCATTACTAATTACAGGGTTTTGCACCTATCAAGGTTCAGGATTTGGGGCAACAAAACACTTCTGATATAGCATTCTAAATCCAACAAATATGTGGGTCAGTATCCCATTAAGAATAGTTAAGCGTACAAGACTCTTGCAGCTCAAACCTGAGTCCTGGAGTTCAATTTCCAAACTACATATAAAAAGCGAAGGACCATGGCAAGTTTCTGTAATTCCAGACGTGGAAGACAGAATGAAAGGAGGAGAGCCCATAGCTTCCCCAAAACTTGTAGCAAGTGCAGCAAAGAACAGCGACATAAGAGAGAAGCCCTGCCTCAAAGGCCTTGGGAGGAGACTGAGAGAGACGGTCGCCCCCAAGGAGATGGAGGGCAAAGAATGACACCTAAAAGCCATCCTCTGACCCCATGCACACATAGACCTGGACTCATACATAACACACACATCCACACAAATAAATAAGTGAATACATTTTAATATCTTTAATGCAAAGATCCTCATAGAGAGTCTAATATCCATAATGCAAAACAATAACAGATCAAACAAAAAAATAAAATTAATCATAGCAAACAAAAATAGGGATGGAGGAGAGATGGCTTAGTGGTTAAGGCACTTTCCTGTGAAGCCTAAGGACCCAGGTTCAATTCTCTAGGACCTACCTAAGCCAGATTCCCACAGTGGCACATGCACCTGGAGTTCATTTGCAGTGGCTGGAGGCCCTGATGTGTCCATTCTCTCCCTCTCTCCTTCTTTCTCTCTCTCATATAAATAAATAAATAAAAATATTCAAAAACACAGAATATCATAAATATCAATATATTAATGTGATATTCACAGAGAGTCAAACCAAGAGACAAGTATCTGAAGTTCTAAGATGTAACCCAGCCATTAGATTCAAAACAGCCACCAGACAACTATCAGGAATCAAAACTTCAAAACCGGAGTTCCTTTCCTTTCAACTTATTATGTAATACTACATGAAAATAAGTATTTATAGTAAAATAGCATAAAATGTAAAATATTACTATAAAAGAACCGTAACACTGTAAAGGAGATTGAATTGTTATTCATGTCACTGAAGCACATTACAGAAAAGAGAGCTGGAGAGATGGCTTGGCAGTTAAGGTACTTTCCTGGAAAGCCAAAGGACCCAGGTTTGATTCCTCAGGACCCACATAATCTAGATGCATAAACTAGCACATGTTCTGGAGTTTGTTTGCAGTTGCTGAAGGGCCTGGCCAATTCTCTCCCTCTCTCTCTCTCTCTCTCTCTCTCTCTCTCTCTCTCTCTCAAATAAATAGATAAAATATTTTTTTTAAAAAATTACAGAATGAGTCAGCCCTTGAGCAGAGTATAGGGCAGAAAGGAGCTTGCAGACCACGTGAGAAGAGTACAGTGATGTCTGAGATGTAGTGCAACCTTCTCAGAAAGCTGGTGTATGGAAAGGAGAGGCCAGTCCATGGACGTGGCATGTGGGCAGATGCAAAGATGTAATAACACCACCTAACATTCTGGAAGTTTCCTGGAGATAATGAGAAGCCTCAGAGAACATATGCTCAGAGTGAGAAGAGACTTATCTGAGGGAGAAGGATGCACAAGAGACTCCACTAGAGACGAGAGCATGAGAACTAAAAGACCAATTAGAATGCCCTGTCATGGTCATTCAAGGGAGATGAGGGCTGGGGAGATGGCTGTCTGCAAAGTGCTTGCCACACAAACATATGACCTGACTTTGGATCCACAGTACCTGTGGAAATGCCAGCAGTGTGGCAGCCTACTTGTAATCAATCCCTATGCTCTGAAGACTCAGCAAAGAGACTCCTAGGACAAGTTGAGTGGTTAGCTAGACTAGCTGTGTCTATGAGCTCTGGGTTCAAATGAGACGCACTGTCAGAATAAATAAGGTCAAGAACAATTGAGGAAGACACTCAACTTCAACCTCTGGCCTCCATATGTATGCACACACACACATGCACATGTACATAGGAATGTGCGCACACTCTTATAAACAAACACACACACGCAAACTATGCACACATACACATAAAAAGAGAGATGAGCTATAGTAAAAAGTAAATAAATAGATGGTCCCAGAAGTTTCTGGAAAGAGGAGATCAGAAAGAAAAGGTGGGTACCCACAAAGGAACAAAAGAAATTAGAGTCAAAGTGGCAGAGGGATAAATGTCCCCAAACAACTCTAGAAGTATACGTAGATCTGGTATAGGTCTTGTCTAAAACAGGGACACAACCTATACAACTTTCCATAAAGAGTTTACATGTCACAGCATTGGAGAAGGACACACATACTCAGGAAGCATCAACTCTTGGACAGATGCCACAGTGCATATTTTGTACTTTTTACAAAGTACACTAGAAGCTCACTGGTGCTCTCGTCCACTAGCCTGGCCTGCTATCCTCTTCGTACATGGGGTAGCTCTGGGGATCCATTAAGAACAGCCTCACACTGCTTTGTTTCTCTCACTGAGCAGCAAAATGAATCATTGTTTTTGTGACATCAGCCCTACAAATCAATTCTCTGAACTAAAGCAGATCATGTAGGAATGAAACACAGGCCAAGGGCTTCAGGTCTCTTTCTCCTACTGGTTTTCACAGATCAAAAACTTCTCCAGGGTTTCTGAGAAGAAAAATTCAAGACTCGGCCCCCACAGCTACCCCCACATCCACTCAACAACACCTCAGAACTGAATTAGGCCAGACCTCCCTTGGGAACAACTGTGATGCTCCTAAATGCTGGAGGCGACACTGTAAGCCTTCTATCCACCCCAGCATTCTGAGCTCCGGGTATTGATTTCAGACAGTGTTACAGAGCAAAACTGAACGCGTGTGCTTTTGCAGCTTGTCAGGCACATGGGCCAGCCTGTCACAAGGGACTCGGCACAACAGCCTCCTCGTGTCTGGTGCCTTTGAAAGCAGAGCCAAGCCTTCTGAGACTTGTTTCTTCACTCCCTGAGATTCGATCAATGACACAGCCAGACAACATTTTCATTATTTTGACAAGCGTACTTACAGGGCTCAGTCCAGGGGAGAAAATGTAAGGCCTGTCACCATCAGTGTGCACGGCACTCAAGCACAATAAAAATGTCAGCATGTTCCGGTGACTCTGTCTTTGCTGCTATTTGGGGCTCTTTTGAAAACATGTGTATTTATTCAATGGACATGCAGTGCATGTTATGGGAGGGGGATCATGGGGCAGAGAAGAGAAGACCTTAAGTGAGCAAAGTAAGAGATGACCCTGCCTCAAAGAGTATGCAGTCTGAAACCAAATTCTGCCAGGGGTGAGGGGCAAGAGCTAAAAGCAAGTGTGGGAAGAGGATATGAGGGTTGTGATTGGAGCTGCGCTGATGCTGGGGTGAGGAAAGACTTTTCAGTCTGGCCCCCGATATAGCATGAGAGGGAGAGGATACTAGCATGTGAGGAGAGGCTATTGTACTGGGACATTGTTAATGGTGAAATGCTGATGGAAAAATAAAAAAGAAAAGAAAATGAAAGGGGCTGAGGAGATGACGTGCCGGGTCAAGTGCTTGCTATATAAGATCAGTCTGCATCCTTAGCACCCACATAAGAGCTGGGCACAGTGTCCAGCACATGCAATTCCAGGACTGCAGAGGCAGAGACAGGAATACCTAGAGCTTGTTGGCTAGTCTAGCTTAATTGGTGAGGTCTTGGTTCAATATGAGACCCTGCCTCTAAAAATAAGGTAGAGGTCTGGAGACATGGCTTAACAATTAAGGCACTTGCCTGTGAAGCCTAAAGACCCAGGTTAGATTGCCCAGTACCCCTCTAAACCAGAAGCACAAGGTGGCACATGCCTGTGGAGATTTTTTGTTTGTTTGTTTTGTTTTTGTTTTTGTTTTTCAGTGGCTGGAGGGTCTCTCTCTCCATCCCTCTCTCTCCCAAATAAATAACCAATAAGGCTTATTTATAACAATAAGACCCTGATCTTGACCTCTACATGCATACGTATGTCCTTGCTTATACACACACACACACACACACACACACACACACACACACTTACAGAGGGGCTGAGGAGATGGCTCCGTGGATAAAGTACTTGTCACACGAGCATAAGGACCTGAGTTGGGACCTCAACCATCCACGTATATGCCAGGCAGATGTGGTGACCCGCCTGTAATCCCAGCTCTCAGGAGGCAGTGACACAGAATCATCCGACCAAGCTGGCTAGCTGGACTAGCTGAATCAGTGACCTCTGGCTTCAAGTAAGAGACTTTGCCTCAGTAAATAGGTGGAGGAAAAACAATGGAGGAAGACATCAATGTCAACCTCTGGCCTCCACACATGCACAAACCTCCATACCCACAGACACCTACTACTGTTACTACCACCACCACTACACACACACACCCCACATGCAAAAAGAGAGGGAAAAAGAGTACTAAATTTCAAACTACCTCATTAGCAGATGGATGGATCATCTCACCTCCCCACATTTTAAAGCCTAAGAACACATGAGTGATTAGAGTAATCCCAGTGTCTCAAGCCTGTTTTGGCCATAAGACAGGATATTTCAATCCATCATTTTATGAAAAGGTCCATGATGTGAGTGAGCATCAAGTAACCTACAAATAAGAAAATGGGCCCTGAGGAGAGACTGTCTGATATTGAAAGTGGCCTTGACATTTATCTCTTCAACCTCTGAGAACCACAGGAAGAAAAAGCAAAACTAACGGTGGAAATAGAGTAAGATAGGTGTGTATAATGTCTAAAATGCTATCTATTTTTAATGGTCTCAGATGCCAGAAACCCAGGCTTAAAAATAACGAGTGGGACTTTATATGGTAGCATATTCACAGAGTTTCCAAACGTGCCTAGAATATTCATGGTCCCAGTGCTTGGGATTAGGTATAGACAAAGAGAAGAAATAAAGGGAAGGAAGACATGAAGTGATGGCTAACATAAGCTAAATGAAGCAATAAACAGAGCCAACTTACATCTTTGAAAGAGAATCTCAAGTCATTTGTTCAAGCCTTCATTTGATTCAATCTGAAAAACTTCACTAAGTCTCTAGTATGTGCTGGGTTCTGAGCTGGGCCATTGGTACCTGGTAGACCATAACAGGATTATCTATTGATTACAAAATATAGATAAGTCATCTCAATATATCTCAAAAATTAAAAATATGTGATAGTCATTCTATTTCCATTTCTCTCTCATTCATTCAGTCATCTGGTTATCCAGAAAAAATTTAAGCTATGGGGCTGGAGAGATGGCTCAGCAGTTAAGATACTTGCTTGCAAAGCCTAAGGACCAGGGTTCAATTCCCCTGGACCCATGTAAGCATGATGCACAAGGTGACACATGCATCTGGTGTTCACTGGTACACCCATTTTCTCTCCATCCCCTCCCAATGAATAAAAATAAAATAAAAATGTTTTTTTTAAAAATTAAGCTTTGATCTCCATTAGACATTTTCATAAATTTGGATGATACCAAATGTTTAGAATCTAGCCTTTGATCTTAAAAACAGGAATTGAGAGCTGGGTGTGGTGGCATACTCCTTTAATCCCAGCACTCGGGAGGCAGAAAGGAGGATCAGCCATGAGTTCGAGGCTACCCTGAGACTCCAGAGTGAATTCCAGGTCAGCCTGTGCTAGAGCAAGACCCTACCTCAAAAAAAAAAAAAAAAAAAAAAGGTAAAAGCAGGCATTGAGGAGCCTGGGATGATGTGTTGTGGGTAAATTGCCACACAAGCACAAGGACCTGAAATTAGATCTCCAGCACCCATGTAAAAATGTCCAGCATGGTTGGGCCCATCAGTAACCCAGTGCTATAGAGGCAAAAACAGGACCCTTGGGGCTCAAAGTCCAGCTAGGCTAACTGCATAGGTAAGTCCCGTGTCCAGTGAAAGGCCTGTCTCAGAGAATAAGGTGGAGAGCAACTGAGGAAGACCCCTGATGCTGACCTCTGCCTTCATAGGCACACACACTCACTCATACATGCGCCCAGACACACATGAACATGAATACACACAAGCACACACAACACACATACAAATGCCAAAAAACCAGCCATGCAGATGTCTCCAGTCATTCCACTTAAACATGATCAGTGCAATAATTATTATATCAACAATTTCTCTAGAAGTTTCCAGTGGGGTAAGAGGAAGGGTTTTAAGAAAAAAGAAAAGAATATTAGCAATTTGATCTGGCCCATCAAGTGTGCGTGGGAGCTTCCCAGACAAAGAAAGTAGAGGAAGGGTCCACCAAATGAAAAATGAACGAGGCCGTACCAGGAGGCAGCAGGAGTGAAGGACAGGCATGCATCTCTGGAAGTAAGTAATAAGCTAGGGAAGACAACCTACTCTACACCACAAAGCAAGGTAACACCAGGAAGATCTCAGTAGCTCTACCAAGCAGTTTAGACTTCATGCACTCACTAATGGGGTTGCTGTTGGACTCTTTTATCTTACTTTATCAAGCCAGAGCAAAAAAAAAAAAAAAAATACAAACACAAACGACATGTCTAACAGCAAGTCTATGCATGGTGAATGGACATCTCAGTTAGCTTGGAGAATAAACTACTGGCATCAGATTAATTGTGGGCGGACATTGAGGTGGATACCCTAGGCATCTTTCTAATGCCCTACTTGTTTCATTTCTCACCTGCCTGTGGGTATAGTCACCAGACTCACAACAGTCCTTGGTCAACACCAGATGCTGTGTGAGGCTCTTGATGCATGATTTGCCAAAACAAATAGATGTTGAAGAACATGTGGTGGAGTTTGGTGAACAAATGAAAATCTCCAGAGCAGTGATCCTTCGTTTGGCCTGGGAACAAGGAATAGAATGCCGTGGAGAGCTAGCTCTGGGGCTTCTTTGGTCTAAGCCACTTACAGTGGGTCACACAGGCCTAATAATAACATCTGTCCACCAGGGCCACCAAGGGGGGAGCTACTCCATTTCCCATAGACATGCATTCATGCCCCAGTGAACAATGATAGGAAGTCCTTCTGCATGTGACAACACTAATGCCAGGGTCACCCTTCTCTCTGGCCAATCCAGAGGAACCTTTGAATCTTGTCCATCAAACTCTCATGGGGAAGGAAAACAAATACATTTCATCTAATAGAGATCACAAGGCAGTGATCGGCTCTATTTTTTTTTTCATTAAATGGGAAATTTATGTGCAACCCTTGTGTATAAGGACCCAGCATGTCTTAAATGCAAAATTATAGCTTTCACAAGATCCACATATTCCACAACCAAATTTTGCATACTATAAAAGGATAGTCTAATGGTATACTCAGAAATAGAATGGATAAATACAACAGGGATTTTGACTAATAATTGATTTATGCATTGTGATGAAAAACATTGCAAATATCTTCTCTACCTTAGGACAGGATTTTCGTTGCTGTTGTATTTCCTTTCCTATGACCACAAAATATCTCTCAATTCACAACCTCTCCCTTCATTTGATAGGTATCCAGAGAGAGTCCCAGACTAAGAGCCAGAAACCATATCTTCCTTGCTTCTTATAATCTATCATAACTATTTATGAAGGGCTAGTTAATAAATCCAAGCTTAGTGTTCTCATCCACAAAGCATGAGTGCAGGCTGCCTCTCCACTGAACTCGTAGACTGCTGGGAATACACTGGTATTCAATTTAAAAGGTTCAGGTCCAAGTTTGGGTTTGCTACTGACTGGAAAATGACTTTGGATAAATCACATAAACTTACTGAGATAAACAGAACTCATCACAAAAGGCAGCCTCATTCCCCTGCCTCCTAAGTTTGTTCTCAGAGTTACATAGAACAAGCCAAAGTGTTTCATAAGCCGCAGCTACTTACAGAAACACAAGGTATTATCAATTAGGATCAAATAAGATCACAAATAATATCTATTACCTTGAGTGTCTTGAGAAGCACACAGTAACTGAGGGTGGCATTGAATTTCTTATGTGGCCACCTGTAAGAGTTGCCTTCTTGTTGTTGGGACAAACCATCCTACCACAAGCAGCTTATGGGAGGAAAGTATTTATTATTTATTTCAGGCTTAGAATCTTGAGGGGAAGCTTCATCATGGTGGAGGAAAGTTTAGCAGCCAGCTCACCACTACGCATATCGGCAACTCAGAACAGCCCATGAGCCAGACTAACCAACCTCCTGGTCAGCACCTGTTGACCCCAGTCCTTCAGCAATGTTCTACCTCCTCAAGGCTGCACTGGGAACTAAGTAGGAGGCTTGATTATAAATACTTGGGGAAGATTTGACATCCAAACTACCACTCCACCCATGCTATATATATTTTCCACAGCTGATCTTTAACTTCTAGAGTGTGCTAAGGCTATCCCCTTCTTGGGGATACCTGGAGGGTCCTGAGCAACATAAAGCCAGAGATCCCCAGTTGCCTTGCATTGAATGTGCCTTAGGAAGTGTGTATGATGCAAAGACTCAGCAATGGCTAATGCCACCATGCTACGTAAGGTAGGGCAGATGGATGTGGAACCCTCTTCCATGGGAGGCATACTGAAGCTTAATGTTTCACCTGGTCATCCTTCTTCTCCAGCCAAGCAAGGCTAGGACTCAGGACAAGATTTGTTTAGAGCAAAGCAAGTGGAGAGCTCTGGATAAAGTGCCCTGAAAGCCTGAGTACCAGAGTTTGGAACCCCAGACTCCATGTAAAAGCTGGAAGTCAGGATGGCCTTCTGCAATCTACGGTGCGCCTACTGGGAGATAGGGTAGAGACAGGAGAATTGCCCAGAAGCCCACAGACCAGCCAGCCTGGATAATCCAGTAGTTGGCAACAAAAATCCAGTGACCCTGTCTCAAAAAGAAGAGAAAGGAGAGAACCAACCTTAGAAAGCTGTCTTCTGGGCTGGAGAGATGGCTTAGCGGTTAAGCGCTTGCCTATGAAGCCTAAGGACCCCGGTTCAAGGCTCAATTCCCCAGGACCCATGTTAGCCAGATGCACAAGGGGGCGCACGCATCTGGAGTTCGTTTACAGAGGCAGGAATCTCTGGCGCGCCCATTCTCTCTCTCTCTCTCTCTCTCTCTCTCTCTCTCTCTCTCAGCCTCCTTCTCTCTGTCACTCTCAAATAAATAAATGAACAAAAAAAATTAAAAAAAAAAAGAAAGCTGTCTTCTGACCTCTACGTACATGTCATGCATGCATGCACCCACACTCTCTCACATCACACACACACATCACACACATTTTAAAAAAAAAATCAGGTGGAACTTTTCTAGGCTACTAACATAAGATAGATCTTAAGTGCGCATTCTGATGAAGTTTCAGTTCCTGAGCACGGGTTCATTCGGCCTCCTCTAGGCATCGAAGCATCCCTCTTGTCCCTGGTCGTACACAGATGTCCCTGGCATCACCGCCATCCTGGCTATGAGTAGTAAAAGTGGCTTTGACACGTTTGCCCTTTGGCCTTGGTTTGGAACAGTGTGTGTATGGCATCGGCTGCACCTCATGCCAATCCAAAGCACAGGGACATGGCACCGAAAGTTACAGCTGAAATCCCCCACAGTGACTTTTATTGCTTTGCTGCAGTCGTTCCTTCATAAAAGGTCAAGATTTACATGCTGACTTTGGTGCAACTCACATGAAACACAGAAAAGAAAGGAAGAAATTAACACAAACACATTAATCATTTGCAAGAGAAATCTACAGCTCCTTTTGAGAAATCCGTCTTGAGGCCTTTGCTTGATTTCTCTGAGAGGGAGAAGAAAGGGTGACGTTTCAGTTCAGCTCCAGGCACCACCGGGGTCAAAAGGCAAGTCCCACAGAAGAACATCTGGTTGGCAAACGCAGAGGGATACAACACCTGCGAGCTGCTCATGTGTTTACCCGGTAACTGGCTGTCCACTATCCACACAAAATATGTTCTGGGGCTCGAAATGGGTGGCTGGTGCCAAGAAAGTCTGGTGTGATAACACAGCCTGTTTATCTTGGAATCTCCCCATCCTAGCATGGGCGGCCTGCCCTGAGCCAAGCCGGCTCTGGAACATTTTTTCTGCCTAGTGCCTCTTTACTGAAACCTCAACAAGTTTGGAGCTGGAGATTGGGAAAAGGGCGTTGGAGGATGAGATTGTGGAGAATGACTGCTGGGCTTCAGGATTTGACTATGCTGTTATGTATGCCTATGCGATGAGTTTCTGGCAGGGATTTTTCATTTCTTAGCCTCTGGAAGAAGTTGCATGTATCAAAAATGACACCAAAACAAGCCACTTGAACACCCACAGGGACAAGAAACTTTACCCGGGGGCCTCAGAGTTCTTGTAAAGGAACAAAAAGGCCCACTGCATACAACGTGCCCTTGGCATCAGTGCTTGTCGGTCCCATTGGCACAATTTTTTGTTGGTTCTTTGCAGCGCTTTTGGCTGCATATAAAGTATCTGCCAAGGAGGCCTGGCTGGAAGCAGTGTGAGGGTATCCAGGGAAGAAGAGTCTCCACTTTAAGTAGGATCTTCTCACTGTTGAGAGTTGAGTGCAAATCCAACACAACTCACATCACTGAACCAAAAGTGTACCCACAATGAGAAGTATGTGGAAAATCAACAGAGCTCATACTGATATGAGCCCCAGCTTTCAACTAGTCTCAAGGGTTAGCATTTTACAGGCCTTTTCTCATAGAATTCTCATACCAACTCAACTCTCCTTAGTCTATGAGCTAGTAAAAAGGAGGGACTTGAAAGGTTGAGGCAGGGGGATTTCGAAGTGGAGAGCAGTCTCCAGGTACATACTGAGACCCTGTGTGAAAAATGAACAAAAAATAAAAACTAAAAAATAAAAACTACCTTTTTCTACTTTTATGTGTTTAAGACTACAGAGATTTTAATTTTTTTATTTTGATTATTTCTGAAGTATTTGAATTTTTCTAAAGAGATGCATTACTCCCTGCCCTATATTCAATAATATTTATTGTATCACTTTAGTTGACAATATTTACAAATATTTGCAGAATACAATATGATAATTCAGTACATGTACATAATGTATAATCAAATCAAAGTACCTAGCATTTTTAGATCCTCAAATATTTTTGCTGTTGTGTTTTTTGTTTTAAAAATCATTTTGTTTATTTTTATTTATTTGAGAGTGACAGAAAGAGGCAGATAGAGAGAGAGAGAGAGAGAGAGAGAATGGGTGCGCCAGGGCCTCCAGCCACTGCAAACGAACTCCAGACACGTGCACCCCTTGTGCATCTGGCTAACATGGGTCCTGGAGAATCGAGCCTCGAACTGGGTCCTTAGGCTTCACAGGCAAGCACTTAACCGCTAAGCCATCTCTCCAGCCCTGCTGTTGTGTTTTTGAGATGGGGCTTAGCTATGTGGCCCAGGCTGTCTTGGTGCTAGCACTCCTCCTACCTCAGCATCATGAGTGCCAGGATTACAGATATCTGTCACCACACTAGGTTCTAATATTAATTTTGATATGTTGAGAACTGTCAGACTCTTCTGATTTTGTTTCCTCATTTTGAACATCAGATTCATTGAAGTAATGTTTACACCCAGAAAATTCTATGAATGTGTGTGACTGGATAAGTTTGGGCAAATAGATCAGTCACATAACAACCACTACAATCAAGGTATAGAACATTTCCATCACTCAGAAAAGTTCTCTCTGCCCTTCTATACTCAGTGTCCTGCCCCAGCTCTCAAGCCTGCTAACCACTGATGTGACTTCTGTACTTGTTTAGACAATGTCAGGTTGACATGTAAATAGAATGACACTCTAAGTATGTAGCAGCTCACACCCGGGTTCTTTCACTTAGCAGTATGCTATCCAGACTCCTCTCCCTTGCTGATTTTTTTTATTTTGCTGGTGAGCGAAATGATGATAGAGAAGGCTTATCCACTCACCAATACTGCTTGTTTTCTACTTTTGTCAATTATACATAAAGCTGATACAAATGAAAACCAAGGAATTTCACATGACAATACAAAAATGATCTTTGTGGATGAAGATGGTTGGAGAGGAAGAGGGGGGGGAGAAAGTAGCATTAAGCATACATAAAAATTCAGGTGGGGGAGAAGAAATGAAGGCTAGAATGAAGGGAGTTGGCTTGGGGTAAAGTCAGGAATAAAAAGGGCATGTTAACAAAAAAAAAAACAGATAGTTTAGTTAGAACTCAAATATCAGAATGAATGAATTCGGGGAAGAAGAGACTAATTGACTATTCAGGGTTCAAGTCACAGTGTATTCATCATCTCATTAAACTTCACAGCCACCCTGTGAGGTGCATAGAACTGCCTAAATAACAGATGAGAATGCTAATGACACTTGTCTACAATCCCATGGGAGCCTAAGTTACAAAGGGTATGGCTGGGGAGGAGACCAGATAATCCTTTGAATGAAACAGAGCATCTACAGAAGCAACATGCAGTCTATTTCTATGTCAACCCTCATTTGAAGATAGAATTCTGTAGCTTTCTTCGACACAAAAATCACAGGTTTAGAGAACTGAAGATGACCCTATTCACTTGAAAGAATTAACCTGAAAATGGAATCATAAGCAGAAACGTCGAAAAGGTACTTTTCACTTCTTAAAACACAAACCAACCTCAACCTACTTAAAATTACTCCAAGAACTCACCCATAAGTGCATTTCATTTTTATCCATAAATTCCCTAACATTACAATTCCTTTCTGAATTTGAGATTGCTGGGATGCAGGAGGAATGGGAATAACAGGTGGGCCTGGAAGAGAAGGGATCATTAACTGGACAAGGCCACACCTCAGGGTGTGTTGTTGGAGGAAGCCACCAACCAAAATAAAACTGTACTGGAACATACTCCGCTTGGGAGGACTTTAAGTCCTGTTCAGAGTGGTCTGTCAGCTGCATAGCTGTTTCTCTGATCTCCTGTCTCCACCAGGGAGATGTATTGAGATTCTGTCCACAATACGCAGAGCTCTGCACCGGGAATCTTCATGCAGTTTCTCAGTGAATATGATTAGCATCTATCTCCCACAGCTAAAAAGCTCCCAGAAACTTGGCAATTTAATAAAATAATAATAATTAATAATATAAATAATGTTGAGCTTATGTTTTGGTTGAATCTCCTGCTCACTGTGTGGCCTTGGCCAGTCAGGTGACCCACTAGTGCCCTGGTAAGTTTCACAAGCTGGAGAGTTGAATAAGAAGTAGGACCTCACTGGAAAACAGATGCAACAGCTGAGATGACAGTTTCATCTTCTTATAAATAAATTGGGGGTCCAAGGGGAGGAGGAGTGGTGAGTTGTTCTGAATATTCAAAAGCAGCTCCACTCTGAGAAGCAAAGTGTTCACTGGCAATATTTTCCATCTCTCCATCTTGGCTGCTAGACATAGACTCTCTGTGATCAGTCTGGCTGCCTACTACCAAGACACTGAGTGAGCAGAGCCCATGACACCAATACGGTGCAGAGACCTTCTGTAAGTGCTATTGGAGCTCACTTGGCCTCCTATAGACAGCTGGACCTTGACCCTCGGGGTCAAGCTTATTAAAATATTATTTTATTCTTAATTTAAAAATATTTATTCATTTGAAAGAAAGAAAGAGGCCGACACAAAGAGAGAATATGGGTCCCTATCTACCATAAATGAACTCAGACTCACCTTGTGCATCTGGGTTTACGTAGGTACTGGGAAATGAGACTCAGGTCCTTATTCTTTGAAGGCCAAGTGTCTTAAATGTTGAACCATCTCTCCAGCCCCTTAATTTATTTTTATTTTGGCATGTTTGAGGAGGTAGAGGAAGAGTATGCATGGTATAGTGTGTGTTGTGATATGTAGTATATACATGTGTGTGTAAATATGCATGCTCTGTGCATATGTGTGTGGAAGCCGGAGAAGAATGTTGGGTCCCCTTTTCTCTTATCTGCCTGTTGCCTTGAGATGTGGTCTCTAGCTCAATTGAGAGCTGCATGTTCACCTGTGCTTTCTAGTCAACAGGCCCCAGTGATTCTCTGGGCTCTTCCCCTTCCCACCCCTGGAAGGAATGGGATTTTGTTCATGTCTATGCCCAGCTGTTTATGTGAGTGCTGCAGAATCAAACTTGTGCAGTCTCAGGCCCTTCAGGCCTTCATTGTTATACAACAGTGCTCATAACTGCTAAGCCATTTCTGTAGCCCAAAATTTGCTTTCTTCATGGCTTCAAGAACCTCCCAGTGATATATTCATGTCCCTTTCCAGTGTTTATCTTAAGCTGGCAATTAACACTTAATGTGTATGACTTGTTTAAACTTCTCCATGGAAGGGACTTTTGTCCATTTTGTTTAACTGCTATCATCAGCAATGTCAGTGGAAGTCTCTTCTCAATAATAACTAACTTGTTTCTTCTGGTCTGTGGGATGTGCCCCATGGAAGTACATAGCTAGCAAACAGTGCTGAGTTAGCAAACAATTGGGCCAGGTAATCTTTCAATAAGCAGTATGTTTCTAAACAGAGGCTCCCACAGTGGCAGAATGAAATTAAAGGACACTGCTGACATCTTAGCAACGGATCTCCCAGAGGTCTTAAACCTGGGTTTCTAGGACCAAGCTGGACCAAAGCTTCAGCTTTGTTCTTGTCTCCAGGCTCACCAACCTCCATCCCTTCTCAGGCATGATCTTTCTAATACACACATTGGACCTTGTGCTTCTCCAAATACTGCTCATCACCTGCACTGAAAACCACAGCCTGTATAATAATCTCCTTCTGCTGTCTTGATATCCATTTCCTATCCTTCCCCAAAAATTTCCTGCCTACCAGCTACATTCCCCTTCTCTCACACTTGGCTAGACATAACATATTCTTTCTGTCACCAGCAGCATTGATCACTGTTCTTCCCTGTCTCAAACACCTTTCTCAGTGGGTCAGAAGCTTCTGGTTCAACGCCAGCTCCTTTCTGAATCCTTTCCTGCTTGTGGCTCCCCTTCACCCACAAACAACTCTCAAGCATCCCATTGGACAAACCCTATGACACTGTGATCGCTTGAAAGTTAGTCTTTCCCACTTCAAAAGCAGGGTCTCAAGGACAGGAATAGAGAATTAGTTATATCCATGCCTAGTCCAGGGCTAGATGCACATGCAGATCCTCTGTGCTAGTGACAACAAAAAACCCACTGCATGCTGTCTCAGTTTCAGCAGTTCCCTGGTTATCATTTTCATAGACCAGTTGCTAATTGAAAGCTGCTCTAAGCCTGAAAATTAGCTCATCTCTCTGAGGTTCCATTTGGCGTAACATTTTGTGATTCTCTAATTCCTAGATATAGAATTAAGATTAAGAGGTTAGGGATTTTTAACATAAAGGGCTAAATCAAGCAGTTCCTCAAGACCTCCATGGAATGTTGATGGAAAATGCTAAGGTCTAGACACAAGAGGAAGAAGGATAAAGTGGGACATAGCAAAAGACATAAGAAAAACTCCTGCACACAGTAGTCCAGGGGAAATTAAGGCCAGAAAAGGGGTGTGGATTCAATCTCCATGCCACCTCCCAGAGTGTTAGGGCCTCACGATGGAATCTAAAGACCCTTGAATGGCTCCCACCAGGGCAGAAGCCCTCTCTGTAGGAGCAGAAGTTGCATGCTTACCACCCACCTCCTTGGTGGGCTCTCTATTGAGAATTGGCCCCTGTGGGCACTCTTGGAGCATGAGGTAATACTGTCAGGATTTCATGAACCATACAAGTATCTACAAGATTCAAGACTCCAGTTTCTCATGCCTGAAAGTGTACATATTGCAACACATTCTTAAGTTGGTCTTTGTTTCAAGACAAATAGCTGCTGAGGAGAGAACCACTTTCAAGCATTAATTTACTTAACTTGGGAAGCAATAACAACTAGATGAACTTTCCTTTTTCAAATGAAATACACTGAAGATAGGTTTTCTTCCTGTCCAGCCTCAGGCTCAGACTAAGGGAAGTGAACTAGGGGCATTATTATTCAAAGCTCATGACTTTCTAGTAGAAACTTACCCTTGAAAAGAAAGGTTGGCAAGTTCCTGATGGGGGAAGCCAACCATGGCAGTGTGTGGTCAAAAGAGGGAAGGGGCCTTTGTTGCCCAAATCCCTAAGCCTCACCCATTCCCTGCTTTCACTGCTGCCTCTCCAACCTGCTGCCACTGAATTACTAAAGCATTATCTTTCTCTGCCTCCGTGACTGTGAGCATACCCATTGTGAAGCTCAGGTTGAAGCATGCTTCTTAAACAATGGTTCGAAGTGCCATGTACAAAAAGACTGTGTGTGTTTCATTAGTCAACCAGGATACAGCCCCAGCCCCCAGCCATCACCTGGAAGAGAGCAGGTTCTCAGGAAAAGCTTTCCAAAGAGAACTAGCCAGGATGTATGGGTTTTATTGTGAATCAAGCTCACTTTGCTTCACAACCAAGTCAAGAAGAAAAATAGTCTTCAAAATTCCTTGACAACTGTTACTTTCCAATTGACTGTGAAAAAGAATAAACTCCCATGCATGTAGGAAAGGGAGTGTACTTCCGAACATGGCCTCAGGCTTGGCAACCCTACTGGGAAAGCTGTAACAATTCACAGAACACTCATGCTAGGCAACAAAGCAGAGAAAGGATGACTAGTCCCTTAGTCACTTTACTCAAGACTGTAGTTTTGCTCAAGTTGCTTTTGACTCACTGACCTCTAGAAATCATATCACTGTGTTCTCAGAGCACTTTTAACTATTTATTGACTTTTAAAAGACCTTAACTTAAACCAAAATGTTAGCTATTCACAAGCCTTCCTTTATCTTAGGATCATATGGCCTCCACGGGCCTTCGCATTCATTTCCCAAGTTTGTCATAACATCGTATCACAGAACTGGATGTCGGAAACAACAGAAATGCAGTGTCTCATGGTTCTGGAGGCTGGAAGTCCAAACATCAAGATGTCAGCTAGGTTGGTTCCTTGTGAGGGTGTAAGGCAAGGATCTAGCCCAGGCCTCTCTCCTTGGCCTGTCGATGGCTATTTTCTCCCTGGGTCTCTTCTCATTATCTTTGGTTGTGTGTGTGCATGTGAATGCATGTGTGACTGTGTGGATGTGCATGTGTGTCTCAAATCCCCCCCCCTTTTTTATAAAGATACCAATCGGATTGGATTAGAGCCGTGCTAATTACTTCACCTTGATTTCCTTCCAAATAAAGTCCTATTCTGAAATATTTGGGGATAGGACTCCAATATATTTAGTATAGCAGGGACACAGTTCTACCAGCAACATTTCTTCTGTAGAGAAACTTGAAGCACTCATACTAAGGGGTAAGCATCATGGGCCGCATAGAGCAATTCACACCTTATTTACTAACCTGGGTATGAATGCTTACCCCTAGGGTTCTCATGAAAAATGGTCAGCAGGAAGCAAGCTGAGGGGTTGAGCTGAGGTCGATGTTCAGAGGGGGATGCTAGAAAAGGACAGGTGTAGAGTTATCCAGCCAAAGGGCTGAAGTACGCATTGCTTTAACAGGAAGCACCCATTTTACAAAGCTGAGTATATTCTCACTCTCATCAGCAGCAACTAACAATGTCAATTAGAATTATGAACCTGGAAGCAACTTCCCCTCAGCATCTCAGTGGGTTCAATCTGATCTCAGTGGATCCATCCAAGAGGACAAAGAAACATGGAACATGTCAACTGACTTCACATGTGGCTGTTTTCTGACTGGCATTATAGCCCTTCCTATAGAAAGACTGGGTGGAGGAATTAGTGGAATATTCCAATAGGGAAGTAAAGGTTAAGGAAATAAGTCACTATCAAGCTGGTGTCTGCCTGCTAATTTGTCTGCTGGATCTGACAATGGCTTGAGGACCAGAAGCTGCTGACATGACTCAACTGTGCACAACATGAGCTGCTTTGGACGTGCTCTCTTGGGGAAGTCCTTCAGAGTCATCTTTTCTCGGAAGTCTGCTGCACCCATGCTCAGTTATTCTCTAGCAGGAGGCAAGCACACAGGTCAGGAGTAGCACAGCTCTGTGAGGAAAATGGCAGGGAGCAAGAAGTTATGCTCTTGAATGCCTCTGGGAGCAATGTGTGGGGGTCACATTCCTGTGAATCACAGTAGTAAGGAAGAGACAATGAACAAGATCCAGGTAGGGGTGGGGCTCAGTGGTCCAGTGCACTTACCTTGCATGCACAATGTCCTTCAGTTCAATCCCCCACACTGAAAAAAAAAAAACCCAAGATTTTATGCATAATGAACTCAAAAGACATTTAAAGTGGTTTTCTTCCAAAATATTAGTTTCTTGAAAAGCAGGGCAGTAGGAGAACACATTTACATTCTTTAAGAGTATATTTACAGGACAAAATACATGTTTTAAACACTATCAATTGGCTTTATTTTCAACTCTTCAATTGAGTGACACTTCAATCCTAGAACATTTAGAGTAAGTGTTCCAGTGATCCAAGCAGAGAAGATTATATTTTTAGACAGAAATGGGCTGAAAAAAGCAGAAACAACAATGCAAAAATAAAAAGGTATATGAATTTTTTCAAAGTCACTTTCCCTATAGAGTTAAGACAGGGAGGCATGTGCAGATCAAGCTAATTAGAAAAACGATAATCTTTGCAAAGGCTAAGCCAGGGGACATGGTGAACTACGTGAATTCTTTTAGAGTTTCTTTCCCTGTAGGACCAGGACAGGGAGAAAGAACAATAGACATACAGGTGGGTTAATGTCAGATTGCTTGGGATGGACATTTGTGCATAGTGTTAATGCAGAGGGAAGAAACTTCATTGTCATTCCATTATTATGGCTTGTTTGGCAAAGTTGCCTATTGTTTCTAGTCCTGACTTGTTTTAACATCAGGTTAAGTAGCTTGATTTCACTTTGGCCATGAGGAATCTTATGAGTGTCTCCATATTGATTCTTTGATACAGGAGCTTAATCCAAAGAAATGGCCTCCTGTAATTTTTATGTAACAAGATAAAAAAAGTGGTAAGAGATAGAAGAAAACATTAATGATGGCCTATCACTTTCCACAAATGTTATCCTTCACTCTTCAAAATGGCATTTATTTTTCAGTTGAGCAGAGCTGCTATTATCTTTACCAAACTGCCTTCAGTAGCCAAAAGGACTACTTACTGATCAAAATACGACTTAGGATGTATAGATTTCACAAAATTGAATTGCCAGGTATTAAGGAAATATGAGATGCTAATTCATTTTCTTTATGATTTATCTATAAAATCAGAATGAGAGAAGGAACAAAGGAAAGTGTATGTGCCCCTAAACACGGTGTTCTTGTATATGAGCCATAGGAAGAACCCTTGGAAATTTCAGAAGCTCTTCCCAGAAATTCAAAGTGTTCTTTCTCTTTAGATTAGACCTAGAACACTGAATACCAATCTAAATTTAAAAGAGAGATCTGGGACATCTAAGAGAAGTGATAACAGTTTACATTAGCTACATGAGCTTACAGATGCCTTGAACAGTGATAACTTACTTTGACAAGCCATGGTTTTCCAGAAATATTCATGTGAAAAATTTGGGGCTTTTAAGAAAATTTGAATTTTTATTTTAAGACTGGGAAGGATGTTTTTTTTTTTTTTTTAAATTTCAAGTGTTGCAATATGAGTTCAAATCCAGATGAAGAATCACCTTGAGGGAACAGGAAGATCTGGCTTTATCTGTGGAGGTTCTTATAACCAACTTCAAATATTCAGGAAGGCAATGTATGAGTCTTCTACAAGATCTGTGAGTACCAGAGCTAGTCTAAAGGTACTCTAGTTTGGCTTGATCTACACATCTACAGCTTTGGGCTCTAATGCACATCTCTCTTCAGTATTACTGACTGCCACAGTAGGGACTGATTCTGTCACTGAACTCAGATAAGCACCCTCCTCTCCCCAAAGACCACAGGGTATTTACCGAAGATCCAAGTTACACACAGCACTGTAAGGCTGTTTATTGTTTTGTTTGGCTTTCCTATTGGGCTTTTTTCATGTCTACATGTGCACGTGTGTGTATGTCTGTATACTCATATGTGTGTGATGTGCATGTGTATGTGTGATTGTACATGTACACTGTGGGCAAAGGAATGCCAGGTGCCTTCCACAATTGCTCTCCACCTTAGTTTTTTTTTTGAGGCAAGTCCAACAGACTGACCTTTTTTTTAAATTTGTGTGTGACAGAGAATTGGTGCAAAAGGGCCTCCAGCCACTGCAATTGAATTCCAGATATATGTGCCACCTTTTGCACATGTGCAACCTTGTACACTTGCGTCACTTTGTGTGTCTGCCTTGCATGGTGCCTGGAGAGTAAAACATGGGTCCTTAGGCTTTGCATGCAAGCCCCTTAACTGCTAAGCCATCTCTCCAGCCCTCTAACTTATTTATTGAGAAAGGATCTTTCACTGAATCTGACCCCACTGTTTTACATAGACTAGCTAGGCTGTAAGCCCCAGAGACTTTCCTGTCTCTGTCTCCCCTCTTCCCCTTTCTTGCCTCCTGCCCCCATACTGATACCTTGTAGGTTGGCCCTAGTAATCCAAACTCCTATCACACTGCTTATATGGCAAGCACTTTACTACCTCAGCCATCACCCCAGCCCAGCACTAAAGTTTTAATGATTGCATGATTCAAGAAGATGGATGCATTGAAATAAAAGTCTCTGTTTCATTGATCACCAATGCCAAATACCTCTGGAGTAAACAGCAGTCATGTTGATCATAAACCCCTCATAAAGAAAAAAATTCTTTTTCTCTGCATGAGTCAACAGAAGATTATCCCCACTATTATTTCCTTCTTATTGCCTATGTCTAAGAGAAACTAGTCAGCTAAATAGAACCAGCAGGGCAATTACATTTTAAAAGTCTCAGAATCTAAACTCCTGGTAACCTTACACCTCCTACTACTGACCTCCTGGGGAGGAAATTGGTATCCTCTGCTTTTAGAGGAAGTGAATTGTGGCCCAGAGGCACTGGGTCACAAGCTGACATTCCATTCCTTGTTTGTGTGAAAATGGCTCCCTTTTTTTATTGACTTGCTATTGACATCAGTAGGCAGTGATTTCATTGACCTAAAATGAAGTCATCAGAATTCTCTTTTCAAGAGGAAAACGATTAAAAACTATGTTGGAATTATGATCAATAAAAAAGATAGCAGTCCTACTGCTGACTGCTCACATGTGGCCTAGCCTGCTATTAGAGATTTCATTAAAATGTTAGTAAGAATATGCCTCCTGCATTTAGAATATTTATAGTATTTCCACTTGTGTGTGTTTATGGGTGTTCACATGCCACAGTGAACGTGAGGTCAGAAGACGACCTCCGGGTGTTGGTTCTTTCCTTCTCCTTTGTTTGAGACAGGGTCTCTTTTGTTTCTCTCTGGGAAGGCCAGACTAGCTACAAGCTTCACTATTCTTCAGGACTCTCTAGCCCCAACCATCAACAGACGCAGCTTAGGGAGGAAACTGTTTAATGTGGCTGTAGTTCCAGAGGGTGGAGTCCACTCTGGCAGGGAAGGCATGGCAGGAGCAGGAAGCTACCATCACATGAGCACCGGAAACAGAGAGGGAAAATTATGCACTCAAGGCTCTATAAACTTCCCAAACAGTATCACTTTTGACAGAGATCAAGTGTTTAAACATATGAGCCTATCAGGAGCATTTGCATTCACACCACCTTGACATTTTGTGTCTTCCTTTGTGTGTTTGCTTTAGGTCCAAACAGTGACCAGTAGGTCTATAGCTGACCACTGAGCCATTTCCCCAGCCTTACAGTTCTTTAATAGTTCAACCCTCAGTCTGAGGACAATGGAATTAAGGGATTGTCTGTGAAAGGTTGGCTATTACATCTACAGATATTTTTCATATGTTTTTCTATATGTATGAAGTCTTTAACTTTATTCATTTGTCAGTTTAAAAAATTTACACAGTTCTCTCCCATCATGCTCCTTTGTCTCCCTTCCCCTTTCCCATGACCCTGCACTGAATCTCCTCTTCTTTCCAACTATTGCCTCTTCAATTTTGATCTCTCTCTCTCTCTCTCTCCTCTCTCTCTCTCTCTCTTCTCCTCCTTTGTTCATGGCAAGATGTTAATGAGCTTAATATTATTCATGTCTTATTCAAGTAATGACAACCACTCTGAGGTCATAAATACAACAACCACTTTGTGTCTAGAAGACTGTTCCAAGACACTCCTCCCCATGCTTTGACTCTTATATACTTCATGCCGCCTCTTACACTATGGTCTCTAAGTTTATAGGGTGTAATAGAGATGTGTCCCTTAGTGCTGAACATTCAACTATCAGGTCTTCTCAGCACTTTGACCAGTTCTGAGTCTCCAAAGCAGTTACCATCTTCTGAAAAGAGAAACTTCTCTAACCAAAAGTGAGAGTAGCACTAATCTATGAGCATAAACCTAAGTATCTAGAGGGCAATTTGATGGGCATAATAATCCACATAGCCAAACAATAGTAGTAACTTCCTATCTAGAGCCTTCAGACCTTCACAGCCATAGGCTTTTCACTGGGTTTTCAGGTCCAGGCATGAATTCCCTTGCACAGGGTGGTCCTCAAGTCCAATCAGAGAGGAGTTATTTATCCCAATAACAGATATGGCACTATTGCACCAGTGGGCATATTTTACCTGTCTGATTTGCAGGGTCCACTTCTGATTAAGACTGCTGATGAGTTTTCTCCTCTAGCAGGACTCACATCACTGTTAAACTCTATGACATGTATCTTCTTAAGGCCATGAGCACTGACACTGGCTTCCAAGAGCTGATTTTTATTCCTTTATCTGGGAACTTTTTTGAGAATATTGGTCTAGACAGCTTACTTTCTCCCTACCTAGGATGAAAGAAGAAAACCTTAAAAAAAAAAAAAAGAGCCCTTAGCTGTCATAATTCTAGTAAGTGCTATGTAGGCTCCTGGAGGGAAAGTCATCAACAGATTTACCCAGCAGTGGACCCTGAGCACTACACAAATGACCAGCCAGGTAAGATGTGCCCACTAGTTCAATCGTGCCATGAGTGTCTTTAGGGAAATCAGGTAACCAGTTTCTCGCTGATTGGATTTGAGCTCCATTCTACAGGAGGACATTTATGCCCAGTATCAAAAACCTAAACCAAAAGCCTGTGGTTAGGGGAGCAAAGCTACTACTGCTGTTGGCTAAGTGGACATGTTGTGCCCATCAAACCGTTCTCTAAAATATTAATGTTTATGCCCCTAGATTAGTACTGCTTTCACCTTTTAACCAGAAAAGCTTCTTTTAGCAGTTGCTGATGACCACTGGGGAGACTCAAAACTGGTCAAAGTGCTGAGAATAAGTGACAGTTGAGTGCTCAGCACTAAATAAGACATCTACATACCACGTTAGAGGCTCAAGGAGCATTGCAGAAGTGCAATTCTGAAGAATGAAACAGCCGAGAAGGTGGGGAGGAGTGCTTCAGAATGCTGTCTTTCAGACAAGTGGCCATTACATTCATGACTCCACAGCGAAGAGCTGCTCCTGCTGCCACATCTTCACTACCATGATGGACCTGAACTAGTGAAGCAGGATAAATACTTCCTCCTTAAAGTTGTGTCTTTTCAGATATTTGGCCATAGTGATGGAAAAACTAATACAGCTGGATACATTTCCATAATGTAAGCATTTATTGAATAACTATATAGTCACAAGTTTTGTCAATTTCATTGACTCTAAGTCACCAAGTATTCTTGATGGATTTTTCTTGGCACTCATAGCCATCGGCAAACAAATCACTTTATTCTTTTTTAATACTATTACTAAGATTAATTTTCATATGTATTGCACGCATGAAATGATACAGGTTACAGAATAGCTAAGGCAAATTGGCTACAAAATTCAAAAAGGCTTACTGAAAGCAAGGACAGGGGGATACTAAAAGTAGAAAAATAATGACCATAGGTGGTTACATAGTAACATAACAAAGCCAGGCACTGAGCTTCTCTGATTGTCAAAGCACAGTTGGTTCAAGGTATAGTTGGTCCAGACTGAAGGAAGTTAGTGTAGGGCACATAAGGCAGGGGACCTTGCTGAGCTTAAGCCCCAGGGATGCACATTGCTTGTGTATCCCATGAAGTATACCCTACATGGCCTGATGATATCAGGTGTTCCTTCTTTTATATGATCCAGGAAAGACAGTTGCATCCTTTATTAGTCTGGTATTTAATAAACTGACAGAGTCTGGTTTTTCTGTTATATATTTTGTAATTAAGAAGAAACTTTATACAGATGCACCATGTGTAGGTACCATCATTTTCTCCTTCCTGCCCCCACTCCACTGAGGGCCCTCCATAGTGGGATTGTTGGTACTTACCATGGTGTGGGTTATGAGTTGTGAGAGCAGCAGTTAGCCATTGTGCTGGGGGCAATGTTTCTGTATTATATTCCCTCCCACACTGTGGCTCTTAAATTCTTTCTGGCACCTCTTCCGCAAAATTCCCTGAGCCTTGGTGGGTGTGCTCTAAGTCTACTTTAGTGTTGAGCTCTCAGCAGCTATAGGATTTCTGTTTTGGTGCATTTTGAGTATCCTCAGTGTCTGTCTCCATCACCCTGGTGCAGGTTGTCAGACTCTCCAGGGAAGCAGCACCCTTGCTCATCTTGCCAGTTCCTCTGTGATTTCACCTGCACCCTAGCTGCTGTGTGAGGGGTGGTTCATCTCCTGCCAGTGATTCAGGTATATATTCTCTTGCTGACAGATTTTGGTTGTCCTCCATTCTTGCTGCTTTCTGAAAAAGAAAAAACAGATTCTCTGATGGAGAATGATATCAGGTGTTAAAAGGGATAAGCACTGTTCATTTAGAGAGATTTTGATGGGTATAGCCTCACTTTTGGAGCTTCTCATTAAATTCCATAATCTTGGTCTCCATAGGATTCTGACTTGGTTCCCTGTTTCAATTATGGGCTTCTTTCCACTGAGTGGATCTCATAACCAATCAGTGAGCCATTGGTCACTCACCTAGGCTTGGTGCCATTACTGCACAGGTGCGTACATCTTGTCAGGCTGGTTATTTTCATACACCAGTGTCCCCTCCTTGCTCAAGTGTTGTTGATCATTTTCCCCCAGCAGCTCATGTAGCACTTTTCAGCACTATATGGGCTAACCATCTGGGAACTGTCTTCCTTCCAGATTGAGCCAGATCTCTTAATGATCTGCGTGGTGTCTTCAGCAATAGAGACTGACCTTTTAACTCAGGCAGGAAATGAAGTGCTTTGACCGAAGCCTGTCTTGTTTTGTGAACCTTGTAGGTCTCTTCAACCAACAGCTCAATGTGGGTTGTAACCAATTCCTTGTACTGGGAGTTACAAGCCAGAGCCAAATGTTTTAGGGTTAGGCTTCATTCCACCCCCTCTAGGGCCTGTCTTTCCAGATGATCCCCTCCGTGCTCCAGTTGAGGATGATATCTTTTAGTCTGCTGTCCAAGAGGAAAGTTTCTAAGGTACCAACTCATTTTAGATTTGGTTTTGTGTATATCTCCCTACCTTCCATTGCTGTCTCACCAAACCCTTCCCTCCCTCTTATCTGTCCCATAAGTTATTTGTCAAGTATGCCTGAAAAACAAGATATTCCAGTGTAGGAGCCACAGATGAGGAAGAACATACAGTGTTTGTCTTTCTATGCTTGGGTGAGTTTTAGTATGATCTGTTCCAAGTCCATACATTTTCCTAAAAATTTCATTATATCATTTCTCCTTACTGCTGAATAAAATTCAGTTGTGTAGTAGATTTTCTATCTTTATCCCTTCTATCTTCCTTGTTCCATAGGTAACACGACAAAATGTTACATTATTTTTCCACTGGCAGATGAAGATATATGTATACATATTCTTTTTATCAGGTGAATGGTAGCACATAATTTTCATACTTAGGCTTCCTACTTTTTGCTATATTCCCAATAACCTGGAATAAATTCTTAGTAATAGGTCTCTCTAATTAACAGCTCAATGTGGATTGCAGCCAATTTCTGGCACTGAGAGTTACCACCCACAGCCAAATGTTTTATGGGCTGTTCTTACCCAACAATCCCTATATACCCCTGATGAGGATTGTATCATTTAGTCTGCTATCCAGGATAAAATTTTCTATGGAATAAATTCATTTGGATTTAATTATGTGTCTATTTCCCCCACCCTCCTATTCCCATTCCCAGACAAACTTACATCCCTATTTTCTAACCATGAAGTTGCTTGTCAGGTATGGCTGTAACTCAAGGTGTTCCAGTTTGGGAACTGCAGACGAGGGAGAACTTGTGGTGTCTGTCTTTCTGTGCTTGATTGTTCCTCGCCCTTCTATTTTACGACAAATTTTATTGTATCATGTTTCCATACTGCTATGTAGAATACCATTGTATATATGTATGCATCTTTATTATCTATCTGAGTTTATTCCAGTCATTGGCTACTATGAACTGAGCAGCTATAAACATGATTGAACAAATATCTCTGCAGTGGAGATTGGAGCCTTTAGGGTAGATGCCCAGTAGAGGAATAGCTTCTTCAGTCAGTAGCTCTATTTTCATCTTTTTCTAGAAGTCTCCATATTGATTTCCATAGTAGTTTGCAAGTATGCACTCCCACCACCAGTGAGTGAGGGTTCTTCTTTCCCCACATCCTCACCAATATTTATTGTCAGTTGATTTTTTTTTTTTTTTTTTTTTTTTTTGGTTTTCCGAGGTAGGGTCTCACTCTAGCCCAGGCTGACCTGGAATTCACTATGGAGTCTCAGGATGGCCTCGAACTCACGGCGATCCTCCTACCTCTGCCTCCCAAGTGCTGGAATTAAAGGCATGCGCCACCACGCCCGGCTCGTCAGTTGATTTTTTTAATGATTGGCATCCTGACTAGAGTAAGGTGGAATCTCATAGCTGTTTTAATTTGCATTTCCCTGATGGTTAAGGATGTTGAACATTTTAAGTGACTATAAAGCCATTTTTATTTCTTCTATTGGAGAATTCCCTAATCAATTTTCTGTCCAATTTTTGGAGTGGGTTGTTTGATGTTTATATTGTTTAGTTTTTTGAGTTTTCTGTAGATTTTAGATATTAGGCCTCTGTCAGTGGTATAGCTGGTGAAGATTTTCTCTCATTCTGTGGATAGTGTATTGGCTTGTTTGTACAAAAGCTTTTACGCTTCATGAGATCCCACTGGTTGAGTGATAATTTCCTAGGTTACTGGGGTATTATTTAAGAAGTCTTTCCCCACTCCTATATCATGAAGAGTTCTCCCTAGTTTTTCTTCCAGGCAATTAAGAGTTTCAGGTCTTATGCTGAAGTCTTTAATCCATTTGGACTTGATTTTTGTGCATGATGAGAGTAGTGGGTCTACTTTCATTTTTCTACATGTGATTATCCAATTTGACCAGCACCATTTGTTGAAGATACTGTCCTTTCTCCAGTGAATATTGTTGGTGCCTTTGTCAAAGATCAAGTAGTTGTCATTGCTTGAATTAAGGGCTGGGTCTTCTTTTATGTTCCATTGGTCTATATGTCTGATTTTTATGCCAATACAATACTGTTTTGTTACTATTCTTTGTAGTATGGCTTTAGAATGGGTATGGTGATACATCCAGAGATGTTTCTTTTACTGAGGATATTTTTGGTTATCCAAGGCCTTTTACCATTCCATATAAATTGTGAGATTATTTTTTTCTATCTCTGTGAAGAATGATTCTAGGATTTTATTGATATTCCATTGAATCTTTATATTGCTTTTGGTAGGATTGCCATTTTCACAATATTCATTCTACCTATCTAGGAACATGTAAAGTCTTTCCATCTTTTCATGTACTCCTCAATTTCTTCCTTGATTATTTTTATGTTTTCAGTATATAAGTCTTTCACTCCCTTGGTTAGAATTATTCCAGGTATTTAATTTTTTGTGGCTATTAAAAATGGAACGGCCTCACTGATTTCTTTCTCTGTATACTTGTTTTTCACCTATAGGAAGGGTACTGACTTGTGTGTTGGTTTTGATCCCTGCAACTTTGCTGAAGGAATTTATCACCTTTGGAGTTTTATGACAGAGTCTTTTGGGTCACATGTACAGGATCATGTCATCTACAAATAGGGCTAGTATGCCTTCTCCTGTTCAATGTGTCCCTTTTATATCTTCTTTATGCCTTGTTGCTTGGGCTATGATTTCCAGCACTATGTTAAAGAGCAGTGGGAAAAGTGGGCACCCTTGCCTTGTTCCTGATCTTAGTCAGAACTCCTTTAGTCTTTCCCCATTAAGTATGATTTGGGCTTTAGGTATTTTGTCTATAGCCTTTATTATGTTGAAATATAATGCCTAGTTTCTCCAATGGTTTGATCATGAAGTGATGTTGTATTTTGTTGAAGCCTTTATCTGCATCTATGGAAATTATCATTGGTTCTTGTGTTTAATTTTATTCATGTGGAATATAACAGTAATTGCTTTCCTGATGTTGAACCACCCCTGCCTCCCTGGGATGAAGCCTGCTTAATCAAGGAGGATAATTCTTTTGATATGTTGTTGAATTCAGTTTGCATGGATTTTGTTCAGTATTTTTGCATCCAAGTTCATCAGAGATATAGGTTTATAGCTTTCTTTTCTTATTGTGTCTTTGTCTGGTTTTGGAACTAGGGTAATGCTATCTTCATAGAAGGAGTTGGGGAGCTTTCCCTGTTCTCTAATTAAGTGAAAAGGCTGGAGAAAAAGTAGCTTCAGTTCTTCAATGAAGGTTTGGTAGAATTTGGCTGAGAATCCATCAGGTCCTGGATTTTTCCTTTTGATGAAATTTTTTATTACATTGGAATCTCTATAGACTTGTTTAGATTTATCTGCTCTGCATTTAGTTTTGGTAGGTGGTATATGTGTAGGAATTCACCCATTTCTTCTGTATTATCCAATTTTGTGGAATAGAGGTTTTGGATATATGTCCTGATGATTCTTCCAATTTCATTGGTATCTGTTGTGACCTCTCCTTTTTCATTTCTGATTTTGTTAAATTGTGACTTATTTTGTTTGATCAAATTGTCCAGGGAAATATCAACCTTGTTTTTGTTTTTCAAAGAATCAGCTCTTGGTTTCATCAGTCTTCTTGTTTTGTTAGTTTCTAATTCATTAATTTTGGTTCTGATCTTAAATATTTCTTTCCATATGAAACTTTCAGGATTGGATTATTCCTGTTTTTCCAAAATCTTTAGGTTGATGGTTAAGTTATTAATTTGAGATCTCTGTGTCTTTGTTATGAAGGCATTAAGTAAGTCCTATGAATATTCCCCTTAGGACTGCCTTCATTGTGTCCCATAATTTTGGTATGTTGTGTTTTCACTATCATTCAGTTCTAGAAATTTTACAATTTCCTTTCTTATTTCTTCCATGCCCATTATCTAATAGCATGTTATTCAGTCTTCAAGACCTGGTGTAATTTCTGCTGTTTCTCTTGTTAATTTCTAGCTTTAATGCATTTTAGTCCGATATGCAGGCAGTTATGTTAATTTTCCTGAATTTATGGAGGCATGCTTAATGCCCTAATATATGATCTACTTTGGAGAAGGTTCTATGAGCTGCTGAGAAGAATGTGTATTCTTCAGAATTAGGGTTGAATGTTCTACAGATGTCTGTTAGGTCTAATTGATCTATGGTGTTGTTAATATCTGTTATTTCCCATTTGATTTTCTGCTTGGATAATCTGTCTGCTGCTGACAGTGGAGTATTGAAATCCCCTACTATTAAGGTACTGGAATTTCTTTCTGGTTTATTGTCAAGTAGGTTTTGCTTTATAAACTGTGGTGACCAGTGTTTGGTGCATATAGCTTTATGATTGTGATCATTATTAGATCAGTCACTTGATGAGTAAAAAGTGCTCTGCTTTGTCATTTTTTATTAACTTTGATTTGACATCTATTTTATCAGATATTCATATAGCCACACCCACTTGTTTCTTATTTCTATTTGCTTGGAAAATTATTTTTTTTTCATGCTGAAGAGGTATCTTTTCTTAGTGGTGTGATGGGTTTCTTGAAGACAACAGATAGAAGGGTCCATTTTTCTGATCATCATGTTAACTTGTGTCTCTTGACTGGTGAACTAATACCATTAATAATTAATGTTATAACTGTGATGTTTGATTTGTTCCCTGCCATGTTGGAGCTTTATAGCTTTTGGTGCTTTCTTGAGCTTTGAACATTTCTGTGGCTGCTCTAGTTTTGTTTATCATGTTCTTCCTCTTGTAGGTTATTAAGGTTGGGTGTTCAACTCTTCTGTCTGAAGTATTCCCTGAAGTATTCTCTGCTAGGTTTGGCTTTGTGTTCATATAACCTTAGAGCTGGCTTTTATCATGGAAGATTTTCTTTTCAGCATCTATTATGAGGGACATTTTCACTGGATGCAATAGTGTGGGGTGGAGGCCATATGTTTTTAGAGTTTTCCTAGCTCTTCTGGATTTCAAGATTCCCACTAAAGAATCTGAGGTACTTAAGATAGGATTGCCTAGGTGTGTTATGAGTTGTTTCTCTCTTGGTGATTTTAGCACTTTCTTTTTGTTTTTATTGTTTAGAGTTTTAACTATGATGTGCTTAGAGTGTTTCTTCTTTGTTCAGCTCTGGCCTCTGTGAGCCTTCTTATATCTGGATGGGGCTCTCTTTTGGGAGAGTGGGAAAGGTTTCTTCAATAATTTTTTTAATATGTTCTCCTTGCCTTTGACCTGAATTTCTTTCCTTTCTGGTTTACTTGTAATCAGGATGTTTGTTCATTTTAGGGTATCCAACAATTCCCTCATATTCTATTCACAAGATTTTTTAAACTTATCAAAGTTTTTGGACTCCTGAACTATTTCTTCTGTCTTCTCTTCCAGATCTGAGGTTTCTGTGGAGGCTTTCACAAGTGCTACTTGATTTTTGTTTTCTATTGCCATTTTCTGTATCATATTTATCCTTTTATTGGGTTGCAATTTCAGGTCATGGTTTGATTTTCTTGATGCTTCTTGGAATTCATTTTTGCATTTAATCATGTCTTCATTAAGCTTAATCAGCTGGTTATTTATATCCTTTATTTGTTGACACATTTTCAATTAATCTATCTCTCTTTGAGGTCTCTCTGGTTTTCTTCAATTAAGTTAAGCCTAGTGACAAAAGCTGTGTGCTTTAAGAGATGATTCTGCTCAATTTCATTTATGTGATTGTTGGTTATTTGATAATTTGCTTCCAGTTCATTCGGTTACTTGGTCAGGATAAATAAGCTTATTGCATTTTCATTTGGGGATTCATTTTCTGTTGCCTCCACATTGTTTTTATTGGAGTCTTCCATGTGGGACTAGGCAACCTTGGTGGAGATCTTTCAGTCTGTTGTCTCATGTTGTTGCTGTTGTTGTTGTTGTTGTTGTTGTGTGTGTGTGTGTGTGTGTGTGTGTGTGTGTGTTGGAGGTATTCTACCCATCTTGGGGTAAAAGTCTGTTTTATTAAGGAGGAAGCAAGTATTTGTCCTTATATGATCTTCAGTGAGCATTCCAATTTGAGTTTGAAGCTATTGGATTTAGATTACATGGCATTCACAGATGCATAGGTTGTGAAGGTTTGCTCTGGGCTGGTGGCTGATAGGAGCACTGTGATTAGAGGTCTAGAATCTCTTTAGCCCGTGATCATAGCTGTGCCTTGTCTGTGGAGTTCAGAGCCATTGCACTTACCTCTGATCCCCTACTGTATCCAGCTAAGTAGGATATAGAGGACTCACTGATAGCCCCTGGCAGATGGTTACCAGATATTCCTGTGTTCCCCATGTGGGACAGCAGCATGTCCCAAGGAGGCACCTGTAGGTTGATGCCAGCAATGGGAGTGGGTTAGGGAGAGGGTGTGGGACACTGGATTTCACATACCAGGCTGGAGTTTGGTCTAAAGTTAGCTGGAGAAGGGGCATTGGTACTTGGAAACATCCAGGCGGCTTGGCATCATCAGAAGAAGTGGCATATGCCAAAATGATCCATTGAGGCAGGAGGTGTAGGGTGGGTAGGTAGACCCATAGGGTCATGGTCAGTACAGAATGGGCACACAGGCCCCAAAAAACTGTGTCCTTCATCTACCCTGATGTAGAGGTCCCAAACCTGTCAAACACCTCACCTACCTGGAGCTCACAGACCCCAAATATGCTATGCCCCTCCCAGCCTGGAGTATGCAGCCAAATATGTCATTCCCCTCTCCCATCTGGAGCTCATAGTCCCCAAAGTTGCAGACCCAAAACATCCTGAGCACTTCAACTTCCTGGAATGCACAGGTCCCCAAACACACTGATGCCCTGAACATATAGGCCCCAAATACTCTGTTTCCCTAACCAGCCTGGAGTTAACATGTCCCAAACATACTGGTGCCCTACATGCACAGATCCCAAACACGCAGAGCATCTCACACACCTCTGTTATAGTTTTTAATATCCCCTGTGCCCATGTGTTCCTGATTTAGTTTGCTAAGTCCATAGGTGGTAGTATTTTATATGTGTAAATCAAGTATTTATTACTCTGCACATTGTGTTTGTAGCAGAGTAATTGTAGTTAACTTGGGACAAATAAGATGTAGACTGATTGTCTCCCTGCTGCTTTACATAGTACAGACACCCAGGGCAAGGCACAGCCTGAACGCTAACTGTTCTATACAGTGTGAAGTAACTCAGGACAGGGCAAGACTTGATCTCCTTACAAACAGTGTCAGGCATCCATACAAAGAATGTATTCATGATTATTTCTTTTTAGAATAAATGAATTAAGTCACACAGCAAATAGGTGCAAAGTCTCTTTTTAAGACAATGAAAATATTCTAAACTTGTGTAATCATGAATTTATGAATATACTAAAAGCCACTTAAGTAAATGATATGATATGTGAATTACCCCTCAATAAAACTATTGCATCCACAAAAGAATTTTCTCAATAGTTAAGTCTATAATTACTTTGTAAAATTACACAATACTGAAAATCATTTCCATACTTCCATATTACAACTCTAGTAATATTATTACATGTTAAACATGGTATTAACAGTATAGGAAGTTGAGGTGGTTTGAATGTAAAATGTCTCCCATAGCCTCAAGTGTTTGTGATTAACCCTCTGACTTATTCCCCAGTCCCAAGAGCCTTTGAAAGATGGAGCCTCTGAGAAGTAGAGCCTCGCCATAGAAGGTGTTTTGCTGGGGGCAGATCTTGGGATGGATTAGCCCATCCCACTGGGTATTCAGAGATAAATCCACTCAATCTGACTTCTCTCTCAATCTCTCTCTCTCTATATCTATCTATCTATCTCTCAAATGAGAATATGAGCCAGCTCTCTGCTCTGCCATGCTTTTCTCCTCCATGATGAGGCTTCCCCTCAAAACCATAATCCTGGAAAAAAAAAAAAAAAAACTTTCTTCCCATAAAATATTTCTGGCTGGATGTTTTGTTCCACACTAAGGAAATAGTTGCTACAGAAATAAATATTTAAAAAGAAAATGACAGCAATTTGACTACTTCAGTAATAATTTTTAAATATTCCACTGAAATAAGTTTCCTCTACATAACTATATAACAGAATATTGTTACTTTATTTAATCAAGCCTGCATATTCACTATATAATTTCAGTAGGTCTCTCTCTCTCTCTCTCTCTCTCTCTCTCTCATAATCATTTATGTTAACCAGGTTGTAACGTCTCCATAAGACCTAGGACAGTAAAGGGGAGGTCATTGCCTTCAAAGGGCAGTAAAGGGGTGGTAAGTGCCTACCCTAGTTACATTCCCGTTGCTGTGAACAAACACCTGACTAGAAAGAACCTGAGAAAGAAACTCTACTTCGGCTTATAGTTATGGAGGTTAAAGTCTGTCATGGTGGGGAAGGCATGGCAGCATGAGTGGGAACAGAGCTGACCACACTGATCCAGCAATCAGCAAGCAAAGAGACAGCAATAAGTAGAGCTGGACTAAAATATCAAGTCCAGCCCCAGTGATGCGCTTCCTACAGAAGGGCTCCACCTCCTAAAGGTCCCACAATTTCCCCAAAGAGCACCACCAAGTGGAAATCAAGTGTGTAAATTTAA
The DNA here is from genome assembly GCA_036346955.1 of Dipus sagitta. Taxonomy (NCBI): domain Eukaryota; kingdom Metazoa; phylum Chordata; class Mammalia; order Rodentia; family Dipodidae; genus Dipus; species Dipus sagitta. The sequence goes on along the minus strand of CM070772.1, from coordinate 126,127,530 downwards.
GAGCCTATACGGGAGATGGCCTATACAGGGAGTTTTACATTTAAACCACAACAGTGTCTTTAGGGAGACAATGAAGGAGTGGTCAACATTGTTCAGGGAGGAATAGGTCATCATGCAATATGCATATCACAATTCCACTAGCACTGAAACTTCAAGCATGGCTTTGAACTGCTACAGTGAATCTGTTATACAGCAAGTAGAAATAGTCCCAGTCCTTTAAAAAAACATACAGGAAACAGTATTAAAATTCATCAAAGAATTGACCCTATTGATATATTTATAGATTCATCCCAATAAGATAACACAAAGATCCATAGCAAAAATATGTCCACACAGTATCACTTTTGATAGACATTAGAAAATAACATATAGGCTGGAGAGATGACTTAGTGATTATGATGCTTGCCTGCGAAGCCTAAGGACCAAGGTTCGATTCCCTAGCATGCATGTAAGCCAGATGCACAAGGTGCCACATGCATCTGGAGCTGGTTTGCAGTGGTTAGAGGCCCTAGCATGTAGGTCCTCTCTCTACCTGCCTCTCCCCTCTCAAAACCCTTTAAATTTTATTATTTATTTATTTATTTGAGAGTGAGTGAGAGAGAGAAAAAGGCAGAGAGAAAGAGAGAGAATGAGAATACCAAAGCCTATGACCACTGCAAAAAAACACTCCAGATGCATGCACCACCTTGTGCATCTAGCTTTAAATGGGTACTGGGCAATTGAACCCAGGTCATTAGGTATTGCAGGCAAGTGCCTTAATTGCTAAACCATCTCTTTAACCCTTACAATCCATTTATATATTACAGCAGAGACATTTCTTCGTTTGAAGATATGCATCTTTGGCTGGAGAAATGGCTTAGCTGTTAACACATTTGCCTGTGAAGCATAAGGACCCAGGTTTGATTCCTCAGTACCCAAGTAGGCCAGATGCCCAAGATGTTACATGTGTCTGGAGTTCATTTACAGTGGCTGGAATCCCTGGCATGCTCATTCTGTTTCTCTCTCTCTCTCTCTCTTCCTCATAAAAAACAAACAAACAAATAAATAAATAAACAAATAGATAAATAAATAAAACATGCAATATTTCTCCTTTAAAAAATGGGCATCTTAGTGACTAGAATATGTGGAAGTTATTGAATGCCAATTCTAGAATGATTGGAATTTTCTTGTGAGGTCTCTCCTGTCTTATCACTCATTCTGAATAAACCAGCTGCCAAAGAGGGAAGCTGTCTGCCATGTTGTGATGATAGTCATGTAGTCTGTGGAGAAGACACAGGGAAGGAGCCTTTCAAGACACGCCAGCACCCATCAGTGAACTTAGAAGTAAGTCAGTCCTCTGAGGGATCCTGCTAGTAGCCACATGAGCCTTCTTGGGGGTGGTGACTCCCTCCCCATTTATCCCTTGAGATGATGTCACCCTGGCCAACAGCTTGACTACCACGCATGAGGAAAGCTGTCACAGCTGCACAGTTTAGCTGTTCTGGGACTCTTGACCCAGAGAAACACTGTGAGATCATAATCAGTATCCATTGTTTCAACCCATAAAAACAAAAAATCATCTCTTAAACAGCAGCAGCTTAGAACATCTAGTAGACAAAACATATGGGAAGATATACCAAAATTCTAGCTGAGGTTTACTAGACGACAAAATATTTTTCCTCTATTTGGTCTCTCTCTTAAAACAATCCATAATTTAAAATATTAACTATAATTTTCTTGATCAATATTTTGGTTGTTGTGCAAATAGTAATTTAATTTTATCTCAAGCCCTAAGTATCTCAAGGATGTAAACTTTGTCTCTGTTCAGAGACAGGTCAGAATAGAGGACAGTGGGAATAGATAGCTCTTTAAGACCTAACTTTCAAACAACAGAAGCTGATGACTATGCTGTTAGAGACAAGCTTTCTTTTTAAAAAAAATTATATTAATTTATTTGAGAGAGAGAGAAATAGGTAGAGGGGAGGAGAGATGGAGAAAGAGAATGGGGCATCAGAGCCTTCTGCCACTGCAAACGAACTACTCCAGATGAATGCACCACTTTGTGCATCTGGCTTTATGTGGATACTGGAAAACCAAACCCAAGCCATCAGGCTTTATAAGCAAACAACTTTAACTGCTGGCTGAGCCATCTCCACAGCCCTGAGACAAGCTTGCTTGCTTGCTTGCTTGTTTGCTTACTTTCTTTCTCTCTTTTTAAATATTTTTCATTTATTTGAGAGAGAGAGAGAGAGAAGAGAGAAGGAGAGGGAAAGAGGCAGATTAGAGAATGGAGACATCAGGGCCTCCAGCCACTGCAAAGGAACTTTAGACGCATGTGCCCCCTTGAGCATCTGGCTTACGTGGGTTCTGAGGAGTTGAACCTAAGTCCTTTGGCTTTGCAGGCAAATGCCTTAACTGCTAAGCCATCTCTCCAGCCAAAAGACAAGCTTTCTTAAAGATGGTACTGACTCAGCAACCACTAGGCCACAATCCTGAGGCATGCCAGATTCTATGATCCAATATTTTTTGTAAGAAGTTTACACTTTTGCTTTGTAATCTTGAGTACTTCAAATAACGTACCTCAGTTTCCCCATATATAAAATGGTATTGGGCATGCCTTTCTTGTATAGTGTTTTTGAGAATTAAATGAATAAAATATGACCTGGCATGTAAAGTCTTACAGAACCATTCATTACCATGAACGTTGAGAGAGCCATGAACAATGAGTGACTCTGAATGGCTAGTTGGCTTGGTAACCTATGGACTGCAGAAGAGAGGGCTCTGTAACAACCAATAACAACTGGCTCAAAAGCAAGCCACCCACATTCACTGTGCTTGAGCATCCACAGCCCTGTCTTAATTCCCATTTCAGGAACAATATGTCTGGTAACTTGATCCTATTAGAGTTAGTTCTTCGCTCTGGAGTACGGCTCCATGAACTCAAAGCATGTATCACTACCACTTGCCTTAAGATTTTATTTATTTATTTTTGGTTTTGCTTTTTCAAGGTAGGATTTCACTCTAGTCCAGGCTGACCTGGAACTCACTATGGAGTCTCAGGGTGGCCTCAAACTCTCAGTGATCCTCCTACCTCTGCCTCCCATGTGCTGGGATTAAAGGCGTGCACCACCACACCCGGCAAGATTTTATTTTGTTTTTTTTAAGTCCTCAATTTAAAGAGTCACAATGGCCAAGAGATAGAAACAATCTACATGTTCATTAACAGATGAATGGATGGAAACAATGTGCTACATCTGCACAATAGAATGCTATTCAATTATGAAAATGAATAAAATCCTGTCATTTGCCACACTATAGATAGAACCGGACATAATTATGTTAAGTGAAATAAACCAAACATATAAAGAGGGTCATGATAAGATCTCATTCATATATAAAATCTAAAATAGTTGGCCACACCAAATTTGGGAGTAGAATGGTGGTAAGCAGAGCTAGGGAAAATATGGGGTGGTAGGAAAGGGTGATCAGTGAATGATGTTACGTTCAGACAGAATCAGGAAGTTTGGGTGTGCCATTGCTTAGAAGGGTGACTGTAGAGAATGATAATATACTATACATTTCAAGAAGGTAGAAGAAAAGCTTTTGCCACAAAGAAATGATAAGATTTTAGAAGACATACAGGTTTAACCTGATTTAAACATTACACTATATATGTGTATTAAAAGTCATTAATATGTGTGGCTTTTATGACTATATTTATTACAAACATAAATTTAAAAGAATCCTTAAATTGTGAATGTTTATTTTGTTCCTATCTAAAAATCAATGTGTATTGTGAATCTAGGAGGACTTAAGCCCAGCCCATCCAAAGCAATGAAGTGCAATCAATCAAGTACCCAATGTGCAATAAAGAATAAATTGGATGAATTCTGCTACTGATTAACTGGGTGCTCTCTAGCTTATAGACAATTTGGGCTAATTATTCTGAAACACCCTTTGCATTTAATTACAGTGCAAATCATTTCACTGCAAGGGTGATGCATGCTAATAATAGAACAGTTATCCTAAGTCACCTAAGACCTATTTACTTTTCAATTAATGGCCTTTCAAAGCCAGAAATAGTCACATATACCAGTAACCCCAGTGCTGAGTGGGAAGGGGATGGGAAGATGGCTGGGGCTCCAACACAGGGAGCTCAAAGTTCAGTAGAAGGTCTGTCATGGGGAAATAAGATGTTAGAATGACACAGTAAGATGCCTGATGTCCTCCACTGTCCTCCATATACATGTGTGTGAGTACACACACACACAAACACACACACACACTCACGCTTGTGTTTGCATCACAACAATAAAAGTGACAGTCTGTGAGTCAGATTAGATCAGGGAGTATGTATGTTTCAAGTAGGCAGCTAACACTCTTCTTCAGGAAGTCATGGTGACTTTTGGCTACCTTGAGCAAACCAGCAGTCATTAGGATGGCACTATTTTGAAAGACTAAGGATCTACAGGGAACAATTCAGATCCACATACATCAGTGAAGGAATCTGTCCAGCAGCTCTGGGGAGCTGAGCTGTGTCCTTGACAACAGGTGATCACAGAGCAGTGGTAATTCAGCTGAGAACCACATCAGTGAGGGTAAATGAAAATATACCTAAACTTCTAAACACACAGAAACATGAACTTTGGGAGTCTGAGAAAATGCACTGCTTATTCAAAAACAGGAGTCATCTCACCAAAGTCAGTTCAACCCATTGACTCAAAGTACTTCTAGGCAAAACAGAAGAAAAAGAACTGTTGAAGCAGTCAGGTAACTCAGCTCTGGCTGTAGAAGCAGTCAGGTAACAGCTATGGTTGTAGAAGCAGTCAGGTAACTCAGCTCTGGTTGTAGAAACAATCAGGTAACATCTCTGGTTGTAGAAGCAGTCAGGTAACTCAGCTCTGGTTGTACATGCAGTCAGGTAACAGTTCTGGTTGTAGATGCAGTCAGCTAACTCAGCTCTGGTTGCAGAAACAGTCAGGTAACAGCTCTGATTGTAGAAGCAGTCAGGTAACTCAACTCTGATTGTAGAAGCAGTTGGGTAACTCAGCTCTGGTTGTAGAAGCAGTCAGCTAACTCAGCTCTGGTTGTAGAAGCAGTCAGGTAACTCAGCTCTGGTTGTAGATGCAGTCAGGTAACTCAACTCTGATTGTAGAAGCAGTTGGGTAACTCAGCTCTGGTTGTAGAAGCAGTCAGCTAACTCAGCTCTGGTTGTAGAAGCAGTCAGCTAACTCAGCTCTGGTTGTAGAAGCAGTCAGCTAACTCAGCTCTGGTTGTAGAAGCAGTCAGCTAACTCAGCTCTGGTTGTAGAAGCAGTCAGGTAACTTAACTCAGATTGTAGAAGCAGTCAGCTAACTCAGCTCTGGTTGTAGATGCAGTCAGGTAACTCAGCTCTGGTTGTAGAAGCAGTCAGGTAACTCAACTCTGATTGTAGAAGCAGTTGGGTAACTCAGCTCTGGTTGTAGAAGCAGTCAGCTAACTCAGCTCTGGTTGTAGAAGCAGTCAGGTAACTTAACTCAGATTGTAGAAGCAGTTGGGTAACTCAGCTCTGGTTGTAGAAGCAGTCAGCTAACTCAGCTCTGGTTGTAGATGCAGTCAGGTAACTCAGCTCTGGTTGTAGAAGCAGTCAGGTAACTCAACTCTGATTGTAGAAGCAGTTGGGTAACTCAGCTCTGGTTGTAGAAGCAGTCAGCTAACTCAGCTCTGGTTGTAAGTGCAGTCAGGTAACTTAACTCTGATTGTAGAAGCAGTCGGGTAACAGCTCTGGTTGTAGAAGCAGTTGGGTAACAGCTCTGGTTGTAGAAGCAGTCGGGTAACTCAGCTCTGGTTGTAGAAGCAGTCGGGTAACAGCTCTGGTTGTAGATGCAGTCAGGTAACAACTCTGGTTGTAGAAGCAGTCGGGTAACAGCTCTGGTTGTACAAGCAGTCAGGTAACAGCTCTGGTTGTAGAAGCAGTCGGGTAACAGCTCTGGTTGTACAAGCAGTCGGGTAACAGCTCTGGTTGTACAAGCAGTCGGGTAACTTAGCTATGGTTGTAGATGTAGTCAGGTAATCAGCTTGGGTTGTAGAAGCAGCCTGGTAACAGCTCTGGTTGTAGATGTAGTCAGGTAACTCAGCTCTGCTTGTTTCCTTCTTGTGCTAGCTGGGTGATATTTGTGACCTAACTCTCTTGCCAACTTCTGGAAATGATCAAACAAAACCTTTAGACCATCTCCATTTTCCTTGATAGGAACTTTTTTAGCCTTTGAATTTTGGAGGTTTGTTTTGTTTGTAAGTAACATTTATTTCTATGGGTGCACATGTGTGCAGGTCCACACAGGAGTAGGATATTAAGTCAAGGTGGACTGGGTCAGTCTAAGAGCCCAAAGCTGAGAGACAGTGTGGCCTCCTGAAATACCAGGAGAAGGACCAGACACCAGGTCCTCAGCTCTGGTTCTGTCTGAATCTATTACTACAGCATTAGCATTAGAAAATAACACAAGTTGCTGCTAGAGAGGACCCTACAAAAGTTTCTACCATACATGGACTTGAGCAAAGAACCACACTACATTAGACAGTGATTATCTTCTAACATGACCAGCTCCAGTTAGCAGTGTTATCAAGCATAGCTCTCTGTATAAAGGCCATTGCAACCCCAGAGCGTTGAACACTGGAAGTATTGGGAGCAAAGACAGATTGGTGTGAAGGGAGTGGAGAGCCACAGAAGCCCAAGCCTCAGGTTCAGTGAAGGCAACCAAGCTAGGCACTCTGGGAAAGTCTCATCTCATGCCTGCTCAGGTGCCTTGACTTATCCCACTGTGGAACATTTTAGGGAGGCCTCGTGTCTGCTCCTCATCTCTGCTTATGAAAAGTTTAACTATTAAACACAATCTTTGAGTCAAGTGTAGATCAACTCTGAGGAAAAGGGAAAGGGAAATGGGATGATGGACGCTGGAAAATGAGCTTTTGAGAGAACTAGGACTGCAAGAGAATTGGAGGAAATAGGAACCCAGTAAGAAACAGCAAGAATGAGTTGGTCACGTGGCTCATGAAAGGAGAAGGAGAATTGAAATGATACCCTCATGGGCCAACCTCAGGAAGAAGGCTGCAGAACACAGTTCTCAGAAGGTACTTTGTCTCTTGACCAACTTTTGGCTGTATCTCAGGAGCTACATGCCCAACAGAACATAACGTGGTAGAGAACAAAAGTGGTTCTTGTGCCCCAACAGGGCAGGCTCTTTCACTGAGCATGAGGTCATTTTCTAAGTCCTCAGTAGACTTCTCAGATAAACTACAGGACACACAGTCAGATTGGAACAAAGTATCATCAATGTGGCTTTAATATATGTATATCTCATGCAATCTTTAGGTCATTTGCGATAAAACATGATGGCTATATCTTTATTCTCTACTTTGGCCCTCGTCACTGTCATCTTGTTGTCTATCCTTTTCCACAACTCAGAGAACAAACTTGAGTGTTGATGCAGGAGGATGTTGAGCTTCTTAAGTTCAGAGAGGTGAGTAATGCAGCATCTACTAGTCTCCCTCCATTTTAGCAGTTTTCAATCCCCTTGTGTCCAATACATATACCCACACATGCACACTTGCATACACACACACACACACACACACACATTTCAACTGCATCCCTTTCCTCCTTGCATGACTCCTATGGACAACTGAAACCACCAAAAACTGACACCACCTCCCATAGCTGAGGCTGCTCAACAGCCAATGCATGCTAAGCCGCCAGCTACAGCATTTGTTCTGTCATTCATTTCTTCAACAGTGGCATAGAGCATAGAGGTGTGAACAAGACAAGAATTATCCCAACTCACATGGAGAAGTCAACAGAACAAAGAATTTTCTAAGGGGTTAAATGGGGGTGGGGGTGGTGCAGAAAACAGCAAGATGATGAACTAAGTAAAAAGGGCCACAAGACTGGCTGAGAGAGGGAAAGCTTCCCTCTGACTTTCCATTTTATATATTGCTGTCATCGGGGACACTTTCAGAAAGTAATAGACAGAAGCTGAATTATGAGTCAAATGCATGGACAGAGGTGTGGCAGTGTGACTCGGGTAAGGTGGAAAGGTCACAGCATGGAGATCCTGGGGCAAGAACAAGCTCTGCATGTCCCAGGAAAAGAGAGCAAGCATGCTGGGGGCAGAAGACAGAAAGTCATGGGGTGGATGTGGGGAGTAACCAGATCAAGTTGAGTCTTGAACATTTGTCCCTAAACCATACAAAATGACTGTCTTCCTCTATCTGGAAAGGCCATCTTCCAGAATAACTTTCACCTGGCCCTTTTGCAGGACTAAGAAAGTAACAGCCATAACAGGGCTAGGCATGTTGCTTTAAAGGAAAGTGAGTGACAGACGTCAGCCAGGTGTGGATGACTCACTCTATGGATTCCACTTCTCTCCCCCATTACTAACTGACAAGTTACATCACTTCCCGACATAGAGCCTCTGGCCACACAGAGAAAACAGATAGCTCCCCAAACTCCACCATGCCTTTTCAAACACAAATGCCTTAAAGCAACTCAAGAAATATTGGAAATAAAACATTTCTCAACGTGCTACTCCACTCAATCTCCTGGACACATTCATTAACCAAAGATGGACCCAAAGTTTAATTGAATGAATGATGCTATGTACGTACTCATTGTGTAAACAGTCATAGTTCTTTCTTAACATTCCCCGTTTACCAAAGGCAGCATTCATCTGTGAGTCAATCTGCCACAGTGAGGTGTCTTATCACCTTCACCAGCACAGGTAAGAACCATGGGCTTCTTGGTGGTTGGTAAAAGAAATACATTCACCCTCCATAAAACAGGAATCATAGCACCTCATCCATCCACATGACCAGATCAGCTGAGAGCACAGATAGTGGATGACTTTGTAAAATTTATGGAAATAATCAAACTGTAAGCCAAGCAAAAACTATCACCAGGTAGCAATCTAAAAACAAGCCAGAGATAAAAACTAGGAGCTCACTAATTAACATTTATTATTCCCAGCCCATTCTTAAATAGATGATTTCTGAGTTACCAGAAAAAAATGTGTAATTGTTACTTGTGGGATAAATATAGATTTATTACTTATAACTGATAAATTAGGAACCATGTACAACATAAAAAGAAAGCCAAAAATTCCCTTTCATGTAAGCAACTGATGTCTTGATCAAGAAGCATTTGGTGGCAAAGAACAGAAAAAAGTGGGGAAAGCTGGGCATGGTAGCACACACCTTTAATCCCAGCACTCAAGAGGCAGAGGTAAGAGGATCACCATGAATTTGATGCCAGCTTGAAACTACATAGCAAATTCCATGTCAGCCTTGGCTAGAGTGAAACCCTACCTCAAAAGAAAAAGAAAGAATGAAAGAAAGAAAGGAAGAAAGGAAGAAAGAAAGAAAGAAAGAAAGAAAGAAAGAGAGAAAGAAAGAAGGAAGGAAGGAAGGAAGGAAGGAAGGAAGGAAGGAAGGAAGAGAAATGTGCGGGGTGGGGGGGAATGCAGGGAGACTCTGCCACCATAGCCCCAGCAAGACAAATAACCCTTAGGAGATCACTGGATCGTCCAATCAAATCACCCAAAATCACTGGACTAAAATTTTCTCCAACCTTTTCCTTGGGGTCACTTGGATTTTCACAACTCTTCCTGTTTTTTTTTTCTTTTGCATACTTATATGTGTGTGGTATGTGTGGTAGGCATGTTTGTGTACATGTGTGAGTACAAATGTGTATGCAGTTACATGTGCATGTGGAGGCCAGAGGCCAACACTGAGTATTGTACTCAATTACTCTCCACCTTACTAGTTTGTTTGTTTGCTTGTTTTTGCCTGTTTCTGGGAAGCATGCATGTGGTACATGTGTGTAGGGCTGAATGTGCACATGTGTGTACATGTGGAGAGCAGAGGTTGACATCAGATGTCTCACTCTGCCACACTCCTCTTAACTTTATAGAGGCAGAGTCTCTCACTTGAGGCCGGAGCTCACAGATTAAGCCAGCATGGCTAGGGATCCCCTGTTCCCACCTGTCACAAATTGGCATTAGAGGCACTGTGACACCCACCATGTGTTTACATGGTGGCAGGGATCTGAACTCCAAACCTTATGTTTGCACAGTTAATGCTTTACCAACAGCTATTTCCCCAGTTCCTAACTTTTGGAAAACCTTTGACTATTTTCATACATGTACATAATGGATTTTGATAATAATACCCTCCATTACCCTCTTTTGCACTTTCTCCAACTTCCTTTTTAAGACAGGGTTTCTTACTGAACCTTCAGCTCACCACCTGAGCTACACAAGCTGGCCAGCAACCATCAGGTACCTTCATGTCTCTGCTTCCCTAGCACTGGATTATAGGCGCACACCCCATGCCCAGCATTTTGCATTGGTGCTGAGGATCCAAATTCAGGTCTTCATGCTTGTGCAGCAAGCACGTTACTCAGGGGGCCATTGCCCCAGCCCTTTGTCTGCCTGCTTCCTTCACCTAAAGTGCTACCCTTTCTTCCTTTCTGTCTTTCGGCTCTGACTGATCTTTTGGTGATTAACTGCTTTGGAGGTGGACAAAATGCCCAGACCTATGTATTGTCATGCAGCTCCATGCTCAGTCCGCATACCGTTTGCTCCGGGATGATCCATATCTGTTCCCTCCATCCAGGCCAACCTTGATTGGGTAGACAGGGTCTTCTAACCTCACCCTTCACCATTGCAGTGCTGACTCGAGAGTGCCTCCTGGAGGCTGATGGAAGAAGTGCTTGTCAGCCCTTAAACATCCAATGTACATGGATACTTCACCAGGTGCTTATGTTCAGGAAAGAAGCAAGCTCCCAGTGGGGACACGCACTTAACAGATGGGAGCCCCATTCTATGACACAAGTCTGTGTTTGCATGCCAATGGTCCAGTTTGTCTGGTGCCCTGCTTTGCTGGAGTTTGCCTGCTATGGTCCTAAGGAAAGAGGATGGTTGCTTCCTGCAATCAGCACACCTGGGTTCCTGCTACAGCCTGACTTGGTGACCACATCCCAGGCTCCTAGAAGCTCTAAGCCTCTGATGTTAGTCATAAGTAGTAACACAACACACACACCAAGTAGACTCTTGGTATGTGTCATGTCCAATTTTTGACAATACTGTAACAATGTTATTTTTGCCTTCATTTAAAAACCCTTAAGATAGGACTACATGAGATGAGGTACCTTGATGAGGGCCACATACTGAAAAGGGTATCAGAGTCAAGTGTGAAGTTACAGGCAGCTTCCCTCCAAAGTCCAACTTGTTCCACTAAAATGTACCACTCCCTTATGACCCACCAATGCCTGTTCTCTGGGAGCCATGAGTTTATGCAAAGCAAAGGCAAAACAGAACTACTAAAAAGACCCTGGTTGAGCTAGAGAGATTCCTTTGTGGTTAAGAATGAGCCTGTAAAACCAAAGGACCAAGGTTCAATTCCCCAGGACCCACATAAGCCAGATGCACAAGGGGGTGCATGCATCTGGAGTTCATTTGCAGTGACTAGAGGTCCAGGTGTGTCCACTCTCTCTTTCTTTCTCTTTCTCTTCCTCCCTCTCTCCCCACATTTCTCTTTCCCTCTCAAATAAATAAATAAAAATAAGAGCCTGATACCCAGGAGCAGCCAGACTTGAATGCAGCTCCCCTACCTCTGCACACCTATATGCAGTCCACCATCATACAGGCAGCCTCAAGCAACAACATCAGCCTTCTCATCACTGCAAGCTGAAACAGCTATCATCAATCCTTCCGAAGTGCCAGTGTACTGTACCGAAGCAGCCTTGCCCAGCCCATGAACTATTTCTCTCTCTCTCTCTCTCTCTCTCTCTCTCTCTCTCTCTCTCTCCCTCTCCTCTTCATTTAGAATTCATTACATCTCTTTTTTCCATGAAAGATAAGCCAATAGCTGCCCTTGACAGCTGTTTCCTCCAGGGTCATTCCTTCCAACCGCCCAACTACTCTTTCTTTGGGGATTTGAGCGATGTAATGTTAGGACTATCACTGTCATTCAATCCTTCCAGTGTGCTCTACAGGAACTGGGGATGTAGCCAAGACAAGTTCCATTAACCATTTCTGCACTGTGCAAGCCAACAAAAGAGAGTGGGAAAGGACATAGAGAAATCCAGGTTTCAAAAACAGAATTAATAATAACAAGCCCTGCTAGTATAAGGAAGTACTAGTAAACCGTGGGCAGTGCACAGAGAAGAATGGGAATGCCTGGCAGCCAAGGGGGCCGAGTCTACTTAGACCATGCCCTGCTCCATCGCTGGGTTCATAGACAGCTAGAGCAACATGCCCCAAGGTGGAATGCTCAACAACCTACTGAAGCACAAAGCCAACACACCCACAGACTATTGACCAGTCATGGAGGGAAGCTGTCCCCCCATACCTCTATAAAATTCAATTTACAAATCAATTATGGATAGTCCTCAGAGGAAATTCAGGCACATCTGAATGCTAGGAAGTTTTCTACCCCTGGGATGACTCAGAAGGTATCATGGTGCTGGAAAGAAGTGACAGGAATGCTCAGCACTGCAATATCTCTATCATACCTTCCAAGGCTCAGGGTCTATTGTGGAAGAAGTGGTGGAAAGAATGTAAGAGCCAAAGGAAGGGTAGGACTCCTTAAAACGTGCTCCCCCAGACACAAAATGACCTGCATATCCATGACCTCACAGTGTCTGACACAACCTACACAAGACCATCATAATAGGAGGATAAAATGATGACATCAAAATAAAAGAGAGGCCGATTGAGAGGGGGAGGGTATATGATGGAGAGTTGAGCTGGATTTTTTAAACATGTAAGAAACGTTTTTAATTGGTAAGTTAAAAGTTCCCTGCCCCCCCCCAAAAAATTGATAATATTCAGGACTATCAAAGTGTACCCAGAACTCTTCAAAAGGAGTTCAGCCCACTGCTTGTGAGGCACTTGACCCTCAGCAGAGCCTCACAGAGATGAGGTCTACAGGGATGGGATCGCTTCCTTCTCTTGTAGGAAATGGTGAATTCAAATGCCAAGGAGAAAAAAAAAAGATTACCCAATAAACCCACGAGGGCCAGAGATGTCGCATTCTCCCAGACATATCTGGAGACAAGCAGGGCTGCTGTGACAAGGAGAAAAACTAGGAAGCGTATTCCTCATAGTCGATGCTATCTAGTCACTTCTCCACCTAAAACACACCACAAACTTGTTAAAGACAAAACTCAACCCCTGGCAAGTGGGACCCTACCTCAATTGACTCCATGCAGCCTACCCCAGACCCTGCCAGGCAAAATCCCCCTTCATTCATTCATGGTTTAGGCCATGCTGCATCCCTCACTACTGTTCCCGATCATGTTTTTCCTGATGTTGAAAGCTTCCGATGCCCTCTTAGGCAGTTTTGCACCTGGCGCCAGTAGATTGCAGAATCCCTTCAGTAAGATGAGAGGCTGAAGAAAAGACACTCTCGAGTTGTCATGAGTGGTGACAGACACTAGACCCTAGTTCGGTGACACTTTTAAGTTAAGTCAAGAGCCTTGGGAGGCAGAAAGTTTAGGTTATCTCATGCCTTGGTTATATTGTTTTCCTTATGTTAACTGCACTAGCCTTCATTCTCCTTATCTGTTTTATGAAAACAAGAACTAAAGGCGGGAATATTGTGGGATCAATGAGATAACACTGCAAAGCATTTAATTAAGAACAGGCCTAAAGAAAATATTTCGCTAGAGCAAAATAGACCTCCTTTTTTGATAACAATGACACTGTGGCCAGAAGCAATCATTTGTCTTTGGTTGGACAGCAATAATCAGGGTATTGAACAGATTCATTAGGAATCATGTGGTCCTATCCTTGCAAGCAAAACAAGGGTTTGAAGCAGAGGTTGGTATGATACTTATAGTCATATAAAAGAGTCATAAAAAGTGGCTGCATGTGTGCCTTAGTTCAGTCTCAATTTAGTAGCAAAACATTAACCAAATAAGATGATCAGAGGATTGCGAGTCAGAATCCTCCTAGCTCTGGATTCATGGCATCAACTTAGCATTGTCTTAATGCCCTTCTTGCTAGCTGAATGGTAGGCTGTTTGAAGGGGAAGTTTTGTCCTAAAACCAGAGCTGGACAAGCATCCCTAGCAACTGGACACCAAGTGGTAGCGGCCATTGGTGCAGGGAAGGAGGGCCACATATCACAAAAAATTGGCATGATCTTCTGAAGGAAAAAAGATCCTTAGGGTTTTAAAGGGCACTTCTCTTTTCATCAGTCACCAGTCTCTACTGAAAAATATGGATGAAGGAATGACTTAAAACAAAACTACAAAATGCTTTTTCAACTGGAGAGCAAGATCATCTGTTGGAATCGTACTGCCCCTTCACTTCTCCCTCCCTCAGTCTCCCTTCGAGTCACCCCTCAGCTCTTTCAGGGACTGCCCTCCTCCCCTGCTCAGGTCTCTGCTTCTGGCTTCTCCTTTATGCTCGAGGGAGGCAGGGAGCTGTAACCAGACCTGGTGGGCGATGGTATCAGCAGCCCCTGGTGACTGGCACTTTGACTAAAAGCCTCCCATCCCTTCCACACTGTGATTGAGTTTCCCTCTCCTGGCCCAAACCTCTCTCCCTTTAAAAGACAGAGGCAGAAGCAGAGGCAGAGGCAGAGGCAAAGAGCCGACAGCACCTGCTGGTTTTAGCCAACCTCTGTTCTGAGTTAGGAACCCTGAGCACATTGGGCAAGCTGCTCAGTTAGTTCAGTGCAGCCAAAGGCCTGCCGACAATGGCACTCCCTTAGTCCCTGAGAGGCTGAGGTTGTGAAGCGGGGAGGGTGGATTTAAAGTAACACTTGACATCTCCAATAGAGTCTGGACATGCCAAAGGAAAGCCCAAGAGCCAAACTCTTTTTTTTTAATAAATGTTATATTTACTTATTTAAGAGATGGAGAGAGAGAGAGACAGACAGAGAGAGCATGGATGTGCCAGGGCCTCTAGCAACTACAAATGAACTCCAGATGTTTGTGCCATCTTGTGCATCTGGCTTACGTGGGTACTAGGGAGTTGAACCTGGGTGCTTAGGCTTTGCAGGCAGGCGCCTTAACCACTAAGCCACCTCTCCAGCCCAAGAGCTGGACTCTTAATAAAGGCAGGAGACTGAGCAATGCAGAGAATCTTCTTGCCAGCCAAACATGGCATAGAGGTGGGTAAGGAGACCAATACTGTCAAAAGAGCTACAACATTAAACATATCTTCATGTACAAAAAAAAAGGGCTTGGGAAATGGCTCACTGGATCACGTGACTGCTGTGCAAGGAGAGGACCTAAGTTTAGATAGTCAGACACCATGGAAAGATTCTGGGTGTGGTGGCACTCTCTGGTGATCCCGGCATGGGGAGGTAGAGAGAGGAGAATCCCTGGGGCTTGCTGGCTACCAGTCTAACCTAGTCAGTGAGCTCTAAGTCCAATGATAAAACCTGTCTCAGAAAATAAGGTGGCAAGTGATTGAGGATGACACCCACCATCATCCTCTGGCTTTCACATGCATGCACACACATGTGCATATATACCTACATACATGTATGTCCACATAGAGATGAACATGCGTGCATACACCACACACACACACACACACACAAACAAAAACATGTATGCCTAAGGAGCTCCCACAAGTCAGCAATCAGCAGCCCCAAGAACCCCAAGGGATTGCACTAGGAAGAACTAAAGCTATCCTGGACCCTTTACACACAAGTGAAAAGGAATTGCATCTTCTTCTGATGTCATGCTTACTCCTTAGCATGTCCCCATAAGTCTCCCTTTGCTAATCAACTTGTCACTTAGCCTATGACAGCACTGCTATAGTTCACTGATAAAAACAGCTCCAAGCCAGGCATGGTGGTACATGCCTTTGATCCTAGTACTCAGGAGGCCAGCCTGAGACTACAAAGTGAATTCCAGGTCACCCTGGGCTACAGCAAGATCCTACCTCAAAGAACAAAAGAAGAAGAAGAAGAAGAAGGAGAAGGAGAAGAAGGCTCCAACACTGTCAGCTCTGAGCAAAAAATTTGGACATGTAATAAACCCACATGGCTTCATTTCATTTTATTTCCTAACAATAATAAATTTACAGTTTATACCTCCATGGGGAACCAGATGACTGGCATTTACTTCCATCATGGATGTGCCTGGTCCTTTCCTTATTGTTTCATAGATCTACACACATTCTATGGGGGTAAATTTGCTCTCCCCATTTTCTGAAAAGCTCCAACTGAAAATCCAGGCCCTGCCTCCCCACCTCCCTTCCTCATCCACATTGAGCAGTCACCAAACCCCATTCTGGTTTTTATTCATCCATGCTCAACATCTAACTTCTATTGATGTTGCAGAACATAGCATAATTGCCACCTTCACCAAGTGGCCCAAATAAAGTCAGGTTCTCCTCTGGAATAAATTTCCTTGATATTATTATTGTCACAGACGGTACTCTTCTTAAAATGTGTCTGTTCTAAATGGCAGAATACCAACAGCTTGCAGGTGTAGCCTACATCACATGCCTCAGAAGCTAGCTCTGTGTGTAAGCATATGTGAAATGAATGCACAAAACATAACTCAAAGGGAGTGACAATGAAGGATACCAAGGCTGACCTGCTACAAAACCACTGTGTTCCTTTCCAGTGTTGAGCCCAATACAATCTTTGACCTCCACATTCCACTGTCTACTAGAAGTTCTAGATTCTTCTGTTCCCATAACACAAAAGTGTTCCCCTTGAAGCCAGTTGCAACTCAAGTACATATTCTTCTAGAAGCAATATAATAGATTGTGGTTCAATTTAATTCTATAGCCAGTGCTGTGTCTCAGCACTGTTGTAGATGAAAGTATACTTGTGCACTATCCTAGAAAGTCAGGCATCCTTGTCCCTAACTTTCAAATGATAAACTAAGAATTTTAGTTTTCAAAATTTCCTTAAATGCTTATTCAACACTAACTTGTCAAAACTGTATGAAATCATATGAAGTAATAAGATTATCGTGATTCCACTTTTAGAGATGAGAAAAAAATCTTTGGGAGACATAATATGATTTTCTTACTAGAAGACGAGAAAAGCAGGCCTTCCTTCATAACCTGTTTGTGCTCAACTTGCACACAATCCTGACTCATTACTTATTTCCAACCAAAATATGAACAATGCAATAAATTATAAGGAAATAAGGACACTGTCATATTGTAGCTAACAGCCATATACATATATATATATATATATATATATATATATATGTATATATATCCCAAAAGAAGAATCACGTTTTCTTACATAGATGGAATCAAGATGTTTAAAAAAAAAAAAAAGACATGAAAGTAAAAGGAGAGCTATTTAGAAAGAGCAAGGGGAACAGAGGAAAGAGATCAGGGACAGGAGAGTGGAATAGAAGATGAATATGATCTCTCACTATGTCCCTGTATAAAAATATCATAATGAAATCAATAATTTTGTGTACCTAAGATATGCTAATAAAAAGGAAATACCCAGGGGCTGGAGAGATTGCATAGTGACTAGGGCTTTTGCCTGCAAAGCCAAAGGACTCAGGTTCAATGCCCCAGTACCCATGTAAGCCAGATGCACAAGATGGTGCGTGCATCTGGAGTTCATTTGCAGTGTCTGAAGGCCCTAGTCCCATTCTCTGTCTGTCCATCTCTCTCTCTGAAATAAATAGGTGAATTTTAAAAAAATTAAAAAGGGCAGGGCGTGGTGGCACATGCCTTTAATCCCAGCACTTGGGAGGCAGAGGCAGGATAGCCATGAGTTCAAGGCCACCCTGAGACTCCATAGTGAATTCCAAGTCAGCCTTGGCTAGAGTGAGACCCTACCTCAAAAAAACAAACAAACAAAAATTTTTAAAGGTAATACCCATCCCCCAAATTTCATTTTTGAGAACTTCCAAGAAGCTAATATGTACAACAATTCTCTATTGATCCTGTCTTTCATTAGATCTGAGGTTAGAAGGGCCACTCTCCTGGTGGGGCTAAAACCATTTCTAAGGGTAATACCAAAACCTCACACTCAAGTCTGTGGTCACGCTTAAGGTCATATGTGGCCTCCAAGAGGACAGAGCCAGCTACTCCAAAGTCAAATTGCTTGAGACTGCGAGGATTAAAAATGCCATCACTTCACACACAAGAAGGTGGGTGGGTATTTCACACTGGTTTCTGCAAGCGTCTGTCCTTGGAAAATGAGTTCCATATGGCATAAGCCTACAAACCAGATAAAATCTTTTTTTATTTTTATTTTTTATTTTTGGGAGAGAGACAGAAAGAAAGAAGAAGAGAGAGAATGGACAAGCCAGGGCCCTTCAACCATTATAAACAAACGCCAGACACATGATTCCCCTTGTGGCACATGTACAACATTGCATGCTTCTATCACTGTGTTTGGCTTACATGGGACCTGGAGATTTAAGGAAAAAAATGATGTTTTTACTCCAATTATAGGAAATGTATATTAAATAGTGAAGAAATGTAAATGCAAAGTGATTCTGAAATATTTGTTGATGTGTAGTGTGCTAAACATTGATGTTTTGCTTCAATACATATTAATATGTATAATATATGCAAGAAGCAAAATGTTCAAGCACAGAATTAAATAAAAACAGAACATATGGAGCTAATTATTTTCAGGAGAAAAAAAAGAATAGAAACAATGACTCAAGACCCTCAATTAGACTCACATAAATGGGAATTTCTTAGCCAAATAAAAAAGTAAACTTGCTTCTCACTGCATCTTTCAGTACCATAAAAAATCTACTTAGAGATAGTATATAAGAAAATAAGAAAGGAAGGCAGGTGTGGTGGCACATGCCTTTAATCCTAGCACTCGGGAGGCAGAGGTAGAAGGATTGCCATGAGTTCAAGGTCACCCTGAGACTACGTAGTGAGTTCCAGGTCAGCCTGGGCCAGAGTGAGACCCTACCTCAAAAACAGAAAGAAAGAAAGAAAGAAAGAAAGAAAGAAAGAAAGAAAGAAAGAAAGAAAGAAAGAAGAAGGAAGGCAAGGCAGAAAGAAATAAAAGAGAAGAAAGAAAGAAAAGAAAAGAAAAGAAAGAAAGAAAAGAAAAGAAAGAAAGGAAAGAAAGAAAAGAAAAGAAAGAAAAGAAAAGAAAAGAAAAGAAAAGAAAAGAGGAAAATGCACTAGTCTGGTTACTTAGGAGATTTAAGTGAACTTGTGAAGAGAAATTGTCACCAAAAGTACTGAAAAGGACCCCACCCACATGTGGTTGACTCAGGTCCTAGTGTTCAGCAGTGGGTTAGGACAGTGAGCTCTAGCTCATGTATTACATTTTATTGAAAATTTTAATAGAAATTGTAACAAAATTGATTTTTAAAAAATCCATAACAGAGAAGCTATGACAAAGATAGTGGGTAGAAAGAACAGCAACTTGATTGTGAAACACAATTCCATCATTTTGGACTCTTAGGCAATGTGATTTTAATGTGTCTAGTTGACTCAGCCTAAGGATACCCAACAGTAAACCATTATTTCAAGCTCAGGAAATGGCTTCATGAATAGAGCACTTGCCATGCATACCTGGCTTCAGATTTCCAGAGCCCATTGGATGTAAGTGTCTATATCTGTAAGTGTCTCTAATTCCAGTGCACGCATAACAACAAAAGAGGCAGAGATAGGAAAACCCACAAGAAGCTCATAAGCCAGCTAGCCTGGTCAACACAGGGAGAACAATGAAACCCTGCCTCAAACAAGGTGGAAAACAAGGATCACCTCCCAAAAGTTGTCTCCTGACCTCTACATGGCCACTGTGGCACACACACCTGTACTCACACCCATGAACATGCATGTGCATACACATGTACACACATACATCATTAGCATTTGAATGAGTAGCCTGAGTAAAGATGTTCCTCGCCAATGAAAAAGAAAATCAGTCGACCAACCAATCAATGAAAGTAGAGGAAGACAAAACGTATTTTCTATTTGAATTGGGACGTTCTTCTCTTTCCCATGGACACGGAACTTATAATTCTTTCACCTTTGAACTTAGACTAGAACATACAATAAATATCTCTTCTGGCTCAAACTTGGACTGAATCACACCCACCCTGGCTTTCCTATATGTAGAATTTTGCAAAATCAGCCCTGAGTCAATGGCAGAATTCAGAAATCCCATATGAAGATTTCTTTTTTAAAAAAATATTTTTATTTATTTATTTATTTGAAAGAGAGAAAAAGACAAGTAGAAAGACAGAATGGGCACATTAGGGCCTCCAGCAAATGAACTTCAGATTCATATGCCACCTTGCAGGGCTCCTGGAGAATTGATCCCGGGTCCTTCGGCTTTGCAGGTCAGTGCCTTAACCACTGAGTCATCTCTCCAGCCCATCTACATTTCTTTCTTGCTTGCTCTTTTTCCTTCTTTTACATTTTATTGCATTTTAGACCATTTTTGTCTTATTAGCTTTGCTTGCTGTATGGTTTAAGATATCCAGCTCCAACTGATTGTAATTAGTTCCACATAATACTCTATCCATCCCTTGCCATGTCACAGTCTTATAACAGAATGCTTTTTACCTGTCCTACCCCTTATGTTATTGCTATCTCTTTAATGTTGCTATATGCACCTACCAATATATTGTTACTAGTTTTTCTTTCAGCAATTTAAAATGAGCAATAGCTTTTTTATCATTGATCTGTCTGGCTGGCTTCTCATTCTGAGGATCCAGTTCCACTTATTTTAGATTAGTTGGTATTTTCCTACATGCCCTTAGTCCCCTGTTCATTGGAGTAGAAGCATCTTTTTTACCTCTTTTGTGTTGTTCATTTTGGATAGTTTCTAGTACCACAATTCAGGCTATTTTTTTCTTCTACAGTGTCTGATCTCTTAATCTCCTGCAGTGTATGGCTCAGGTTTCGTGGTCATTCTTATATCTTGCATTTCTCTTTCCCACATGTTCATATTGTCTTCTACCTCCTTGAATAAATGGAGTATATTCATATCTATTTCAATGTTCTGGTTTGCTGTCTGTTAGCTGTTTTTTTTTTTTCACCATATTGTTTATATTCAGTGATCTTTATGTTGTTATGGTACATGTGTTCCTACTACTTACATACCTGAAAATTTTGTATTGGATGCCAGGCATTCTAAAATTAAAGTTGTTGTGTACTGATTATACTTTTCTTTGATCCTTTGGGGTTTATTCTGACTCACAGTTAGGTTACTTGGAATCAGTCAGATATTTCTTGCTGTTAATCTCTGTTACAGACAGTTTGGAGTAGTCTTTATGCTAGCATCTCCTAGAATGCTCATCAACCAGGGAAGATAGGAGCACAGAAGAGCCCAGAGATACCTCCCCCTGAAAAGCTCTGAATAATCATCTGGTACTTTTTCTGATAGCTCTTGAGCTAGTTATGATTGACTGAGAGACTTCACGTCTACATAACACAACCTGTATACACCATTCATTCCCTCCCCACAATTTCCTATAGCTTGCCATTTTCTCCACCACTGCCACCCACAAAGCAAAGCTCCTTTCAATGGCTCTGATGATATAAGCTTCCAGATCTCAGTGGGTTTAGAGAGATCTACTTCTCTGTGATCTATGCATACAATAAATTTGTGCACATTTCTCCTGCATATCTGTCTATAGCCAGTTGACTTCATAGTCTTTCCTACAGAACCAAATCATTCCAATTTCTGTTGATCCCTGGAAGAGATTCTGCCACCTCTTTTCCAAAACATCCCTGGCCACTTGGGTGGTTGTAAGCATGCTGAGACCTCTTCCTGCCTAGAATTATTGGGGCTCCTCTGTGACTCTCCGAGCTCTTTCTATGGCTTATTACTATTGCTGTCACTATATCCTACATATTCTGGCCATTTGGCCCCTTTCATGTCAGTCCTCTTAACTCAGTAAGAGCCCTAGTTTGAGTTCCTCCTTCCTGACCTGTAGCCTGGAATTGTCCTTAGGAGATGGGCACAGCTCCAGGGCCTACTTATTTTGTTACTCCTGCATATGAATCATAACCCTTATTGGCTGATGAGCAGCTTCTAAAAACTATCTCATGGTTTTGGATATAGCTCAGTTGGTAGAGTGCTTGCAAAGCATGCACAAAGTTCTTGGTTTGTTCCACAGCCACTTAAAACTGGGTATGGTGGCTCACCCCTGTAATCTCAGCACTTGGGAAGTAAAGGTAGGGTGATCAGAAGTTCAAGGTTATCTTAAGCTACAGAGCAAGTTCAAGTCTAGACCAGGATATGAGATCACCTCTCTAAATAAATAATAACTAAACCCTGCTGTTCATGTATTTTATCTGATTCTTTCATTAAGACAGATGTGTAAGAAGGTGTTCCTTGCCACACAGTTTTGGCCAAAAGGAGAAATAAGTTACCAATAAGTAACCTGAAATATCTGGTTATTTGCAAATCTGCTTGTTCTTCAGTCAGTTTCAATTGTGCTCTTATATTTTCAAATTGAACAATTTCTTTTCATTTAAAAATTTCAGTATCAGGACTCGTGTGCCGGCTGGCTTTCATTTAAGGTAGCTTGTTATCTGTGTGTTTTGTGACATATATTTTCTTTTTAAAAACTTGTTTGAGAGAGAGAAAGAGAAAGATGAAGATAGAATGGGTGCGCCAGGGCCTTCAACTTTTGCAAATGAACTCCAGATGCATGTGCCACCTTGTACATCTGGCTTACATGGGTCATGGGGAATCGAACCTGGTCCTTTGGCATTGCAAGCAAGTGCTTTAACCACTGAGCCATCTCTCCAACTTTTTAAATATTTTTTTTTTGATGAGCTGTTTATTTTTACTCAGAACTTTAGCTCTTTGAGAATAAGTCTTTGAGGTAGGATCAGGTTTTACTCTTGGCAGACATATATGGAAATTACCTGTCCAACAAAACTAAATGATCAGATCCAGAGTATTGTTGACCTTCTTAGGAGGCAGGTTTGGGGTCAGCAAACAGAAAATATAGATTGTCAAAATTTCTCAGGGAATAGTCTCACCTCGATTCAGTTCCAAATGTACTCTCCTGCAGGCATAGCAACGGAATTTTTCAAATCCAAGCTTCAAACAATGCTGTTCTTTAGAGTTCCAGCTTTATGGAGTGTGTCTCCTATTCAAATCCCCACCTTGCATGGGTCACAAGCATTGAATTCTACCACGCAAAATTCTAGCCCATTCAAGTCATGGACTTAGCAAATACCTTGAGTCAAAAGCCAGACAGTGACCAGGTATGTGGTAGCCTATAATCTCAACACTTGGGAGGCTGAGGCAGGAGGATCACAAGATCGAGGCCAGCCTAAGCTACATAGCAACATCTTGCCTCAAAAAATAAGAACTTTTTTTTTTTTTAAAAAAGGCAGAATAGTTCTAATTCATTTATGTTTGCCTTAATGTTAATATGTTATGTGTGCATTTGGAAACTATTAAAATACATCCAGTATTTCTACTTACTTCCAGGACCTCAGTCTAGATGCAGTTTATCCTATGGACAGAAAACACATCCCTAGTTAATTCTGACTGTGTGTGCCTGACAAAGGTGTTTTGATGAAGGCCCATTTCATCATGCTTCTCTTTGTCAGTGCTCTCCCCTCCTTCCATTAAGTAATCTAAAAACAAGGGGAGAAAATCTGTCTTCTTGTGCCCTCTAGTATTTTTGAGCTTCATTTAGCTATTACATTATTTTGAACTTATTACTCAAACCTATGTTTTTCTTAAAAATAAAATAGCTAGCCCTTTGTCTTGGCACTGTGTTAACCACCCTGTCCTTGGTTTATGCTATTGATCATGCACTTAACTCTCCTTTAGTGTGGTCTCTATTCCTGGGCTATCCACATTGGTTTCACTGGCCCACCATTGTGGGGCTCTAGCAATAGTTCAGGTCTGTGCTACTTTTGTTACTGAACACGTTTAGAAGAATGCTTCTCTCTGGAAGAGCAGGTATACTTGTTTTCATCCATGGTTTTTATTTCTTCTTCGGTAAACGTTGCAATGGTACCTTTAAAGTTCACAAATATTTCTAGGATTTAGACTGAGAAATAATTCAAGTGTATAAATTAAGTTAATGAGAATGCTGAGCTCAATAAGAAGACTGTCTTGATTTCACACTAATTGTTGAACATTTTATTAACACTCTCCATTCATATACACAATGTATACAGATCATAATAGACTCCCCCACACTGACTCCCTTCTTTCCAACTAGTCCTTCTATTTTATTATCCTTTTTTTTCTTTTATTCATCTTCAGCTGGGCAGTGACATACAATACACATTGGCAAGGAACTGGAAGAGAAAAACAAATGGACATTTCAAAGGCAAAGTTGTGAGTTGCTTCGATTTACTTCAGCATCTTTCTGGAGCTGGATTTCTGAATTTTGTTTTTCACCTACCTCCATTTGCATGAAAGTTGTGGCTGAAAATTCTGATCTATGACCTTTAGACTTCTTCCTACTTCTCCAATTTTTTTCTAGAGACTCCTTAGTACTGAGAGAAAGAGAATAATGTCAGCAGTAGAACAAGACAAGCCTTACCCAGCTGTGCTTATAGAAGCACCCCACCCTTCCCCAGACAGCTCCAAATGGAGTTTAATTGGGATTTAAAAAACTTAACATAAAAACAAGTTGTTGCTTTTCCTACCACCCAAAACATAAGAGGCTATGTGCAAAAAGTAAATCTGGCTCATGGATCAAGACAATGTTTTTTCTTTTTTTAATTAGGACCCCAGAACTTACCTTATATTGGGGGGAAAAAACGGTTTTCTACTAAATCACAAAACAGGTAAAATCAAAAGCAGGCACAAACAAACCATAACCAACAGGTAATCTCTTAGCAACTGGAGTGAGTACCATTGGGGAATTTCTTCCAACTTATAAACTTGATGAAAAAAAGAGCAGATCCTTTCTTGTAACCATATGAAATTAAGTTAAGTTTGCCTCCTTTAAGGAAAGTAGGAGTAAGTTGGGCTTAGAAGTCCATGCCTATAATCCAGCACTCAAGAAGCAGATGCTGGAGGTTCAGGAGGTCAAAATCATTCTTGGCTACATAGCAAGTTGGAGGCACAAGATTCTATAGACAGAGAGAAAGAAAGAGAGGGAGGGAAAGAGGGAGGAAGAGAAGAAGGAAGAAAGGAAGAAAGGAAGGAAGGAAGGAAGGAGGGAGGGAGGGAAGGAGGCAGGGACAGAGAGATGGGGAAGGGAGGAAGGGTAAGAAAGAAAGAAAAAGTAAGAACACAGCCAGAGTGATAGCTGAGTCAGTAAAGCCTTTTTGCTATGCAGAGTAGTTACTTTAACTCATTGCTATGATCAAATATCTGACAAAAAAAAAAAAAAAAACAGCTCAAGGAAGGAAAGGTTTATCTCAGCTTACAGTTCCAAGAAATTTGTTTCCATTGTGGTGGGGAAGGCATGGTGGCAGGAGTGCGAGAGGCCACTAGTCACATTATGTCCACAGTAAGCAAGCAGAGAGGGAAATAAGGAATGAGGGTCAGGTTTTCAAACCTTAAGACCATCTCACAATGACCCACTTCCTCTAGTAAGATTCCACCTCCTAAAGGTTCCGCCACCTTCCCAAACAACCCTACCACTTGGGGACCTAGCACTCAAACATATGAGCGTGTAGTGGACATTTCACATTCAAACCACAACACCATGCAAACCTAAGTTTGGATTCCCAAAACTCATATAAATGCCAAGCATGATGGCATATACCTATAATCCAAGTGTTTGGGTGGTATGTATCTGTAATCCCAGTTCTAGGGAGGTGAAGAGACAAGAAGATCCCTGGGGCTCACTGCCAGCCAGTCTAGCCTAACTAGTGAGTGAACTCTGGGTCAAAAGAAAACTTACCCCTCCCCCCACGCATACAAATGGTGGACAGTTTTCCTTAGGAACAACACCCAAGATTGTCCCCTGGCCTCCCACACATACATACATACATACACAGGCATTTAAAAAATCACCCTTCTATAAGTTAGAAAATGATACAGAACCATATTTCTTAACTTTAGCAATAAAAACAATTGGCTATACAAGAAAATCTAGCATTTTATATGTGGCAAATGCTGAGCTTAAGCCCATTTGTGGGGCCCAGGGCCTGCTGAAAGATACACAAAAATTAGGTCGGTGTAAACACAGAATCATCTACACATATTTTGAGAGTTCATTAAACAGTAGTTTAGAATCATTTGGGGGCCTGGAGAGAAGGCTTAGTGATTAAGACACTTGCCTGCAAAGTCCAAGGATCCAGGTTCAATTCCCCAGTATCCATATAAGACAGATGCACAAGGTGACACAGGCATCTGGAGTTTGTTTGCAGTGGCCGGAGGCCCTGGTGCAACTACTCTGCCTCTTTCTCTTCTCCCACCCCCTCTCATTCTCTAATAAATAAATATCGACATTTGCCTGCGAAGCCCAAGGACCCACGTTCGATCTCTTTCCAGATCCCACGTAAGCCAAATACACAAAGGTGAGGCAAGCGCAAGGTCGCACATGCCTAATAGGTGGCTCAAGCATCTGGAGTTCAACTGCAGTAGCTGAGGCCCTGATGTGCCAAATGTCTCTCTGTCTCTCTCTCTCTGTGTGTGTCTCTGTCTGTCTGTCTGTCTGTCTGTCTGTGTCTCTCCCTCACTGAAAAAAAGAATCATTTGGGCTTTGGATATAGGTTCATGTCCACAGTCTTGAGTTTAACTGAATTTAAATGGTACACTCCAGATACACAAATAATAGCACAGTGACAATAAAGTCAAGGAACAAAAATTTTACTTGCTTCATGCTACTAACAAAGTTTATGTCACTTGAAATTCATTGTGTTGGAGCCCTAGTCTCCACTGTGGTAGCACAGAAGATGGGACATATGGGGGTAATCTGGTCACAAGTATGGCACCTTCAAGGAAGGGCTTAGGGCCTCTATGAAAGCCTCTATGAAAGGTATGAGAGAGATGGCCTACCACTCACCATATGCGGACATAGAAAGAGGGCAGCTGTCTAAGCCAGAAGGCAGATCTTCACCAGACACCAAGTCTGCTCTCTCCTTGACCTTGTATTTTACAAGCTCCAGAATTTAAAAAGTAAAAGTTTGTTGTTAAAAAGTAAAATACTCTGCTTTTTTTGTTAAAGAATCCCATGTAGACAAATTCAAAATGGTTCCCAGAGGTGGAATCCTGCTATAATAAACACTTAAAAGGTGGACAAAATTTTGTAATGGGGTGATAGGCAGAGATGAGAAGATTTTTGAGGTGCATACTAGAAAAAAACAAACATTGCATGAAGTGGAATGGAAGCCTATGGGGATTCTGGTCAACATGAAAAAATGAAGGCTGTAGGGAAGGTGTCAGACCTCTTGAAACAGGACTATAATCATGTACAGAATGATGGTTGAAATATGGATGGCAATAGCCATTCTGATGATGGAAAATGAGGACCATTATTGGACAGAGACCACAAAGCCATCTTTTATGGCATAGGAGCAAATACTTGACTGACTTTATGTGTGCATCCTAGAGTTCTGGGGAAGGTGGGACTTGCAGGGCATGGGGCAGGATATTTACCTGTAGGGA
Source organism: Dipus sagitta (assembly GCA_036346955.1). NCBI lineage: Eukaryota > Metazoa > Chordata > Mammalia > Rodentia > Dipodidae > Dipus > Dipus sagitta. The sequence continues at coordinate 126,100,039 of CM070772.1, read as the reverse complement.
TTCCAAAATGTTGAAGAGGCAGCTTGGTTCCTCTGGACTGCTTCTAAAGGCAAGAGGAAGAGAGATGAGTTCGAAAAGAAATTGTTATGCAAAAAGAAATCAGAACTTAAAGAACAGGAACTTCTCAGTCTTTCCACATTGCATGTTCATAAGACATCAGAGGCTTCATTTGTTTAATTTGGGTGCTGGGTTTTAGTAGTGGGAGCAGTGGCTAGCCAGTCCTCCCACAGACGTGAAGGAATAGAAAGCTAAGGGGATATCTGAGTCAGGTGCTGCACAATTCATATTTTACTTGAAATGCCATTGTCATTAGATAAAATCATGTGCAAGGTGTATTGGAAGATGAAAGCTTACAGTTGTAATCTACAGAGGGGCCATACTGGTGGAGGGGAGGGAAGAAGAGCCTCAGCAGACAGGAAGTATTACTTACATCCACAGATAGCAAAGTTGAAGACATGGTATGTGCTCTGCTTGTCTGGCTCAAGGTGAGACACTTTACAGCTCACTTTTGCCTATTTCTTCATACCTTTAAGGAAAATAAAGGGTATAACCCATGCAGTCTTCTCTTGGCAGACCTGATGTTTCCTGCAAAATACAAAAGGAAACTTTCCAGGCAGCTAGCCCCAATGTCAGGATATGGAATATGGGGGACTTGTGAAAGAACAGAAATACTACTCTTTGTCCTGTCTTCATCTGCCTTGGCATGGTGGTAGTAATTAGCAGGAACATTCAGCACGCATTGCTCTGAACAGTACTGCATCTCTGTGGCTCAAAGTTCCAACTGGAAACACTCACATCTCTAAGAGCACGCACTTGAAGCAAAAAAGAGACCTAGATCTGGGATTCCTGCCCTTGGTCCCTGAGCTCATTGCCACCAACTGCACACTGTCGCAATGATTTCAGATCTAGAACACATTGTAAAACCTAAATGGAGCATTTAACTCATTATTCTTTTTTTTTCTACAGTGTGATTTCATCTATAATGAATTCCACGAAATAAAGAAATTCTATTCCAAATCCCCTCCCCCCCCCAAAAAAAATACCACTACAATTTTGACTGAAAAGTGTTAACAATTTGTTTATCTGGGGTGTACCAACCACTCCATATGTGATGTCTTTCCTCCATGCAATGTGGGAATCCCTCCATGTCCACTCTCCACGAAAAGTCTTCCTATTGAGTCCAGAGCCTTGCTGTACATTGAGCAGATGAGAAAACACAGGCATGGGAAATAGGAACTGGTGGATCCTTCCTGTCTGAGCTGACCACCATCCCAGTGCCTGCACCCCATCTCACCAAGCAAGCCTGGCTTCCCTACTCCCCCTCACCTCTGCAGCTAGGTTGCCCCTGAACTGCCCCATGATTAGTAGTGACAGCATAAGACATTTCAGCTAATGTTGACTCAAGTAGGTCTCCCTTCTTCACCATCTTTGGTGTCTTCCCCATCTCCATCCCCATCTTTGTTCAGAGCCTTTGGTTTCTCTTCTTCCGTATTATACTTTATCCCAATCACTATTCTTTGCCCTTCTTCTTCACCTACATTATCATTATTCATAAAAACTAACTTTTACAATTCTAAAAGTCAAAGTCTCACTTAGCGTAAGAATGTAAGGATGGTGTTGAATGCCCTTGAATAAGGGACTCCTACTCAGCAAGGAAAGAGCCCCAAAACAGGCCTAAACCATATCCTATTTTCAAGGGGAAATCCCTACTCTTCAGGTCATTGCCTCCTGGATGAAACAGGCTCCCTTCTCTCTTCCCATCTCCAAGAGGATCCCTCTCTTACCTGAAGGCCCCTGAAAGGGAACACATTACTATTTTGCTTGCTTCAGTCCTTTAAGGTAAAAATATAGCTGAAAAAAAAAAATGTCCTTATGGGGATGTGACCTTGCTGCATGCAGCTATGAGCAATGTCTTCAACTGGCTGTTTGTTTTTGTTGTTGTTGTTGTTCTTTTGCTTTCTTTTTGCCCCAAATTTTCTCAAAGTCACCAAGAAAATAATACTTGCGCAGAGCACACCATTCTGAGGTTGTAGACACTGGCCAGTGTTCACTGGGGTCGACACTGACCCCAGCAACAGAACCCATGGGTTTCACATCAAACAGATTGTACTGTGGCTCATCCCCATTGTCCAGCCCAGGGATCATCCTTCTGCTCTGAACAGAGCTATTCCTGGATCCAGTCAAGGTCTGAACATGCTCCATATGTGAAGTGAGAGACTTCCTTCAACCTGCACAGTTTGTTGGTATGGATTGATCCCACTGGCTCCTTACAGTGGCGGGCTTCTACCAGGCTGCACTTCCCTGGGATGCTGCCCTGGTCCATACATCCTTGAGGTGTCTTTTAATTTATCAAATCCTTATCAAAGATCTACTGGTTGATAGTCACATTTCTGAGCAACCAGAAAAGAGCATGTCTGTCTCTTGTTTCTATAACTTAATGAGGGCTTGGTGAAAATTATATAACATCAACTGTGATAGTTGCTATTGTCAACTTAATAGGATCTAAAATAACCTAAAAGACAAAATCTCTGGGCCTGTCTGTGGGGGGATTTCTAGGTTGGGTTCATTGAGGTAGGAAGATCCATCCTAACTGTGGGTGACACCATTCCAAATGGGATGGAGTCCTGGATCGAATAGAAAAGAGAAAGTGAGCTGAGCACCATCAGTTTTCTCGCTCTCCTTCCTGATAGCAGATGAACTGTGATGAGTCATAGCATGTTCCTGCCACCATGCCTGCCTCACCACGGTGGACTGTGTCTTAGGCAGTAAGCCAAAATAACCCTTCCCTGAGCAGTTGTTTTTGTCAAATATTTTTTACAGTGCTGAGAAAAGAAGTGTCTTTACTAAGCATTTAAAAATGTGCTCACCAGCCACAGTAAGGTTGTCTCTGGATTTTCAGCTTTGCAAAAACCTGGAATCATCTCATTTTTTCCATGTACACATATGTGTGTCTATATGCATGCATATGTGGGAACGTGAATGTATGTGTGTGCATAGGGAACCAGAGGTCAGTGTTGGGTGTCTGCCTCAATTGCTTTCTACCTTATTGTCTGAGACAGGGTCTCTCGTGGGATCTGGTCCTCACTGATTTGGCTAGACTAGCTAGCCAGGTGGCTATGGGATCTCCGCATCTTTACTCCCCAGCACCGGAATTAAAGGCATGTGCCAACACAAATGACTTTTATACAGGTCCTAGAATTCCAAACTCAGGTCCTTATGCTGATGCTGAAGCTGAAACTCTGTACCCTGCGAGCCATCTCCTCAGGCCCTCACCTCCCCCCTCCATTGCTAAGGTAAAGCCAGGCTATCTCTTTGTCTCTCTCCAACAGCCTAGTCTATTTGGGCGACTAGCCACAGCAACAACAAGGTCTCCTCCTTCTCGACAAGGCCTTCTGCCACTGTCCCTCTCAAACACAGCAAACAAATTTAATGGATTACAAAATCAGAGAAAATCATTAAGGAGTTTTTTTCTCACTTGGGTCTCTGTAAATTCATGGCTAACGAAATGTTTCCCCATCAGGTCATTTCATCCTCACATCAGCTCTCTGTGGTCACCTGTGTTTGTAGAATTATCCTCATTTTACAAATGGAAATTTATGTACTTAGAGTTCAACCTCACCAAATTGGAAAATGAGGCCATTTTCCACCAAGAACTTGCTCTCTCTTCCTCCTAAACATCCCCCATTCTCACTTTAGGTGGTCAAGTTTCTGTCTTATGTCACCTCTTCAGAGATTTCTATGACCTAAAGTAGGAGTTCCCCATCCTAGGAACCCTACAAAGATCATGAGCTTCATTTATGCAAGCACCATCTCCCCTTTAGTAACCATCCTATTCCCATCCCCCAGCACCAACACCTGAAAGATGGACCAGTAAATCCCTATGCCCTTCTGACTTGCAGTTTTGTGTTCTGTTCACTCTTACAATCACTCTTGCAAAACCACTTTGCCAACTCACCTATTCGGTAATCCTGTACTATAATTTTATCATAAATAGTTTTATCAGTAGCTCTAGATATATACTTTTTCTCAGCAGTATGGAATCACATAAGTAAAAATATAGGGCTCATGCCTATGAAATTCACACATTTCATGTAAACAGGCAATGTCTAGTTAAATTGAGAATATCTAGTAGTGTTTGTGACATCTGTTCTAAGTACTCTATACATAAATTAAGCCAAAACACCCTCACAAGAATTCTGTGGGGTATGGATAGGTTTATTAACCACATTCTATGAAATTAGGGAGGGAGGCATTGCTGTCACTCAGTCCACTTGAAAACTACTCCCTCAAGACCAAGGTTTCCATCATGAGTGAATGTCCTGTTTCCTCCTGAAAAACATTTTTCTGTGTCCTTAAAGAGATCTTGCCTTGAGGGGCTTGAAGAAGCCACACCCCAAAAGGGATATGAAAGTGTGACCACTCCCTACCCCTGACTTACCAAACCATACTGCCACCAGGGTCTCAAGCCCCACATGCGTGTAGGACTGTGCTGCCTCTGTATGGCTCACTGAGAAGGACTCTAGTGGAGGGGCTATCTGGAGTGTCTGTGGGAAACTTCTGAATCTAGTAGCTAGAGGGAACCCTGCTTGACCAAGCATCTTTATGCTGGTTGGAGACTGCCAGAGTGATATGAAGGGGGTGCTTTCTTCTTCTGAGTCTGTCTTCACTCACGGACCACACTTGTTGGGCACTGCCAGGCACAGGCTGGAGCCTTCAGGAGAGGGGCCTGAGCTTCCAGGCATGGCTGAAAACCCCCAGGCCACAGGAGGCCACTTCCTCTCCAAGCCTGGCACACTAGAACTTGGGCTTTGCCCATAGCACTATGAGTTTTGTTTGGTTACATAAGAAACTCCTTATCAGCCAGCAGTCTTCACACAGTCCTGAGACCCTCTGTAGATCACCTGACTCTCTCACTACGCACAGCACCCAACTCCCTACATGCTGGAAAGAATGTCCGTAGGCATAGGCTAGCAACGTTTAAACCCACCAGTCCTCTTAGGACCCTCCCCCCTGCCCTCAGATACTTAAAACCTATTTCCCTGACAATAAACTGAGAGAGCTCTTCACCAAAAGATCTCCCAGGAGTGATTCTTTCTCTTGTCACACGCTCACCCACCCTGGTTGGCTGGGTACCTTCAGGGGGACCATGGCCAGCCCCGGAGTAAGAACCCAGGAACCCACACACACTGGCTCTTTTAGGCTTCTCTCATCTTAAGTCTCCACTGCCCCTTTTCCCTAGACCCCTAGGAATGATCTGGGTAGATGCAGAAAGACTTGGTGAGTGGACTTTAGAAACCCTTGAAGAGCCCTCTCAAGTTTGAAGTAGCACTGTCCACATAGCCCTGGTCAACATGCTCCCTTCTGAGGACCTTCAGGCCCACCTGCCCTCCCTTGTTCTAGCCTCTTCATCCTTCTATAGATATAACTCCTTGCTTCTTTACTAAGAAACAATTGTGTCAGGAAAAAAGCCAACAGCTTCTCCTTATCTCAAGACCCACACCCTATGTGTGCTAGCATTTTACGTAAGGGCATGTGTTCAGAACTGGACATGCACCCTCCGTTTCTGTCACAGCTCTTAAGTTTCCACACTTCCCTTTCCTGTTTTCTTTCCCACAAATCAGGCTTCTTAACCTGCACAGTATTTCCAATGACCATCCCTACCTCCTGGCCCTGGGAATAGGTGGTTCCTTTATTACCACCCTAGCTTATACCCATTATGATCCTCTATACAGAGGAAACACTGCCACCTGGCTTGAAATTCTCCAGACTTTTCCATGCTTGTCCCTGCTCCTCAGCTGTTTTTATTGCCACCTGATCTACTGAGTTTGTTAGAGCCTCCATTGGTCCATGGATGTCATCTCCCTGTATCTCCCATTCAGGGTGTTTTCCTTGAAATCATTTCCCTAGGGAAAACAACGGAGGAGAGACGGCAAGGCGCTGGGCTGCTCCCATACAATAACCACAGAGCTGCCCTTCTGGCTTTCTTCATCATCCTCTCCTTTAGAAGTTCCTCTTTTGCTCCTCAATCCCAAAGGTAGTGACTCTTCTCTGGACTTTCCAGAAAAGGCAAGGTCACATAAGCCCATGTTCCAACCATACATAAGAACAAGTGGTTCACCAATTTCTGTCTCCAGATGGGATTGCTCCCATGAGCTTCAAACCTAAATACAAAAGGCACCTACCTCAACATGCCCAACACTCAGCCTCATGCCTCATAGACAAGTCCCACATTTGTGTTCCCATGAGCAAATCCCTGACCAACTGCCCCATGGGCCTTATAAATCATCTCCATTTTTGCCTTCTAACATCTCTACTACCTTCTTTAAAAGATAAACCCAAATATGATCACAGAATGTCTTCTGCTTAAAATCTTTCAATGGCTGCCCTCAAAACCTTCTAAGATAAAACTGAAACTCTAAACTTGATCCACAAGTACTCATTTTCCTTTCTGGCCCTCAGCTGGCCCTGTTGTTTTCACATAACTTCATTCCAGACAGGCAATCTTGAAGCTTGCTTCCTTCACATAGGATGACCATCAAAACAATCCTGCCCCCAGCCCCCAGGGGGTGAAGAGTCTTTCTGATTACCTGACACTTGTATTCCCAGTATGTACCTAATGTCTATCACATAGGTATTCAATAGTGATGCAATGAATGAATGGGTGGGTAAATGAGAAAGAATGAAATGAAGTTTCATGAGTGCTAAGAATGATCAGGTTAAGCACTAATGCTCAAAATCAATTCTTGAGGGAGTCTTGCACCAAGATACTAAACATCTGGGTTTTATTAAAGACATCACAAGAGAGGAAGCCCCAATTTTCCCAATAGCAAGAGAAACCCAGAAGACAGTTGGGTAAGTCTAATGCAGGGGTGGGGATTAAACTATTTGTGGCCTCAGAGCAAGCCATCATGAATGATCATATGTGTAGCATCTGAAGTATCAGCATGACCTGTTCCTCCTCCAAGGCCTGGCCCCAAGCCTAATTGTGGAGGAGCAAAGGCATTTTTGCAGCCTTTGAAAGTGAAGCTGTTTAGGGCCAGTTGCTGCCTGGGGTCATGTGTTGCCCAGGCAGGTGGGCCATGTGAAAGCACAAGAAACCTTTCTCCTTCCACCCATGGGTCTGTCAATGTGTCCACAGAGTTTTATTTTTTAGCTAAATTGAAAGAATCCAATGAAAATATGAAGCCGTAACATAAAGGTCATGGGATAGTCATAGCTACTTGAAAACTTGGTTAAGAATTCTGCTACGAAATCAAATAACTAGGCTTTTTGAGAGGGCACTGTGTGCAAAACCCTGAACCTATTAGAAAGGTGCCAGTTGGACCCTGTCCTTGGGACCTTATCTAGTCAGTCCACCTTGTTGCAGAACCAAGACACCAACCCCTGAGAATGTTAAGGCTGGAACATTCTAATGGCAGTTGAGAGTAACAGTTAAAACTGTGGCTAAGAGCAGGGCAGAATTCACAATGCAGGCAGACAAGGGATACAGGGACCCTAAAGAGAAGAAGAGGATCTTTAGAGAAGTAGATGCCCCAGAATGCTCCTATAGTCAGAAAAAGCACCCAGGGCTGGAGAAGATATTAGGGAAAGAGGAGAGTAGAAATGTGGGTCCTAGAAGTATATGAGGTAGGATTAAAAAAAAAAAAGTGAGAGTACCGAGCATCCAGGAGCTGAGATCCCAAAGGAGCCAATGGACCAGAAGGCAAACTAGTTCCTCTGACTCTCTAGGGGCCCGTTTGGGAGTAGGGCACCTGGCCTCTTCCCTAGCCACTGAGCTAACAAATCTCTGTCAGAGTTTGCCTCTGGCTCTAGAGATGAGCAACTGCTCAGCAAAGCCTGTTCTCTGGAGATCAGGATAATATCAAGCCCAGATGTACTCTATGAATACAAATTAGAAACAAGCTTTAAATACTAAACACATTCTTTCGTTCATTCAACAAATACTTATTGAGCACTTATTATGGGCTGTAAGGAATGTAAAAGCAAACAAAAGTTTTCTTTTGTTTTTCCTTAAGGATACAGACTGCAATCCTTATCTGTGATTGATGTTTGAAGAGGTAGTGCAGGCTCTGTGAGGGCACAACGCCTCTTTGATCTAGTTTATGGCTTCTCTATGAACTGTGGAGCTGAAATCTAAGAGTGGGAATTACCTAGGTAAAACCAGCAGGAGAAAGGTGTTGTAGGCAAAAGGAATTTCACTGGCTATGCCTATGTGCAAAAGAGCATGACATGTTCAAAATCCCAACAGCAAGCCAAGAAGTAAGCAGACATAGGCCAAATCATGCATGTTTGAGGAGGCCTTCTCAAATGCTTGTGTTTGAAGTTCATAATTAAATACTTGGGGGGGGTGCTCTTAATGCTGAACGCAAAGCCTTAAGTATTCAATGCCAAGATTGTAGAAGAGACCAGATATGGCCGATGAGAAGATAGACAATGTCATGTTATTCATAGGAAATAGCAAGCCCCAAGGGAGTGATGTACCATAATTTTGTACCCTTGACTTCAGCATCAATTATGGAGAAGAAAACATCAGGCACAGGAACTTAGTAAAGGTTAAATGGTGGTTTGACCACCAACAGAGAAACCTTGGCTCAGCTGTGCCATATGTATGTGTACATTTGTGTCTATAGCATAAATCTACACAAAGATACATAAAAGATGGGCTATTATTTCATTTACAATTGAAGAACCAAGGCTTGGAACAGATTCAGGACTTTCCAAAAGTCACAAGGAAGAAAGTGATGAATCATAGAATGAAAGCTAAAAACTGCCTTCCTCCTCATCTTATAACATATTTCTCTCAAAGTAACATGAATGCAACAATACTTGGCACCAGTCCTTGTTGAGAAAATAAGATAAATTTACCCTGTGCCCCTCAAAGTGCTTTCCTGTTACCACCCTCCAGAATGCATTCCTGTTTGCCAATGAAAAAGTTGGCTAATTTTCATTCCACTCACAGTCTGCAACTAAGTACATTAAATACCAGATGTATTATTGTCCACAGACTAAAATGAGTCAAAGTGAAGCGTTCTCAAAGTCATAAAATGAAGAGGCAAGAATGACTGGAAAGAGGAGAAAAGATGGTGTGAACTCATGATGATGTGAACACATGCAAGTGTTGATTGACACTGATACTGAAGTTTGCAACTTACAGGACTTGAAATGCTCATGATGAGATGCATCTGGAAGACTGTCATGTGCATCAGAGAATGGGTTCCCTGGCTACTCTAGATTGCAGAAGAAGCAATATGACAAGAACTGTTCAAGCCAAATGAAAATGGTTACAAAAGGGAGGGGAGGAGGAATTACCAGTGGTTTAGAAAAAAAGAATTAAGAGGGCAAACAAGCCATGTTCTAAGAACACAAGTGTGATAGCCTTGAATCCTGCCCTTGGGACCCTCGGATTGCTTCTGCTTGCCAGTTGGTTCTGACATCCCCTGAAACATTTCAGATTCTTTCACTTGTCAGTACTCCCCAGGAAAGCTCCAACTTCAGCTGTGGAAAGCTCTCCGGGGATTCCCTGGCATTGGAGACTCACTGCCCCAGATTAGGCAGCTTCTGTTCCCTGTCCTATGACCTTTTGGTGCCTTAACCTCATCTACCTCCAAATGCAACAGTTGCACCACTCTCCTCTTCTCCCCCAAAACTTTAGCTCACCCACACCAGAAGTTATGAGGCAAAATGGGGGGAGGAGGTGCCTATGTATTATGTGTCCACTCACAGATCAACTCTTAGGTACTCAAAGTCCCCAAGGCAAGGGTCTTCCAAACCTGGCACCTTGTCCTCCTTCTGGGGTCCCTCTGCAGATAACCCCAATGCCCTTGGCTTCTGGGAAATTAGAGGAAGAGAGTACTACTAAGCCTGAGCCAGCTAGTGCTGGCTGCTCTGTGAGGATACAGTGGTGCCCCTTTCTTTCCCAGACCCTGTACTTGCCTCGCTATGCTACCCCACAGTGAGCAGGGGTCAGCTGAGATGCTGAAGGAAATGCGACCTGTCCCCAAGCCTTCTCTACAAGAATCTGGAAATTGAACTTATTCAAGAATTCCCTTTTGCAATCCACAGTGAACTCCCTGTCCACAGATTTTTCAGACGACGTCAAGTTTCTCTGCTTGGCAGAGGACTTTGGACCCAGCAAAAGAAATGCCTCATGAAAAGCAGGCAGGGTAGACTTAATACACACTCCTTTTCATGGCTATGCTCTTGGCTTCCCATTTACAAATCTTCCTGTCATTTACAAATTTGTGGAGTGAAGGCTGGACTAAGCTGGGGATGCTCACAGCAGTTCTGATAGGCAGATAGGAGGAAGGACAGGCCAGTCAGGTCCTGCTCCTTGTTGGGGCTGGGATGCCTCCGTCACCAAGACAAGCCTGGTGGTTGCTGTAGCCCAAGCAGAGCTGGGCAATCAGCCTTGCCCATCTTTCAAATCCTACACCCCTTTAGTTCACCTAAAAACTGCCTGCCCTGATCTGAAGAATCTATCTAGGGTTTTTCTTCTCCATACGTTCTCAGCCAGGCACAGAGCTTCTTCCTCTAAAGTGTCCCAAGGAGCCACCTTAGTGATGTTTCCATTCTTCCTTTTTTCTACTTTATTTCTGGATCACTCCTTCTTTATTTCCTTTCCCCCTTCCACGCCTGTCCTTCTTTAGCCCTCCTCCCTTCTTTGCTTTCTTCTCTCATGAGTTGATGGGAGCTATGAGGATGGCATTGGTCCTGCTCAACCTTACTCCCTCAGCATGCATCCTTCTACACCCACCAAGACACACTGTCCTGAGACGCACTTGGTGTGGGAAAGGAGACCATGCCTGGGGAAATCACCATAACAGCCCTTCCTACCAGCCATTTCTTCAGAAAGGCTGTTCTGAACAAAGTTTTTCTTGGCCTTCTTTTCTCCTCCACACACACTTCCTTAGAAACCTATACGCTTGCTTGCCACCCAGGAACTGTAAGTACTTTAGTTAGAAAGCAGAGTCTGGCATACAAAGATTTAGATTTCAATATGGTGCTTTTAAGCAAATTGTTTGTTTGCCTTTCCCATTTTTCCATCATTCTCCTTCCCTTTAGTGCACTCCTTCCCCAGTGAGCTACCTTAACTGTAACATTTTACCATCTGAAAAGTAAGAAGACTATAATCCTTGTGCCTGTACAAAGAATCACATGGTTAAAAAATATGGCTAATTTTATGCCTGACATGCCAAAACATTTTGGCAGAAGACCAGATTTCAGTAGGTGCTCTGTTCCTGGTCTTCAGTACTTTCATCTCATGGTTCAACATTGCTCCATTTTTTGTGCTTTAAGGGAATGATGAGACAATCAAACTAAATGATAAGGGAAAGAGAGATGTTTCACTCCTTTGCTCCTCTACCTCGCTAAGGCTCACCCATCTTCTATAGAGTGGGTCCAGTGATATGATTAGTCCTAACGCCAAGGTCAAGGCTCCACAGGTCACTTGTTTTCTCAGGGGGCCAGACTTTCCTCTTGCTGGTCAGTTCTAGCTTTCTGTTCTCTGTGTACATCCATCCTAGGTCTCTAACCACCCAACCCTGGTCCAGAGCATGCTGGGAGCCCGGTCACTGACTTAGCTTATTTTGGGCAAATGGTGCAGTAATAGAACAGAAAAGATGAAGGCACAATAAAGTGATTTCAAAGAAGCTACACTTGTCAAATGACGCTCCAACCCTCCCCCACAGCCCTGCAGACTCGTGCCCCCAAATCCTACTTGTCTACTCATACACTGCTCTTTCCAAAGCAAAAGAGTCATAGTGCCAGGCCCTGTGTGTCTTTTCCTATGAACCTGACTTTGAGGATGGGTGTTGGCTCTGTTTTTGGAGCCTAGGCTTTTGTGGTCTGAAATGAGAGGTGTCATCTCCTAACACCTTATTGTAAGAAACTCAAACATTAGAGTCTTCCAGTAGTAGAAGCTACTGGGCTAGTGCGAGCAGTCATCCAGTGGAGTTCAACTTGAAGCATTCCAATCTGACCCCCACTGGGATGTGTATCCCAGCCTTCCCAGCTAGGCATCTGCCAAGGTACCTATAAGAGGGAACTCAGTGCCACTCAACTCCACGAGCTCTATCTAGATCTCTATGGATTGGTCACACCCAGAGGACTTCATGACACATGTACAAAGATTTCATTTCTCACCTCATTTTCTGAACTACTAAGGGCATAGGTGTACCAAAAAGAGTTTAAGAATAGAATTCTCTATCCTTGGTCTTTAGCTGCCAATATATAGGTAGTATACGTAGGTCTTAGGGTACAAGTTCTCTAGGCTGGATTGAAAGCTCTATTTCAGATAAAATATTTGAAGCCCCTCCCTCCAAAAAAAAAAAAAACTCTATGGTATATCCCTCCCTTTCTTCTAAAGTAGAGGATCTGCGGTCTTGCTGTTCTCTGGGTCAAACATTGATGGAATGGAAACTATTGTTTAGGTAGAAGCTTACATGAAATGGAAGGCTGAGGACCACAGGGCTCAGGAAGCAAATCCATATGAAAGTAGGGAAAAAGTTACCCCTATTATTTATAAAAAAGCAAACTTCCAATTACTCCATTACTCAGCAATGGTGTCTATTCAGCACTCAGGATTGTGTTACCAGGCTGGCCCCACAGATTCGCGAGAGTTTGAAATGAAGATATGAGCCCAGCCTAGCCAAATTTCAGAGCTCTGACAATAGAAGTAGAAAAATCAATGACCTTTCATTTACCTCACAGACCTGCTTCTCCATTCTACTTCGGAGACTTGCCTTGAGTCTGCCCCATATAAGCTTCAGGACACTTGAGGCTCTACCAGCTTTACTGAAGCAAAAAATATGGGACTCCCATTCTTGCCCTGTGATTCACTGCTTGGGCGGGCTCAGCAACCCTTCCCAAGGAAAGATAGCCCCTCCAACCCTTGAGGTATCCTTGCTCTACCCTCCTTTTCAATCCAATCTCTTGACAGCCCGAGACCTGGGACATATTGTCCTTTGATGTCACCTCAAACCATTACACTCTGTTGTTCCCACAGCCTTGCTGCCAAGGTTCCATTCTCCTTCCTCACTCTGCAAGCCATTAATCAGAAAGTTGACAGGCAAGGTGGTTTTGTAGCTATTCTTGAGCTTAGGACAGAGCAATGGCGAATTGGTATTGGTCTTAGGAAGATACTTGTTTCTAGATGCCATCCTTCCCCCAGCTAAAGAATTATTCCCAAGTGACCCAGACCAGCCCCCAAAGAATCCTATGGGCCTAAGGTGATGAATCTGCAATGAGTCCTGATTATCACCTCCCACTCTGCCCAATGAACCAGGACTCACCTCGTGCTTGGCAACATGAACAGCACATTGTGGGTCAGTATGTCACTGGCTGTATCCAAGGGAATAGCCACTGATTGTCCCTGTCAACTGGAGTCTCACACAAGGGCTTTACTCTTTCTAGAATGAAGGAAAAATATGATGCCACTACTTTTTCTCCTTACTTGTGATGGCCTGGCTTCTGAGATAATGGTGAGTCTCAGTAGACCAAGGAGATCACTTGCTGGATGAGGTCTGGGCAGCCTCTAAGAGAAAAGCCTCTGCCAAGAATGAGTAGCCCCACCAGGACATACATTTAGAGGATCCTGGTTACCTGGGATACATTGCTTTATCAGGGGAATTTGATAGCCTGGAGAGGATTGGCATGGCTATGTGAAAAGAAAACAGAAAAATATGTCAGTAGTTGGAAGAATGAACCCCAGAGAGTCCTGAGCAGTCCCATTGACACCTCCTGCCAGCCTAGCGATTCCATAACCAAAGGATCCAGGCAGCACATGCTACAGGCATTGGAATCATACCCATGATAGACATTACCCACATTCTACCAGAATGCCAAGAGTAGGGACAAGAATGAGGGATGGAAGAGCTCTCTGCCCAACACCAGACTCATGAATGTGAGCCCTACAGCAAGCAGGTAAAGGTTCCCACCTTACTGTTATTGAGTCCTGTGGGTGTCAACCACTCTATTCCAGCCCTTCTGTGCAGGGGGAAGTGATGGAGAGCGCTGGCCAGATTAAGTAAGGAGAAGTTATATTCTGTTTTGGGATCACGGACCACTGTTCTGCAGAGGCCCTCATTGCCAGAGACAGAGACAATGGCCATGAAAGGATAGAGAGCAACCAGGATGAGACCCAAGCTCATCAGCCACCTCAATGCTGGTACTTGCTGAAGTTTCAGCTATAGACATACACTCCCAGAGAAGCCTGAATCACACGATGGCAGAGGCAAAAGCAACCAATCCCTGCTGAAAATTCATCTTGTTCTGGAGGCTGAGCGAGGCAGGGGTAGATATATGCCAGCTGAACACATCTATCACCGTGGAGCTTGGTCTCTGAATATGGAGAAATGAACTTGAAATTCCCGTTAACCAGATAGACTAGAACTCTTTGCACAGATAACTTTGCCTTATTAGTAGTGTGTATGTGTGTGTGTGTGTGTGTGTGTGTGTGTGTGTGTGTGTGTGTTGGGGGGGGATTTTTACCAAAAGAAGTCTCTTTGATAATAACCAATGTCTGTGGTTTTCTGAGCATGCTTTTTCTCAATAATCCCTTCAAAGGTTTTGAAACTGCTAGATATATTATCAAACAGATTTTTTTTAATTTTTCACATCATGAATTTAATGGAAACTTGAATGTTATACAAATACTTTGACAATATATAAATATGATGGTATGCCATTTTCATGTAAATGACAAAACACAATATTTTATCTCAGAATAACTTTTTAAGAACCTAATTTTAATTTGCAATAAAAGTTTACAATTTGTTCTTTACAAAAAAAGAAAAAAGTACACAAATTGCAAGCACCTGCTACTAGAGATTTGAAATGTGTCAAAAATAAACAGAAAATCAACTCCAACTGGTCCTTTCCTAACAGGGCTTTCTCTCTCCCACAGAGAGAAGGCTATCATGGAATAGCATAAAGAAGTGGGGACAGCAGTCACATCTTCCATGCCCCTCACCCTCTGGCTGGCACAGTTTCCTGGAGGCTGCCTGTGCCCAGCACACCAGCTGCTGCTGCTCAGAGGATCCATAACTTTTCATGACCACCTATTTCCACATCTGCCATCTCAGGGAAGTCAAGGAACCACTTCTTCTGCCCTGGAGGAATACCACAGCACAGTCCCTGTGTTTCCCCAAGGAAATTCTTCACTGAGCAACTTCGAGCCCCTCATTCCACACTCCCAAGAGATTCCTTAACTCTAAGCAGAATGTCTATATGGGGATCCAGTCAGCGTAGAAGAGGAAGACAGGATAGTATGATGACACATGACATACACTGAGGAAACCAGAAGCTATACTGAGACAGGGGCTCACCCATGAGATGGCGGGGCTGAAAGCCCTGTACAAATGGCTTGCTGAGTGTTCCCTTGCCAGCTAATTTAGGAAGGTTCTTGGGAGCAAGCAGCAGCACAGGTCAACATGACAAAAGTTTCAGGTAGTCATGACAGGAGGAGGCTCCTGGATGAACTGGCACTGAGATATAAGAGGTCTAGGACTGTGAAAAGCCTTGCAAAAAGAACTTTTGCAAAGAAAGCATGTGACCATGGTAGGAAGAAGTCAGCAACTACTTGGTCAGAAGCCTTAGAAAGAGAGAGTGGGGAAATGAGAGGTGGAGTGGGAATTTTCTGCAGGAGAAGCAGAATACCAGGCCCTCGTGGTGCTCCTCTGACCAGCAGGCCACGGGACAAAGTGCTTAATAGGAGTGGGTTGTACACTGCACATGGTGACAGACATGTCTATGATGCCAGGACTTGGGAGGCAAAAGTGAGAGGATCAAAAGTACAAAGCCATCCTCAGCCATATCGTAAGTTCTAAACAGAACGAGGGCAATGTGAAATCAAGTCCAGGTTTGACCTCCACTCTGCAACACATAAAAGAAATGTCTCCTTCATCCTGTGCTTCAGTAACTTCTTCTGTAAAACAAAAGTGGTTCATATTGTTCAAGAATGATATAATGGTGATTATATGACCTTTGCTTTGCCTACATAGCAAGGGCTCAATTAATATGTTATATTCATTGTCTGAAAGTGTAGACCATGGGCAGGTGTCATCTTCTATCAGACTTTATCCCAAGCTGCCACAGGTTTCAGTAGTTTTGTCAGCTCACTAGAGAGCTGCAGCAGTCAGGAGGGCACCACCATCCTGATAGCACCCCATCTGTGGCCAGTGGTATGGGGCCAAGCACACAGAGTCACAGAAAAATTAGGATTGAGATACTACTCGGCTGCTGCATGTCATCAGTGATGTAAATTTTTTCCTCATCTGTAAGATGGGAGGCTTAGTCCTCATGTTCTCCAGCATCCTTTACTGGTCAACTAGGTTTTGTTTTATGAACTGTGGTGCCCCTGTGTTTGGTGCAAAAAGATTGATGATTGTGATATCCTCTTGTTGGATCATTCCCTTGATGAGTATGAAGTGGCCTTTTTTGTCTTTTTTGATTACTTGTGGCTTGAAGTCTCTTTTATCCAATATTAGTATAGCAACGTCTGCTTGTTTCTTATTTCCATTTGCTTGGAATATCATTTTCTACCCCTTCACCCTGAGGAGGTGTCTGTCTTTAGTGGTGAGGTGGGTTTCTTGAAGATAACGGATTAAGGGGTTCATTTTTTTTCGGATCCACACTGTTAACTTGTGTCTCTTGATGGGTAAATTAAGGCCATTAATATTTAGGGCAATAACTGTGAGGTTTGATTTAATCCCTGCCATATAGGAGTTTGATATTTTCTTGGACTTTGTAGTTTTTTGACCCTTCTTTAGGTTTTTTATTATGGTCTACTTCTTTTAGACTCTTGAGATTGGTTGTTTGACTCTTCTGTGTGGAGAATTCCCTGCAATACTCTTTCTGTAGGTTTGGATTTGTGTTCATATAGTTGTAGAGCTGACTTTTGTCATGGCAAGTTTTTCTTTCACCATCTATTATGAGGAATACTTTTACTGGGTACAGTAGTTTAGGTTGGAAACCACAGGATCTTAGACTTTGCAGTGTTCCATTCCAGGCCCTTCTGGCTTTCAGGGTTTTCATTGAGAAGTCTGAGGTAATTCTGATGGGGTTGCCTTTATATGTAATGTGTTGTTTCTCTCTTGCTGCTTTTAGGACTTTTCCATTGTTTAGAATATTAATGATAATATGTCTCAGAGAGTTTCTCCTCTGGTCCAGTCCGTTTGGAGTTCTGTTAGCTTCTTGTATCTTGATGGGACTCTCTTTTGAGAGAGTGGGAAAGTTTTCTATGATAATTTTGTTGAATAAGTTCTCCATGCCTTTGGTCTGAATTTCTTCCCCTTCTGGTATACCCATAATTTGAATGTTGGGACATTTAAGGGTATCCCACAGTTCCCTCATGCTCTGTTCACAAAAATTTTTGAACTTATTCAAGTTTTTGAACTATTTTTTCTGTCTTCTCTTCCAGTTCTGAGGTTCTGTCCTCCAGACTAACTCTCTTCTCGAGGGCTTCTAGAGAGGTTTGGACTTGCTCAATTTGGTTTGTATTTTCTATTGTCTTTTTCTGTATAGTATCCATCCCTCTGTCGAGTTCCCTTTTCAGGTCATTTTCTGATTTTCTTAATGCTTCTTGGCCAGCATCCTCTACTGGCAGGTAGCTCATCTTTCTTTGGATTTAATAAGCTAAATAATGTGGAAAAGATGCCCTGCTAAAATGCCTCTTTCAAAGTTGTTACTAGGTGGTACAAAGTGACAGGAAAATTTGGACTAAAGCTCCCATCTTCTCCAAATACCTATAGCTTTGTTTCAAAATAAAAGATATGTAATTCTCCTGGAAACTGGCTATTGGGCTATAGAGCAAGAGGGGAAATCACAAGAGGAGGGGGTTCTTTCTCTCTATCCACTCATTCCTTTCTTGGTGAGCCAAATCACAGCACCCTGGCCTCTTCCTCAGTCACCATCAACCCTGAAGAAGTAGCCAAGGCACTTCTCACCCATCACCCATGCTGCTGCCTCAGAGAGTTCACCTCAAATCCTAAGAGCCAAGAACCAGTGCTGAAAATTGATTGCACAAATTTCAACAGCATGCAAACTCATACTCTGTCTGAAGCACTGTCTGCCTCTCCTCATAAATCTTGCGTGGACAGAATGACTGACTACCCTCCATCCTTGTCATATGCCTTGGCCAGGAGCCAATCAGCAAAGTAAATCCATGTGTGCTGGCACATCTGCCATCTTCACTAGACTGTGAGCTCCTTGAGGGCAGGGACAATGTCTTTCTATGAAAGCACATGGTTCTTTCAGGCAGCTGCCCCATGGAAGACCTGTAGGGATAGGTGTTTTAAACTGGGTTATTCCTTGGGAAATGGTAGATTGTATATTGGGTTCACAGAGCTGAGGAACAGTCATAAAGGAAACCTGGAGGGGTGTTGACCATGAGTCAATCTAGTGGTACTGAGTTTGATGTGTAAATGGAATTGCTGGGTGGTAGGGCCTATCTAGGTGGAGGTTGCCAGTGATACAAGATCCAGTATTTATGAGAGGAAGGAACACTAGGTTTGAGAAGCCAGTTTTTTTTTTTTTTTTTTTGGAGGGGTCAGCCCAGTGGGCATGTGCAAGGTCAGACTAGAGGAGAAACATTAGAAAGACTCTGAGGTTGTGGTTCTGGAGAAGCCCATTCCTGGGAGGTCCAGGGGAGAAGCAGAGGAATCGTGGAAGACAAGGCAGGAGGGAGCTTCAAAGATGATGGGTTGAGGATTGAGTACAGGGGTCTTTTACAGAATAATGTTGAGAAATATGCAGCAGGCCAAGGGCAAATGAGAAAGCAATGGATGACTTATATTCTACCTGTAAGCTGATGAGGGAGGAAAATGGAGGAGCAAGTAGAAAGAAAAAAAGAAAGAAAAGAAGAAAAGGAAGAGAACAAGAAAGAAGGGAAAAAAAAAAGAAACAAAGAGGGCCTTAGCAACCCCTCTGATTTTATTTATTCTATAATGAAGTGTTAACAGGAGCCTAATAGCTGAGATTATCTAAGGTTTGCTGAAAACTGCACATTACCAGCCCATCTATCTATCCCTCCCTCCTTTCAAAGATGCCACCTATTCAATGGAAGAAGTGCAATGATGACAGATTCCATTAGGTAATGTCTTCCCAAAAGGGCACACTAGAACCCCCAAAGTACCTCTAGCTCTGAGTTGGGTTGCATCAAGGCACAGGAAATACAGTTGTCTATGAGGCTGCGGTGGCTTAAATTACCTTCTCAAATCAGCAGCACCACACTTAAGGTATTTAGCCTCAAAGACAATGACATCCCAGGCACACAAAGACCCTCTTCCTCTCCATCCATTCTATTTGGGAGCCATAGATAAAACAGAGATGCTGGACAAAGTAGCTGTCCTCTGTAATCTGGCACTCTAAATCAGGAAAATAGTGGACCTGTGGTGGCTCCCACCACTCCCAAGGAAAGGGAGAACCATGTCCATACCCTCTGATACCTTCACCTTTGAAAACATCTAGAGCTGAGTTTTGGGACACTGGGCTTTCCAATTGCTTGAGTAAGGACCATAAACTCCCTAGGTATGTTTCATTTGTCTATAAAGCAGAAGGAATTTTTCATGAGTTCTGAAAGGTTTTGGAATCATATATTCAAAGCCCTTGGCACCTTGCTGGAGCATGCAGTGAATGAGGAGTAGGCTCTTACTGCTTGGATGGCAGTTCTGGGACAGAGGACATACAGAAGCTAGTGAGACTGGTGGGGGAAAACAGAAGTGGCTTCAAGAAGAAAATAGAAACAAACTTAACCTTTGAAGATAGGTAGAGTTCCACCTAAACAAAACAGTGCTGTCTGCCCCATTCATTCATTCATTTATCCCCCTGCTCAGTTAACAGCTTTGGAGGGGATAAGAGTAGTAGGGACATTGATAGCAAATCTTTCATCTTATTTCTAAGTATTTTTGAGGCATGGATATTTGTTCCAAGAAGCATATTCAGCAACACCAGTTTCCCACTGGATACCTGAAAATAAGCTACTCTTCAAACCTGGGTAGCTATGACTTCCCTGCTTCCACGTGTATCAGAAATGCCATAGCAAAATGTTCATAGAATGAGGCTCTTTGACATAAAATCTCAAGATTTTTCCATGTCTGTTCAGTTGCTCTGGCTTTTCTCAAAAAGCTCTGGGTGTCGCAGGATTTCAGCTTTGATGAATCTCCATTTTCTAGGGGTAATCTGATGTAAAAACCATCCTTTCTCTCTCCACAAAAAACTTACCCTTCACCACAGACAGCATAGCTTCCAAGAGTGCAGAGGGACACAATCTGGCACTAGAGAAAGGAGGAAGGAAAGGAGAGAAGTAAATGTGAAGGCCGAGCCTCACTTTCAAAAATAAAAAGTTAGGTGTTTAAGAAGTATGACTGGTTTTGTTCTTTGTTATCCAGTCTCATGGGCCTTGTTTGTTTCTGTGGCTTCTCTGCAAAGCTCCAGTATATACTTTTCACTCATGGTCCTCCTTGCTCTACAAGAAAGCCAGTAGGTTTACCCAGCACAGCCGCAGCCAATGCTGCAGCTAAAACCTGGGTTTTTTTGAAGGGTTTCAACAATTGACCCATATCTCTCTGGAGACCATTGCATATGAAAAGCTTATGTTCTACTCAATATCCTTATATTTAGTGGTGCCATTTCTTTGTAGCTTATAAATTGTGGGTTTTCCATGCCTGTGATTACGTTTGGGTTACCTATTGTTGTGTGGGACTTAGATTGGCCTCGTGAGCCATGCAAACCCTCCGTAGGTGGCTGGCCAGAGGAGGGAACCTCAGAACATGCCTATCTGGTGAGGGCCTCTGTCATAAAGAGTGTGAGAAACATTTTATTTCAGTTCTCCAGTGTACTATGCCTGTACTATGCCTCTTGAAAAAGAAAAAGATGTGATCTAGGCAGATCTGCAAGCCCTGTTGCTACTTCTCACGTCCTACTGTTTGGAGACACTAGAAATAGTCTGTGTATATGGACCATGGGTTTTTCTTATTAGAAAGCTCGCCTTGAACTGGTCTCTTCTAACTACCCATAGTGCTGCCTCATACCTACCTGTTCACTGATCATTGCAAATCCAATGAGCCCCTTGAGGTTGGTAGATTTACTCTACTACTACAGTGTAGACCATCCTAAGATCAGTTGTTAGTGCACTATGGGGATATTGAGTACTACTTTATTAAGACGAGTCAAATTAAAAAGAGGATATGGATGAGAGTCTTACAAAACTCCTACTGTATTATTAGGAAAGCAACAGCACTTTTGAATAATATATTTATGTGACCCACCCAAGTGAGAGTAGAACAAGAAGGCCATAAACTCAGATAAGCAAGAATTTTGTTGTTCACAGGTAACTACCCCAACCACTACCAATGGTAACAATGTAGGGGAAGGAAGGGTGTGGAATATGCAAGGACATTGGGATATGCTCTTGAGTCAGAAAAAATTTCGAGGTAGAATAGATACATTTTTTCAGACAACCCTCAGACCAATGGCTCTCCTCTTATGTTGTTGTTGTTAGGGTCTTTCCTCCCAATAGAGAAGACTATGAAAAGTTGTCCTATACCACAAGAAGATCTGTAGTCTGAAGCAAGTTGAAAACTGTCTTCTTAGTCACCAGGGACATCAAAGGCGCAGCTCCAATAATAGCATTATTATGAAAAACGACATGAAAGCAATCAGCAATAGAAATAGATATGACATAGATGGTTCACTTAGCACTTAGCCCTCAAAATAAAAAAAAAAAAAAAAAAACAGAATGGCAGTACTAACCCTGTGTACTGGGTATCTGGAATCCAACACATGTGTATTCCTAGACTTAGAAAATAAAATGAATCCATGAGCTTGAGATCCCCTGGGGCATTAAGAAGTGCACATTGTGGGGCTGGAGAGATGGCTTAGCAGTTAAGGCACTTGCCTGCAAAGCCAAAGGACCCTGGCTTGATTCCCCAGGACCCATGTAAGCCAGATGCACAAGGTGGTACCTGCATCTAGAGATTGTTTGCAGTGGCCAGAGGCCCTGGCATTTCCATTCTCTCTCTCACTCTCTCTCCCTCTCTCTTTCTCTTTCTCTCTCCCTCTTTCTTTCTCTCAAATAAATAAATATTATAAAAGAAGTGCATATTGTGGTGAAATACTCACAGTCAGGCTACCTGTGCTGTTGGCTCTTTCACTGACAAAGTATGACTTTTAGGAAGTCATTTGGCCTCAGAACACTCTCTTTGTTTCTTCCTCTGTAAAATGGGTATAACACTGCCCTAGAAGCTTGTTTTGAGATCTACATGAGCTAGTACTGAAGAAGAGTAAGTTAACATTATCAAGTGTTGAGAAGTGTGTTTGGAGCACACTCAGCACTGCTGTCAAGTACAGCATCCACTGCAGAAGTAACGAGTGTTGGTAAGGGAGATGCTCAGAAATAAAGGTGTGGCATTTATATTCCTTCATTTCCAAGAAGTGTCCGTATTCAAACCGTTTCTTCATGCTCCTTAGAGTGTCTATTGTTATTGATTTCCAGAAGGTCTTTATATATTCTACACTAAGCCTCTTGTCAGATATATATGTAATCGAAGTAAACATGTTAAAAGTGGTCAACAGCATTAGTCATAGCATAAATACAAATTAAAGCCATAATGAGGTAATAACCCCACTGGAATTGATAGCACTAAAAGCAGATGACACCAAATGTCATGTAGGGTGTGGAGAAACTGTACCTCTCTTGCATTGCTGGTAAGAGCATAAGCAAAATGATACACCCATTTGGAAAATAGTTTGACAAATTATAGTTAAATAATCACCCACCCTATCCCTTCAGTATTGGCCCAAGAAAAATGAAATTGCATTTTTACACTGAGTTAGACGATAATGTTCACAATAGCTAAACACTGGAAATAGGGAGAGTGGCTAATAAGCCATAAGCATTCTGAGATGATAAAAATGGGGCAACAATAATGCCCTTGTTAAGCAAATGATTCCAGACAGAAAAGTGTGAATACTGTATATATATGAAGTTCAGGTTCAAGCAGCATTGACCTCCAGTGATGCTAATCAGAACTTAAAATGGGAATTGACTGGGAAGAGTCAGAAAGGAACATTCTATATGGCCATGGTTTTTAACTGTGGGGTAGATTTTTTTTTCTTTTTTTTTGTCCCATAGAGATGTATACCCATGGCTGGAGACATTTTGATTGCCAGGCTACTGCATCTAGTGGGTAAAGATCAAGGGTACTGTTAACTAGCATTTAATGCACTGGATGGTTCCCTGCAGCAAATAACAAAGAGGCTGCATGTGTTAATGATGCAAAAGTTGAGCCATACAGATCTGGCATGGTGGACATGTTACAGATCTTGCTTAATTATGTGGTATCAATCACATTTGACAAAATTGCACACTTTGCCATATGTAATTATCTGCTGATTTTCAAACAAGCCTGAGACAAGGGCAAAGACCTGGTTCAGGAGCACAGTGCTTCCTTAGACATATTTTAATTCCGTTCTTGTAACAGTTTTCAGTTTATCGCATCTGATCAGAGCCGTGCGACTCTAGTTCTCTTTTGGCTTACTATTGGCATAAAATAATCTCTTTTAAACTTTAAATGTCGTGTCCTCAAATTTAAAAGGAGACTCTTGTTGTCAGCCAGGAACTCACTACTAAGTAGGCCAAGAATTTGCAGCATCTTCCTCCTTCTGCTGTACAAGTCCTAGGATGACATACTACTTTTTTGTGACTAGTAGGTGAAATCTTACAGGTATGCTAGTTTTGCCAGACTCCTGTCCCCCATCCACCTTAAGAATAGGAATGGGACATCACTGGTCCCTCCCTGCATGATGTTTCTACCTACTTTCTTTTAGAACAAGAATATACTTACAAGCCGGGCATGTTGCCTTTTCTCCCAGCACTTGAGAGGCAGAGGTAGGAGGATCACCCTGAGTTTGAGGCCACCCTGAGACTACATAGTGAATTCCAGGTCAATGTGGGCTAGAGTGAGACCCTACCTTGAAACACCAAAAGAAAAAAAAAAGAGAGAGAGAGAGAGAGAATACACTTACATACTCTCTTCTCCAAAGGATCATTCTCTTTGAGGAAACATGTTCTTCAAGGAAACTTGGGTTTTGGTTCCTGAGACATAGTCATTAATCTTATTTTGACTTGGAACAAACCCTTCTTTTTCCGCCTTAATTTCACCATCTTCTGAGTTTGGTTTTAATAACCTGAGATTTTAGATGTATAATTTCACAGCTTGTATCTATTCTTTTTAATGTGTATATACATGCTTATGTATGGGGTACATACATGGAGAGGACAGAGAACAAGCTCAAGAGTAATTCCACATACCTATTTTGAAACAGGGCCCATTCCTCACCTAGAACACAAGTAGGCTAGACAGGCTGGTCACTGAGCCCTGGGCATCGTCCTGTCTCTGTCTCCTCCCCAGAGTGCTATGATTATAAGAATTAGGATTATTCTTATAAAATTATAAGAATTACATGAGTCCTTAGAATCAAACACAGGTCGCCATGCTCACTGGGCACATAATTTAAAAACCTTAGCTGTCTCTTAGTCACATTTATGCATTTTAAAAATACATATATAGTCAACCTCTGAAACTACAGATAGCAAACCATGGTATTTTCCTCCCCTCCCCTACTTTCCCCTTCATAATTCTGCCCTCCATCATATCCCCTCCCTCTCTCCATTAGTCTCTCTTTTAATTTGATGTCATCATCTTTTTCTCCTATTATGAGGGTCTTGTGTAGGTATTGTTAGGCACTGCGAGGTCTTGGATATCAAGGCCAATTTCTGTCTGGACAGTTGTATATAAGGAGTGGTACCCTTCCTTTGGCTCTTACATTCTTTCTGCCACCTCTTCCATAATGGACCCTGAGCCTTGGTGGGTATGAGATGTTTTCTGTGCTAGAAACTCCTCTGTCCCTTCTTCTCAGCACTATGTTGCCTTTTGGGTCATCCCAGTGGTTGCCATCTGAAAAGAGAAGCTTCTCTAACCAGAAGTGAGATTAGCATTAATATATGAGTATGAACCTTAAGTGTAGTGCATTCAGGGCAATTTCATGAGAGTAATATATGCATTTATCCAGACAAGAGCAGGCTTTATACCCCTAAGGCTCATGGCCTCCCCTACCATAGGCTTTTGATTAGGTTTTCAATACCAGGCATGTATTCCCTCCCATATAGAGTGGGCCTTCAGTCCAGCTAGACAGCAGTTGGTTTTCTCCAGAGCAGACATGCCACTTTTGCATTCATTCAGTCATTTGGCCTATCTGGCCAAACTTGAGGCTTCCAGTATCCACCATTTTCACTGCTGATGACTCTGTCTCCCATAAGCCTGCATACAGTGCAGCTTTTTCCAACTTTCAGTTGGCTGGGCTACAGGGAGATATTTATGTACTCTTTAAGAAATGGGTTCAATGGTTGAAAAGTGTTGAATCACATAAATAGCAATTGTGCAGATCCCGTGCCTTACAAGCTTTGTTACTCTCTGCCAATTCTATGAAACCATAAGCTTCTTACAATGTGGTTTTATCTCTGGAACAGCTAGAGTGTGCTCAAGTTTTTCTGGAAGAGTTAATAATCCTTAAAATGTTGGAGTCCACTCAAAATTCATATGTTGAAACCTAATCTCTAATGTGGTGGTGTTAGGTTTAGACTTGGGAGACAAGTCAGTCATGAGGAGAGCCTCCATGAGTTGGACTGGTGGCCGCATTCACATAATGGCATGAAGACACCAGAGACCCTGGACCCTTTCATTGCGTGAGGTGCATGCACTGATCATGACCTTCCCTGGGAGATGGGAAGAGAAGTCAGCAAAACTTGACCAGCTGATAGCTGATCTTTGACTGTGAGCTCCAAAACTGAGAGAAATAAATGTCTGTTACTAAGCCACCACATGCAAGGTATTTTGTTACAGTAGACTGATGGAATAACACGCCGTAGTATGGATAAGCATTCATTGTCATTCCTCAGCATAGTCATTCTTCTTCTTCTTTTCTTTTCTTTTTTTTTTTTTTTTGCAAATGCAGTATTTGTACAAGATATTGCTTAGCTATTTGAAAGAGAGGCAACAGTCAGAAACCAGAAGAAGGCTCCAGCACCCACAAACCCACAGCTATTAGAAGAAAGACCTTCAGCAAAGTATGCCAGGAATTATTGTCATATTTTGAACAGCAACCAGGAACCACTCAGGCCATAGCACTGACTTATCTGGAAAAGCTGCCCTCAGTAGGAGTTGCCCATACATGGGTAACCATCCACACACAGTGCTCACAGGAACACATCCTCCAGTGGCCAAAGGCCATGTTGCCTATTGCACCTGGAGAAACTTCTCCCAGATGACAATGCAGGAACCAGATGCATTCTCCCCAGGCTCATTGGCTCATTCCCAGATGACACTAGACTCCTCCAAGGTCATGAGTCTGGTTCCTGATCTAGCATCTTTTGGGACCAGCTGTGTTTTGGGATTTAGTAAAGTAGAGGGAGGAGAAGGAAGGCAGGAAAGTATTTGGTATAGTGACTGGCAAGGAAGCTGGGACATCCAGCCAGTCATTAGTTAAGCGAGGGGGTGGGGAAATGTAGGGCCTATGTTCTCAGATAATTCAACACTTCCGACTATACAGCCACAAAGTGAACTCTTAATAGCCTGAGGACACTCCTTCGAGAAAGGGTGGACCTCAGGTTTTCAGGTGCTGGCTCTATGAGTGGAAGTCTATGAAAACAAAATCATAAATACAGATGCCGGAACTCTGGGCGGAGCACCAACATTGCCCTGTTGCGTACCTTGACAGCCCACCTCTGCCTGGCTTTAAGCAACCTCTTTAAATCCAACAGTGCTGCTGTAGCCAAACATAAAAAGAACTGCAGACTCCTGCCTTAGATGCATAGAAAATAATCAAATCCTATCAGAGTTTTTCAGATGTAATGCATTTTGTTATAAGCTGGGTGGTAAAAATAATGTGATATTGACTATAAATAGTCCAGTACTTTGACTAAGGAATTATTCAGCATAACTTTAATGCCATATTGACTCAGACAAGGCTAACTGCTTCCATTTCTGTCGACAAGATATATCCTTGTCATCTGGGGTGTTTTGTCACAACCAGAGTGGAGTTGAGCATGCACGATGGGTTGGGAGCATGAGTTAAATAGAGAAGCAGCCCCCTGAAAGATGGATTTTCACACGCTCCTGCACCCCTGCCCTCAGTAATCAAGGTTCCCTTAACAGGTGCTAGTGGAGCGCATGGCTACCATCTCTTAACTCACAGGTAAGAGCACATTGTAAGAGGCGACAATTAACCCACCAGCCAGTTTCTCCATTCCTTCTATAGGAATCTGTCCTCCTGTGTTCATGAAGCTGTGACTATAATCCATCATAGTGCATGTCATTCGGGTTACATTTTCTGTGGCCAAGTCAGTCATGTTGCCAACTTTGAAAACCAAAATTATGCATTAGAGGATCCCAGAATGTGAATGAAGACCAGTGCAGGGAGAGATTCACTGAGATTTCTCCTTACTCACTTCCCAAGCAAACTGCTTCCTTTCAGGTGGGGAGGAGCAGGCAAGCTCCTCCCTAACCCATGAGCAGAAATTCCTCCATTTCCCAAATATAGATGCTACACCACATTCCGGGGGTGGACTCTACCCATCATCCACCCCATCCAGGGGAAATCAGGGAGGGGAAGAAATGATATGGTGTGTTCTCGGTCACCCTCCTACCCACAGTTCTGCTTTGGCATCTTAATCTTTTCGGTATGAAGGGTTTCAGTTGCTATATACTTTGGGATCGTGTGTCCTCTTTTGCTAATTGAGATTTCCATGGCCAGCAGAAAGCCCCAAGTTCTCTGGTGAGTGCCGACTGCAGTGCCTGTGTGGCTTGTGCTCCTGCTGCCTCGTGTCTTCTGGCTTTGCCTGAGTAAATCACACCTCACACCTCTGAAAAGAGGCAGACCCCCCCCGGGAAGCTGCTGCTGTGTGCTTTGTCACAATACTGGCATCTTCCATGGCTCAGAGACATTGATCCTTTTTTGGGTCCTCACTACCAACCAACCTTTCACAGACACAAATGTCAGCACTGCTTTGGTAAATCGGAAATCGCAAGTAACCTGTAATTTATTTTTCTGAATTTAAGCAATGAAACATCAATCTATCTCTTGTCTGTCACCTTAGAAAATGGCCCATTCATACATGGAGGGGAAGAAAAAAATCATGAAAGAAAACTTATCATGAAACACATAACATAGGAAAAAATAGCAAATCCTTTTCCTTCCTTGCCAACTATAAAAACTGAATTCTGGCCGGGCGTGGTGGCACACTCCTTTACTTCTAGCATTCGGAAGGCAGAGGTAGAAGGATTGTCATGAGCTCGAGGTCACCCTGAGACTACATAATGAATTCCAGGTCAGTCTGGGCTAGAGTGAGACCCTACCTCAAAAAAAAAAAAAAAAGAAGCTGAATTCTGAATACACTGGTATTTCTGACAGAAATGATAGTCTGAGCACACTAAGTCTCAACTCTTGGAAGCTTGAACTAAAAAGGCCAGTGTTAAAGAAAACCAGGCTGGAATGAACTTCAGTCTGGGTACAAACTATAACCTGATCTCACACAGGAAAATTCAGTCGCTGATCAGTAGAACTTTAGTCTTGATCTCAAACTTGAATTCTTATCACTTGGGGCCCAAATTTTTTAGAGATCTTTAGCATGGAAGCCAGGGTACCAAAGGTCTTTGATGCCAGATAGCCCTCACTTCAACAGTTCCAGGTCACCTTGTGAAAATGTATTCTGCCTATAATACACATGATTACTCATGAGCGGAGTATGCCTCTTCTTACCTGCCCCACGATTCTGCTGTGAAAATCAAATGAGAGGCCACTGTTGAGAGCACTAAGCATGGCACCTCACACAGAGAAGGCACACTGAATGGGTCGCTATCACTGTCACAGGGAAAAATTCTCCAACCTAGGCCTTAAAACACAAAGATGTTTGGTAGCAATTTTACCCACCAGTCTCAAGCATTTTCTGTAGAAGTTGATTAGAAACACTTGTATATATAATCCCAGCATTCAGGAGACGGAAGCAGGAGGCTCGGGAATTCAAGGTCATCCTCAACTACATAGCAAGTCCAAAGCTGGCCCTGAGCTACATGAGCCCTAGTCCCCCCCCAAAAAAAAAGAAGAAGGAAGGAAGGAAAGGAGTGAGGGAGAAAAGGGAAGGGGAAGGAAGGAGAAAAGGAAAGGCTAGGGAAGGGAAAGAAAAAGGAAAAGGAAAAACTTCATCCTTGCCAGTGCCAAGTCAGCAATCAACCAGAGTGGGTGCAACCCTTACTACAGATTTTAGCAGCAGAAGTGCCCAGGCCATCTGCCTTGACAGCCTGCTTGATCCATGCATAGGTTAGAATGTGTACCAAGCCAGATATCCAGAGACACAGAGGTTCCCAAGACCTCATCACTGAAGTAGACCTAAAATGAACCCAGCATGGCTCAGGGAAATTTGCAGAAGAGAGGGCGGAAAGATTGTCGGAGCCACAGCTGAGATATTATGCACAGAGACAGTGCCTCTTCCCCATAACTGATGGCTGCCCCCACAAAGCACGACCCACAATCCCCAACGAGGAGGGGGGAGGACAGGGAGGAAGCTAACGATGGTACCAACATGGTTGTTTACACACTAAGTATGCACATAACTAGTAAAGGGGAAAAAAAGAATGTGTCGTCCAGAGCCACAGGCAACAGGCTTTGCCACTGCGTGCCTGACGCAGGAGCTCAGGACCCAACCTAAATAGAGTCCCTGTCCTCAGAATAGCTAGCATAGCCAGTGTGATAATGCAGCCAGCACCAAGTTCCCAGAGCACACAACTGACAGCCCCAGGCCCACTGTGCCCAGAATTTGGTCTGAGCCTTCAAGATGGGGAAAAAATGAATGAGGGACATTGCAGACTGAGGACAAAGGCTCACTTCACTGCTATACACAGAATTATCAGGAAAAGACAGTTAACCAAAAAAAGCCTAAGAGGTCCAGCTGACCGCCTGGCCCAGGAGTGACTGTGTGGATATGTCAGATGGGGGTACATGCCCAGCAGACAAACCTTGTGTCGTGTTTCTTCAGCATAACTTCGACTCTGCTTCTCGTGTGTCTCTTTGCAATATGAATGTAAGTATATACATAAGAGGAATTTTCCCAGTCTGCTGAGAGCTAAAGGACGAGTGATTGGAAATGCATGAGTAAAATGCTACCCTTGAGCAAATTTGATGCAATCTGTTTCTATAACTTGGAAGCAGTCCCCAAATACCTCTGAGTGACCCAGAAAGGCATAGGACCCCAAGCCCTGTCTTCACTCGGGACACTGAGAAGACAGCACGAAGATGTCTGCTGCCGCCAGCAGAGCGCATTACAGAAAGTTTCCCCCCAGATGGAACGTGTGCTGCTCTGGGATATTTCATTCCTAGCCCAGCCTTCCTGTGTGCACCAACCACTGTGATTAAAAATGCATCCAAAGTAAACCTCAGACAACTAGGCTTTCCCCATCAACGTGGGGGGCACTCGGTGTTGGAGGGTGGTCACCCCTGTCAGTGCAAACACTGCCCCAGGTGCTCTGCAGCTGGCTGCCATGGCTCGTGAAATTCTATCCTTCCAGTTCCCAAAGAAAGCCCCGGGAAGCCAACAGGCCTGTCCCACCTGTGGAAATTAATGGTGCCAGCTCAGCATATTGGCAGAGAGAAGAAATTTACACAGCAAACAAACCTGCTGAAAAATTGGAAATATTTGCTTAACAGAAGGACATTGATTAAAGTCACTTGAAGAATCAAATTACTCTCCCAGCCTGGGCAGTTTCATCCCAGAGGCCAGCAGACTTGTATTGGCAAATTATTGACAGAAAGCTCCCACTGCATGTACATGGACCATATTAGGGGTATTAATCTCGGGAGTGGCTCATAATTTTTTCTCCAACACCCAGATTCTTCGTTTGAAGTTTAATTTCAATACAAACAGTAATAAGGAAATAAAATCATTGATGCATGTCTTTTCAATATTGGTCCTTGGCAAGAACTTTCCATTTCTATGGTCAACTAAAGAAAGTCATCATAAATACAAAGTTCTGCTTCTTCTGACAGACTTCCAAGGCCACTTGGTTTCTCAAGTCCTCCACAATTTAAGGGAACATAAAGAATAGACACTCCTTAACCACACAGGCAAGTAAACCACCAAATAAATATGATTCATATGAAGGTTATAATAAGGGAGAGAAGCAGTTCCAGGAAGGGTCCTTCAGCTGGCATTTAAAAAGATGGGAGCTAGTCCTAGGTCAGCCAACCCCTAGAGGGTCAGCTGACCACATACCTGCCCTGTCCTATATCTAACACATAGGACTCTTAGAGCTGCCTGCCAAGCCCACAAAGGGCTCTTGGACCATAGTCCAAATGCTGAGCTCATGCCTGGATAACCCTCCATCCTTCATGCCTGCCGCGAGCCCCCAGGCAAGTGGAACATGCAGCTCTCTTCTTACCCAACCTTCTGTCACCAGGGACACACTGAACACCGTGAATACAATCACAGTGGATATTCTGAGGAGATTCTAAAGGACAAGCATCGTACACTCTACCAGAAATTACGGACTCCACTGCTCCCAGCCACCAGCCTGCCTCTGAAGACCTCATGGGCCTCTGCTTGCACTTGAACATGTCCAGATGCTAGTATGCACATGAAGGACGAGCACTGTGATGAGGTCTTGAAAGGACTTTGTTTATATTAGCTCATCAGGAGTCTGGGGGAGGGCAGGGATGGTGGAAGGAAGCGGCAGAGGGGACTAGCTCAAGCCTCAGGTTCATGTACTACTCTGTATGGGATTGCCCCGATTTAATCATGGCAGACCTCCGTAAGAAGCTGCACCTTGCCTTTCATGACCTGAGACTCTTCTAAATCACGCAGGTGTTGAGCTCCAAACCCAAGTTGCAATATCTAAGGTTAGGACTAGAGCATCTGTGGCTTTTACAAGCCCCCTGGGCAATTCCATCGAGCAGCCAACATGAAGCCACTGTACACCTGAGACGTTCCAGGTTTCTTTGCTCTGCTATGTTCTGAAATGCCTCTATTCCAAGACTCTACCAGGCCTAGGAAGTTAGGCACTAAAACATCACTCAAAGGAACTAGACATTTTGGGTTGCATCTTTGAGTAGAGGAGTGAAATTTTGCTTTCTTAAGCTCTAAATTTCTAAAGGCTCATTTTAATCTTGGGAATATAGAATCACATAACTCTGAAGATTTACTGATTAGTTATTTTTTTCAGATAGAATTTTGTTCCTTTTACACCTCGATGCAGAACTGCTGTTCCTAAACTCACTCCTGGTTTAATGATGATATCCGATGAGCCAGCCAAGCGCTGCTTCAAAGAGTAATTTTTTTATTGGCTCAAGAGAAAATGCATGCTCCAGTTCTTGATAATTGATTTTCAAGGTTCCGATTTAAGGAGCAAATTGCTCCCATTACACAGGTATTTTGTTTCTTCTATGAGCTCCTAGATGGAAAACTCAATATTTCTTATGCTGACCAGGAAATGGCAGCAAGGAATTGCAGCTTAGATTTTGGATCATTGTTGTATTTATTTTTTTTTAATACCACCCTAAAAGGCCATGGTTACTGATAGATATAGGCAGTTAAAAAATAGTATTGTTAACAGTATCCTCTAAATGGCCTTTTATTCTGAGAAAAGGTTCAGCCACTGCCCAGCCATGTAATTAATCCTGATAATAACACCACCTGAACCAGGAGTAAGCCCCGTTGAAGGGTCCCAATTTATACTACTAGGGGAAGGGAAAGGCTGAGCCAGAGATTTGCTCCGCTGTCTATGGTAGAAGCAGGACAGGACCAGAATCCCTCTGCACGTAAATAAGAGAGAGAGAGAGTAGCATTCTGGGCTTTCCTGTCTCAGCTCGGATGCCTGCTTCAAATGTGCTTTCAGACAGGAAATGATTTTCTCTTTTGTGAGAAGAGCAGGTTGGAGAGGCAGAACCCCAGGAGTCAGGCTGGGGAGATGGCTCACTGGATGAATGCCTGAGTTCAGATCTTCAGAGCCCATATTAAAAAGCCAGCAGATGTGAACGTCTTCTGTAATCCCAGCACAAGATGGAAGGTGAAGATAGGAAACTTTCCCAGAAGCTTGCAGACCAGCTAACCAGGCAAACACAGTGGTGCTCAAGACAAATGAGAGGCACTGCCTCAAATAATGTGGAAAGCGAGGAGCACACCTGAATGTTTTCCTCTGGCCTTCACACATGTGCCTTAGCACCTACATGCCTGCACTCACACACACAGACACACGCTCCGGAGGGAGTCTGGCACTGACATCTGTGGTGTCAACGCAAGTGACACCCACCTCCTCGAGGCCAGGCTGACCTGACCTTGATGTCCCACTTGGCCACTGAGTCATCAATGAATTGATCATTTTCACTCTCTGTATCTCAGCTTCAGCCACAGTAGAAGTAAAGCAAAAAAAAAAAAAAAAAAAAAAAAGCTGCCTGCTCACACAGCTGTTGCTGTCACTAAAGCATCCATCGATGAGCAGGAAATGCTCAGCTTAGACCCTGCATGGTGATATGGGGAGATGATCTCCCAGGAAGCTTTGCTCATATACTGCGTATACTGGAAAATGGATCTAGGCCACTGTCCTCCTTTCCTATTCCAACTGAACTCACTGGTTGTATTAGTAAGTACCCCGTTGCTGTGACAACGTATGTGACAAAAGTAATTTAAGGAAGGAAGTTTATTTTCACTTACAGTTCAAGGAAACACAGTCCACTGTGCCAGGGAAGGCATAGTGTCTGGAGTGTGAAGCAGGTTAGACAAGCTGCATTCATAGTCAGGAAGCAGAGAGCAACGAATATTCCCATTCAGCACCCTTTCTCCTTTTGATTGAGTTCTGGACCCCAGCCCATGGAATGGTGCTGTCTGAATTGAAGGTAGGGTCTTCCCACCTCAATTAACCTAATTAGAAACCACTCACTGGCATGCCCAGAGGTTTGTTTCCCTAATGATTCTAAATCATTATCAATCCAAATTAACCACACACTGAGTCTTGCATTGTCCTCTGAAGTTCACCTCTAGGTCATCCAGAAATACTCAACTGTTCTTAAGTAACCTCCCAGGCAGGATGTGAAGCTATCTAAACAGGGTTAGGTCGGGGCATCCACACACAATACTGCACTCCAGACACCACTGTCCCAAAAGCTCAGTAGCTGTGTTCCCATCTTTCCAAGTGCCTGAATGCTGTTCAGGGGATCTGTTCTGCATCTGTCACACACCACAGCCGGTCTGACTCTTTCTCTACTCGAATCCCTTCCCTCCATTTTCCTAACCCTTTCACTTGTACCCACAGCTGTGATGTGGTTATGGCTTAAGTATGTCCCTCAAGGTTTCATGTGTTGTGGAAGCTTGGTCTTAGTGTGACAGTGTGGTGGGACCTTTAAGAGATGGATCCTTGAGTGCAAGGTAATTAGGAAATGATGTCACTCTGAGAAGAATGCCTTCTAATACTGATATCTGTGAGTGAGTTAGCACTTGTGAGACTGGGCTATTATAAAAGAACAAGTCTGGCCCCTTGTTGCAGTCAGGTTCGCATTGCTAGTAGAAATCACCCAACCAAGAGCAGCTTGCGGGAAAAATAGGTTTATTTTGGCTTATAGGCTTGAGGAGAAGCTCCACGATAGCAGAGAGAAATGATGGCATGAGCAGAGGATGGACATCACCCTCTGGACCACATAAGGCAGACAACAGGAGAGTGTGCCTAATACTGGCATGGGGAAACTGGCTATAACATCCATAACCACCACCAACAATACACTCCCTCCAGGAGGTGTTAATTCCCAAATCTCCATCAGCTGGGAACCTAGCATTCAGAACACCTAAGTTTATGGGGGACGCCTGAATCAAACCACCACACCCCTGAAACTCTAGCTTTTGGTCTTACCATGTGACTTCTCCGTCTCCCAACTATGCCTGCCAAAATGCCATGTTCCACCATCTGATGTAACCAAGGGAGCCCATACCAGGGCCAGGCAGATGTCAGAACCATGCCCTTAGACCTCTAAAACTGTGAGCTAAAGAAAACCTCTTTGCACATTACCCAGTCAGGTATTTTGTTACAGGAACTGCAAATGATCTAATACCCAAATAGCCTTTCCTTGCCCTTTCTTCACAACTTCTCACCTTCTGTCCCTGTTTCCTAGGAAGGGTTTGAGTTTAGCATTTCAGTGATACTAATTCCAGCTCCGTTAGGCACATATGTTGCACCAACCTCCATCCAAAGCCTTACATCCTGACACAAACTACCCCCAATGTCTCCTACAAATGTATTTTCAACAGGACCTGGCCAGAACCATTGCAGAAAGACCGGCGAGAGGAGTGGGCAATCCAGAAAGGCGAGGAGAGCATTAAAGCCCCAGACATGTGAATCACCACCTCTGCAAGTTTATAGAAAATGCAGAAGTCTCTGTCCCAGCATCTCATCTGATGATTGGGATCTCACTGCAATAGCCCCACCAAGGGGTTTCTATGTTTTTGTTTTGTTTTTTTTGTTTTGTTTGTTTTTTTTTGTTTTTGTTTTTCGAGGTAGGGTCTCACTCTAGTTCAGGCTGACCTGGAATTCACTATGTCGTCTCAGGGTGGCCTCGAACTCATGGCAATCCTCTTACCTCTGCCTCCCAAGTGCTGGGATTAAAGGCATGCGCCACCACGCCCGGCTTTCTATGTTGTTTTTTGCTCACAACCAGTAAGGAACATTTTCGCTGTCGGTGACAGTTCTTTCACCTTTAAGAAGCTCTGATGATTACAAATCCCATCCTCAGACCATCTTTCCTCCTCTGTAGTTAGTTCATTTAAAAGATCCCAATGTATCTACCTAACGACCTGGTCTGACATTACTCGTTATCTCTCCTCTAACCCCATCTCTTTATCATCTACTGCATCATCAAGGCCTTCTCAGACATCAGCTCCCCAGAGCCCACTGAACCCACCACATTTGGGTACAAGACTAAAAAGATCCTTCCTCATTGTTACATTTGTCCTTCAGACACTTGACATTCAAAGGCACCCAGGTCAGGTAATTTAGCTGCTTGATTTTCTAAAAGACAAATCCCAAGGCTCCCTATGGCCTAGTTACTAGGGATTGTGAGTTGGCAAATTGAGGGGTAATCCCAGTTTACTGATTACTGCTTAAGGTGCCCTGGCGTGGTGACTGCTACAACAAAGGACCACAGCCTGGGTGAGTGAAAACAACAGGACCCTATTATCTCACTCTTTGGGACGTCCCAGTTCTTTCTGGGTCCTAGTGGCTCTGGCAACCATTGGTGTCCCTTGGTTGGAAGCCAAGAAACTCCAGTTCCCTCTTTTCTGCCCTAGCCATCTTGTCTGCTTGTCATTGTGCGAGAATATTCCTCACCTTTCTTGTAAATAAAGACCCACCCTCAATCCAAGACTTCGTCTGGAGATCTTTAATCAGGTAAAGACCCTTTTTCCAGGTAAGACTATACCCATTGATACAACAGTGTAAGACAGGTGTATACCATTCTTCGGTGATGCTGCTCAACCAGCTCACTAAATTTATCTTTTTCCTCTTCACTGAAATGTGAATAATCTTAATAGATGAAGCTATGCTTAAAATAACACTTGGTATACAGAAGTTTATAGTAAACTTTAAAACTTAACTATTAAATGTATTTCTGAGGTCAGAAAACAACTCATTGATGAGGTGAGCCACATTCTTTGACCCTAAGCCCAGAAATTTTTCAAAAGCCCCTTTGGCCATCATGGGAAAGCAGTGGAGCCCTACAGCCTAGTTAATGTTTTTTAAGCACAACATGCAAAGCCAACTCAAATTAGTAGGACACCCTATGACCCATGTGAAACAAACTCTGGTGAGTTCGGGTGAACTGTTTGGTGATGAAGTCTGGTGTTCAAATTCCAGACTGCCAAAGCTCCCCACCTCCTCTAGGGGGACAGCCTTGGAAGAAAAGTGATAATACCATTCTTCCTATTTGCTTTCTATTGAAATCGCCATGGTGGCTCAAGCCTCTACTTGCATAACCATTGGTACCTGGGCCCCTTGGGAGCCCCTACCCACCTTCCCACCCCTCATCTGGCTTAAGGAGGTCTTTTTTCCATTTCTGGTTTCTTTCTTTCTTTTTCTTTTTCTTTCTTTCTTTTTTTTTTTTTTTTGATATTTTGATTTATTTATTTTCAAGCAGAGAGGCAAGGAGAAGAAACAGAGTCAGAGAACGGGCATGCCAGGGTCTCTAGCCACTGCAAGCAAACTCCAGGTGCATGTGTCAGCTTGTGCATCAAGTTTTACATGTGTAGTGGGGAATCCTCGGTTTTTAGGATTTGCAGGCCAGGGCCTTAACGGCTGAGCCACCTCCCCAGACCCATTTCTGGTTTCTTTAACTCTCAGCCACTTTTGTGACTCCATCCACTATTTGTTCCCAAGTAGAATAAAAAGATATGCTTTAATTTTATATAATTGGCACCCTTAAAAACATCTATTTTTGTGTAAAATTAGAAATGCCTATGTACACAGAAAAAGGCAAAGTGACCACCAATACACAGGCCATTTGCTGGAAGTGCCAGATACAGGGGATCACTCTTAACCTCAGGCGACCTCCAGAGTTTGCAATACATAGCAGTTTTGAGGAAATACCTCAGAAAATTACAGTCACCTCCACCAGGATGCCCTAGTGTATAGGGAGCATTGCATGCACACACACCTTCCCCATTTTCTGGGATGTCTGGTTTTCGTTTGTTTGTTTGTTTGTTTGTTTTTACATTCATTCATTATAACAGGTTTCATTGGTGCAAAAGGAAGGGGAGAAAATTCTGTTTATTGTTAAGGACTAAGAAACAGTCTGCAAAGACCCTACACAAGCATGCGTGATCTGCGAGATGGAGACAGGCTTGGGCAGAGAGGAGTCACAGTAGTACCCAGCATTATTCTGAGTGACTCCAGCTCTTCAGGCTAACATTGAACCCAGGGCGGAGAGTCATGTCTTCAGACTGTGGCTGTGATAGAATGAGATGTGACTCAGTTCAAGAGGCGACGTTCAGTTGGTGTTGGGAGGCTCCACTCCACAGAGAACAGATGCTGATGCTGGTCCTCAGTCCCTAGTCCTTAGGTTCTGGGCTCCTGGTTCTCAATAATGAGCTTATCAGTTGAATACAGTTGGCCAATATGGACCTGTCAACAGATGACTTCGAGGACTTTTTTGGCTTTATTCACCAGGGCTTGAATTTCTACAGGCTCCTTTGCCTTGTTATTTTCTTGGGAGGCATCTCTTGTCCTCCTAGCAGCATATATTCTGTAACCGTAGGTACTGAAATGCTTGCTCTCTCTCCGCATTGCCCGGCACAGGTCTAAGACTTATTGCCATGTTGGAAAGGAAAACAAAATACAAAACCAAAAACACAAGGGCCACCAGCAAAACCAAATGGGTCCTCTCCATGGAGGTACCAAGTTTAACTGAACTTAGATTTTAACCGATGAGGGAGAGAAAAAAAAAACACGCTGGAAACCAAATGCCAGTGGCCCCGCCTTGGTAGCACGTTGGGGGTGCGTCCTGCATGCTGGGGAGGCGGGCACTGGCGCGGCTGCGGACCGCTGCCCTGGGCCGGAGGCCAAGGCCGAGGCATGCTCTCCAGGATGAAGGTTGGCGGCTTGAGGCCAGTAGCCCAGGCAGCTAGCTGGGCTGGTTTTTCACTGCCCCCATTTCCATCTTGCTTCTGCCTCATGGTCCCCTAATTTCCAACTTAAAGGCCACTTTCTCAGGAAAGCTTATCTCTAGTACCTTTCTATTCATGCCATTATATTTCCTTTCTAGCCTAATGTGGTTCTTGAAATTATATTTTTATCTGTAGGTCAAACAATGACAAATAAGCCCCCAGGTAGGCAAGAGATATACCCATTATTTTTACCACTATATCCTAGGACACATCAATGTTCAAGAAACCTTTGTCCAATGAATGAATTATTTGTCACCTTTCAAAATACAGCATGACCAGAATTTTTACACACACACACACCCCTCATGCAAAGCCTCTGTGAATTCAAGGAAAGGGATGAATATTAGGAAGAACGGGGCTGGAGAAGTGGCTTAGCAGTTAAGGTGCATGCCTGTGACCCATGTTTGACTCTGCAGATCCCACGTAGGCCAGATGCAAAAATCGACACAAGTGTGCAAGGTCACACATGCACACAAGATAGTGCACGCATCTGGAGTTCAATTTCAGTTGCTGGAGGACCTGATGTGCCAATTCTCTTGCTCGCTTGCTCTCTCTCTCTCTCTCATTCTCTTATAAAAAAGTACAAAAAAAAAAAAAAGATTGGGAAGAATGCATTATTTGTACCATATATATGCAAGTTCCTGTCACCTACATTTATTATTAAAAGTACCCTGGCCCTGTTCCCTTGAGCTGCTGGCACGTGTGCAAATGTAACAGAACAGAGACCTTTGAGCTTACACTAGGTTCTGGATATTCCTATGAAAATGTCCCACACTCTGCCTTACCACAGAGACTCAAAATATTGTGTCTTTCTTGTGGCTGTAACTGTACAGCCCCAAGATTCAGCATGTATCCCTATACGGAAGAGGAGAGGAAGCATAGGCCCAGAGATCACCAAAGGCACAATGAACCCCAACACCCACCTACTTCATGCCTCACCACCACCATGTCCCTTGGTCCCTCCCACCACCAGATTAGAAGTCTGAATATACACATAGCCTGGGTTCAAACTGAGGGAAGTGAACAGTGAGAACTGTCTCAGGAAGCAGGGAAGGGGAAGGTGCTCAAGACCCAGGTACCTCCAAGTTATGTCGTCACACTAAAACAGCCTTAAAATAACAAAAAGTAAATCAATCCAGATGCCTCCCACTCAGGCAAAGGAACATAAGGAGGGAAGGAAGCTCACTTCAGTATGACAGCCCAGGGGGGGCTGTGTTAGTCGTTTTCCCTGTAGTTCACTGCTGCCTCTTTCCATAGGTCTCTTGTTCTCACATGAAGAATGGAACAACAATCACTTCAATCATTCCGTCTAGACTGTTGCCCAGAAGAACAAATGCTAATGGGAGAGGGGACAGTGCACTTGGACAATGATGGGAGCGTAACTTGAGCATGGCCCTAGTGGTGTGATTATTACACTATGCACATGTGGTCTGCCAGGTATAAAAGAGAAACAGAGTCGCACAAAATCATAAACACAAGGTTGTATGCACACACTTTTACACACATCTCCAAGAATGAGAAGAGGAAAAGGGAAGTTCATGTATGGAATGTCAGCCTTGTTCCTCCACTGTGGAATCAGACCCATTTAGGAAAGTATTATTTTACAAATGCAGAAACAGGCCCAGAGAAGTGAAGAAAGACAGGTTTCATAACTGAGTTATATAAAGCCAAAATTAAAATTGGCATGTATCAAACTCCAACCCCTTCCATTCCCTCTTCATGTGACAATCACCCTCACACAAAGAGGAACCCAAGCACACACAGCTAAGTCCATTGTTCAAGACATCAGCTAAGAGTAACCTATGACTGAGCAAAAACACAAGTGTGTGTGTGCACGCACACACACAAACACAATGGAAAAACAGAAATGAGTGTAGTCAGCAGGCACTGATCATTTTTCACAACCCAAACCATTTACAGACAGTGTAGTAGGGTGGTAAAAGTATCTTTTCAGCCACAGCGTCATAGTTTTGGCAAGCATCCCAGAGGCTCAGGACAACAGGAGAGGGCATATGCTCTATATAAAGTATCATGATAGACTATGCCTCTAGGAGACCCAAAGTGACTTCTGCCACATGTGATGGTCAACACCTCCATACCTGCTAAAAGCATTAAGAGAGAGACAGTGTCTGGAGGTACAGGGCAGACCTACAGCGGTTGTCACCTTTTCCTTCCACCTAAGAAAGGCCTGTAGTGTCTGCCCATTCACCTCAAGTTCAACCTCAAGACTTCAAAAGTATTCACACAGAGAATTTGGGCACGTGTTTGTGTCATTCTGGGGGTTGAATCCTAGTCACCGTGCCGTACCACTGAGCTACTCGCCCAGCTCACACAGAGAAACTGAGATTGACTTGGCAGCAATGGAGTGAGCCCCGGCCTGTGACAGCCAAGCATTGGAGAGCCCGTGGCTGATGTGCTCTGTCTGCTGGCCGAGCGGCAGTAGCAAGCTTCGCTGCCCTTCACAGAGGCAGAGGTAAGCGGCTTTCTCAAGGAAGGCCTGGTCAAGAATGTCAACCAAGAGGACCCTTGTGTTCACTTTACAGCCTCACCTTAAACTTTTGTGTCAGACCTCACCCTCCTGCGTGGTTGTATCGCAAGAATGCCTTGGCTGTGCCTGGCCCCTTGGTGTTCCACAACAATTTTTAAAGTAACCCTGGATTGGTCCAAAGGTAAGCCCAGTTCAAATTTTTATACATCAATTTTCAGGCTATCAACCACTTTATTATAATATTCAATCATCCTGGCTAGAAACATGGTATGTCCTTTCCTTTGTTTGGGTCCCCTGAAAGGTCTGAGGTTTAATATATTTGGTCTGGGGCTGGAGAAATGGCTTAGCAGTTAAGCGCTTGCCTGTGAAGCCTAAGGACCCCAGTTCGAGGCTCGATTCTCCAGGACCCACGTTAGCCAGATGCACAAGAGGGCGCACGCGTCTGGAGTTTGTTTGCAGTGGCTGGAAGCCCTAGCGTGCCCATTCACACTCTCTCTCTCTCTCTCTCTCTCTCTCTCTCTCTCTCTATCTGCCTCTTTCTGTCTCTGTCACTCTCAAATAAATAAAAATGAGAGCCGGGCGTGGTGGCACATGCCTTTAATCCCAGCACTCGGGAGGCAGAGGTAGGAGGATCGCCGTGAGTTCAAGGCCACCCTGAGACTTCATAGTGAATTCCAGGTCAGCCTGAGCTAGAGTGAGACCCTACCTCGGAAAACCAAAAAATAAATAAATAAATAAATAAAAATGAACAAATATACATATGTGTGTATATATATATATATATATATATATATATAGTCTGTAAAGGTCTTAGCAGCTTTTACATTGATCCCCCAGCTTTCATCCTTGTTTATTATTTTAAATGTTTTTAAGTCATGCACCATAAAGGTTGCACATAAATGCAGTTTTATTTTGTGCATGTGCTCTTTGGACACATAATTTATTCATAATTTTGATTGGTGTCTGTAGTTCTTCAGGGTTTTCTCCATAGATAGTATGTCCAAGGACAATCACTATGCATCTTTATACTCACTTAACTTGTTGCTTTGGCTAAAATGAAAGCAGGAAGTTTAAAAAAAATGCTGCTAGGGAAAGCACCGGGCTTTTATTTTTTTATTTATTTATTTATTTGTTGTTGTCATTTGATTTTTTTTTCATTTTTATTTTTTATTTTATTTTTTTTATTTTACAGTCAGTTTGGTACCATTATTAGGCTCATCCATGACCTACCCCCTCCTCTTGGCCCCTCCTTGTTGAGGTATACGGGTCATGCATTGTGGAGTTAGCCCACAGTTATGGGTAAGATAAATGTCTCTGCATATCATGACCCAACATGTGGCTCTGACATTCTTTCCGCCCCCTCTTCCGCAAAATTTCCCTGAGCCATGTTGGGTTCATTTTTGATCTGCTTCAGTGATGAGGTGTTGGGGGGCTCTGAGGCTCTGGCTCTCTGATTTGGTAGGAGTTGATTTTTCTCTATGCTGATCTCCTTCCCCCTTGTGCTGGTGTCCGGTTCATCAGGAAACAGCTCCCTTGCTTGTTTCTCCAATTTTTCTTAGTTTCAGCCGGGGCTTTTAAATGTTTCTAATCATTCCATGCAAGATTTGCTGTGGACCATTTTGGGGACTGCCTTTATCAGCTTCAATAATCTACTTGTGCTTTACTAAGAATACCGTGAATAAACGCTAAATGTTACTTAGCGGGTTGCTTACATTTACAAGATGAGCACATGCTTTTCTCTGTAATCTGCCTAAAGTCATGAATAACACTAAACAATTTCTAATTTGCATCAATCTTACATTCTAAGTTTACCCTGGTAAAACTTTTTGTCCAATAGCATATTTTACCTAATTCTGCTCTGAGGCAGAGCATTTGCAGAAGGCTGCCTAGTAAGATTTTGTCTAGCCGTTTCAGTCTCTGTGTCCTACTATTTCAAGTAAAATGCATATTACTTGGCACTGTTTCTCTTGAATCGCTTCTGACAGTATCTGTCCCCATTGGACAATTAAGATCAAGAGTAATTTTTGTGAATACTGATGGATTTTCACCCATTTTGATACTTCTGTGCTTTCTATAAGTTGGGGCTTTTTTCCTATTATTTTATGTCCTTGCCTGTCTTCTCCCATATTGATTATGTGGTTATATTATAATATTATATTTTCTCAGTGTCACCCCAAGGTATGTGTCCCCAAGGCTTATTCCAGCCTGTGGTGCTACTGGGAGGAGGGAGAATCTTTAAGATCTGGGACCTAATGGAATGGAAGTAAACTAGGTCACTGTGGGCATGCCCTCAACTGTAGCCCTAGTGTGTCTCTCCTCTCCCTCACTTCTCTCTCCCTTCCCTTCTACCTCCTCCCCTCCCCTCTCTCCTCTTTTTCTCTCTTCTCTTCTGCTCTTCCCTTCCCCTCCCTCCTCTCTCCTCTCCCTGAACACCACAAGCTGAGAGTTAGCTCTGTCACGTGCTCCTGCTATGATGTACTGCATCAGGCCTAGAGCAACAGGAACAACTCAATGATGATGGGCCAAAACCTCCAAAAGTATGAGCCAAAGTAAACCTTTTCTTTTTTGTAAGTTGAATCACTCTGGTATTAGCTACAGTAACAGAAAACTAACTGACCCACATGTTCTATTTTACCTTGCTCTGAAGGAGCTTTAACTATGGAAGTTCCTTGAGGCCCGAGTTAAAAGATTTTTCTTCAAAGACTATCTGGATATACTTAAGACTGCCAGCACTACTAAATCACTACTACTATAAATTCAATTTTCTGCTTGAAATGTTTTGAAACTTTCAATATGAGTTCAGAATCCTCAGGAGAGATCACGTCTATTTTTGGGTTTTGGTTTTGGAACTGTTGCTTTTCTGGAGCGAAAGCCAAGATTGACAGCTCCTGATGTGAATTTGAGTGGGGCACAGTCATGGGCTCTGTCAAGCTGTTT
Source organism: Dipus sagitta (assembly GCA_036346955.1). Classification (NCBI taxonomy): domain Eukaryota; kingdom Metazoa; phylum Chordata; class Mammalia; order Rodentia; family Dipodidae; genus Dipus; species Dipus sagitta. The sequence goes on along the minus strand of CM070772.1, from coordinate 126,055,874 downwards.
GCTTCTTGCTGATAGTCTATACCTGTGAACCTCATCTCACACTTCCATCCCTCCTACCCTCCACATAGCCAATAATTCCCACACATGTGAGATGTGTACTTTGGATGAATAGTGTCCTCCAAAAGTTCATGTCTACCCAGAACCTGTGAAATAGTGAAAGAAAGCCTCTGAAAATATTGACAAGTTAGGATTGGGTCATACTGGGTAAAGATGGGTACTAAATCCAATGACTGGTAACCTAAAAGAAATGCAGAGAGAGACACTGAGATACAGGGAAGGATTATGGAAGTGGAGATTGGAGTGAAATATTCTACCAACCAAAAATGTGTAGCAACCACTGCAAGCTTAGAGAAAGATATGCATCCAGTTCTCTTTGGAAGACTCCAGAAACAACCACCCATGTTGCCACCTTTATTCCAGATTTCTGACCTCAAACACTGACAGAATAGATTCCTACTGTCACAGGCCCATCCTCTGGTGGTATTTCCTAGTAGGAAACTACTGCAGAAGGTCCTGGCATGTGTTGACACTCTTGCCAGTGTGGATTGCTTGGGTGTTTTTAGCTTACATTGAGACATTGTACCATGGATCACTTCCGCTCCTTTGTCAACCCAAACATTCTTGGTGATATATCCACGGCACGTGTACCTCTGGAGAGGGCTTTTTGCTTCCAACCACTGCAATGAGCTGATATTAACATCTGTACACACTCCAAGTGATGTGAAAATTTCTTTTACACATACACTAAAAGGTGGGGCTTGGCTGTTATTTCATAAATACTGTGCATATGTAATTGAAAAAAGCAGTAGTGTGTTGCTTACCAAAGTAAATGGACTTTCCTCACTCCTCCCAACCCCTGACTCTTTTTCCAGTCCTTTAGCCTGTCTGCTCACACTTGCCATTATTCTGTTTTCTACAATTTTTATTTTATCTATTAGAGAAAGAGGCAGGTAGAGAGAAAGAGAGAGAATGGGTGCACCAGGGCCTCTAGCCACTGCAAATGAACTCCAGACACATGTGCCACCTTGTGTGTCTGGCTTTATGTTGGTACTGGGGAATCAGACCTGGGTCCTTAGGGTTTGCAGGGAAGTGCTTTACTGTGGAGCCATCTCTCCAGGCCCCAGTTTTTTACATTTTGCCAGCCTTATAGAGATAAAGCAATGCAGGCTACATACATCCCTACCTCAAAAATAACATCATATGCTGGGGGTGTGGGGCTCAGTACCAAAATGCAAGTCTAGCATGTTCAAGACCAGTGGTTTAATGTGTCATATTTTGTTTGCATTTCTCTGGTTAGTATCATTGAGTTCAAGTAATTCTCCACATGCCTGTTTGCTCTTCCTATAAATTATCTGTCTGCCTCCATACCCTTTTTCCCTCTTGAGATCCTATCTTATAGGACTTCTATAATCTAGATGAGCAGTTGTGGTGGTTTGATTCAGGTGACCCCCATAAACTTAGGTGTTCTGAATGCTAGGTTCCCAGCTGATGGAGATTTGGGAATTAATGCCTCCTGGAGGCAGAGTATTGTTGGGGGCAGGCTTATTGGCATTACAGCCAGTGTCCCCTTGCCAGTGTTTGGCACACTCTCCTGTTGCTGTTGTCCACCTTATGTTGGCCAGGGGGTGATGTCACCCTCTGCTCATACTGTCATTTTCCCTGCCATCGTGGAGCTTCCCCCTCGAGCCTGTAAACCAAACTAAACCTCTTTTTTTTCCCACAAGCTGCTCTTGGTTGGGTGATTTCTACCAGCAATGCAAACCTGACTGCAATAGCAGTCAAAAAGTTTCAGTGTAGGAGGATACTTTTTACATGCTATGTTCATCAACATTTAACATTTTGGAGAAACTAAAATTTTAAAAAGGTTTCTTAGCTCATTTTAAAATAATTTTATACTATGCTTATATCCAACTATATACTATACTTTCTATGAAAAGTAAATATTTTCCAAAATAATTGAGGGGACAAAATAACTTTTTTTTCCATTTTTCCAAATCTCTTTAGTATCTGGCTTAATAGTTGGATGATCATATTGGCATCTGAATTCTACACTATGGATAGACGTGTAACTGAGAAGGGAAGACTACTAATCTTTGCAGATAATTTTAGATCTTTATTAGTACCACACCAAAACTCAAACAGCAGTAGTCTCCTAAATGTTCTTTGCAATGTTGAACTTGTATGGATAAGCTTTTGGTACACAGTTCTGTGAAAAATCTTGCATTTTGAGTAGATCTCTTACTCAATTGTTGTTTATTTGGGTCCTAGTTCATTATGCAGATCTCCCAGATGTTGATATACTTTAATACACAAAAATTTTTTAAAAGCCACATTTGGTAGCATCACTTGCCAATCTCATCAGAAAAATGTTGGAATGTGATCAAGCTCAAGATGGTAGATAGGAGACAGGTGTGGTGGGAAGATGTGGAGTTGGTTTCCTTTTAGTTTCGTAATCAGCGTTCTAAAAGATAAATGCTGCAGCCTCGGCCAAGCTAGAGGAGTAAAACTGTGGCCAGACCTTTGGCTCAGCAGCAGAGGGCAAGCTCAGCCTGACCTGGGACCACCTGCTCTCGAAAGCCGGAGACACCCTTGCTTCCAGCTGGACACAGGGAACCCTCCTGAACTAGCCAACTGTCCAGCTGCATAAACGTCTCTGAGTCTCCATTGTCTTCTCTGCAAAAGAGATACCAACAGCAAACTTCAACAACAATGTACTGAACATTTGTTATCTTCCAAACTCCAGAAACCAGCATCAAGCCAGTCAGACAAGTCTCAGCCTGAAGGAGTTTATATTATGGTCTTCAAACTTGGATAGGCCCTAGTGTGAGGATGCAGGGTAGGAAATAGAAGCCAAGGTGGTGGCCTCATATTACAAGAGACTTGGGCTATCCTAATCTATGACTTTCTAGTACTGACTATATTTCACCCCTAAAATCCCGAGTCCCAAGTACCATCAAATGACAGTCACACATTGGATATCGGACATTTCAGTTAGCTCACAAAGAACCATTGTGGCCAATCAAAATGTTAAATACAGTCCAACAAATCCTATCATGGGCACCTCCAGGGTCCAGCATCTCAGATGAGTCATAAAATCCTAACAAACACGGGCAGATTTAAGATTGGAGGATTGTTAAAATACACACCTGCACCACACTACCACTGCTGCCATGAAAGCTCCAGTTTTTAGGGCCTTCTAAAGAATCTTGGTCTCCTAGGAGTGAATTATAAAATACAGATAACTAGGAGGTCACACCTAATGCCAGTTTACACTTACCACTTGAGGAGAGGTATATAGCTTGCATAGATCAACCTCCAACTGCAGACTCATCTAATGGGTCCCAATAAATGAAGATGCTCTGGGCCAGAAAGGAGGCAGCATCTTCCTCGATTAGGTGAGTGGACAGAGAACCAGGGGAGTCAGTCCGTTCCTGACACCCACTCCAAGACTCCAAGGCCTCTTGTTTTTCTGGACATGACCAAAGGCTTGCAAGTGTATTCTTCTGTCACCAAGATCTCCCCAGCCAGGCTTTGCACCATGTGGCTCTGGGAGTTGTTTTGGAACCTACCTGCCTCAAGCCCTCTCAGTGCTGAGTCTGCAGGTTTACTCCTGCCCCCACCGCTGGCTACTGCCTCACACCCTGTCTTTCAGCTTTGCCTCTGGACTCGCATTCTAGACCCTTCTCAGGTATTCAGCACTCCATCTACCTTGTGTGTGCCTCAGCTGGCCCAGCCCAGCTGCTCAGGTCCAACTTCAAAGTTCCTTTTTTTTGTCCGGAAGACATTAGACAGTATTGCCATAAATTTACTTCACACAGACCATAGGAAAATGGCCCAACTGGTTACTAAGAATAACAGGTATGGGACATGTTGCAAACAAAGAAGAGTGGTGAGTGTGCTGTGAACAGACTGAAACTCTTTCTGTACAGTGGCACTTTTGGAATCTTCTGGATCAAGATTGAATCCTCCCACATTCTACTCCAAGTCCCTCATAACAGCTCTGGAGAGGGTATAAAAGGCTAGCTAAATTGAGGGGAGATTCCTGGAAGTCTCCTTGGGGGCCAGGCCTCCAAGTTGTCACAAAACACTAGAAAACCCCTTGTTTCTGGCTTGACATTCAGCATTCTAATAATGGCCTCTCTAACCATGGCACTTAGGTTGAATATTAGTTGAATAGACTATTGTATTCAAAACTGATGTGAAAATACTTGGGAGGTAGATATAAATGTGCTTTTGAAAACATAAACCAATGTTCCATTTTGGGGGTGTGTATGTTTATATATGTGTACTTGTTCATGAGTGTGTTGGTGTGTGCCACAGCATGCATGCACACGTCAGAGGATAACTGAGTGTTGATCCTCACCTTCCACATTGTTGGTCACCCTGGTTCACCGCCTAGCTGGCCTGTGAACTACTCTTAGAAGCTGGCTATGGAGAGTAGAATGAAAAATGGGCTGGGGGGATGTCCCTGATGTCTGAGGAGCTTCCAAATCAAACTTAATCCGGTTGGTCCTACCTCTGGACTTTCCAGTGACATGTAAACTCTTGTTATTCTTTAAGTTAGTTTGATTTGGATTTTCTGCAACTTCTAGTCCAAAGCATCTTAGCATATAGGACATCATGAATCCAAAAGCACTCTTAGATGGTCTTAAGTGACATCTAATACCACAACAATTTTTTTCTGGGGAGATAAGACATCAAGAGTGCATACCACCAAGCCCTGCAAAGCCTCTCTCAGCCTTGCTGTCATGACTAACAGCCCTCCCAGTGTGGACTCATAGTCCACATTATATGGGCTCAGAGGTTCCCTCATTTGTTGCCCTTCACAGCAGAGCAAGTTGAGGATACTATAATTTTCCACCCGCTGCCTTTATCCATCTGGTGTATAGAGGGATGCCATAACTCCATGGTATAATTGTGCCAGTCCTCTCTTCTCCCTCCCTCCTCCCAATCATGAGTGACCCTCCCCGTTCCACTCCTGCCCTTGTTCCCCCTGGGGGCCTTCAAAGGGTTAACTGGTACAGAAGTGGCTTTTCAGAACAGCTGGAAACAAAGAGCTGCCCCAGGCTTGACAGCAACCAATACAGGTCAGGAGGTTAAGGGAATTATTATCCATGGGAATGATTTTCTAGGGAGAATGGTAAAGTTATTTAAGTCACCAGGTGGGACACATGAAGGACAAACTTTCCTGACTCTCAAGAAATGAATGATATTCGATCTCACAGATTTTCAATGGTATCTGATTTGTATAATGAACCTCAAAACTTGGTGACATTAAATGACATTTTGTATCGAATATGCTATTTTTTTTTGCAAAATAGTCACCTGTTCAGAAATAAAGATAGAGAACTGGAGAAAAGGATACAAAATATTCATGCTCCTTGATCCAGTAATTCTACTCTTGGGATTACAGCCCAAAGAAATATATTCCGCAGGAGAAATCAGCTTTATGTGCAAAGATGTCCACAATAACACCATGATAATTAAAAGTCATAATGGCTCAGTAAAAGGGAATCGGTTAGTAAATTACTGCACATCATGTGAGAGAATATCATGGACCATTAAAACTGCAAAGTAACAACATGGAAAATGTCAACTGAAAAAAGCATACATAAAACAACATGCAAGGGATGATTGTAACCAGGTAACTCTTAATGTTTGGTAAATAAAGATCAGAGAGCATGACAATGACAATGTTAAATCATGGGAGATCCTCTTCCCAACCTTGTGTAATGTTTATTCCTTTTCTCCAATTAAATATATAGTAAGCCAGGCCTGGTAGTGCACACCTTTAATCTCAGTGCTTTGCAGGCAGAGGTGGGAGGATCGTTGTGAGTCCGAGGCCACCCTGGAACTACATAGTGAATTCCCCACTTCCACATACATGCTATGGCACACACATGCCCATGCATGCATACACATACATACACACAACATTTAACATTTTCTTTTTTAAAAAATATTTTATTTTTATTTATTTGTTTGGGAGACAGAGATACAGAAATAGGCAGGCAGAGAGAAAGAGAGAGAATGGGCATGCCAGGGCCTCCAGCCCTGTAAATGAACTGTAGATGTGTGCGCCTCCTTGTGCATCTGGCTAACATGGGTCCTGAGGAATCCAACCTTTGGAATTGGCCTTAACCACTAAGCCATCTCTCCAGCCCATGTTTAACATTTTCAATGCCCATAAATTGTGAATAAAATTGCATGCCTTTGTGAATGTATCCAAAAAATTACTAAGTTACACATATTCAATGAAAAAACTTGTGTGGTCAGTGCATTCTATCTGAATAAAGCTGTTATAAAATATATAATTTTGTTTTTTTTTTTAAATTGAACCACTTTCTGTAATCCTCCTTTTTTGGACAATGGAACACTCAGGAGACGTAGATTGTTGCTAGAAAATTTTCAGTGCCAGGGATGGGATATCTTCCAGTGAGTTGTTGGCCAGGGAGATCCCTGATGCCCCCAAAACATTATAGGCCATTGCCAAGGCCCTTGGTTTCCCACCAGGAATAGATGGTAAGACCATGTTGCTGAAGACTCCATATACTTGGGCTGCAAGGCCACTGAGAAATCCTTCTGGAACTGAGCTGATAACCTCCTCCATGTAGACCAGCTAGCAGAAAGCTGGAAGAAGCCATTCTGCATGCAGTTCAATGGGAGAAAGAGAAATCACCAGTGAAGATACTCATCAATGGACACTGCAAGCCTTATAATTGGCCAGCCAGGCCAAATGAGCCAACGGGTGCAATAGTGGCACGTCTGTTATGAGGGAAACCAACTACCCTCTAATTGGGCTGGAGGCCCGCTCCATGGGAAGGGAATACATCCCTGATACTGAAAACTTAAAACAGGGGTAGTCTTGAGCCCTAGGGGTTTATCGTCTGCTCTTGTCTGGCCAAATGTATATACTATGCTTATCAAACTGCCCAGTAAGCACTTCTGTTAATGTTCACACCCTTATATTAATGCTACTCTCACTTTTGGTTGAGAATCTTCTCTTTTCAGATGGCAGTGACCTTGGGACGACTCAGAAGGTATCATAGTGATGGAAAGAAATGACCGCAGTGCTCAGTACTGCAATATCTCTATCACACCTTCCAAGGCTCAGGGTCTAATGAGGAAGAGGTGACGGAAAGAATGTAAGAGCCAAAGGAAGGGCAGGACTCCATACAACATGCTCCCTCCAGACACAAAATGGCCTGGATATCCATGGCCTCACAGTGCCTGACACTACCTGCATAAGACCATCATAAGAGGAGGAAAAGATCAAGACATCAAAAGTAAAAGAGAGACTGATTGAGATGGGGAGGTGGTATGATGGAGAGTGGAATTTCAAAGGGGTAAGTGGGGAGAGGGAGGGTATTACCATGGGGTATTTTTTATAAGCATGGAAGTTAATAAAAAAAATTAAAATATTTAAAAAAATTGAACCACTTTCCACTGGGAGAGAAAAATATCTTTGTTTCCAATTTAAAGAATAGTACAAGTCAGCAGCTGGCTTATACGGGCTTTTTTGTGTTTTAAATGTTATTTATTTGTTTGAAAGTGACAGAAAAAGAGGCAGAGAGCGAGAAAAAGAGAGAGAGAGAGAGAAAGAATGGGCACACAAGGGCCTCCAGCCACTGCAAACAAACTCCAGATGCATGTGCCCCCTTGTGTATCTGGTTTATGTGGGTCCTGGGGAATCAAGCCTCAAACTGGGGTGCTTAGGCTTCACAGGCAAGCACTTAACCGCTAAGCCATCTCTCCAGCCTTATACGGGCTTTTAAATAAATTCACAACACAATTTATTAAGCTGATGACAACTATCATCTTAGGCCCTGTTTTATAACTAGGACTCACTAGTGTGCTTAAAGGAACAGGGACCTCCATGATCCTTCTGGAGATGAAGTAGGCATTAATGGGGGGAAGTTCTGATATCAGAAAGATGGAGTCCAACTATCAAATTGACACATTTTAAAATTTTTTTGACATCTTCCATACATATAGACAATGTGTCACGTTCATAGTCCCCTGCCACCACTCTCCCTTTTGCCCATCCTGAATCCCTTCCTATTTCTGACAAGTTTCTCTTCCATTTGATACATCATTTTCCCTCCTGTTACTCATGTATGGTATAGGTAGTGTCAGCCACTATGAGGCCATGAATACCATGGCCATTTTTTAAGGAAGACAGTACTGTAAGCACTATTCCCCTTCCTTTGGCTCTTCCATTCTTTCTACCATTTCTTCCACAGTGGTCCCTGAGTCTTGGCTGGAATGATAGAGATGTTTCCTTTAGTGCTGAACACTCCGTCACTTCCCAGCACTTTGGTGAGTTTTGAGTCACACCAGTGGTCACTGATAACTGTAAAGAGAAGCTTCTCTAACCAAAAGTGAGACTGACATTAATGTATGGGCAAAAACGGGTATTTAGAGAGCAATTCGGCAGGCATAATATATCAATTTAGCCAGACAATAGTAGCAGTTACCTCTCTTGGGCTTATAACCTCCTAGCAACAGGCCTTTGATAAGGTTTTCAATACCAGACTAGAATTCCCTCTCATGGAGTGGGCCTCAAGTCAAATCAGAGAGCAGTTGGTTTCTGTCATGATTTGATTCAGGTGTTCTGAGTGCTAGGTCCCCAGCTCATGGAGATTTGGGAATTAATGACTCCTGGAGGGAGTATATTGTTGGGGGTGGGCTTACGGGTATTATAGCCAGTTTCCCCATGCTAGTGTTTGACATACTTTCTACCTGATGTTGGCTAGGGGGTGATGTCCACCCTCTGCTCATTCCATCATTTCCCCTGCCATCACGGAGCTTCCCTTCAAGTCTGTAAGCCAAAATAAACCTTTCTCCCCCACAAGCTGTTCTTGGTCGGGTGATTTCTGTCAGCAATGTGAACCTGACTGCAACAGTTTCCCACATAACAGACATGCCACCATTGTACTAGTTGGTAAATTTTGCTTGGTTGGCCAGAAGTAAAGCTTGCAGGGTCCACTGCTGCTTAAGACCATTGATTAATTTTCTCCCCCAACAAACTGCGTAGGTCTTTCCAGCAGCCTGACAGCTAGTCAATAGCAGGGGGTGGGGGGGGGGGGAGCTTCCAGTTCAGCTCCAGCTGCATTTCTCTGTAACCTGTAGCCCAAGAATGTGCAGTCTTCACCAATAGGATCTTACCATCTAGTTCTGGTGGGAACCAAGAGTCTTGGCAATGGCCCATGATGATTTGGGGCATCAGGGGCATCCTTGGTCAACAATTCACTGGAAGGTATTCCACCCCTGGCACTGAGCTTTTTATAATAACAATCTATGGCTTCTGGGCACAACTTTATCCATCTCCACAGGACATTTCTCCTAAACTCTCTCTTTAACCTATATATTAGCTAGCAAATAAGTAGTTTGCCAAATCCATATTCATAGCATCTTAAATTTTGATTAACGCTTTTCCTACCTCCTCTTCTCCTCCATCTTCGCCCCTTACCTCACTTAGACCATTTCGCCCCAGTATTTTTCCCCTCTACTTACATACCTACTAAACCTTCTCCTTAAATTCAACCCTCTTCTTTCTCCCTCATAGCCCCTTTCTAGATTTCTGGCCTACACTTCTTTTATTCCAATTCACACACAAGTCTAAACATTTGAAGCGAGAATAGACAAATGAGAGAGAGCATGGAGCATTTGACTTTCTGTGCCTGTGTTACCTCACTTAGTATAATCTCTTCCAGATCCCTTCATTACCCTACAAATTTTATAATTTCATTTTTCTTTACAGCTGAATAAATTTCCATTGTGTAAATATACCACATCTTCATTATCCATTCATGAGTTGAAGGGCATCTAGGCTGGTTCCATTTTCTAGATATAGTGAATAGAGCAGCAGTAAACATGGATGATCAAATATCTCAATAGCAATGATATATATTCCATGGACTGGTATAGCTGGGTAATGTGGTAAATCTATTTTCAGCTATCTCAGCAAACTCCACACTGATTTTCACACTGGCTGTACCAGTCTACATTCCCACCAACAGAAAAGAGTTCCTCTTTCCCCACACCCTTGCCAACATTTACTGTCATTTGAATCTTGATGGTAGCCATTCTGACAGTAGCAAGATGGAATCTCTAGTTTTAGTTTGCATTTTCCTTATGGCTAAGGGTATAAAACATGTTTTCAGATGCTTATTGATATTTGTATTTCTTCTTTTGAGAACTCTCTATTCAGTTCTATAAAACATCATTTTAATTAGGTAGTTTGATTTCTTATTGTGTGATTTTTTTCATCCTTTGACATATAGATACTCAGTTTTCCTAGCACAATTTGTTAAAGAGGCTGTCTTCTGTGAATATTTTGGCATAAAAATCAGATAATAATAGCTGCCTATGTTAATATCTGGGTTCTCTATTGTTTTTGAAAATTTTTTATTCATTTAGTTAAGAGACTGAGAGGCAGAGGACAGAGAGAGAGAGACAATATATGGGCATTTGGGGCCTCTTGCCACTGCAAACAATCTCCAGACACATGTGCCACTTTGTGCATGTGGCTTTACATGAGTATTGGGAAATCGAACACAGGCCATCAGGCTTTGCAAGCAAGCACTTTTAACCACTAAGCCATCTCCCTAGCCCCTAGGTCCTCTATCATATTCTATTGATCAATATGTCTGTTTTTGTGCTAGTACCATGCTGTTTTTGTTATTACGGCTCTGTTCTATATCTTTAAACCAGGTATGGTGATATTTCCAGCCTTGTTTTTGTTTCTCAGAATTGCTTTGCTATTCAAGGTTTTTTGTGCTTTCAAATGAGCATTAGGATTGTTTATTCTATTTCAGTGAAGAAGGCCACTGGAATTTTGCTGGGGATTGCAGTAAATCTGTATATTGCTTTTGATAAGTTAGACATCAAATCGATAACATAATCATAGTGTAGCCAATCATCTGGCTGGAGCCCTTCTGCTCTGTCTAGATAAAAGTCATGAGTGAACAAGGAGCCATTCCTATGTTTTCTGGGACCTTGAATGTTAATGGCTCATGGGCCAGGCTTACAGGCTTACAGGCTCAGAGAGGCTTATAGCTGAAAGTCGCAGCACTAGGAGCTTATGGCTCCAGGCTTTAGATTCCAGAGACTTATCTCTCTGGGTGCTTTGGTCAGAGATTCATTACTCTGACAATCAGCGACTGTATCCCTTGCCTGTTAGCAGCACCTGGTGAGAGCAGCAACCAGCACTTGCTGTTGCACAGCTCCCGAGCTGCTGGTGTCAGGATTCTTAGCCCCTTCAGTGGTTAGGATGATAGTGTTTTGGCCTTGGACGTTGGAACCCTCAGTCCTTCGAGATTTGCACTTTCCTGGAGCTCTCATAGAACCCAGCCCTTTGTCGTTGACACTTCCAAGGTTTCCACCTTCTGTAATCTGAGTTCTCCACTCTCTCTTGCCTTCTCTTGATTCCCAGCATCCTCTGTCATTCTGCTGCCTCTCCTGCCCACTGTCTGTGCACCTGGTGGTCATCGTGGGAACTTTTTATCTGTCTCCTAATCACTACTGCTGCCACAGCCCCCACCAAGGCTGACTTTGCTACTGGCCCACTGTGGTTGTTGACATCTCCTCTTTATGTTGCCAACTCAGCCCACTGTAGTCATAATGAAGATCACAAGTAGGCAAGAAAAGACCAGTAGAGAGAAAGCTTTTATTTGGTCTCATGTTTCCACACCTGGGGGTAGCATAGGAAAGCCCCTCAGGGGACTCAAAATGTGTGTCGAGTAGGAGGCTGGTTACACAGCAAGAGGGGAGACATGAGTATTGCGTGAAAATAAAAGATTATAATTGGCACCAGTCACTGTGCAGCTTCCAGTTCCACCAATCATGTCTTATACATGAAGCAATAGCACGCCCTTTTGCTAAGTCACTGGGGAAGCATGCCTCTCTTTGACCTGAGTGACAATACTTGCAGGGTGAGCAGAGTTATCTAGAATTCACTGAGGCTTGTGATGGCTGAAGCCAGTGCAAGGTGTCTGAAGCAGTCGTGGCAGTGTTGTTATAGTTACATTCACATTACTGGGACAAAGCACCCAACAAAAAGCAGATGATGGGAGGAAAGGTTTTATTTTGGCTTACAGTCTTGAGGGGAAGCTTCATGATGGCAGAAAAAAGATGGTACAGCAGAGGCTAGACGTCACCCCTGTCATAGCAAGAGAATAAGCTGAGCTCTAGCAAGGGGGAGCTGGATATAGCATTCCTAAACCTGCCCCCAGAAACATAACCTCCTCCAGCAAGGATCTACTTTCTAAATTGTCACCACTGAGGACGAGGTGTCAAAAACACATGATTTTACAGGGGACATGTGACTCAAACCATCACAAGGGTCTTCTGAGGCAGGAGTTGTAGCCTTTGAGTGGTTTGTTCCCAACAATTCTAATTATTTTTTTAAAAAATCAAGGAGTATATGCAACAAAGGCATTAACATAAAACAGTTCTTAACAGAATGACTTTTTTATAATGCTTAACTGGATTAACCCTCTGCCAAATGCCCTATTGAGTGTTAGATCACTCTAACCTGTCTCAGGGTCCTAAAATGGCTGTTAAGTTCAGTCTGGTGATTTCTGCTAAGCCAGTTTTCCATTGTTCCATATGTTCCATCCTAAATTTTTCGCTCATGATGAAACTAACTTCCATTTCACATGAACATGCTGCAGCGTGATGACAATTTCTGGAGCCCTGGAAATGGAAAGATCTAGAGTTGAATATCATCTCCACATGTATAATATTCAGTCAAATTTTGTGCTTGATGTAAAGCATGATTTCCTAGTCTGAAAGACAGGACTTGCCAAACCCAACTGATATTGCAGAGAGGACAGAGACAAAACAAATGTTGTCTGGTATACAGTATCATAATGGTAATGCAATCTCCCCTTCCTTCTGATATTTTAGTTGGCAGACGTTTCTTCTGATAAGATAGACTCATGCACCCTCTTGCTCATTCTCTTTCTCCTCATCCTCAGCCCCATTCCCACCCTGCAATTTCTTCTTTTCTCCAGTCAACAAGTCCGAGGACCTAAGCCCTCCGATGTCAGTCAGCACCAGCTCAGCCCACAGCATATGTCCCTGTATACAGAGCCCATGAGCTCATGCAGCTGGACTGTTATTTTTGTAGACTGGTATTAAGAAGCATAAAGCAGGAATTTTTTTAAACACTGTCATACTGGGTATTCTCAGGCCTGCAGCACAGATGGTGCGTTCCTAGAATTTTATGGTACAACACACAGGCCTGTGCACTCTTCTTCAGTCCCAGGCTCTCCAGAGGGCGGCAGGACATGGGAAATGTGGGGGAGGGGCTGCTCTATGCTCTTTTTGCATGCCAATAAGCAGCTCAGCACAGCCACTCTCTCATATAGCAGGTCACCAGAGAGTTGGCAACACTGCAGAGATCCTGGTCACACACTGTGAAGAGTCACAGGCTAAGCAACAGGTAACTAGGCAAGCTCTTGACAAGCAGTCAACCCCTTGGTGCCCAGGAATAATGAACAGAAGCAGAAGGGGCATTGAGAGAGCATGTGCTCAGTCACCCAATTTGCCACTGAGGTGAGAAGAAGGCCTCCTTTCACAAATACTAGATGCATTCTCAAATTGACAAAATGTGATAAATCACCTTAGGAAATTATGAGAAATAGTCATAGGCTTTTTGTTCTATTTTATAATTGTGTAAACAAAATTTAAATTTTTGTGTGTATATGTGTGTGGTGTGTGAATGCATATTAAATGTGTATGTGGGTGCATGTGTGTGTTTGAGTGTACGTGCATGTATGTGCACATGGCACATGGAAGCCAGAGGTATCTCTGATGTTGGGAGTTATTCTCAATCACTATCCACTTTATGCTTTGTGACACAGTCTCTTGCTAAACCTCTCCAATTTGGCAGACTAGCTAGCCAGGGAGCCCTTAAAAATTCCGTCTCTGCCTCTCCAGCAGTAGGATAACCGCATACATTTCCTACCATGCCCAGCACTGTGCCATAGGTGCAGGGGGTCCCAACTCAGTCCTCATGCATGTGCAACAAGCACTGTACCCTCTGAGCCATCTCAGAAAAAAGCTTTTAATTTTTTTTCACAAACTATAGAAAAGAAGCCAAAGAAAAAGTATCAGCTGTAAGGTCTAGCACAAGAGGATGGATACTCCAATATACCGTTCGCTTGTTTCTCTCTCTGTGTCTCTCTCTCTCTCCACACATTTCTAACTTTCTCTTACTCAGTGACTTGATGTCATCAATCATGGCTTCCTTCCTTGGTATCTTCAATTATTGACAAGGTCAGCATGAGCGTCTTTCTCCCCAGCAATGCCCTCAGCTTCCCACACGCTCTGTCCCAGTGCCTCTTCCTCCCTTACCCCCTGCCTCTACCATCTCCAAAGCGGAAGGGATAAAACATTCTGTCTTGATATTTGTACAAAAGGACCTGCCACTGTCCTCGTACACACTACAGATAGGTTCAAGGCCCTGAAAATGTGCTGACCCTCTCTCTAAATATGGTGGTGATACTACGTGCATGCCAGGAATGCACCCCACCAGGGCAGGCCCCAGATGGGATACATAGATGCCTCTTCACACTTTGCCCTTTCTCTTATTCAGACCACACAGCAGAACAACTTCAAAAAATAAAACACTTAAAGGGTTTATTCCCATCCTGAGAATCTGAGGCCCAGAGCTCCTCAAACAGAAAAAGAATGTTCACAACTCCTCTCAGCATTTCAAAAATGCTAATAAAAGCCATGCATTGACACATACAGGGACTGCCCAAGCTGGCTTAATTGTCACAGTATTGACACAATCTGGCATAACTTGCAAACTCACAATGATCAGGGTCCTAAAGAGGCAAAATGGATCATTTATCAAAGTAAAAAGTAAAAAAAAAAAAAATGATGCCTTAGAAAACTAGCATATTTTATAGATAAAATTCTCTCTAAACACAGGAGCAGCAAGCCAAGGTTCTTGAATAAAATGATCCTTAATAGAGAAATAGTCAGAAATCTTAAACTTCAACCTCATTCCTAAAGCCAGACACCTTGGTAGGTGTCTCTCAGTCAAGGCCAATGTAAAAAGTGACCCTAAATTGACAGAAACTCCACCATAACTGCCCAATAAGTGGTGCCATGTGAGCACTTCATGATTTCCTATGCTAAGCTCTGGGAAATAAAAAATGGCATGACGCACCTCTTCTCCCAGATCCCTCCAGACCTAGGGCTACACCACGTTTGCCCTCATGTGCTCAGATTCAATCTCCACCATGACTGTTAAAATTCAACTACAGTGTATTTGTTGGAAGGCAATTAGGGTTAAACAACTGATCAACATAAGGACAGAAATTAAGCAGGCTCACACACACACACACACACACACACACACACACACACACACACACAAACAAACAAACACATACCCCATCTCTTGCCATGTGATGCTCCTCTGTACCATCCTGGGACTCTGCCTCCAAGAAAGCCACTGATGGCCAAAGTCCATAGCTCTTGTACCTCCAAATCCATAAGCAAAGATAAACCTCTTCTTTTTATAAAATAGTTTGCCTTGAGCATTTAGTTACACTCACATAAAATGGATTAATCCAAACAGCTCTAAAATAAATTTTCCAGAGAAATGAAGATATGGGTTCAATATATTGGTCCATACTACAGAGGTGAGACTGCAAGGGCAACACGTTCTAGAACATGTTTGGCCTCTGGAAATGCTTTTCTTCTGCTAGTCCACATAGCCTTGCCATCTCCAAAACACTGCAACAAACTCACCCCATCCCAAGTCCCAGATTACTGATGATGACGGCAAGCCATTCTTTGTTTTATTGCCTTCTCAAGATCCCAGACCTCTACATAAAAGCTATGTCTATGTCAACAATAATGGCCTGTATTTAACTCTTATTTTCTATTCAAACCTGATGTGCCATAGCCCTCAGCCCCACCTAGCTATTTCAGAGGGACACAGAAAGTGCTCCCACAAAAAGAGAGAGAGAGCACTGGGCAGGGTGTGGTGGCACATGCCTTTAATGCCAGCATTTGGGAGGCAGAGGTGGGAGGATTGCTGTGAGTTCAATGCCACTCTGAGGTAGTGAATTCCAGGTCAGCCTGGACTAGAATGAAACCCTACCTCGTAAAACCAAAAAAAAGAGGAGAGAGAGAAAGAGTATAAAAGACCTTTTCAGGATGTCCAAAGTGAGGGCACCACTGCCTGCCATGCTGCCTCACGAGTCTTCGTCTGCCACTCCTGCCCACAACTATCGCTTCTGAAATCACCACCCAGGATGCTAAGCCCCACTGGGGATCACCAGGCTTGCTAGCCATCACTTCCACTTGCACTGAGTAGAACCACAATACTCGACACCTTCATCTAGTTAGCATACGGGTACAGAAAAGCAGTCCCCCTTTTTGTGTTACATGTTGTTGGTAGTGTATCAAGGCAACAAAACCATGCTCCAAATTGTACTGAAGTTTTTAGTGCTAAGAGTTATTTCAGGGTTTACTTCCAGCCCTCTGCTTCTAGAAGACCTGAGTCCAAATGAGTCCTCAGGCCAGATACCACATGCTGGCTTTCTCCTGGCGACTGAAGCCTGGTAGAGATGGCGAGCCCATCTCGATGTACCCATGTGTCCTGAAGAAGACCTCTTTCCTCTGAAGTTTCTGAAAGCTGCATTAAAAACTTTTCAGGTGGACCTTTGCATGCAGTCAGACATCGGCATTTAAGGAAGGACCTATTGACATCACATGGTTAACTAAGATACTGTCCTTACTGCATGTGTGTGCATGTATGCATGGGGGGTGTGCACATGCATGTATGTGCGCTTGTGTGCTTTCTCTCTCTTTGCACCCTATAGTATGAGGGCAAGGATGAGGGAGGCATGAAAAGTGTTTTAACCCAGGTTATTTGAATTTTGAGGTGTGAGAGTTTTTAACTTTGATAGGAAAAAAATACATCAGAGGAAGCATGTGATTAGAAATGGAAGTATAGGGGCTAGAGAGATGGCTTAGCGGCTAAGGCGTTTGTCTGCAAAGCCAAAGGAGCTCAGTTCGATTCCCCAGGACCCATGTAAGCCAGATGCACAAGGGGGCGCACGCGTCTGGGGTTGGAGTTTGTTTGCAGTGGCTGGAGGCCCTAGCGTACCCATTCTCTCTCTCCCTCTCTCTCTCAAATAAATAAATAAAAATAAAGTTAAAAAAAAAGAAATGGAAGTATAGGAAGAAATGAGGGCTAATCAAACTAAGTTAAACAAATAACAAATTATGATTGATTAATAGGTTATATTATACATAAGTGATAAAAATCACGTATTTTGATTATTTGTCACAAAATGGAGAAAATAACACATGCTGGAGAAACCTTTGTACAGATAGTCATTTGGGGATTTGTTATGGATTGAGTTGTGTCCTCCTGAGTTCATATGTTGAAGCCCTAATCCCCAAAGTGACTATATTGTAGATAGTCTTTAAAGCCATAATTTAGGCTAAATGTGGCATATGTATGGGGCTGTAATCCAATATGGTTCTGTCCTAGTGAGGAAGAGTATGAGATACTAAGGTATCATTGTGTGTATAGAGAAAGGTTTATATAAGGACAGGCAAGAAAGCAATCATCTCTAAGACAGAAAGAGAGGCCTTGGGAGAAATGAAGCCTACTAACACCTTTACCTCAGACTTCTAGCCTACAAGACTGCGAGAAAAGGTGTCTAGAGTAATTGACATAGAAGCCTTGACACTGCACAGCCATTCTTCTTCTTTGTATAACTCTAGGACTTTTTGACCACTTTGGCTCATTTATATAAGTAACAACTGCTCATAGCACATTGTCAGAGCTGAACTAGGGCCCAACCCACCACTTGGATGCCAGCACTGCTTCTGTGACATGGCCTTGTATGGATTCAGTACCTCACAGGCCATTGCTTGCCAGTTCCACATTTGCTCACACACATACCCTTGGACTTCCACCCTAAAATGCACTAGCATTGATACTCCATTGGTTAGAGGTGGTACTGAGAAGAGCAAATGCATCAATGAGTCCCTCACATTCCTCATTCCTATCCCCCACTACTCTGCAATGATAGGTCATCTCTGTCCCTCTTCTCTAGCTGGTGAGTTTGCCATTGCGACATAGAAGTGAGTTAGGTAAGCAGTGTGTCCCACCATCCTAGCTAGTGTGTAAGCTCAACCATGTGATGAGGGTCGCCATACTTGTGCTAGTGACCATCTGTCATTGTCACTCTAGACAAAACCAACACCAAGATTACCTTCACCATAAAGAACCATGAAGGTGGTATGAACATTTTTGTAGCCATGTCTGTTATTAATCTGGTCCACTGTGGTCCAGGTCACAATTATGGCTCAATAGTTTAGGATTCTTTACTTGATAATGTCCAAATTCTTATGGGGTACATTGAGATTTTTTTCAGAAGAGGCGGGAATTTCCTGTAGATGGTTCTACTGAAACTAAGTTTTTATTCATGTGTCAAGAGAAAAAAATGAAGGAATGATGGAAGTCCCTTGTTACAGCTGCCCTCACTGGCACCTCCTCATGCCAGAGGCCTCTAAGACTGCATTGGTATAGTTGATTCCTAACTTCACTCTAACTGTTATCTCATTGAACGATTTTCCCCTCAGGAACCCAGAGCTTCAGTTATTCTGCCTGAATTACTTATAGCCTTTGCAAATGTATTTCATGTTTCAATTATGCAAACATAGTTCTTTTTATGCAGGTTAGTAGTTGTGAGTCATGATATCTATTCTTTGCTTCTTTCCTTAATAAAAGCAGTATATCTTAAGTGGCTCTTAAGTGTCATAAAGGCCAGGCAGCTTCATTGCTTTTACTTTGATTAGTCCACACTGCAATTCTGAGGAACCATCCATCTTGTTTCCCAGGTAAGGACATTGAAGACAGCATAGGAAAGTGAGTGTCCTAAGGCTTCTCAGCTGCACAAAGGTGAAACAAACAGGTCTTGCTACAAATTCTCTGGGAGTCTTTGTTGTTGTTTTGGTGTGTGTGTCGGGGGGGGTTGTTTGTTTTGTTGTTGTTGTTTGTCTTGCCTGTGTTGCTGAGAATTGAACCAAGGGCATCCTGCATGCCAGGCAAGGGCTTTGCTATTAAGTTATATCCCCAGCTTCCCAGATCTCTTTTTGTGTTTTGTTTTGAGAAAGTGTCTCATTAAGTTGTTCAGGCTAGCCTTGAACTAATTCTGTAGCCAAGAAAGACATTGAATTCGAAATCTTCTGTCTCAGCCTCCCAAGTAGCTAGAATTATAGGCCTGAATCATTAGACCTGACTTCTCTAGTTCTTAAGACTCAACGTAATCACTATACATATTGTCCCTTGATGTCTTTCCATTCCATAATCACAGATCAAAAATATATGATAGAAATTTCCAGAATTTCCAAAAATCAAAATGTCAGTTTTTTTCTCATGCAAAATACTACACTGAATTCAAAAATAATGGACAGAGGGGCTGGAGAAGATAGCTTAGTGGTTAAGGCATTTGCCTGCAAAGCCAAAGGACCCAGGTTTGATTCTCCAGGACCCACGCAAGCCAGAAGCACAAGGTGACGTATGCATCTGGAGTTCGTTTGCAGTGGCTGGAGGCCCTGGCGCACCCATTCTCTCTGTCTCTGTGTGTGAGTGTGTGTGTGTGTATATCTCAAATAAGTAATTTTTTTTAATACACAGATACAGGCTCACCCTACTGTCACCTCCCCTGTTCCCAGATGTGCAGGCATACCCTACTGCTACCTCCCCTGTTCCCAGATCCTCAGTCCGTCTCCAACACTTCTTAGAGCATCATTTGGTTGCCTCTATATGCAACCAAGATAGATAAACATGTTCTGCTTCCCCAGACAGTACAGTACAGCAACTACCTCCATGGCATTTAAACCATGCGTGCTATTAAAAGCATTGCCCTGATTTTGAGAACATAGAAGAATGTGTATAGATTGTAGGCAAATTCTAGACCAAATTATGTAAAGAACTTGAGATTTGGGTGCCCTCATTAGTCTTGGAATCAATTTCCCATGGATAGTGTATGTTATTTTTCAATCAAATTGCAAAATTTTTCTGTTGTTTCTGTTACTTGCTTAGGGTTAATACTGTTAACCTGTCCTATGTGCTTCATTCAGGGAAGAGCCTAACACAGCGCCATAAACCACCAAGTTCTTAGAACTGATATTTCAAACAAAAGGTCCTTACTATTTGTGGTGGTTAATTTGCAGGACCTAGAATGACCTAAACATATCTGAGAGTTTCTAGATCAGGTTACCTGAGGTGGGAAGATCACTTAGCTGTGGTGGCACCATTCCATGAGCTGGGGTCTCAGACTGAATATAAAGGAAAAAGTGAGAAATAGAAAAACAAACAAACAAACAAACGTGAGCTGAGCACCAGCACTCATGTCTCTCTTCTTCCAGACTGCAGACATGACTCTGCTTCCTGATGGCAGACGTGATGCAGCTATCGCATGCAGTTCACAACATAGGGATCACTATGATCAGAACAACAACAACAACAACAAAAAACCAAACCACTGTCTTATATATTATTCACATATGCCTCTGGAACTGAGCTCTACCAACTTAGAAAACAAGAATAAAGCAAGAAATTGAGAGTGCATATCCCCTAGACCCCCAAGTGGCACAGGCAAGGGGCATAAATAGAAAATCAAGTTATTGCTCAACTAATCTGTTTCATTGTATCAAGATGCCAACACCTAGTTACCATAAAATCTAGCCTATCCACTAGAAGTTATGCATTCATATTTTAGATTGTGTGCATAGCCTCTCCAGAGAGCTAAAAAATCACATCACCCAGAAAGGTCCCTCCTTATACTGGATAGATTGGGAATGTAGGAAAACACTGCTATTTCTTGCAAATTTCTGACTATTAGAGGACCCCATTTGACTTGCTAAGGGGAAAGAAAGATACAACACCTAAAAACCATTACACACACACGCTATAGCAACTTTTGCAACCAGCAAACCATACAGGAGCCCTTGCTTCTAGATTATTGGTCTCCTCCAAAGCCATGCAGGTCTTTGAAAACCTCAAGAAAACTTTGCATCTGTTAATTAGACAGTTTCTGGGTGTTTGTTTTAAACTCATTTTGATAATCATTTCTAAGAAGTCCCCTGGCTCTTTGGGAAGGGGCTCCCAACCCCTCCTCACCCACAGACCTGACTACCCACTGCTAATCCACAGCTGCTTGGCCCAGCTCTAAACGTGGCCTGTCAACCAGGGTGGAGGCACTGAGAGAGGATTCGTGCTGCACTGCCTGTTCCTGCTATGAAAATGATTGATGGGTTCAAGGAAGAACTCCTGGCTGAATCTCAGAGCAGAATAAATACACAAAATGAAATGCCCACAGGGGAGTTCTGCACGTGTGCAGCAATTGAAAAGCACAGGGCGGATTGCTTCCATCACAGCACTGCCCTCCCCGGAGAAAAAATGCTGGCTGCGATGTAAAGAGAGTGAGCTGAAGGGAGCAGGAATTGAAACTCCTCCTAGGACGGTCAGCCTTGGGACTGATTCCAGATTCCTTGGTAATTGAGAAAGCCAACGTGAAGCTATTCCCAGGTCCTGAAGGACATGGTGATTGCACCTAGCACTTGCCGTCAGACTGCCAGACAGAGTGGGAGCCATGAAGTGGAGGAAGCTTCACCAGAACTTACTGTAACATTCAAGAGCAAGAACCCACCATGAAGAAAGGGAGCTTGCCCAGCACTCAGACTCAGCAAAGAGAGCATAAAGAGATGCTGAGAACCAACATCTATGGAACATCTGTTCTCCGTGTGACTGAGCATTGCCTGAATTGATTTTCACTATCTGCAAAGGACAACATTCCCTACACTTTACAAATTATGATTAGGAGGATAAAGAATGTGTCATGATCATGTGGCTAGTGACTGAGAGACTGGAGATCTCATAGTCATCTGTCTACATAGAAGAGCATGCACTACAATGCCTTCGCATTCTGTTCTGGGAGACATAGCAGTTTTCTTAGAAGGTAAGACATTAAGAGAGATGGTTCAACTGGGAAAGTGTTTGCCACCCAAGCATGAGGACTTGAGTTTGGGTCCCCAGCACCCATGTAAAGTCTGGGTGTGATAGTATGTGCCTATAATCCCAGACCTGGTAAGGCAGAGTCAGGAAGATCTCTGCCAAATCAGTGAACTCTGTGTTCAATGAGAGACCCTGTCTGAAAAAATAAGATGGCTGGGTGGGAGATATGGCTTAGTGGTTAAGGCACTTGTCTGGGAAGCCTAAGGATCCAGGTTAGATTCCCCAGGACCTAGGGAAGCCAGATGCATGAGATGGCACATCTGGAGTTTATTTGCAGTGACTAGAGGCCCTGGCATGCCCTGGCTTTCTAACTCTCTCCAATAAATAAATAAACAAGATGGTTAGAAAAGTAAGATGCAAACAACTGAGGAAGACATCCAACATTGACCTCCAGCCTCCACATGCACATGTACACATGCATGCACACACACACAAACATGTATACACACATTCATACACATGAAAGAGGTTAAAAATAGAATGATTTCTTTCCTCTCTTTACAGCAAACCTAGCTCTACTCTCAGCAAGTCCTTATGTCCCAACATGTCTTCTCTCCTACCCATTTCTTCCTATGCAAAGACTTGGGTGACACCACCAGGCAGTCTTCCTGAGTCTCATCCCAAACCTAGTGTAGGGCCTAGCCTGGAGAACACTTCTTGTTAATGTACCATTGTTAACCAGTAATTACTTTCTTTTTGGCTTTACCTTTTTCTAAAGCCGTGAGCAATTTCTCTCAGCTTCTACCATCTTGATGCTTTTGTTTAAACCTGTAAAAGACATGACTTTCCAAAGAAATAATTAAGGCTTTCATGCCCCACACTTTTAACAAATATATTTTGACCTCATTTCATCCCCTTTGGAAGGGAGCTGTTTTCTGGCACCTTAAAGGGATTTTCAATCTATTATCCTCCAGAATCCTCTTTTCTTCTTTCTTTTAACACAAAAAGCTTCCCAATTGCTTCCAAAGGTGAAATTAGGTGCTTGCCCATTCAGCAACAGGCAGGGCTTTAAATTGGATGAAATAATAATGTCCCTTTGAATGTCAGGTCTGCCTTCACAGAAATTAGAATCTGCCCAGAGAAGCAGCCTCCCCCTGGGTTGCTTCCATTCTCCCCAAGCAGGGGAAGGGTGCCAGCAGGGTTGGAATTCCAGTTCACAGGAACACACAAAGACTCTTTCAAAAGTTTACTGGGGAGTTAGGATAAAGCCAGGGAGGTTGTCCGTCCTCCTTCAATGTTTCTGGACAGTGAGAGTGTGTAGGTCTTTGCACTCAATCAGCTTTAGCTACAGGCCTCACCCTGCCTGGAGGAAAACCTTCCACAGAGAAGGATCCAGTTAACCACTTTTGCTTTAAAAAAAATTCCAATGTGTGAAGTGTGTGTGGGTTTGTGCATGTCAGTATGTGTGAGTACATGTGTGTGCATGTAACAGTACATGTGTGGAAGTCAGAGGATAACGTCACATGCTGGTCCTCACCTTCCACATTGTTTGAGGCAGGATCTCTTGCTTAATGCTGTGTGTGCCAGGATAACTGGCCCGCTAGCTAGCCCATGAGCTTCTGGGGATTCTCCTGTCTCTGCCTCCCACCTCACTGCAGGCACCCTGCGCTGACAGATACACGACCCTGAGTCTGGCTTTACATGAGTTCTGAGGGTCCAAACTCAGGTTGTCATGTTTGTATTCACTGAGCCATCTCCCCAGCCTCAGCTTTTGCTTCCTAGCAAGTCAGAATATGTGAGAAAGTAAGGATAAATAAAGCACAATAGAGATGGAGGGGGTTATAAAGAGGGATGGTGGAGATTGCTCTGACCTTCACCTTCAACTTGAATCAGACAACTTCCCCCAAATATGAACAGTCTAATTCTACTCCTCATACATCATCTCGCTGCTTCCCACCATCCAGGACCCTACAGAACAACCCATACCCACACACACTCGTTCTGAGGCATCCAAGAGAATTACGGACAGGAGAGAGAGCCCTGACCAGGTAGCATCCTCTAGCTTCTTTTGACAACTCAGATGGGAAACTTGTCATCGGCGTGCCTCCTCCAGCATGCCTGAAATGCCTGCCATCCAGGGCCATCCTGTAATACATCATCCCAAAGAAAAGGAGCAGGTCAGAGTGAGAGCATGTCTCTGGGCTAAGCTGCCAAATTTGTTTTTAAAAAAATTGAAAGATTCACTTGTCTAATTAAACCAGTGTCGCCAGCAGACGAAAGGGTCTAAATTATTTGCGCAGAAAGAATAAATTTAGATTCTGATGCTCTGGGAGAGGAGCCAAGGGGGGGAAAAAAATCTACAAGATGTCAAGGGCACAAGGAAAACACAAAGATCACAAACAGATTCTGGCAAAGATGAGTTTTTCCTGCTTTTTAATGTTACCTAAGGCCAGAGGGACTTATTCTATTAAGTCGCCTAAACCCCATACACATAATACTGTAAAACCCATCTACATAAGAGCCTTTTCTATTTTATAAGTGTGCTGCTCAAATGAGAACTACTCACTAGTCAAAGCGGCCTCCCCCAGGAGCCTCTCCCTTTGAGAGAGCCCAGCACCCCCATCAGGCTATTGACACTACACTCATCTTCCACACGTCTGCTTCGTCCAAAGGAGGCAACAGGTTGGCAAAGGAGGCAGAGACAGGAACATCCCTGAGGTTCACTGGCAGCCAGTCTAACTTAATTAGTGAGTTATCGGCCAATGATTTCCTGAGGATGAAACGTGAGGTTGCCCTGTGGTCTCCACATGTCCACATGCATGCATACACCCATGTACCCATACATACACATACATGCATTAACACACACACACACACACACACACAAGTAGTTCTGAAATGTGCCATGCTATATGGATTCACCAGCCATTCTCTGCCCCAAAAAAGCAAGTAGAGGTGTTTGTCTCTACTGTCTATGTAGCACAGCAGGAAACCATTCCCTGCACTAAGGGCCTGTGTACCCCCAGCCTCTGAGCCTTGTAGGAAACATGAAGTCCTGTGGCGGTTACCTTACCCAGTTGTTCTCAGACTGCTGGCCACCCCTGCAGAGCTGCTCACTCTTACCCATGTCTTCCTTGCCAATACGTCTGACCCACAGTCAACAAAGTTCACGATGACTGTGTCGTGGGCTGGGGGCTCGGCCATCTGCAGTGTGTGTTTCTTTCGTGTTTGTCTCTGCTAGTCAGGTAAAGGGCCTTACAAACTAAGGGTTATAGCAAAATAAAAATAGCAGTAATAATAAATCAAAAGCATAAGGATTAATAGTGAACCTGAAATGTATATAGCACATGGTTGGTTTTTGTTGTTGTTGTTTCTTTGTTGTCTTGGGCTTTTATTTAGTTTATTGATAGCCATACACTGAAAACAGGCCAAATATCATTCAGTGGGTGATTGTTTAAACACACTCAGGTGCCACTTCACAGTGACAGAGGACTCAACCGTAGAAAGGGGATGGATTACTGGCACCACGACAACCTTGGTGACGTACAGGCACTGTGCTGAGAGGAGAAGTACGTCTCGAGAGCTCTCCTCTAGGTAATATTCTCAAGATATCATCAGAAAAAAAGCCTTCAGTACTAGGAATTAAAGTTACTTCCCTTCTTGATACTTAGTTGTCTCCTCCGTAACAGGAAGAGGGGACATTACTGACATTTTTCATTCTCAGAGTAAAAGTCTGGGTTTCAAGCCCAAATGTTTTCAGTTACAAAATCTGTCTCTAGGGAAAAGAGACTCAGCTTAAAACCTTCCTTGGGAAGTCTCTGTTGGTTGCTGTTATTGACAACCCTGCAAGGGTTCCCTCCTTGACCTGACTGCAATTCCAGATGTAGTCAAGAAAGTTGCTTTGTTTCTGCTCATTGGACTTGACGAGTTCCCATCTCACATTTCTCTCCACCATTCCCATCACAAAGAAACCTGAAGTCCTGGAGAGCAGCAGAGAAGCAAGGGAGAACTGCATAGGGGAAGCCAGGAGTTCACAGAGGACTGGAGGAATGGCAGGGAATGAGTAAGCATGGCTCAGAGAAGAAGGACATCTTCCTGGGGAAGTGCAATTTGCAAGCACTGGCCTTGCAGGAAGGATCCTGTGCTATCTTAGCTTAAAAAAGCTCCGGGGAACCACACAAGGAGTGCTACTGGCCACCATAGCCAAAGCTTTCAAACAAGAAATGCTAGCAAAGATCTCCTTAGAGACTCAGTATCTCAAGTAACAAGAACAGCCATGTGGGCTTGCCTTAGGAAATTTTCAGCCAGAAAGACAATCCCACCCAAAATGTCCTTTTAAGTCCCCAACTATGATGGTGTTGGTGCTTATTTCGGTTTTATTGTCAAGTAGGTTTTGGTTTATGAACTGTGGTGCCCCTGTGTTTGGTGCATACAGATTTATGATTATAACATCCTCTTGATGGATCGTTCCCTTGATAAGAAGGAAGTGGCCTATTTTGTCTTTTTTGATTATTTTTTGTTTGAAGTCTACTTTATTATTTACTACAATATTAATATAGCTATGCCTGCTTGTTTCTTATTCCCGTTTGCTTAGAATATTGTTTTCCACCCTTTCACCCTGAGGAGGTGCCTGTCTTTAGTGGTGAGGTAGGTTTCTTGAAGAAAACAGATTGAGGGGTCTAATTTTTTGATCCATCCTGTTAGTTTGTGTCTCTTGATGGCTGAATTAAGGCCATTGATATTTAGGGTAATGACTGTGAGATTTGATTTGATCTCTGCCATATTGTGATGGTATATGTGGTTTGATGTTTTCATGCACTTTGAAGATTTTTGTGCCTACTCTGACTTTGGTTATTGTGATCTGCTTCTTGTAGGCATTTGAGGTTGATTATTTGTTTCTTCTCTGTGGAGAATTGCCTGAAATGGGGTTACCTTTAAAAGTGGTGTGCTGTTTTTCCCTAGCTGGTTTTAGGATTTTCTGTTTGGTGTCAATGTTTAGAGTCTTAATGGCAATGTGTCTTGGAGAGTTTCTCCTTTAGTTCAGTCTGTTTGGAGTTCTGTTAGCTTCTTGTATCTTGATGGGCCTTTCTTTTAAGAGACTGGGGAAGTTTTCTTCAATTATTTCATTAAATAAGTTCTCCAGGCCTTTGGTCTGAATTTCTTCTCCTTCTGGTATTCCAATGATACTGATATTAGGATGTTTAAGTGTATCCCACAATTCCCTCATGTTCTGTTCACAGAAACTTTTGAACTTACTGAAATTTTTGAACTCTCGAGCTGTTTCCTCCATCTTGTCTTCCAGATCAGAGTTTCTATCCTCCACATGGCTGACTCTATTCTTGAGAGCTTGTAGAGAGTTTTGGACTTGTTCAATTAGGTTTGCATTTTCTGCTACTTTCTGTGTATAATTTCCATCCCTCTGTCAAGCTCCCTTTTCACGTCATTTTCTGATTTTCTTGATGCTTTTTGGAATTCATCCTTGCCTTTCTTTATGTCTTCATTTAGCATCACCAGCTGATTTTTGAGGTCCTCTTTTTTGTCACTCTCTCTCATATCTCGTAACTGTCTTTGAACTCCTTCCATTTTCTTATCTATTAGGTCTAGTCTAGTGATGGCAGCATCCACACAATTATCGGTCCTTTGTTGCTTTTCTGAAAGTTCTACCAGTAGCTTCATCAGGGTTGCATTGCTCATAGCTTCATTTTGGTGTTCTGATCCTAGTGACGCTTCTATGTTTTGATTAGAGATGATCATTGTAGGACTGGGTGATATAACTGGATTTTCTTACATTTGATTTTTCATGATATTTCTTTTGCGCTGTGGTCTGCCCATCACAGTGTATGGGCATGTAGATGGGTGGATCAGCCTGGGCTCAAGCACAATGGGAAGCTGAAGCAGCCTGAGGCAGTTGCCAAGCAGCCTGGGCTTTGGCTCTCACTTGCCAAAGCTGCCTCAGCTCCTGCCTGGCAGTGGCGCCAAAGTTGCCTGAGCTCTGACGTGGTAATGCAACAAAGCTGCCAGCACTTGCACTAGGAGGGACACTGAGGCACCAAGCACTGAAGCAGCCCAAACTCTGCCATGGAGGAACACTGGGATCTGGAAGCAGTCTGAGTTCACCCGCAACAGGACAATGATGGTCAGCCGGCACGGCAGATAGGGAGGGGTTGGCACCTGCGCTAGTGCAAGCGACAGACAGAGACAGTCTGAGCTCACGTGGGGAGTTGCAATGGGCCTGGGCATTATCAGTAACAGACAGATCATCCAAACAGAAACTCAACAGGGAAGTAAGAGAGCTCAACAAAACCATAGATCACTTAGACCTAACAGACATCTACAGAACTTTCCATCCCAAATCCACAGACTACACATTCTTCTCAGCAGCCCATGGAACATTCTCTAAAATAGATCATATACTGGGTCACAAAGACTGCCTCCACATATTTAGGAAGATTGACATAATTCCCTGCATGATATCAGATCACAATGCTATATTGCTAGAAATTAACAACAAAAGACCCACCAAGAATCCCAACAGCACCTAGAAACTGAACAGCACATTTTTAAATAATAAATGGATAGTGGATGAAATAGAAAATGAAATTGCAAAATTTCTAGAAATGAATGACAATGAGAACACATCATACCAAAACTTATGGGACACAATGAAGGCAGTCCTCACAGAAAAATTCATAGCACTCAATGCCTTCATAAAAAAGACAGAGAGATCCCAAATCAATAACCTAACCATCCATCTAAAGGCACTGGAAAAGCAAGAAAAATCCAACCCAAAGAGCTCCAGAAGGAAAGAAATAATTAAAAATCAGAACAGAAATTAATGAATTGGAAACAATTCAGATGATTGACAAAACAAATAGCTGGTTCTTTGAAAAAATAGACAAGATGGACAAACCCCTGGCCAATATGATCAAGCAAAAAAAAAAAAAAAGAGAGATGCTTCAAATTAACAAAATTCAAAATGAAAAAGGAGAGATCACAACAGACATAAGTGAAATTGGGACAATCATCAGGACTTATTTCTAAAACCTCTACTCCACAAAACTGGATAATGTGGAGGAGATGGATAAATTCCTGGATGCATACCATCTATCAAAGCTAAACTCAGAGCAGATTAATCTCCTAAACAAACCTATCACACTCATGGAGATTGAAAAAGTAATTAAAAAAAAAACTCCCTAAAAAGAAGAGTCCAGGACCATATGACTTCTTAGCTGAATTCTATCAAACCTTCATGGAAGAACTCAAACCAATCTTCCTCAAACTGTGCTACAAAATTGGAGAACAGGGTAAGCTACCCAACTCCTTTTTGAAGCTAGTATCACCCTAATTCCAAAACCAGGCAGAGATGCCACAAGAAAAGAAAACTGCCGGCCTATTTCCCTGATGAACTTAGATGCAAAGATTGTGAACAAAATCCTTGCAAACCGAATCCAACAACACATCAAAAGCATTATCCACCTTGACCAAGTGGGAATCATCCCAGGAACACAGGGGTGGTTCAACATACGGAAATCTGTCAATGTAATACACCACATAAACAAGGTTAAACACAGAAGCCACATGACCATTTTGATAGATGCAGAAAAGGCCTTTGACAAGATACAATATCACTTCATGATCAAAACATTGCAGAGAATTGGCATGGTTGGTTCATATCTTAACATAATAAAGGCAATATACAAAGCTCTGAAGGCCCAAATAATACTTAATGGAGAGAGACTGGAGGAATTCTCATTAAGATCAGGAACAAGACAGGGTTGTCCACTCTCACCTCTGCTCTTCAATATAGTACTGGAAGTCCTAGCTCAAGCAATAAGAGAGGAGAAGGAAATAAAAGGGATACAATTTGGAAAGGAAGAAGTTAAGTTAGTTCTATTCACTGATGACATGATAGTATATGTAAGAGACCCGAGAGAATCCTTCCCAAAACTCCTGAAGGTCATTAACTCCTATAGCAAAGTAGCAGGATACAAAATCAATGCACAAAAATCAGTTGCCTTTCTATATGCAAATGACAAAGATACAGAGAAAGAAATAAGGGACATGGTCCCATTTTCAATAGAAACAAAAAAATAAAATACCTTGGAATAATGCTAACCAAGGAAGTGAAAGATCTATACAACAAAAACATAAAAAACACTCAGAAAAGAAATTGAGGAGGACTTGAGAAAATGGAAAGACCTCCCATGCTCCTGGATAGGCAGAATTAACATTGTGAAGATGGCAATCCTACCAAAGGCAATATACAGATTAAATGCAATTCCAATTAAAATCCCAACAGTGTTCTTCACAGAGATAGAAAAAATGATCTCCAATTTCATATGGAAAGGCAGAAGGTCTTGCATATCCAAACATATCCTCAGCAAAAGAAATACCTCTGGAGGCATCATCATGCCTGATCTAAAGCTATATTACAAAGCAATAGTAATAAAAACATCATGGTACTGGCATAAAAACAGGAGTATAGACCAATGGAATAGACTTGAGGACCCAGACTTTGGGTCAAGAAGTTATAGCTACTTGATATTTGACAAAGGCCCTAACAATATAGGCTGGAAAAAAGACAGCCTCTTCAACAAATGTTGATGGACAAACTGGATAACCATATGCAGGAAACTGAAACTTGATCCACACATTTCGCCATGCACTACGCTCAAGTCCAAATGGATCAAAGACCTCAATATAAGACCAGAAACTCGACTGCTACTGGAAGAAAATATAGGAAGTACTTTCCATGATATAGGAATGGAAAAAGACTTCCTGAACAAAACCCCAGCAGCTCACAATCTTAAACAGTCACTCAACCAATGGGATCACATGAAGCTGAAGAGTTTCTTTACAGACAAGCATACAATAAGCAAAGCCAATATATTACCCACAGAATGGGAGAAAACATTTGCTGGTTATCCAACTGACAGAGGCCTAATCTCTAGAATCTACAAAGAATTCAAAAATCTAAACAGTAAAAAGTCAAACACTCCACTCACAAAATGGGGCAAAGAGCTGAATAGGCAGTTCACAGAGGAAGAAATACAAATGGCAAACACACACTTAAGAAAATGTTCATCATCCCTAATCATCAGGGAAATGCAAATTAAAACAACTATGAAGCCGGGCGTGGTGGCGCACGCCTTTAATCCCAGCACTCGGGAGTCAGAGGTAGGAGGATTGACGTGGGTTCGAGGCCACCCTGAGACTCCGTAGTGAATTCCAGGTCAGCCTGGGCTAGAGTGAGACCCTACCTCGAAAAACCAAAAAAATAAATAAATAAAATAAAAAAATAAAATAAAAAATAAAAACAACTATGAGATTCCACCTTACCCCAGTAAGGATAGCAAACATCAAAAAATCAAATGAAAATAAATGCTGGTGAGGATGTGGAGAAGTAGTTACACTCATCCACTGTTGGTGGGACTGTAAGGTGGTACAACCACTTCGGAAAGCAATATGGAGACTCCTAAAAAAGCTGACTATAGAGACACCAACAGACCCAGTTATTCCCTTACTGGGCATTTACCCTAAAACCATTAAACCACAGGCCAGAGAGATTTGCTCAATCATGTTTGTAGCAGCTCAATTCATAATAGCTAAGAGCTGGAATCAACCCAGATGTCCATCACTAGAAGAATGGATAAGTAAGATGTGGTATATCTACACAATGGAATTCTATACAGCAGTAAGAAAAAAGGACACAATGAAATTTGAGGAAAAATGGTTGAACCTGGAACAGGTCATTCTCAGTGAACTTACCCAATCACAGAAAGAAAATCACTGCACAGTCTCACTCATCTACAGCACCTAAACTGAATCCACCCAAGATGCCTTACATACCCAGCAAGCATCTCATGGACTAGACAATAAGATGGGTGGGGAGGGAGGGGAGGACAACAGAGGGGGTGGGAAACTCAAATCTAGACCCAAATGGCGATGGCACCATAAAATTCTACATCCTAAAAGGCAGACCAAATGGCTGAACCTTCACCAGGCCCTTAGAGGGAACACCTGAGCCACAAGACACTGGAGAGGGTATGATGAAGACTAACCTTAATCTTCTACAGCTTCTCTCTCTCTCTCTCTCTCTCTCTCTCTCTCTCTCCCTCTCTCTCTTCCATCTAACTCTTTTATATTGGTTAACTTTTTCTTCCTTTTCTTAGTGGGCACTGACCTGTAACTCCCAGTACCAGCATGTGGCTATCATCAACAATGAACTTTTGATCAGAAAGACGTACACGGTTTCCTAAAAGAAAGACAGATTTCTGTCAGAGTACTTGATGACCTACCAAAGGTTAGTGGTAAGACCCTACTGCTGAAGACACCTTATGTGGTTGACATGTAAAATGGAATGGCATGGCTGGAAGCTGGAAGAGAGTCAGTCCCCAGACAGTCAGCACGTCTAGTGTCAAAAGGTGCTACATGGGCGACTGGGGGAAAATGACCAATATCTGTCCAAGCAATTCATGGTCTAACCTACTTAGCAGCAAATAACCTGTTGTGATGCTCACACAAGTGCAATAGTGGTGCACAGCCATGGTGGGAAACCAACTGCTCTTGATTCGGCTAACTGATCCCCTCAGTGGTATGGTACCCATAGCTGGAGCTGGGAAACAAGTCAGAAACATATCCAAACATAAGCCTCCTCTCCATTAAAAAGCTACCACCAATCGTGGGCTACAAGAGGGCCTATACCTATTCTCTATAAAAAAGTAAGGGTTATCTTATTTGTCTGGTGCTAACTTACTCTCTGTTGGAGAATCTGCTTCTCTTTTTCAGATAGATGTAGATCCTAAGGAGAGAGCCACCCCATCATACCTCAAAAGGGCCCTGGCTAAAACTAAGAACAATTGGTGAAACAAGCAAGGGTGCTGTTTTCTTGGTGAACTGGATACCAGCAGAAGGGGGAAGGAGATCAACACAGAGAAAAATCAACTCCTACCAAATCAGAGATCCAGAGACCCAGAGGCCCCCAACACCTCATCACTGAAGCAGACCAAAAATGAACCCAACATGGCTCAGGGAAATTTTGAGGAAGAGGGGGCGGAAAGAATGTCAGAGCCACATGTTGGGTCATGATATGCAGAGACATTTATTCTACTCATAACTGTGGGCTAACTCCAGAATGCATGACCCATATACCTCAACAAGGAGGGGAGGAGGTAGGACATGGATGAGCCTAACAATGGTACCAAATTGACTGTATTCGCTGAGTACAAAACTAATAAATAAATAAATAAATAAATAAATAAGTGAAAGAAAGAAAAGAAGGACCATTAAAAGAAAAAAAAATGTCCTTTCAACAAAATTTTAAAAGGACATTCATAGGCTTAATTCACTGAAACTCAAAAGGTAAGTTCAGTTCCCATAGTGATGCCTTTAGCTGCATGCTATCAAATATCATTACCACCAACCACTTATGACTGTTGAACACCTGCCATGCTGCTAATGAGATTCGAGATAGCCTTTAAGTAAGTAATACTCCACTAGATGCCAGAGAGTTTGTACAAAAAGGGAGTATAAATATGACAATAATTTCATATTGGTTACAGCTTCAATTGTTGTATCTTGAATAATTAGATTAAGTAAAATATATTATTTAAATTAATTTCATCTGGCTACAAGGAAATTTTAAACTGTATATATTTCTACTATGTTATTTTAAAGTAATTGTCTCTGCTAGGACATATGAGGCAACTTCATCTGGAGACAAGTTTTTGTGTATGTGTATGTATGTGCATGTTCATGTGTGCAAATTTACATTGTGTGTGTGTGTGTGTCTGTAGACCAAAGGTCGATCTCAGGGTTTGTTCCCCTCAGGTACCATCTGCCTGTTTTGAGACAGGGTCTCTCACTGACCAAGAACTCACCAAGTGGGCTAGACTAGCTGGTCAGCGAGCCCCAGGGATCCTCTTTGCTCCTCTTGGCCAGCACTGGGATTATAAGTGCATGCCACAACAGCGAATTTCTTTTACATAAATACAGGAATCTGAACTTAGGTCCTCATGATTGTATGAGCTCTCTCCCCATCCCTGGGAACACTTTTTATCTTAGTGACTAGAGTGAGTTGCTACTGTCATTTACAGAACAGAGGCCAGTGATGCTGCTGCACGTCCTGCAATGCACAGGTCAGCTCCCACCGAGAAGAGTTGCCCAGCCTAAAATGTCAGTAGCACTGAGGCAGACAAAGCCCTGGTACAGAGGAGCCTCCACTGGGCGGTGAGCATTATTGGCTTCAAGGCTGCTTCCCTCCGGCTACAAAGATGGTTGGGTGCCTGCTGCTATGACCCTAGCTCTTAACCAGAGGGAAAAAGCCTGGCTTCCCCTTCTTCTCTCTTAAGACCAAAGAAGAATGTTCTTCCCTAGACTGAGTAAAACTTGCAAGGATCTTTCTGTGATCAGCAGATAACTTACATATTGATTTCATTAACAAAGTATATAATAGAAGGCATGCTTCTATTATCACTCTCAGAAACGTGTCTGGTATTGGAACTTCCAGGTTGCAAAGGGTAATGGCTACTCACAAAATCATGTAAATCTCATGCTGTTACTTCAACAGACTGCTTAAAGTAATTCCTAAATTCTTCCACCATTAAAGAAAGAGATGTCTTCTCTAACGCTGTGCTGGTGAGACAGAGTGTTCTCATTAACTGATATTTAGGCAATTACTTTTAATTCTTCCCAAACCTAGCTTACACATATCTACCTGGTTATAGAGCCAAGGAATTTTTCTTGTTATCATTTCTTCTTCAGATGAAGTTCAATATATGACACATGGCAGTTTTAATTACTTGGTTTTCAGAAAATGGAATAGAAGCAATGTGGAGAACAGAAGAGAGGATGGACTGCCAGCATTAAACGGAGAAATGTCTCTATTTTTAACCAAATCAATATTCAATCACCCTCAGTGTCTCCAGATGTACATTGCTACAAATAGAAATGTAATGTGAGGTTTATTTTATGGAGCAATTAAAAAAATTGGGCTTTGTAATCTTTCTTATTGCAGAACAGGACCCATGAATCTGAAACCAGAAGGCATGCCGTGCCTTGTCTGGTGAGAACAAACGCTCACCCACCAAGCTAAGCATCATTCATCTAGTACTTCTGCATCTTCATCTCAAAGACATCCACTTCACCTCACTTTTTACTTTACTATTGTCTTTTGGGGTTGGCCAGCTTTTCACCTCTGAGAAAATCAACCTAAAAGAAAACATGTTTATTTTAGCTCATGGATTCATAGGTTCAGTCCATGGCCACTTGGTGCCATTGCTTCTGGACCCATGGAGAGCCAAGGCATCGAATGGCCAAGAACGTGTGATGGAGTAAAGCTGCGCCTCCTGTGACAGGAAGGAGAGAGCAAGAGAGCAGAAGGGGTCAGGGACAAGGCAGAGCTTCCAAGGGCAAAGTCCCAGCAATCTACTTCCTCCAACTAGGCCCCACCTCCTACCCATTCCACCGCCTCCCAAATCCAGTGAGCGCTGAATCCATGAAAAGATGGATCTGCTGATGAGTTGAAAATCCTGGTGACCTTGGAACATGACTTCATTGTGGACCAAGCCATCAGCATATAAGGGAGGCATTTCATATCCAAGCCATAACATCTTCCCTACTACAGAGGAAAAACACTAGACTTCAGGTCTGTCCACAGCTTCCACTCAAGCCTCCACCCCTTTCACCATCCCTTTACCCCAGGCCCATATTTAACTATGTCTGGCCATCAACATGGCTCTTACTAACTATATGAGTTGAAATTCCCCTTCAGTGAAGTGAGGAATCATACTCCTCCTTCTAGCTGCTCCATCAATGTGACTACAGTCATCACTCAATCCACTGCCTTCTACACTCAAAGGAAGGTATATGAGGACATGCACACATAATGTAATTTTTTTTCTTAGGGTAGCACAAGTTGCTACAACCAAGAGCCCTGACCTTGACTGCAGAGCTTAACATTGAAGGCATAGACCTCAGTGTGCTTTAACTGCCCTGTGTCTGCTCTGGCTGTGGTGGAGGATTGAGGCCCACAGGGACCTTGGGGAGGAGGCTCCATAGTCTCCTGTAGATGGTTTTTGAGCTTGCTTTGGTGTCACCTCTAGCATGTACATGGAAAAGGCACACCCACTGCGTAGCCACTTCTGCATAGATGCCACCAACATCATGTACACTGGTAGGTGACAGTAGCTAACATCTCTGACTGGCAGCTTACTGAACTGTAGAGGAGGTTTGGATCTGGGGCACACAGATATCTCTCTCTCTCAACAAAGCCAACACAGCATTGTGCCTTGGGTCCTACACAAGGACAAAGAAGTTAAAATCTAAGACTGAAATTCAGTTACTTTAAAATCCTGGTGCCTGCTCCTTCAACTGTACACATGGCCCTAGCAAGAGCATATAGATGACATATTTCCCAAAGGTGGGTAACTGCCATTTTGGTAGGCAATGGGAGTTCAAAGAATGGGTTCACAAAAGCTGCTTATGAATCCCAGCTATGCCCTTGCTTCCTAAGTGACCTTGGACAAATTGTTTAATCAGTCAATCTTGTCTCTAAGGAGAGGACATTAATTAATATTTGGTTATTCATTGGGATTATTAAATGAAAGGATGCATGCATCTGAAATGCTTAGTAAGTACCAAGAAAATAGCATTACTAACTGAACAACAGATTCTAGGAAAGGTTGTACTCTATATGACAGAAATTGTTATTGTAATGAGTAGAACCCTTTTGAGCCCTGTTTCAGATAAGTAACAGTGATTCTATGTATCCCTTAAGATCCATGATACAATTAAGAATATAAGCCTTAGAATTAATTGGTAGTTTAAAACAGAATGTGTTCCTTTGAAAGTACACATTCTAAACATCCTATCTTCATTTTAGTTCTTAAAAAACTCAAATAAAGAAAACATCCTAGGGCTGGAGAGATGGCTTAGCAGTTAAGGCACTTGCGTGCAAAGCCAAAGACCCAGGTTCAATTGCCCAGTACCCATTTAAAGCCAGATGCACAAGGTGGCACACGTATCTGGAGTTTGTTTACAGTGGCTAGAGGCCCTGGTAGGTGTATTCTCTCTCTCTCTTTCTCTCTCTCTCTCTCTCTCTCTCTCTCATACATAAATAAATATTTAAAAATTAAAAAAGAATAAAACGTCCTAGTGTAGAACATCACACATGTATCTGGCTAGTTTTACTCTGTTATCTGTATTCAATTCTCATACATGTCTTTGGAGGATATATGATATATGTGCATGTTAATCCACTTTCCATCACTACAGCAAATATTGGAGAACACCAGCTCATAAGCAGGATTTATCTTGTCTCATGGTTTGGAGGCTGCAGTCAATGACCAGTTGGTCCCACTGCTCCTGGGCTCATAACTAGGCAGTACAACATGGTGGGTCCGTTGAGCACAGCAAAATCATTCTCATGTCAAAGGACAAAAAAGGAGGAAGAAGAAGGGTACCACTATACCCTTCAGGGACACAGTCTCCATTATCTGAACCCTCCTACTAATCCTACCTCTTGAAGTTTCCACCACCACCTCCCAATAGCTCTATGCTGGCCTCAAACACACAGGCCTTTGGGCAACACCCGAGTGCCAAACACTAGCTGTCTTCTTGTGCTGAGTTATGTATGCATATTCATAATGTATCCACAGATCAGTAATCCATAAAAAACTTATAGACTTAAAATCCAAAATAATAATGATAGATGATGTTAGTATAAATGGTACCAAATTTCAGTCTTTCTACAGCTCCTGAACATTATCATCTGGGCTGAATAGAAAACTGTTGCCTACTTCACATGCAAATACCAATGTGGTGAGTCCTAATAGAACACAGAGGACAAATCTATGCCCATTTCTTCACTTTAGCTTTTCTTTGGCATGTTTTTCCATGGTGACACAATTTTTTAAAATAGTTTTATTTATTTATTTGCAAGCAGAGAAAAATAGGAGACAGAAAGAATGGGCTTGCCAGGCCTCCAGCCACTACAAAGGAACTCCATTTGCATATACCACTTTGTACATCTGACTTTACATCTGGAAATACACATTTTTACTGATAGTATTTTAATCTCCCATTATAAAAAATAGCTTACTAAGAATAAGTTTTTTTGGTTTGTTTTTGTTTATTTTTACTTTGGTGATTTTTTTCTTTACTATGACAGGGAAGGAAAAAAAAATAGAAGGAAGAGATTTTAAAGGGAGTAAGTGCAAAGTATAAACTACCCCTCCCCTTGTCCACCATCTCTACATGATTCTTCTACCCATGCTTATCTACCTCATGTGGCCACCAGTAAAATTTTCCCTTCAACAGTCCCTCACCACAACTCAGATATCGGAAGGAAAAAGGATGGGAATGGGATGGAGTGGGGAACAGAGGATGCTCCCTGCTCTGTTGTAGGCAAGTTCTAAGTGAGAGAGAGGCCATAGCAAATCACTAGAAAGATGTGCCTAAGCCAGGGCCACCAGCCTCAGAGAGAACCCTCAAAGAACTTAAGGTTTAGTTGGTAGAAACAAGGCAGCATGTAATTTGTGTAAGGATCAGATTTAAAATTGTCCTTTGGGCTGGGGACATGGCTCAGCAGTTGTAAATGCTTGCTGGCAAAGGGTGCCCCAGTGGATTCAGTTCCCCAGCTAACTACCTAAAGCTGGGCAGGCATTTATTTGTAGTGGCAAGCAACCGTTGTACATGTGTGCACCCCACACACACATGCATAAATAATTTTTAAAAGGGTCCTCACTGACTGCCATGGCTATGGCTAGCTCCAAAATCTCTACAGCTTGCCTAGCTGGGCTGCCAGCAACATAGCAAAGTCCTGTATTAGGAAGCTTCAAAGGCCAAGGTGATGTGTGTCACTTCAAGGATTTCTGTAATATGAACAAACTGATGGGCTTCATAATCTCTTACCATTCTTCCATTCAGAACAAAACTTCTCAAGGTTCTGTCCCAATGTCTAACAATATTAAATTGTAATGATGCTGTAGTCAAAATATAAATAGGGCTGAAGAGATGGCCCAGCAGCTAAACGTTTTTGTTTGCAAAGCCTGTTGGTCCAGGTTCAATTCCATACTACCCGCAGAAAGCCAGACACACAAAGTGGCAATCAGTCCTAGTGTGCCAATTCTTCCTCTTTCTCTATCTCATAAAAATATGTTTAAAATAAATCTTAATAAGTAAAGGAGCAAGTTCATTCAGGCAGTATAATGAGAAGCAAAGGGGGCCTGATAAGGGAGAAGATGACAGGGAGCCTTAGCTAGTTGTCCCATCCTCCATAAGGAACTGGCAGAATACCAATCAACTCATAATAATTATTAGTTTCTTTATAGAAGCCCACCTAAAACATTATTACTCAAAATGTTGGCAATTTGGGGCAGGGATCAGCTGGGTTGTTGTTTTGCTATCTTGTCTGGGACTACCCATGCCTGCCTTCAGGGGACAGCTCAGTGGGCATAGGATGCACAGGCAAGGCTGAACTCACTTGTCTGACAACTTGATGCTATTTCCTGTGTTTCTGCCTTTGGATAGCCTCAGGATTCTCAGGGGGCAAGTCCCACTGATGGAAGCCCAGAGCACCAAAGGAGGAAGCTCCACAGAAGTTTGGATGCCTGGAGATGTGGTTCACTATGGCTGCTGTTGTCATGTTCTGCCATTGCCCTCTTTTCGGAAGTATCCCACATCTGGTATCAGATGCTGTCCAGGTGCTCATTCTGACATCACAGAGGATGCAGTCAGCCAGAGATGTGGGGCAGGATCAACTTTGCTGATAGTCAAAGCTTCCGAGCCTATGCCACCTCCTGGGACTAAAATGGATGTTACTTTTCTTGTTACTATGACAAGTACCTGGTAATCACTGGTATAATTCTTGATGAAAGCACAGTACATAGTGTCTAATGATACCAGGACTCATCTATGGCAGGATTACCTCACTTGATGTTATTGACATTAGAGGCAGAGAACGTGCTGGGGAGAGGGCTTTCCTGGGTATTGTAGAAGATTTAGCAGCACCCCTGGCCTATGCTCTCTAGATGGAGAACAGTAGCATACCCACAACCACCTTCCTCCTGCTACCCAGTGATAACAATGCCCAGATATGGCCAAATGCCTCCTAACAAGGAAGCAAAAATCATCCCCTTAGTTGCAATCCACTAACCAAAAAAGAAAGAAAAAATCAAGGTTAGTCAGAGGCTAAAATATATCTCACAGATCTACCTGGGATTTGTTCACCATTCTACAATACAGTGCAGAAATGACCAGAGCTACGTGTACTAATGACTTCTACATCAAACTTTGATGTCTAACTCAGTTTCTCTATAACTTTACCATCTACATCACACATTCTCTTCAGTATTCAACATAATTTCCTGAATTACATAGAAGGACACTAAACTAGTAAGTTTATTATATTTGTACAGAAAAGGATCCAACAATAGTGGTCCTAGCTAAGTGTTTAGCAGATAAGGAAAATATCCAAATTCATTTACTTGAGTAAATGTGCCAAGTCCCTAAACTATTGGTTGCAATGTGTTTTTATTCCAATCACAAGCAGATTCATGAGATATTTTGCATTTATCTAGTGTATTCCTTCAAAGAAAATAATAGAGAAATTCAAATTGCTTAGGTCTGTATGTATAGCAGATATTTCACTAAACATGTGTATGGATAGTTAGGTGCACTTTCTGTGCAAACATGAGGGCTTGAGAGGGCTGAGACTACCCAAGTTCAAATCTCTATAACCCACATAAACAGCTAGACATGCATGTCTGTAACCCCAGTCCTTTGGGAAATGAAGACCAAAAGCAAGCCCCAGATTCAGTAAGAGACTCTGTCACAAGGAAAAACAGGCAGGTAAGTGATGGAATATAGCATCTGACACTATCCTTTGGCACTGCAGGCAAGTGCATAAGTCACCACATTAGTGTGTGTGTGTATAGATATAGATATAGATATAGATATAGATATAGATATAGATATAGATATAGATATAGATATAGATATTCATACACCACACACCCCCCAACACATGCAAAACACATAGCATGCATTATCTTCACCTTAACACCCTCTGTGAGGAGAGTTACTAGCATCAGTTTTTCTTGTTTTCTGTTTGTTTGTTTATTTGTTTTAAATTATTGATTTCTTTGCAACTGAAGTTTGGAGAGCTACAGCTTCAGATCTGTGAAGGGGCAGCCCTTGGACCTGAACTCAGCTCTGTCTGATGACAAAGCAGTGCACTGGTATGTTAGCACTTTTCCCAGAGGTCTAGAACACCTCAGTCAGTAAGAAGGATGAATTAAGGGTAAAAATGCATTATAGTTAATTGAGGGGAAATTTTGGTTTAATGTGGTTGTTTTTAAGATTCTATATAACACTGGATAAATGTGATTTTAAAAATATTGTTGCTATATTTATTTGAGAGAGAAAGAGAGAATGGTTACACCGGGGCCTCTTGCTCCTGCAAAGGAACTGTAGATGCATGTGCCACTTTATGTGTCTGGCTTATGTGAGTGTTAGGGAATTAAACCCAGGCCTCAAGTTTTGCAGACAAGAACCTTTAACCACTGATCCATCTCCCCAACCCTAAATATGTATTGTTAAGAGTTGTATTTCAGAAGATCCCCAGAAGAAGAAATAAAATGAGCTCAGAGAGAAGCATTTAAAGAACATAATCAGTCAGTGAGGACAGTATGTCTTCATGAAGAAGTAGGAATTACAGAGGAAGTAAGACGGAGGACTAGAACTATGCTTGGGAAGCAGCTTGTGTAAACCCAGGCATACTGTAAGGAAGGTCTGACTGGCAGGTAAAAATGGCAATGAACTTGCTTGTTCAAGGGCCTCCCCCCATCCCAGGCCCTTCTCAGCTGGGGAAGGAGCTGGGGAAGAATTCCTTTCAGCTTGGGAGCTTTGCTGCTTTACTTCTACTTTCCCTTATGTCTACTTTCTCTTAAAGTAAATCTTTCATAATTAAAAAATAAATAAAATAATTCCTAGCATGATGCCTTTCACACTGTTTTCTGTGACTATTTAGTCAGTCAGAAGTCTCTGTGTCTATGATGTTTGACTTCTTACATCACTGCATAGAAGAAAATCTCAGAGGAGAAACACAGCTGAAGCCAATTGCATCTTCACTCATGCCCTATGAACAAACACATCATGGACGAGTTACTTTTTTTTTCTTTTGAATATGTGCCCAGCCATCCTCCATTTGTCACCAAGGACTCATGTCATTACAAGAAAATTAGGATCCTTTGACAAGCCAATGTCATGAGCCTGCTGCATCTGGTATGAATGTTCAGAACTATTGACTAGAGTTCTTCAATTTCAAGATTGGAGAGAGGAGAGGCCACAGTGCCACTGTGAGTTAGGGGACAGAACAAGAGCCTCCCCAGACACCATCATCCACCCACGCTTGAATGGAAGATGCTTCCTCCAGCTGATGTGTGTGAGCAGCTTTTTATCAGCTCCACCACATGCCTGTCTCCACAGATAAGCACCACTGAAGGGAAACATCAATATGAATCACAAACCTGGGGGAGAAAAATGTCAACCTTCCCCTAAAGCCAAAGTAGATATATTATGAAACAGAATACCTTGCTTACACCTTATGAACCACTTTAAAGACTGTCCCCCTCCTCAGACTTAAGAGT
The DNA here is from genome assembly GCA_036346955.1 of Dipus sagitta. NCBI lineage: Eukaryota > Metazoa > Chordata > Mammalia > Rodentia > Dipodidae > Dipus > Dipus sagitta. Next base: position 126,013,217 of record CM070772.1, on the reverse strand, counting down.
AGGGAGACATAGCTGGGGTGAGGGTTGTGTGTCTGTTCAGAGGATTATCCGTAGTTCAGGGAGTTTGTCAGTCCTCAGTAGTGAGTCTGAACTTCTGGGTCCACCCTGATCACAGGCACTCTCCTAGCAAGACAGGGATGAGTCTGGCTGGACACTGAGCCCCTGGGATTTTCTCTTACTGTTTTGGGGATGTCAGAGCCCAGCATATCCTAACTCAGAAAGAGCTTTCTCCAGTTCTTCTTGGCCTCTTGGGCAACCCCTTAGTTGTTCTGAAATCAAAAGCCCCCAAATTAGAGATAAGGAAAGAAAAAAGAAGACCAAAAGAAAAAGAAAAAGAAAAAAGAATGAACAAGTTGTAATTTTGGGTTCTTTGATTTCTTCCCCAGAGCTCAACTTATGGTGACAGCTGCCTTCCCCAACCATGGCATCAGACAGCATGCTTTGTCCAGTTTTCATTAGGCTTCTATTTCAAGCCTGTTTTGTTTTTTGATTTTGAGGAGGAGGGAAAAAATGTGGAGAGGATAGTCATAGAGGTTTCCCCTTTTTTTGTTTCGTTCTTTTCAAACTTTTAATAAGAAATCCAGGTGTCCTATTTGGAACATACGCATATAATTAAATGAGTATATATTTCATTTCTAAAAGTCCCCCAGGTCCACACATAAGGGGACAATAAAGCAGGCCAACAAGACAAGCTTTGGGGAGATGATTCCTTTGTGGCAGGGGTTGGTTTCTATGGATGATAACACTATCCAGATTCCAACATGGAAGCTTTCGCCCCGGGGGCCCCAGAGATCTGGGAGTTATTAACTGCGAGAACAGCCCTCCACACTTTTCAGTTCTTCTTGCAGCTGCAAGGGAAAACTTGCACAGCAGGAAGCAAGGTGCCATTGTTAGCAGGAGATTGCCTCTCCACAGACTGTGTGCAGCCAGCCACTCACGCAGCCCCCAGCAGCCAAGTGCAGGTTGTCAAGGGAATGCCAGCAACCGCTCCTAAAGCCAGCAAAGGAAATGCCCTCCTAACCTGAAGGTGTTTCTAATTACAGCAGCTAATTACCAAACTCCTCTTGCATTTAATTGCCACAAACACAATCACAAAAGAACTATTAACACCCCTAACAATTGAATGGGGGGAGGAAAAAGAGATAGGCAGAGAAGGTGAGAGAGGGAGAGAGGGCAGGAAAGGGGGAGAGGGGGAAGGAGACCCAAATTCTGGACTTTCATATAATTTCTATGCTTCTCAGTTGTTGCAGAAAGTTTATTTATGAAATCTCAGGGCACTAAGTCTGCCAGAAGCATTAGCCCAAACCAAAGAAATCAGCTGTTACTGTAAGAACCAAGAGCAATGAGGTGTATGGTTCCCCTGAATCTCAGGCTTCTTCACTTCTACTGATCTTCAGTTGGCTAATGATACCTTTTTGTTATCGGTTTTGTCAATATTTCCAGAGTTTCTTCACATAAGTTATGATCTTGGCAAAAGCCTAAAAACTAATGTTGACCTCACATCCAAAATTTGGTTTAACTCTAAGCTGGAGAAACCAAAATACCTGAGGTAAGGTCAAGTGCTTGCACATAACACCATTTACCAAAAAAAAAGTCTGTATCTATATCGTACTCTTGTAGGATGACTTGTGTCCCCATCCCCTTCATATGTTGAAGTCCTAATTCCCAATAGTCATTGCAAATGATTGAAATGCAATTGAGGTCAGTGATGAGGGTATACTTAGAGATGGGGCAAATCCTCATGATCATGTCCTATAAAGGGGGGGAAATTTGACATACATATGTACAGGACAGTTTGGGAAGATGAAGGAAGAAAACAGTAATAGTCTATAAACCAAGGAATGCCAAAGATTGCTAGCCAATTAACAACATCAAGTAGAGGGACATGAAATAGATTGCTCCTCCCAGCTCTCTGAAGGAATAGAGGTTACAGACATACCTTAATCCTCCAAAACGTGGAGATAACAAAAAATCTGCTGTTCTGTTACAGCAGCCCAGCAATCAAATGTTCCTATCTCCTGATATTCTTCCCATTGGGTCTGTTTTTGGTCTTTCTTTCTTCCTTCCTTCCTTCCTTCCTTCCTTCCTTCCTTCCTTCCTTCCTTCATTTCTTCCTTCCTTTCATTCTTTCTTTTTCTTCAAGTGAGGGTTTCACTCTAGCCCAGGCTAACCTGAAATTCACTATGTAGTCTCAGGGTGGCCTTGAACTCATGGTGATCCTCCTACCTCTGCCTTCCAGGTGCTGGGATTAAAGGCGTGCGCCACCACACCCGGCCTAGGTCCCTTTCTTTCAATCCTCCATCATCTCCTACCACTGTAACATTTTTACCAGCTTCATGGCTTGCCTTCAGACTTTCCCCTCACCAAATTGCACTGTGCCATGGTAAACTTCTCTTGCCCCAGTTCTGACTGAAATAATAATAAAAGCAAGAAGAGGAATTTTTGCCTTTTGATGTGCATATCATATATGCCAAGCATTATGAGAAGTATAAGAAAATTAAATAAAGCACAGTTTCGACTCCCAAGGAGCTCTCAGTCCAATGGGGTTGGTGAAGATAGACATAATAAATTACTAGATAAATAGGTGGTTTGGTGTGCACAGAGAGTCACAGAGACAATATGCACAGGCAGCTGACCCATCACTGGTTTGGAAGATGTTTCATGAATGGCTTCCATGAAAGAGACCTCTGAGCCAAGTTCCAAAGCAGAGAATCTCAAGCCTGCCTACACAGTACACTTAACCTGCAAGCTTGCAAATGCCAAGTACGCTGACATCTCTTCAGCCCTCGGGGCCTGGGATTAACTGGCCTGGGTGTGGCTTCAGAAATTGTTAAAAAATATTTTATATTTATTTATTTGACAGAGAAAGAGGGGGAGAGAGAGAGAGAATAGACACGCCAAGGCTTCCAGCCACTGAAAATGAACTCTAGATGCATGTGCCTCCTTGTGCATCTGGCTAACGTGGGTTCTGGGGAATTGAACCAGGGTCCTTTGGCTCTGCAGGCAAATGCCTTAACCACTAAGCCATCCTTCCAGCCCAGAAATTTTTTAAATTCCAAGTGAATCTAATGAGCAGGCAATTTTGAAAGCATACTTTCTAAAACATTGATTATTCTCTGCAACCTAGAATTAGGTTTTTGTGAATTCCACTGCTTGCATTCCATCCCTTCAAAGTTGATTTAATTGGTCAAAGTGAAGACAGGAATTAAGAACTTTTTTTAATACTCCCCAAGTGCTTGTAATGTTCAGTCAGGTCAGGAACCACTCTGTGGAGGAAAGCTCTCCAAAACTGAATGCATGTAGGTGTCATCAGCAGACTTTGTTAGTATACAGATTATGAGTCATTTGTCTGAATAGGGACTGAGGTCCTACCTCAGAAAAGCCCCGGTTATAAATACTGTCTGTCCTATAGCCACATTTAGATCATCAAGTCCTTAAAGAATGACAGCAAGTGTTCCTGGTGGAGATGACGGCATCAGCACTAGGAAAGCAGTCAAGGAGAGAAATGCAGAGGATGGATTGGGGAGGTTCTTAACAATTATTCCTTCGGACCTGACATTTGTCAGAGATGTGGGGATGAAAGAAGAGCAGCCATCAATCTCTAGTATAGAAGCCTCAGCCTATATATGGACCACAAAGGGGTCCCACAATGGAAAATCTTATTGAATTTATGGTCTATTCAATTTTCCCAAGTACCGTCTCCCAAGGTCCAGCACAAACAGCTTCTTTTATTGCTTGTTTTCTTTAATTAACTTTTATTTTTGAAGAGGTTATATCCCCTCTCCCATTCCACTGAGAGCCCTCCTCAGTGGGGTTATTGGTGTTCACTGCTTCACTGCAGGGTCATGAAGGCCTCAGTCAGTCTCTGTTGTGGGGAAGGAGATGGTGCCTCCTGCTAATCTTACACTCCCTGGGGCTCTAACTATCATTCAGCCCCTTCTTCCACAATGTTCCCTGAGACTTGGCAGGTGTGTTAGAAATCTGATTTAATGTTGAATTCTCTGTGGTCTCTGGATTTCTGCTTTGATGAGATTTGAGTGACCACAGTGTGTGTTGCCATCTCCCTAGACCTGGTTTTCAGGGTAGTAGAGAGAGCAGTACTCCTATCACCACTTCCTCTGCAGTGTCTCTTGGACCCATGCAGATGTGGTGGAGGTGACCCATCCTGTGGTAGGCAGTCAGCCCTCTTTTCTTACTGTATTGGTGGTTCTTAGATCTCCCAAGCATTCTTTGTCATCTACAAAAGAAATCAGATACTTCACCAATAGTGAGAGCAGCTTGGATTAAAGGGCATGAGAATAGTTATTTAAGAGACTTTGTATCTACTCTTCTTAGCCAAAGTACAGTGGAGGTTCTGTCTGGAGTCTGAGAGTTTCCTATCCATCGGATTCTGACTTGGCTCCCAATACCAGGTATGAGTTCTCTCCCCACTGAGCAGGGTCTCACGTCCCATCTGAGAACATCTGGTTGCCTGCACAGGCTGTGTGCCACTATTGCACAAGTTGTGTGCCTCTTGTCTGGCTAGTTGATTTTGTAACTGGTAGGATCTGCTGATTCATGCTTCATAAATCTTGTTGATTATGTTCCCAAACACCTCACAGGCAGGTTCAATCAAACCTTCCTCATTTTTCTTCACTCTTTTCCCACCACAAAGAACACAAATACACATGCCTTAGAAGGCCAATTCAGCATGAGGCCATTGAGGCACGATGCAAGGTGGAGGTGGAAGCAGGAAGGGAAACCATGGAGGATGTGGTCCCACTGTTGCCAATCTTCTTTTTTTTTTTATTTGTTTATTCTAAGCAAAGCTTAAAATGCACAGCTTATGTGAAAACATCAAGTTTTAGATGTTGGCAAATAAACCAAATATTTTCAAATATCCTACTGGCCAAACAAAACAGATGTGTGTGATCAAATCTGGCAGGGGTCAGATGAAGCATTTAGAAGTGGCCTCTACCCTGAATCATGCTTGGCAAAATGCTGCAGTGGCAGAGATGCCCTGAGAAGCCACTCCAGCTAAGACAGCAGCAAGGCAGCCTTGAGTGTTTGGATGCAACCAGAGCCAAGGGTATAGGTTGCCGGTGGAAAGGGAAGGTTGCCCTAACAACAGATAAAGATGCGAAGAGACAGCAAGCCAAAGGAGCCACCAGTGTCAAAGGCAGCTTGGCGTTCTTTCTAGAGAAGATAAGGCATAGGTGGACTTGGGTTTGGAGGATATGAAGGCAAATGTGTCTTTTTCCATTTTATTGTTTCCCCATTTTATTTTTTGCGATGTAAACCTTTCTGGTCTGCCACAAGTATGCATCCACAGAAAAAGTTGCAAGAGTAACCAAGCCAAATGTCTGCAAAGACGACAGGAAGCCCCCGTGTGAGGGAAAGACAGATATAACACAGGTGTAAGTGTGGGTGGTAGAGAGTGGGCCAAGTGGAAGACATAAAATATATTCAGATGTTCAGTTTCAAAATTTTGAGAAACAAAATTTGTGGATAGAAGGAAAGTTTGGCTTATAAATTCTAACTCACAACTTCTGAATAAAGTTTTCTTTGCTTCAAACATATTTCTGATATACTGAGAAGGTGTTATAACCATCACACTTCATGGATGAATGCTTGCCTCATCTCTAGTTAATAGATAAATTGTATGGGTGTGAGATATCAGTGAAGGATGTAATAAGAAGACCCTTGGGTGGAAACTCAACAACAGCTAACACAAGAGTGAAACGGTACATCCTATCCCACATCCACACACAAGTGTATCACCCCAAATTCTTCTGGAATCACAGAGTACCCCAATAATGTATAAACAATAGATGTTTATTTGACCCTTACTTTTGGATGCTGGAAAATCCAAGATGAAGAGCCTACATGTGGTAGGGACCTTCTTCCTACATTATAGCATGGCAGAAAGCATCATGCAGGTAGTCATTGCATCATGGATGCTGTCGTGGTTTGATTAAGGTGTCCCCCATAAACTTAGGTGATCTGAATGTTAGGTTCCCAGCTGGTGGGTAATATGGGAATTGATGCCTCCTTGGGGGCAGTGTATTGTTGGGGATGGGTTTACAGGTGTTATAGCCAGTTTCCCCTTGCCAGTGTTTGGCACACTCTCCTGTTGCTATTGTTCATCTGATGTTGGCCAGAAGGTGGTATCCACCCTCTGCTCATGTCAACGTTTTCCCCTGACAACATGGAGCTTCTTCTCAAGCCCGTAAGCCAAAATAAACCCATTCCTCCCACAAGCTGCTCTTGGTTGGATGACTTCTGCCAGCAATGCGAACCTGACTGAACAGATGCTGACGGCTTGAGAGCACCTGCGGCACCATGCAGCAGAACAGGAGCCAGCATAAGTGGCACCTGGAGATGCCGTCCACGTCACCAGCTGAACAGCCCAAGGAGCTCTTTGCAGTGACCTCTGCACAGGGAAGCAGAGATTCTTGACTTGTGCCACAGAAAGGAATTTCAGGATGAGTCAGAATGTAGCTATGCTGGGCTTCATTTACAAAAATATTTTAATAAAGATTTAAGCACAGGAGAGAGAGAGAGATTTCAAAAAGGGAAAAACGGAGCTGGAAAGATGGTTCAGTAGTTAAGGTACTTGCCTGTAAAGCACAAGGACCTGAGTTCAATTCCCCAGTGCTCATTAAAAGCCAGATGCACAAGTTGGTACATGCATCTGGAGTTCATTTGCAGTGGCTGAAGGCCCTGGCACATCCATTCTCTCTCTCTCAAATAAATAAATAAAATATATCTTTTAAAAAAGGAATTCCATCTTGAGGAAAAAACCAGGATGCTATGATCTGAACATGTCCCCCAAACTTTATGTGTAGAAAACACAATCCTCAATGAACTGGGCTTTGAGGGGGATGGATCACTGGGGCTCCATGCTTGTGAAAGGACTCGCTGATCACAGAAGGGCTTAATGATGCAAATTCACTCTCGTGCTTTCTGGTGCCTGCCCTCTTATCTTTCTCCTTCTGCCATGAGGGAGAGCGACCGCGAGGAGGCTGGCGTCAGATGTTCCACTCTTCAGCCTTCACTCTCCCAGCCAGTGGAATTACCGGAAGTAAGTCTCTATTCTTCATGAACGTACCTATTCTCAAGAATACTGTTAAAGCAGTACACAATGGACTAAGACAGTACCTAAGCAGGGAATACTTGGGATATGTGACCACAGAAGAGGAAGAATGGCCCCCGTCAGGTGACAATGCCAGGTTAGCCTATGCCTGCTCAAAGTCATTCAGTAGACATTTTCTGGTCCCCAACAATGTGTCCACCATGTAATTATCACTGAGAATATAAGTCAACAAAATGAGAAGTTCACAATGTTAGGAGTAGAAACATAGAGCAGAGACACAACTAGGGGAGATAAACTTAACACTGTACCATCAAAACACAGGAATATTTCTAGGCCACCCTGATGGAGCATCCACAAGGTGCCATGTGCCATGCAAAAAAAAAAAATGGCCACAAACTTAGTGTCCTGAAATAAGAGAAATCCATTCTCACATGGTGAGGAAGTCTAAAATTAATGTAACAGCCCTGCACTCCCACTGAACGTTCCGAGGAGCATCACCTGTTGCTTCTCACAGCTTTTGGAGGCTCCAAGAGTGCTTCAGGCTGTTTCACTCTAATATCTTCACACAACCTTGTCTGGATCTCTGTGACTCAATTTTCTATCTGCCTTTCTCTTATAAAGAACCTATCATTGTTCTTAGGGCCCAAACTAATTCCAAAGTGATCGCATCTTGACATCCTAAACTTAATTACACCTGCAAAGACCCTTATTCCAAATGAAGTCTCACTCTGAACCTTGTGGTAGGTTCGCTTTGAAGGTCTACAGTTCAATCCACCACAGTGCCTTACAGACACCAACTCACCTGCTTGTTAAACGAATCCATCATGACAAATGCTGCTAATATCTTCCTTCTTCATCTGTTGAAACTGAGGCCCAGAAAAGCTGCTCACAATGACAAGATAAAAAAGATGAAAGTGAATCCTGTCTCTCTAATGGCTTAATGCTACTTTCTATGGTCTCCCATCTTTCGTAAATCCCACAGCAGTGGATGACAGAGTGGGCTGAGTTGGGCCATGCTGTCAGAAATGGGCTCTCAGAGGGAGGTGGCCAAATCCCAATCTTGAAGGGGAGGACATAAGGCAAAAAGAAAACAGGGCAGGGCATCCAAAAAGAGAAAATAAGATGGCCCAGGCACCACTTTCTTCACTACCAAAGAATAGCACAAGGCTGTGCATGGCTGGAGGGGGGTGTGAAGAGCCCTGGGGACAGACAGCTCAGCAGAGCCAAAGCACAGAGGACTTTGGATTCCATGGCAGAGAGGCTGACATTTTTATGACGCACTGTGGGGAGCTACTGAACAAGGTTATGTAGGACCTGCTATAATGTGGGGTTAGACTATGTAAACTCTAGACTGTGAATAGTACACTGGCCAATGAAGAAGAGTTAGTCACCTCCACAGCAGCCCACTTCTCCCCATAAGGTCCATTTCCACAACTGTTCCTGGTGCATGCATACCCAAGCAAGCACCCAAGAAGTAGATCAGAAAAAGTAAGTAGACAGCAATGCAGCTCATGCATAATGCAAGGGGAGAAAGAATAGGATCTCCTGAATCCCAAGTCCTGGTGGTCCTAACCTTCTGGAGCACAGCCTAGAGGTGGGATGAGAGTGGGTAGAGGGCAACATTAACCCATTTAGCAAAGATTTCACCTTGCCAGCAGCAGCCCCTATCCGAGGCCTACAAGCCAGGCCCCCAAGTTCCTGTAGGCATACCTGTGGCTAGTGCTGGGGAGACACAGAGCAAGGCTGTTTGTTCACTGGAATCCTGTGTATTTTGTGGGACTTAAACCTCACTGTGAAAGCATGTACGCTAAGGGATGGCAAATGAGCTCTAAAGATAAACCATAGCGCCCTGTGGCAGCCTCGGAGCAAACCTCCCAGGAGTGTGAGTGAACTGGCAGTAAGAGTTCTCCTCTAGCTGTAGCTTTCCATGCACTGGACAATATTTTGTAAGAAAACACATTTTCCATGATTCCTCACCTTAAGAAAATCAGAAAAATCAAAGAACTGAGAAGGAAGGGCTAATACCTATGTAATTATTCTTAATATCTAGTGTACCATGTATCAAAAATCAGTGTGCCAGGCTCCAAGCCATATAGTCTCTCACCTAGTAGTTTAGACCCCTTCTGCCCTGGGGAAGCCATTTAAAATTTGACAACCATTTCATGTATATGCCTCACACTTAATCTTTCACCTCTGTTCCCTGCCTATATTTCTAGCTATTAAATGCCACGAAGCAAAGAGTACAGTGGCTTAGTATGCATGGCCATGGCTTTAGAGCTTCCTTGTGGCTCAGTTTCCTCATCTGTGAAATGGGTAACATCAGTACCTGCTTTATCAGATTGCTCTGAGGATGAGTGAAGTGTCTCTTGGGCTGACACAGAGCACATAAGGTGTCTCAGCAAGTTCCACCTCTTACTCCAGAGGCAACATTCCCTCACTTTCACACCTCCCTCACAGGTTTCCTCAAATTAGCCAACCAGCCCAGGGACTTTCCATTTTATGCAAAATAAGATTTCCTTTAGGCCTATCCTCCACCCCCAGACGTCTAGCAAGAGATTGCAATACTGCTTCACTAGTCATAATTTTTAATAATTTATTGTATCCATTTAAAGTGGTTTTAATTACAAATGCTCTAGTTCAGTTAGAAACTAAATTAATTGCAGGAGAATAATTTTATTTTCTCCATATATTATGATCCAAAAGAAATTGGCATCGCTGAGTGCATCCTTATTTTTAAGTGCTTTTTCAGCCACATGATTCTGTAAGAAAGGAACTTCTTAGCATTGGCTAAAGATGAAAGCCACCAGTAAGGGTCCTTCTCCCTGTGATGACAGAAAGCATTTGTTTCTCTGGTAGAGGTCCATACTTGGGGACCACATGCTCATTCTCTTACCGGACTTTCCCTGACAAGTGGCCTTCTTGATAAATGCACCCATGTATATACGTACACACCCTCTCAACCTCGTCACTGCCTCTTGTGGCAGGTCAGCTGGGCAAATAAAAGAAAGAAGATGGGCTTGAGTTTATGGGCCTCTAAATAGGAGTATAGTGAATGCCACTGGAGGTAAAGGATGTTGGTTCTTTTGTTGCTGGAAGATTTAAAAGTAACTGGAAAATTATTTCCATGACAAACATGTTGGGGTTTATGAGATCATGTAAGAAAAAGAATTTGGAGACTGTTGCAGTCAGGTTCACATTGCTGGCAGAAATCATCTGACTAAAGCAACTTGTGGGGAAAATAAAAGGTTTAGTTTGGCTTACATTCTTGGGGGAAGTTCCGTCATGGCAGGGGAAAACGACATGAGCAAAAGGTGGACATCAGCCTCCCGCCCAACAGCAAATGGACCACAGCAATGGGAGAGTGTGCCAAACAGGGGAGTGTGGCAAGAGGAAACTGGCCAAAACACCCATAAGCCTACCCCCGACATTACACTGCCTCCAGGAGGCATTAATTCCCAAAACCCCATCAACTGGGAACCTAGTATTCAGAACATCTAAGTTTATGGGGACACCTGAATCAAGTCACCACCAAAAGTGTCATATAAAGGGGATGCTTCAAATTGGGAATGCAATTAGGTAACTTTCCAAAGTAAAAACTCTTCTTGCAAATGGAATATTTAATCTTGGTAATCGAATGCTGGGTAAAAATCACAGGTTTAGAGTTCTGTGTAGATGTCTCAGTAAGTAAAGCTTCACAAACATGAGGGTCTGAGTTCTTGTCTCCAGCACCTAAATCACAAGTTTGACAATGTGCACCTGTAGTCTCAGTGTGAGGGAGGCAAAGACAGGAAGATCTTCAGGGTACACTGACTAGCTAGACTATCCAAGTCAGTGAGCTGTCAGTTCTGTGAGAGACCCTGTTTTAAAAAATAAGGTAAAGAGCAGTTGAGGAAGACACCTCATATGACCTCTGGTTCCATAGGCACACACACTGACATACATACAAACACAATATTCAGGCATACCACACACACACACACATAATGCATACAAGAAAAGTAAGTCATAGTCTTGTGGAATGATTTGACTTCCCATTCATTATTATCTTTAAAAAAAAAAAAAAACATGGATCTGCATACTAAGTAAATCCACACAAGCACAGAAAGACAAACGCTGCATGTTCTCTCTCACCTGTGGTTCCTAAACTGGTACAGCTTGAGTTGCATATCTGACAGACAATTTGAGGAACAGACAATAGGGATAGCAGTGTTTGGGGGAAGGGAAATGGGAAGGCAGGGGAGGGAAGATACACACAAAACTAAGTCCAAAATGAACTAGTACCACAGAAACTTTCCTCCTAATAGCAGACTAAAAGATATAACCCTTAGCAGGAGTATGCTATGATTTTCTGGCAAGAAGTACCCTGGAGAGGGTGGGATGAAGCCTAACCCTAAAACATGTGGCTCTGGCTTATAACTTCCATTACAAGAAATCAGTTACAACCCACACTGAGCTGTTGACCAGAGAGACCTACAAGGTCCCCAAAACAAAAGAGGCTTCTGTCAAAGCATTTGGTTATCCACTTGCAGGGAAAGGTAAGACCCTATTGCTGAAGACACCACATGATGCAAACACAGAACATTAACAAATCCCGTTGTAATACGGAAGGAAGCCAGTTCTCAGATGGCCTGCCCATATAGTGCTGCTAAGCACTATGTGAACTGCTAGGGGGAAATGGCAACAATGTTGCATGCTCATAGGTGACACAGCTATCTGACAAGATGTACACACCTGGGCAATAGTGGAACTCAGCCTACATGAGCAACCAATGACTCTCTGATTCACTGTGAGATCCATTCAATGGGGAAAAACAAAACCATAACTAGAACTGAAAACCAAGTCAGAATCCCATGGAGAACAAGATTATGGACAAGAAGTTCTCACTAGTCTTTGGCCAAAGGAGAAGCTACACCCATCAAAATCTCTCTTAATTAAAAATGCTTATGCTATTTAACCTACGCTGACCTCAATCTCCATTGGAGAAGCTGTTTTTTCTTTTTCAGAAGGCAGCAAGAACCAAGGAGATAAACCACCTCTCTCATATAAAAAGCCAGAACCCAGGTGAAACCACAGAGGAATTGGCAAGATGAGCAAGAGTGCTGCTTCCATGGTGAACCCGACAACCAGCAAGCACCAGAGTGATGGAGACAGACATTGAGGATACTCAAAACAGTATTAAAGCATAAATGCAGAAGCTGCTGAGAGCTCTTCTTTTAAGTAGACTTAAAACACCCCCGCCATGGCTCAGGGAATTTTGCAGAAGAGGAGACAGAAAGATTGTAAGAGTCACAGGTTGGGAAGGAATATCCAGAGACATTGTCCCAGTACAATGACTGACTGCTGCTCTCACAACTCATAACCAACAACTCCATGGTGAATACCAGCAATCCCTCTGAGAATGGGCCCTCAGTGGAGTAGGGGCAGGGAAGAGGGAAATGATAGTACCAACAGATGATGTGTCCACACTAGGTTTCTATTTAATAAAAAAAAAGTGAATCTGAAGGCTACGATTCTGGAAAGAGAACCACGTATATAGTACTTTTGAACCCATTTGACATTTTAGGAATTATGATAACAATGGGAAGCCAAGGGCTCAAGGCCTGCATGTCTATACCTTTTATGCTGCCTGACTCATCCCTTCAGATCCTAAACTTTAACTCAGCGAAGTCAGCTCCTTGTCAGTGTTGATAGACTCATGACACTGTGCTTTGGTCACAAGTGTTGTGCAGTCAGCCTCCTGGCCTCTTCTGTCAGGGTTTCTCATGGAAGAAGTGACTCCAGCAACATCTCAGAAAGTGAGCAATTTTCCTGTCTTCCACCTCCCTCTGGGAACGTACACATCCAGTTCAGTGAGGTGCAGGGCTGGTGGAGGTAGAGCCCAAGGGGGAAGAGATGGTGGGCAGGACCAACAGAGGGCAGAGTTAGAGGTCATGCTACAGTATGGGGTCAGGCTGTACAGACCAAGGCTTGCATCCTAATCAGGCTACCTTTGTCCTTAAGAACCAGGTCTTATGAACAGCTTTTACCTGGTGCTATCCTTGAAGAGGCAGGCCTGACCCCTCTGCTCTGCCCCAAGAAGATTCCAGGGCAAGATCTGTGCACAAACTGTTCTGGGTCTACTTTGGAAACCTGGCTTCCCTAAGTGTGTCACATACCAGATAATTTTGGTGATACAAATGGGAATGTCTTGAGTGGTTAGCATTTATTTGAATGCCTATTAGCTATACATAGCCCAGCTAATCACTGATTTCATGGATACTGTTTAGGGAAAGGTTAATTTTATGGATCCATAACTAAGAATGTGGTGTGCTAGCATTCCTCTGCCTCCATGTCCCTAGTGAACTTCATACTGCAGCACAATATACACAGATTACCCAGCAAGGTATGATAACAAAAGGGAAACACATTTGGGCTGAGAGAATGGCTCAAAAGTAAGAGTCTCACCATGAAAGCATGAGGGCCTGATTCACTCTAAGTTCAATTTTCCAGCACCCACGTGGACAGTGGGGCGTGGCCATGTACACTTGTAACCCTAGTCCTGTGGAGGTTAGAAACTGAAGAACCATTGTGGTTCAATGCTCAGCCAGTCTGACAGAGAACAGTAGCTTCAGTTTCAATAAGAGACTCCATCTCTAGGAAATATGCAGATGAGTATAAGACACTCTCCTCTTGCCTCCACATCCACGCGTATCTGCACACACAGCTGTCCCTACCACTTTCTTTTTCCTAGACAAGTCTTTCCTACAGCTAGGTGCTCACGATGAGTACTGCAGCCCCCGTACCCAGCCAGCTCCTTCCCTACTCTATCGTTTGACATTAGACCACACCCCCTACAGCCCACAGTGATGTCAAGTGCCACAGATATACCCTGACTTCTTGTTTTGTCATTTTCCAGAATGGGACATGTCATGGACTGGGATTTGCACTTATTTCTGTATAACCTGGCTATACCACTAAGCTTAATTATGACAGTGACTGTTTTTTAAAATATTTTATTTACTTATTTATTTACAAACAGAGAAAGACAGGCAGACAGAGAGAGAGAATGGGCATGCCAGGGCCTCCAGCTGATGCAAACGAACTCCAGATACATACACCACTTTGTGCATCTGGCTTTACATAGGTACTGGAAAATCAAACCCTGGTCATTAGGCTTTGCAGGCAAGCACCTTATCCACTAAGCAATCTCCCTAGCCCCCATGTTTTGTTTACCCTTGATCACCAGCTACCACAGGGCCCACATACAGCTGTCGAATGAGTGAATGAAACAATGATCACTTCATCTCAATGCACTGGACCCGTCCTATATCCAGTCATTTAAATCTTGACCCTTATCTCACAAAACTGCAAGAAATCATAAAAGTGACAAGGTTTTGTGCAAATATGTGTTTCCTTAGGACAAATCATTGAAGAGTATTGATTGCCAAAAGTTTTGAAGATCTACCTGCCTGGTTAGAATTTTCCAAGTGGGAAGATTCTAATGAACAATATACAAGAGCAGAAAAGATGGAAGGAGTAAAAAAGATAAAGAAATTGGGGAGAGTGGGGAGGGGAGATGACAGAAAGGAAGAAAAGGAAAGGGTAGAAGGGAGGAGAGGAAAGAATCAGAGGGAAGAAAGGAAGAGGGGAGGGAGGAAACCAATGGCCCCACCCCAAGTTAACCACACTTTGTTTCCTTGGACGAGCTCTGTGCTAAGGCTGTTAACCAACCAGTTTCCTGGCCCCCTTCTGTCTCCTTGCTCTGTCTCCCTGCCAAACTGTCCCTGGGAAAAGCAAAGTTAGACTCTCTAAATCCCAAGCTTTAAGATGATAAAGACCCTTAGAGGCCAGCATGAGCCTTTCAAGGCCTTTTTGTTCCCTGCCCCTTTGTTCCAGCAATTTCTCCCATCTCAAAGGATTTTCAGCAGTACCAAGAGCCTGACACTTTGCCCATCCCCGTTCTCACAGTCATCTCCAGAACAAGACAAAGCCGAGTTGGCACAGAGGAGGGCCTGCAATAAAGGGCGACTGGGAGAGAAGAGAGCACCCAGAGAATGTGCCTGGGCCCGGTATATTCAGTTGCTGCAGCAACAGAAAGTCAAACAATGAAGAGGGGAGGGACAGCCATTTTCTTCACTCTGTCCAGTTGTCATGGATACTGGGATTTTAAAAGTAAAGGGGTGAAGGGTTTTCTTTTTGTGTTGAAAATGGTGCCTTTGTCATTTGCTTGGCCTGAATCCTTGCTCTGGGTTTGGGACCTTCCATTCAGAGTCTTATTGGAAGGAGGCTAAAGAAGGGGAGGTGACCTTCTGGCCCACTAGTCCAAAATCCATTCTCTGTAAAGCCAGGCAGCTTCACACATTCATGGAAATTTCCATCCACCAAAATGTTTTCATACAGGCAGGAGGACTGTCCATCTCCTGAATTCCTCAGTCCCTTCCTTCTCAATATTCTGATTCTCCTAAGAATGCTCCCGAGAAGTAACTCTGTGTGTTAAGGTTTCAGCTTTGCCTGCACCCTACTGCAGAGACCCCAAAGTTACTCCTTCCCCAGGATTTCTCAGGACCAATCCAGCTCAGCTCCCCCATTCTGGGCTTGTCTCACAACTTCTTTACCCTGAAACTCATCAGGGCTCTGGCATTGCCTTGCTGGGCTTGGCAGATGATATAAAGAGGGCAGTTTTGGTGAGTGAGCATCAACACTCAGCTCTACACTCCTTGGCATGACCTTGGCCAGGGTACTGAATGGCTCTGAATCTTATTACCACATCCAATCTATGCGGACTGGCATCTCCACTACATAGACTGCTGAAATCTCTACCATGTAACATACTGAGAAAGTGTATGTTGCCCCTTAGCCTGCAGCAGAGAACTGCAAAAGTAGTAATACCTTTGCCCTTATCCTAGATTCTCACTCCCTCCACATCCACACAAACTCTTAAACACACACACGTTACAACCACCAGTATGTACATGGTTAGACACATTCACACATATGCTCATACACATACTTCCACACTCTCACAAAGTCATTTGTACACTCCCAGCTTTCCATTTGTCACCTGAAATGGAAAGTGTGGGAACAGCTTGTTTTAGTCCTGATCCGGCAGGACAAAGTGCAGCTGCTGCATACAAAGCCATCCCATCTTCCCATGCAACCTTTCAACTAGCCAATGCTTACAGAGGGGAGGTCACAATAAATGCCAAACACAATGTGCTAAAGGGCAAATCATCAGCCACTGGCTCCCATGTTCCTGCCTGTTGAGATTCAGCCTTGCTCTGCTTCTGGGAACTTAGGGTGGTCCCTTCACCTTCATGTGCTTTCCTTTCCCAATGCTGGCAACCCAGTCTGAAGAACATCTGCACACAACTGTTTGTTTGGATCACCAGGGCAAGTACAGCTCATGGTGCTATGTTTGCTGGATGCCTGGCCCCTACAGGCTCGAAGCACTCTGTCTTTGTTAAAGTGTGGTAGTTCAAACTGATACCAGTATCTTGTAAAAACTTGGAAATTAATGCCTATAAGGGTTTTTTTGTTTGTTTGTTTGTTTTTGTTTTTTGTTTTCGAGGTAGGGTCTTGATGTAGCTCACAATGACCTGGAATTCTCAATGTAGTCTCAGGGTGGCATTGAACTCATGGTAATCCTCCTACCTCTGCCTCCCGAGTGCTGGCATTAAAGGCATGCACCGCCATGCCCAGCTGAATGCCTATAACTTTTTGTAGGTGATGATCTGACCTGCAAGGTCCCAGCACTCCACACAAGCACAGTCCACCCTGGCCTGTATGAGTTCAGCAGTCTCCATTCTTAACCTTAGCAACCATGAAAGACTTCCAGCAGAAGCTGGAATGAAGGAAAGCACCCCAGCCTGTTGGCCCAGGTTGGGTTTAAGCATCAGTCATTTCAGTGTTGCCTCCCAGCCTGGCCAGCATTATTTCATACAGTGAAGGAAAGTGCTCAAATATGGTTCCACCACTCATTAAATATGTGATGTGGAGGGAGACAGCCTCACAAATGCAGGTACCTCGGCTAACAATAGGATTATATCACATAAACCCATCACAAATTGAAAATATCATGTCAAAAACTGTATATGGGGAGGCTGGGGAAATGGCTCAGTAGGTATGAGCACTTGCTGTACAAGCATAAGGAGCTTAGTTTGATCCCCAGGTACACAATGTGTTACATGTGTCTGGAGTTCATTTGCAGTGGCAAGAGACCCTGGAACAACCATACATAATCTCACCTTCCCTCTTTCTTCTCTCTCTCTCTCCAAATAAATAAATAATTTTTAAATAATGATAAATTTATGAAATTTGCAGGAAAATGGATAGATCTAAAACTTATAGTGTTAAGTAAGCAACCCATATTTAGATAAAAATATTGCAGCTTTCTTTCATATGCAAAATACAGATATAAATTCATATATTCAATGGTCCACAGAACATGAAAGTAGACAGGGGCTATGAGATGGAAAGAAAGAGTTCTAAAAGGAAGGGTGGGGGATAAGAAAGGGTAATGGGGGCTGGAGAGATGGCTTAGCAGTTAAGCGCTTGCCTGTGAAGCCTAAGGACCGCGGTTCGAGGCTCGATTCCCCAGGACCCACGTTAGTCAGGTACACAAGGGGGCGCACGCGTCTGGAGTTCGTTTGCAGTGGCTGGAGGTACTGGCGCGCCCATTCTCTCTCTGTCTCTCTCTCTCTCTATCTCTGCCTCTTTCTCCCTCTGTCTATCACTCTCAAATAAATACATAAAAATAAACAAAAAAGAAAGGGTAATGGGATATATGATACATGAAATTAAAAGAGGTTGTTTGAGGGAAGAAAGAAACCAGTGGGTGCAGTGGGTGGAGAAAGGAAAGTGGGAACAGCAGAGGACAAATAAGAAAAAAGCATATACAATAATATGCATATAGAATGGTTATTCTTTCCATTGTTAAGCTCTCACTAACCTTAGACTCTAAAAGTGTCTAAATCCTTTTAATTCTCTCTAAATTATAATGGTTATCCTATTTAACTGGTGCTGACTTCACTCTCCATTCGAGAATCTCCTTCTCTCTTTCAGATGGGAACTGGACTTGAGATAAATGAGCCAATGCACTCCACCCCATCCCCAGCTGAAACCACAGAGGAATTGGAGAAATGATCAAGAATGCTGCTCTCTTAGTTAAGCTGATATCAGTACAAGGGTGATGGAGAAAGATACTGAGGACACTCATCACCTAGCAAACTAGATATCTAGATGCTCCTAAGTGCCCATCAATGAAGTAGACTTAAAATGCTCCCAGCATGGCTCAGGGAATTTTGCAGAAGAGGGGGTGGAAAGATTGTTAGAGCCATAAGTTGTGACAATTTGCACAGAGACATTACTTCTCTCCCATAACTGATGGCTGCCCCCTTAATGTATGACCCACAACCCCCGTGGGGTTTACCTGCATCCCCAGTAAGGAAGGTCTCTTCAGAAAAGGGGCAGGGAGGAGGGAAAGGGATGGTATCAACATGTGATGTTTACATACAAAATATGTCCATATCTAATAATAAAAATAAATAAGTAAGTAAGTAAGTAAAAAGGAAAAATGTCACAGTAAAACCTAACACTTTCTATACTAACTAAAACATTGAATGAAAAGGGGGAGAGAATATTATGGAGCCATTGAGAGTCACCTTAAACACATAGAGCTTTTGCCACATGCCAGATGCAGTGGCCAGCACTTCTGCAGATTATCACAGTGCAGCATCATAACCCTGTTCCAGGGTAAAGGCAGCAAGACACAGATGTGAAAAAAGAGTAGGCACACAGGGGACTTCCAGGTAAAATGGCAGCATAGGAGTCACACCAAAGCAGCCTAGATAGGAATTTAAGCAAAACCACAGCAAAATACACTCTTCTGAAAAGTGAAGGTGTATGGGTTATTATCGGCCACAGCAGAGAGGCAGAAGAGACTAAGATCTTCCAGAAAGGAGGAAAACAGCCAGAATCCCATGGAGGTGCTTGTGGCCCCTGTGCTTGTGGTGCTGAGCTGCAGGAGCAGAGACCAAACAAGGGGATTTTTCCAACTGCATCAGCCGCCTTGCAAAGTCAAGAAACCTGGAGAGGACACAGCAGAGACCAGCTGAGGAGCTGATGAAGGGGATACAGGAAGGATCAGCTGAGCAGCTCCAGTACAACTCCAGGCTTCCTGCACTCTCCCATCCCCCAACCGACAGAACTACAAACCCCCAGAGAACACATTGAGCTCCCAGCGGCAGGGCATCCAGCACAGCTAATCAGAACATCAGATCCACAGCACAACACAGAGGCATTAAAGTGGACATTCAGCATTACCAAAAGGTAATGAGGCCAATCCTACCAAAAATTCTAAATCCATCAGAAATTACCCCAATGAGACTATCTTAGATGAAATACCCAACAAAGATTTTTTAAATGATTTTATCTGTACTTAATGAAATCAAAGAAGAAAACAAACTCCTGAAAGAGAACAGAGGAAACCAGCTTAATGAAATAAGGAAATCATTACAAGACATGAGTAAGGAAATAGAAACACTGAAGGAAAAAAAAAAACAGGAAGAAATATTAGCACTAAGAAACACAGTAAGTTAAATTAAAAAAAAAAAAAACTCTGTGGAAAGTCTCACCAGTAGAATGAATGAAGGAGAGAACAGAATATTTAAATTACAAGACCAGGTGGCAGATATAATACAGTCCAACAAAGAAAAAGACAAGCTAATTAGAAGGTATGAATGGGAATTTCAAGATATTCGGGACACTATGAAAAGACCAAACATAAGAATTCAGGGTAGAGTAAAAGAACTTCACTCCAAAGGCATAGCAGGCATTTTCAATAAAATCATAGAATAAAACTTCCCCAAATTGGGAAAGAGATGCAAATGCAAATTCAGGAAGCTTTTAGAACACCAAACAGACAAAACCTGTAAAGAACCTCTCCTTGGCATGTTATAATTAAACTACTAAACACACAAACCAAAGAAAATATAGTGAAAGCAGTTAGAGAAAAAGAAAGTCACCTATAAAGGCAAGCCCATCAGGATAACAGCAGATTACGAAACAAATTTTAAAAGCCAGAAGGGCTTGGAATAATGTATTCCAAGTTCTGAAAGATAACAATTGTCAACAAAGATTACTTTATCCTGCAAAGCTATCTATCCAAATTGATGGAGAAATAAAGACATTCCACAACAAAAATAGACTAAAAGAATTTATGACAACTAAGCCAGGTGTGCCGAAAATACTTGAAGGAGTCCTTCATGCTAAAGAGAAAGCAAAGCACACACATGAGGAAACAGAAAAAACTAAACCACACTCAAATAACAGTTAAGACAAGAGAGTAAAGGAAAAACAGGGAGGACTGCAAAACAAGAAGAATGGTGAGAATAAATACATACATTTTAATAATAACTCTTAATATCAGTGTCCTCATTGTCCCAACCAAAAGACACAGGCTTACAGACTGGATTAAAAGGCAGAATCCTGCTGTTTGTTGCCTCCAGGAAACTCATCTCTCAATAAAAGATAGACACTGTCTCAGGATAAAAGGATGGAAAATGGTATTTCAAGCTAACGGACCTAGGAAACAAGCAGTTGTTGCTATCCTAATATCTGACAGGATAGATTTCAAACCAACATTAGTGAGGAAAGATAAAGAAGGTCACTTTACACTGATTAAAGGAACACTCCAACAGGAGGACATTACAATCCTATACATATATATACCCAACATGGGGGCTCCTAATTTCATCAAACTAACACTATTAGACTTAAGTTCACAGATAATATGTAATGAAGCTATTGTTTGATTCAAAGAGGACAGAACTATATGGGGTGAATAACAGGAAATCCAAGACAAAGAAGAGCATGGTCCAACTCTGTCCCCAAGAGCCCTACACTTGTTTGGAGTCCCATTAGGAATGTACCACTGGGACCCATCCAGCTATTAGTGTGAGTGACTCTAAGGAACTAAGGAACTCTGAGGGCTGGAGGGATTGCTTAGTGGTTAAGGCACTTGCCTGCAAAGCCAAAGGACCCACGTTTGATCCCCCAGGACCCACATAAGCCAGAAGTGCAAAGTGGCACACGCAATGGCTGGAGGCCCTGGCACACTCATTCTCTCTGTCTCTCTATCTCTCTCCCTGACTCTATCAAACAAATAAATACATAAAACTTAGGGGAAAAAAGAACTCTGAGAGGCAGCAAGATGACTTTGTACCAGGTGATTAAGTGTGACAGAAGGATGAAAATGGAAAAACACAAGTGGACACGTGTCAGCGAACATCTCAATTACTCCCTGAAACACACTAAAATATAACAACAAGAAAGGGAGGTTGATGAAGGACAAGACAGCGAGAGGACCACAGTATAAAAGTCACCTAGGAAAAGGCTAGTAGATGCCCCAACGTGTCATTAAGCTCCCTTCTATACTTCTAGCTGGTAAGACATTGGGACACAAACATGATTTGTCCAAGTTTACAGGAAAGTGACACTCAGGGAGGTGAGATGACTTAAATAGCACCGCAATTCTCTGAAGTTTCTGGGCTCAGCATCAGTCCTAGCTTTTGCCCAGCAACATGTCATGGCCACCTGGCTGATGGCCTGATGTGGGCCTGTCACCTTTGAGCATCTGGTTGTGAGGCTCAGCCTCCAGGTAACAGGTCAGGATAGAACAGTGGCCTCACTCCCTGGGAGCTGTCCCTCAGCACCAGCTCCAAAGACTGATCTCCATTGGTCCTAGAATTCCTGTGCAGGGCACAGTAATCCAAATTGGTTTCAAGCCCCCAGTCTCTGCACTCCATTGTTGTACTTTATGTTTCATTCAGCAAGAGATCAGAGATCTGATAAAACCTCATGTTGCCAATGTAGAAAAGAGATTTCATTAATCCCAATGAAAATGAATTCCTTCTCATTTTTCCAAGAAAAAGAAAAAGATAGAAAACGTGAGGGTATTTCATTTATCTCTCAAAAAAAAGAAAGAAAGAAAGAGAGAAAGCTGGAAAATCCCTGCTATCGCAAGATGGTTGAAACTCGTAGCTTTACAAATCAGCACAAAGAATAGCAATTGTAGATTCCCCACCCTCCCCCACCTTTTACTGCCTTGTTTTCTTATCTAACTATTCCAACTGTCTTCTTTTTTCCAGGATATGATCATTCCACCAACCTTGAAATAGAGCATCTTTGAAGAGGCAGAACTGACAAGTGTGGCATCCACAGGACCTGAGAGAAGGAAGCAGAGCAAGGGGCAAGGAAAAGGAGAGCAAGGAAAACCTGCCCACAAAATCTGATAGATTTTTATGGAATCTGAGTGTTTCAGAGCAGGAAGGAACCTTGAAGGTGAACCTGTGAGACCTTCACATTAACACATAAGGACATGCACGCACACATGTGCACATTCATTCATGTACACACAGCAAGGAAAGGGAGGGAGATGTGGTCTTCCCAAGGAAATGGATGCTTCATTTAGAACACTCAGATTAAAAAAAAAAAAAAAAAAAAAAACAGGAACAAACAGTGCATTCCAAGTGTTCTGGGAAGGAACAGTGTTATGTAAGTCTCAGCAATCTCTCGTAGTACAAAGGTCATGATGCCTCTTCTTTTTACCTTATCCACTTACCACCTGCCCCCTCTCTTAAAGCTTGTTGGGCCCATTTGTCCACTTAAAAGTGCCTGATAAATGATAGCATGGTGCAGTGTGGCCAGGGGTTAGCATACTACGTAGCCTGTGGGACAAATCCAGCCTGTGACTTTGTTTGATATGACCTAAGAGTAGTTTTGTGTAATTTATTTATTCATTTATTTGTTTGTATGTGGCCACCAGGGCCTTTCACCACTGCAATGAATACCAGGCACTCATGCTACTTTTTGTATCTGAACTACGTGGGTGGCTTGGAAATTGAACACACGCTGGCAGGCTTTGCAAGCAAATGCCTTTAACCACTGGGCAATCTTCCCAGCCCTGAGTTTTTAATATTTTTTTTAAGAGTTGAAAACAAAATTTTTGTAGGAGTTGAAGAGATAGCTCAAGCACTTTCCCTACAAGCATAAGAACATGAATTTGATCAGCAGAACCCACATTTAGAGACCAGGCATGTGCTTATAATTCCAATGCTGGGGAGGCAGAGAGACATGGATCCCTGGAGCTTTGATGGTATGATGGGAAGTATTCTGTGTGAAGCAGGTCACACCAATGGGCTGGGGGCCAGAAGAGAGATGATACAGCTAAAACCCAAATTCTAGCTTCTCTCCTTTACACATTCTCTCAGCACTCGGACCTCCAGGAACTTCCCACTGTTCACCAGCCCTATGGACACCAGCCTCCTACAGCACTATCCAAGCCCTCCTCCACAGGTGCTAATTCCTTCTTGGTATTCTCCTCACTACCCCTGCTTCTCTCTTTTGGATCTTTTGTGTCCTTAGGACACAGACACAGATACAGACACACACACACACATGCACACCAGAAGCTTACTGTTCACCTACCTGCAAATTAGCTCCAAGACAAGTTAACATTCCCCCATTCCTCCATTTTCATTGGCAGAACATATTCTTTTTGCTCAAAAAAACAACCCCTTACTCATTGTCTCACCCTTTAGCATGTCAGACAGCATCCTCTACAAGGATGTTGAGCATCCCACTGATGTGAACTGTCACCACCTGCCCTGAGAAGACAGAAGTACTAACAGTGGGTCTGGTTTGACTTACATTTTCTCCCTCTTAATGTATATAAAGTTTCTATCACAGAGTTCCACAAATGGAAAGGACCAATAAACATTACCTCTATTCGCATGACTTCCCTAAGCAACAGAAAATATGCATATTATATTATAACAACTATATTTCATACGTGGATTTTAAATACACACTTCTACAAGGAACTCATAGATTGTAGCAGACAGCTTCAGGTTCACTGAGATGAACTTCCAGACCAGACACAGTTATGGAGGAAGGGATATTTATTGAAGATTACAGATTCAGGGGAAGTTCCATAATGGCAGAAGAAGCTGGCCTGCCTTCACAGGCCCAAGCAGAGAGAGAGAGAAGCACAAGCCTAAAAGCCACAAGCCACAGCACACTTCAGGAACTCCAGCTAGGCACACTTTGCATATCTTTAGATTGAAATCTGAAACCCACCACCACACCTTAAGATCCACCCAGTGACACTGCCTCCATCCAGGTGGCTGCAGATGCAGACTATAAACAACTGAATATATTGGGGGCCATCTATTTAAACCACCACACAGATATTTATATGTGTATAATATATGTTATGTATACAATATGTTTCACATATATGCATATTATACATATTCTGATATACATATTAAAGCATCTACTGTATAATGTCCCCCATGGCCTCACATGTCTGAACATTTGTTCCCCACCGGGTGGTGATGTTCGGAGAGGTTGTGGAAACTTTAGAAAGTGGAAATTAACTGAAAGACGTGGATCACAAGGGACAGGTACTGGATACGATAGCCCAGCCCATTTCTCATCCCAATCTTTCTTTGCTCCCTGACCCACTCGGATGTTAGCAAGCTTTTATGGCCAAGTCTTCCAGGTCAGGATAGACTTCTGTCTAAAACCATGTGTCAAAATAAACCCTTCTTCCCTGTCATGCTTAATATTGGTCATCAACTTGACAGAACCTAGAATCACCTGTGAGGGATTATGTAGATTCCCTTAGCTTCTGGGCATGTCTTTAAAGGATTATATTGATTAGTTGATTTGAGGTGGGAGGTTCTACCTTACCCGTGGGCAGTACTATCCCATGGGCTGAAGTCCTGGACTGTAAAAGAAGGGGAGAGCTGGCTGAGCACCAGCATTCAGCACTCTTTGCTTCCTCATCACCAGCTGAATGTGGCCAAATTCCTGCCACCATGCTTTCCCTGCCTTGCAGACTATAACCTGGAGATGAAAGCTGAAGTAGACCTTTCCTGCCTTAAAATGGTTGTTTGTCAGATATTTTTGTCCTTACAGCAAGAATGTAGCAAAGACATCCCCTTAAGTTGCTTCTTGTCAAGAAGGGCCACAATAATGGTAAAAGTAACTGATAACCTTGGGTCTGTCCTAAAGCAGGCTTCCTGAGCATTTCTCTGAATAGGACACATTGCCAGGTGAAAGGCTTTTTTTTTTTTTCACACACCACTGCACTGAACTAGCCTGTTTCTGCCTCCAAGAGTCAAAGGCTATCTGTCAGTCTCTGAGCATCTCTATAGTCCTTCCACTGACTGAGGGGCCAATTCACCACCCACTCCTGGGGCCATCAGGTGATCTCTCTGCCTTGGCTCTGTTCACAGAATCCAATGTGGGGCATCTCTTAAATGAACTGGGGTTTTGTTCCTTCCAGTAAGTGTTGAAATTTACAACCCTAAAAACAAAGGGTCTCACTGTGCCCTAGTTTTGGCTTTCCCCAGATACTAATTACCCAACAACAGCCCATCTCCCTGGAAGCATAGGTGAGAGAAAGGGGCCAACTTTGATTAAGGAAGCCCATGGGAGGTTGCCGGGAATGATCTTTTCATTTTCTTTCCTTCAGCTGCCTTTGGGTCAGGGGATGCAGCTTAGTGGTAAAGACTTGCCCCAACATGTCTAAGAACCCCTGGCTTGATATCAAGCACCACAAATTAGTAAAGAAGTAAGAAAGCTTCCTCTATCCCTACCGCCAGTGCTCGCCCTGCCTCAGTGCCTCTAGACACCATCATACCAAAGCAGGCCTTGCAGGTATTGGGTACCTACTACGCACTGAGGCTGTGAGGGATCCTGTCTGTACCTGAGCACTCTCCCTAATTCTGCAAGGTAAGCATGATTATCTGTACTAGAAAGTTGAGTGAACAAAACCCTAGAGTCATAAAATCAGAAAAACCCTAGGATAGATTATGACCCAGATCAAACTTGAAAGCCATGCCCCCTCCCCAGCCCCAGCTTCCAGAATAAACTAGAAAAAGAATGGCTTTACCGCAATCCTGGAGTTGTGGCGTTTTATAGCTTGGAAGGACCTTTTAGCGATCTTTGTGCTCAGCTGACTCCTAAGGCAGCAAGAGACTCTGATGAGAAGCACATGTCTGGTAAGCTGACTGGCACAGGTCTAGCATGCAGGTCTCTGAATTTAGCTCCACTTCTCATCTACTGCTCACCTATGACTGCCCTGGACTCCACAGGGCCATCTCCTCACTGACTGTAACTGGTGTCTGCTGAACAGGAAGAAGTATTGAATTCTGAGGAGCACCCAGAGGCTTTAACAACACGAGCCAAATGTAGTGGAGTGGTTAGCATCTCAGTGAATGCAAACACACAGCAAATTTCCAGCCGCAAAAGAAGTTAACATGTGTGGAGGGAAAGCGGCCATCTTTTTTACCTCAGGGTAATCCTTAGCCTGGGAATATGCTCCCACCTACAATGTGCTAGGAGGTGATGTAGACCTGGCAATACCAGTGATGCATCTACCTGGGAGCTGCCTTGAGTCCCACAGTGTGATACGCTGGGGTCTGACATAAGAGGCCAGATATGCAGAAACACAGCCAGGAGACTTGTGACTGGAGAGAAACACCCTGAAGTGAAAAACCAAACTGCAATAAAACAAAGACGAGCCCGTTTCTCCCAGCCTGCAGGAAATCAGGTTATCTGGATGAAACTTGGGCAACAAGTAAAGATAGAACCATAACCAAACATGAATACAAAGAGATGACCTGTGATGCAGGGGGGGAGAGGAATTAGGGAGATGAGGGAAAGGGAGAACAGAAGGGGGGATAAAAATTGCACCTGAGGGCTGGGGAAATGGCTTAGCAGTTAAGGCATTTGCCTGCAAAGCTAAGGACCATGGTTCAATTCCCCGGGATACATGTAAGCCAGATGCACAAGAAGCACATGAATCTGGAGTTTGTTTGCAGTGGCTAGAGGCCCTGACATGCCCATTTTCTCTTTCTCTCTATCTGCCTCTCTCTCTCTCTCTCTCTCTCTCTCTCTCTCTCTCTCTCTCTGTCCCTCTCATAAATACATTAAAATTGTGCCTAAAAATGCCAAAAAATAAAAATTGGGCAGTAAGCCAGATCAACCCCACCTTGCCTGTGGGATACTTTCCTGGATATTTTCGTGGGACTTTTTCCTGTTCTAAACAAAGTACATGAAGATTTCCTACTGGCAGACATTTCTCCTCTGTAAGTGAAATATCTAGGAGTGAAGAAAGGTAACCAGGGTCCAAAACTAGTGACAGAGAATTAAACCAGGAGAATTAAATGAGGCAAGGAATATTGAAGTCAAACCTTTTTTAAATTCCAAGACAGTAAAGTGTGTAATAAGTAATTCTGAAAAGGTTCTTTTTTTTTAATCCACTAAAGCAAGATGAGTAATACAAGTTTTCAACTGTAGGAAACACTACAATGTGATTCGGTATGGTGACTTACAGTTTACAATGTAGCCAACATTTTGGATTTAAATTTGACTCAAACACTTAAAAAGATATTGCTTGCCTTTGGTCAAAGCATAGTGCCCAGGTCTCAGCTTCACCCACCTTCATGAAAGGCACTGCCCTGGCACTCCCTCATGTCGTCATTAGAGTGGAGAACGAGGCAGCTGTAGATGGTCTGTGCTCTGGGCATGATTTCTCTCATTTAAGCTCCATGGCAACTCTGACTATCTTGCTCATAAGCAGACATGTCCACACTCCAGTGCTCATCCACCACAACTGAAAAGGAAACATGGAGGTTAGAAGACACGCTCCTCAGTGGTAGAGCCAGGACTTGAGCCCATGCTGTCTGGACCTCATGAATGCTCTCGTCACCTCACTATCTTCCATTTGCATAAACGTTATCCTGGAGCATAGGGCCTGAAAAGCCCTCCATGGCCCTCATCGTTCATGCTCATCTAATGGGCTCCGAGATGATGGAAATCATAACCAAGTGAGACTTCTCTGTAAATGTTTCTGGGATCCTGAGAGAAGCACTACCCAGAGCCCACTGAACCCACAAGAGGGCAGCTAGGGGCCTTGTCCAGCCATGATGTGGCAACACTCTTTAGACAAAGTTTCTGCAGCAGTATGCACACCACACATCCAATATGGGGGACAAACCAGACCTTTAGAGATCATACTGTTTTGAACTCCAAGCTTGGACTGACAGGCTTCACCTTAAACATCACATTAGATAAAAATCACATTCTAACCCATAGATTGAGACCATATAGAAGTATGGCATGGCCTTGAGACTCAAAATGACAAGTAAGCTCCCCACAAGGCTCAAGATGATCGCTCCCACAGGCTCATCCTTATTTCTCGTTTGTAGGCTCTCAGCTGGTGACAATGACTTGGAAAAGCATGGGCATGCTTAGTGCCTTTTGTCCTCCTGGGTAACCTACGATGGTTCCAGCTGATGACTCAGAGCTGGCAGTGAAGAGCATACCGTGTGTGCACCCAGCAGCTGCCACTTGGCCCAGCCGCCACCACCCACACAGCTTACACAATGAGCATGTTGCACCAGGAGCCAGCATTGTTTGTCTGCAGGTGTTGTACCAGCCATGGGAACCTCATTTTCCTGCCAGCCAGCAAAGCCCTGCTTCCTGCTCCTCTTGACTTTCTGACTGAATGTCACAGCAGGGCTCTACAAGGAGAATTGTGAAACCCACAAAACCACAGGAATAAACCACTGTGGCATTGTTGCCTCCCTTAGCAGTACTCCTTGTTCAGTAGGTGCCATGTTGCTTTTGTAAAGCAGCATTTGCACAAAGTTCACAGAGGCTCTGTGGGCTAGCTTCCTAGAAACCATCACCATTAACGTGCCCTCCACCCACTCTACCTTGATTTATTTTCATACAGCCGGATACATGAGCTAGGGATATAGCCCAGTTAGTAAATAAGCACGAGGCCCTAGATTGGGATTCCTAGTACCCACATAAAATGCTAGGTATAGTGGTGCATGCCTATAATCCCTGCACTGGGAAGGCAGAGAGAGGAGCTTGCTGGCCAGCCAATCTAGCCTAATTGATGAGCTCTAGGCCAATGAAAGTCCTTGTCTCAAAAAGAAATAGGTGGCATTTCTGAAGATGACACCCGATTGTCCTCTGGCTTCCACAAGCACACAAAAACACAGACAAATTGAAAATAATGCACCCACCTTTTCATTCTTAGCATTATTTAACAAAAGATATAATAAGTCCTTATAGTTTTAATATGCATATCTATTTCTTGACAGTTTTTTCCTCTTATGTTGGCTGAATATTTTATTCTTTCCATTAAATTGTCTATTAATATATTTGGGTTACTTCTATATTTAGTTGTTTTTCTTACTTATTATGGCCTTTTAAATTTTATTGCAAATATTTTTTCAGTATGA
The DNA here is from genome assembly GCA_036346955.1 of Dipus sagitta. Classification (NCBI taxonomy): domain Eukaryota; kingdom Metazoa; phylum Chordata; class Mammalia; order Rodentia; family Dipodidae; genus Dipus; species Dipus sagitta. The sequence continues at coordinate 125,983,835 of CM070772.1, read as the reverse complement.
TGACAATTTTACTACTATTTCTTTTAATTTTTATTTATTTATCTGCAAGGAGCGATAGAGAGAGAGAAGAGAAGAGATATGAGTATGCCAAAACAAACTCCACATGCATGCACATTTTGTACATCTGGATTTACGTCAGTACTGAGGAATGGAACCTTGGCCATCAGGCTTTGCAAGCAAGCCTTTAACTGCTGAGCCAACTCTTCAGCCCTTAGGTTTTTTTTTTCTTTTAAATACTCAGCTTACAGTTTCTGAGCACACTATCTGGCATGAATATCGTCCCATTGCTTGGTGCCTTCAAAGTTCTTCCCCATTCCTGAAGAGTTAATCATTTATTTCTTTCCTTAACTATTTTAGCTTCAGTTTTAACTCTTTAATCTTTCTTATTCAATTTGAAGATGTTATTCTTAAAATAATTCTTTTACTGTTCACCAAAGTGTTTCATTTTCAATTTAGAAAATTTGAGAAGTAAATAAAAATAAAAAATAAAAGTATAAAAACCAGGGTTGGAAAGATTGCTCAGTGGTTAAAGGTGCTTGCTTGGAAAACCTAGTGACTGGGTTAGATTCCCCAGTATCCACATAGATCCAGATGCACGAACTGGCACATGCATCTAGAATTCATTTGCCAATGCAAGAGACCCCAGTATGCCCTACACACACAAACACAAATTCTCTCTCTCTCTCTCTCTGTCTCAAATAAATACATAAATAAATATTTTTTGAAAAATCACACAATCTAAACGTATATGGTACTATTGGCATTTTTCTGTATTTATTTGTAAACTTTTTTGTAATTTTAACATATTTTTATTTAGATTATGACATATTTGTATACATATATATTATTATCATCATCCTTCTTATTGAACCTTACATCCTTAGTATCTTATTATATCATTAAATAACTTTTACTTTGATCATTTATTGGCTACATACTATTTCATCCAGAGGCTACTTGATATCTAACAAGTTCCCAATTACTAGACCTTTCTTGTTTTAAATGACTAAGACAATATATATATATATATATATATATATATATATATATATGTAAATGAATTTTTGTCTTTGTATCTACCTGTCTTCTGTGGGTTAGAGGCCAAGTTATGGAATTTGTAGTTCAAATGTTTTGAGCTAGTGGAGGCTGGAGAGGTGGTGCAGCAGTTAAGTGCACTTCCTGTACAAGCATGAGGGCCTGAGGGGACCTGACACTGCCCAAGTTCAAATCCCCAGGACCCACATAAATAGCTGGGCATGGTCACACATTCCTGTCAACCCTGTCCTGTAGTGGAGCAGACACCCAGGAATCACGGAGCCTATTAATAAACAGCAGAATCTGGGATCAGTAAGAGCCTCCAGTTCAAACAAAAACAGGCAAGAAAGCAATGGAGCAGAACACCTGCCTTTCTGCTTTGGCACCACTGGTGAGTGGATGGGTGCCCCAAGGACACATGTATGCGCATACATCACACACACACACACACACACACACACACACACACCACATTACAGGTTCACAAAAGCAAATAAAAGTTTGAACATTCAAGAGCTTTAAAATAAATACTCATCTAGAGAAAAGCAAAGCTCTCTCATCCCTCTAAGGAGTCTGTGAGTGCCCTTCCTCATCACACTCCAAAGTTCAAATGATATTTTTAAAGCTTTGCTACTATAACAGGGGGGATGGAGTGACAAATTCATTTAATTTGTATTTCCTTGATTCCAAGTGCAGCAGAATACTTTTGCATTTCAATCCTGACTCCATCTGGAACTTATTTTGGTGTTTGATATCAGAAAAGATTCTGCTTTGATTTTCTCCCCCAAAAGCCAACACCATTTGTTGAAAGATCTTGCCATTTCCCCACTGTGTGATGAGCTCTGATGTGGACACTATACTGCAGAGACCGAGTTTAAGGACCAACCACTCTTTGGGTTACTGGGATTGTTGTGGTTATTGTTGCTGCTAGTGTTTTAGACATGCTCTCATGTAGCTCAGACTGGCCTTGACCTTACTAGGTAGTCGAGGATGATCTTGAACTTCTAATCCTCCCGCCTCTACGTCCCAAGTGCTGGGATTACAGGTAGGCACCTCCATGCCAGATTTATGCAATACTAGGGATGAACCCAGCACTTCATGCATACTAGGCAAGCACTCTACCAACTGAGCTACATACATCCTCCTGCTGTTTCATAGCTGGCCATCATTCTTTTATTTCCATCTTGCCATAGCCCATCTATCACAGATTCATTTGACAAGTTTTCACACCCCCAGAAAAAAATATACTGGGAAGTTTGACAGATTTATGAAGCCCATACACAACTTGGAATAAAGTAACATCTTTATGTCATTTTGTCCTACATTTGATATATGATGAATGTCCCTATTACTTAACTCTTTTTTTTTTAATCTGTCAATTAAAATTTGGGTATTTTTGTCTTGCAGATTCCACATATTGCTTAGCACATATTTCTAATATTGTTTGACTTTTGTTGTTGTTGTTTGTTTTGTTTTGTTTTGTTTTCAAGGTAGAGTCTCACTCTAGCCCAAGCTGACCTGGAATTCACTATGTAGTCTCAGGATGGCCTTGAACTCACAGCAATACTCCTACCTCTGCCTCCCAAGTGCTGGGATTAAAGGATTAATCCACCATACCCAGCTGTTTTTTGTTTTCCTTGGTAATTTGGTCTTTTTGCCATCATGCCCCTAATCATTGCTTTGTTACTTATATGTGACTGAACTATTGGTATTAGCATATTTTGTGAGAATATTATAAAGTTCACAAGTTTTTTCCAGTTATCTTTCACCAATTATATTTCAGCATCAATTAATCTTAACAAGTTATTGTTTGATTTAATGGTATAAATGGTCAGGAAAAAAAACACAAAAACTGTCCTCAAACTCTTTACATAAATAATGGTTTCAAATTTAATCTTTGTGATTTTAAATTTTACATGAACATCCATACATTAAGCTTATTTATAATTTCCCAATTTGTGCTACAGTAAAAGCTTTAAGATCAGGATTAAACTGGCTTTATAATATTGGTTTTATTTCCATTATTTTTCAGCATAAAATAAGCATTTCCTTAAAAGTGTAAAATAGCTCACCAGAAATATATAAATTTTAGAATAAGTTCTTTAACTAATTTTATATTTCTTCTAGTTTGGGGGAACATGTGGGGTGTTATTATATTACATTAGAACAATTTTTAAATTTTGCAACAAAATATACATTGAGACTTTCCTTTGTTCCCCATAGTATTTGTTCTTATAGTTGTAAAACGTATTCCAAATCTGGGATTGTAGTTGCTTATTTTTCTACATTTCTGGTCTCTCTTTTCATATTACATTTTCCAAAAATTCAATCAAATAAAACCCAGCTCTTAGATTGATTTGTCTATTATACTAGCTTTCCTCTGTATTCTATCTTTGAACATACACTTCAGTTATAACTTTTTCATTCCATGATACATACCTTTGTTCTTTTACTTGTTTTCTTTATGTTCTTCAGCTATTTAATCTACTTAATTGATTTTTATCCTTTGTTTTCAAAAATAAAATTATTTGCTCTTATTATTTTCTTTCTGGGTACAACATTTTTATCTACATTTCATGTGTTTTTGATATGTCTCTTTTTAATATTTTTATTTATTTAGTTGCAAGCTGAGAGAGATAGAGAGAAGAGAGAGAGAGAGACAGAATAGACATATCAGAGGCCCCAACTGCTGCAAACAAATTCCAGATTCATGAGTCACTTTGTGCATCTGGCTGTACATGGGTACTGGGGAATTAAACCCAGGTTATTAGGTTTTGCAGACAGGCTCCTTAACCATCGAGCAATCCCTCTAGCCCTGTGTTTTTGTTTTGGATTATATATTTTAAAACCACAAAGAAAATGTATTTGGGTTTAGGGCATTTTACTGTTTCTTTTCTTAACTGGCTGGGCTGATTATTAGCTCAAGGCATTAAAGTTAGAGACCACAAACTATATAGTTTCTACAACGAATCTGCTCAAAATTGTTCATAATTTCTTTGTGACAATATACCTTTACTTTTTTCTGACAAAGGTTGATGAAAATTGTTTAAAAGATGCTTGACTGTGACATTAACTTCTTGCATGGTAAGCAATATTAGATTGAAATGGCTTCTGTCAGTCTGCTGAGTGTTTGAAGGGACTGTAGCGGTCCAGCACCAGACCCCGGGTGCAGACCAGGAATCTGGCCTGACAGTTTTTTAATTCTCAAATCCTGCCTCCCTGCCTCCAAAATGGGAGAAATAGCATTTGATATATGATCCAGGACAAATAGCTAGCATAGTCACTGTAACCTCCAACACACTTGAAAAGTATATACTTTGTAAAATATACAATTTGTCAATAGAAAATAACTCCTTGTTTTCCACTTAATGCACTCTGGGAAAATTGCTTCCTGTAAGGGAGTACCGCCGGCCCTCCTCTCTGTGCTACATTGTCTGATTCAAATGACTCAATCTTCATTTTATTTTCAACTGTTTTTGTGAGATAAGGTCTTCCAGTGTAGCCCTGGTTGGCCTGGAATTTTCTATATGGATCAATCTGGTCTTCAGTTCACAATCTTCCTGCCTTAGCCTCTGGAGTGCTAGGATTACAGGTGTGCACACCACATCTAGCTGACATTGTATTTTAAAGCTTAGAAGTTAGGCATTTGATTACTTTTTAGTATTTTAATTATTTATTTATTTATTAGAGAGAAATGGAGAGAGAGAGAGAGAGAATGGGCATGCCAGGGCCTCTAGCCACTGAAAAAGAACTCCAGATGCATGTGCCACCATGTGCATCTGGCTTACATGGGATCTAGAGACTCGATCCTGGGTCCTTAGGCTTCAAAGGCAAGTGTCTTAACTGCTAAGCCATCTCTCCAGCCCAGCATTTACTAATTTTTATAGAATTATGGTTTGAATTATATCCTCCCCAAATTCACAAGACAGCTTTAATTCCTAGAATCCCAAAATATAATTGCTCTTAGAGATAGTACCTTTAGAAAGGCAACAGGCTTAAAATAAAGCCATCAGGATAAGTCCTTATCCGTTATGAGTGGTTATTCTTACAAGAAGATACTAGGATCCAGACACACACAGGAAGAAGACAGCCATCTTCAAACCACGGAGAAGAGCCTCGGAGGAAACTGCCATTGCTGGCATGATCTCAACTTCCAGCCATCAGAACCAGAAGACAGTTTCTGTAGTTTAAAGCACCCAGTTGGTGGTATTTGTTATAGAAACCCAGCGAATGTGTTGTGTGAGTGTGGGGGTGTCACTGCTAATCATGGTAACAGGTACCACCACCATATGCGCATACACACACTTCAGAGCAGTTGACCAGTAGTTGACTCCTGCTGAAAGGAGCCTGTTCTAACCACCTCCCTCCCTCTGTATTCCTTTCATTGCGTCCCACACATTAGCTTCTAAGTCATTTGTAAAATCAACATATATCTGTTTCCATGGCAATCACTTACTTTTATCCTAGCACCAAGCTCATACCTTGGCACAAAGGTTCTACCAACAACTCATTAAAGTGAAAAAAAAGGCTGTAAATTCAGATGCTGACTTTGCTGCCTGAATTATTTCAGTAACACAATGCCTTCATTTTAACCTAAGTTGTTTTATTTCCATAAAATAGATTTTTCATTTCTTCAATGACTCTGTTTTACCCCTTAGCCTGTATTTGAAATATCTTGCTAATGTCAGTTATTAAAGAAATGCTCACAAAAAGCTGGTTTGCAAGCAGCAAGTGCAGCTTGAGAAAGGCTGAGTATTTTTTGCTAATATCCATGACAAAACCCACATATATCATGAAAATAAATATCCCTTCTTGGAACCTCAAGCCCTAAACATCTATCCAACCAACATGATTTGTTTAAAATAAGTGAATCCAGTCAGGAAGGATTAATAGGTGGTTTTACACCTACACAAGCTTAAATATTTCATAAAAACATATCCCACCTAGCCCTCATCATGAGAGCCTGTAGATAATTAAAAGCGCACAAAAGCACTGAGCTATATTTGCTGTCAGTAATTTGCAGGGGAGAAAATAATTATTCTGACAATTAGACTCAGAGCAATGTGCTCCTTGTCAAAGAAGGCCAAAGATGCCTGTGGATGTTTCAGCATCACCTTTTAAGAGCTTAATTAATTTGCTCACTGATAAAACTCAGGATGCTTGTGGGAATCTCTACCTGTTAATAAGATGATGGATGAGATTCTTGCACTGTGGTGGAGTTTTTTGTGGGTTTGTTTTTTTAAGTCTAGGGTCTTCATACCCAACCTCATTTGCATGTTCCACATCCTTTGCATTTCGTCCTCAGCAGCCTCCAACAGCAATTCTTAGCACAATGTATTTTCATAAATTCAGTTACTTTGATTAGGGTCAAGGCCATGTATTCTGCCCTGCACTTGGGTCAGCATTTTAATACAGGCCATTTTTTGCCCTAGAGCCACTGTCCCTTACTCCATCGAGCCTTAGATTTTTTTTTTTTTTTATTCTGTACTAAACAAACTTTCCAGTGCATGAATGTAATCTAGCTGACAACAGTAGGGACTTCCAAGCTACAGGTGGGGACCTGTCTCCTCCTTCAGGGTTCCAGTCACATCATACTCTCCTCCCAGCTCCTGGCATGGAATCCGCCCTCTTGTCAGTCAGAATTTCTTACAGCTGTCAGAGGGCAGACAGAACTCCTCACTCTGGCAAGGGCCCTTTAGCCCCACAGCCCACAGCTCAGAACAGCATAAGGAGGGGGCAGCAGGGAAGGGGATCCCATGGGTGGCTTCAGACAAGAAAGTACAACATCCAGCTACAAATACGTATCTTCTGCCCTGTGATATACACACTGCCTAAGCAACCTGGAGAAGGGTCAATTGGTAAATATGAAAGGGAAAAAATGAGGTTATTTTTTTCCTGTTTGGCTATCTCCCTTATTCCCCTGCTTGAACTCCCATTTCAACAATTGTACTAAAATGATATTAGATATGGGTTGTACCCTCCAGAAAGAAGAAGGCAGGGGAAATGTGAGCAGAGAGTCATGTTTATAGAGTGCCAGCTATTTAAATGCCCAACAGATTGCAACATCCACTTAAGTGTTGTAGTCCCGAGAGAGGGGCCTGATCATCCACCATCAACACACTGACAAGCACAAGTGCGGAAACCTGTGAGAAATCCATCCACCGTGCCACAAAACGAGGGCGAGGGCCCGCCTTGGCGATTCCAGATCTAGGACTCTTGTCACTTTTCCAGGAACGTTTTTCTTCCTGGCTTCTCCAGGGTCCCCCAGCACAGCACACTGGATAGGCAGAGCCATACTGGGACAGCCACAGCGTTCTGCCTGAGGCACCAGCAGGAACAAAAGATGCAAAGCCAGCTGGTGGTGGCCTTTGTGGTCACTTTTCCTGCTATGGACAATTTCTCCTCTCGGTAATGTTTCTCTAAAACTGATTGATACTCTTGGAGCAGGAAGCTCTGAGAACAAGTCCCTTCCTCTCTCAAAATTGAGGGTATCCAAGGGCCTCGGCCAATGTGCCAAACCCCCTCCCCAACTGTCACCCCAACTCTCCATGGTGAACAGCGGCATGGGGCAGGAAGCAATCCTGCCAAGTACTGTTCTCCGCTGAACACTCCACAGGCAGCCTCTAGCCTCCCATGTCAATACGGGGGCCTCTTCGATGATGCTTTCTCAAAGGCCCAGACTTGATGAATATGTGAGAAAAACAAACATTTGTCCCAGGGTTAGGGAAAGAAAGGAAGGGAAGCTTGAAGAGACACTCCCCCAGGCAGGCCTGGAAAACCCCGAGGGTGTAATTGAAAGAGTTCAAAATAGTAAATATGAAATCTAAACCCAGATGGTTCTTTTTCAAAGGAAACAAACCACTCATTAAGCCAATTCCTTCCTATAGATTCACCTTAAAAACAAGATGCAAACCCTCCCCCTCTGCTATCTTGCAGCCAAATCCCATTTGGATCATATGGCTGGGCAGAAAAAGAGCAGAGCCCTGGGAGTTAAGAGAAGGGAGGAATTTCTTCCTGACTTGCTGATTTGGGTGAGAGTGGTAATACTGGGAGTATCACTGGCGCTCTCTGGGCCCAAAAGAAAAGGGAATTGGAACCTGTTGGAGTAAAGTGATCCAGACAAAGCCAACAGGACAAATCTGATGATCAGCCTGCAGAGGAAGACATAACAAGATAAGCAGAGCTCCATTAAGCTTCCCTGGCAGGAGGTGTCCCCTTGCAGATCACAGAAAAGAGAGACCTAAAAAGTACACCTGGAGTCACGAAGACCCAGCCAGAGAGGACTGCACCAGCCCACCGTGCCTGTTCCGCTTGTATGTGACACACTCCTGTGGTACCGAGGCTGCTGGGAAGAGGGACACAGCCTAGACAGACTCCAGAGTCCAGCTCTCTGGGCTTATGATTGACAGCACCGTTCCCGAGGGTCTTTTAACAAACCCCTATTTCACCAACCCAAGCTGAGACACCATCTATTGTAAGATGCACTGTTGTTTTAGAGACCACTAAGAAATTTTAAAAAACTACTGCCACTGAGACCATGACATGCCATCAATTTTAAGAAGCAGACTGATTTCAAAGACGTTAATATGCAAGAGGGAAGAAAGAGCATCAGAGAATCGGTGAAATACATGAATAGCTGACATTTCCTGGGAACATAGCCGGTGCCAGGCCCTGTGCCAAGTGCTTCCCATAGATTATCTCATTCACTCCCCACAACTATAATTATCTTCATGCTTCAAATGAGAAAAACAGGTCTGCAAGGACGGAATTCACTTGCTCAATATCACACAATGTGACCAGGATGTTCATTCAGGCCTATCTGAATTCATGGCCCCAGCATTTATGCTTGGGAGAGCATCCCCCAAATCATTCAGACAGATCTTGGAGATGTGTGTGTTCCCCTCCCATGTTTATGAGGCAGGGACTTTAGCACATTTTTCAGGAGCTCCACAGTCATTCCAGAAGACGGCCCAAGGGCCATGCTGGAAAGACTGAAAGAGGCTTCCGTGGTTAGGCTCATAAGTATAAGTATACGTCTTGAGGTGTAACTTTTGAGCTGACACATGCATACAAATTTAGGCCCACCGAGCTCACAGGGGATAAAAGTGTCCCTTTCAATGTTATCTTCTTGGAACCATCTCCCAGCTTCAGCATAGCTCAGCACCTCCCAGAAATTATGCACTTACAAAGCCTTCTGGCCCTGATTCAATTCCACAGCATCCAAGTAAAGGCCAGATGCAAAGTGGCACACGCATCTTTGATCCCAATGCGCCTACAGCAATGGGAGGCAGAGCCAGGAGAAGCTCATGGGCATTTGCAGTGTGGAAGATTGTTTGACCTCTGAGCTGCACATGAATGCTGTGATACAGGTGCCCAAACACACATTCATTCATGCATTTTTTTTAAGTGATGCAGTTTGGTATGGTAAAAATTCTATGTTAAAATGGTGATCAGTTCATCACTGGATGATTATGGGCCTCAAAAATTGTTATGCTCACTTCTGCACACACATGTGGCTACATGAACACACACTTAAAAACAGGACATAAATCAAACAATAGAGGAATAACAACTCTAAAACTGAGCCATTAATATTTCTGTTAATAGTTCTTCAAGTTTTCTAACAACAGAAACATTGTTAGGTGGCTGGACTTAGCTCCCTAGAATGGTCAACATAAGCAAGACTCTAATCCCATGAAAAGCCAGGGACGACTTTGAAATAATCATAAAAGGTAACTGGATGTGCAGCTACTCTACCCTCAGGGTCACCCCCATCTTGCATTGACTTGAAGCTATTTTAAAATTCTTTATGTAGTAGAAAACTTACAGTAATATAAGACATCCTTGTCCATGGAACTGCAGATGATCCTGGGGAGAGACAACTGATTATAGCCTCGTAGAGTTCTGATTGCCTGTATGTGCTCTGGTCTTTGGATTCTCTTTGACAGGGCTGTAACATCAGGGTGTTAGCATCCTCTTTATTCCCTCACAATGTAATAAGTTAAACAAAATCCATGACTTGTATTTAATTTATACTACTATGAGAAACATGATTATTCTTTTTGAAAACATTTTATCTACAACAGTAAGCCTCTAGTGCATCATCTGTAAAATGAAAATGATAAAATGTCCCCTGTCATGGGGCAGTTGCAAGGATAGTGGGCTATCGTGGCAATGAGTTAATAATCTACCAAATTGAGTAGCAACTAGTAAATAAAGTGATCTCAATTTTAAATTGTTCTCTAACAATTTTTCTTAAATATTCATCATTCATTATTGATTCTTTACACATTATCATTCACAAATCAAGTAGCAGTCAATGAATAGTAATGTTTAAATATTTAAAATTGAGATTAAAATTTTAAAATATTTAAAATTCTATATTCTATTCCATCCAGATGCAAAAAGTGGTGAAGTAGAGCAAATGTCTGCAGCAGGAAGAGACTCTGGCATGCCTCCCAAGACACACACACACACACACACACACACACACACACACACACGTGCAAATAAATACATTAAATTGGGGGATATAATTAAGATTTTCTTGATGGCTTGGATTTTGGAAGGACTTAGTTCTTTGTTTTTTATAGATACATAAATATCTGTGATTACAATTTTATATTGCTTACATACCAACTTATATTCCACTACTATATTATTTCTACTTCATATGATAAAAACAATCACATAGTACCAGAACTTCCACAGGCTGCATCTGAATAGCCCTGAGGATCACTGACCTAGGAGCAGGTTACTAGCAGCAGGGGATAAGGGACCAGAACAACCTCCTCTGACAGCTGCTCATAAGTGTATGATCAAGTTATTGTAGCTCATGGGATGGAGGACTCTTCAGAATGGGGAAAGAGAGAGAGCAGAAATTGCCATTTACAGTACACGCGAAGAGCTTGTGTCACTCCACAAAAGGTTCTTTATGTCATCAAAAAGTTCAAAGTGAGCTGGGCATGGTGGCACACACTTTTTATCCCAGCACTTGGGAGGCAGAGGTAGGAGGATCGCCATGAGTTTGAGGCCACCCTGAGACTACATAGTGAATTCCAGGTCAGCCTGGGCTAGAGTGAGACCCTACCTCAAAAAAACAAAAGTTCAGGGCTGGCAAGATGGCTTAGTGGTTAAGTGCTTGCCTATGAAGCCTAAGGACCCCGGTTCAAGGCTCGATTCCCCAGGTCCCATGTAAGCCAGATGCACAAGGAGTTGCATGCATCTTAAGTTCGTTTGCAGTGGCTGGAGGCCCTGGCACGCCCATTCTCTATCTATCTGCCTCTTTCTTTCTCTGTCTGTCTGTTGCACTCAAATAAATAAAAATAAATAAATAATACAAAAATACAAAAAAAATCAAAGTGAGGGCAAGGGACACTGAAGAAAAAACCCCACACACAAGTGACCTCAGCAGTAGGATGGTCTCAAGTGTGAGGGCTGCCTGGGATACATAGTGAGACTCTGCAAAAGAGAGAGAGGGAGAGAGAAGAAGAGAAAGAGAGAGGAGAGGGGGAAGAAGAAGAGGAAAGGGAAAAAGAGAAGGAAGAAAAGAAAAAATCTTTCTCCTAAATGGGAAGAGCATCAAACAGAAGCAGAGGTGTGGTAGCAGAGTCGGCATCACAGGAGAGACATCACTTGCACTGATCCTTGCAGGATAAAGAGAATCAGAAAGGTGACCCGTAGAGAAATTCCATGTCAGACAGAGGGACAGCCCAGCCACTGCAGAGACACAGGTGTGAATGAGCTGCTGTGGAAGGAAAGGCAAGGCAACCTTTTGAGCTACTCTACTGAGAAAGAATGACAGAGAACTAGACAGGTGGCCTCACGCACATAGCCTCTGAGGCTGGCCTGCGTTATAAAGAAGACATTTAAGGCCAGAGAAGCTCAAGGATCTAAAACTATGTATTTCATAATTTAAAATGCTGGGTTTTCAAAACCTTCTACTTTTCCCGACTATGTAGTATTCCAAAGATCTAAGAAGCACAAAGACTCAGAAGAGACAACTAGATAATAGACTTCAATAATATATCTCAGTCCTAGAAAAAGTATCTCTTATTCATGGGGGAACAGACTAGTCCCAAATGCCCAAACCTTCTACTTGTTGCTTAAGGTGTCCTCTGTTAAGGAATAAAAGAGCTTAGGGAAGTGCATTACTGCTTCCTAGCCAGCTGTCTTTCATTTCCCCAAAGCTGTTCTTTGCCAGAGAAGCAGCACCACTCTGTCCCTCTAGCTCTGTCCTCCCCCATGGAACGGCCAGACATCAGGGCCCACACAAAGACATTCTTAAGACAGATAGAGACCTTCAGTCGCCCTGATCTCTGGCATGGGAGATCCTGCTTTCAAACAGCCTTGGAAGAGATTAGAGAAAATTAAAGGCAAGAGATTAAGAATTTCCTCAGTTAATCTTTATACCCCTTGGCCCTTGGGGGACATTTCCCCATATGCACACGCAGTTCTTTGAAAGCAGGTTGCTAGAACCTACGTGGAGGACCCCGTCAGCTCAGCTGCAGCCATCTGACAGGAGGGCACCGCCAACCCTCCATACTTTCACTCCAGCTGAAGAGTATGCCCAGGTGAAGGCTGTCATTCCCCTACCTTCTCCCTCTCCCCATCACCAAATGTGAATGACCAATCTTTAGACTACCCAAAGGTTAGCAAGAATGTGGAATCAACCCACTCATTCAAACCATGCCTCCAATTTTCCAATATGGCCACCGATATCCCAGGAACTATGAAGTTGTCTCTTCCCTCTCCATCCGCAGCCACTCCACTTGGGCAAGACTTGAAAGTGTAGTTTGGTCCTGCAGCATGTTTCCCCAAAATACCAGCCTATATTTGATAAAGGAGAAGCAGGACCTTCATGATATGTCACAGCCAAAACTAAGGCTTCACCTTACCATAGGATATGTAAGGAAAGAGAACCAACGTTGACTGTCAGGGCAGAATCACATGAATTCTAATAATAGCTCCACAAATGATACTGAGTGAGAAGGGGAAGGCGGGAGAATTAAAGAGGCTCTTGACATGCAAGGCAGGTAATCTTACAGCAATGTCTACAGGTTATAGAGTGTCCAGAACAGTGTCCTTTTACATACGTCAATTTTTATGTCATTATGTGAGTGGGAATTGGAGCTAACTGCAGGACACAAGCCAGCAGAAAGGCCAAATGCAGGATGGGAGAATTTGTCCAAGCGAGAAAACAAGTGGAGGGTACAGCAGACACGAGTGACCCAGGACTAGCTGAAGCAAAGTGTGATGATAATCATTCTTTATTAAAGGGCCAAGATTAAATAATAAGTGACCAGAGAGAAGATTACAAAGTTCGCTGTGCACTTTGCAATTCATGAGGAATTAGATGCTTTGGTCCTCAAGAGTGCAGGTTTTTGTGTCACAAAGAAGATTCTATTACCAGGAAAATTTTACTTGTACTACATAAGGGGAAAGATAGTGTTAATGATGAAAATAGTAGACAGAAATCAGTAGGCAGTTTAGGATAGTGGGGCCCCCAAAGTGAAGGCAAACTTTTGAGTAAAAGCGGAAAGTGTCCTTGATCCTCTTTGGAAGGGGTTTGGTTTTTCCTTCTCTTTTTCTGTAAAGGAGTTCCCCTTTCCTGGAAACCAGACATGAGGATATGATGAAGACCTGACATGAGAAACTGGACTGACCAGTTCATCCCCAACCCAGTAGTCTGTGTCTGTGCTCTTCTCCCTGACTCACCAACCAATCAGGGTCCTCTACCTTTAAACTTAACTTAACCAATATAAGAAAAAACACCATATAGATTACTCACTTGGGAATCCTCCCAACTCAGGAGCTTTCTGCTTTACTTTCTTTCCTAAAATAAATCTTGTTTAACAGGATCCATTTTGGAGGACCCCTCCTGCTATATAAGATCTCTGCCTCCTTTCCTTCTCTTAAGCTTTCTAATATTATCTTTCTAGGGCCTAGAGAGATGCCTCAGTGGTTAAAGGTACTTGTTTCCAAAGCCTGATAGCCACAGGCTTAATTCCCTAGTACACGCATAAACCCAGATGCACAAAGAGGCATCTGGAGTTTGTTTGCAGTGGCAGGAGGCCCTGGTGTGCCCATTGTCTCTCTCCCTCTTTTCTTCTCTCTCTCTCTCTATCTCTCTCTCTCAAATAAATATTTTTAAAAGTCTTTCTAATCCTCACCATCTGTGGTGCATGTATTTCATTTAATGAATTCACAAGACAAGAAAGCCACTGACTCAGTGGAAGTTGTAAGTGACCGTGAGCATCGGCACACTAACTCCTGAGTTAAAAGCCCATCAAAGAACTGAGAATGGCTGTGACCCTCTCTAAGACATCCCAAACTTCTGTATTATTTTGGATAGATATTAGTGTATATTCTTTCAAAATAAATTGATTCTTTTCTGATTATTGATTATAGTGATGCAGAATATTGGGGTTCAGGGAGGACCCCAAAAGTTGAGGTTCCTCATCTGATTTAAGCAAAAAAAAATTGACAAAACAAGCTCTAAGAAGGGTAACTTATGGATTATGGGGTTTATGGTAGGGGAAATAGGATCAAATGAGACTAACTGAAAAACTCAAACCATAGGAGAATTCTTTTTTAAAACTTTTTCTTTATTGACAGCTTCCATAATTACAGACAATAAACCATATTTCCCTCCTCTCCCTCACTCTCCCCTTCCTCACTCTCCCCTTCCTCACTTTCCCCTTCACAAATCCACTCTCCATCCTATCCTGTCCATATCTCAATTAATCTTTCTTTTATTTTGATGTCATCATATTTTCCTCCTATTTTGAAGGTCTTGTGAATGTAGTACTAGACACTGTGAAGTCATTGATATCAAGACTAATTTCTGTCTGAATGGCTGCCCTGCAAGCAGTCCTACCCTTCCTTTGGCTCTTGAATTCTTTCTGCCACCTCTTCCACAATGGACCCTGAGCCTTTTAAGGAATTATAGAGTAATTTCAATGATGAATACTCCTCTGTAACTTCTTCTCAGCACTATGGTGCATTTTGGGTCATCCCAGAGGTCATCATCATCTGAAAAGAGAAGCTTCTCTAACCAAAAGTAAGAGTAGCATTAATATATGGGTGTGAATCACAAGAAAAGTGTTTATAGGGCAGTTTGATGAGCATAATAAATGCATTTAGCCAGACAAGAGCAGGTGTTACATACCTAGGGCTCATGATGTCCCCTGTCATAGGCTTTTGATTAGGTTTTCAGCACCAGGCATGTATTCCCTCCCATGGAGCAGGCCTTCAGTCCAATTAGAAAGCAGCTGGTTTCCCCCATAACAGACATGCCACTATTGCACCCATTCAGTCATTTGGCCTTGCTGGCCAAGCTTAAGGTTTGCAGTGTCCATTGATAACTTCTCTCTCCCACAGGGCTGCATGCAGTACAGCTTTTTCCAGCTTTCTGTTAGCTGGTCTACATGGAAGAGGTTTTCAGCTCAGCTCCAGATTGATTTCTCAGTGACCTTGCAGCCCAACTATACGGAATCTTCAGCAAAAGGGTCTTACCTTGTATTTCTGGTGGGAAACCGAGAGCCTTGGCAATGGCATATAAAGTTTTGGGGACAACAGGGACCTCCCTGGCCAACAAGTCATTGGAAGGTATCCTATCCCTGGCACTGATATTTTTCTAGTAATGGTCTATGGCTTCTGGGTTTGACATTATCCAACAAAGTAGGTTTTCATATGGCTTATTCACAACATCTTGAATTTTCAATAACCTTCCCACCACTCTTCTTTTATTCAATCTCTTCCCATGACTTCACATAGGCCAATCTGTTAATCTATTTACATATGAATAATACCATCCCCTTAAATCCTCCCTTCTCTTCCCTCCTTTTTAGCCCCTTTCTAGCTTACTGGTCTCTGCTACTGGGTTTTACTCCAACTCATACACAAGTCTAAACTTTTGTACCTAGAATCCACATATGACAGAGAACATGTGACATTTGGCTTTCTGGGCCTGAGTTACCTCATTTAGTATAATCCTTTCCAGACCCATCCATTTCCCTGCAAATTTCATAATTTTATTTTTCTTTACCACTGAATAGAACTCCACTGTATAAATGTACCAAATCTTCATTATTCATTCATTAGTTGAGAGACATCTAGGCAGGTTCTATTTCCTAGCTATTGTGAATAGAGCAGCATTAAGCATAGTTGAGTATGCATCTCTAAGGTAGTGAGATGAGTCCTTAGGATATAGGCCTAGGAGTGGGATAGCTGGGTCATACAGTAAATCTATTTTTACCTGTCTTAGGAACGTCCACACTGATTTCCACAATAGATGTACCAGATTGAATTCCTACCAACAGTGTAGAAGGGTTCCTCTTTTTCTGCATCCTTGCCAGCATTTATTGTCATTTGCTTTCTTGAGATAGCCATTCTCACAGGACTTAGATGGACTCTCAAAGTAGTTTTAATTTGCACTTCCCTGATGTCTAAGGAGGTAGAATATTTTTTTAGATGTTTACATGCCATCTATATTTCTTCTTTTAACTCTCTATTTAGTTCCATAGCCCATTTTTTAATTGGGTTGTTTGAGTTTTTATTATTTAGCTTTCTGAGTTATTTATATATCTTAGATGTTAATCTTCTGTCAAATGTATAGCTGGCAAAGATTTTCTCCCATTCTGTAGATTGGCTCTTTATTCTATTCACAGTGTCCTTTGCTGTACTAAATCTTTGTAATTTCATGAGGTCCCAGTGGTTGATTGGTGGTTTTATTTCATGAGCAACTGGGGTTATATGTAGAAAATCATTACACATGCCAATAAGTTGAAGTGTCTCCCCTAATTTTTTCTCTAGCAGTTGCAGAGTTCAGGTCTGATATTAAGTTCTTTGACCCATTTGGACTTGATTCTTGTACAGGGAGGGAGGAGAAGGATATATTATCATCCTGCTACATATAGATATCCAGTATTCCCAGAACTATTTGTTAAAGAGGTTGTCTTTTCTCCAATGAATATGTTTGGCATTTTTGTGAAAAATTAGATGGTTATAGCTGCCTGGATTTACATTTGGGTCCTCTCTTCTCTTTCATTGGTTTACATGCCTATTTTTTTGCTCATACCATGCCGTTTTGTTACTATGGCTCTGTAATATAATTCAAAATCAGGTATGGTGATTATACCAACCTTATTTTTGCTGCTCAAAATTATTTTGGCTATTCAAGACTTTTTTGTGCTTCCAAATGAATTTTAAGATTGCTTTTTCTTTTTCCATGAAGAATATCATTGTAATTTTGATGGGGATTGCATTAAATGCATAGAATGCTTTGGGTAAGGTTGACATTTTCACAATATTAATTCTGCCAGTTCAAGAACATGGGATGTCTTTCCATTTCCTAGTGTCTTCTGTAATTTCTGTCTTGAGTGTTTTAAAGTTCTCATCGTAGAGATCCTTTACTTCCTTGGTTAGGTTTAGTCCAAGGTGCTTTATTTCTTTTGGAACAATTGTGAATGGCAGTGATTCCCTGATTTCATCCTCTGCATGTTTGTTAGCATATAGAAAGGCTGATGATTTCTGTGTGTTTATTTTATACCCTGCTATGTTGCTAAAAGTATTTATCAGCTCTAATAGTTTTCTGGTAGAGTCTTTAGGGTCCTTTATGTATAGAATCATATCATCTGTAAATAATGATACTTTGATCTCTTCCTTGCCAATTTGCATCCTTTTTATGTGTGCCTCTTGCCTTATTGTTATAGCTAAAATTTTCAGTACGATATTAAATAAAAGTGGCAACAGTGGATACCTTTGTCTTGTTCCTAATTTTAGTGGAAAAGCTTCAATATTTTCTTCACTTAGTATTATGTTGGTTGTAGGTTTGTCATAGCCTTTATTATGTTGATATATGTTCCTTCCGTTCCCAGTTTCTGTAGGACTTTTACTGTGAAGATATCTAGCATTTTGTGAAATGCCTTTTCTGCATCTATTGAGATGATGTTGTGATTTTTGTTCTTCAGTCAATTTATATGGTGCATTACATTTATCAACTTACGTATGTTGAACCATCCCTGCATCTCTGGGATAAAGCCTACTTGGTTGGGGTGAATTATCTTTTTGATATATTCTTGTATTCTGTTTGCCAATATTTTGTTAAGAATTTTTGCATCTATGTTCATCAGATAGATTGGTCTGGAATTTCCTTTTTTTTTTTTGTTTGTTTGTTTGTTTGTTCTGTCTTTGTCTAGTTTTGTTATCAGGGTGATATTGGCTTGGTAGGAGTTTGATAGTATCCCTTCCTTTTCCATTTAATGGAAAATTTAAGAAGCATTGGAGTTAGTTCTTCCAGGAAGGTCTAGGAAAATTCACAAGTGAATCCATCTGGGCCTGGATATTTTCAGTTGGGAGATTTTTCTGTAACTGCTTGGATCTTGTTATAGGTCTATTTAAATGGTTGCTCTCATCTTGATTTAACTTTGGTATGTCATATGAATCAAGGAAATCACCCATTTCTTTCAGATTTTCTAATTTAGTGGAATATATGTTATTAAATTATGCCCTTATGATTTTCTAAATTTCTTTGGTATCTGTTGTGATGGTGCCTTTTTCACCTCTAATTTTACTAATTTGTGTCTCTTCTCTCTCTCTTTTGGTCAGATTTGCTAAGGGTTTATCAATCTTGTTTATCCTTTCAAAGAGCCAGCTCTTGTTTCATTGATTCTTTAGATTTTTTTGTTTCTATTTCATTCATTTCTTCCCTAATCTATATTATTTATTCCCATCTACTGATTTTTTGTTTGCCTTTTTCTTCTTTTACCAAGGTCTTGAGGTGAAGCATTAAGTTGTTTACTTGAAACCTTTCTAATTTCTTAATATAGGCACTTAAAGTTATAAATTTTCCTCTTAGAACTGCCTTTATTGTGTCCCAAAGGTTTTAGTATATTGTGTTCTCATTATCATTTTATTCTATCAATTTTTTTATGCCCTTCTTGATTTCTTCATTAACACATACATCATTTAGTATTGTGCTGTTTAGTTTCCATGATTTTGTGTATGTTCTATAGATTTTTTTTTTTTTGTTAATTTGTAGTTTAATCCCACTGTGATCAGGTAGATTGCAAGGAATTATTTCAATTTTCCTGTATTTCCATTTTGCTTTGTGTCCTTATATATGGTCTATTTTAGAGAATGTTCCACGTGCTGCTGAAAAGACTGTGTTTTCTCCAGAATTTGGATGGAATGTTCTGTAGATATCCATCAGGTCCATTTGTTCTATGACCCTATTTAATCCATATACTTCCCTGTTTATTTTTTTGCTAGGATGACCTGTAAATTGATGTGAGAGAGGTACTGAAGTCAACCACTACAATTGTGTTTGGTGTTACCTGGGACCTTAAGTCTAATACTATTTGTTTGATGAAATTGGGAGCACCCATGTTAGATGCATATATGTTTAGAATTGTAATATGTTCCTGTTGAATTGTTCTTTTAATAAATATAAAGTGACCTTTATCTTTCCTCACCAATGCTGGTTTCAAGTCTATCCTGTTAGATATTAGGATACAACACTTGCTTCATTCCTAGGCCCATTTTCTTGAAATACCATTTTCCATCCTTTCGCTGTCCATCTTATGGAGAGGTGAGTTTCTTGGAGGTAACAAACAGAAGGATCCTGCCTTTTAATCCAGTCTGCAAGCCTGTGTCTTTTGGTTGAGGCATTGAGGCCATTAATATTAAGAACTATTATTGAGAGGCTGGAGAATTGGCTTAGTGGTTAAGATGCTTGTCTGCAAAGCCAAAGGATTGAGGTTCAATTCCAAGTACCCACATAAGCCAGATGTACATGGTGGTGCACCCATCTGGAGTTCTTTTTCAGTGGCTAGAGGCCCTGGCATGCCCATTCTCTCTCTCTCTCTCTTTCTCTCTGTCTCTCAAGTACATAAATAAATAAAAATAAACAAATAAAGAGTTATTAATGAAATGTATGCATTTATTTTTGCCATTCTTCTTGTTTTGTAGTTCTTCCTGTTTTCCTTTACTCTCTTGTATTAACTATTATTTGAGTATGTTGTTTTTTATCCCATTTCCTCATGTGTGTGTTTTCTTTTCTCTTTAGCATGAAGGATCCCTTCAAGTATTTTCTGTAGAGCTGGCTTAGTAGTTATATATTCCCTTAGCTTGTTTTTGTTGTGGATGTCTTTATTTCTCCATCAATTTGGATATATACCTTTGCTGGATAAAGTAATCTTGGTTGACAGTTGTTATCTTTCAGAACTTGGAATACATCATTCTAAGCCCTTCTGGCTTTTAAAGTTTGTGTTGAATAATCTGTTGTTATCCTGATGGGCTTGCCTTTATCAGTGACTTGCTGTTTCTCTTAACTGCTTTCAATATATTTTCTTTGGTTTGTGTGTTCAGCAGTTTAATTATAACATGTTGAGGAGAAGTTCTTTCCTGATTTTGTCTGATGCTTTAAAGGCTTCCTATATCTGCATTGGCATCTATTTCCTAGTTTGGGAGAAGTTTTCTTCTATGATTTTGTTTAAAACACCTACTATGCCTTTGGTTTGAAATTCTTCTCCTTTGACTGTACCCTGAATTCTTACATTTGATCTTTTCATAGTGTCTTGAATATCTTGAACTTCTCATTCATACCTTCCTCTTAGCTTGTCTTTCTCTTTGTTGAACTGTATTAGATATGCCACTTGGTCTTCTAATTTAGATATTCTGTTCTCTCCTTCATCGATTCTATTGGTGAGATTTTCTAGAGATTTTTATTTGAGTTACTGTGTTTTTCATTGCTAATATTTCTGATTTTTTTTCGGTATTTCTATTTCCTTACTCATGTATTGTATTGAACCTCCTTATTTCACTAAGTTTGTTTCCTGTGTTCTCCTCTAGGAGTTTGATTTCTTCTTTGATTCCTTTGAATTCTACTTTGGTTTCTTTGAACATAGTTATAATCATTCTTTTGAAATCTTTGTTAGGCATTTCATCTAAGTGAGTCTCACTGGAGGTCATTTCTGATGGATTTATAATTTTGGGTGGAATTATATTATCTTGATTTTTGTGTGTTTCTTACATCATAATGTAGATTTTTGCATCTTGAATTAATTTGATGCTTAGGTTTTCTAATTATCTGAAGCATTTTTAGACATGTAAATCTGATGTTATGTATCTTCAGGGTAGGAGCTTAAGGTGCCAGATTTTTCTCTTATATGTCTTCCAGGGTAACAGCAGAAGTGGCCCTAGGTGTTGGATTTGCCTGCAATGCAAGTATACTAGTAGGCTTGGTGGAGCAAAAAAAAAAAAAAAAAAAAAACAGGCAAATTCTAAAATTCAACTGAGCAATATACACATTCAATCAAAACCATCATGGAGTATTTACATAAAGAGGGGATTAAAACACACTGATAATCTAATAACATCAAATTCCCTAAGGGTGTGTGTTGCTTCACACCCTTAATCCTATCAACAGAGAGGCTGAGATTTCTCATCCATAAAGGGTTTCAGGTCAGCCTAGGGCTCAGTGAGACCCTGCCCACACAAATGACAGAAGAAGACAAAGGCACTATAAATCAGGAAGCAACAATGAACAGTCCTAAAACACAGCTTATTTAAGAATGGCAAAGCTGGCCATCAATGAAATCTAAAACATAACCTGCCCTGACATGGAAGGTCACTTCCAATACAGGCTTATATACCAGGGTTTGTGGCATGTCGTGACCTGGTATAAGTAAGCTTTGTTACCTTTTGAGATACCTTTGGTCTCGGCTATGCTATGTGTCCACTTGGGTCCTTCTTTACTGCACTGTGGGCTTGGCTAGGCTGGCTAGGTTGGTGGGCCCACTGCTCTGATCACCTGTGCTGGGTGCTGTTTAGCTGAATTCCCTTCTCCACATCTTCAGTGGTTGCCAGCATTGGCAGTTGGGGAAAGGGAGGCTGTGGAAGGTGCCTGAAGTTATACAGGGGCTGCCTAATTGGTCCCCATGATCCTCTTCTGCAGGACCAACTCAGGTGGTTCCTGCTTTCTTCCCCTTCAGGTTTCTTGACTTTGCCAGGAGGTTGATATGAGGGGAATATCTCTTTACCTGGCTTCTCCTGCAGCAGCCATATGGACCAGCACCACTGTGGGCTCTAGTTCTGCCTGCTGCTGTGGTAGCTAGAAGCTCTGGGTCTCTCCTGAGGATGATAATTCTTTATACACCTTCACTTTTTGGTAGAAGAGTGTATTTTACTCATTTTTTGTTTTGTTTTGTTTTGTTTTTGCTTATTTCTCCCCGAAGGCATCTTTGTTGTGGCTAGTACACTATCATCTTACCCAGAAGTCCAAGGATTCTAATCCTTGCCCATGTGGAATAGGAGAGAGAAGACTGAGAGAATCTCTATCACGGAGAAATCTCCTGGGGTAAAAGGGTTCTGGAGGAGGCACATACACTCACATGTGGAAGGCAAAGCAGAAGAGCCAAAAGATCTGCTTCACATAAAAGACCAAAGAGAATTAAGAAACAGTGAAGGACTCATATCAAATCAAACAAATATTATGCATGTAACAACACGAGAAAGCACCCCAAAACAAGACACATGTAGGAGACAAGCAGAAAAATACCAGGCAGAAGGAAGTTCCCTCCCCACTTCCCGGGAATGGGGGCAGACTTTTAAAAACTATTGTTCTGGTGAAATCACAGGAAGAAGAGAGGGCTTGCACACATGATTAAGCTCCTTTAGGTGGACCAGACATCCAATTAGAGTGAACCTTGTTACCAGACTCAGGTATGTAAGGAGAAACCTGATTGGTTTGTGGACTCAAGGTCTGACTCAGGAGGGGCTAGCTGAGGAGGTGTGTTGAGCTGAGCGAGAAGCAGGAAGATCCTGTGGAACAGTGTTGCTTATAGACATCTTGGCTGAGACTGGATAGGACATGAGTCCTAGTCCCGCCAGGGCAGGCTGGGTGGCATTTTCTAGTTCTCTTTGGGCCTCTCTCCCTGTCTCACTGCCTATAAAAGAGCTATCTTGCTCCTATTTCTCCCTCATTAACAGGAACGTTTGTAAATGTAGAAAAGAAAGAGAGAAAAATAATATTAGAAATTCTAAAAGAAGCAATCAGTATCAACCAGAAGTCTACCACACAGAAATAATCAAAACTTACTTTCTACTTCAATGTAATGTAATTATTTCTAAGAACCATTTGTTAGATTTTATCACCTGATGTTTTTCTCATAGTGGTTATATACATGTCTTCCACATCACCAAACATAAATCTATCTACATTTGCATTTTCAATGTATGCTACCTCAGTAGATGATATGCCATCGGGTTTAAATCCTCTGAGAGAGAATTAGAAAGCCCAGCGTCTCTGTACTGTAAACATTGCTGGGGCAAACATCCTTGTGCCTAACTCTTCACTCACTAGAGTCATTATTTTCTTTTTAAAAAAAAAATCTGTACAAGTGGAATTGCTGTGTGAGCATTTGCACTTTTTCAAAGAGTGTTTATCCTTATCACTGAAAAGCTCCTTGGAAAGGCTGGACCCATTTACTCTCCAAGCAACTCAGGAAAACGCCCATTCCCCACACCCTTAGCGACTCTGGGCACAGCACAACATTCCATCCATGTTTACATGTTTCCAATAAAGCCCAGTCTTGTTCCTCCTGACCTCCATGCCTGAACAGAAGCCCCTGGGGAAGAGGGTCTAACCAGGCCCAGCAGAAGCTCTGGGTACCTGGAGCGAGCTCCCATCCTGGCCTTTACCTTCTTGGTGGATTAGATTCGCAAAGGACCCAGGGAACCATCTGTGTCAGTTGAAGACTGGAGAAAGGGAAAAGGTTGAGCAGTGAGATCCTGCCTCCTTCACACTCCCAGGTAGAAAGCATTCCAAGGCTTTCCCCCTCCTCCTTCTCCCTTCTCCTCCTCCAACATCTGCTGGTGAGTCAGCCCAGGATAAAGGGAAAAGCAAATACAAGGACAAGTAGGAACAGCTTGGTCCTGCAGGTTAGAAGGGCAGTCTGTTCCCACCAGGGACCCCCTTTCAGCTGCAAACTGCCATATTTGACATTTCAATGCCACGGAGGGGGTGAAGGGGTGGGACCCGGGAGGGAGACCAGAGAGCTAAGAGAGGCCTGGCTGGAAACCTGAAAAAGGCCAGAAGACAAAAAAAAAAAAAAAAAAAAAAAAAAAAAAAAAAAAAAAAAATCAGCATCTCTTTAATTCAACCACTTGTTCTTTCTCCCTTTTTCTGTGACATTCAGAAGCAAAAAGAGCTTTCTCTCACTCTTTCTTTTCTTTTCTTTTTTTTTTTCTTTGACATTTAAAAACAATATACACTTGGGTGCATTGAAAGCTGGGGAGGGGAAGGGGAGGAGGGAAGAGGAAGATTGTTTCTGGGAGAATTGAATCTCTTGAACCTCCAAGGCTGCTTTCATCTTCCCTGTGACAGTCCTGGCAGCCAGATTTCTTTTCATCGCTTTGGAGAGCAAAAGTGAAAGGACTTGGATTTGGAAAACAAAACCATGAAAGTCTCCCCACCCCATGAATGTGCTCCATGGTGGGGAAGAGAATCTCAGGAAGGGAGCCTCCAAGAAGTGCCTTGAATGGGAGAGGGGGTTGCTGTGGGGTCAGATCCAGGCTGTTCTCTCCCCACCCATCCCTGAGGCTCACTCTGCCCAGAGAGAATGAGACCCCACAGAAATCCTGCTGGGAGCCTGGGAGCCTGGCACCCTGCCCCAGCTTGGGCTCCTGGATTCTCAGAGCTGGGTGAGGCAGGTCCCGAATCCAGGGCATCCTGTCTCGTCTCCCACCTTTCCTCTCTGGTACAAGAGACCAAATCTATGTCCCGAGGATGTCACACAGTCACTCACTGGGCACTAGTGCCTTTCTCCACACACAGCAGACCACTGGGAAATCAAGTGAAAGGTCCTATGGGAGAAGTGGGGAGGGGAAAATGCCACCAGTGCTGAAGCAGGAAATGGACAGGTTTAAAATTAAGGGGAAAGGGCATGTTTGCAGTCAGAATTCAAAGACTTCGGGTGGCTGGCTGTGCTGGAGAGGTGTGTCTTCCTGCCTCACAACCCTGCATCTGAGGGCAATGGGGAGAAATGGCCATATGTTCATGGTCTGGAGATGTGGGTAAATGAAGGAATCCAAGCTATTAAGGACCAGGCCAGGAGTTAAGTTGAACAGGCACCATTGCAGACCTAACCTCTACTCAGCTTCCCAATACCCACTGCTCACAAGGCCACAGGTCATATTGTGACTCTTGGGGACAGGGGTCAGCACCAGACTGGAGCCAAGGGTATGGAAGAATATTATCCATTAATCAGCCTGTGGGAAATGAGAGTCCTTCATATGAATATTTTTAAAGATGTGACTTTATTCTGTACTTCAAGCTGGTGAAATGAGACATGGATTATATAAATTCATGTCTAGACCCTCGTCACTGTATTCTAAATCCCTTTAGGCTCCATGTATGACCAGAGAGGACTAGACTGAAATTTTAAAAATCCTTTTCTATACCAGAAAATATTAGGTAATGGAATAAGCCAATTTTGGGAGAAAAAAAAGTTAATTGTAGGAAGGTTTGGAGTTTAGAGAAAAATTGTGCCAATAGTACAGAGTTCTCATATACCCATGCGAAGGTCCATGCCCAGGTTCCCCTGTTATGCCATCTTTTGTTAGTAAGGTACATTTGCTATAATTAATGAATCAACATTAATGCTTAATTATTGCCTAACATCCATCATTCAAATTATTGCAGCTACCTTCTCCTTGCTGAGACAAAACACTCAGCTAAAAGTGGTTTATGGGATGAAAGGGTTGATTTCAGGCTTACAGTTTTGAGAAGAAGGTTCATCATGGCAGAGGAAACTGGTTTACTTCGCCATCTCTGAACAGCAGAGAGAACTAGTGTGAGCTAGATCTCAATACAGAGTCCACTAGACTAACAACTCCAAGGTCCACTCCTCTTTTAAAAGAGGAGGAAAATATAATCTGAAGGGAAATTATTGCTGTTGTTTGTATTTTCTAATTTTCTCCACAGAAAGAATTATATGAGGAATAAAGAGATTGTTCCGTGGTTAAGCGCTTTTCCTGCACAAGCACGGAGGACCTCAGGGGGCCTGAGGCTGCCCGAGTTCAAATCTCCAGATCCCACGTAAAACAGCTGTGTACGGTCACACGTGCCTGTAACCCCAGTCCTGCAAGGGAGCAGAAACCCAAGAATCTTCGGAGTCCTGCAAGCTCTGGAATTGGTGAAAAGAGACTGGCTCAGAACAACACCAGGCAGAAGAGTGATGGAGTGGGACACCTGATGCACGCAAATATATGGTGTGGCACAAGGGCACATAAAATGTGCATACATCTCTCTCACACACCACCACCACCAGCAGCACCATACTCAAAACATCACACATGCATGCGCGCACACACACACAGAGAAAAGGAAATAAGGATGAAAGACAAAGTCATCTTCAAGCATGATCTGCAAGTCTAGATCAACCTCTGCAGGGGAGTGAATAGGAACACATGGGTCTCTAAGTGGTCCTCCATCCTCTACAGCGTCAGGTGACATGGCTACACTAAAGATTTAACCAGCTGCACAAAAGGTGAAAACTCATGTCTCTTCTCTACTCAGACATCTACATGCAAACCCAGGTACTGTCTTCAGGTGATCCCGTGATGAGGCAGCAGTAATCCCTCCATGTTACTACTAGACAAGTACTGGGGATTAGAGATGCTGCAGCTAAGCATCTTCCTAAGAATTTCCTCTTTTCTTTCACTTTCTAAGAGCAGAAAAGATGTGTTGCCACAGTGACAGATACTTGGACCCCAGTTTTACTCTCTACAGGGGAAAAGTCTATATTAATGCTTTTTTAATAGATGATTTAGGGAGCAATTAGCCAAATACACTAGAGCCTTCTCCCTAGGGGAGAGAATCAGCATGATTTACTGGAAGGGGATTTGCTTGGAAGCCAAATTGAGGTTTAAGCTCCAGTGTTGTTACTTGATGGCTGCATGAACTTGAGTAAGGGATATTACTTTTGAGCCTCAGTTTCCACACGTCTATATAGAATGGTAACAATAAGGTCTATCGCAGTTACATTCTCATTGCTGGGACAAAGCACCTAAGCAAAAGCAGCTGATGGAATGAAAGGATTTATTTTGGCTCACAGTCTCAAAGGGAAGCTTCATGATGGCAGGGGAAAGCATGGCATGAGCAGAGGCTTGACATCCCTCTACCACGGCAGGTGGAAAATAGCAGCAAAAAAGTGAACTGAGCTCTGGCAAGGGTGAGCTGGCTATAACTCCTGTAAAGCCCACCTCCAATAACACACCTCCTCCAGCAAGGCTCCACCTCCCAAATTGTCACCATCTGGGGATCAAGCATTCAACTATATGAGTTTATGGGGGGGTAACTGATTCAACATCACATGTTGACCCTCACCCCCATAAACTCATAACCATTTTATGATTCCATTCAACTTTGAAAGTCCCCATAGTTTCTGTGAATACCAGCACTGTTCAAACATCCAAGTTCTCTTAACTGTGAGCCTGTAAAACCAAAAACAAGCATAATAATAATTGCACTGAATAAACATTCACAATACAAAATATGGCATTGTGGAGCTGGAGAGATGGATCAGCAGATAAGGTTCTTGCCTGCAGATCCTAATGCCCCAAGTTTCAATTTCCCAGTACCCATGTAAAGCCAGATACACAAAATGGTGCATGCATCTGGAGTCCATTTGCAGCAGCTGGGGGCCCTGGTATGCTCATTCTCTCTGTCTCTCTTCTATCTCTCTCTGCTTGCAAATAAATAAATAAAAATATTGTTTAAAGAAAAGATGGCATTGCAAGGAAAGATTGAACCAATACAATATCTAAAACAAACAGGGCAAGCATCAAATCCTGTAGCTACAACAACTATAACCAATAACAAAGTCTCTGTGGTTCCAATTCTGCCTCTCCAGCTTAACTGCCCACAGCTGAGGGAAGACTCTATTCCAAGCTAGCAGCTCTCCTTCCTACCATCCCACAGTCTGGTATCTCTACATTCTTGGGGTCTCTACTGCAATCCAGTTTTTATCCTCATGGCTCTATCAGGCTCCACTCAGGGACTCCAATAACCCTGTCTCAGATTGCCTTGTAGCCATTTCCAAAAGCAAAACTGCATTGCAAACCCAGTGATCCTTTCCTGTAGATTATACTTCCAAAACCAGCATGGGGGTGCTTCAGTACCAAATTGTTAATCCAAGGGGGAATAAAGACAATTTAAAGAGCCATTGTGAGGAACATGCTATTCCTAGTGTTTGGCCTAAGTGCATGAAAATAACTGATATGTTTGTAGTTTAGAGAATTGTTGGTGTGTCTTTTTGTTTGCAATGCTGGAAATCTAATTCATGGCTTGCTACATGCTAGACCATCAGTCTACCACTGAAATACATCCCCAGAACAGGGAGAGATATTTTTATGTATCTTATCTACAGAACCTACTTATCCTTTCTAATAAAAATTCTGCAAAACCATTCACAATGAAGTAAGCTGGTTTGTCACCCTTCCACTGAAAATGGATCATGGAGCAGTGTCTTCCTTTGAGTCAACTTTACAAGGACACAGGTGACCTGTGCAGCAAGAACTTGGGATAGTATCCTAAACAGAAGCTATGTCTTTAAAGCAACCCCTTACAGAGCAGTTAGAGTGCACCTGGATTATGGTTCTGAGCCCTTTCCATGCACAAATTCATTTCATCTTCTCAACAACTCTAAGCAATAGACATGAACCATTATGCATTTTCATAATTCGGGAGCTGGTCTTGATTTAACCCACCCCAGCTGGCTGGCGGTTCCAACTCAGGCAGTCTGACTACAGAGCCCATTCTCACCACCCTTACTCTCTTCAGAGTACAGAAAAGTATACTTCCTGAACATGAAGTTTGCCTTCAGGAAGGACAGCTCTGTATAGCAAGCCAGATTCATTACTGACAGGAAGAAATTCAAGTTAGCTAAGCAAAAAAAGAAAAAAATATATATATATATATATAATGTATACATATTCTTGATGCATTTAAAAATACTTTCAATTTCAGTTACTTTATATAAATATATATAATATATATAAATATATAAGTATATTTATGTATTTATATAAACTATCTGAAATTGAAAGTATTTTTAAATGCATCAACTATAGATAATGACTGGGAAGAGAAAGAGCTTTCTATGTTTGAAAAGCCTAACAAATGAGACATTTTGAGCACTATAGAAATTTGCATAAGAACTAGGTATTAGGTGATATTACAGAACTGTTCAGTTTCTTATTGTAAAAATGGAATCATGGAGATAGGAAATATCCTTATTGTTGAACAGATAAAGGAGCATAATGTGGGCAACTTAGTTTAAATGATTAAGGAAATGTGACTGTGTATGTTTATGTGTCTTTGGGGGGAGAGTTCAGATAAATCTGAATGATTTGAAAAAATTGTTACAAATGGAGGTGTACTAATGTTCACTGTATTATTCTTTCCATTTCATTGTAGGCTTGATGTTTTTCAGATGAAAATTCAAAACTAAGCCCAGAATGAACTGGTAGCATAGAAACCTTTCTCCTTGAAGGTAGACTAAAAGATTTAACCCTCAATAGGAGTATAGTAAGAGCATTGGAAAAGAAGGGTCCTGGAGAGGGTGGGATGAAGCTTAACCTTAAAAAGTTTTGGCTCTGACTTATGACTCTCAGTACCAGAAATCAGTTGCTACCCACATTGAGCTGTTGATCAGAGAGACCTAGAAGGTCCCCAAAATAAGATAGGCTCCTGTCTAAGCATGTGATTACCCACCTGAGGTAGAAAGGTGAGACCCTTTTGCTAAAGACACCATATCCTGCCAACACAGAACACAGAGAGACCCTACTGGGATCCTGAAGAAGAGTCAGTCCCCAGATGGTTAGCCCATGTAGTGCTGGAAAGTGCTACATGAGCTACTGGGAGAAAGTGGACAACAACAGTGTGATCAAGCAGGAGTCTGACAAGAAATACACACCAGTGCAATGGGGCCACACCACCTTTGTGGGTTAACTGATGGATTTCTGATAGGCTAAGAGATCTGCTCAGTAGAAAGGAACCCATGTATGGAACTGGGAACCAGGTCAGAATCCTATGGAGACAATGATTATGTTCTCCAGTGCCAAGCTTCCACTAGTCTTTGGCTAAGAGAGGAGCTATGTCCATCAAAATCTCCTGACATCAATAACACTTATCCAATTTAACCTATGCTGACTTCACTCTCCATTGGAGAATCTGTCTTTTTCAGAAGGTAGTGAGACCCAAGGAGATAAACCACCCCTCACATTTCAGTCAAGGCCCAGGTGAAACCATAGAATTGGGGAGATGAGCAAGAATGCTGCTTCCATGGTGAGCCTGACAATCAGTGCCCAGGTGAACAAGACAGATGCTGAGGATACTCAACACATACCAAAGCAAAAATCCTGAGGTTCCTAGGAGCTCATTACTTAAGTAGACTTAAAACACACCCACCAAGGCTCAGGGAATTTTGTAGAAGAGAGTGCAGAAAGATTGTAAACGCCACAGATTGAGACATCATACCCAGAGGCATTGCCTCCCCTCAATAACTGAGTGCTGCTCCTACAATGCCTAACCCACAACCCTAAGGGGAGCACCAGCAACCCCACTGAGGAGGGCTCCCATTGGAATGGGGGCAGGGAGGAGGGAAAAGACAGTACCAGCACATGATGTGTCCATACAGAGTATGGTCTTAATGAAAAATAAAATAAAATAACATGAATTCAAAGACAGAGAGGAAGATCATATGTATACTGATTAGAGACCAGCCTTCCCATGCAGAAAGTGGCAGAAGAACATGCCATGGCAGGAGGTGCAGCCAGCTGCTGCCATCAACCCCACTTCCACTACCAAGCACCTGTCCCTGCCACCAGCTCCCCCAAGACTGATTTTATCACACTTCACCCCAGAGTGGGCTTCATATGGGCCATCTCTGTGCCCAGTTCAACTAGGGGTACTGGTGTATCTGATGACTTTGCTCCTTGGGTGCCCACACCCAATCCCATCACCTCCATCACTTAACCTGAAGTTGTATCTACACCCTGTAAACTTACTATGTGATAGGATAAATTTAAGCATTACTTTCTTTCTCATAGTACCACCTATGAAATAGTACTACTTTTATCTCTACATTGCAGGTGAGACATAATATCAGAGAAGTTCGGGGATTTGCTTGGGCCACACCATGAGAAGCAGGGCTATAGAGACCCAGATTCGCCTAAATGCAAACCCATTGCCCAGTCAGATGTTTAGGGCAGTGCCTATCACTGGGAGATGCCTAGTCTCTCCAGCTCTCCTCCATCTGCCACTTTCTCTAAAACCCAAAAATCCATATAATATGATGCATATTCCATGTGGTGAGACACCTACCAGCTAATAGGAAGAGATTTTCTCTAAGGACAGTCCAAGCCAATCACTTCACTAATAGGTATGATACTGATGGTAATCCTCCCCTTTATTGATTTGTTTTTATCTAGTGGCAATTTTTTAAATTTTTTTTATTTTTATTTGTTTTAGAGGGAGAAAGAGGCAGAGAAAGAGAGGGAGAGAAAAAAATGGGTGCACCAGGACTCTAGCCACTGCAAAAGAACTCCAGATGCATGCACTACCTTGTGCATCTGTCTTATGTGGGTCCTGGGGAAGAGAACCTAGGTCTTTTGGCTTTGTAGGCAAGTGCCTTAACCACTAAAATATCTCTTCAGCCCCTACTGACAATTTTATTCCAAATTAAAAAATCATTATTGGTGTCTCAATTAGTCTGTTTCATGTTACTACAATGAAATATCTGAGGCAGCTAACTTCATAAAGAGAAAAGGTAGCTTTGGTTTGTTTGCATTTGTTGGTCTTATCGGTATTTTTTATTTTTTAAATATTTTATTTATTTATTTGAGAAAGAGACAGAGAAAGAGAGAGAATGTGAGTGCCAGGGCCTCTAGCAAGTGCAAAGAACTCCAGACACATGCATCATCTTGTGCATCTGGCTTATGTGGGTAGTGCAGAATTGAACCTGGGTCCTTAGGCTTTGCAGGCAAGTGCCTTAACCACTAAGCAACCACTCCAGCCCCTGATCTTCTTTTGAGACCATCTCTCTACTCAGTTCAGGCTGGCTCGTAATTCACTATGTAATCCAAATTGGCCTCAAATTTTAGATTATCCCCCTGCCTCCATCTCTGCCTCCAAAATTACTGAGATTACAAAGTGTGTGCTACCACAGCCAGCATCTGTTTATGGAAAAAGTGTGTTTAGTTTAAACGTTTGGAGGCTCAAAGGCATGGAAATTGGTCAAGAGGCCCAGATAAAGTATCTATTCAAAATCTAAGCATTTTTCAGGCACAGTGTTTTCCCAGATATTTGGGTCATGTATAGCCCCTTCTTGTCATTGAAAAGTGGGTCCTTTGTCTCTCCTTTGTGCACCTTTCTCTTGCATATCCTCTAAGCCTACAGCAAAGCCTTCCCTAAACCACAGACTGCCTAGACCTCCATGCTCACAAGGACTTCCTGAGCTGCAATCATGGACGGACATCTCTACAGAGTCCTTGGATCTTCTCCTCCTCCCTACCCCTCTTTAGTCCCATGTCTGGTCACAGTCAAATCTTAATCCCTGGAGGCCACATTGCACACTTGGTGGAGCAGATGTCATCAATGAGTCGTCACTACCCAGAGAGACCTTGGGCAGAGTATGTCTTCTTTGCTATAGAATGAATATTAACATCCAACACAGAACCTGTGTACTGAAAGCCTAACTCTCACTGTGCTGGTGTTAGCAGGTAAATGTGCGAGAAGGCGATTTCATCATGAAAATGGAGCTCCCACAAATGGGATTAGGTAACCCTGAAGCTCTGCCTTGCCCCTCCCATATGCGAGGCCCAGTGAAGAGGCTCCATCTTTACACTATAAAATGGCTCTAACCATGCACATCTCTGTCAGCTCCTTGATCTTGGACTTGTTTATAAACCAGCCAGTCTGTGGCACATTGTTACAGCACCCAGAGGTAACAAAGTGCCATTTTTATTTTTTTGTTTTTGTTTGTTGTTTGTTTGTTTGTTTGTTTGTTTGTTTGTTTGAGGTAGGGTCTCACTCTGGCCCAGGCTGACCTGGAATTCACTATGTAGTCATAGGGTGGCCTTAAACTCATGGCGATCCTCCTACCTCTGCCTCCCGAGTGCTGGGATTAAAGGCGTGTGCCACCATGCCCGGCTAAAAGTACCATTTTTAAACAGGAAATGATATGATTTCTCCCTTGCTGAGTTGAGGAGAAAACGAAGAGGTGCCTATCAGACATTTCTCAGCCTGGCTAAGCCAGATGCTATAGGCAATCGTTACCACTAGCTAATCTGGCCAGTGGGCTCAGAAAGGGCTCCGGTGAGATAGGAAGGAAGGAATTCAGAAGCTCCAGTGCATGGTGGGAATGTCCTAGAAGAACTGCTCAGCACCCCTCACTGAGCTAGCTCATCACATGATACAGAGAAAATGCATTACCAGTCAGGAAGGAAGGCAGACCTGGATCCTTCAACCCTCTACTGGCCCTCAGTTGCTTTAGCCTTTCTGCTCCCCAAAGACCACAAGGACATGCAGGGTTCTCAGCATGGTGGTTCAGGCCCTGCCTTGCTCTGGCCAAAACTATCAAGCTCTCCACTTAGATACAAGGCCAGGAGCGACATAGTCCATAGGAAGATCGGGCTGTGCCCTACTCTGACGTACTACCTCCTGTGACAGTAGCGTTAGGCTGTGCCTTGCTTGCCCTGGGTGACTCTATTGAGTGCAAATGCAGAAACAAGTTAACTTCACAACTCATGGTGAATATATAAACACCACCACCTTCCAGCACCTGCAATGAGGCCACAGACTGATAAATAATGTGTTCATGAGGAGCCAAAAGGTACTGCCTATAAACTTACCAAAGTAGACTACAAACATATGGAATAGGGGCATATTAAAGCATATGAGAAATAAGACTAACAAAGGATGCAATGCCTTCACTTGGGTCTCATAAAAGGACACCTAACTTTGATCCATCATCTAACCACCTAGTGGATGCATCAAGGGACCAAGAGAGAATTCCTGGCTATCCCCAGGGCTTCAACTCAGCATTGTCCCCATTACTTGACACAGCCCACTTGAATTGCTACACATCCATCCATCAGATAGGTCCTGTGCTTAACCTATGACTGGCTCACCTGCAGTAATTCTACAATTGTACAATTGAGTTCATTAATATCTCACCACCTACAGTGACTCTTCTCTGTGTACCTGTATCAGCTCTCTGTCTCTACCTCCAGGAAGGCCTCCTTAAATTCTGGGGCCTCTTTAACCCTTTTGTAGCCATTCTGTAAACTTTACACACACACACACACACACACACACACACACCTACCTTCCTGTGTAAAGTGTAATGTGTGACCTAAAATTTAATATTTGTAATTAAGACTAGGATAAAAGAACTTGTGATTCCCCAACAGCCAGCTGTCAAGGGAAATTGGAACTTCTTGGTAAATTGCTACCAACCAAAATCACATAGCTTGTGACTTTATTAATATTTAGTAAATACTAATATTATAGAACAATGCAAATATGCCCTCTGTTTCTGAAACAGTATGCTCATAACTGACCGGAAAACTGAAGCCTCCCCAAGAAGGTAGTATAAGGGGTGAGGAAGGGAAAGTACTTGGACAGATAAGAGTGTTGGTGACAGGATCGGGTCTGTAACAAGAGAGGGAAGCTTACCTGTTCCAGTATCATCTTTATCTTTAGGTCAGAGAGGAAAACAAAGCAAGTGAGCATGTCTGGACCTGGTGGCCCCAGAAGTTAGTGGAAGAGTTTATTTTTTCCCAGCACATTTGAGGCTATGCTATTATCTTTTCCCAGTAATAGAGACCAAATCACCACTAAGTATGTCTCTCCTTCAGCTCAAAGCATTATCTCCACGAAGCTCTCTTACCAGGATAACTGGGCAGCTATAATGCCAGATGGCAGTGGCCCACAGCTGCCCATCAAAGCAGGGATTGGGATTCATTTGGAATGAATAATAGGAGCTTTGTTTCTGAAGGGTATACCCATGGGTAGGAAGAGTCAGTGGTAAATTAAGAAGAATTTAACAACCAGATCAGCCTGGAGGCCAGCAATCTCCGGCCTGGTCCCATGTCCATAGCTGATCCAGGAGATATTGGGCAAGTGTGTTTCAGGGAACCCCACTGTATTTAACACTAAGGATAGGAATAAAACCCAAATAAAGCCATCCGGCCAATCTCCATTCAGACATGCCTAGACATGCCCAGCCACCTGTCGCCATCACCCTTTTAAATTGACTCACAATTGATGTCACACTAGCAGAAGACTTGAATTGAACCTAAGTTAAATTAATTACATCATTTTGCTCTCCACGCTTAATTCCCTGAAAGTTACATCATAAAACTAGGGCATTACAAAGGATTAGAGACCAAAGGAAGGTAGAGACGAATAAGGTTTCCATATGCCCGTGACTCATGTCTAATAGTCATGTACCATACATGGACCTGCATGCTTCACCACTGATATCAGCAACAATCCCATGTGGCCACCACACATGCGGACTTCCAGCCTCACCTCCTGCCACTGAGAACTCTTGGAAGCCCCTGGCTCAGCCAGAAGTAAAGGAAGTCTCAGACTTCGTATTGCACAGAAGGCCTTCCAAGTTCTGTGCTCATTCTGAAAAGCTTCAAGACCACTTTCCATCAATGTTTCCCCAAAAGTAAGTACTGTCCACGATGCTAGCAGTTGCTCTATGGACAACAAAGGGCCAACTGCTCAATTGTGTTTGAGAAAAGATTTACTAAGTAAGGTTTCCTCAATGGGGGCCTCCCAGGAGTTCTTAAACTGCTAGTGCATACTGTGACTATCCAAGAATGCAGTTGAGTAGATAGCATTTCCCCAAGTCAGTCCACTACACAACCCTCTCTGATAAAGAATCCCACAGGGAGCCGGGCGTGGTGGCGCACACCTTTAATCCCAGCACTCGGGAGGCAGAGGTAGGAGGATCGCTGTGAGTTCGAGGCCACCCTGAAGCTCCATAGTGAATTCCAGGTCAGCCTGGGCTAGAGTGAGACCCTACCTCGAAAAACCAAAAGAAAAAAGAAAAAAAAAAAAAAGAATCCCACAGGGTTAGCACAATGAAGAACACACTTTGGAAAATCCATTTTCATACCCACCCTCTCATCATTCCTCCTGGGCATGAGACCACAGGCTCCACTGCTGTGCCTCCAGTGAGGAGTTTGCAACCATTTCTGCGACTGAGCACATTCCCGTATGCATTGTCTCTCATTCCTCCCAACAGATAAGCGTGTTTTGCACAGGAGACCCACTACGCCATGTATCAATGCAATGATGACAAAGACCTTTAGGGATGTTTGATAGTTAATTTACTAAATGGGGAAAGTGTAACCCACAGGGTAGAAGTGACTAGTTAGAGATGAGACAACTAGAGAGACAGAACCAAGAATAGATACCCACTGTCCTAAATCTCAGTGGACAATAGTGGGACTCACTTCTCATGTCACTCTTCCACTAGCTAATGGCTAAGACTGCTGGATACTGATGGTAGACACACGGTCTACTAGATCCACCCAGCAAAGAAGCTTCTCAGCTAGATATGCCACCAGCTACATGGTGGGGTGCAATGCCAGGACTTGGGAGATGAATGCAAACACCCGCAGGCCACCCTCTTCAGAGTGTATGTAAAATGCCTTGCAGAACATTACTGCATTCAGTTACAGTCACATGCTGCACAACAGCATTGCAAGGACAGACGGCACACACAAACCATAGTTCCATGAGATTATAAAGGAGCTGAAAAGTTCCCATTGCCTACAGTGTGTTTGTGTTTTAGCTGTTATTACAAAAAGAGAAACTATACAAAATTTGGTTTTGTTTTAGTTAATATACAAGGTAATGAGTTTGCTTATTGCACGTTCATACATCTTGTTGAATTCTTTTCTTTTGTGACCCACCAAGTTTAATTAATGTTGCTTGTTTGGGGAAAAGGCTATCTATCTGAGCCTAGGCAACTTACCTGTGGCTACACCACTGAGGAATGTTTCTCCTGCCCTAGTAACCACTAACTGTCAGGAGCTCCTTGGGAAAGGGTAGAGCCTCACAAGTCTTTCCCTGAAAATTTTTTTTTTTTGTTTTTAATTTAGGCTTTATGAAGTAAAAAAAAAAAAAATTCCAGTAAGCTAAGGTAAATTTGTTTCTAGATAAGGGGGAGATGTTTTGAAATAAATTTAGTAGAACAAAGTGTAACGTGTTTATAAAGTACAGCATAATAATGTCCTAGGCCTTCACACTAGCTCCTCACTCATCCACTTTTTTTTTTTTAATATATATATATTTTTTTATTAGTCAGTTCTGTATTCAGCAAATACAGTCAGTTTGGTACCATTATTAGGCTCATCCGTGACCTACCCCCTCCCCTTGGCCCCTCCTTGTTGAGGTATGCGGGTCATGCATTGTGGAGTTAGCCCACAGTTATGGGTAAGCTAAATCTCTCTGCATATCATGACCCAACATGTGACTCTGACATTCTTTCCGCCCCCTCTTCCGCAAAATTTCCCTGAGCCATGTTGGGTTCACTTTTGGTCTGCTTCAGTGTTGAGGTGTTGAGGGCCTCTGAGGCTCTGGCTCTCTGATTTGGTAGGAGTTGATTTTTCTCTATGCTGATCTCCTTCCCCCTTGTGCTGGTGTCCGGTTCATCAGGAAAACAGCCCCCTTGCTTGTTTCTCGAAGTTTTCTTAGTTTCAGCCGGAGCCCTTTTGAGGTATGATGGGGTGGCTCTCTCCTTAGGGTCTACATCTATCTTTCTTTCCCCGGGATTTGCAGCGCAGCTAGGCGGTCGCCATCTTGGCCGGAAGTCCTCCTCACTCATCCACTTGCCCAATCCTGAAACCCCCACTCATGGTGACAGGTGTGACACCTCTTCACATCTCTTTTAAAAATATTTTCATTTATGTATTTGTAAGCAAAGAAAGAGAGGGAGAGAGAAAATGGGCATGCCCATTTCTTGCCACTGCAGATGATGCATGTGCCTCTTTGTGCATCGGGCTTTACATGGGTACTGGGGAATCCAATCCAGGTGGTCAGGCTTTTGCAAGCAAACATTTTTAATACTGCATCATTTCTCCGGCCCCTCTTCTTATCTTTTGTACCATCTTTTTACTTCGTCATCTTCATGCTTAGACATATAGGTACCATCATGTTATAGTTATCTGCAGCATTCTATACAAAAAGACAGTGTGCAGGTGTGTAGGCTGGGAGCCACAGACCATCCTCAGAGCCTTCACGAGGTACTGGGGAACCCAATCCAGGTGGTCAGGCTTTTGATTCTCCCATCTATGTTTGTATAATAGCATCCTTTGACAGTTGCCCAAGGACAAAATCACCTAGGGACACATTTATTAGACAGCCCCACTAATCAACACATGACTGGAATTATCTATTCAGGAATCTCCTGACAACAGAATGTGTTGCATCTAGTTCAAGAAGGAGGATTTATAAAATGATGGCGGATAGGCTGCAGAATCTGCAGCAGGTGCCGAGGGGAGAAAGACTGGATGATGCTAGTGGGGCCAAAAGCATGAGGAGAAGTGGCCAGCCACACTATGGGACCTGCTGTAGGGAAAATCAGCAGCAGCTCCCCCTCCACACACACAAACCAACTCGGCACCTATGGTACTAGAACAGACACTGAACGCAGTGGACTGAGACGCACCGGCTCCCCATCACCATGCTTACCGGTGCACCTGCATAAAGTCACTGCCTCACCCCGCTTACTTCCACATCCAGATCCAAAGTGGGGGTGTGCTGAGCCAAGCTCAGTCTCATGCCTCACCCTACACCATGGACTGAACTGTAGTCACCCAAAACTGGTATTTTGAAACCCTAAGTCCCAACATGATTGCAGTTGTAGATAGGGCATTGAAAGAAGTAATTAAGATGAAATGAGGTCATAGGATAGGTAGGTAGGTAGGGTTGTAATCCAATCTGACTGGCATCTTCACAAGAAGAGGAAGGGTATCAGGGAAAAACCTGACAAGACAGCTATCTGCAATCCCAGGAGAGAGACCTCAGGAGAAACCAGTCCTGCTGATGCCTTGATCTTGGACTCCCAGCCTCCAGCACAGTAAGAAAATAAACTTCTGCTGCTTAAGCTACCAAGTCTGATTTATTTTGTTATGGAAGGCCTGGCAAACAAATACACTCCAGAAGCAATGGAGCCTGGAAAACCCAGCCTGAAGCATTCCAGGCTCAATAGCATAAGAGAACACTGAAGGAGGCATCCATAAACTCCACCACCTATTATCCAAACAACCATCTCTCTCCAGTTCCAAGGGGCACTTTTCTGTGCCATAGGGTTACTGTGACCCTCCTCTGGAATTTCATGGAGAGGCACCAAGACAAGCTGGGAAGCAAGTCCACAGTAGCACTGCTCACTACAGGTGCAAAGCAGATTTTATACAGTGCTTTCCACACCTGGAGCCAAGAGGACATAATCAAGATGCAATTTAGAAAAGCCTTGTTTCCAACAGACTTTTCTTCAGCCTGCTCTTGTCATGTTACAACACTGCTCGGGATCTAGGATGTCTCTTTCTTCCCCACTCACAAGTGGCATCTCTAGCCAGGCTCCTAATGGAAACTCCCTCACTACCATTCCCTGGCTCACTCTCAAGTTCCCTCTCACCCAAGCTGGATTGGGCCGCTGCCCATCTCTTACTAGAAGGCCTTCGCTTCTCCTCCTTCTGCCCCACCCAAAGCCTGCACAGCCTGCAAGTAGAAAGCAGGGTGGGGAAGAAGAGGGAGAGGCAAGGAAAGACAGAAGAGAGAAGGAGGGGCACAATGAGAGAAGAGGACCTGAGGCACCCCGGGACCCCTGCAGGCTCACACTGGTGACTTGGCCCGTGCCTTCTCACTTCCATCATGAGCATCTGGACGTCCAACCTTCCCTAAACTGCTGCCACTTTGCATGTTGGCACTGAGTTCCTCCCACACATGCCCTCTGGCACCTTAGGCTCTGGCGATGCCAAGAACTTGATGTTCCTCCAAGTGAACCATGGCAGCCTACCCAGTATCCATTCTCCTCTTCTTCCCTAATAGCAGGTCCTGGATTTATTCAGGGATGCAATTGGATCTGCTGGAAGACTGTACGGCCTCTCTTGAGTCTATGCAGAAGTCACTAGATGCAGCTTCTGAGAAGTCTTTAAGGGTGCTGACTCAACTAGGAGAAAGAGTAGCCTTTTGCCTCATGCCCTCTCCTTCATTCTGTTGAAAATGCAGGCATTCTGGCTGGAAGCCCAGCAGTCATCTTGTGATGTGGAGGATAGAAATCACACAGTAGGGAATAGGAAGATGGCTCACTGACCGAAGTACTTATTGGGTAAGCCTGAGGACCCACATTTGGATCCCCAGCACTCACATAACATGGTTTGATGGGTCAGAGTGCTTGCTGCAGAAGCGTAAGAGCCTGAGAGGACCCGAGATGACCTGAAATG
This sequence comes from Dipus sagitta, assembly GCA_036346955.1. Lineage (NCBI taxonomy): Eukaryota > Metazoa > Chordata > Mammalia > Rodentia > Dipodidae > Dipus > Dipus sagitta. The sequence continues at coordinate 125,943,263 of CM070772.1, read as the reverse complement.
GACCTCCAGCACCCACATAAAAAGCCAGGCATGGCCATGCATGTAAACCCAGTCCTGTGGCAGGTAGAGATGAGAGAACCCTATGTGGAGGCCTCAGACAGGGCTGCTGCTGCCTCCTGAACCACGCCTCCTCCTTCTACGGAATGAGCATGCTTACTATTGGCTTGCCACAGTTGATAGCAGTGATCTTAAAGTGGGTCCTGGGTGGTAACAGCACCTGGTAGCCCCAGAACATATTGAATCAGAAATTCCAAAAGAGAGGACCCTTAACACCTCTCCAGATGTTGGTGCCACCCAAGTTCAGGACCCTCTGCTTTCCTGTGGCAGAACTCTTTGCAGGAGGAGGTCATGTGGCAGCACCCTTGTGTCAAAGGCCCTGGAATATCCTGACACATGACAGCTGCTCAGTAAATACTTGAAGAATTAAATAATAATATGTGACTGTTAAGTCTGACTGGAAATTGTAACTCTAGGTTCACTGAGAGACTCCATCATAAGCAAACAGAAGAGAGATAAAGGACACCCAATATCTCCCTTGGCCTCCACATATGTATAAATGGGGTGTGGACATATGCACAAACACCCACATGCACTATACATACACACACCATACCACACATACTACATGCAAGCACCAATAAAAAAGAAGGAAGGAAGGAAAGAAAGAAGGGAGGGAGGAAGGAAGGAAGGAAAGAAGAGAAGAGGAGGGAAAGGGAGAGATGGGAAGGGAAAGGGAAAGAGAAGATCACAGTTGCAGGCAGGCCAGCCAAACATGATGGCACACACCTGTAATCATAGTATGGGGGGGCAGAAACAGGAAGATCCCTAGGGCTTGCTGGCTACATAGTTTGGCGAGCTCTAGGTTCACTGTGAGACTCTATCTCAAAGAATAAAGTGGAAAGCAATGAGGAAGGCATGACATCATCCTCTGGCCTTCCCCACACGCTGGTACACACATGAACTCATGCACATACAAACACCACACACACGCACACACACACACAGGCACACCACACACACACATGCAAGAGGGCGGGAAGAAGGAAGGGAGAGAAAAGAAAACAGAAAAAGAAAGAAATCACATGACAAAGCAGAGAGAGAAGCATCCTAGCAGCCCTGAACTTCTTACTTTCAGACTTCTTTATGAAAGGGAAGTAAGCCTTCATTGAGTTCAAGACATTTATTTTTCTCTTTCAGGCAACTAAATCTCGATTCAACATAACAGTCACACGGCTTCCTGCGTCTACTTCTTTGCACAGCTGCTCTCTGCTCCAGGAACCCTTCCTCCCTGCTGCTAGGCACAGGCAAAGCCTCCCCTGAAGAATCCTATGTGGAGTCCTCAGGTAGGGCTGCTTCTGCCTCCTGAACCACGCCTCCTCCTTCTACTGAATGAACATGCTTACTATTGGCTTGCCAGTTTTAACAGTGATCTCAAAGTGGGTAGCAGTACTTGGGAACCCCAGGACATACTGAAATAGAAACCCCAAAGGACAGTCCCCTCAACATCTCTCCGGGGGATATTGGTGGCACTCTGCTTTCCTGTGGTGGAACTCTTTGCAGGAGGAGGTCATGTGGCAGCACCCTTGTGTCCAAAGGCCCTGGAATATCCTGCCACATGACAGCTTCTTAATAAATATTTGAAGAAGAATTAAATAACAATGTGTGACTGCTAAGTTCTGTTGTCAACTTGATCAGATTAGGACTCAAGTAAGAGACATGCTTCTTGGATAGGTATGGGAGGGAGCTTCCAGAAAGGACTGATGGAGGGAGGAAGACCTTCCCCCGGAGTGGACAGCCCTTCTTGTGGTGGATGATCTATGAAGAAGCTCCAAAATTTCACAGGCCCTTTTGCCTGGCTACCCATGTCACTTGTTGGTACATGCATCTGCCCTGTTGCTGCCATCCTTCACAGGCATTGGAACCCAGCTTCATCAGCCTTTCAATGTGAACTGAATACCAACAGCTCTCCAGGAATCCTCCAGACCTTCAGGGTTAGGTTGGGACTGCTGAGGCATCCATCCATATAGACTTGAAACAAAGGAGAGCAGCTCAGCTCCCAGTGAGCTCTGCTGGGACAGATTCTTAACTAAGGAGCAGCAAAACATTACCATTCCTAGGCCACGAGAAAAACTACGAGATCAGTAAGAGGAATGAATGTAATAAGCTTTATTAAAAAGGGTTCACATGAGGGTGCATGCATCTGGAGTTTGTTTGCAGTGGCTGGAGGCCCTGGCACACCCATTCTCTCTCTCCTTCTCTCTGCCTCTTTCTCTCTCTCTCTAAAATAAATAAATAAAAATAAAAGTTAAGAAAAAGAGGATTCAGAGACAAAGTAAAGACATAAACAGCAGACTTCTATTACAAACAAGAGTGCATCCATTGACATGGACAATAGCCCTGAAATGGGAACTTAACTGAGGGCTGAATTCGGGGGAATTCAAGTAGGTTGGGGTTGTCTCCACCTATAATTGAAAGTGCCCTAGGCCAATTGATTCTATATTGAAAGTTTAGCAGTAACTGGGAGATATCTGTTGAATTGAAAGAACAAGGTGAGCTGTCTGGTAAGCTACTGCAGAGAAGTAGCGACTCATAACTTATCTGACTACGTTTCTGGCTAAACTCCCAGGCCCAAGACTCCCAGAGCTCCAGCCCATCCCCAGTCAACCATGTAGTTTCTTAGTTTCTTGACCATATCATTCCTAGAAGTTGGGGGAGGGGCAGATTTCTTTCTCAGACTGAGCAGCTACCATGTTCTCTGACTGTGCAGCCTGCAGACAGCTATTGTTGGACTGCTCAGCCCATTTCCTGTAAACTAATCTAATAAATCCCTTTGATAATACATAGTCATTCTACCAGTTCTGTTCCTCTAGAGAACCACGGCTGATACACAAAGGCTGGATGAAAACTTCTGAGAAGCAGTGGATAAATGAATAGTCTATATCAAAATATAAGTTCTCCAGGCTGGGTATAGTGGTGCACATCTCTAATCTCATTACCCAGGAGGTAGAAGTAGGAGGGTCGCCTGAGTTTGAGGGTACCCTGAAACTACGTAGTGAATTCCAGGTCAGCCTGGGCTAGATCAAGACTCTAACTTGAAAACAACAACAACAAAGATATATATATAAATTCTCTGCCATAAAGGGACATTTGGAGTCTCACAGACTCTACTTAACCTCAAATCCTTGAGGATCATTGGTATCAAAGCCCTGGAATGTCTGTGATCCCTTCACCAGTCAGACACTCTGGTGGACATATTCTATAGCATGACTCCTACTAGGGACAAAAAAGGAAAATAAAAGCAGCAAGGGACAATAGCTTGTCTAGCAATTACAAAGCCCCACGCTCAATCCCCAGCACAGTATAAAGCAGGCAAGGTAGTGCACATGTGTTATCCCAGCATTCAAGGAGGTAGGGGCAGGAGGATCAGAAGTTTAAAATCATCCTGGGTTACATAGTGAGCTTAAAGCTTTGATACATGAGACCCTTCCTCAAAATAATTAAATAATAGATAGATGAATACATAAATAAATCTGCCATAAAGAAAGGAAGGGAAACCATTTATGAGGACTAGAGGTAGCACTGAGCATTTTTGTGCTTGCCTCAAACATCCCGTGAAAAGTCAAAAGCTGTTTTTGCCTTCTGAGAAGGTTAATCTTGATTACCAACTTGATTGGATATAGAATCACCTAGGAGAGAAAACTCTGGGTATGTCTGCAAGGAGGTTTCTACATTAGGCTAACTAAGTGGGAAGATCTACCCTAACTTTCTGCAGCACCATCCCATAGGCTGCAGTCCTGAACTGAATCAAAAGGAGAAAGTAAGCTGTGCACTAGCATTCATCACTCTCTGCCTCCTTACTAGGGAGGCAATAGGATCAACCGCCCCAAGCTCCTGCCACCATGACTTCCCTTCTGTGCTGGACTGTACCCTTGAACTGTGAGCCAGAATACACCCTCTTTCTTCCTTGGGTACTTTTATGGGATATTGTGTAACATTGAGAAAAATAATGAATGCATCCACATTAGAATTGGTTTTGTTACAAGATGTCTTTCATTCTGGGGTGACTAGCCCAGAAAATGAATTGATTACACATAAAGGAAAGTGGGAGGGAAGTGGGCATGCATCTACATAGGAAGAGGGAGGTGAGAACACCCCAATGGCCCTAGCATTTGCTGCCTGAAGAAACACTTTAAAGCCAGCACTGGAAAAAGAAATATAAAAACTGAGTGTCAGTGTGGTTAGACAATTTATCCCAGGAGAAGACATAGTTAAGAATAAAGAAGTGGGGGAGCTGGGATCTAAACTCAACCTCCCTGATTCATGGCCACAAGCTCTCAGTCAGTGGTCCTCCTTTATTAGTCATGTTTCTTATCACTGTTGCAGAGTATCTGGCATAAGTAACTGGAGGCAGGACAGGCTCATAAATAGGGGGCTATAGCACATCCCAGCAGGGAAGGCAGGGTGCTGGGAGGCTGCTGGCTCACATCTTGGCAGACTAGAAAATAAGAGGAGAATGCTGATGCTCAGTTGGCTCTCTCCTTTTGCCCCTTTCTATGAAGTCGAGTCTCAAGTCCAATAAGATGGTGCTGCTCACATTTAACTCTCACCCCCTCAGTTAATCTTCTCTGGAAATGCCCTCATAGACACACCCGAAGGTGTGCCTCATAAATGCCCTAAGTATTTTTTGATCCAATCAACTTAACAAACAACATTAACTATCTCATCTTTGTGCAAAGAATGAGCTTTAAGTCACTCTAACTCAGAAGCCTGATGTGAGAAGAGCTGGGCAGCTGGCATCATGGAGCTATTGCCTCCTGAGGAGAGAGAAGCTCAAGTTCTGCCCATGCTGATAGGAGTTGCCAGATCTCTTAGCCCACAGATAGCAATCCATCCCCCATGGTTTTGTCCAAGAATCAGGGATCAGTCAGTAAAATGCTTCCTAACCAGCATAAGGACCCAAGTTCAATCCCCGGTAACCATGTAAAAATTCCAAATATGTTTGTATCATCCTATAATTCCAGCACTGCAGAGTTGGAGCCAGGCAGATCCCTGGAGCTCACTGGCCAGTCAATTTAGCCAAATTGTTAAGATTCTGACCAGTGAGAGACCCTTTCTCAAAAACTATGGATAGCGTTCCTGAGCATGGAACCCAAAAACGTCCTCTGATCTCCACACAGATACAGACACGTGTACACAGGTACTCACACAGCATCCCATGAGCTAGGGATCCCAGATCATGCAGTACGGAGACAGCAAACTGAGCACAAGCATTTATTACTCTCTGAATCCTGACTGCAGATGTGATGTGACCAGCTGCATCAAGCCTGTGCTGCCATGACCTCCTCCATGATAGACTGTAACTTTTAACTTCCTCCCATGATAGACTGTACCCTTGAACTTCCTCCCATGATAGACTGTACCCTTGAACTTCCTCCAATGAGAGACTGTAACCTTGAACTTCCTCCCATGATAGACTGTACCCTTGAACTTCATCCCATGATAGACTCTACCTTTGAACTTCCTACCATGATAGATTGTACCTGTGAACTTCCCCCCATAATAAACTGTGTCCTTGAACTTCCTCCCATGATAGACTATACCCCTGAACTGTGAAACAAAATAAACTCTTCCTCCCTTAAGCTGCTTCTTGTCAGGTATTTGGTCACAGCAACAAGGAAAGTAATTAACACAGCTACTTACACCACCTGTGACATCAGCCATCCTGAAATACTGTAATCATCACTTTCAACAAGAGAAGAAACAAAAACCCGGCGAGGAAAGTGGCCTTCCCAGGGCCACACATGTGGATATATGTTCTGCACCTCCCCCTCTGTATGTGAAGGGAAGCCCTCATACCGGCAATAACACCCTCCTCTGGGAGCTTGTCAGAAATGAATCTTAGTGGCTTATTTAGTACAATTACTTGACCCTCATCATCATCCATAAAAGTTGTTGACTCCCAGAGAACTTCCCTTTTGGCTGTGACATGTGAGTACATGAACAGAAACAGAAAACTGGGGCCAGATGCCCTGCTTGTTAATGTCAGTGAGTCCTAGCTATGTGTCAGCCTCTTCTGTACTCTAACTGGGCTGCCAGCATGTCCTAAGGTTGGACAATAACAGTACCTGCATCTCTCAGGGTGACTGTGAACACAACAATATTGAAGGACAGAGCTTGGGGTTCAGTGACTTCAAACCATCAGCAGTGACTGACCCAACTGCTATGAGAACATTCCAGCCATGGAACGTCAAACCCAGCTTCTCCTGGCAAAAAGCTGTTCCCACGTTTCTTGTGACAGATGTGGCTCTTGCTTTGATCCCTCCTTCCAGAAAAGTACCATGGCCCTTTTGCAAGCCCTTTGTTCCCAGAGCAGCTTAGCCAGGAATTCAAGGAGCTGCTGTGGGAAGCTATTTGGACATAATCCCTGGTGGGAAAAGCAGCTGGCCCTCCAGCTGGGCCCAGGTGGTGAGGATGCAGGCAGAGGTGGGCTGGGATGAGGCCCATAATGAAAGGATCTGCAGGCAACCATCAATGTAGCCAGCTCAGCAACAGAAACCTCAACTCTCCCAGCCCCCAGGAGAGGGAAAAAGGGCAGGATGCTCCCTTCCTATGACATCTTTTGAGAACACAGACTGGCTGGCACAGGGGAGCATGGCCTGAGGAGACAAGCAGCATTGTAGGAATTGTCCCCTGCATGGCCATCCCCAGAGTGTTTGGTGAGCTTGATCTTAATAGTAAGTTCTAAAACTTGGAGTGCACACAAATCACTAGGGGGTCTCCTTCTAAAGCAGAATGGAGTTCAGTGGGTTGGGGTGGGATGCTGCATTCTAACAAGAGCTGCTGGTCCACACTTAGAAGAGGACCAGAAGGAGGAGAGATGGAAGGAAGGAAGGAAGGAAGGAAGGAAGGAAGGAAGGAAGGAAGGAAGGAAGGAAGGGAGGGAGGGGAGGAGAGAGAAGGGGAGGGAAGGGGAGGGGAAGGGGAGGGGAAGGAGAGGAAGGGGAGTGAAGGGAAGGGAAGAGAGGGGAGGGGAGAGGAGAGGAGGGGAGGAGGAGGAGAGAGGAGAGGGAAGGAAAGGAAGCTGGTATGGAGGGAGGAAGGGGAGGGAGGTGACGGGAGGGGGAGGAGGGAGGGAGAGAGGAAAGAAGAAAGGGATGGAGCAAGTTCACATGGTTGGTGCATGGCTTGGCATATTGTTGACAAGTTTCCCTTTTTCTATGTCAGTTTCCTTTTCTTATATTTAGTTTCCATTTCCATATATTTTCACAGAAAATTAGACTGCAATCCGCCAGGATCAGCTTGGAGCTTCTGAGGAGCATCATTCAATGGCCGTGAGAGTGCAAGCTTGTCTGTAAATTCATCTCTTAATCAGGATCTCATGATTACACACGACAGAAAACTTGCATCCAGCCATCTTAAAGGGTATTATAGTTCTCTAAACTGAAAGATCCCCTCAAGTTCAGTCACAGCTGGACATAGGTAGTGATGTCACGAATCTACCTGCATTTCTTTGTTCCTTCCTCAGCACTGACTTCTTCCTTGGGTGGGTTTTCTCTGTGATGTGACAGAGGTGACCTACCATGATTGCAGGGTGACAGAACTGGCAGAAAAGGAGATCTTTCTGGAACAATAAAACAGAAAAGAAAAAATTGTCCAGGGCTAATTCTTTTAGGCCCAAGTTGAATGGTGTCCCTGAGCCCTGTATGATGTCCATCATTGAGGTTAGAATGCGGCCCCAGAGGCCATATTATTGCACTGGGGCCACTACAGCCAAATGCCTTATTTTCCTGTATCCTTTTAACAATAGTAGTCATGGTAGTTTGAATCAAATTTCCCTCATAAGCTCATGTGCTCTGAATGGTTGGTCCCTATCTAGTGGCAATTAGGGAGGTGGAGGCGCATTACGGGAGTTGTGTCACTGGGGGCTGACTTTGAGGTTTATTAGCCTCCAGTTTGCTCGTGCTAGCTCAGCTCACAGTTGCTGCCATCTTCTACGTGCTGTGGCAAAATGTGATACCCAGCCTCTGCCCATGCCATGCTTTCTCCTGCAATCATGGAGCTTCCCCTTGAGACTATAAGCTGAAATAAATTCTTGGAGCTGGAGCTATGGCTCTGTGGTTAAGGTGCTTGTCTGCAAAGCCTAACAACCAGGGCTCAATTCCCCAGTACATCCATGTAAAGCCAGATGCACAAAGTGGAGTATACATCTGGAGTTCATTTGAAGAGACTAAGGCCTTGGTATACCCATTCTCTCTCTCTCTCTCTCTCTCTCTCTCTCTCTCTCTCTCTCTCTCTCTCTCTCTCTCTCTCTGTCTCTCTCCTCTCCTCTCCTTACAAATAATCATTAAAAAAATTAAACTCTTTCTCCACATCAGTCACTTTTGGTTGGGTATTTCTGTCCCAGCACTATAAAAGTAAGCACAACACCAGTCATTGGATTTAGGATCAACACTAATCCACAAGGACCTCCCCTAAGTAATGACATTTGCAAAGACCCCTATCCAAATGAAGGTGCAGACTGAGCCTCTGAAGGGACATGGATTTGTTTAATGATATATAAGTTGAAAACTAGAAGTAATATTCATTATGGTACTACAAAAAAAAAATAATGCAGAGGCTTAGCAAGTAAAATCACTAGCCATCAAATCCTTAATGTCACTAAACCAGGTCCATCTTGCCTTCCAAGCCATATTCCAATAACCGAGATGAGTTTTGTGAGAGACAGATCATTAGAAAGCCTCATGTGGCTAGTCTCAAATCCCCCTTAAAGACAATAGGGTTGGAAATAGCTGTGGGATGAGGCTAGAGGAAAGTTTGAGGAAAATTTCATCTACTGTTACCATATGACCCACATGTCAGAAGTGTTAACTGTAGTTAATGAAAGCAAATCACCAGGAACAGGTAACATTCAGTGTTTATTCACTAACTAAGGGCAGATGATTTATCCAGGGTTTCCCCTTGCTTTCAAAACCAGTCCATTGTGCTACTTCCTAGAAGCCTAGACGGACTAATGCCTGGTCCACTCCTCAAGTCGATCTCTCTCAGGAAGCCCAGATCTTCAGCAACGAGGAATCTGTTCTCAATGGGAGCATCGCCTAGCAGCTGAGCTAAATTTGTAACTGGAATTCTCTTCAAGCAAATCCCACATCTGCTCAACTGCTCCAGCTTCACATATGTCTGTGATGTCAAGAGCTCTGGCCCTCTAGGGACTCCAACTTCCGGCCCAGACAGTCCAGCTGCATCTAAAAATGGAGTGTTACTGTGTGAAGACAAAGTCAGCTATTTTTGACTCTCCAGCCTCAGGAGGCATATCTTCCAACTTGGCTGAACTGGACCCATCTTTCAGAATGTCCATCACCAAGATTCTATTCCTCACTGCAAAAGTAAAGCCAACTTTGAGTTTCTTAGAAGACTATCTAGAAAGATATAGTGGAAACTCTTCGGGGTTGTTGTCACTAAGTTCTAGGATAAAGCAGAGTTTCCTTGGAACAGAAGTTACTTTTAAAATAAGAAAGACACATAAAGACACTCATTATAATATGTTGAATTATATTTAAAATAAATCCTAGGAGTTCTGCTAAGGTCATCAAACCATATTGTTATACTGCCAACTACTGACTTAGGTTTAAGGATAAATAGCAAAATTTATCCTTCAACAATAAAATAAAGCTAAGCTAAACAAAAACAGTAAAGACAAAAAAGTACATGACAAAATTCCCAGCATTTTTCATTCAACTGTCCTTGGAAAAGCATCCAGTTCCCATTTGTTACAGTGACGCTTCCGGGACCCAAGATCTTGGACCAGGACAAAGAGTCCCAGGTCTGAGTCACAGTGCTGCCATTACCCAGCTGTGTGACTCTAGGAGAGTCATTTTAGCTATCTTGGCCTCAGTTTTCTTCATTTTCTAAAAATATCCCCACCAACTCATTTATATAATTGTTATAACATTTGTTTGGACCAACCCTACAAAAGAAGTTTTAAAAATACTACTGGTATTATATGAGATTACTAATAAAATTGGCTTAATATTTAAAATATTTGAGCATATTGTGGCATTTCACAAGACCACAATGAAGTGTATGTATACATAAACAGAAGGAAGTTCTTCTCTTCATACTGACAACCTTTTTCAGTCTTTATTTTAACCTTAAGTGTAGAGGGCTGAAATCCCCACACTCTCCATGAGCTTTAGCCAGTCAAGTTCTGCTCTTGTTTTGTATTTATTCTCTTTTAACTTCATTCCCATCTGCTTTTCCCCTCCTCTGTGCCTATGAACAAGCATTTCATTCTGCTTAATCTATTGTTTTGGAGGGATATTTCTTTAAAGTGGTATTTATTTGTGCAGGTGTGTTTTTAACTTATGCACATGGCATGAATGACTCATTCCTTTCCCAGAGTTTTCACTACATCCTTAGGATCCAGCTACATTGTTCCTGGTGTCCTGACTTGCTCCTTGTCATTGTCTGGCCATGTCCTTTTCACATGTCATAATGAGTGTCATCTTTCTTCCTGCTGCTTGGAGAATTTTCTTGGCTGCCCTACATATTAGGTCTTCTCCCATTCTGCCATTATAGTCTCTATCCATGGTGATTAACAGTTGGTCACTTATGGCCACGTAGATGGAATTGCACTCATCTCCCCACTGCCTTATCATGTGTACTTCCATTAGGATTATCCCTCTGTGCCACCACCTATTCCCACATTCCAATGGCCCCACTACACCATGGTAAGCATCCCACCCAAGTAAGCCAATGCTGTGTGACTTCCTGGGGAGCTGTGAACAAATGTCTATTCACTCCAGACAGGACAATAGCAGACTAAAGAAATGATTCCCTACCCAAGATGCCGACATACCTAGCAAGCATCTCAAGGACCAGACAATAGGGTAGGTAGGGTAAGGGAGGGGTGGGGACACAAAACTGGACCCAAATGGATATGGTACCATAAAATTCTACATCCTAAAAGACAGACCAAATGGTTGAACCTTCACCAGGCTCTTGGAGGGAACACCTGAATCACAAGGCCCTGGAGAGAGTACAATGAAGACTGACCTTAATCTTCTCCTGTTTCTCTCTATATATCTATCTCTCTCTTTCTCTCTCCCTCTTCTCTCTCTTCTCTCTATCTCTTTTATATTACTTATCTTCTTCTTCCTTCTCTTCTTGGGCGCTGACCTGTAACTCCCAGTACTAGCAAGTGGTTATCATTTACAGTGAGCTCTTGATCAGAGAGAACTACAAGGTTTCCCAAAAGAAAACAGATTTCTGTCAGAATACTTGATGACCCACCAAAAACTAGTGGGAAGACCCTACGGTTGAAGACACCATATGCTGTTGGCACGTAACATGGAGTGACATGGCTGGAAGCTGGAAGAGAGTCAGTCCCCAGACAGTTAGCTCATCTAGTGCCAGAAGGTGCTACATAAGCGACTGGGGAAAATGACCAATATCTGTCCACGCAACTCATGGTCTAACCTACTTAGCAGCAAACAATCTGACATGAAGCTCACATAAATGCAATAGTGGCACACAGCCATGGTGGGAAACCAACTGCTCTTGATTTGGCTAACTGATCCCCTCGGTGGAACGGGACCAATAGCTGAGCTAGAAAACAAGTCAGAATCATATCCAAAACTGAGCCCACTCTCCATTATAAGGCTCCTACCCATCATGGGCTACAAGAGGGCCTACACCTATTAAATTCTCTCTTTAAAAAAAAATCAATGGTTATCCCATTTATCTGGTGCTAACTTTACTCTCCATTGGAGAATTTGCTTCTCTTTTTCAGATAGACACAGATCCTAAGGAGAAAACAACCCCATCATACTTCAAAAGGGCCCCAGATGAAACTAAGAATAAGTGGGGAAACAAGCAAGAGTGGTGTTTTCGTGGTGAACCTGGTACCAGCACAAGGGTGAAGGAGATAGACACAGAGAACACTCAACTTCTACCAAACCAGATATCCAGAGACACAGAGGTTCCCAAGACCTCATCACTGAAGCAGACCTAAAATGAACCCAACATGGTTCAGGGAAATTTGCAGAAGAGGGGACAGAAAGAATATCAGAGCCACACATTGGGTCATGATACACATAGACATTGCCTCCTAACCATAACCTACAATGCACGACCCATATTCTCCAACTAGGAGGGTCCCTGAGGAGAGGGGAAGAAAATGGAGGAGGCTAACAATGGTACCAAAATGACTGTATTCACTGAGTACAAAACTAATAAAAAAAAATAAAAGTAAAGATGTCCAAGAACACAAATGTCATAAAGAATGAAAATTTAAAATACCCAAAAAAAAGTGACCCCCCCCACCCGCCCCAAGTCTAGTTTAGCGAACCAGTGAGTTTATTGGGATTACTTACAGGGTGACTCCAAGGCAGCTGCATTATTGAAAAGTCCACCCAGAGTGGCTGATAACTCACAAAAGCTGCATTCCTGGAGCTCCCTGCACGTTTCAGTCAGCTCAGCTCCTCTCCCCAGCAATTCCTACTGCATCTCTAACCTTGGGAGGATCCTTGTGAATCTAGTAACTCCAGGAGCTTCCTGATCCCTGTAAGTTCCTTTACTTTCTGAGTCTTATGAGCCTCCCTCCAGGAGGGAATGTTTCAATGTGGCAGAAATAGCTGTGCAGCAGCAAAACTCACCTCAAGGCTCAAACTCTCCTGTTGTGCAGCTGAAGCTCCTGACAGAGCCCTTTACAGCTCAGACTGCTTTGCCGCTACATAAACCCCACCTCTATCCACAACTCTGCCTTGCACAGGTGGGTCACTCTTTTTTTAAATATTTATTTATTTATTTATTTATTTATTTATTTATTTATTTATTTGACAGAGGGAAAGGGACAGAGAGAGAGATAATGGGCGCTCCAAGGCCTCCAGCCACTGTAGACAAACTCTAGACACGTGTACCCCCTGTGCATCTGGCTAACATGGGTTCTGGGGAATCGAACCTGGGTCCTTTGGCTTTTCAGGCAAACGCCTTAACCACTAAGCCATCCCTCCAGCCCTAGTTTACTCTTTTAATACACTCTTGTTCCTCTTTTTTCACTGGGAAATGAAAGGACTCACATCTACTGCTTTTGCATTTTAGAATTTGAAGCATTTTGCCCCCTCAGTATATCACTGATACCTGCACACGTATAAAGCATGGCTAGGAACTGGGGAGATGGTTTAGCAGTTAAAGGTGCTTGCTTGCAAAGCCTGCCAACCTGGGTTCGATTCCCCAGGACCCATGTAAAGCCAGATGCACAAAGTCACACATGTGTCTGGAGTTCATTTGCAGTGGCAAGAGGCCCTGGTGTGACCATACTCTTCCTCTCTCTCTCTCTCTCTCTCTCTCTTTCTTTCTCTCTCCCTCTCTTTTCTCTCAAGTAAATTAATTAATTAAATTAAATAAATAAAAACCATGGTTGTCATGATGGGAAACAAATCCCAATGGCTCATGATACAGTACTTTGATTATAGTCATAATCAGAGAATGGTGGGTAGTTTGAAGAAGGAACACACATATTTCTATGTTATAGATCAGAAAGCTGAGCCTTTGACATTGCAAAACAACATTTGACACATGTTCAGAGTGGCAGAATTGATTTTGTCCCAACTACTGCTTCTAAGGAAGAGCAGCTCTGCTTTGAATTATACTCAACTCAGCCAACACAGGTGACTGAGGATTTTAAAGGGAAAATAAGGATAAAACAAAAACAGGATATGGGAAAGGAAAAAACAACAAAATAAACAACGAAGAACTAAAAGAGATTAAGCCAGGCATGGTGGTATGTGCTTATAATCTCAGCACTTGGGAGGAGGGGGCAAATAGATGAGGCCATTCTTGCAATATAGCAAGTTTGAAGCCAGCCTGGGCTACATGAGACCATGTCTGAAAAGAGGGGGGGGGGGTGTATGCATGGAAGTTATCAAGAAAAAGTACCAAAGGGAAAAAAAAAAAAAACTTTAACCAAACCCAGAGAGAGAGAGAGAGAGAAACTCGAAGCAACAAAAAAGTCGTGAGTGGAATGCTCCAAAAATGGTTTGCTAGAGCAGATGCAGACTACCACATACATCATACATTTTTACAGCATTGCACACGCTTGAGCAAAAATTCCCCAAGGACCTGCAGTCACCCTTAGAGACAGGCCAGTACAGGTGGAAGCCAGGCTAAAGTGTGGTCAAGTTTCTTAGCACAATGTTCAGGCACACCTTTGGATTACATAGGACATAATTGGCTAGGTAACTCACATGGGGCTATGCAATCACCAAGGGCCAAGACTAGATTTAGACACAAATCTACTTTACCACAATGCCAGGATTCAGTCTGTGCCTCGGGGATTTGTAATTTCGCCAAGGTGTCAATTTTGGATGAGCCCCAGGGAAAGGGTCAGTCAGCTCATGAGTCTGCCCATCTTCCCTCAGCCTAGAGGCGCTCCTCAATCCCCAGGGGAATAGGAAATCTCAGTAGAACATCACCAGAAATTTGTCACCACTTGAGAAATGGGATTGGAGAAACTTGCTAATTTTAGATATAAATACATACAAGAACTACTTGAATCTTAATGACAATGTACTTTAGGGGAAAGCCTAAATGATTTCAATATGGGAACTCAAAGAAGATTCTAGAATCCCTTTCTATCATCACCATCCTGAGGTACACACAACTCCCTGAGTAAGTAAGTTCTGGCAAGGAAATGCCCTTCCTTTCGCATGGAAGTTAGCCAGGAGGCACTGTGTTGCAAGCCACACCTCGAGCAGAAAGAGACATTAGCAGCCCTGCTTTTTGTGGCAGAGCACATCGGGTTGTAAAAGTGACATCCCCCTCAGAGTCCAATTTAGATAATTATAGTTTGCCTCCCTCAGGATCCAACTGGCTTTGGTTGTCATCATCAGCGCTGTTCTAAATTACTGGGCAGGGCAGGATTACATGGCTGAGCCTACTGCAGGGAAAGCAAAGAAAGAAAGGTGGACTCCCCATCTGCCGAAATGATTGTTTTGCATAAGCACCAAGCACCTACATTTGGTGTAATTAATTGCAAAAGCAGTGGCTCTGTGGCTTTTTCATGTGAATCACCCTTTCCAAAATCCACACCTCTGCATGAGTCCTGGGACACTAAATTCTTCTGCAGAGTAGGCAGAGTTCCAGAACACCCGCTGTCCTGATTCAGGCAGCCTCCCCTGGGGAGCAAGGACTTACCCTTGCTGGTCTGAGTCCCAGCTCTGCCACTCTAAACTGTGTGATGGAGGTTCATCTCAGTTTTTTTTTTTTTTTTTTTTAATGTGCCTATGTCTGTCTGTAACACAGGATAACAAAAATACCTTCTTCACAGGTAGTCATGAGGAGCAGTGTGTACCCACACAGAACAATGCCTGGCCCAGTACCTGCTCGATAGCACTGGCTTTCTTACCAGTGTACCCACGACCAGGCTGCAGTCCTCTCTGAGCTGGACAGTGGCCCCCATCAAGCAATTACAATAGTCTTCTCTTGTTCACAGTTTCCACTGTGTTAGCTGCCCTCAGTCAATTGTGGTCTGAATACATTAAATGAAAAGTTCCAGAAATAAATAATTCACCAGTTTTAAATTGCATGCCATTCTGAGTAGCATGATGAAATCTCACCCTGTCCAGCCCTGTCTCACCTGGAATGTGAATCAGCTCTTTGTCCAGCAGATCCGTGACACACGTGCTCTCACTCATTAGTCACTGGCTACTCGTCTCATTTATCAGATCGACTGCTGATGTGCCACAGTGTTCTATCTGGGGCTCAGAACGATATGTACTTTAAGCATTCACAATGCGTCTTGATATACAGCGTCTTAGGATGATGCAGGATTCTTCTTCAAATTGAACATCCCTAACCAAGACTCAGAAATCCAAAGTGTCCCAAAATTCAAAAGGTTTTAAACACTAATATGATACTACTAGTGAATAATTGTACATCTGACCTCACATAACAGGTCACAGTTACAAAGTAAACATGTTAAAAAAATAATGTATAAAATCACCTTCAGGCTATGTGTATAAGGTATATATGACACAGGATGAATCTTATGTTTACATTTTTGTCCTAACACCAAAACATCTCACTATGTATATGCAAGCATTCTAAACCAAAAAAAAAAAAAAAAATCAAAACTTGAAATACTTCTAGCACTCAGCCTTGGAAAGAAGAGGCATTTGACCAGGAATACAAATGTTGACAGTAGTTAGTACAGATAGACTACTGCTAACAGGAGAGATGTTATGAAGCAGCAGTGGGTTTGTGGGCTGTGGAGAACAGAATGGGCCAAAAGGGTCCCGCGTGAGCTCTGTCACATACTGGCTGGGGGAGGGGTGTCTTGGATCACACACCTCCATTTTTGGTGACACCATTTCCCCACATGAAAAATGTTACAGAACAAATATGGCATTTCTTAATTCTCTTTCGTCCATTCTAAGACTTCCAACCAGTGCCTTTCCTGAATGAGATGTCCTTGCAAAGGTGATTTTAGAATCATTACACTTTTGGCACTTATGTGTTTTCTGGAAATACTCTGCCTGAAATAAAGACTGAATGATGGAGTCTAGAAAGGAGATCCTGAGAGACCCCTATGCAGACGCCCAAGAGCACTGCTGAGACTGGAGATCGGAGAGCAGGAAGAGAGTGGATTTCTCAGGCAGAAGAGATATGATGACATTTCTTTTTCTTTTTCAAAACAAATTATGAACTTAGTGTATGAGCAAATCACGTGTTGGCTATATTTCCATTGAGTTATACTCCTATCCCTTCTCCCTGTCCCTATTCCACTGAGAGCCCTCCTCAGTGGGATTATTGGTATTCACCATAGGGTCATGAATGCATCAGTCAGTCTCTGTGGGGTGAGGGTGGAGGGAACAATGTCTCTGGATACTCCTGCCCATCCTGTGACTCTTACAATCTTTCTGCCCCCTCTTCTGCAATATTCCCTGAGCTGAGCCTTGGGTGTGCTATAAAGTCTGAATTTAGCGTTAAGCTTCTGAAACCTCTGGATTTCTGCTTTGATGCATTTTGAGTGTCCTCGGTGTCAATCACCATCTCCCTGGAGCTGGTTGTCAGGCTAGCAATGAGAGCAGCACTCATGTCTAAATTACAACTTCCTCTGTGATGTCCCCTGAGCCCTGGCAGATGTGCTAGAGGTGATTCATCTCATGCTAAGCAGTCAGCTATCTTTTCTTGCCATGTTGGTAGATTTTGGTTCTCCCCAGTTTTCACTGCCATCTGTAACCAAAAAAATAAATAAATAAAATAAAAAAGAAAGAAAGAAAGAAACACCCAGATTCTCTAACCAAGAGTGATAGCACCATGGATTAAAGTGGTTATACATTGTTACTTATGAGACTTTTTGATGGTTTATAATGACTCTTTTTAGCCAAAGACTGGTGGGACCTTCTCTCTGGAATCTATGACCTTCCTAACCATAGGATTCTGACTTGGTTTTCAGTACCAGGGATGTGTTTCTCTCCCACTGAGAAGACCTCATATCCAATCAGAGAATCACTGATTACCTGCATAGGCACAGGTGTGTATATCTTGTCTGGCTGGTTGATTTCATACCTTGCAGGATCCCCTGCTTGTTCATGCCATTAGTGGCCGTTATTCCCCAGCAGCACCGATAGCACTTTCTGGCACTATGAGGGCCAGCCAGCAGGAAGCTGGCTTCCTTTTACATTCCAGAGTGATCTCTTGATGTCCCGAAACTTCGGTCTGCAGTGTCTTCAGCAATAGGGCCTTGCCATTTAGCTCTCTTGTGGGTACCTAAGTGCTTTGGCAATAGCCTGTGTTGTTTGGGGGACTTCATGGTTCTTCCCTACCAATGGCTCACTGTGGCATAACCAACCCAGTTCTGGCACTGGATTTTCTACCTTCCTGTCTGAGCAATCCTCCCACCCTGCCTCCTACTAAGGGTTTTATCGTTTGCAGTCTAGGAGGAAAGTTTATATGGTACTGATTCATGCTGTCATTAGTTTTATGCATTACCCTACCAACATCATCTCCCTTCCCCCTATTCCTAAGACCATTCCACTCCCTGTGTTCTGTCCCTCAACTTGCCTGTAAAGTATCCCCTCCTCTTTTCCCTCCTTGTTTCCACTTTCTTCTAGTTTCATTTCAATACTCCTGATGCTCACTAATGCTTACACATACTCAAGCTGTTACAATTAGAAACCACATATGAGAAATGCAGCTTTTTGTCTCCGTAAGCTTTCTAACCTCACTTATTATAATTTTTTTCAAGTCCATCTATTTTCCTGCAAATTTCATCTTTCTTTACTGTGGAGTAGAATTCCATTGTGTATATGTGTGCCACATCTTCATTAATCATTCATGCATTGATGGAATCTGAGCTGGTTCCAGTCCCTAGCTATTGTGAACAGAGCAACAACAAACACAACTGAGCAAGTATCTCTGCAGTAAAGAGTGGAGTCTTCCTTAAATATTTTTTTTATTTATTCATTTGAGACAGAGAGAGAATGGGTGCACCAGGGTCTCTAACCACTTCAAAAAAAACTCCAGACACATACGCCACCTTGTGCATCTGATTTATGTGGGTTCTGGGGAAACAAACCTGAGTCCTTAGGCTTTGCAGGCAAGTGCCTTAACTGCTAAGCCATCTGTCCAGCCCCCAAGAGTAGAGTCTTTAGCACATATACTCAGAAATGACATACCTGGATCAAATGGTAGATCTATTTTCAGCTGTTTGAGGAGTCTCCATACTGATTCTTGGAAACATTGTGTGTAATTCAAGAATGGAAGGGGGTATTCAGAGACACTATCAGGAGCCTGACACCGTTGCCATAGCCCACAGGTGACTGCAAAATTCCAAATCTTTTGGCTTCTTTGAGAAGAACTGGCTGAGACCCATCTAGAAAGGAGCACACTGCTGATATATTTGGCCTCAGCACCAGAAAACTCAATAATGTTGTCTCTTCTGGTGCTCTCCAGCAACGAATTTAGGCAAGTTGATCCAACCATCAATAAAATCTACTCATCATTACACACTGTCCAGCCTTTCTTGAATGGGAGTCACGTGCTGATACCTAACAGGAATAAATGATAGTAGAGAAGGTCAAGTCCTATGGAGCCAGCATCCAAAAAACCTGAGGAAAGTTTGGGGACTTTAAGCTCAAGACCAAGTTCAAGGCTGCCTAGACTCTAACTGGATCAGTACATTGCTTTTCAGTTTATACAAAGCATAAATACTGGGGTAAGCACCTCTGGCAGTGCCTTTCAGAGAGGAGACAGGTCTCCCTATGACGACCATGGGCCATGAGCCTCCACTGTCTACCAGGTCCAGGTCTTCTGGGGGGGGGGCAGGGGCCATCTAGACCTGTAGAACCACAAAAAGAAACCACCAAACCATTCCCTCCACCCCTTGTGGCGATGCTGGGACTGTGCTGATTGTTACAATCCCGCTGCATCTACCCTGCATACCCAATGTGGAAAGAGAACTCAGGGGTGTGAGTGCGAGAGGGCATCACACCAATCCTTTCCATGCATCCAATCCAGCTCAATACCCTCTGGCACCTAGAAATGTACCCAGCATACCTGAGCACTTGGCACCTGGTAACCAAGGAGGGGCTCATGCTGACATACATTCAGTCTCTCCGTGTGGCCTGGACAAGAGCCTTTATTTCTCAGTTCCCCTCTGAAAATTGTGGCGATAACAATGCCTGCTGATGGTACAGTAAGGGATGGAGGGGGAATGACTCGCGGGAGCCACCCACTGACTAGAAACACGACACACAAAGTCGGGGATGCCAAATAACAACATCATCTCATCAACAAGAATGGCGCTGGAGGACCTTTGTTACTGAGATGAGATAAGACTGGCACGGAAGTACATGGCCCCTCATTTGTGTGGAACCTAAAAGAGTTGAACTCATACATTCAGTGGTTACCAGGGTCTGAAGGAGGGGGTTTGACAAGATATTGGTCAATGGGCATAAAATTTCAGTTAGACAAGAATAAGAAAGCTATTGTCCAATGTGGCAACCATAGTTAATTGCATAGTATTATCTTCTTGAGAATGCTAAAATAGATTTTGAGTGTTCTTAACTGTTGTGGAATGTGGTCCTCCATGCATACCAAACATTCCCATTTTCATCAGACCAGCTGTACACTCACAAGAGACCCTCAAGATAGAGGGTGGAAAGCATCATCAGACCCTCACCTGAGACCTCAACCACTTCCTTCTGTGCCTCCCTGGCAGCTGTATGTAACTCCATCCCAGATGCACGTGATGCTGTGGGTTCGGGAAGAGCTAAAATGTAGAGTGGGGAATGTTAAGTGAAGGGAGACACCATCTATTCAGTTATGAGTGGCTGGGGGAAGACTCTCCAATGATGTGACTACTTTGGTGTTAGCCATGCTCCTATAAGTCACTCTCGTCCATACACTGTAAGTAAGCCAAAGAGACTTATTGGTTCACCAAGCTGGACTTGGTGGAATCATTACTTTTGTCTTTCACTGGTGTCCTGTCTATGGGGAGCAGACATTGTTCACATCTCCTAGCAAAAGCTCATGCAGCATTACCACAAAAAATAAATGTGAGGTAATATGTATTTTAGCTTTACTGGGCCCTTCTAAATATGTACATAGTTCAAAACAACATGTTGTGCATGTTAAATATATTCATGCAACTCTTTGTCAAACAACTTTAAAGAAATCCGTTTTCTCATCCCTCTCAAATATACTCAAATATTATTTTTGTGGCTAAGTAAAGAAAAATTCAATTTTCTTACTTTCACCTATTCAAGTAACTGTCATTAATTAAAATGCACTCATCTCAGACACACAAATACAGAGGCATTCATACACACACATACTTTGCCACCTCAACCCTGCTACTCCCTAAGGATCCCATCTCAGCAAATAGTACAAACATGACTCAGCACCCAGGAAGGCAAGTCTCACTCCCAGGCCCAATTCCAATCTTGACTCCATTCTACGCCTATAAAGTTCTCAAACTCCTTCTCATCACCCTGACCTAAGATGCCACCCTCCTGCCTAGGTTATTTCAGCCGTCTCCAACCAGGTCTCTGTCTCTGCTCCTCTTCTGGCAGCTCCAGTCTCCCTGCCCCAGCTAAGTGAGGTCTCTGGGCAGCAACTCTGTCCCTATTACTCCTTCCAGGCCCTTCTACAGCTCAGGATTGGGTCAGTAAGAGCCTAGGTAATTGAGCCTCTGGCATTGTCTTGGGCCTCATCTCCAGATACCTCTCCTGACCCCTGCTTTGCTTTTCCAATGTGGGTGGAATGGGCCTGAAGGTCTACAGGTTCATCTTACCTCTGGTGTTTGCCAACTCTGTTCATTCACTCTGCCTTCCCTCCTCCACCTGGGACGTCCCATCCACCTCTGAGTTCTATGTACAGGTCTCCCCTGGGGATTCTTTCCCTGGCCCCATCCCATTCTCGCCCAGCTCTTGGAGTACAACTGTTTGCTAGCATCCTCCTTCTTTCATCGTCGGCCCTTACTACGGTTCTAAATGCTACATGTGGGTCATCTTTCTAGCAATGGCTGATATTGTAAACTTAGCAGGTTCTAAAAATCACCGTGTAGACAAATCTCTGAGCATGTCCATGAAGGGGTTTCTAGATTAGGAAAACCCCACCTCAACGAGGGCAGCACCACACAGTTGGCTGGGGTCCCAGACAGAATAAAAAGGAGAAAGTGACCTAAGCACCAGCAGCCAGCGTTCTCTGCTTCCCGAGCACGGGTTGATCGTGACCAGCTGCCGCCTGCTCCTGCCGCTGTGCCTTCCCCACCATGATGGACCGTGTTCCTTGGAACTCTGAGCCAAAATAAACCCTTCCTCCCTTAAGTTGCTTCTTGTTGGGTATTTGGTCACAGCAGGGAGAAAAGTAACTAATTGGTCTCTACAACTACATGGAGTGCTATCTTGGTGTCGCATGTGGCTGGACACATGCCAGGCAACGATGGCTGAGTAATCCCACGGGAATAAAGACTATGTTTTTATTGTAAACTGTTTTAAGAATCTGCCGTTAAGCACGATTATTGATGTGAATGGCCCTCAAGTAAATGGGCTGCTTGTCATTGATCTCAGGCAGTGACTCTCAAGCACGACAGCATGTTAAAGCAACAGGGGAGCTTTTAAAAACATGCTGAAGCCCAACTCCTAAACCCAGAGAGTTTGTTTACATGGTCTAAGTAGGACCAGGCTCTTGTATTTTGCTATTTAGTTTTCTTCGCTGACTGTTCTGCAGAATCAGGATGGAGAAGTGACTAACAGGTATAATTAGGGACCAACTGAGCCCAACAACCAGGAAACAGCAGTACCTCAGTCTGAGAAGCCCATCTAGTGTGGAAGAAGAAACCCGCCAATATTTGATGGCAGGGAGAAAAAATTGGATCTGGTCTCCTATTGGACACAAGATGTAGCCTCTTTGTCAGGGGTTCTCATCAAGGAGGCCTGCAGTAGGTAGATCGTGGGCAAGCAGGACTTGGGGCACCCTAGAAAACTACTACATATGATCTGGACTGAGGCTTAGCAGAACAAGTCTGTAGTAGTTAGCCCCTACATGACAGTGGCCTGCTTGTGAGGTTAGGAGTCTTAAGAAACCATCTGGTGCGCAGGCTATGTCTGCCACACCACCCCAAAACTCTCCAGGGTCCCAGACTGCTAAGTCTGAGGATTTTAGAGATAAGAGCAGAGAAATTCCTCTTGTTTTCATATCCCACTTTGTTTGTCTTTCTGTTTGTTTGTTTGTTTGTTTGTTTGTTTGTTTGTTTGTTTGTTTTGAGACACAGACTCATGTAGCCCAGGATGACCAGGGACCTAATTGGAGCAAATCAGCATATGTTATGCCCAATTTTATATAAGACTAGGTATAGAATCCAGGGCTTCATGCATGTTATATTCAACACATTATACTCTTTTATCGCCTCCCCCCTGCTGCCATTTCCCTGGAGCCCTCCTCAGTGGGGTTTTGGAATTTACTGTGGGATTATGAAGGCCTCGGCCAGTCCCTGTGGGGTAGCAGCAGGACTGTGCCCCAGGGTATTCCCACCCACTCTGCGGCTCTTACAATCTTTCCACCCACTCTTCCGCAATGTTCCCTGAGCCATTGCAGCCCTGACTTAGTTTTGAGTTCTTTGTAGCCTATGGATTTCTGCTTTGATGGGTTTTGATTGATCACCATGTCTGCCACCATCACCTGGGAGCTGGTTGTCAGGCTAGCAGTAAGAGCAGTGTTCATATTGTCACTTCCTCTGCCAGTTCTCCTGGGCTGTGACAGACATAGAAGTCCTGTGGTGGGAAGTTGGTTATCTTCTTGTCTTATTGATGACTCTTCTCTGTATTCTCTGTCATCTGTGAAATAAAGCAGATTCTCCAACCAAGAGTGAGAACAGTTTGGGTTAAAGAGGGGTAGGCAATGTTATTTGAGAGATTTTTGATGTGCAGGTCTATTCTTCTCCTCCAGAAAGCAGTCAGTGCTTCTCTCTGAAGTCAGAGTTTCCTGACTATGGGAATCTGACTTGTTTTCTAGTACTGGGTATGAGTTCCCTCCCTCTGAGCACACCTCATGTCCAATCAGAGAACAGTTGGTTACCCACAGAGGCTGAGTGCCACTGTTGCACAAGTGTGTACTTCTTGTCCAGCTGGTTGATTTTATAGTCTCCAAGTACCCTGCTTATTCATGCTGTTAATGACCATTCTCTTCTAGCAGCTCCCATAAGGCTTTTCTAGCCCCATGAGGGCTAGCCAAAAGGGAGCTAGTTTTCCTTTTGGTCCCAGCATGGTATTCTGATGTCCTGTGACCACAGCCTCTGGTGTCCTCAACAATAGGGTCTTACCTTTTATCTCTGGCAAGTAATCAAGTATTTTGGAAATAACCTACATTGTTTTGGGGACCTCACAGGTCTCGGCCAACAGCTCTCTGTGGATGGCAAGCCAACTCTGGACCTGGGAATTTGCAGGCCCATGGTTTTAAGGTTAAGCTTTTTCCACCTTCTGTCCAGACTGGCCCCTCCCCCCTTATTTGTGGTTATATATTGTGGAATGCTAGTCAGAATGAGGATTTCTATGAAACTGATTCATGTTGTCTTAACTTCTGTTTGATTCCCTCCCCAGCCTGCCTACCCTCTGCCCCTCCATGTCCCTCCCACCCCCAATATTCTGCCTTCCCCTAACTTGTCAGGTAACTCCTCCTCTCCTCTCTCTCTCTCTCTCTCTATTTTTTCTCTCTACTGGTCTCATTCTAGTTTTATGTCCCTAGTTCTGGTGCTCACTACCATTTACACTCATCTCTAATTGATCCCAGTTAGGAACCAAAGATGAGAGAGTACATGCCATGTTTGTCTTTCTGTACCTGCATGACCTCGCTTACAATAAAATTTTCCAACTCTATCCATTTACTGGCAACTTTCATTATTTCATTTTTCTTTACCACTGAGTAGAATTCCATATGTGCATGTATTATCCATTCATCAGTTGATGGATATCTGGGCTAATTCCAGTTCCTAGCTTTTGTGAATAGAGCAGCCACAAACATGGCTGAACAGGTATCTCTGCAGTAAAGAGTAGAGTCTTTAGGGTGTATGCCCAGAGGTGCCACCCTGTTTTGTGTTTGATGTTTTGATAGTAAACTCTTCTTTTGATAAAATCTATACTGAAAAAGTCCAAAGTCTACAAAAGTGCCCTTTATGAGCCTGACCTCCTCTCCTTCCATCCTCTGGCCATCATTTGTCAGCTCAATTTAGGAGTCAGTTGTTTTCATCTGTTTATGTTTTGTTTTCATTTTAAAGATAGTTCTGTGCTCCAAGGAAAGGACAAGATTGACAACTTGAAAAGAGAATAGCTCCTTCCTCTCCAGCCTGTAAGGACCAAGACCTCCTTGGCAATCAGTCAGCGTGATGAGAAAGAGCTGGTGATTAACACCCTATGAAGAGGGGCTGGAGAGATGACTTAGTGGTTAAGGCCCTTGCCTGCAAAGTCAAAGGACCTTGGTTTGATTCCCTAAGACCCACGTAAGCCAGATGCATAAGGTGGCCCGTGCATATGGAGTACATGTGCAGTGGCTGGAGGATTTGGTGCACCCATTCTCTCCCTCTTTCTCTCTCTATGCATCTTTCTCTCTCTCTCTCTCAAATAAATAAGTAACATAAAATAAAAACCATATGAACAATGCTGTGTCAACCCAAGGGTATTCCAACACGGACATACCCAGGTGGCCCCATCCATGGGACAGGTTTATGACAAAGCTACTACCTTTATGAACATCAGGGCCACGGATTAGACTCCAGACATACGAAGCTCAGGCCTGGGAAGACTTAGAGCGCAAGTCACTAAAGAGCATGGGCAATGAGAGACCAGACTTGGGGAGCTACAGAGAAGGAGCGGTGAGACACCAGACAGCTCTGAGCAAAGAAACTGAGGGCAGAGGGTCACAGCAAAAAGGTATCACTAGGGAGCTGTATTTCTCACCAAGCTGGCAGATTCCAAGAAGGGGGAAGAAAGCCAGGGAGTCAGGGTTCAGAGAGTTTGAGGGTCTACCTACCTTAAAGCCCTTGTTTCCAAGCTCTGCCATCATTCTAAACAGGTTTGTAGATTTTAGTGCATTCAGAGGGACTGCAATTCATTGCCCCCAAGGTCTGCTAAAAGGTTAAATCCTGCTAGAAGGGTAACAGCTAAGGGGGAGAAGCGGGGGGGACAGACAGAATGTGGTCCATGCTGGAGAAGAAATACCTAGCCGCCCCACCTAGTATTCTGAGAACCACCCTTACCCCAGAAAGCAGGCATGGCTTGCCCACTTTTGGATGAAACAGGCTCACTAACATTATTCTGTCTTAGACTCCTAGATAGCTAAAAGAAGGAAATTCTGTTAACACTATTGGTCAGACCCTCCTCTCTCTTGTGTAGCCCCTTATAAGCTGCCTTCAATATCTATTTCCATGATTAAACTTCCTCAACATAAACCATGAACATGTGACAGAGCACAATGGAATGGACTGAACCAATCTTTTAAAAAAATTTTTTTTTTTTTTTTACAGACAGAGAGAGGGAGAGAGAGAAGGGGAGAGAGAGAATGGGCACACCAGAGCCCATAGCACTGCAAACGAACTCCAGATGCATGTGCCATCATGTGCATTTCGCTTACATGGGATCTGGAGAATTGAACCTGGGTCCTTAGGCTTCGCAGACAAGTACCTTAACCACTAAGCCATCCCTACAGCCCTGAACCAACGTTGGCCTACAAAGAGTCACACAATCTTGAGTGTCTACTGAGAAATGACCACTCAAAATGCCCACAGCCACAACAATGAACAACATTGAACAACTTCCCTAGGCCAGATGCAGTTCAAAGAGTTCTCAGTCCACTAACTTACCAGTCTCACACCTGCCCTCTGAGGTTGAGGGTCTATGTCCCATTTAACAGAGAAGAAAGGAGCAGAGATCTAGCCAATCCCAGATAGGAGGTATGTAAGGTAGATTTAGTACCCAGAGAGTCAAGACTCTAAAACCCTCATTTCTATCTTCTATCCAGTACTACCTTCCAGTAAACACTATGCATTATAAAAATAGTTTATGAGATGTTCCTGTATCATGTAGCTTTCTCTTTGTCTCAAGCCACCTAAACTCAGGAACTGAACAGTGCTATTTTTTCCACAATTCTGAGCATAAACTGGGAGGTTTGACACTTCATGTGCTTACCTAGGGCTTAGTGGTGACTCAAGATGGTCTCACTCCTGAACCTAGTGTTGTCTTGACCTCAGCTCAGATGGCAGAAAAAAAATCAACATTTAAAAAATGAGTCTGTGACATTCACATGGCCATGTCCAGGGTTCCCAACAACAGGCAGGCCTCAATGCACAAGGATTTCATATGCCTCCCTTATCATCATGTCTGCTAATGGCATCATATGATCAAGGTCAGATTCAAAACATGGAAATGCAGATAGCCCTTCTTGTGGGAAGACCTACAAAGACATATTTTTTTAAAAAAAATTGTTCATTTTTATTTATTTATTTGCAAGCGACAGGCAGAGAGAGAGAGAGAGAGAGAGAGAGAGAGAGAATGGGCGTGCCAGGGCCTCCAGCCACTGCAAACGAACTCTAGATTCATATGCCCCCTTGTGCATCTGGCTAACGTGGGTCCTGGGGAATCGAGCCTCGAACCAGGGTCCTTAGGCTTCACAGTCAAGCATTTAACCTCTAAGCCATCTCTCCATCCCAAAGTCATATTTTTTAAAAGGTAAGGTTGGCCTGGCTGGAGAGATGACTCAGTGATTAAAGATACTTGCTTGCAAAGCCTACCGGCCAGGATTTGATTCCCCAGTACCCACATAAAGTCAGATAAACAAAGTGGCAAATATATTTAGACTCTGTTTGCAATAGTAAGGGGCCCTGGTGTGCCCATTTTCTCTCTAAATAAATAAATATATATTTTTTTAAAAGGTGATATGCCAACATGGTATTTTTTGCAGTCTGCTACATAAATCATCACTCACACATGTGCACACACCTATGCATAATGTCTCAGGAGTTTAATGTAGTGCCAAGCTTAGGAGACTCAAGAACTCTAGTTTAAATGATGGCCTCTGCTCTTGTGAGGCAACCAGAATTTGAGAAGCTCATGAGTTACATGGAGCAGCCCAACCTCAAGTTTGCTGATTTTTTCTCTGTAACACCCTTCCCTGTGGTAACAGCAAGAGCCACCATGAAACTTAACAGCCCCTTTTATTTTAAAAAATGTGTGTATGTGTGTGTGTGTGTGTGTGTACCAGTTTCGATGTACGTGGAAACTCTTGGAGCCTGTGATTCTTTCCCCCAGAGCTCCTATTATGACGGGTCGTTACACTTTTATTACTCAGTGTCTGTCTCTTCTACCAGGAACTAAGCTCTCTCTGACATCAGTCCATTCTGGTTCTATTAGTAACTACGTTCCCAAAGCCAAGGATACACATTCATTGCAG
Source organism: Dipus sagitta (assembly GCA_036346955.1). Classification (NCBI taxonomy): domain Eukaryota; kingdom Metazoa; phylum Chordata; class Mammalia; order Rodentia; family Dipodidae; genus Dipus; species Dipus sagitta. Next base: position 125,915,321 of record CM070772.1, on the reverse strand, counting down.
GAATGGATGATGTGTATTATCTTCCCCTTATAGATGTGCAAGAACCCACTCCTGAAGTGTGACAGGAGTGCTCAACCCCAGATCTTAATACACTTCAGAACTAGTTGTTCTCAAACTTCCCTTGTAACAGAATCATCCAAAGGGTTTGTTAAACAGTCTGCTAGGCCCCAGCAGCAGGGTATCTGAGGCGTCAATCTCTTTCTCTCTCCTCCTCCTCTTCTCCTTTCTTTCCTCTCCTTTCTCCCCTCCCGCCCCTTTTAGCTTTACATAGAGGTCATCTCCCCATCACTGGAATCTGTTGTTGGGCCTCCTTCCTCTCCAGCACCCTGCTGACAGAGAGAACCCAGCTGTGGCAAAAAGCTCATTCTGCCCAGCAGGCTGACAAAGACTCCACATATTTTGGCAGCCAAGTGACAACAGGGCCCACAGACCCATTCCCATCCCAGCACACCTGATGCATGTCCAGGAAAGAGACAAGTATGAAATTCTCCAAGCAGAGAAGACAGTTTGGGAGGTTTCTAGAAGGCTCTCAGAGCCACACTTTCAGACATGACACAGTCCAATTAAAAATCCAGGTTCCTCTTCACTTTCTTCTTACTTTCTGTGTATTTTAACAAACTGTCATGAATAAGGCTATAAATAATAAAACATACACTTGGATGTGTGAAAACAAATGATACAGTTATGCCTCCTTTGTAGCTGGTTCCACCCAGATAATTAATATTTTCAACCTGTGAGGTTTGTTTATATTTTGAAAGTCCCAATCCACCCCTTGTGGGGAACAGTGGTCACAGAAAACCCTCACTCCCTAGCTAATGGCTTGTGAGGACAGAGATGGTCCATGTTAGAGACATTACAAGTGAAAACAATTCCATGGGGAAAATGGAGAAATCCAAACTATGTTGAACAACAACCTTCGGTTGGAGCTGAGTTGGGAGGTGGGGAGATGCTGTAGCTCAGGTTTTCTCAGCTCCTTTTTAGCCAGACCTGTGTGAAGTACTACATGTGTTCATTTGCATTTCACACATCAAAGTCTTGGAAATAACTCTGCCAGGACTGAGGTTTAAGTCAGCACAACTTAAAAAAGCTTTGTGTCTATTGTTCTGTTAATTAACTGTGTCAACAAGATTGTTGAAAAAATGTTTTTCAAGCCCCTTAAGAGGACAAACACTTTTAAGCACCTCTAAGTCCTTAAGGAATACCAGGGGATTTAAATTGGCAGTCATCAACAGTCACTAATTATAGTCATTCTTGGCTGAGTTGCACCAAGAGTCTCTTTATTTGATAACACTCGTTAACCTAGCATGCATTTGTTAACTTGTTAACCTATACTATGTATTTAAGGCAAGATTAGATTCAACTTCATTCAAATCTGCATTTATCAAGTTCCCTGTAGCATGTTAAATACCAAAACTAATTACCTTGAAATACGCTGTACAGATTGGCCCCTCCTTCCTTTACAAACATAAAAATGCAATTTTGTGATACTTTGGATTTAAACTGCTAGACTGTTCCATGTTGAGATCCACGATTTTATCTTTGTATGCTCATCCCAAAGGGGCCCCCAAAAGAGGCACAGAAACAAGTCTCCAGGGTGGATTGTTCTAGAAAATGAAAGGACAGTGATTAGTTTTTCCTTTTGTTACAGTCTCTAATGAGGAGACTGTTAAACTCTAGCTGCTCTACCTTATCCAAGTCTCAGTACACGTGTGTGAAACCCATGTTACAGATGCAGATAGTGTGGGAGGAGGGTCAAAATCATGTGACCTGGCCTTTCAACCACTGGTCTCCACCCTGGGGCCTTAGCAGCAGTTCGGAAGGTATCAGAAAATAGACAGAAGGAGAACAGTTACTATCAACTGTGAGGACTGAGGAGGGGCAGGCTAGGGAGTGAGCGGGCCAAGGCAGAGAGGAAGCGTTAGCAGAAACACACCATCATGGTTGCTTGTCTTTCCCTCGAAGCTATGTGACCACTGAGGATAACTGTCCTAAACAAACCTGCATGGGTCCTATCCACACTTGAAAAAGAAATGGCATTGTGATCTTGTTGTGAATTAGCTGAGCAGGGGAAATACAGCAAGGTATTGGATCTTGAAATGACAATAGGAAAATGAAGTGAGGTCATGTAAACATTGTTTTGTGGAAAGAAATCCAGGATAAAAAGTAGTCTAAGAAAGTAGGTCATAATTTCAGAGAACATACTTGGAAGCACATTGCCAGACTAGACAGTATGAAAACCAGAATCAGTGTTTCTTACCTCCAGTGCCCAAACAATCTATTCACTCACCAAGCATCTGCTTATTGAACATGCTCTGTAAGCCAGATGCTAGAGTCTAGATGCTAGAGATATGGCAGGGCACAAAGCACTTAACATTCCTGCTGTTAGGCGGGTGTTGCCGGCATGGCGGCACACACCTTTAATCCCAGCACTTGGGAGGCAGAGGTAGAAGGATCACCCTGAGTTCAAGACCAGCCTGAGACTACATAGTGAATTCCAGGTCAGCCTGGACTAGATTGAGACCCTACCTCAAAAAAAAGAAAGAAAGAAAGAAAATGAAAAAAAGGGCTGGAGAAATAGGCTTAGCAGTTAAGGCACTTGCCTATAAAGCCAAAAGACCCTGGTTCAAGTTCCCAGGACCCACGTAAGCCAGATGCACAAGGGGCACATGAGTCTGGAGTTCAGTCTGCAGTGGCTGGAGGCCCTGGCACACCCATTCTCTATCTATTTCTCTTTCTCTCTGCTTCTTTCTCTCTCTCTCAAGTAAATAAATAAATAAATAAATATTTTAAAAAAAAGAAAAGAAAAAGAAACAATTCCTGCTAATAGGGCTGAGGAGATGGCTCCAATGGGCAACAGTGCTTTCCACTCAAGCATGGGAGTTTATCATACCAGAGATGACCATGTTCAACTCCTCAGAACCCATGTAAAAAGATGGGTGTGGCCAGGCATATTTGTAACCTCAGTCCATGGGAGAGGGGGTGGAGACCAGAGAATCACTGGGGCTCAGTGAGCTGAGCTACAGCAACCCCAGGCTGAAGGAGAGCCCTCATCTCAAGGAAAGCAATGTGTGGATGAGCAGTGACAGCAGGACAGCTGGGGGCTGGGTAGATGGCTCAGCAGTGGCACTTGGTTGAAAAGCCTGCTGGCTCAGGTTAGATTCCCCAGTACCCACCTCAAGTCAAACACACAAAGTGGTGCATGAGTCTGGAGTTTGTTTGCAGCTGCAAGAAGCCTTGGATGTCCATATATCATTCTCTCTCCCTCTTCCTCTCTCATAAAAAAATCTCCAAAATAAAATATCTATCTATATTAAAACATTCTCCTTTGGCCTCCCCACACATGGCATAAAATCTGCACACTTACGCAGACACACATCATACACATGAAAAAAAAAATCCCTGCTATCAGAGAGTTTCCATCCTAGGTTGAGAAGATGTGCTATAACTAGATAATATAGCAAGTGTCAGGCAGTGATGTGTTATATGATAAGGAGAGAAGACAACGCGGGAAGGCCTTTAGCTGTTGCACTGTGAAGCTCCTCCAGTGAGATGGAAGAACCGAGGTTTACACAGATTTCTAGGGGAAAAGGCTTCCAAGTAGATGGGGGGTCAGGCGCACACACACTTGACGTTCTGGCACTGGCTTTGGCTGGCGGCCTCACAGCCCTGATCTGGCTCCACATCACTGATTGTTATTACTCCCGTTTTACCACTTCTGCATGGAGGATGTAGCCACAGAACTATCACTGGGCAGAGCCAAAGTATAACTGAGGACGATGGGATTGTCCAACGCATAGAGCCCAGTGCGGGGACAGGTTCCTCCGAGGCAGCGAGCATGCAGACTTTGGGTAAACACCAATGCGTGCATGGCAGGATAGATACAACTGCCTCAGATGATAGTTAGTAAAAGTTTCTTTAATGATTTGGGAAGCATTAAGCAAGAAATATGCAAAAATATCCACATAATGATCTTAGTTCTGTCATGAAAAAAAAAATGTGCACACAAAACTCAAATGTAATAGATCAAAACATCACCTGTACAATGGCTGCTTAAGTGAGGCATTTCCTTAATTCTCGGCTCCTCAGCACTTCTCAAGGACACGCCTTATGACATATGCACGTATTTCTTTGATCATGTACATGGTGAAAGGTTTACAAAGAAGAGTGTAGCTTTCTCCTTCATCTGCCCGGCCTTGCAGTTTGACCGTGGCTCCATCTCTAGTGTGCGTGGCCACCCTCGTCCTATGAAGCCTTCCTGTCACGCCCCCTCTCTCTTTCACGCTGCCCATTCTCCTTCCTGGTGCTCACTTATCTGCGGGGGAGGGGCGGTGGTCTCTTCACCCAAGGAGAGTCATGAGCGCTCCACTTTCAAAGCGTTCTGAGGCTCATTACCATAACTTCTCTTGGCTTTTATTAATAAAATATAATAGTAATTCCTAGAATAATGGCCTATTATCCCAAGTCACAGAATGAAAGAGCAATCAAAGTCAGAATGACTTATGGGGCCCAAGGATATGATGAAGGGGGGAAGACTAATCTCTGGCTTCCAGAGAAGCAGTGTCAGAGCAGCTGGAAAATAAAAAGGCAAAATATTCAAGTCAGTACTGGAAAATAATGGAAGAATAAAAACGATGGTTTGTAAGCCAAATGCTAGAATGTCTGAAAACCAGCTGTGGCTGATACACTAATGTGGAGGGGAGGTATTTCATAGGCCACAAAGTGACTCTTACTGTAGGTTGAGTTTTATAAACTTTTTATTGACAACTTCCATACATATAAACAATATACCTTGATAATATTCACCTCCCACCATCCTCCCTTTTCCCCCTCCCAAAGCCCCCCTCCACTGGATCCCTTCTTCTTTCTAAATAGTCTCTCTTCTGTTTTGATGTCATTTTTTCTCATGTCTTATGCAGGTCTTGTGTAGATAGCCTGAGCCACTGTGAGGTCATGAATACAACAGCCCCTTTGTGTCTGGGAGACAGTAATACAAAGCACTCCTCCCCTTCTGTTGGCTCTTACATTCTCCCCGCCACATCTCCCACAATGGTCTCTGCTCCTTACAGGGTATGATACAGATGTCCCACTTAGCTCTGAACACACCACTATTGCTTCTTCTCAGCACTTTGGTGAGTTTTCAGCCTCCCCGGTGGTCACCACCATCTACACAGAGAATCCTCTCTAATGGGTTGAGTTTTCTATATTGAGCTCACTTACTTCTGCTTCCACAGTATTTCCACTTGAATCCTGTTATCTTTGAGTTTATGGAGTTGTAGGTCCACTATTGTAGCTGTGATTTCTTCTGTCAGCTAACAACGCTCTCATTCATTTGTGCAGACCTGACCTGTCAGAGTCATTTTGAGATAAAAGGAAGGTAGTCATCTCTTTTGTTTGTCTTGAGATAGGATTTCATAGAATCCAGGATGGACTTGAACTTACTGTGAAGCCCAGGATGACCTTGAACTTCTGACCCTCTTGCCTTCACTGACAAAATGCAAGGATTACAGGCATGTGCCACCATACCCAATTTTATGTGGTCCTAGGAATCAAACCCACAAACTCATGCATGCTAGGCAAACGTATTACTAACTAAGCTACATTGCCAGCTCAGAGAAGCCTTTAAAGTCCCAAGCCTGCACTAGAGCGAGACCCTACCTTGAAAAACCATGGGAAAAAAAAAAGTCCCAAAGCATCCCCTAAGGTCATCTCTAAAGGAAAACCAGTGACATTAAGGGGCTCAGAGTGATGAGACCTTGACCCATCCTTTCCAAGGGGGAGGCTAACCTCAGAAGGTCTTCATTTGGATTGGCCAAAAGCAGCACCCAGCATCTCCAGAGAGGCCATATTGCCAGCCTTCGTGAACTGTCCTGGGTCCAAAAAGCAAACATGGACACACTTCTGCTAATTAGCATGAAGGAGATCCTTCTCAGACACCTCCCCTCCTGATCTCATATCTCAGCAGTAGAATGAACTTTCATCCTAGTAGTCTCTTAAGCTGGCATGGGTGGCCTTAAAGCTCCTGACCCCTCATCCTTTACTAGGCTCTAAGTCAGTGGCTCACAACTCTAAAACTGGGGAGATTCTCTAAAACATGGATCTGTCTCCCAGACATAAAGACGGAATTGATCAAGGTCCTTCCTACTCAAACTAAGGTCCTTACTCCTGTAGCAACGGTGTTCCCTTAGGAACTTGGACTTCCAGACCCTGCCTACCACCTGACTCAGCAGAATGTGCATTCAAACAAGATCCCCAGATAGTTCTCATGCACTGTTCGAGTTTGAGAAGCATGATTCAGGTAGGTAGAGTCCAGGAATGTTGGGTTTTGTTTAGGTTTTAAATTCTTCAAGTTATTCCAATATCCAGCCAAGGCTAAGAAGCCCCACTAAAAATTCAGTCATCTATGTTTCCTTCTTACTGCTGATCACAGGTAAACTCACAGTCCTGATTAATCTCTACAGGGTACCAAAAAAGAGAGGGGGCACTGTTAACAGTGGAAATTTCCCTCTGAGATAAAATTCCTGTTTCCCTGAGGTTTATCTCAGCCTCCACATCTAAGATGTCTGCCCCTGCTCACTCCACCACCAGCAAGCTTTCAGAGTCTCTGTCTGTCTACAGCTAACCATCTTCCTGCTTGGTTTGGGGAATTGCCTCCTCCTTAGCTTATGCCCTCTCCTGCTATTTTTAGTTCCTGGCAGCTTCCATTACAATTGTTCTCTCATTGTAAACTGGTACAGGTACTGTGGAAGTGTGGAGGTATCTCAAAAGGCTAAAACTAGAACTACCATATGACCCAGATACCCAAAGGACTCCATATCCTACCATGCATACATATTTATTGCTTTACTGGCCACAGTCGCTAGGAAATGGAATCAACCTAGATGCCCATCAACTGATGAATGCAGAAAGAAAATGTGGTACATATACACAATGGGATTTTATTCAGCCATGAAAAATAAAATCTGTAGGAAAATGGATGGATCTGGAAATTATTATATTGAGGTAACACAGAAAGACAAGTAGCACATGTTCTCTTGCATATGTAGATCCTAGTTTAGATAGCGATTTAGATATATAGAATATATCTTACATATGTTATTATGTGTGTATCTCTGTGTACAGATGTGGGTATAGGTCATGAAAATAGAATAGGGACCATGAGAGGGGGAAATGAGGTCTTGAGGGAATGAGGAAGGAAAAGAGAGTAATAGAATATACATGACATGACAGTGGAAAGGGGACTACTGAGGGGAAAAAGGGTGCAAGCAAGGATAAGATGGAAGAGCAGAGTGAGGAAAGAGGGTCAAAGGAAACAAAGTATGTTTGAAAATGCCATAATGAAACCTATTACTTTGTAAGCTAATTAAAAAACAAAAACATTGAATCAAAGGAGAGCAGGCTGTTCTTTCTCTTGTTTTCACAGACTTGTCTTGTCCATCTCTAGGCAGCTTTCTACATAACTCACATGCAAGAAGTGTGAACAGTATGAAGACAGAAAGGGAGGAGGGGCCAGCAGACAAGAGCTTTGGAGAGACTCCATTTGATGTCTCAAGACAGGAGCAGCAGTGGCTTTGAAGCAATGCAGTAGCCCATGGTTGACCAGCAGGACACAAAAACTTGCAAGGCTCCTGTGGTGGTGTGATTCAGGTGTCCCCCATAAACTTAGGTGTTCTAGATGCTAGGTTCCCCAGTTGATGGCAATTGGAAATTAAAGCCTCCTAAAGGCAGTGTATATTTGGGGTGGGCTTATGGGTATTATAGGCCAGTTTCCCCATGCCAGTGTTTGGCACACTCTCCTGTTGCTATGGTCCACCTATGTTGCCCAGGAGGTGATGTCCACCCTCTGCTCATGTCATCTTTTTCCCCTGCCATCGTAGAGCTTCCCCTCGAACCTGTAAGCCAAATAAACCTCTTTTTCCCACAAGCTGCTCTTGGTTGGATGATTTCTACCAGCAATGCGAACCTGACTGCAACAGTTCCACGCAGCAACTCAGGTTGCTGAAGGTAGGCAACAGTTAACAGATATCCAATCTCAAATTGCCACCCATGGGACCCCACAAAAGTGTGCTCTGTGATTAAGGTTTCAATAGCCATTGTCACCACTGTCTGGGGAATATTTGCATATCAACAATGAAGTATCTTAGAGATAGGATCTATGAATGAAGAAATTCATTCATGTTTCATGCATACCTTATACACATAGTTCAAAGGTATCATTGCACCGTATTTTTAATGAGTTTTTGTATGAGAAAAAAATTCATGGTGTGGAATTTTCCACTTTTAGCATCAATTTTTGGATTTTGGAGTATTTCAGATTTTAGAGTTTTGGATTAGGATGCCACCCTGGTGGATGTCAAGACAATGGACAAAGCTTCTTTGGGATTTTGTTGTTGTTTTGATTTTGTCTCCTAAAGAGTCAGCCTCAGGACTAGATATATGGCTTGATGGTTAAGTACACTTCCTGCGCAAGCATATGGGCCTGTGGGGGGGGGGGTGCTGAAACTACCACAGTTCAACTCTCCAGAACCCAGGCAAACAGCTGGGTATGGCCACATATGCCTGTGACCCCAGTCTTGCAGGGGAGCAGAGACCAGGGAATCCCCTAGGCTGGCAAAAAGCAGCAAGCTCTGGTATCAGTAAGAGACTCCAGGGCTGGAGAGATTGCTTAGTGGTTAAGGCACTTGCCTGCAAAGCCAAAGGACCCAAGTTTGATTCCCCAGGACTCATGTAAGCCAGATACACAAGGTGGCACATGCATCTGGAGCTCATTTGCAATAGCTACACGCCCTGGCATGCCCATTCTTTCTTTCTCTCTGTCTCTCTCTCTCAAATAAATAAATATTTTTTTTTAAAAAAAAAAAAGAGACTCCAGCTCAAACAACAGCAGGCACAAAAGTGGTAACAGCAGGAAACTCAATATTCTGCACTGGCTGCCACAGGCAAGTGGCCCCCACCCCCGGCCACAGGCAAGCACATGGGGAACCACAAAGGGCACATGCATGCGCATATACCACAACACACACAAACACACACACATGCTACACACATACAAGCAAAAGAATAAATAATAAAACTAATTTTATAAAAGGAGTCATCCTCTCTGAGGGCCACAGGCTCGCTTTCCTGTGCCCTGTGCTCTTGCGTACCTCTCTGTCCTCACTAAGTCCCAAGGCCATCTCACTGGTTGCCAAGAAGCCAGGCTGAAATGCTTATTTTTCCTGTCACATCCTGCAGGGCACCTCTCAGCCCTCAACATTCTTCCCACTCTTCTCTGTTCAACAGGAAGCACGTGTAATATAAAAAGCTATTTCCCCCAGAAAACTGGACATTAAAAACCCATCTCTATGCATTAGTGCAGCAGCAGACAGGTCCTCTTCCTGCGGTGGCCAAGGGGCCAAGGACATGGGGTGCCCCTCTGGAAACTGGGCTCAGGCTGGATGCATTGGGAGAAGGGGATGTTCCCAAAAGAAAAGTGTGCTCTGCAGCCAGGGTATTTTCTGTTGTCTCCAAAAGTCAGTCAGTCTGGGCAACGTTCTGACAGGTCCATTCATCTAGGGGAAAGAGAGAAGCAGAGAATCTCTCCAGAAAAGCCTCTATGAGGAACACAGGGCTGCAGATTCCTCCTCTACGGGGACTTAGCCCTGAGATGGAGTTCAAGGGTATTGCTCCTACGTCCCGGCTTCTGGAGGAGACATACTCCCAACAAAGCAATGCCTGGCAAGCCTAAATGTTCACCAAGTCTTAAAGTTTCATCTGAAAAGTTCATGCCAATCCTGCAGGCTGGCAGTGACTAAGCATGCATTCCAAATATTTGTGCCAAGTGCTCCAGCCTGGGAACACAGGGTGATGGCTGAGAATGAGAGGGTAATTCTCAGGCTGTCAGACCCAGCAAATAACCCATAATAAATGCAGAAATGGAAACTTTGGGTGTGAGCATGCAAAAAAAAAAGTGCCCATGGACTCGCAGCATGAGAAATAAAGAGATGGATACATCTACAAGAATGAAGCTGACACTAGCCAAAGCAGCTAACCGACCTGCAGCTACCATCTTCCTTCAAGGACATGCCCAACAGAACGGCTACGGACGTTCTTGCCAGCCCTATAGGGAAGGGCATTCTCTTGGAGCTAAAGCATTGTGTAGTCGAGAAAATAACAGTATGTTTTGGGGCTGGGAAGATGTGTCCATGGATAAAAGCACTTGCTATGAAAGCATGAAGGCCTAAGTTCAGATCCCTGAACCCAGGTAAGCCAGATGTGGCTATGAGCCTCTGTAAAGCCAGCATACCTACAGGGAGATGGGAGGTGGAGACAAGAGAATCCCAGAAGCTCTCAGGCCAGCTAGCCTGGTGTACACAGCAGGGAAAAAGAGACCCTATCTCAGATAAGGTGGAAAGCCAGAACTGGTACCCAAGGTTGTCTTCTAACCTACACACACACACTCATACATACACACCCGAAGATTTTTTTTTAAAGAGTACACTCTGAATTTTTGCTACTTCACTCTGTAATTTATGTACTTGTCAGATACAATTTTCATTTAACCAAGAGCTATCTTGTCCAACCTTTCAACTGCAGCTAACTTTGTACAAGATGAAAATAACCTAATCCATCATGATGATAGAAATTTTTCTGTAACTTCCAGGCCCTCACTGCCAACAAAATGCCAGGAATCTTGCTCCCTGGGATGGCTTACTCAACGCAGCAGACCCAAATTTCATTAGGACTGTGTAATAGCACGTCCTGCCCATGGGCTAATGCATGCCACATGTGCAAAGTCGACCACATCTGCAAGCACAGAGCACCTGCTTGAAGTGGTGAGCCTCTGGAGCCAAAGTAGAAAGAACATGGCAAGCTTTTATTTGCTCTCCAGCTGGTGCAGCCTGGAGCAATATATGTATGTGTATATATATAACAAAATAAGAAAAAAATGAGCAAGTGGTGCCAACGTGAAATAGGGGTATTCCAAGGGCAACCATTTCAATGAAGTCAGGTCCCACTAGAATTTTCCAGGCACGTTTTCAGGACCCCTGCACCCCATGCATTCGTGGGCTAAGGACCAAAGTTCCCATCCTCATTACCATGTCCCTGGGTAGATCTTCACCTTCCTCAGTCTGAAATTCCTCCTCTGTAAAACTGAAGCAGTATATGAGCTTGCAAGGCTGCTGTAAGGCTGGGATGGGATGAGATACAGGGGACTGCTGGGCACAGGGAGGCACCCATAGTAATCACTCAACAAACGTGGCCCAGCATAGAAACACAATCTTGTTTGTTTCCTTGGGTTTTCTTTTTCCTTACTTTTTTAAATCTGGAGATAGATCCAAATAAGCCTTGATCCCTTTCATTTCAAGCTTGTCACCCTCCACGTACAAGCAGTCTCTCCCTCCCAGCCTCTTTCTCCCTTGCTCTCAACCTTGTCTCTGTGCTATAATGTAAGGATTGGCAGGAGAGGCAAGAAAAGCAGGAAGACCAGGGCTGCCTCATGTCTCCTGAAGGTAAAGGGTGAGAAACACAGAGATAGAGGAAGGGAGCCCTGATCAACCGCTCCACATCAGCCTACCCTTCCCTCCAGTACTCACACAGTGCTCTTATAAATCTCCTCACAGACCCACACATATGCCACCTACATATCCCCAAGCACTTTGTGTGCGTGCCTACATGCGCATGTGTGTATGTGTGGTGTGTGTGTGTGTGTGTGTGTGTGTGTGTGTGTGTGTGTGTGATGAAGCATGTGGAGGACAGCGAATAACTTTCAGGTGTTGGTCCTCATCTTTCCCCTGGTTTGAGGAAGGCTCCCTCATTGTTCAACACTCCATTTGCCAAGCTAGCTAGCACACAAGCTTCTGCCAGATTTACTTGCCTCTGCCTCCCTTCTTGCTGCAGGTGTGCTGGGATTACAGATACTTGCTACAGCATCTGACTTTTTACATGGGTTCTGGGGATCCATACTCGGGCACCCACATTTGTGCAGCTGCCCTGTGTTGTATGCTTTTGAAGTCTATATAAATTACCTCATCTCTATGCACTCCCGCATGACTTGTGTTTTTCTCTCAATATTATGTTTTAAATAGTCAGCCGTATTAATGCATGAGGTTAGAATCTATTCAAATGCGCTGCTATATAATATTCCATTATGTGACCAGATCATAATTGATCCTACTGTTGATGGACACTGGTATTTCCAGGTCTCTGGCTATGACCACAGTGTTGCAGCGAGCATGCTCACACAGGCTCGTGTCCTCAGGAGTCCCAGGGTGTGCAACGAGAGGAGCGCTGGGAGATCACAGATGAGAGATGCATCATTCTCACCTTCGTCTTTTTTGACTTTTGATATTTATAGCGTTAAATTACCTTCCCTGACAGCTTGTTCCCATTTATCCACCTTTGGCAATTCTCAGCAGGAACGTGGCAAGCCACCATGGAGGACATTATTACTGCAGGCAGAGATTGTGGGGGTTTCGGAACACAGGCTCAGTGGGTCCCAACACATGCCACCTGGAAGTTCCCAGTCACAAACACTCCACTAGGGGAGAGGTTTTCTATGTCCATGATTTCCAACACAGTCTTCAAATGAGTGGTTTTGTGGCCCTCGTGCTTTGGGTTTAAAACCTCACCAGGATTAGCTTGTGCCATTCTGCCCAGGAACAGAACGGTCTGTAATTGCTACTGTTGTTCACACAGGGACTGTTGCCAATGGCCCAAGACTTTACTTCCAAACCAACTTTGAGCACACAGGCTCTTCCTACTGATTTACACTGTTTTTACAGACCAGGCAGCACTTTTTCCAGCTCATTTGGATCTGTAATACTTGGTGTCATTTCCCTGCATTCTAAGTCACAAGTGCTTAATTAAATTTCATGTAATAGAATTAAGATGTTATCACCTTAGCTGTGTTACCAAAATCTGTCTCTTCCTCTTTCTAAACACAGCACTTACCAGCTTCCCTTGCAATGTGCTATGGCCATGTGACTGGATTCCGGCCAATCAAATGTGAGCAGAAGGGATATTTACTAACTCCAGTCCTTGCCCATCAATACCTCCCCCACCGCTCTTCTATGATGTCTTCCCAACAGGAGGTAGATTTTGCTACTAAACTTCCTCTGAGGTTGTTTGTAGGACTTGGCTCCTCACGAGAGTACTGTGTGCTAAGGACTTTGGTTCCTCACCAGCTGCTGGCTGGGGCCTGCCCTACGGGCTGAGTGTGGTGACTTCCTCCCAACATAGCAGCTAGCCTCACCAACCTGAGCCAGTGACGGAAAGGGGAGGAAGCAAAATGGAAGTCAGTCTTTCTTATGCTTCATTAGAAGTGAGTCACTACGCCCAACCTGCCCACATTCAAGGGAAGAACCACCATATGAGCAGCTAAATAGGATTCTGCCACATAAATGCCTAGTGTCTCTGTCTGTCTCTCTCTCTCTCTCTCTCTCTCTCTCTCTCTCTCTCTCTGTGTGTGTGTGTAATTTATTTGAGAGAAAGAGAGAGAGAGAATGAGTGCACCAGGACCTCCAGCCACTGCAAACAAACTCCAGATGCATGTGTCACTTTGTGCATCTGGCTTACGTGGGTCCTGGGGAATCAAACCTGGATCATTAGGCTTCACAGGTAAGTGCCTTAACCACTAAGCAATCTCCTGGACTTGCTGAGCCTAATCTTTAAATTTCACTTATCTGGTCAAAAATCTTAGTTGTACTTGAAGCTATTGCTAACATTTCAGAATCCAATGTCAAAAGGAGAGAAAACCACAAAAGTTTCTCTCAAGTGTGCTTCTTCCAGTACTGGGAATGAGGCTACCCACTGTTACAGTGGGACATTTTGGAGAAATGAATAGTGAGTGGCCTAAACTTCTTTCTATGTCAGCACTTAGGAATATGGCTAAAAATTCCAACAATTAATTAATGATTCATAAATGCAGGAATTCTAATCATTGATTCAAAAAAGCTGGCTTTGCCTATTGTCAATGCTAACACATAATAAAATTCCCATTGTCATCTTAAGTTTATTTTTCTCAAACAATATGATAAACTGTATTATTTGTGAATATACTCCTTAAAACTCATGCTTTTTACATAATGGATGAAAAGTAAATTTAAAGCATGCATTGTTTATTATATAGGGAAAATATGGCTAAAATATCTTAAATTCAGTTTTTATAACATGCAAAAATGGTCAAAAATCAAAACAAATATGTTTCAGTTTGGGATTTGACTCAGTTTGGGGGTATTACTATTCATTATTATTGTCATTATTATTAATTTCTCACAGGAAAGGGAAGGGACAGCAATTGCATGGTCTCCAAAGAGGGTTTCAGGTGCAGAATTCGATATAGTGCCTTACACATGTGCCTTACACGTCTTCTTCCTGTCTCCAACTCACATGACCACATATGTGACACATTAGAAAAAACCCACCCTAATTTGCTCCCATGGTCTCATGAGCTGCACAGATTTGGAAAAAGCAGTCTTCAGCAAGCTCAAGCATTTTAATAAGCCATGGCCAGAGCTCAAGTGATAGAATCTTTCAGCCATGTCAAGCATGAAATGCTGCCACAGCTGGCCTAGGATGGGAAAGTCTGCCTCCTCCCTGGGACACCACCCTGAGCCCAATCACAACCACATGAGGCCTAAACACAGAGCTCATTCCGCCAGCTGCCCTCAGCACCAGAGCTAAGTGGAGGGAGAGAGCAATGGATGCAGATCTGGAGAGGCATTAGCAGGGCAGGAAATAGATGGCAGGGGCAAGAAACAATGGCCAAACAAGCTTCCCCAGACCAGCAGCAAGAGCACTCTGAGTTCTAGAACAGGGAGCACCTTCAGGGATTTGGAATGTTTTTTTTTTTTTTTTGGTTTTTTAAGGTAGGGTCTCACTCTAGCCCAGGCTGACCTGGAATTCACTATGGAGTCTCAGGGTGGCCTCGAACTCACGGCGATCCTCCTACCTCTGCCTCCCGAGTGCTGGGATTAAAGGCGTGCGCCACCACGCCCGGCTTGGAATGGTTTTTGCCAAATGCCAGATTGGTGATTATCCTTCCTGTAGCTCATAAGGAAAGGCATTTATGAAAAAGTAATGTGACCCCTCTGGATCTATAAGCGTCTACCTGGAGATTGACTTAGTGTCTCCATGAGTAAATTTTATTCCTCCATTATATCAGCAAATGTTCACTGGTGATGGGGTGTCAAGGCACCTGAAAAATAGTTTATGGGATGGAGAGATGGCTCAGTGGTTAAGGAGCTTGTCCACAAAGCCTAACAACTTGGGCTCAACTCCCCAGTACCCATGTAAAGCACATGCATCTGGAGTTTGTTTGCAGCAGCTGGAGGCCCTGTCCCATCCATTCTCCTCTCCCCCCGCCCCTTCTTTCTCTCTCGCATTCTGTTTGTGTGCGCGTCTGATTGTCTCTGTTCTCTCCATCTCTCTCTCTGCTTGCAAATAAATTAAAATATTAAAAAACAGTTTATGCCATCAGACTTATTGTCTGGTGTAGGGACAAACTGGGATGGAGGTGATTATAATATGGCATGGATTGGGGCTCATCCTACAGAAGGGGTGATCACCACATGTTGTAGTTACTTGTTGTTGGCACAAAGCAGCTGACCGAAAGCAGCTATGAAAGGAAAGTTGTTTATTTTGGCTTAGAATCCCGAGGTGAAGCTCCATGATGGCTCTCTTCCTCAACCTCTTATAAACACTCAGAATATGTCTTTTGGACAACCTGCTCTGCCAATGTGACCAGACCATTCCCAGAGCCTGGCTCCCTCCTTCTCACAGGGTTTGGAGAGCACTGTGTCTCCAGATCCTCCCAGTCTGTGTTCCTGACAATTCTTTGTCAACAGAGGCTCCCTTTGGTCATCCTGGGAGAGAAGTTTGACCCCACATGTCTCAGTGAACAAATGGGTAGATACACTCTGTCGCCTTTTAGACTCTTCCATCGTCATTCAACGTGTCTTTTAAACCCAAATCACAGGCATATTCTCCCAACACTTTTAAAACATGTGCGGGCTTTAAGTAAAACTTAATCTGTGTGTTTCTGATTCCTCCACGCTTGACTCACTTACATAGTGTGAAGAAACAGCTACTTGACATCCAGGAAACCTTTCTGGACACTTGATGACATTTCTAAGCATCCTTTACTTTGGTCTCAGACATAGGAAGCGATAATCTGCCAAGTATATTCAAACACTTTCTCTGGGAGGTTTGAAACTGATTTTAAGATAAAAGAAATAATTACTAAGCAGAAAACACAATGAAAAAGGAACTCAGAGACCAGAGGCAAAATGTGAAGCATCAGAGTCTTGGATCCCTGACTATATTGCTACCCATTGGCCTCATTTGCCATCTCTCCATGGAAAACACATTTTCTAGGTAGATAAAATCACTTGAAGATGCCAAGAGAACAGATACGCTGAGTGACGGACTACTGCTTGATGGATATTTCCAGCTATTGCAGCGTGCTTATCTGTTAGTCACTTACATGTCCTGAACTGACCTGTGTGTTCCCGTTTGGGTCCTGGAGGTTGCTGTAGGAAATAGCTCAATTGATGCATAAGCCATTTAAGATGAAATTAGTTTTATTTTGCAAATTTGCCCTTCCTTCTTGGGAAAGAAACCTTAGAAATCAGCCAGAAACAGTACTTTTATATAGCTGCTGACCCATCTGGGGGTTATAAAAAATGCCTACACTCTTTCTTTTCATTGAGCTAACACCTTGGAGCACTTGCTTTTGAACTTTCTGCCCTGTGCCGCTCCCTCCTTTCTAAGGCAAGGTGTCCTGGGGCTGTTCTCCCTTCTGCTGTATCATCGTCACCCTGAACCATACCTGAGCACTTGGCTTGTGGAGTTTTGAGAAGAGAGGAATCACAGCAGATGAGCCTTTAGGCAAGGAAACGTCTACAATCCTAGAACCACGTGGAAGGTGCTCCAAAGGTGGGCAGCTGCTCTGTGGTGTCTCTTGCACCCAGACCCGAGAACTATATGCCTTCTTCTCCTACCTTCAGTCTCTCCCTTGTGGAAATTACCTCTAATTGAACCCAGTTGTTCAGGTACAGCTAGTGAGTCACCAGTTAAGTAAAAACTTCATAAAGAGGTCACCTGATCTAGGGGTTAGGGAGATGGCTCAGTGGGGAAAGTGTTTGCCACACAAACATGAGGTCCTGAGTGTAGATTTCTACACAAATAAAAATGCCCAGTGTGGTGGTAAGTGCCTATAATTCCAGCCCTAGGGTGGCAGTTAGGAATGTCTGGGACTCACTGGCTAGCTACTCTAGCCAAATCAGTGAGCTCTAGGTTCGGTGAGAGATCCTATCTCAAAGAATAAGTTGGAGGGCAACTAAGAAAGACCTACAACATTGACCTCTGGCCTACACACACACACACACACACGCATGTACTAATACACATGCATACACCCACACACATATAAACACTCATGCAGATCATACATACATTACAACAATTCACCTGGGCTATTTGGAAAGAATGACTACAGATTACTATGGGCTTTGGTTAGTATTTTCTAGACAAAATGTACTCCAGAAGACTACAGCAAGAACCAGACAAAGCCTCTGTCAACGGCAGCTCAGTCCCACACACCAGCACAAGGCAGAGGAAGCCTGGCAGGAGGCGGTCCAAAGGGATGTCGTAGGACACCTCAGATTCTCCGCCTTGTCTGTGTCTTATCTGTCCTGCTGTGAATCACAGAGACACTTAAAATGGGCCTGGCTCAAAGAGACTTAGACCCTGCTGTCATCAGCTTAGGTGACATATTTCTCCCTCCCTCGCTCCCTGCCCCTCCCAGGAAAGTTGCTGTGCTGTGGCAGGCAGGTGTTTTGGTTTTTTTTTTTCATACTAAGGAATCGTGCCATCATGTTTGTGCATGTGCTAGCAGTATTTACTTATTAATGTGTCCCAGGCCCTTCCACATGGAATTTGAAGTACTTACTAGAAAGAAAACATAAAATAGGAAGCTACAAGTGGAAAATATCAGAAAAATATATATATACATTGGATTGGGGGGTACAGGCAATTCTCTTCAAGATGGCAGCCAGGGACCTACCACCCATCATCTTCTATATCTCCTAAGATGCTCTGACGTAGAAAGGTGAGACAGAGGTGAATATATGTGCACAGTGACTCTGTCACCTGGGGGATCCAAGGAGCTTCAGCTCATCCACATTTAGTACAGTCCTCAAGCCTTTCAGCCTTCCACCAGGCTAGGAGCCCAGTGCCCAGGAGGGGAAGACAAATTGGCCCAAATAAAGTTTAAACCTATGTATATTTCAACACAGTTTTAAAGTAAAAGTACCTATGCTATGGATCCCCAGCATTGTTGCTTTTCTTTTTTTTTTTTTTTGTTCATTTTTATTTATTTATTTGAGAGAGAGAAAGAGGCAGATAGAGAGAGAGAGAGAGAATGGGCGCACCAGGGCTTCCAGCCACTGCAAACAAACTCCAGATGTGTGCGCCTCCTTGTGCATCTGACTAACGTGGGTCCTGGAGAATCGAGCCTCGAACCGGGGTCCTTAGGCTTCACAGGCAAGTGCTTAACCGCTAAACCATCTCTCCAGCCCTTGTTGCTCTTCTGATGCTAAGCCTCTTTCTGCTAGTATTGGGGCCACCATCCCCATGCAAATGAAACAGGCCTCGTTGATCCCAGCTGAGCATGAGGCATATGTTTCAAAAAGAAATCAAAAGTCGAGACACCACCAAGAGATCTTCCTGAAAAGTCCAGCAATCAAGATTACTCCTAGAAAAGTCGAAGGGGTGCAACTGCCTTTCAGCTAGGAAAACAAGACCCAGGTAGGTAATCACTGTCGGAGAGGAGGGCTGTAAACCTAAGTCCACCTACAGACCATTCCACATGATTAGGTTCTGTTTCAGGCGGACTAGACCCAAATTCCTCATCTAAAACTTACTTTTCTCATCCACAAGTGGCAGTAACATTATCCACACATGGAGATATTGTGGGGTCCAAGTATCCAGTATACACAACAGCTTAGAACAGGGGCTGGGGATGTAGATCAGTTGTTCAAATACATGTCTAGCATGTATGAAACATTGGAATCAATCCCCAGCACTGTATAAATCTGGCATGGTGGCATCTGTAATCCCAGCACTGGAGAGGAAGAACCTGGAAAATCAGATGTTCAAGGTCATCTTTAGTTACATAGCAAGTTCAAGGACATCCTGAGCTACATGAAACTTTGTCTCAAAAAAAAACAGAACAGGCTCTGCCATATTGAACTATTATAAAGTTTTTATCATTATTCTTATCACAAAATGCTTTCAAATTTTCATTTTGAATTATAATAAATGATCATTAAGGAGCCACATTTGTTTGTGCTCTCATGTGATCCCACTGATACACTGCCCCTTTCCTACTGAGTTTTTGCTAAACCAGACACCAGGTCCACACTCTGCCCAGAGCTAGTTGTCTATCCTAAATATTTTTAGATTCTGGCTGAGTGGTTTCTCTCACTTTTCAAGAGGGCTGGATGACAGCTCACCACTTAGAATAGCAGTTCTCCAGTTTAATCAACAAGTCTCTGGGATTCATGGCCATGCTGGCACTCAAGGAGGTCACTTGGCCACATTCACCTGCAGACTTGGAGCTGTCCACACGGATGCTGGCTGGGCCCACTGCCCTCCCCATCACCCACACCCTGCTCCTTATGGTTCCTTCAGGCATCCAAAGGAGGGGTACAAGTGTCTCCAGTTCTGGGTGGGCATGGGGACATAGCCCACCTTGTGAAGTCATTCCCACCTAGTACTGCATTCTATTTTCTCCTCCTGTACGTGGCCTCCCCTCGAGGTGCTGGACCCACATGCCTCTTCAGTAGCTGTGAATATTCCAATGGCTCACCATAGACCACCTGCTCTGTCCTTCCCAAAAGCTAATAGCATATCCCTTATCAGGCAAGATGACAAAATGGAGAGATCCCAAGTAAAAATGAGCTTCCATGGCACCCCCGCCAGACTGAAGTGTGAATCCGGAACTGGTTCATGCTTTTGACCTAGGATCACCACTTTAGAAAATACGAAAGAAAAGACTTTACAGTACAAAAGGCTCCTGACAGACTGAACTGAAAAGATACCACCTAGAA
This sequence comes from Dipus sagitta, assembly GCA_036346955.1. Lineage (NCBI taxonomy): Eukaryota > Metazoa > Chordata > Mammalia > Rodentia > Dipodidae > Dipus > Dipus sagitta. The sequence goes on along the minus strand of CM070772.1, from coordinate 125,895,231 downwards.
TTGAAGAATGTATAACATATTGTGCTAATCTGATCTTCTGATTGCTATAACAAACTACTGCAAACTGGGTGGTTTATAACAGTTCTGAAGGCTGGAAAAGCCCAAGATCAAAACACAGGCAGATTCAGTATTTGGTGAGGCCCCATTTCCTATGTCTATACATGACAAGAGAACCAAACAAGCCACCATCTAGGGTCTCTTTTACAACAGCACCAATTTCGATAATGAGGACTCCACCCTTGGGACCTAATCACCTCCCAGAGGCCCCATCTCTAATACCATCACCTGGAGAGTTAGGATTTCAGCACACTGAATGGTAGAGTACATGCGTTTAGACCACAACGCATATTACTGCTTTTTGAAAGCAAAAATGATAAGATCAATTAAAACCATGTTTAAGACTTTATAACATATAAAATGTGATATAAAATTAAGTACATAATATACTTAATATAAAAATCCTGTGTATATAGCAAGATCTCACTCTACATATGCAGATTAAGCTCATTGATTCAAACATGTCACCTACTATGCTCTCAGCGACAGACAGAGACCAGACCAGAGAATAGTGCCATGCTTTAGAGGAAGGAAGACAGACCATCAGCCATAGGACATCTGTCATACCTGCCAAGAATGGAAGAGAGAGATGATGGAGGTGGGGCTGGAAAACAGTGCAATTGAAACTTGGATAGACAGAGAGGCTTCTTTTGAGTGAAGAGCCACGTGCAGAAGGTGAGGGACCCATCCTGGGAACATCTGCACTGCAGAATTCCATACAAGGTGCTTCTCTCCCAGGGCAATAACTTGCCATATGGAGTCATAGAAAGCACAAAAGTCCAGCTAATGGGTGCAAGGGCTCAGCACCCAGAGAAGAAGCCAGGAGGAAGTAAGGGGACTTTAAATCTGAGAGCAATGGAAGCCTCTAGGCATTGAGCAGAACAGTGCAATCTGAGTTCAGTGTGTCAGGATCATCACCCTCCAGACTCAAGGGGCTTTATTGGAAAGTGGTTGCTCTTAGAGCGAGAAGATTTATCTCATGTATATCATATGTATGGCAGGTGTATATACAAGAAGCAGTTACTTAGGCTAACTATATTGGTGAGAGGTTCGTTCATTTATTGAATACTTATGTATTGCCTACTGTATGCTAGAAAGTATTCCCAGCTCCCAAGGATTTTCAGTCCATATACACATATATATATTAACACACAAATATATATATATACATATACATATTTATATATACATATGCACTTAAATACATGAATACATATTAACATATAAACTTCATTACCTTATCAAAGAAACAATATAGTTACATAAAACAAATAAAAGATCAAAGAGAACTAGAATTTGCTAGATCCTCTGAATTTCTTACATATACCAGATTTTATAGTCTCTACTAGGTACAAAACTTAATGTCCTTGAACTTTATTGATAACATTAACCAACTTTATTTACTTGGATAGCAACATTAATGTATGAAAAGCATATAGACATAAAAATGCTTTCTCAGTTTCTGTTGAATTCCTGTAATTCCTTTATCCACATGAAATATTACCTTATGCCCATTGCTTCATAGCCTCCTGATTTCCCAACACCATTACCATCCCCTGTGCCCGGAGTTTATAAATTGCTTTATCCTCTCTATGTCTATAGAGCTTTCTATAGACATAGAAATATATATTAGCACATTATCTCCTCATTTTTGTCTGTTGGAATGACTGGTAATTATCTTTATATCTCCAACTACAGGTTGCAAATATTTTACCAGTGGGACCACACTCTCTCCTCCCATATCTATAGCAGACATCACAAATCAATCATGATTTTCTCTCTCCACTGAGCCTAAGCATGAACTCAGAATGGCTTTCAACATGGTAAACTCAACAACTAGAGCTGGCAACAAGAGGAACACTAATTACCATCTGACGTAGAATAGAGCCCGGAGCTAGGTGGATGCACCATAAAGTCCTGTTGCTTGAATTGGTGCAATGAGTAGACAGTGTTAGGTTTCTGAAAAAAGAACAATAAACTAATAAGGTCATATAAATGTCCACATGTTGAAAACTAGGACAGGTCTATAAACAGCCAATTGGCAAATTCAAGTATAGAACCAGAAGATCTTCACGGAAGTTACCCAAACTAGCTGAACCACAATGATGTGAGTGCAATTAGATCAGGCATGCAGCTAAAACCAATTAGGCTGATCAAATGTGGTGTCAATGTGTGCTGGCAGAAGGTAGCTATGCTGTAATTCCAACATGCATGATCTTGCTAGGATCATACAGTTCATAAGCAAGTGTAAGTATTATGTACGACAGTACTGACAGCTTCTCTGAACATCACAAATAAATTGACAATAGCACTTTCCTGAGAAGAGGCATCTGAGCACTTGAACTTAGTACTAGTCAAACGGTAATTTTTTTAATTTATAGAACAGTAAAGCAGCTGAGAAAATTCTGATAGAGTTCTCATAGCTGGTGAGAATTTACTACATGGCAAGTATCCTTTATGTGAAATGTTTGGGACCAAAATGATTTTGGGGTCTTGGATTGGGGTTTTTGTTTATTTATTTTTATTTATTTATTTATTTATTTATTTGAGAAAGATAGAAGAGGTAGAGACAGACAGACAGACAGAGAATGGGTGCACCAGGGCCTCCAGCTACTGCAAACGAACTCCAGATGCACATGCCACCTTGTACATATGGCTTATGTGGGTCCTGGAGAATTAAACCTGGGTTATTAGAATTTTCTGGAAAGCACCTTAACTGCTAAGCCATTTTTCCAGCCCATTGCTTTTGGCTTTTGGGATATTTGCATATATGTAATGAGGTATCCTAAGATTGGGGCCCAAATCCAAACATAATTCATAATTTCAAATCTAAATTAATATATGTTCATACGCACTATGTACACAGAGCCTGAAGTCAATTTTACACATTTTAAATAATTTTGTGTACAAAACAAACTTTGTTGGTATGGAATGGTCCACTGGTAGGATGAAAACTTGCTGAATTTTGGAGCAACTTAGATTTCAAATTTATAAATAAAGGATGTTCAGCTAGATGTAAAATCAAAACTATAAAAGTATAATGCTCTGAGACAAGTGATTTATTTTAAGGTCCCAGGAGTATTTTATCCCAATTGTTTCCTGTCTATGTTTCCATAGGCTGCTCAGCCAATATGGAGCATATTTTTGCAATGCATAAGCACCAAATTCATTTTCTACACATTAGAATTATCTGAAAATCTTTTTTAAAAAATTATGCTTAGTGTATAGTCTCTGAAATTCAATTTCCACTAATCCAAGAAGAGTCTGAAATTGGTATTTTTAGTAAATCCTCAAATCTGAGAACCACAGCTATAACCTGAACAACTATACCTCAGTATCTGCCAGACACAAGACCCTGGAGAGCGTATCTAAACTGGAATCTCAGCAGCAAAGGTCAGTGGTGCTAAACTGGACTAGGATAGCCAGCCCTAGCCACATGCGGTCTCCATGCACTTGAAATGCGCCCAGTGACCATGAGGAAATAAAATTTTTGATCTTATTGTAATAAATTTGAACCTAAAAACATGATTCAATTACTAGAAGAATGTTTTGATATGTTTAAAAACAAAACTTGAGTGTCTAAATCTACTTTTCAACAGTAAATCTGCCCCAGCACTAGGGATTGCACACAGGGCCTCACATAAGCTAAGCAAGTACTATGCCACTGAGAACCATCACTAGCCCTCTTCTGATTTTTTTAAATTTTAAGATAGTCTCTGTAAGTTACCCAACCTGACCTTGAAGTCACTCTGCAGCCCAGGCTGGCCTGGAACTTATGACCATCCTACCTTAGCCTCCTAAGTACTTAACATGTTGGCCAATGTCACCAGGCCAAGCCTCAACAGTAATTCCATGACTTCTAAATATAGATTCAGTATGTCTGGTAAAAATTCTACATCTTAATTGAGATGTGCTATATGTATAGAACACATAATAAATTTCAAAAATGTGATTTAAAGACAGAAAATATATCTTTAATAACTCATATTGATTCCATGTTAGAAGGTTAATATTTTGATATATTAGGTTAAATGAAATGGTTACCCAAATTAACTTCACCTGTTCCTGTTTATTCTTTTAATGTAGCTATTAATAGAGTGGCACACACCTGTAATCACAGTACTCACAAGGCTGAGGCAGGAAGACTATGAGTTTGAAGCCAAGATGAGATTTAATATTAAAAATTAGCAAATAGATAAGCTGAGGAGATGGTTCAGCAGCTAAAGTTGCTTTCTTGCAAGCCTACTAACCAGAGTGTTATTCATCTCAGTGCCTGAAAGATTTGTTAAGAACATTTTTCTTCCATAAGCTTCAAAAGTTTTGAGGTTTAATTATGAAAATATGAGGCGTTAATGTCTTGTATTATTTCTGAAATCAATACGATTGACATATGATAAGAAAAAATAATAAAGCAAGGTCTGGGGAGATGGCTCAGTGGGTAAGAGCACTTGCTTCACAAGCATGAGGATCTGATATTGATCCCCAGAACCCCTATAAAATGCCACAGCCAATCGATGTCCTCCATTGAGCTTTGCACTTGTGTGTGCATGGGACAATATATGTGTGCATACTTTACATGTATACATATACTACACACAAAAAATACATAAGGTCTTGAGAGATGGCTTAACAGTGAAGGCACTTGCCTGAAAAACCTAAGAACTCATGTTCAAATCTCCAGGTTCCACATAAGCCAGACACACAGTAACACAAGCATGCAGCGCATATGCGCGCAAGGGGACGCACATGTCTGGAGTTCATTCATTTGCAGCAGCTGAAGGCTCTGGTGCACCCATTCTCTCTCTCTCTCCCTCCCTCTCTCTCTCTCTCTATATATATATATACATATATGTGTGTGTGTGTGTGTGTGTGTGTGTGTGTGTGTGTGTGTGCATGGAACAAGATGCTTTGTATCAGAAGGGTCAAAACAGGACAGGTTATGCTCACCTGTAAAACTCAAGAAACTAAAGCTTTCATAGGAACCCAAACCCAGATGCAGTGTGCTCAGATACATAGATCCACAACAACCCTGTCAGTTATGATGATCATACGTATCGGGATTTACTATGGCTAAATGTTTGAAGGGATACAGGTCATATGGTGAGGAATGCATGGGGCAGCAGATGGCTCCATGGTAACAGGAATGTAGACTGGGACACCTCACCGTCTCCCATCTCTGCTGAACAAGAAGCAGAGATGGACAGGAACAGAGCTGTGGTATAAACCTCAAGTTCTACCACTCAGTGATACATTTCCTCTAGCTAGACCCCACCTCCTAAAGGTTCCATGACCTCCAAAAGCAGAGCCCCCAGCTAGGGACCAAGTGTTCAAACACATGTGCCTGTGGGAATCATCCTACATCCAAACCACAGGTGAGCAATGTGAGGCCGGCTTCATGTGGACAGCATACTAAGACAGCAGGCCTGGGACTTGGGTTTCAGTTCTTTCCTCTTTACCACAAGTGATTTTCTGAAATAAATTTTATTAGTTAGAAATGCATTTTCCCCCTAACTGTACACCTCTTCTCAGAGAACACCACAACTCTACCTAATTTAGCAGTTCAAACAATCAGAAAACTCAGTAAGTCTCCACTCTGCAGCTCCAAGAGTGTGCATCTTAGCTGAGAGCTCACAGTGCTGGGACCCTGGGGAAGTGTACCTAACATGGAATGCACCCCTCTTTCTATGATTGCCTGGGGGTCATTTATAGTTCAGTTGTGACGGTGCCCCAGCAGCTGTGCTTCTAGGCTGCTGGGCCCAGGAACGTCATTGTTTGCTTCTCAGATTCCAATAAAAATAAGGCCAGAGAACAGGATTCTGGACATCCCTAAAAAAGCTGTTTCAAAACAGAAAATTGAATGTGATGGAGTGCTATAACCCACCCATTTGCTGCAGGTCTTTACTGAGCACCCATGGGGAACACAGCACTGACTTAAGCACTCAGGAGTCACCATTAATGAAATGTCCAGTATTTCAAACTTGAAGACCCTTCCCAGAACTTTCCTATGAACAGATTCTAAATACAAGCTGAGATGGAGGTGGACTTGGCCTCACACATTGCTTTTGCCCTAGACCATGGGGATGCTGGTCCTATAGGCTCCTGGCAGGCTTCAGGGCTACAGTAAGATTGGGTGCAAGCTCTGGACACCAAGCTCATGTCTGAAGCCCCAAGAGTAAGGAAGAAGTTCAGAAAATACTCAACACTAGGCCGTAGGACAGCTGGCAGAAAGAGAAAGTTCCAGAGGTTCATCTTCTGCTTCCTCCAGCCTTAGACTGGGCTTATCCAACACCAGGTTTGAGTTCTGGCAGAATTTGTACATGTAAATTCCCTTTGTTAGGTCACCAAGAAATTAGAGGCTTCCTGGATTTCTTTCAGTAGTATAATTTACAAAAAAAAAAAAAAAAAAAGACTGCTTTTGTAATAAGAATAAAGATGTCTCTTCTAACATATTAATTGAACCCAGAGGAACTATATACAATATGGGTGTGCGAGTCAGAAGCCATGTGTGAATCAATAGTGGCTGTGAGTGCATGCGTGTGTATCGTTACCGATCATGGAGTCTTCGAGTTTTATGCAAGGCTGTTCTATCCAAGAAATAAATAAATAAATGTTTCCTTGTATCAATCACCTACTACTTAACCTATTATTTACCAATCAATTAACATACTGCTTGCCAAACACTGAGCTACGAAGATTCAATGAATCATTTATGTGAAAGCATTTTTCAAGAGAAAAATTATCTGTATTCTTTCACTATATTTTGATAATCAAATGAAAAAAAAAAGTATCAAATTATGGGAAAAGAGGAATAGTTTGGGGAAATAATTTATATTTTACATTTTAAAACATAAAATTGACACAGACTACAAAACAAAGCCCTTTTGAGAAGCACAAACAGCTGGGGGCATGTCCCTAAATGTACTCCACCAGGCTATTTGCAGCTGCTTGCCGTAGTGCTATGTTTATAGGGTTGCTTTGGAGTTCCTAATTTCCAGAACAAAGCAGAGGCAACTCCAGCTGAAGTACTGAGAACCTGGGACCACAGAAGAGAACTGATGTGGTGTAACAGCAGAGTTCTGCTGTCCCCTGAGATGCTGGGAGAGGACAAAAGGGATTCTTATACATCATGGTGTGTATTGTGAAGACAGACCAGGTCAATTCTCAAATGTCTTTTAGAGAAAAAGGTATGAATAACAATAACTGTTATTCTAAGAAGTAGTATCAATTATTATAAAATGTTTTGGAGGGCAATCTGTCAGTATACAGAAAAATTTTTCAGTTGTTCACTTCCATTAATAGACCCACAAATTTTATTACTTTAAATTTATCCTAAGGAAATCATTAAAACATGTACAAAGATTTATCTGTAAGGATATTCATCAAAGTACTGCCAAATAGGAAAAAAAGAAATAACTTGGGAGAATAAAGTTATTTCTAACTTCTCAAGGTCCAAATAAAGCATCATACATTGTTTTAGGCCCGCATAAAACCCATTCAACCATTTGTAAAATGTTGTAGAGGAATGTTTGACAATGTAAAGAGATTTCCAATATCCCAAGTAATGACATAGCAGGGCATAAGTCAACATGTACAGTGTGTCTCATATTTGTGAGACATGATCCCATCAGTCAATGTCCCTAGTGGGAAGAAATGACACTTAACTAGGACATGTGGAGGATGGCTCACTGACAAAGAGGTGGGGATCCACCTCTCAAAGGCTAACACAGTAGTGCAGAGCTAGCAGCAGAGAAAATGGCAGAAGCCACTACAAGCACTGGAGAAAGACAAGAGCATTGAGTAGGCAGCTTTGGGCAGGACAGGGACACATCAGTCCCAGGCAGCTTTGCAGAGAGTGGAATCAGGGACTTAAACCCTCTGGCTCCTGGCCTTGATCAGGTCTTGTCCTGAGCACCCATTGTGCAAACCCAGCGGGATGCCTGCTACAGATATGGACCCTTTCAAGATAGCTTCTGTGACAGAAGGCGGGCAAAAATCCCAGACAACCTTGCATACAAGCTATCTGTATGTGGAAACACAATGACAGAAGGAACTTGCCAACAGATCAACAATCACCATCTCTTCGCAGCTCACTTACTGGTGTGTTTTTATTTTCTTCTTCTTTTTCTGACTATTCTACAGTAGGCATATGTTAGTGTAGGGATTTCTGATGAAAGCAATCCCTGTTGAAACAAATATATTCACAACCTATTCATGATGGAGCTGCAAGGAAAACCAAAACTGGCTCTGCTAGGAAAAGACTAGGGTACTTCTTCATGTGTGAACAAGAAGGTTTAGCTTTTGCCAGAAGTCTGAAAGCTTTTTCTATGGTAGAGGTATTTAGTCAGCCTAGGACCCAAAGGCGAAGTGACAAGCAGGTAGATTCCAAATTCTCTTGATTCATGGCCTGGAGAGATGGCTTAGATTCAAACTGCCTTAGAAAGTGCATGTTTACTTCAAAAGCACTGAGCAGTTGGGTTCCAAGGACACATAAGCAGAAGCCAGAAGCCATCACGGTGTGTATAGTGAAGAGAGACAAGGTGAATTCTCAAGTGTCTTCTAGAGAAAAGGGTATGAATAATAATAATTGTCATTATCATTGTGATTCTTTATAATTTTTTATGAAAGAGAGTGTGAGAGAGAATTGGCATACCAGGGTCTCAAGCCACTGCATTCGAACTCCAGATGCATGCACCACCTACTGTGCCTGTGCAGCCTTGCATTTGCATTTCCTTGTGCATCTGGCTTACATGGGATCTGGAGAGATGAACATGGGTCCTTAGGCTTTGAAGGCAAGCGCCTCAACTGCTAAGCCATCTCTCCAGCCCTGTCACTGTTATTCTTGATGACATGATGCTAAGCACATGCTTACTTTCCTTAATAGTGCTTGCTTTGGTTGGGGTAATGGAACAAAGCAGGAAAGGAGTTTAAATAAATAGTTGTCATCTTACATCTAGTTCTAAGAGAAGGGCTAAGATCAGGACTGCATCAATAAAAAGAGTCTCAAGTAACAGAAAACTCCACTGAGACCTGGATCACTAGGTAACAGACCTTAACCTATGCTGGACATTGGCACTTGAATGGTTAATCAAGGCTGGATCTCACTGGACTTCTTCGCTCATTTCTTTATCAGGTTCTGCTACAGTTTGGATCTAGAATGTCCCCCACATGTTAAAGGCTTGGCTACTAGATTGCTGTTGTTGGAAGATGGTGAGAACTTTAAGAGGTGGGGGTCTTGTTGCAATTACCATCTCATTGCTGGGAAAAAGAAAAAAAAACCCTGCCCAAAAGCAGCTTATGGGAGGAAAGGGTCTATTTCTAATTTTAAGGGAAAGTTTCATCATGGTAGGAAAAGCCTGGCAGAGCAGAAGCTAGGCACCACACCTTGTCACAGCTGGGTAGAAGAAGTCTGAATGATCTAGCAAGGGGACACTCAATAGGGCTGGACTAACAAACCTGAAGGTGGACCTCCAGGGACACAGCACCTCTCACAGGCTCCACCAGCTGGAGAGTGAGAGTGAGGTTTGCGCATACACACATGAGGCTCTTGGGAACATTCCCATTCAAACCACCACAGCCCTAATAGGAAGCTTTAGGTCATTGGGCACATGCCATGAAGGAAACAGTGGGACTGTAGTTCCCTCCTCTCTCTGTCTTTCATCTTCTGGCCATGAGGTAAAAGCTTTACCTTGCCACATGCTGAAACAATGGGACTGATCAACATGGCTCGCAGCCTCAACACCTGTAAGCCAAAAGGCCCTTTTCTCAGGATGAGTCATGTACCCAAGTATTTGTTATAGTCATGGAAGACTGACTAGCTTAGGATATCTCTCATGGCAAGAGTGTCAACAGGTAGGAGCCTGTCCTCACACCTTCAAGCCCAACGGAAATGACAGTCCCTGTTTCTAAATTGCTGAATCAAAAGTCCTATAATAAGGGCTGGAGAGATTGTTTAGTGGTTAGGGTGCTTACCTGTGAAGCTTAGGGACCCAGGTTCTATTCCCCAGTATCGCTCTCTCTCCAATAAATATATATCCTATGATAAGCTCCATTTGTTCCTGATTGGTTAATGGGTCAGTCACACATTCCTGAGATGTTTACTGTGGCCAAGAGGATGTCTCATCCTGGCCACTCCTGGCTCTGTTGGAATAACATGTAAAGAGAACATGCACTTGAACGTTAGAAACAGCCTCACTCTAAATCTTGAATGTTTTTCATCAGTTTGGAAATTGGCCTCAGTCTTATTTAGAGTTTATACATCTTTTTCTGCAAATGAGAAAGCAAGCAGAGCTATGCTAGAATAAGTCAGAGGAGTAGGTTGCTAAGGGAGCATCCCCAGGTTGCTGGTCCCACCATAGACAGAAGGAATCTCTCACTCTGTTTTAAGACAGGGTCTGTCTATATTACCCAAATTGATCTCAAAGTCCTGGGCCCAAGCAACCCTCCTGCCTCAGCCTCCCAAATGCTGGTATTACAAGTGCCACTATGCTTGGTTGGTCCATTATCTTGATGTTAATCTATGCCTCCCCACACCATCACCAAAAAAGATTATATCTCCCTGATGGCATAAGTTTGGGAAATTTTCAGTCCAATAAAGTCAGAAAGTTCTTGACTCCCAAATACTCTAGACCCTTTGAAATTCAAATACATGTTGTGATCCCCAGAGGAAAACACAGCATGTAGGTTTCCTAAACTTACCTGATTATGCATCCTTTGCAGAATCTCTTGGGATGAAGTTCCTAGAAACAAACTCAGGGGCATGCTTTTCTACAGCAACCCAGCATCCTATGACCCCGCCACACCCTGGCCCACGCATTATTTTAACCGAGATCACAAAACAATAAAAGGTTCCTGAGGAAGGCTGGTTTTGTGGCTCCATCACCTCTCTGGAATGTTTAGAAATGAATAGAATAACAGAGAGATAAAACCCATCAAATCCCTGGTTCTCAAAAGAAATCCTTTCTCTATCCAACCTGTTACATGGTCGTTGGAATCAAATTGCAAAAACCCAGCTGAGGTCAGAGAAGAGACCACCGGTGGGCTAAACACACCAAGAGGACTTTTTTTTTTTTTTTTTTTTTTTTTTTTTTTTTTGGCCACTCCAGGAACTCACATTCACCTCTGGCAAACCTCTGTCTGCAGCTGCAGAAGATCAAGCCAGACTCACATCTGTTCCCCAGACACCCAACACTCCACCCCAGTGTCCTGGTCCAACAAAGCCTAGCCAGGTTTTCACAGCTAATTCCTGCAGGGCCCCCAGTTCATCTCCTCCTTCTCGCTCCTATGAATTCTCAGAGATCAAAGCACATGCCTTGTTTGTTCAGCATTCTGCAGAACACCTTCAATTCTCAGCCTGAAAGGAGGCTGAAAGAAGGTCAAACACACTCCATTGTTGAAAAGCTTGAAAACAGCAAGATACTACGTAAGTAATAACAGACCAGCAAGTCACCTTCTCTCTGAGCTCTGGGGGCCCATGAGGTAAGGGACTTCCCCCACAGTCAAATTTAAGAATCTGCTGGGAAGCAAGCCAGAATTCTTGAAGGTCACTCTGAGTTGATTTGTGCAATACATAAATTCTGAGACAGAAATTGGGAGCCATGACCACAGCCCATAGGGTTAGCCTTCACATTGAAATGTGGCCTTAAAAGTCCATTTTTGGGTCACCTCTGTGATCCATTCAGCCTGTTGTGCTTTAATTGTAAAATGTCCCATATAGGCTTGTGTGTTTGAACACTTGGTCGCCAGCTGTTGGAGCTGCTTGGGCCGGTAATGGAACTTTCAGGAGGAGACTTGCTGGAGGAAGTAGGTAGAAAGGAGCAGGCCTTAATGTTTAATAGTCTGGCCTCATTTCCTGTTTATGCATTCTTCCTGTCTGCAGATGGAGTGACCAGCCGGCTTCCTGTTCCTGCTGCCATGCCTTCCCCACCCTGATGGACTGCACCCCATGGAACTGTAAACCAAAATAAACCCTTCCTTCCTTAAGCTGGTTTTTGTCAGGTAGTCAGTCACAGCAATGAGTTAAGTAACTTATCCGTTGCCTCAGGACTCAGACTTTTGTTTGTTTGTTTGTTTACTCTTCCTGGCCTTAACTCATGAGACAATATTGGGTTTTTTGTTTTTCATATTTTTAGAACTTGAAAGACCATGTTGATTGGAGAATTTCTAACTTTTTGGCAACAGAAAGAAAAAAATGGCAAACAAAATCTAACATAAAACCAACTTGAAGTCCTTGGGGAAGGTAGGAATGAACACAGCATGGATTTCCACCTACTCAGCTACCCCTTCTACCTTTGGGGATCTTTGTCTCCACTGTTTAAGAACTCCTCAATAGTACCTGCCAAAAGACACTCCTCAATGCAGTCCCTGCCACAGGGACACCGGGGAAACAGAGAAGAAAAGCTTCCCATGATGCACTGGAGAATACACGTGCAATGCAGAGCTCAATTCCTGAGCAATGTTATATACTCCCTCCAAACAGTTGATGACACCATGGTCACCCTGTCCCTTGAGCTCCTGAAGTCCTCATTGTACCTTTGCTTTTCACACCAGCAGTCTCCAAAGTTGTCAGTCCTGCTTTCAAAATCCTCAGTTCTGTTCTGTCAGCCTGTCCCCACCTCCCCTACTGGGACACACCTGGGGCCTCCTCCTTCCCACTGGCCCCCACCTCGCAGGCCCCAGGCGCTTCAGCTGCTAGATCCTGTTTCCTGAACTTGCCTAGTCATTAGAGTCACCTGGAAGCTCATTAAAAATATGGATTCCTGGGCCCAGCACTAGACCTTGTGAATCAGAATTTCCAAAGGTAAATCCAAGAATCTGTGATTTAAGTACGTACCTCAGATCATTCCAACAACTGGCCAGCTCTGGAAAGCCTTGTGTTCAATGAAATGTCATGCTCTAGCCCTATTCACCCTCCAAGCTGAAGGCTTCCTACAGTAAATCACAGTCTTCCTTGCTAGGAGGATGGTGAGCTTGTTTGACTTCTCTGAACAGCTTTTTGAAATCATGGAGGAAAACCATCTCTGTGAGACCTTTCTTTCAGAGAGCTTAAAGAAGTAACCACAGGCCCAACAGAAATGCGTCTGGGAGGCTGCTCTCTGCTGTGTAAGAGAAATGTTCACCAGTGAGGGGCTGAACCAACACGTTTAGGTATATGCCTGCAATATTGTACATTTACCTAAAAATGCTTAGCGTTAACAACACAAATATGTTCACATATATGGAACATAAACACATCATATTGCAAGAGCAGATGGACATTGCCATTCTACTTTTTCAAATATATAAAAAGATGAAAGAATAAGCAAGAAAATACTGATGTTACCTTTAGGACAGAGATGGAATTAGTGATATTTCTGATCTTCTTTTATTTCTTTTAACTTTTCAAAACTTCTAAAGCATGCATAGATTTTGGAACCTGTGCAAAAACAAAAGTTACCTTAAAACCATCTTTGGGAGGGGGAAATAGCAAGTGACTGGATCAATGTGACAGCTCAGGGTATGTTTCTGTTTATAATTTAAAATGATAGAGGAGCTGAACTCTCTCTGTCATCCCAGGACTTGGAAGGCTGAGGCAGGAGGATCATGTGTTTGAAGCCAGCCTGAACTACAAGACTGCAAGGCCCTTTCCTGAAAATAATTAAAAAAAGAGAAAATGATAAATAATAATCTTATTGTTTTGTTGCATAAATTCATAAAAGTCTCTAGAAAGCGAGAAGATGAGATGATAAATTCTTGGCATACAGAAAACAAGTAGCAAAGTACAGTGTATACACATACACAGTGTCATAATGAAGCCTAATATTCTGTATAATTAATATCTGCTAATAAAAATAATTATATGCACATATGAAATGTCATAACAAAGCCTAATATTCTGTACAATTAATGTATGTTAATAAAATAATTGTATATGTACATGCAATGTCATAATGAAGCTAGTATGCCATACAGTTAATATATGCTAATAAAAATATGCCCTTTGCTGGGCTCCATCCCAGCACTGCAACAGAATAATGAAGGAAGGAAAGGTGGCAGAAGAAAGGAAGGGAGAAGGAAAGAAGGAAAGGAAAGAAGGAAGGAAGAAAGGAAAAAAAAGGGCCCCAAAGTCATAGAAAAAACAATCTTCAATCTAGAATCCTATTTTCAACAAAACCAACAGCCATAAAATAGAAGTATTCTTAATTGCAAAGGGTGTGAAATATTTTAATCCAGATTCTCAATAAATAATTACTCAAGAATTATATGAAAAATGAAAATTTAATACAGAAATAAAAATGTGGGATTAATAAGTGATTAACAAATTAATTAATTAAACTTATAATTTATGTTTAGTCTACATTATAGAGGAGGAGGAATTGAAAAAGAAATTGCCCAGTAATTGTAACAGGGAAGGGGATAACAGTAGAGGAAGGAGGTACAGCATGCTGAAGTCAAAGAGTTAAAAATAAAAAAGTTAGAAGATACTGGGTTTGGGCGATAGCTCAGTGAGTGAAGTACTTTCCATGAACGCGTGAGACAGGAGTTTGGAGCTCCAGGACCCACGTAAATGCCAGATGTGGTGGTATGCGCCTATAATCTCAGCACTGGGAAAGCAGAGATAGGAGACCCCCTGGGGTTACTGGCTAGCTAGTCTATTGGAAAATGAATACGCTATGGGTTTAGTGAGAAAAAAGATTGAGAACAATTGAGTAAAACACCCAACATTGACTTCTGGCCTCACACACACCTACACACGTGTAACCTTGCATACACACATGCACACACAACACACACATTCACAGATGAAAATAAGAGCCGGAATAAAACCACTCCCATAAACTGTCAACGATCAGGTTTTCCAGAACTATGGTATGAAGGCATGAAGTGATCGATTTGTTCAAGAAAAACGGCTGAATCTCAGTAAGAACAGTCTGCTTTGCGTACTCTAACTTACTTTGTTCCCATACCCCTCTCTCCAGCCCTGTACAGCCCTGCCATCAAGATCATGGTGAAAGTCATCAGTTGATCACCCCCTTTAGAAGAGACAAAGGGAAGCTGGGGTTGCCCCTTAGCCCCAGTCCCAAACACCTGTCATAATTTACTCTATATTGTATTTCCTCCAACAATCTCACCCACAGACTTTGCTGGACACAAACAGGATTTCTCCGAGCCTTTGCGCAAACAGTGATTGGCAAATGCTTACACTGCAGCTATACCTCATGCAGCCATAAGTTGATGCCAGCAATGATTTGACCAAAAGGAGAAAAAAAACTAAAGGAAAAGCTCAGGAGTGAGATAGCCATGAAGCTCTGAAGGCTGTCCAGCATGGTCCTGGGGATCTGAGGGGCCACGTGCATACACATGGCTATTTTCAAGCCCAGGGCCAGCACGTGTATAGTGAAGATCTGAGAAGGCTGTCAGCTCTCACAACTCTCCGAGCCCAGGCACTGCAGGAGCAGATGGGGAAGGCTATGGCACACTAGCTGCCTAAGGACTGAAGCATGCTTAACTCTAAATGAAGGAGCACAAGGCAGTAATTCAGATGTACTAGAAGAAGTAGAGTTAATAAAGAGAACTCCAGAGGGCTGGAGAGATCATGCAGTGGTAAAGGTGTTTGCTTGCAAACCCTGACAGCCCGGGTTTGATTCCCCAGTACCCACATAAACCCAGATGCACAAAGTGGCACATGTGTCTGGAGTTCCTTTGCAGTGGCTGGAGGCCCTGGTACACAGATTCCCCTTTTCTCTCATTCATTCATTCTCTCTCTCCCCCCTGTAAAATAAATCAATAAAAATGTTAAAGAAAAGTTAACTCCAGGGCCTAAGAGGAATGGCTCAGTGGTTAAAAGTGCATGCTGCCCAAGCCTGCTGACCAGAATTCAAATCCCAGCACCCACAGTAAAGCCAGATGTGAAGCAGAATATGCTTTTCTGATCCCAGCATGCCTACAGTAATGGGAGGTGGAGACAGCAGAAGCTCAGAGCTTGCAGGCCAGCTAATCTGGCCTCCTCAGCAGCATCAAGAGAGACTCGGTCTCAAATAAGGTGGAAGAAGAGGCCCAATGACCCAAAGTGGTCCTCTGACCACCACACACGCGCCACGGCATGCACCCATGTACATGAATCATGTACATGCACATTCAAATACACAAACGATGATGACATAGGTCCATAGAAAACACAAAGTACACATTTGTTTTCTGATTTAAAATACAACTAGATAAATAAAAATAATTATAAACATTTTTATAAAGTGAATGTATGCAGAAAATCTACAAAAGTATTTGAAAATATATGAGTTTGTTCAGGCTGCTATAAGAAATGGCTTAGTGGTTCAAAAGGCTTGCTATACAAGTCTGAAAACTGGAGTTCAGATCCCCAGAGCCCATATAAACCTGGATACAAGTAGTGCATGTGTGTGTAATACCAATGCTCCTATGGCAATGAGAGGCAGAGTCAAGAGAATCATGAAAGAATGAAAAAAAAGAAAGAAAAAAAGAGAGAGGGGGAAGAGGGAAATGGAAGGGGAGGGAAGGGAGGAAGGGAAGGAAGAAAGAAAAAGAGAGGGAGAAAAGGAGGGAGGGAAGAAAAGAGAAAAGAAAGATAGAAGGAAGGAAGAAGGAAGGGATTGAGCGGCTTCAATAACAGAAATTTATTTATCATAGTTCAAGAGGAAGGTGCTTGCTGGTGCCCAGTGAGGTATTCTCCCTCACTTGTAAATGACTGCCTCATTGCTATGTCCTTGCCAGATCTTGATAGACAATGCTGGGATCTCTTCCCCTTATAAGGACACCATCTCTATTAGATTACATCCGCAGCCCTATGACCTCATTTGACCTTCATCACTTTCTCTCAAGCTCTGCTTACAAATATAGTCACATCAAGAATTAGAGCTTTAATATACAAATTTGAGAGAGGAAAGACATATAAACATTCTAACCATAGCAAAACGTCTAAAAATGATAGAAAGTATTTATAACAAGGCTTTCTGTGAGAATGATAGTAAAACACATGTGATATGGAAGTAGAGAGGGAGTCATGGAGGGGAAGAGTTTAAGCAGGGATGGGGGGTGGGGTTGAGAGAGAGGCAGAGGAAAGGAAAAAGTTTATCCAAAACTAAGGCTGTATGAAATATCCATAAGGGAACCTATTGCTTTGTAAGCCAATTAAAAATACAATTTTAGGACTGGAGAGATGGCTTAGCAGTTAAGGCACTTGCCTGCAAAGCCAAAGGACCTCGGTTCAATTCCCCAGGACCCACGTAAGCCAGATGCACAAGGTGGTGCATGTGTCTGGAGTTTGTTTGCAGTGGCTGGAGGACCTGGCATCCCCATTCTCTCTGTCTCTCCCTCCCTCTATGTCTCTCTCCCTCTTCTTACTCCTTAAATAAATAAATAAATAAAAATATTTTTAAAATACAATTTTATGGCTGGAGAGATAGCTTAGAGGTTAAGGTGCTTGCCTGCAAAAGCTAAGGAACCACGTTCTATTCCCAGTACCCACTGTAAGACAGATGCACAGGGTGGTGCATGCATCTGGAGTTCATTTGCATTGGCTAGAGGCCCTGGTGTGCCCATTCTCTCTCTCTCTCTCTCTCTCTCTCTCTCTCTCTCTCATAAATAAATAAAAATGCAATTTAAAAAGAGTTTGTATGAAGGTGCCCTGCATGGGTAAATAAAGCTATTCTCAGAAGCCCTAGGTTATTAACTCAATACGAAGGGTAAGAGGCTCCCTGTGAGTTAGTGGTTAGGGATGCCACAAAGGCCACTAAAACATAGGGTATTGTTATTGCTCTTGGTCACTCACCAAAACTAGATAGCAAGAAGTCCTGGTTGCTGAAGTTAGCACACCCTCTGGTTGCAAGATATAGCAAAATGAAGCTGGAATTGAGCTGGAAGCCCCCTCCCTGCTAGCCAGCTTTCATAGTGTTGGAAGGTGCCAAGTAAGCTGCTGAGGGAGAAAAGTCATCAAGGGTCTCATCCAGAAACCGACCCTACATACCACAATACCGACCCGCCAGGCAAGATGTTCCCACTGGAGCAGTGGCATGACTGAGGGGTAACAAACTGACTTCTCACTGGATCTGAGGTTCATTCCACAGAAGGGAAGTCAAGCCTGGTATGGTAGACCTGTCTAAAATCTAGGTTCTAGGTGGAACGTGCTGCTGCTGTTACTAAAATGTTGTCAAGCTGCTTTCTCAATAGTTACGCTCACACCCTTGGTGCTGCTCTCAGCCTCCTTCACAGAAGATTCTTGTTTTTTTGTTGTTTTGGGGGGTTTTGTTGTTGTTATTTTGTTTTGTTTTGTTTTCTCATGATAGGGTATCCTCTAGCTCAGGCTGACCTGGAATTCACAATGTAGTCTCAGGATGGCCTTGAACTCACAGCAGTCCTCCTACCTCTGCCTCCAAGTGCTGGGATTAAAGACATGCGCCACCCTGCCCGGTTCAAGAAGTTTCTTTTGCAGTAGGAAGAGGTTAATGCAGAAATACACCTCTAGCAATAGTGCTGAGAGTGACTGTCTTGTGATGAGTCCTAAATAGCACTTCTTTATCATCTACTTCAAGGCTCAGGGGACATTGCAGAAGGGAACTTTAAGCTGGAAAACAGGAAAGAGCACTGTGGAATGCTGTCTTCTGGACATGACATGGACTCACAACAGCTGTGGCCTCCTGAACAAGACTGAACCTGTCAACATTCCATCATGGATGCAGGAGGGGCTCCCGAGACCCCATTCCTCCCATAGAAGCTATTTGGCAGTTAAGGGTTGCTGAGGGAGAGGCGTCCATTGATAAGTCACCAATACTGCAGTAAATAGTGCCCCACCCATGCTCATGCAAGCAGCCCTAATCTAACTCAGTGGGTCACAAAAAAATAAATAAATAAAATAATACAATAAAAAGAAGACATGAAGGTAGGAAAGAGTTTATTTGGGAAAAAGATGGGGTTAAGCAGAGTGTGAAGGAATAAGAAAGGGTCATGAGGGTAAACATGATCAAATCACTATATACATGTATGAAATTGTCATAAAATTAAAAACAAAAAAGAATTTTAAAAGTATCTAATATGTTATCAATAATATAGTCCACAAACTGTCCTTTGACTGACATCTTCCCATGTTTCCCATCCCCTGGTAACCACTTCTGCCCTGTGCTTCAACTGTTTTAGATTCAACGTGTAAATTAAAGATGCAGTATTGGATTTCCTGTGTCTGTTCTTATTTCTCTAAGCATAATGTCTCCCCAAAATTTACTGAGAGAAGATCTTTAGCCTTCTCAACACACATGCGCACACACACCTGAAACAATAACTATGTTAATTAGCTCATTTGTGGTAGTCATCTTACAATGTGCATATCAAAACAACACACTGTATTCCTGAACAGCAAGTACTTTATGTTTCTCAGTTACACCTCAATAAAGCCAAGGTGGTTATAAATGTAAGATGTTGATGGACACAGTGCGTACAATCAGTGTTAATAACAGCGTAAAGAAAGGAAAGAGAGATATCTCAGAATAAAGTTTCAGGAAGCTATCAGGATTAAGATGGCATTATTCTGAAGTTGATTTTTGTAAATTAAGATGTTAAATGCACAGTAACTACTGCTAACTCAAAAATAGATTGGAAAAGAATCAAAATGGGACACCCTGATATATCAATTTAACACATCAAAAGGAAATTACATTCTATGAACAAATTACATTTTTAAAAGCAAAACAAATAGGGACACTGGAGAGATGACTTAGCAGTTAAGGCATTTGCCTGTAAAGCCAAGGAATCCAGGTTTGATACCCCAAGATCCACGTAAATAAAGCCAGATGCACAAGGTAGCACATACATCTGGAGTTCATTTGGAGTGGCTGGAGGCCCTCGCAGGCTTGCTCTCTCTCTCTCTCTCTCTCTCTCTCTCTCATAAATAAATAAAAATACATTTAAAAATACGAATAGGAGCTGGGCATGGTGGTGCACACCTTTAATCCCAGCACTTGGGAGGCAGAGGTAGGAGGATCGCTGTGAGTTCGAGGCCACCTGAGACTACATAGTGAATTCCAGGTCACCCTGGGCCAGAATGAGACCCGACCTCAAAAAAAAAAAAAAAAAAAATATATATATATATATATATATATGTATATATATATATATATGTATATATAGGATATAGGATATAGGATATAATAAATAGGATATAGGAGATAATCAGTAAAGTGCTTGCCTCACAAGCATGAGGACCTGAGATGAATCCCCAGAACCCACATACATAAATGAATGCAACCTCAGCACTAGGGAGGCACAGACAGGAGAATCCCTGGGACTCACTAGCTAGCCAGTCTAGCAGAACTGGTGAGCTCCAGGCCAATGTATGACCTTGTCTTAAAAGAGGTAGATGGGGGTGCTGGAGAAAACTGCTCAGTGGCTAGAGGCACGTGCTTGAAAAGTCTGCCAGTCCAGATTCGATTCCCCAGTACCCACATAAAGCCGAACATACAAAGTGGCACAAGTATCTGGAGTTCATCTGAAGTGGCAAGATGCCCTGATGTGCTCTCTCTCCCTCCCTCCCTCCCTCTTTCTGTCTGTCTTTCTCTCTCTCCTTGCAAAATAATAATAATAATAAATAAATAAATAAAAAGAGGCAGGCAGCATTCCTGAGGACCAACACCCAATGTTACCCTCTGGCCTCCACATGCATGCACACATATGTGATCACACACACAGACAAACATATACACAGATGCACATACAGCATACCTCCACAAAAATATAAATAAATATAAATGGACATTTTTTAATGGTGGGATAGTTTCAATCTACCCACTTAGGAAAAAATTAAAGGCTATAGCCAAAGTATGGGGAAATGAGCACCATTATGTGCTGGATGTGGATACAAACATTACTGCAGCGTTGGAAGAAAGCTTTTTTTGTAATTTTCTTTATTTTATTTTATTCTATTTATTTTTATTTTTTTATTTTTTGGTTTTCTGAGGTAGGGTCTCACTCTAGCCCAGGCTGACCTGGAATTCACTATGGACTCTCAGGGTGGCCTCGAACTCACGGTGATCCTCCTACCTCTGCCTCCTGAGTGCTGGTAAAGAGAGGGACAGAGACAGAGAGTGCTTGGGTGTGCCAGGACCTCCTGCCACTACAAATGAATACCAGATGCATGTGCCACTTTGTGAAGCTGCCTTTATGTGGGTACTGAGGAATCAAACCCAGCCCAGCAGAACTTGAAAACAAGCACTTTTAACCCCCTAAGCCAAGTCTGCAGCCAAAGAAAAAATTATGGCTGAGTATATAAAATATATGCACTCTTTGACCCAGCAAGTGTAAAGCAAAGAGAGAGGGTCACCTACGTGTACCCAGGGCCATGTGCGAGGATGAGGCCCTGAACAACACACACATCCTGTCAGGGTGAGGGACTATCCTTGAAAACAAGCAATCTGTTCTGACAATTGATAAAAATGATAAATGTAAAGACACTTTACACATGCTTCAGCCTTACAAAGCTACATCAGTAACAATTGCCCATTTGTTTGCTAGCTGTTTTGTTCACTTTCTTATCATAGCAACTGGTGGAGGAATCCTTATCGAAAGAGATTTCCCTGAGAAAATGGACAAGTGTTCTGAACACACCTTTCAGGGGAGGAGCTGAGCTTCTAGAAGCCAACTGTAGACAAGAGGAGGTGTGATTCTACACAGAAAGAGAGGGAGGAGGGGGTAAGAGAGACTGTAGCCCTTGTGATGTGAGCTCCTTCTAAGACTCTTGCCTCTCCCCTAGAATTATCTGGAAGAGGAAAACAAGCCCAAGGAACAGTGCCACACCAAATATTCCCATGGAACCTCCTAGGTACCCAGCAGAGCTTTGAATGCCCGTGTGTATTATTACCTCATTTCCTCCCTGCACCTACTCCATGAGGCAGGGCACTATGTTCATCTCACAGTTAAAAGGTAAATGGAGGTAAACACTGACTATGGATCCCAGGAAGAAGCACACCGAGCCAGAGCTGAAATCCCCTCACTGTATCTCTAGAACCCACACTTTCTGCCAGCCAACCCATGCCCCTGCCTCTCAGGAGAATGGAATATGGACAAAATTCCCAATACTTCCCTAATTCCACTTAGACAGGGGCGGAGCCACCCCCTCCCACGCCCCCTCCCCAGGCTCTCCCCTGAGCCTGCTCACTTGTGGCTCTGACTGACTTCACTGGAGATCTCAGCTCACTCCACTCCTTGCTACCAGCTATTCCCCCATGGGCAGCAATGCCTCTTTCATCTGTGGAAATTCTTGCCTACATCCTAACACCTGGCATTCATTTCACACAATGTGCCAGAGCTAGCCTGAGAGCCAGAGGTCTCCACATGGCTGGTGGTAAATTTGGAATTGTCCCGTCATTCTGATGGAAGCCTCGGCTTTCCCAGCTGCTCTGTGGAGTCACCATGCAACAATGCAGCACCACCCACCGCCCTGACTGCAGACTCTGTCCTTCAGGGCAGCCTGAGTTCCTGGACCTGACTTTCTCCATCCAAGCAACTCCCAGTATACTCAAGCATTATCACTGATTTTTTTCTTTTTACATAAGAGAAAACATTTTGTATGGATAAATTTGCAAGTTGATGGAAATCCTTTGTTAGCCCACAATCTTCTTAATACCTAATTAACAATCATGTATGCATATGTATATATACAGAGATATTAATACAGAAAACATTCTAAAACTTCATTTACAAACTTTTAATTAAAGAAATATTTTAATAGAAAAAGATGGAAATGTCCAGAAAGCAAAGAGGAGAAAGGGAAAAAATTACCCTGTCCAGAAATAATTAGTTTAATGTTTTAATATATACCTCATCCAGACACATTTCTATACATATACATATTTGTACAAAAGTGAGATCCTAGATACTAATTTTATTTTTTTATATTTCATGTATTCATTTATTTATTTGAGAGAGAGAAAAAGACAGAAAGACACACAGAGAAAGAAAATGGGTGTGCCAAGGCCTCCAGCCCCTGCAAATGAACTCCAGATGCATGCGCCCCCTTGTGCATCTGGCTTACATGGGTCCTGGAGAGTCAAACCAGGATCCTTTGGCTTTGCAGGCAAATGCCTTAACTGCTAATCCATCTCTCCAGCCCCATTGATGGTGCACACCTTTTTTTATATTTTATTTATTCATTTATTTATTTGAGAGAAAGGCAGCACTAGATACTAATTTTAAACTGCCTGCCCCCTTATTATTATGATGATTAACATTATTATGATTTTCCAGATTTATCATTGCTGTGAATACTTTTTATTGGATCTTTCTGGTTTTATGACTTTCAAGTATTCTATAAGATAGATGGATCCTGCTTATTTTACCAATCCTCTGTCCTTGAACATTACATTGATTGCAATTTTCCCCCTCTTAAAAACAATTCTTTAATTATCTCAACTTTGGGGGGGGGGATGCCACTCATTTAAAATTCAGAAATATACTAATCAGTAATGTTCAAGAATGATATGGAATCCTTTCTCACCCTGAGTTTTGTTCTTCCTGGACTTTTGTTTTGTCAGTCCTTTTGCCTGTCATAGAACCCTTCTACTCATCCAAATGATCCCTCCTTGATCTCACATTCCCTCACTAGCTGCCTTCTACTAAGACCGCTCCTGCTATCTCCTCTTGCATTCATCCACTCACCCTTAGTCCTACTGACTCAACTGTCCTTTGAAGCCTACACTGCAAAAGACACATGGGAGACCCTGTGGGGATCAAAGGGTGCCTGCTGCACATCCTGAGCCCCAAAGGAATTCAGAGTCTAATTGGAGATGCTACATATATATATATATATATACACACTGGTGCTGACAAATTGGCTGTCCTAAGGGAGAAAAATCCTTGATGTATAGGCTTACCAATTTCCATACTTTAAAATATTCCCACCATGGCCAAGCACCAGTAAGATGTCTCTGAACCAGGAGTCAGAAAGAGATGCGCACAGAGATTCTAGGATACAACTGCATAACTGAGAAGCTAAACACATACACATATGTGCATACATTACATGTATATATGGTAAATAAATTTATACTTTAGCTTTTCATATACTCATTCATTCACGCACATATAAATGCCAGAAAAGACACCCGGAGCAGATAATTAGGACTACAAAGTCATGTCACTGTCATTGTCTAAGTACCATACATCCAGTGCTGTGTCCCAGGTTCTTCATGCTTCCACTTTACAATGTTACCTCTGCAATGCAATGGATAAGGAGGTTACTTGCCCTCGGTCCTTCAGTGCAATGATGAAACCATCATTCAATCTCGGTCCCTTGGATTCCAGAGTCCAGGCTCAGATGGCTGCTTCCTGCTCTTGCTGCTTGCTGCCAAGGAGCTGGTCAGACCCTCAGGGCTCGTGCTGCAGATTCAATGAGTTGACCAACCATGAGAGGTGGCTGGCATTGCCGTGAGACATGCGACCATTCTGCTTCTCAGCCTCCCCCCTTCCCCCCGCCAGCCCATGCCTTCTCTTCTCCAAGGCACCATAAAGGCTACCTTATAGCACCCCAAGATGCCCTTCATGTTAGTATATAATTCTCTACTACTTTGTTTTCTCTTTTTTTTTTCCTACTAAGAGCGTAAGTCTTTTCTTGATTTCAATTTGTTCTTAAAGCTTTCATGTTTACATGTGTTCATGTTGGTTTACAATTTGTCTCTGGGGTTCTTTTAAATAAGAATGAAAACCGTTTTCCATGGGAACCAGTGATGAGGAATAAATGTTTCTTGAAGCGTTACCACGTCCTTGCCACTACATTTAGCATTTTGTGTACATTATCTCAAATACCTGACTGCTGTCCTATGGAGACCCAGTGAATCCACATGCTTTCAAAGGGCAGCCCCAGGTCCACCGGGGTCTGGTAAGTCATTGCAGCCACAGAACAGAGTTGGGAAGAGTCAAAGCAAACCCTGTGTCCTGGGCTCCCAGCCTGGGTCTTTTCCACCATACAGATTGCCTCCAGCTGCTATCGCCAAGTGATAGCATTCTTAACATTTAAGTTCGGATACTTCTTTGCTGTCAGAACTCTCCTGTGACCATAGGAAATTCAATGGCATCCTTGGCCTCAATTCTCTAGATGCCAGCTGTGACAACCAAAAGCCCCTGTGTACCTCACAAAAGTCCCCAGGGGACAAAATCCCCTCCAGGTACAAATCACCAAAGTAGGTGTTTATGACACATCTAGTACCTAACTGTTCTCCACTTCAAAGGAATTTTTATTAGTCTTTTAAATTAACATACAAAACAATGGGTCTCATTTTCATACTTACTTCAGTTTTTACTTGTCCTCTCACACCTCATTCCCATCCCCTTCCTCCTCTCCTTTTATATCACAGGTATTCTACAACCCCCTCTTCCCTGTCTTTAAGAGCTCTTCTTCCCCTCTCATGATGCCCTTTCCAGTTTTATATGCTGCACCTACACAAACAGACACACACTACACATATATATGTATAAAAATTGATCTGCATATGAGAAAATATGTGGCATTTGTCTTCCTAAGTCTGACTTACAGCACTTAACATAATCATTTCTAGTTCCATCCATTTTTCTGTAAATATGAAAAATGAAATATTTTTAATTACATGCTGCATATTATATATCACATTTTTTACCCATTCATCTGTTGATGAATATCTACGCTGATTCCATTTCCTGGCTATACTGAACATAGTACAGCAATAAACATGGATACTCGAGTGTTTCTGTGATATGTTGACTTAAAGTCTTTGGATATATACCTAAGTATGGTATAACTAAACCATATGGAAATTCTATTTTTAATCATTTGAAAAACCTCCAACTGCTTTGAGATTTTAGCCGTTCTAACTGGGATGAGATGGAATCTCAAAGTAGTTTTAATTGACGTTTCTTTGATCACTAAGTATGTTGGACATCTTTCCAAGTATGTATTGTGTATTTGTGTTTCTTCTTTTAAGAACTGTCTATTCAGTTCATTAGCCCATTTATTTTTTTTTAATTTTTATTATTATTATTTATTTATTTGAGAGTGATAGACAGAGAGAGAGAGAGAGAGAATGGGTGCGCCAAGGCCTCCAGCCACTGCAAACGGAACTCCAGACGCGTGCACCCCCTTGTGCATCTGGCTAACGTGGGTCCTGGGGAATCGAGCCTTGAACTGGGGTCCAGTGTTTGGGTGTTTAATTTTTATAGCTCTGTATACATTCTGGATAGTAACTCCCTGTTTGACATATAGATGGCAAAGATTTTCTCCCATCCTGTAGACTCTATCTTGTATCTGATGATTGTTTCTTTTGTGGTGCAGAAGGTTTTTAATTTCATGTGGTCCCATTGGCATTGTTTGAGGTTGTTTCCTATGCTGTGAAAGTTTTCATTCAGAAATTCCTTGCCTATGCCTACCCCTTGTTTTACCTATGTCTACCACTAATAGTTTAAACATTCCCAGTCTTATGTTAAGATTTGTGAAAAGGGGCTAGAGAGACAGCAATGAAAGCTGCTTGCTTGCAAAGCCTGACAGCCTGAGTTCAATTCCCCAGGACCAATGTAAACCAGATATACAAAGTGGCACATGCATCTGGAGTTGGAGTTGTTTACAGAGGCAGGAAGCCCCAGTTCTCTCTCTCTCTCTCTTTCATCTTTCTCAAATAACTAAATAAATAAAATAATTAAAATTAAACATCTGTGAAAGGACTTGTTAAAGCAATCGTTTAAATAAAAATGTACTGGCCACATGTGCTACTAACTTTGACATATGTTATTTTATGAGCTTCCTGGAAGTTGGAGAATGAACAAGACAGCCTATGCAGGTCTTTCCATCTCAAAGATAAGAAAACAAGTGTAAGTGTTTACTGAGCTCTTGGTTTGGGCTGGGTACACTCTAAGTGTGTAACATGTCTGAAGTCATTTAATCCTTTCTGTGGCTTGTGATTCCTTTTACAGACGACAAAACTAAGACAGCAGTACAGAGACCACCCCAGGTCACATGACCAGGGATGGGCAAGGTCGAGATTTGACCCTGGACAGAGGACGATGAAGCCTGTGTTCTTGACTTCCCAGCCTCCAGAATTCTGAACCTTCCCCTTACACACAAATGAAAAGGATTACCAGAACAGGACAAATAAGACTTTTGCCCAGCAATTATGTTTTCCAGAATTAACTTTGCACAGAGGGGCTCAAAAGTCTCTTCTGACAGCAGTCAGCGCCCTTTCTCCAGCACATAAGCCAAAATGAAATGTGGTATGAGTAGTCATCTTTATGTCAGTGGTCAGCAACATCTGTAGAAAAATTGTGAGTGATTTCTTTGAAATGAAAATTCCCCAAAGGTGTCAATTCTATAACCCTAGAGTATAGTCCAGAAATCTACCCTACCAACAGGCTGCCCTGGTTTCTGGATTCTGATAGAGGCAGGACAAGGAGACCCACATCCCCACCCCAGTGAGAAATCTAGTCCTGGGACTTTAGACGTTGGCCAGAATAAAAGCTTCTAGGACCCAATTGAGATTTCACAATACCTTCAAGTCCCATGCTAACTTCAGCAGGGAGGGGATTTCCTGAGACTGATCATGAGATCAGCAGTGTGCTACTTGATTAGTGCTGCCTGCCACAGGTGCAGGAATGGAAGTAAACGGGTACTCATTGTGTCTGTTAACCCAGATCAAGAGCCAATAGAACTTCACAGCCATTCCAGACTGTAAGATATCAGCCTCCCCAGCTTCTGACAAGAGGCCTAAACCAGCTACACTGCCTTGTTAGACCTTGGCTGCTATGAGCACGCATCCTACCATTCTTGATACAGTGGTTATTAAGATAACAGCAGGATTAAGAGCATGTTGATGATGGCAACCATTCCAGACTGGCTGTTACATTTTTCAAGGTCTCCTCTTATAGTTCCCTCACTGACACCCATGGAAACCTTATCTCCCTGGTGAGCTCCACTCGGCAACACAACATTGTGCACTGGATTACACAGAGTATTAGAACAGGCTGTCTGCTCCCTTTTCACTTCTGCAGGAACTAGCCTAGCCAGGGAACCTAGGCAGGAGGCAGAGAAAGCCCTCTGCAGACTGGAGGAGCATAAATACCACACAAAGCAGGAGCTGGCTCTTCTTGTGACCTCTTCTTGCTCAACCTCCAGCACACAGCTGGAAGGCCAGGTGCATTCAAGGCATGAACAAATGGCTGTGGAATGAAGGATGGAACTGACAGTCATATGACAAGTAGAAAACAGAGTCTGCAATGAATGTTCCCTGTCATTCCCATAAAATGTATCCCAGATGAGGGCTTCTGCCTGCATCAGAGGGCATATCTGGATATTGAAGATCTGATCCCATACAACTGCACCAAAGCTTGAAGCTTCCATGACTTCGTTGCGGTCTTACAGCTTTTTGAGTGACTTTGGTGCTAGGGAAATGTATGAGATCATATGTATTTGGAACTTGTTTGGGGAAAACCTCTGATATCTGTTCACTATACCCAACACTTAAAATGAACTCCCTGGTGCTGCTTTTTGCAGCTCAGAAATAAGAAACGCTGTCACCCATTTTCCAGAGTAGAAAACCTAAGCTGGGTATGCCTCCTATGTGAAACTTTTCATGACTGCTCCAGCTAACAGTTTTGTCTCCTCCTGACATTCCCCATGGTCACAGGCCCAGGCATTGGTGTGTCTATCCTGGTCTAGATATATCCATTTATGACTGTCATGTTGTCTTAGTCTGTTGGGCTGGCCTTAACCAAGTCCCCACAGAAGGGGTGGCTTGAACAAAATTTTCTTGTAATTCTAGAGGCTAAAAAGGTCAAGGTATTGGGTCTCTCTTAGGCCTCTCCCCTGTGCAACAGATGTCTGTCTCCTCTCTCTCTCTCTCTCTCTCTCTCTCTCTCTCTCTCTTTGTCATCTTCTATTTTTTCCATGTGCATGTGTGTGTTGATGAATGTGTGTGTGCCTGTATGTATATGCATGCTTGTATATATGGGGACACACATGTGTGTGCAGTTGTTGGTAACATTGTTTGGAAATCAGGTCAATTTCAAGGGCCTTTGTCAATAGCTCTCTACCTTATTCTTTGAGAGAAGGTCTCTCCGCTGAACCTGGAGTTCATGGCATCAGTTAGACTAACTGGCCAGCAAGCCACAGGGATTCCCTGTCTCTATCTTCCCAGCGCCAGGATTACAGGTGGGAGGCACCATGTCAGCATTTTATGTGGGTGCTGGGGATCTGAACTCAGGTCCCCATGTTTGCACACCAAGCACTTTACCCACTGAACCATCTCCTTAGCCCATAATCTCCTCTTCTTACAAAAACACAAAGCTTATCTCCACATGCAGTCATATTCTGAAGTACTGAGGCTTCGAACTTAAAGTTTTATTTATGTTTGGAGCCTGTCACACCTGGGAATGGCACAGTCTAAAGCCCAGGAGAGGGTCACATTTATTACTCCCTCTGGCTGTGTAATTACCCCCAGGCAAAAAGAAACCAGGCATTGTTACCATTATTATTATTGCTACTAGTATTGTCTTCCCCATCCAGGCCTGCACACTCTGACACTCTGAAACGGCCTATCTAAGAAAAGTTACAGCTCTGCCCTAGGAACCCATGAAACCAGGGCTACAGCCAGGTCCTTCTGACCTCGCCCTCTCTCCTCTTGTGAGACACAATGGGAGAGTGGCATGGCTGGTGCCTTCCTTTGACTTCACAGGTCAGTAAAGGGAGATCAGAGGTACCCTCATCTCAGAACTACAGTGCCTAGTCTCCACAGTGGGACCCTGCAGGGACTGTCCCTCCTAGAAGTCCTCACTATGGGTATTGGTGTTCATCATTTTCTCACATGTACAAAACAGGCCACATTTGCAGAGATAGTTTCCTGAGGCCTCCATTAGCTAACAGAACAGGACAGAATTCCTACCTGCCCCTTTTCCCTCCTATGTACCCAGCACTGCCTTTGAACCTAGCATCCACCCACTCATTGAAAGGAGCCCTGGGAAGCTTCCTCCACAGTCAGCAGCATAGATTTTTTTTTCCTTGTCTGTGATGATTTGTGTGAGTGTGTGTGTGAGTGTAAGTGTGAGTATGAGCATGCACGGACAACTTCTGACTTTGTCTTCCACCTTGTTTGAGTCAGGGTCTCTCAATGTTCACCCTGTGTTCACCAAGCCAACTGGCCCATGAACTGCAAATTCTCCCATCTCAGTAGAGGCTTGCTGAGATTATAAGCATGGTACCATATCCAGCTGTGTATCCTAACACCCCGGTACTCACTCTTGCACAGGAAGGTCTTTATCCATTGAGTCATATCCCTAGCCCAAGAGCATAGATTTTAACTAGAGAAGGCAGAGAGGAGAGAGGTGGCCAGCTTAAAGTCCCCAATCCCATGTGTTTATTTACAGCACTCTTGAGTCACTCCTGGTGGCATCTTCTTCCCTGACTCTCTGGCCCGTTACTACCATCCCATCCCTCATGCCTTGCGTTTGTCCCAGGAGGAAGACAGGCCCCTGTGCAGCTCTGAAAGACAACTTCTTATTTTCATTTCAGCTTAGAGGCCTGTTCTCCCAGGCAGCCCCACTCCCAAGGCTGCTGCACACGAGGCAAACCTCTCCCCGCGGCATGTGTGGTTCCTTCTAGCAAACCGAGCCTGTGTTTACACCCCTACAGTGCCTGGGGTCTGTTTTCTCTCCATGGGCTGTGACCCTACCTCCCAGAAAGCTACTGTGTGTCTGTTGACTCTGCGTCTTCCCGTCTTCTCATATTTTCTCTTCTTCACCATCTGTAAACGGCATTTCTCAGGGTAGGAGGGAGGCCTGGGACCACAGGTATGTTTCCTGTCTCTGCTGGCCAGGCCTGCTCCAATCAAAGGCAGATGCCTGTGGTGCGCCAGTCCCGCTGGGCTGAGGTGGGGCGGGGGGGGAGGGGGGGGAGGACGACGGGTCCATGATGTGGTCAGAGCTACCTTCTCTCTCTCTCTCTCTCTCTCTGCCTTGCTCTGTTAACTACCTCTGCTGCGCAGGGGGTCCTGTCTTGCCTAGCCCAGGGCAACAAGATGGCTTGGAACCACAGGGCAATTTTAAACCCAAAGAGGTCTGGGTTCAAATCCTGAACTATGGTTTTTTAATTGTCCCAGGCTTTTCTCCTCTCTGGAAAAAAAAGGGGGGGGGAAATACTACATGAGGGTAAAGAGGTCAAAATACCTACCTACCCTGGTGTGGCTGTTGTGGGAATATGCTGGCAGAACATGTGGAGAGGCCTGGGCCTCGTAGGCCCTCTATAACGCTAGCTTCCTTCAACTCCCATGCTGCAGGACCTGAACCAGCAGTTCTTGATGTCATGAGGAAAGACACCAGGGACGTCTGTCGCTTGTACTTCACAGTCCTGTGGGAGCTGCCCAGGAAGTACAGGAAGCCCCGAACTTGCCCACATGAAAAGTTCATGCCTGAATTTCTATTTTGTAACAAAATATTGCCATGTTGATTTTTAAGTGGAAGTAAAATTTTCACCCAGACTTCATGAACATGCTAGGACAGGGATTTGAAACCATCAGCAGACTTCACAAGGCACCCATCCGGTCTTGCTGAAGAAAAGCTAAGCTGACTCCCTTGTTATGGCTCCAGGAAGAGGAGACTTGGTGGCTGACTTATGATAATGGTAGGACGGCATAAGCATTCCCCACCTCAAACATTCCCTTCCCTTTTCCCTGACCCCCAAATTCTCATCTTCCTCAGCACCCCCACCCAGGGTAATCTGCCAGCTTCTCCCACATTACTCTAGCAAGAGTCCCACCTTTGCAGTTCAAGGCCTCAGTATTCAAATCCCAGCTCAGTTGCTAAGCAGCCATGCAGCTCACGAGACAGCCTCTCTGAGCCTTAGGATTCTCACTTGTGCACTATCAGTAGGGCTGGGGGCAAGCTGAGGGTGGCATCCTTTGGTGCTAGCCTGAGAAGAACTCCAGCCTAAGTCTTCCTAATGCCACAGAGAAGGAAAGCTGTTCTGTGGCAGGCTTTGGAGTGAAACTTCCAAATCTTCCCAAATTGACAAAAGCAGCCCAGCCCTGCCTGCCTTTCCAGCAGAGTGGTGCCCCAGATAGGAGGACAGCAGAGACCTCTGGGTCCTCCCCGGACAATGTCCTTACGCCCATGCTCCTGTAAGCTTACAGCTGGACTGGCCCGGCTGGCTCTGGGGAAGGCAGGTGGGCAGCAGCTAGCCCCTAGGAGATAAGCTACAGGTGAGAGGTTGACTTGTCATTAAACCATTCAAAGTGAGCATGGTAACACTCAAGAGGTAGAGACAGGAGGATCAGAAGCTCATGGTGATTAGAGGTGCTTATTTGCAAAGCCTGATGGCCTGGGTTTGACTTCCCAATACCTATGTAGGCCAGATGCACAAAGTGGTACAAGCATCTGGTGCTTATTTGCAGGTGGGAAGAAGCCCTGGTGTTCCTATTCTCATTCATTCATTCATTCTCTCTCTCTCTCTCTCTTCTCTCTCTTCTCTCCTTGCAAATAAAAAGTAAAAAAAAAAATTTAAAGAAGCTCATAGTGATTTTGAGACCTGGGCTGCATGAGACACTGTCCCAAAAAAATACAAACAAGGGTCTGAGGGGATGGCTCAGTGGCTAAAAGCACTTGGTGTGCAAGCCTGGCAAGTGGGGGTCTGGATTCCTAGAGTATGTGTAAAGCCGGGCACAAGCAGCCAAGCTTCTATAACCCCAACACACTTCTTATGGCAATTGATGCAGAATCAAGAGAGCCCAAAGTCCATGGGCCGGCTAGTCTGGAGATCCCAGCAGCAAATAAGAGAGAGCCTGTCTTGAATAAGGTGGAAGGTGAAACCCAGTCCCTCTGACCTCCATGTGTGAGTCGTGGCATGTGCACACACGCACACACACACACACACACACACACACACACACACATGCACGAATCTTCCAAAGTTTAAAGACAACACCTTATGGAAAACTGAGTTGATCATTATGGAACATATAAAGTCAAATACACTTCTAAAGGCTTATGATCACCCACTGTGAATAACTGGATCCTTCCTCTGTCTTGTACCTGTGACCTTGGGTCACTGGTGAGTGACTTTCTGCTACACACCCTTCTTTGCCCCGACTAACATTATGTGGCCATCTCCCCAAGGAAAGGAGATTGCTACTCCCTCATTTTATTAATGAAGATATTCAGGCTCTAAGCAGCCTGACCAAGGTTGTAGAGGTCAAGGTTATACGGAAGAGCCACTGGCTTGCTATCCACTGGCTTCTGTTGTTCACCTCCACCTCTGAAACCAATGACAGTGGAAACATCAATCCTTGACCTTTGAACAGCACTTTATTCCTTGAGAAGTGTTTTTAGGACTATTTTTTCTTCCATTCTTTCAAGACTGAGGGTCAGTGACAGAGTGCTTATCCAGCATTCTTTCAAGTTGCCCTGAGAGATACACAAGAAGGCTACCAGACGCCTAGGGAGATAGCTCATTGGTAAAATGCCTGCTTCACAAGTATGAGCTGAGTTCGAACCCCAGTACACACATAAAATGCTGGGTGTGGTAGCACACACCTGTAAGTCCAGCACTGGAGAGACTGAGGCAAAAGGATCCCTAGAGCTCACTGGCCAGCCAGTGCAGCCTAATTGGTGAGCTCCAGGACAGTGAGAGACTCTGTATGGTGTGTCTGAGGATAACCCAGAAGGTTGTCCTCTAGCCTCTGTACACATGCATAAATTCACATATACTTGAACACACATACACGCATGTATATATTCAACACACATGTATAATTTTTAAAAAGAAGTATACTAGTACCCCCATCTTACCAATGAAGGCCAAGCTGGGCATGGTGGCACACGCCTTTAATCCCAGCACTTGGAAGGCAGAGGTAGGAGGATCGCCTTGAGTTCGAGGCCAACCTGAGACTGCATAGTGAACTCTAGGTCAGCCTGGGCTAGAGTGAGACCTTACCTCAGGGAGAAAAAAAACAAGTCTTGGAGAAATGGAGGTGGTGCTAACAAGACTCAGGACTTTTCCCTCGGAGTTCTACTACCAGCCTCCTTGGAGGTCCCTGGGCTGCCCACAGAGCTCTAAGCAGGGTAAAGGATGAGAGACACAAGTAAGGTGATGCCAAAGGGAGGTGACAAGTAGCTCTCAAGGAAAACTGACAGCCAGGGCTGCAGAAAATTCACCTCTCCCTGCAATTCCTCCTCGAGTAAGACATTGACATCAAGGTTTGCACACCAGCATCCTCTCTAGACTCTGAGCCACATGGCAGCTGAGGCCGCCAGTTTAGCCCCTAGAGCTAAACACACCACCATAAACCCGCATCGCTGATGATTAATTGTGGGTCAGAACCTTAATCAAGGCCCAATTCAATTTAACCGCTAGTGATTTCAGCACAGTGCTCTGGTCTTCCATTCAATGCAGGGGAACTGACTTTAGAATAATAACCTCGAGGAGTACCCTCTACCCACACGGAGATGTGGACATAGCTCACAATGCACAGTGGCTTCCTGTGGGCATCTTTGACTGGCATTGAGCCATGGATTCTGCCAGGAGGGAGGTGAGTCCTACTTGCACAAAGAGAATCTAGGCCTGTGGGAAGAGTCAGCAAGTATGTTCTGGTAGCACCAGCAGAGGAGGCAAAATCCTTAAATGAGGTAGGAATTACTGAAAAGTCAGTGGGTCCTGGCATGTCTTGACCCCGAAACACAGTGATTGATATCATCAGGCATACATAAGGGATCTCTGTCTTTCTCTTCTTCTCTCTCTCTCTCTCTCTCTCTCTGTCTCTCTGTCTCTCTGCCTCTCACATGCTCAGAGATATGTATACTACACTGTTTCCACAGAGCTTTTAAGTCTGAATTATCATGTGGGGTTTCCATCAGCCTCCCATCTGCTCCCAGAACTGTGTGCAAACACTTACATCCAAAGCCCAGAAGAGGGAGGAGAGGACATAAAACATTTTCATTTGTTCTGACCAGAAAAGCCATAGAATTCAGAATGTGTAAAAGAAAGTCAGAAAAGGAATGGAAAACAGACTGTTGGTCCTCATCACTTCCCACAAGGAGCTGCTCAGACCCCACACCTCACAACGTAGCTTTCAGAGCCACCTGCTCCACACAGACCTAGGCTGAAGTCCTTTGACTCATCAGCTTGCATACTTGGATGAGCGTGAGTAAAATTCTGAACTCCCCTGAGGCCTGAGCCTCTCACCACTGTAGACAAGACTAATGAAAACCATTGTGTAGGTGATTGTGTAGATGAGGAATAAGTCCATCTAAATTTTATTAACATCTTTAGTATAGTGCCTGCCATACAGGTATCCAGTAAGTGGTAATGGTGGAGACAGCTAGTGGCAGCAGTGATGCTAGTCAAGATAAGAAGGTAGTCATGGTAGCGATGGTGGATGTAAGTCTGATGATAGTGGTGGTGGTGGTACAATCGGAAGTAATGGTGGGGGTGGTAACAAATAATGGATGACAGTGATGGTGGTAGTGGTGGAGGGAATGGCGATGATGGAGGTGGTGAAGGTTGAGATAATGGAGACAGTGATGACAGCAGTGGAGATGGAAGTATTGGAGGTGGTGGTAATTGGCTACGGTGGTTGAAATAGTGACAGGGGGGTGAAGACATGGAAGACAGAAGGGGCAGTTATGATGGTACTGGTGAAAACGTAGAGGCTATATCACCTTTCTCATTCCTCTTCTCTGCATAATTCCCTTTGCCCTTTAGGAAAACCAGACCGTATCATTGAGAATGGCCCTGCCTGTCAGAGACATTTCTCCCAGACTTCCAGATTCAAGGGCCGGGGAAGGAGCTCATGAGCAGAGTGCTTACTCAGTACGCACGAAGCCCTGAGTAGATCCCCAGCACCACATGCACTTGGTGTGGTGGAGCAGTCTGTATCTCCTCAGCAGACTGGGGCCCTGGGGCCTAGAGTGCTCAGTAAATAAAGACAAGCAGATCTTCCTGCTTTCCTTTTGTCCCCTTCACTTCTTTTGTTTTTAATCTATTTATTTATTTTATGTGTGTGAGAGAGAAAAAGAGAGAGAGGCACACAGAGAGAGGCAGAATAGGCACACAAGGCGCTCCAGCCACTGCAAACAAACTCCAGATGCATTCGCCACTTTGTCCCCTCTGGCTTACATGGATCCTGGGGAATCGAACCTGGGTCCTTTGGCTTTGCAGGCAAGTTCCTTAACTGCTAAGCCATTTCTGTAACCCTCCCTTTCACTTCTTGCCTAAGTGCTCAGATTTCTCACTCAGCCCATGCTAATGTTACTCTGTTTCTAAGCCCCTTCCTGAACACCTAGCATGAATAAGACTTGTGATAAATGTCCACGGAGCTCAGGTGGATTTAAATAGATGTCACCAGGGGCTTCTGCAACCTCTGTACCCTTTTGCATATCGTCTTCCGTCTGTCACATGCAAAGCCTGCACTACTGCAACTAGGACATCTTGCAGATCAGACAAAAAGCACATGGGCTGAAGAAATAGCTCAGTGGACAAACTGCTCTCTGCACAAGTATAAGGACCTGAGTTCAGATTCCCCAGCAGCCACATAAAAGCTAGGCACAGTGACATGCACCTAAAATTCCACCTCCAAGGAAGCAGAGACAGAAGAATTCCTGGGGCCTACCTAGTCTAGTAGAATCAGTGAGCACTAGGTTCAGCAAGAAGCTCTGTCTCAAAGAATAAGGTGGAGAATGGTTGACACCCAACTCTACCTCTGGCCTCCACATACATGTATACACACATGCACATGTACCACACACACACACACCAATTATACATGCATCCACACACTTATAAACATGCACACATATGTGTGCACAACACATAAAAGAGAAAGAAAGAAAGAGAGAGAGGAAGGGAGGAAGGAAAGGCACACTATCTGATATGAGGTGATCCCAGGTAAATGGCTGTTCTCTGAGATGTGATTGGCATTCCTCCCCTTGCTCCTGAGGTCTGGTCTGGTGAACCCTGGTTGAAGGTAGAAAGCAACAGTCAACAAATGTTTCAGGAGGTCACTGTGTAACCAAACATCGTCTTACAGTCTATGAAGTACACTGGTACTCCCCACGCCTCTGTCCCCAACTGATCCAACAGGATCAAGGCTTCATGCTTTAGAGACCAGCCTTCAGTGGCAGCTTGACTCAGGGCCGAGCCAGACCCTCAGCTTCCCGGGGACGGATGTGAGCCTTATTGCACACTTAGCCATAAGCACGTGTGCAGGTCTCAGTTAGTAAGGAAGGAAGGATATGTGATCCGACTGCATGCTCTAACATGTATCTGTTCTAATCAAAAGCAAATTGTGAGCTAGGGAGATGGCTCAGTGGTTAAAGTGCCTGCTTGCAAAGCCTGACAGGCCTGGGTTTGATTCCCCAGTACCCATGTAAAGCTAGATACACAAAGTAGCATATGCATCTGAAGTTCATGTGCAGTGGCAGGAGGCCCTGGTATTCTTCTCTCTCTCTCTCTCTCTCTCTCTCCTTGCAAATAAATAAATAGGCCAGGTATGGTAATACACTCCTTTAATCCCAGCACTTGGAAGGCAGAGGTAGGAGGATTGCCATGAGTTCAAGGCCATCCTAAGACTACATAAGGAATACCTGATCAGCCTGGGCTAGATCAAGACCCTACCTTGAAAAACCTAAGATAAATAAATAAAAATATATTTTCAAAAAAAGAAAATTATGGAAAGCAAGGACATAACACAGAGTAGGAGGCTGCAGCCTAGAGCTGCAGGTAGGCCCTAGTAGAGAGTTTCCCAGTCCTGCCTGAGGACCAGTGAGACCTGAGGTCAAATCCCATGTGCTGCTCACTGCCTGGCTAGGGTTGGGTGCACCATTTCATCTCTCAGCACTTAGCTTCTTCTCTGGTATAACAGGGGAGTTTGTGGTGTCTCCCACCTGCCCGGGGCTGCTGTGGGGAGTAAATGGAGTAATTCATGTAAAGCACTTAGGACAGTGCCAAGAACAAAGGAAGTGACCCTGCGTGGCAGCCTGCACTGTGCTATTTACAAATCTCACTGCTCAGCGGAATCGAAGGAATGGACTAGTAAAGGTAGAAGCTGTGCAGTGGACTATCTTGCCCATCTCTGGACGAGCTTATCCAGAAGGACCACATTAGCAAGTCTCCTTAGAGTGTCTCCATCACTGGTACAACAAGAAAGTGCCATGGAGGTGCACTGTAATGATCTGGGCTTGTGTGGGTTTGATTTGGGTTTTTGTTTTGTTTTGTTTTTGCCTCCCAGAATGGAGGATGATAGCAATATCAAATAGTCCGTGATCACTGCCTCTTGCATAGTGTCCCTGACATCCTGCGGGCTGCTGTTGCTATCCGTGCTGTTTGCTTATTTCTCCACCACTCTCCTGGGTAAAATTGATCCCTTCATCAGCAGCTGGCAGACAACGGGCTGTGACCTCAAGCCTTTGGAAGGTCAGCTCAAGAGGCAGCATCTTCCTAGCAACAGTTACCAGGGGAGATTATAAGAGTGGACTCAACTCCCAGGAGAGAGGAAGATGTGGAGGGCTAAATAATTGGCATTTGTTTGAATGGGGCAGGAGGAAAGTGTTTGCTATCACGAAAGGCATGTTCAACCTCTTCAGCTAAGTGTGCCGTCCATTCCCCGGGTAAGATATTCTGACTGGCCTTTCTGTTTTATTTGCTGTCATTTCATTTTTGTTAAATACAGAAAAAAAAGAGTTGCAAGTTATTCCATCCAGAGATTCTGCTTCTACCAGAGCAACATCCCATTTGTGTATGTATGTGGCATGTGTGTTCACATACATGTATGTAATTGCACGTGTGTGGGGGTACATATGGAGACCAGAGGTTCATGTCAGGTATCTTTCTCGATCACTTTCTACCTTATTTATTGAGGCAGGTTTTCACTTAAACCCAGAATTCACCAATTTGGCTAGTGCAGCTTGCCCTGGGGATCCTGTTTCTATCCATAAGCACTAGGATTATTGACAGGCTACCATGCCCACCAGAATTTATGTGGGTGTTGGGAATCCAATTTCAGGTCTCCATATTTGAGCAACAAATGCTTTATAAACTAAGCCATATTCCAAACCTCACATCCCATTTTTAAAGAAAACATTTTATCAGCAATATTCCCTTTGCTATTTGAGGGGGGGTGGTGGTGATTCGAGATAGAAGCTGACCTGAAATTCACTATGTAGTCTCAGGGTGACCTCAAACTCACAGAAATCCTCCTATCTCTGTCTCCCAAGTGCTGGAATTGTGTGCACGCTTTGCTATTTATAAGTGAAACTACAGTTGTATAACCTAAGTAAGTATTTTTTAAATAAATATAGAATCCCATATGTTAAATGATAAAGCAATTTTTAGTAAAATAAGATGAATTTTTGGTATATTAATGCTTGTGAACAAATCCACCCAGAAAACATTGAATGAGTCATATGCTCAATGCCTGCTTATATTATCCATGTTTGTCCTCGCTAGTTGACATCTGGAACTAAGGGCTAAACAAGTACATTAATTATAGAATCACAGGAATTCAGTGCCTGCAGGTGCAACATAAGAGAGCTCAAACCCGAAGAATGGCTTGTCATCAGGGACATGATTTGTCAAAATGCAGAATGACTCAGTAAAGCTGCAAGCATATCAAAGAACACATTTCTTCTACCTTTCTAGAAAACTGCATATTTAAGTCATGAAAATGGTTTGAGTTTACATATTAAAAAGAGTTATGTTTGACAGCCTTGAACTCTTGGTCCCTTGCTGGTGGTGCTATTTTGGGAGGTGCTGGGAATATTAGGAGGTGGGACCTAGCTGGAAGGGTGTAGGTCACTGGAGAGCATACCTTGGAGACTAGACTGGACTTTGTCCTCACCCCAGCCAGTGTCTCTCTCTGGTTTTGTGACATTCCTCCATGTTTCTGCCTCACCACAAGCCTAAAAGCAATGGATCCTACCAACCATGGGCTGAAACTTCTGAAACTATGGGCCAAATGAATCCTTCTTCTTTTCAATTGTTTCTCTCAGATACTAGTCACAGTGACCAAAACCCCCCATTTTTTAATGCACTAGAATGACCAGAAGATAAACAATGGCCCAAAATGCTTGATACCATGTCTCTGTGCCCTTCCCCACTAAAAGTCAGTATAATGCCATCTCATCCTTATGACCATCAAAAATGGCTCCACATATATGCCTGTAATCCCTGATCCAAAGAGGCTGTCTTAGGACTGACTCAGCCCCTCCAATATTTGAGCTGGAGGCAAGGCTTGGCCAGACAGTAAATTCTAGGCCAGATTGAATTATACAGTATTACCTTGTATCAAACAATAGCAACAAAAAAAACCTTCTACCCATATTTCCATCCAATCAAGACACAAGAAATCTTTTTTTTTAATTTTTTGGTGAATTTTACAATCAAAAGTGGTCCATTTCATGGGACTTCAACACACAACCACTCAAAAACTTAAAATAAATATTTATAAAAAGTATTATTTATATACTTTAAAAGTGGAGATCCAAATAATGGATGCATAAGTAAAATATGGCATATCCATACAATGGAATATTAGTTGGCAATAACAGGAGTGAGCTAGTGATGCATACCCAACATGGATGAACCTCAACAAAGTGGTGGGTAAATAAATATTGTGTGGTCATAAAGGACTGCCTACAATATTATTAGATTTATTAGGATGACAACAATAGGCAAATCGATAGCAATAGGAAACAGATTGCCTAAGATCATGGAGGAAGGAAGGAAGTTGGCAAAAAATGGGAAGGGACTGCTAATAGTAGAAGTTTTTTTTGGGTTGATTTAGTAGCACTGAATACATTCTATAATTAGTTGTGGTGATAGTCGTCTAGCTGAATGTCACTAACTGGAAAGTAATAAATCTCAAGTGTTCCAAATAAAAGTCCCTTTTTTATGACCACCAAAAAGCCTTCCAGAGCCGGGCATGGTGGCGCACGCCTTTAATCCCAGCACTCGGGAGGCAGAGGTAGGAGGATCGCTGTGAGTTCAAGGCTACCCTGAGACAACAGAGTGAATTGCAGGCCAGCCTGGACTAGTGTGAGACCCTACCTCAGAAAACCAAAAAAAAAAAAAAAAAAAGCCTTCCAAATGTATATGTTTATACATTTTGATTGATACTGTTCTCACTTCTGGTTGAAGCTTCCTTTTACAAATAGTAGCAAATCTGGGTAGACCCAGGATGCAACAAGATGATGAGAAGAAGATAAAGCCCAGTGCTTAGCATTGAAAGAGTCATTTCTATCACACCTGCCAGGGCTCAGGGAACACTGCAGAGGAAGCGGCAGAAGAAATACGAGGGCTACTCACTGCTAGCCAAAGGGTCTTCCCTGTGGAGATGGAAGTAGACACCGAGGAGACTCAAAACAGAAAATAAGGGCTAGAGAAATGGCTTAGCTGAAAAGCCAAAGAACTCAGGGTTCAATACCCCAGCACCCACATAAGCTGGATGCACAAGGTCATCTGGAGTTCGTTTGCAGTGGATAGAGGCCCTGGTGTACCCAATCTTTCTCTCTCTCTCTCTATCTGCCTCTCTCTCTCTCTCTAATAAATAAATAAAAAACAAAATAAAGTGAGTCCCAACCTGAGAAAAAACAAAACAAAACAGAAAACAAGAGGCTATTGAGAGCTCAACACTAAAGGAGACATCTCTGTCTTACCCTCCAAGGCTCAGGGAACAATTGAAGAAGAATGAGTGGAAAGAATGTTAAAAAAAAAAAAAAAAAGGTGGGTAGGAAGGATTACTAAGGGCACTGCCCCGACATGAACCAACAGGTGCATTTTTGAGCCCACAGTGGTCACCCTATAGCCCTACCAGACTACACTGTTCTGAGCCCATCAACACATTGACATAGAGGACAAGGAGAACAAAAGGAATGAAACAAAAAAGCACATTAAGGACTACCTTAGGAGGAGGGTCCTCAGTGGAATGGGGGTAGGGAGAGGGAACAAAAGAGAAAAACAGGACAGGAATACTGTCAAATTATAGTTCATAAACTAAAGTTCTCAATTAATCCTTTTTTGAAAAAATTTTAGTCCCCAAAGATTTCTAGAATATTTCCTAGGAGTATCACTGACTTAGTCCAATACTTCCCTTATAGGGTGAATAAACAGAGGTTCAGGAAGAAAGCAATTGGTCTGTTTAAGAAAAGTGAAGATGAAAACCAGAGTGTTCTGTCCTTTGGATCAGAGATTAGAACATTTCACAGAAATGCTGTGAACCCTCCTAACTCCTTGGTTGCACACCTTGACTTGAGATAACACTGCTGCAAAGTGGCACATGTATCTAAAGTTCATTGGCAGTGGCAAGAGACCCTGGTGATCTCTCTCTCTCTCTCTCTCTCTCTCTCTCTCTCTCTCTCTCTCCTTGCAAATAAAGAAATATTTTTAAATTTTTAGTTAACAAAAAGATAATATGCTGATGTTACTGTCCATATTGATTGTCATTTCCACTCTGAACTAATTAACCTTGATTTTTGGAGAAGAGAGTTGACACCATAGAATTAACTCACCCCTCGAAATTGATGTTTAAGAAGATGAGGAAAGGCAACTCCATGATAGGATTCCTAAGTCAGGCCATGTTTGAACATCATTCAGATGCAAACATGCTATGGAAGGACCCTGGAAAAGAATCAGAGGACAAATGAAGAGAGCATTGTCAAAAAGGATAGCTGTGGGGCTGGAGAGATGGCTTAGCGATTAAGGTGTCTGCCTGCAAAGCCAAAGGATCCTGGTTCAGTTATCCAGGACCCATTTAAGCCAGATGCACAAGGAGCACATACATCTGGAGTTCGTTTGCTGGGGCTGGAGGCCCCTGGTGCACCCATTCTCTCCATCTCTCTGTGTGCCTCTTTCTCTCAAATAAATAAATAAACAAATATTTAAAAAAAAAAAAAAGATAGCTGTGAAGCTCAGGACCCTGTGCTGAGAGCTTTACAGCTCTCACCATGTGGCTTAATCCCACAGCTCACAGCTGCCCTAGTGGAGAGCCAAGGATGTCCCCTAATTTACACTGGGGGAGCAAAACAAGGTGAAATAACTTATCCAAAAATACATAGGTGGTAAGAGAAGTAACTAGAATCTGAAACTCCATTAGTGATTTGTTTCTCATAGTCTTCACTGTGACATAACACACAAGGAACTACTTAACGGAGGAAAGATTTATTTTGGCTCACAACTTCAGACGCTCGCTCACTGGGCTCGGTGCAATCGGTGAGAGCATCACGGTGGCAGGAGCTTGTGGGAGAGCATCTTCACTTCTTGGTGATCAGAAAGCAGAGTGAACACAGGAAGTGGCCAGGATGAGACATAGCCCAAAGGACATGCCCCAATGGTCTACGTCCTCTCTCTAAGACCCAACTCCTAAAGTTTCCAGAATCACCAAAGAGAACACTACCAGGTGGGTCCATCCATCCAATGCATGCAACTTTGGGGGGAAAACACTTCGTATCTAAACCATGACAGAAACCAAGTAGTCTGACTGACAGCTGAGTCTGCACTTTAACCTACTAAATTAAAAAAAAAAAAAAAGGGGGGTTAACAATTGTGCCTTGGATCTAATATTTGTTACAAAATGCTAACATCTAGAGATTGAGCAAACGCAGATGAATTGGAGGCTGTGACTCCTGCCCACCTCCCTGAACCCTCCAGTCAAATGGAAGCTGGATTCTAACAGCAGGCTCTGAACCTCCGTTAGCCATCCTGACCCTCCCACAGCCAAAGCCTGAAGATGGAAAATTTCTCATTATGGGTTACATTGTCTTCTCAATAAAACAAAACAGACTCCCCAGCTGGTCTTCCCTTACAAATGACTAGATGGGTGAACAAAGAAAGCATGTGACCAAGTTATTAGGTGGAGCAAATGGAGTTGATATTAAAATGCGGAGCATAAAAATAAGGGCTTCTACCACTGACACTGAGAATTCCTCACTCTTATCCCCAACAATCTGCTCTTCCCTGAGAAGCAGCAATTCCTGCAGTCTTAGGAAGAATTTCCTGGCAGGGAGCAAGAGATAAGTTCCAAAGAAGCCAAGCCTGGACTAATGGGTCCAAGACATCCCACGAGAATGGTTCCCTGCCACGTTGCACAAAATGATCCTTATAGAAGAGATATGAGATCCATTGTTTTTCCTGACTTTGCCAACCTTCTCTAGAGGAGGAAAAAATTCAGGGGATATTCAAAACCAAAAAAAAAAAAAAAAAAAAAAAACAATCACATGTGAGTGAGGCTGTGGTGGTGTGATTAAGAGAAGTGGACAGATCTAGAGAAATCAGGAAGGTGGGGGGAGGCAGGACTTGAGTTCATCTCTTCATCACCGGTCTTTCTTTACCAGGCCACAAGCTGAGGAGAGCCGGCAGTTCACCAGTCCTACCCAGGTCTTGGGATATGGGGGAAAAAACCGGCCCTTGGGGGCCCTGACATTGAAAAC
Organism: Dipus sagitta; assembly: GCA_036346955.1. Taxonomy (NCBI): domain Eukaryota; kingdom Metazoa; phylum Chordata; class Mammalia; order Rodentia; family Dipodidae; genus Dipus; species Dipus sagitta. The sequence continues at coordinate 125,850,762 of CM070772.1, read as the reverse complement.
CACAGCCACGTATGCAGAGCTTTAAGGCCCAGAGGGGCTTTGCTGGAGCGTTGGAGGGTGGGGACAAGACACTGAGAGGAAGAGAGCTGCTTACGGGGAGGAGAGGGCCAAGAAAAGCCTTAAAGTTGTGACCAGAGCTAAGTCTTGACAGATAAGAGTCCCCAGGCACGTGGAGAGGACTGAGGGTACATACAGTCAAGGTCTGGGTGTGTCATGCACCACAAGTGGTCATTAGCCAGCCTCAGCACACACAGCAAAGTCTCCAAGGGAAACTTACCAAAACTGAAAGGGCTGGGCCTGTGTGCGGCCCAGTGGCAGGGTGCTTGCTGAGCTTGCTCAAGGATTAAGGTTCACATTCTACAACACTACATAAAAAAAAAAAAAATCCAGCAAACAAAAAGCAAAGAAGTGGATTCTCCCATCCAACTGACAGCAAGAAAAAGGTTTCAGTTCTGTAGACATGGGGCGGGACCTCGGAATACATCTGCTACGAGCCATTCTCCTGGGTAATTGTCATCCACGTGGTCCCCACATGGAACTGTGAGGACCGCCACTAGACCGGGGTGTGCTTGGCTGGCTTTTTGGGAGGAAGGATGCTAATACAGAAGAAGGGAGTAGGGAGATAAAGAGAGCCCTTTATTCCTAAAGGGTGAGGGATCAGGGAACAGACTGCTTTTTGGAAAGACCACACTGAGCAATGGCTGCTCCTCCCACCAAAAGATAAGCACCTGGGGTCTGTTTTTGTTACCACTGCATTGCTACCTGAGTGTTAGTACACAGTAGATTCACAGTGTTTCACGGATGGATGGATGGCTGAGTGGATGGATGGATGGATGGGTGGATGGGTGGATGTGTGGATGGGTGAATGAGTGGATGGATGGATGGGTCAGTGCATAGGATCAGGTAGAAGACGATGGGTTGGAAGGAGGCTGGAAGCCTGAAGGCTTTCATTGTGATCTGAGCCTAAGATAATGTTATGCTCTGTGGCAGGAAGCATGGGTGGAGATGGGGTGCCGGACCCACAGCTATTCGGCATTCAAGGCCAGAGAGGCCTCACACTGCTTCTTGAAGGGATTTCTGTAGGTCTGGAATATTCAGGAATGTCCACGAAGCTAAAAACTTCATGAGATTATGATCAGAATTGAAATGCACTGTAAAGCTTGGCCTCTACCCCGCACCAGCTCTGGGATCTGGTATTCTCCAAGTGCAGACAGCTGGGTAGTGGGGCAAGTCTCCAGAGCACAACCAGACCAGAGGGTGCACACCCAGACCAGGGGGTGCACACCCAGACCAGGGGGTGCACACCCAGACCAAGGGGAGCAAACCCAGACCAGGGGGAGCACACCCAGGCCAGGGGGGATGCTCAGAGCTCATTCTTGCCACAGGTTTCGTTTTGGGCTTGGCAGTTGTTTTGGGGTTTTTGTGTCCTAGAGACATTTAACTCTGTACTTAATTTAGGTTTAATAGGCAGCTATTATGCTAAATAAAGACCAGATGAACTGATTATTTAAGACATAGTTATGGTCATTTAACAGCTATGTGGTTTGACTGCTACATCTCAATAAAGGTTTCCCAGTGCCCAGCTATTATTACAGTTTTGCTAACTGTCCTTACCTAGCACTGCCCTCTCTTTAACAAGTGCCTGCGGGGCCAGAAACTTCCAGTTCTACCTCTTCCCTCTATCCCCAGACTGGTTTCTTTCCAGGGTCTAAGGATCCACAAGTCTCCACGGGATGCACAGAGTTCAGGAAATGAGCTGAGGCAGCGTGTGGCTATGCAAGAGGCTGGCCCTCCACACAAGGAACAGGCCTGTGGCTGCAAGCCAGCCACCTGTCAGCAAAGCTCCGGACACATCTCTCAATGGCAGCCTGGCTGTGCTGAGAGGCTCAGAAGCCACAGCTGGGCCCAGAAAGTGACTAAGGCACTTGGAATTCTTCTAGAAGAAAAGAGTCTACGTGTAAGAAAAAGTCAGGAAGAAAACCATACGGGGTACTCATTCCCGAGACGTATTCATCTGACGCACTGTTACTTACAGTAAGATTCATGGACTCCTGTAAGTCTTCAACATGTTCTAACTGGTTTGCAAATTAAATATGAGAATCTAAGAACATGTGTGGTGTGATGTGAAATTGTCATAATCTCTAAGCACAAGACTAACAGAGCCAGCTCGCTGAACAGGGGTTTAATAGCTCAGGCCTCATAGAACGCCTGTGTGGAGGCTGTAACCTGACATGCGTGGTAGGACCACATACTGGTCCACCCAGGACTGGTAATTTAAAAGCTGGTCTTTTAGATCCATTGATTTAGCGTTGCCCCAGCTCTGACCTCATTTGTTTCCACCCCTTACACGTGCCGTGGAGCACTCAGGAGGACTTTAAACAATCTTACCAATAAGTATATTTAGAAATGGTTTCAAATGATAAATCTTATTTATATTTTACCACAATTAATTAAAAATGTGAAAATGTTCCTTAAGCTGACTCCTGTCTTCCAAAACCAAATGAAACCTATTTTTTTGTTTTTGTTAGAAATCAAAGAAGATTTTAACTAAACTGAAAATAGCTAAATCATGGCATGTAAGTTCCATTTCAATAAAGCTGTTTTTTATTTTATTTTATAAAACTATTATACTCTTTTATCCCCTTGCCCCTGCTCCCATTATCCTGGGGGCCCTCCTCAGTGGGATTATGGTATTCACTGTGGAATCATGAAGGCCTCAGTCAGTCTCTGTGGGGTAGTGGGTGAGGAGGAACCATGCCTCAGGGTATATCTACCCACCCTGTGGCTCTTACAATCTTTCCATCCCCTCTTCCGCAGTGTTCACTGAGCCATAGCAAACATCTTGGCAGTCTGATTGAGTGTTGAGTTCTCTGTACCCTCTGGATTTCTGTTTTGACGGGTTTTGATTGACCACAGTATCTGTCACCATCACCCTGGAGCCAGCTGTCAGACTAGCGGTAAGAGCTGCGTTCATGTCAGCACTTCCTCTGCAATTTCTCCCAGGGCCCAGGCAGATGTAGTTTAGGTGGTATGTCTCATGGTGGGAAGTCAGCTACCTTCTTGTCTTATCTATGGATCTCTATCTCCTCTGTTTTCTCTGCCATCTGTAAAATAAAACATATCCTCCAACCAAGAGTGAGAGGACCTTGGGTTATAGGGGATATGCAAGTTATTTGAGAGACTTTTTAGTGTATAAGCCCACTCTTCTTTTTTTTAATCTTTTATTTATTTATTTGAGAGAGAGAAGGAAGCAGAAAGGGAGAGAGACAGAGACACAGAGAGAATGGGCACGCCAGGGCCTCCAGCCACTGCAAACGAACTCCAGATGTATGCACCCCCTTGTGCATCTGGCTTATGTGGGTACTGGAGAGTTGAGCCAGGATCCTCTGGCTTTGCAGGCAAATGCCTTAACCACTAAGCCATCTCTCCAGCCCAAGCCCACTCTTCTTATCCAAATAACAGTGGGGGCTTCACTCTAGAGTCTATGAATTTCCTGACCATGGGATTCTGACTTGGTTTCCAGTACCAGGAGTAGGAGTTCTCTCCACTGAGTGAGCCTCATGTCTAATCAGAGAACAGTTGGTTACTACAAAGGCTGTGTGCCACTATTGCACAAGTGTATATTTCTTGTCTGGCTGGTTGATTTCATAGTCTTCAGAGTCCCATGCTTATTCATACAGTTTATGACCATTGTCCTCCAGTGGTTCTCATAGGGCTTTCCAGCACTATGAAGGCTAGCTAGGTGGGAGCTGATTTTCCTCTCTGTTCCAGCATGGTATCTTGCTGTACTATGACCAAAGCCTGTGGCGTCTTCAGCAGTAGAGTCATACATTTTAGCTCTGGCAGGTAATAAAATGCTTTGGCAGTGGTCTACATTGTTTGGGGAGCTCAAAGGTCTCCCTGGTCAACAGTTCACTGTGGGATGTAACCCAATTCTGGGCCTGGGGTTTACCTGCCAGAGTCCATGATTTTAAGGTTAAGATTTTTCATTCTACTGGCTGATAAAGGCTTTTTGTTTTGTTTTGTTTTGTTTTTGTTTGTTTATTTGTTTGTTTATTTGTTTCTTGAGGTAGGATCTCAGTCTAGCTCAAGCTGACCTGGAATTCACTATGTAATCTCAGGGTGTGCTCAAACTCACAGCTATCCTCCTACCTCTGCCACCCAAGTGCTGGGGTTAAAGGCATGTGCCACCACAACCAGCTATATATTTTTTTTTAAAAAAAATAAGATTCTCAATGGTATAGCCACTGGTAAGTTGACCATGCTTCATAAAATAAACCACCACCCATGCTCATGCAAGCAGCCCTAATTAAACTCATTTGGAATCACTGGATTAAAAAAAAAAAAAACTAGACATGAAAATAGAAGTAGGACTATAGGGATAGCTGGAATATGAAGGGGTTCTCCAAGAATAGGAGATAGACAAGAGAAAGTAATGGAGGGATACAATCAGGCAAGTACCTTAACTGCTGAGATATCCATCCAGTTCTGGGGGGGGAATATAATCAAAATACATTATATATTATGCACATATCTGAAATTGGCACATAAATTTATCTTTAAAAAGTTAGGTAGATGATAACTGCATAAATCGATGGATAGATGGATTGATAGATGACAGATTAGCTATGGTAGATGACTGATATAGATAGAGCATACATATATAAATACATATGTACATGCATACATACATACATACACATACTACAAAGTCTTCCTGTGTGGAAACAAAATCTAAGAGGTTGGACATGATGTATTGTGCACAGTGTGTTCTGGCATCTCCTGCAGACACACTTGCCAGTCTTATATCTACCCAGGGATGGAGGGTTTCCAGAGATGGCATCACTGTGAATGGTGTCCTAGGAAGGAGGTCAGAGGTCGAAGAAGGCCTGTTTCATCTAGTCCTCAGGTTCCTCCCTACTGGGTCAGGATCTGGTAGTGGCTGTGTTCTCACCTACAAAGCAGGTCCAGTTCTGGCTGTGAAAAGCTCTCTGCTATCCCTTGCCCTAGGTACTTCACAGTTCACATTTGGTCCACTTAACATTGCCCCCATTCAAATAGATCTTCCACTAGATCTTTCTCACTACCCTTTAAATCATACCTCCTTTGTCCTTCTCTGTTCAAAGTAAACATTCTCTTAATCAGAGATAATATAAATGCTCATAGCATTAAGGGCAGGTATGAAATAGAAAAAAATGTAGCTATGGTAAAATAATTGGGTAGCTTTATTTTGGATAGAGCTATAAATTTAGATAGATGGTTTTGCTAGGCTGTTCTATGGCTTCACAACTTTGGCTATAACACCAACCTAGCAGTAGTTTTAGGAGCATGAGAAAGGCAGGGAAGTGGGTCATGAAGTGCACACAGTTCCAAGAACTGCTGAGATGGGACAATGGGAAGCAGGGTGGACTGTATGGAGCTGTGAAGATGAACCCAGGGTTGCAATAGAGATCTCATCTTCACAGCTCCATACATTCCACCCTGCTTCCCATTGCCCCACTGCCAAATGGGTGGTATAGCCAAATTTGTATATTCGGGGGGGGGGGTGGGGAATAAAGTTTGACTTTGAAATGGAACATACTCCTTCACCAGTCTTATTTCAAGACACAGCCTTTCAGAAGAGTTTGTGTTCTTACTAGCTTTAGCCTTCTATGGCTTGGTTTTCATCCTTGGGACATCTTTATCATTGGCCCAATGCAAAACAGTTAGCCCATCTTTAATGGTAGTAATCTCCTTAACAACTGTAACTTAAGTCTGAAAATCAATGTCTGTGCCTATAACTTCAAACTTACTTGATTTTTTTTCTGTGATAAACTGTACATCTTTCATATCTTCCTATTCCATATTTCAGCCAAGCACACCAGTCCATTAATGTAAAATTCAACCTTGCTTAAATTCCCAGAGCTTAGGTGGAATGCAACCAGCCTTTCTTGCCAGTAACCAAGTTCCAAAAAGCTCTTTCTTTCCCCCTTGAAACTCATAAGCCAAGCCTTCACAATTCATAATTCTTTCTGCAGTGAAGATTTTTCAAACTCTTACCAGAATAGCCCATCAAGCTCTGCTTGTAACACTACAAAGCTTCTCCAGTCCAAAGTACCAAATCCTTCCATAGTCTTCCTGCAAACACATTCCAAAAGACAAAACTCCACATGTTCAGATTCATCGCAGCAACAACCCCACTTCTCAGTACTAATTTTACTGTTGCAGTTACCTTCTTATTGCTAGGAAAACAACCAACCAGAAGAGGGTTTATGGGAGGAAAAGGTTTGTTTCAGGCTCACAGATTCCAGGGTAAGCTTCACTGGGAGGGAAGTAGCTGACTCACTTCATCACTCATCCGCAACAGAGAGAGAACAATCAGTGCAACAAAAAATATATTATTAATTTATTTATTTGACAGAGAAAGAAGGAAAGAGAGAGAGAGAGAGAATGGGTATACCAGGGCCTCCAGCACTGCAAACAAGCTCTAGATGCCTGTGCCCCCTTGTGCATCTGGCTTATGTGGGTCCTGAGGAATTGAACTGGGGTCCTTAGTCTTTGCAGACAAATTCCTTAACCACTAAGCCATTTCCCCAGCTCCCTTTGACGTACTTTCTATCAGTAGAAAAGAAGAAATTATTTTCTTATGAAGTGTGGTGGTTTGATTCATGCATTCCCCATAAACTTAGGTGTTCTGAAAGCTTTGGTTCCCAACTGGTAGAAATTTGACAGTTGAAGCCTCCTGGAGGCAGTGTATTATTAGGGTTAGGCATATGGGTGTTATAGCCAACTTCCCTTGCCAGTGTTTGGCACACTTTCCTGTTGCTGTTGTCCATCTAATGTTGCCCAGGAGATGATGTTCACCCTCTGCTCATGCCATCATTTTCCCCTGCAATCATGGAGCTCCCCCTTGAGTTTATAAGCCAAAATAAACCCTTTTCTCCCACAAGCTGCTGTTGGTTGGGTGTTTCCTGCCAGCAATGTGAACCTGACTGCAACAGTAAAATTGGTAGCAAGAAAAGGGATTATTACTGTGAAACACCTGACTGTGTGGCTTTTGGCCTTTTGAACCTGGTTTTTGAGAGGAATGTAGAAGGATTTGAAACCTTGGCCTATGTGACATCTTGCAGTGCTTTAAGTACAGCTTAATGGACCATTCGGGTCAGAGTTGAAAGACCTGAATGCACTAAGAACTATGGACTTGAGGTGTAGCTTTTGAAGGTGAGAAAGGGTTTTGCTTGGACAGGGCTGTGTGAGAAGGGCTGTTCTGCCCACATCCTGAGAACTTGTGCAGGGTTGTATTGCACAGAAATGGACTGGTGTGAGCAGAGGGATATGGCACAGAAAGAAATCTTTAGGCCAAAATTTCTGCCTGTTCAGTTACAATTGTTTGAGAGATTACAACCTTTGTGATTGGGCCAGCTGACCTGCACTGGGACAACAGAAAGAATACAGACTCTCTTGAAGGGGCACGAATGTTGAAGGAGTGCCGTGTTCTTCAAAGTCTGCTTTATTTCCCCCTTGGATTAACAATTTGGTAGTCCACCTGGTATTATGGAGTATAAGAAATGCAGGAAAGAGAGGGTCATTGGATTTGCAATATGGTTTTGTGTTTTGGAAATGACCATGGGTAGTATAAAGCAGACTTATTGGATTACCTGTATTGAGGACCAATGGAGCCATGAGGAAGACCCATGGGTTGTAGTGGAGTCCCAAAAAATGCCAAGAACATGGCATGGGTACCAAAGAAAGGTGCCAGTACTAGATAAAGTTTTCTGGAACTGTGAGTAGCCTACCTTGAGGAGTGGAATTGGAACTCCAGAGACTTGTCAGTGGTTAGAAATATCAGACTTGGAGACTGGTCAATGGCTAGAGTTGTTGTACTTTAAGCTACAGAGTTTGATGTTTGCCCTGTTTAAATCCTATGTTGGGGTCTGAAGGGACTGCTTAGTGGTTAATGTGTTTGCCTGCAAAGCCAAAGGACCCAGATTCAATTCCCCAGGACCCACATTAGCCAGATGCACTAGGGGGCGCACACATCTGGAATTCATTTGCAGTAGCTGGAGGCCCTGGCATACCCATATTCTCTCTCTCTCTCTCTCTCTCTCTCTCTCTCTCCTCTCCTCTCCCTCCCCCCTCTCTCTCTCTTTCTCTCTCCCTCTCTCTCCCTCTTTCTCTGTCAAATAAATAAATTAATAATATTTTCTTTAATCCTGTACTGGTTGAATATTTGTTTGTTATGTCCAATGCTACCTTTTGCAGTGTGAATGCTTATTTTGTGTCATTAGAAGTGTTTGGTATTACAGCTCAGTTAAAAGACCTTGGTCTGACTTCCAGGTAAAATGGCAACATACTAACCACACCAAAGCAGCCTAGGGAGGAAAATAAACAGAAACACAGCAATATACACTCTTCTAGTGAAAAATGAAAGTGTATAAGTTTTTATCAACCATAGCAGAGAAGCAGGAGAGACCAAGAACTTCTATAAAGGAAGAAACTGGCTAGAATCCCACCAAGGAACTAGCAGCCCTGATCTGTCAGCCCACCCAGCCAGTGATGCAGAGCAGCAGGAACAGAAACAAGGTGAAGGGATTTTCCACTCACATCAGCCTCCTTGTAAAGTTAAGAAACCTGAAGGAGAAGTCATCAGAGACCAGCTGAGCAGCTGATGAAGCAGAATACAAATGGGACTAGCCAAGCAGCTCTGGTACAACTCCAGGCACCCTGCAAAGTCTCCCATCCCCCAACCATCAGGGCCATGAAAGTCTAGAGAACTCATTCACACCCAGTCGCCCAGCACTGAGAGAGATCAAGGTGGGCACCCAGCATTGGTGAGATTGGCAGCCATCCCAAAAGGTAACAGGGCCCACAAAGCCAGATACATAGGCCTGCACTGGAAGTGCTAATCTCTCTTTTCATGTCAAGAAAGGTTATGTATTACATTTGAACGATATATATTTGCTTGGCTTTACCCTTTTCAAATAAGCTATATTTTGGTGTTGACTATTGCTGCCTTTGATGTTTCCTGATTTTTAGGGCCTTCGTCTTTTTATTCTGGCATTTTAGGGGTCAGGGACTAACTGGCCCCAGGCTGACTGGGAACCCATTTCAGAGTAGAAATATCAACCTCCTAGTTGACACGATTAAGGGTGTGGAGCAACACACACCCTTAGGGGCTTTGGCTTTACTAGATCATCTGTTTAGTTTAATGGCCATGCTTATATCAATGCTCTGTGCTGGTTTTGATTGAATGTCTATATTGCTCAGTTGAATTTTAGAATTTACCAATAATTTGCTTCACACAGTCTACTACAATTCTTGAATAGCAGTCAAATTCAACACTTGGGGTCACTTCTGCTGTTTCTCATGGAGTATAAGAGCTACACCCGGCACCCCAAACTCCTACACTGAAGATATATAAAGTTAGATTTACACGGCTAAGAACACTAGATAATTAGAAAACCCAAGCATCAAATTAACTCAAGATGCAAAAATCTATACATTATAATACAAGAAACACAAAAAATCAAGACAATACAATTGCACAAAAAATTATAAATCCATCGGAAATGATCTCCAGTGAGACTGCTTTAGATGAAATGCCTGACAAAGATTTAAAAAAAAAAAAGATTATATTTATGTTCAAAGAAACCAAAGAAGTAAACAAACTCCTCAAAGAGAACACAGGAAGCCAACTTAATAAAATAAGGAGATCATTACAAGACATGAGTAAGGAAATAGAAGAAAATGCCAATCAGAAATGAAAAACAGAATAAATCAAATAGAAAACTCTGTAGAACGTCTCAACAGTAGAATGGATCAAGGAAAGAAGAGACTATCTAAAGTAGAAGACCAGGTGGCAGATCTAATACAGTCCAACAAATAGAAAGAAAAACTAATAGGAAGGCATGAATGGGAATTTCAAGACATTTGGGACACTATGAAGAGATCAAACATAAGAATTCAGGGCATAGTAAAAGGAAAAGAATTTTACTCCAAAGGCATAACAGGCATTTTCAACAAAATCATAGAAGAAAACTTCTCCCAAGAAGGGAAAGTGATGCCAATACAGATACAAGAAGCCTATAGAATGCCAAACAGACAAAACCAGAAGAAAAAAAAATGCTCACTGTCATATTGTAATTAAACTACAAAACACACAAACCAAAGAAAATATACTGAAAGCAGTTATAGATGAAAAGCAAATCACATACAAAGGCGAGCCCATTAGGATAACAGCAGATTACTCAACACAAACTTTAAAAGCTAGAGGGCTTGGAATGATGTATTCCAAGTTCTGAAAGATAATAACTGTCAACCATGATTACTTTATCCTGTAAAGCTATCCATTCAAATAGACAAAGAAATAAGGACATTCCACAACAAAAGCCGGCTAAAGGGATATATGATGACCAAACAAGCTCTACAGGAAATACTTGAAAGGATACACCATGCTTAGGAGAAAGAAAAGCACACATATAAGGAACATGGAAAAAATAAACCATACTCAAATACTAGTTAATACAAGAGAGCAAAGGTAAAACCAGAAGAACTACAAAATAAGAAAAAATGGCAAAAATACACACTTTTCAATAATAATTCTTTTGTTTTGTTTTTTTGAGGTAGGGTCTCACTCTAGCCCAGGCTGACCTGGAATTCACTATGGAGTCTCAGGGTGGCCTCGATTCTCCTACCTCTGCCTCCCAAGTGCTGGGATTAAAGGCATGCACCACCACACCCGGCTTTCTTTTTTTTTTTTTTTTTTTTTTTGTGGTTCCTCCAACAATCAGTCTTAATACTTTAATTTTTTTTTTAAATAAGTGTTTTTTTTGGTTTTTTTTTATTAGTCAGTTCTGTATTCAGCAAATACAGTCAGTTTGGTACCATTATTAGGCTCATCCGTGACCTACCCCCTCTCCTTGGCCCCTCCTTGTTGAGGTATACGGGTCATGCATTGTGGAGTTAGCCCACAGTTATGGGCTAAGCTAAATGTCTCTGCATATCATGACCCAACATGTGACTCTGACATTCTTTCCGCCCCCTCTTCCGCAAAATTTCCCTGAGCCATGTTGGGTTCATTTTTGGTCTGCTTCAGTGATGAGGTGTTGAGGGCCTCTGAGGCTCTGGCTCTCTGATTTGGTAGGAGTTGATTTTTCTCTATGCTGATCTCCTTCCCCCTTGTGCTGGTGTCCGGTTCATCAGGAAAACAGCCCCCTTGCTTGTTTCTCCAAGTTTTCTTAGTTTCAGCCGGGGCCCTTTTGAGGTATGATGGGGTGGCTCTTTCCTTAGGGTCTACATCTATCTGAAAAAGAGAAGCAGATTCTCCAACGGAGAGTAAGTTAGCACCAGGACAAATGAGATAACCCTTACTTTTTTTTTTTATAGAGAATTTAATAGGTGTAGGCCCTCTTGTAGCCCACAATTGATAGTAGCTTGATACTGGAGAGTGGGCTTATGTTTGGATATGGTTCTGACTTGTTTCCCAGCTCCAGCTATGGGTCCCATACCAGTAAGGGGATCAGTTAGCCAAATTGAGAGCAGTTGGTTCCCCACCATGGCTGTGTGCCACCACTGCACTTCACACCCGGCTTTCAATAACAACTCTTAATATCAATGGTTTCAGTGCCCCAGCCAAAAGACACAGGATTGCAGACTAGGTTAAAAAGCAGGATCCTTCAATTTGTTGCCTCCAGGAAACTCACCTTTCCACAAAAATGAACACTATCTTAGGGTGAAAGAAGGTGGAAAACAGTGTTTCAAACAAATGGGCCTAGAAAACAAGCAGGTGTCACTATCCTAATATCTGACAGGGTAGATTTCAGACCAAAATTAGTTAGGAAAGATGAATAAGGTCACTTTATATTGATTAAAGGAAAACCCCCACAGAAGGACATTACAATCCTAAACATATATACACCTTACATGGGGGCTCCCAATTCCATCAAACACTGTTAAAACTAAGGTGACAAATAACACAGAACATAGATGTAGTGGGTGACTTCAACACCCCACTCTTATCAATAAACAGAGATGCATCTGGATTAAACTAGGTCATAGAACAAATGGACCTAACAGATATCTATAGAACATTTCCTCCAAATGCTGCAGAATACACATTCTTTTCAGCAGCACATGCAAACATTCTCTAAAATAGACCATATATTAAGATACAAAACAAATCTTAACTAATACAGGAAGATTGAAATAATTCCTTACACTCTATCTGATTACAATGAGTTTAAACTACTAATTGACAGCAAGAAGAGCTATAGAGTATACACAAAATCATTGAAACTAAACAACACACTACTAAATGATGAATAGGTCAATGAAGAAATCAAGAAGGGAATCAAAAAATTCATAGAATCAAATGATAATGAGAACACAACATACCAAAACCTTTGGGACACAATGAAGACAGTCCTATGAGGGAAATTTATAGCTGTAAGTGCCTATATTAAGAAATTAGAAAGCTTGCAAGTAAAAAAAAAATTAATGCTTAACCTTAAGGCTTTGGAAAAAGAAGAATGAGGCAAACCAAAAATCAGTAGACAGGAAGCAATAATAAAGATTAGGGCAGATATTAATGAAATAGAAACCAAAAGAGCAATCCAAAGAATTAATGAAACAAAAGTTGGTTCTTTGAAAGGATAAACAAGATTTATAAACCCTTAGCAAATCTGACCAAAAGAAAGAGAAGAGACACAAATGAATAAAATTTTAGATGAAAAAGGCCCATTACAACAGATACCAGAGAAATTAAAAAAATCATAGGGACATGCTATAAAAACATATACTCCACTGAGTTTGAAAATCTGAAAGAAATAGATGATTTCTTTGATGTATATGACCTACCAAAATTAAATCAAGATGAGATTAATCACTTAAATAGACCTATAACAAGTATGGAGATCCAAGTAGTTATAAAAAAAATCTCCCAACCAAAAAAAGTCCAGGCCCAGATGGTTTCACTGGTGAGTCTTACCAGACATTCATGGAAGAACCAACACCAATGTTTCTCAAACTTTTCCAAAAAAAGAAAAGGAAGGAATCCTACCACACTCCTTCTATGAAGCCAGCATCATCCTAATACCAAAACCAGAAAAAGATAGAACAAAAAAAGAAAATTACAGATCAATCTCCCCCATGAACATAGATGTAAAAATTCTCAACAAAATATTGTAAAACAGAATACAAGAATATACCACAAAGATCATTCACTCCAACCAAGTAGGCTTTATCCCAGAGATGCAGAAATGGTTCAACATATTCAAACCAATAAATATAATATATTATATAAATGGACTAAGGGACAAAATTCACATGATCATCTCATTAGATGCAGAAAAAGCATTTGACAAAATCCAACATCCCTTCATGATAAAAGTCCAACAGAAACTGGGAATAGAAGGAACATATCTCAATATAATAAAGATTATTTATGACAAGCCCACAGCCAACATAATATTAAATGGAGAAAAACTTGAAACTTTTCCCCTAAAATCAGGAACACGACAAGGGTGTCCACTGTCCCCACTTTTATTTAATGTAGTGCTGGAAGTCTTAGCCATAGCAATAGGCAAGAGACACTCATAAAAAGGATACAAATTGGAAAGGGATTGTTATCATTATTTGCAGATGATATGATTCTGTACATTAAAACTCAACTAGAAACTGTTAGACTTGATACAAAATAAACACACAGAAATCAGTAGTCTTCCTATATGCTAACAATAAACACACAGAGGATGGCATCAAAGAATCACTCCCATTCACAATTGCCTTTAAAAAAAGTAGAGTACCTTGGAATAAATCTAACCAAGGAAGTAAAGGATCTATACAATGAAAATTTTAAAATACTTAAGACAGAAATTGCAGAAGACACTAAGAAATGGAAAGACATCCCTTGTTCTTGGATTGGAAGAATCAATATTATGAAAATGGCAATCTTACAAAAAGCAGTCTACACACTTAATGCAATACCCATCAAAATTCCAATGGCATTCTTCACAGAAATAGAAAAAAAAATCCTAAAATTCATTTGGAAGCACAAAACCCCTCAAATATCTGAAACAATCTTGAGCAACAAAAATAAGGCTGGTGATATCACCATCCCTGATTTTAAACTATATTACAGAGCCATAGTAACAAAAACAGCTTGGTACTGGCACAAAAATAGACATGTAGATCAGTGGAACAGAATAGAGGACCCAGATGTAAGTCCAGGAAGCTACAGCCACCTGATCTTGAAAAAAATGCCAAAACTACTCATTGGAGAAAAGACAGCCTCTTTAGCAAATGGTGCCAGAAAACTGGATATGTATCTGTAGAAGGATGAAAATATATCCTTATCTCTCTCCATGCATAAAAATTAAGTCCAAATGATTCAAAGACCTTAATATCAGACTCTAAACTCTGAAACTGCTCAAGGAAAAAGTAGGAGAAATTCTTCAACATTTTGGTATTGGCAAAGACTTTCTGACTATAACCCCAGTTGTTCAGGAAATAAAACCACAGATCAACTGCTGTGACCTCATGAAATTACAATGCTTTTGTACAGCAAAGGATACTGCAAATAGAGCAAAGATGCAACCTAGAGAATGGGAGAAAATCTTTGCCAGCCATGCATCTGATAGAGGATTTATATCCAGGATATACAAAGAACTCAAAAAAACTAAATAATAATAAATCAAACAACCCAATTAAAAAATGGGCTATAGAACTAAATAGAGTTCTCAAAAGAAGAAATAAAGATGGCATATAAACATCTAAAAAAATTTTTACATCCCTAGCCATCAGGAAAATGCAAATTAAAACTACTTTTAGATTTCATCTTACTCCTGCCAAAATGGCTACCATCATGAAAACAAATGACAATAAATACTAGCAAAGATGCAGAAAAAGAAAAACCTTTCTATACTGTTGGTGGGAATGCAATCTGGCATAGGTATTGTGGAGATCAGTATGGCAGTTTCTGGGACACCTTAAAAATAGATTTACCATATGACCCAGCTATACCACTCCTAGGCATATATACTAAGGACTCATCTCACTACCTTAGAGATACTTGGTCAACCATGTTTACTGATGCTCTATTCACAATAGCTATGAAATAGAACCAGCCTAGATGTCCCTCAAATGATGAGTGGATAATGAAGATATGCATATTTATACAATGGAATTTTACTCAACAGTAAAGAAAAATGAAATTAGGAAATTTGCAGAAAAAAATGCATGTATCTGGAAAGGATTATACTAAGTGAGGTAACCCAGGCCCAGAAAGCCAAACATGTTCCCTCTCATATGTAGACCCTAGCTACAAATGATTGGATTTCTATGTGCATAGAATAAAACTCAGTAGCAAAGGCCAGTAAGCTAGAAAGAGGATATAAAGGAAAAAGAAAGGGAGGGAGGGAAGGACTTAATAGGACGGTATTGTACATATGTAAGTAGAAGAGCAGATTAATGGGGATGGTAAGGTTTAAGTGAGGTCAGGGGAAGAGACTGAGTAAAGGAAAGGTTGGGGGAGGGCTAATCAAAATCTAAGATGGACTGAGTGTGGTGGTGCACGCCTTTAATCCCAGCACTTGGGAGGTAGAGGGAGGAGGATCACCATGAGTTTGAGGCCACCCTGAGACTGCATAGTTAATTCCAGGTTGGCCTGGACCAGAGTGAGACCCTACCTCAAAAAAATAAAACAAGAAAAAAAATCTAAGAAGTTATAAATAAGTCATATTGAAACCTACTTTTTTGGACAACGGAACACTCAGAAACCATGGATTATTACTAGAAAATTTTCAATGCCAGAGATGGGTACCTTCCAGTGAGCTGTTGGCCAGGGACGTCACTGATACCCCCAAAACATTATAGGTCATTGGCAAGGCTCTTGGTCTCCCACTAGGAACAGATTTTAAGACCCTATTGCTCAAGACTCCACATACTTGGGCTGCAACGTCACTGAGAAATACTGCTGGACCTGAGCTAAAAACCTCCTCCATGTAGACCAGCTGACAGAAAGCTGGGAAAAGCTATGCTGCATGCACTTCAATAGGAGACAGAGAAATCACCAGTGGAGATACTCAACAGTGGACACTGCAAGCTTTAAATTTTGCCATCCAGGCCAAATGAGCCAACGGGTGCAATAGTGGCATGTCTGTTATGAGGGAAACCACCTGCCCTCTAATTGGACTGGAGGCCCGCTCCATGGAAGGGAATACAGGCCTGATACTGAAAACCTAACACACAGGTAGTCATGAGCACTAGGGGTATAACATCTGCTGGTGTCTGGCTAAATGTATATACTATGCTCATCAAACTTCCCAGTAAGCACTTCTCTTAATGTTCATACCCATATGTTAATGCTACTCTCACCTTTCATTAGAGAAGCTGTTCTTTTCAGATGGCGGTGACCCTGGGATGACTCAGAAGGCACTATAGTCCTGAGAAGAAGTGACAGAGGAGTAGTCAGCACCGAAATATCTCTATCACACCTTCCAAGGCTCAGGGTCTATTGCGGAAGAGGTGGCAGAAAGAATGTAAGAGCCAAAGGAAGGGTAGGACTCCCTATAATGTGCTCCTCCAGACAGAAAATGGCCTGGATATCCATGACCAGGAAGAGTTGTTATGGAGCGTGGAGTTGCAAAGAGGAAATTGGGGAGGGAGGAATTACCATGAGTTATTGTCTATAATTATGGAAGTTGTCAATAAAAAATAAATTAAAAAATAATAGTAAATGCTCATCAAACTGCCCAGTAAGCACTTCTCTTAATGTTCATACCTATATATTAATGCTACTCTCACTGTTGGTAGAGAACCTTCTCTTTTCAGATGGCAGTGACCTTGGGATAACTCAGAAGGCATCATGGTGCTGGGAAGAAGTGACAGAAGTGCTCAGCACTGCAATATCTCTATCACACCTTCCAAGGCTCAGGGTCCATTGCGGAAGAGGTGGCAGAAAGAATGCAAGAGTCAAAGGAAGGGCAGAACTCCTTACAACGTGCTCTTCCAGACACAAAATGGCCTGGATATCCATGACCTCACAGTGCCTGACACTACCTACACAGGACTATCATAATAGGAGGAAAAGATGATGACATCAAAATAAAAGAGAGACTGATTGAGAGGAGGAGGAGATATGATGGACAATAGAGTTTCAAAGGGGAAAGTGGGAGGAGGGAGGGAATTACCATGGCATATTGTTTATAATCATGGAAGTTGCTAATAAAAAAAAAAAACTAGGAAAAACAAAAAAAATAGTTTAAAAAAAAAGACCTTGGACTATGAGAACATCATTGGTAGTGATAAAAACTGTGGGGACTTTTAAAGTTCGATGAATACATGGCATTTTATATCACGTATGGTTATCAGTTTATGGGGGGCAGGGGTGGATTGTGGTGGTTTGATTCAGGTGTCCCCCATAATCTTAAGTGTTCTGAATGCTTTGGTCCCTAGCTGGTGACAACCTGACAGTTGAAGCCTCCTGGAAGAGATGTATTGTTGACGGCAGGCTTATGGGTATTACAGCCAGCTTCCCCTGCTAGTGTTTGGCACACTCGCCTGTTCCTATTGTCTACCTGATGTTGCCCAGGAGGTGAAGTCCATCCTCTGCTCATGCCATCGTTCTCCTCTGTCATCATGGAGCTTCCTCTCGAGTCTGTAAGCCAAAATAAACTCTTTTCTCCCACAAGCTGCTCTTGGTTGAGTGTTTTCTGCCAGCAATGCGAACCTGACTGTAACATAGAGTATGTCCTATTCTTACTCCCTTAGATTATGACAAAAGTAGTGGCTTTTATCTTTTCATTTTTATTTATTTTTAGATGGTATATCTCTATGTTTCCCAGGTTGGTTGTCAATTCCTAGGCTCAAGTGACCATCTCCCCTCTGCTTCCTGAGTGTTGGGGGTACTTAAGGAGCTCTTTCGTTTCATGATATGGGTTTTCAGGTTATTTAAACCGTGAATTCCACTTGGGAGTATAGATAGGTCAATGTAATTCTATGAAAAGTGAAGTAAGTTATGAAAAGTTGGCTGTTACTGACCTGGCCCAGCTATCAGTGCCACAATCATGACATAGAAATCCTCTACAGGGCATAGATGGGTGACTTCCCTTCTCTTTCTTTTTTATAGCAGTGTTATAAAAACAAATGAGATGGCCAGTGAGCTCATTAAAGGACTCTTACTGCTATAATTCTTGAAACTGTCTTCACCTATTAGGTCTTTGTATGTATATGTGTGTCTGGGGGGGGGGGGTTATTCATGCATGTGCACCTGTAGGTGTGCATGTGGAGGCTAGAGAACAACAGAAGTGCCACCCACTGTTTGTTGATTTTTTTTTTTTATTGGTTTGTTTTGTTGCGTCAGGACTTCTCATTAGCCTGGAACTCAGCAAGTATAGATTTTTGTTTGTTTGTTTATTTTTATTTATTTATTTGAAAGGGACGGACAGAGAGAGAGGAAGAGGCAGATAGACAGAGAGAGAATGGGCACGCCAGGGCCTCCGGCCACTGAAAACGAACTCCAGACGCGTGTGCCCCCTTGTGCATCTGGCTAACGTGGGTCCTGGAGCATTGAGCCTCGAACCGGGGTCCTTAGGCTTCACAGGCAAGTGCTTAACCGCTAAGCCATCTCTCCAGCCCCAGATTTTTTTTTTTAATGAAGGAACAGAGGTGCTAAAAGGCCCGGCTGAAGTGGTCAAGTCTTCTCCCTAACCTTCACAGCCTGCCTTAGCCCCTGGCAGCACCCACCTCATCCCCAGAACCTTCTAGTTTAGGATAAGTCCCAACTGGAATAAACAGACAACAAAATGGGCCAGGGATGGATCACCCAGTCAATCAGCCATTCAACAACAACCTTTCCATACCATCTACTTGCCTCTCACAAGGATAAGCTCAAACACAAAACCCTTGCCATCTTAGTGCTAAGAGGAGCTGGCAGAGAGAGAGAAATATGTATTCAATTAGCTGTGACTTGGCTAAGAGCTTACCAGACCTATGAACAGAGTACTGAAGAAGGAGTAACAATGTCTTTTTTGCTCACATTAAACAACAATAACAACAAAAAAAAAAAAAACAGCAAAACAGGAGAAAAAAAATTTCTAAAATATAAGGAACTCTGCATAACTGATGACAAAAATTCTCTTGCAGTGAACAGATTCATTTTGACAAGGCTTTTTGATGACAGTCCTTGCCTTTCACACACATCACCTCGCCTGGTCCACCCGGGAACTGGGGCTGCTCTGAAGCCTGTGGGCCTGTCAAGCGATGAGCAGACGAGAGGTTTGGGGCTCCACTTACTTTAACTACAATGAGTTTTGACATGCTAAAGCCTGAGACAAATTTGGACGCAGGAGACCTTCCCTCAGGCTCCTCCCAGGCCAAGATACTGAGCATCAGAAACACATGTTTTTATCTGAGCCTCCACAAAGTGAAAAATGAGATGGGCAGAAATCCCAAAAATAGCAATGGTGAAGGGGGGGTTGCAGAAATCCAGGAGATGAGGGCATATAATTAGCAGGATCTTTCCATTCATGGTCCAAAAATAACAATAACTATGATCCAAACTTTACTGACAGACTTGAGGAGGAAATGGTTAAGAGGAGAGACTCCCCAGTAGCTTTTCAGAATAAGGAAAATCGTACAGTTAGAGGTGAACCAGACCAGTTAAAGCCTTTAGAAGGTAGAGCTTGCTGAGTGCCTGAGAGCCGATTGAAGGTCAGTGTGGAGCTATATATGCTTATCAAGGTGACCATAGTATGGATGATTTACACCTAAAACCAACCCAACCATCCATATCCACCTCCGCTGACTTCCTGCACAACACAATTCTCTCTCCAAAGCCATGTACATACCATAATGACTCCCCTCACGTCACATACTCTTGCAGGAAAACACTTTTCCCAAAACCCTTATTTAAATTTTGCCCCAAATAGTCCATGTAGTGTTTTTTTTTAAGTTACTTTAACAGAGGCAATTTGTAACTGAAGCCATGATTTCTAATTTTTGCTAGAGAGTTATTGACTAATTTGTGAGTCAAAAAGCTGGTTTTAGCCAGTTCCTGCTGAAGTGGAATTCGCCCTCCCCATCCTTCTGCAAAATTACAAACACAGAGCTGTTGTCCATCGTAAACTCCTGGCTCACAGAAATCCAACTTTTCATCATAAATTCTGAGAGACAAGACTTCGCCTGGGTGTCTCCATCACCCCAGCCCATGTTCCCAGACAACTCAGAGGCAACCCAGTCTATGTATGTCTCCCCAAAGGCCAGCACTACAGACTTGCCAACAGCTGAAAGTTATAAATAGGACAGCTTGGGACAGTCAGAGAGGAGGGGTCAAGAAGCAAAATCTAATAAGTATTCAGATGCAATGGCCAAGAAAGCTCTCTGGAGGGACAAAAAGGGAAAATATTGGCGGAGTGTTTCTAAAACAAAAAGACCAGGCCATAGGAACTTCATTGCGTAAGCCTGTGATTGCAGGGAACCTGCTCATCTGAAAGAAACACTAGGATCTCTTTAACCCAGCAGCATTATCGGGAACGTCACTTCCTAAATTGGATTCTTCTCTTTTTGTGCATGTGTGTATGGTATGTGCATTTGTTCATATGCTTGTGTGTATGCATGTGGTGCATGTGTTTGCGTGCATGTGGAGACCAGAGGTTGGCATTGGATGTCTTCCTCCATCGCTCTCACAGAGTAACGGTACCTGGTGAATAGAGGCTTTCTGGTGAGTCTTCCCCACACAATCTCGTATGTACTGCCTTCTCCAGAACTAATTGCATGGAGCTATATTTCCATTCCCCTATCTATCTCAATCTGTTTGAGTTGCTGTAACAGAACCACCAACTGAGTGACTTGGAAACAACAGAAAATTGTTGGTTGCTTTTCTGCAGATTGGGAAGTCCCAGGTCAAGGTGTTTGTAGATTGGGTATTTGGTAAGTGCCTCCTTGTTCATAGATGGTATGTCCTTGCTGTGTCCTCATGGCGTGTGAGGAGCAAGGCACCTCGGTGTAGCCTCTTTTATAAGAGAACTGGTTCTATCCAGGTTGGCTCTGTCCACATAACCGAGTCATTCCTCAAAGACCGTACTGGCTAATACTATCACTTTAGGGATTAGATTGAACATATATCTTTGATGAGGATACAAACATTCAGAGTTCAGCACTACTTGAAAACTGTCTTGTCTCAGCAGCTCACAGGTCCATCTTAGAAAATATCCTATCCTTAGCCAGGCGTGGTGGTGCTCGCCTTTAATCCCAGCACTTGAGGGGCAGAGGTAGGAGGATCGCCCTGAGTTCGAGGCCACTCTGAGACTACATAGTGAATTCCAGGTCAGCTTGGGCTACAGTGAGACCCTACCTCAAAAAAAAAAGAGAGAGAGAAAGAAAGAAAGAAATGAAGGAGGAAGGGAGGGAGAGAGGGAGGGAGGAAGGAAGGAAAGAAGGAAGGAGAGAAGGAAGGAAGGAAGGAAGGAAGGAAGGAAGGAAGGAAGGAAGGAAGGAAGGAAGGAAAGAAGAAAGAAAGGAAGGAAGGAAGAAAGAAAAGAAAAGAAAATATCCTACCCTTAGTACCTCTAATACTGCCTGGCCAGCTAATATTTGTGTATGAATGCATTGCTGTCAGGAAGACACACACAATTTGAAGAAGCCCCACTTACAAAGCTTTCCTTTTATATACATTAACAATTTATGACTCTTTGCTTACCCATGATGTCAGATGTTCCTCCCCTAGAAGTATCTTCAACTTGGGAATTATGAGTAAGATGTTCCCTTATAAACCAACTCAAGAAAACTGGGCTGCAAAAGCAGGAGTGGCTGTGGAAAGGAATCAATTCTGTCTCCCACTTACATGGAATTTTCATTTTGTTGTTGGGTTTTTTGATGTGTTGGTAGTGTTTTTTGTTTGTTCATTTATTTGTTTGATTGGAGGTTTTTGTTTATTTTTGCTCAGGTTTTTGGGTTGTTTGTGAGTATGTGCATGTTTTGTGCATGTGTGTGTGCCCATGTGATACCCAGTGTACTGGCCTTCAGCAGGGCACACTCAGCTGGGTGGCCAGAAGGGAATGTCGAGTGTCCTCCCTTACTGCTCTTCTGCTCTTTCTTACTTGAGCCAGAGCCTCTTGCTGATCCTGGAGCTTTCTGGGTTTTTGTTTGTTCATTGGCCAGTTTTGTTTGTTTTGTAATATCTGGCTATTCTCTGGTCTCTGGACTAAAGTTGTAGACATGTGTGGTCACACCGAGCTATTTATATGGATCCTGGAATATAGTTTCGCAGTCTTCCTCAGCCCCGGTTTGGTTTTATGAAACACTGTCAGGAAGCCCAGGCTGTTCTTGAACTCATTATGTAGCGAATTATGGCTTTGAACTCCTGATCTTCCTCCCTCTACCTTGCAAGGGTTAGGATTACATTGGATTTTCAGTTTCCTAGCTATCGGGATCAGGAAAGTTTGGGTGACTATGAACTTTTCCACTCACTGGTTATTGGAATGATGACCCACTCTGAAACCACAGGAAGCAGATTTTTCATTCTGTCCATTTGCCATGACACTCATCTTAGAGTTGGGCCAAGGGCATCAACACATGCTCCCATGTACCTTACCCCTGCTATGTGTCAGGTGCCACCACCATGCGTGACTCATTGTGTACCATTGGAGGAACAAAGTATCCATCTCTGAAATGAATATCAGTCTGCTTGCTTCTCCCCCAAGCTGCAGATGCAGAGGGAAGGGACGGGTCTGAACGCATCTGTTCCAAAGCACAGAACAAAAGGCGGTCATGATCTTCCTACCCCGCTGCCAGGCCTTCAAATCAAGTTTTGCAGTCACAGGTTCATTTTTAATCACAATAAAGTGTGCACATGCACATTGTGAAGATATTTAAATGTCAGTTTGGCTGGGTTTCAGTCCCCTGTGATTCAATCAAACACCAAACTAAGCATCACTTTGAAGGTGTTTAGGAAATGTGATTAAAGTCTAGAAACAGTTCACTTTAAGCAAGGGAAATTGTCCAAGGTATGCAGACGAGCCTGGTTTAACCAAGTGTGAGGTCTAAAGAGCCAGAAAGGAGACTTCCTTTGAAGAAGAAATTCCTCTTGAGGACAGCAATGTCAACTTGAGCCTGAGAGTTTCTGCTCCTCCCTGTTAGC
Source organism: Dipus sagitta (assembly GCA_036346955.1). Classification (NCBI taxonomy): domain Eukaryota; kingdom Metazoa; phylum Chordata; class Mammalia; order Rodentia; family Dipodidae; genus Dipus; species Dipus sagitta. The sequence continues at coordinate 125,827,649 of CM070772.1, read as the reverse complement.
TTGCCCAATGGATTTCAGACTTGCTGGAGAGCCCCCAAACATCATAGAAGTCAAATTCTTACAATAAATAAATGTGTATGTGCACATGCATGCGTGTGTCCTGTTTCTCTGGTGACACCTGACTTGCACATACATGCACATGTCTGCAACTAGCAACAGGTGCTCAAGAAGACACTGTTTCTGTTTACAGTGAGCCTGTACATACCCATTGTTAAACTAACCCTCTAAATCACCGTGATATCCTCCTGAAGGTTCTGTTGGGGTTAGAGGGTAAAACGTGTCTCACTGGCTCATGTGTACTTGAATAGGAGGTAGAGCCTTGTTGGAGAAAGTGGTCACTGGAGGCAGGCCTTAAGGTTTATATACATATATATATATATATATATATATATATATATATATATATACATATAGCTTATTTCCACTTCCTGTTCTCTCTCTCTGCCTGTGACCAGTCACCCCCTGCTGCCACCATCATGCCTTCCCCACTATGATGAACTACGCCTCCTGGAACCTCCGTCGTGCCCCCCCCTGCTTCCTTCCTTCCTTGAGCTGCTTCTTGTCAATATTTGGTCATGGCAATGAGCAAAGTAACAAATCCAGGGTCATGAGTATAGTTTGAAAGCTATGGAATGACAGTGAAACTTCCCACACACATGCCCCTAGGGGACCTGAGTCTTAGGAAAGTGTGAGTAGATACCTGTTTTTTTTCAGGGGAGAACGCATCAAGACTAGAGCTAATGACCCCACCTCATAACACTGAGCAAGGCCTCCAGGCCAACCCTGGAGGAACTTGAAAACATGCCATCAGGAGATGGGCGGAGAGGCTGCCAGGATCAGTGTGGGGATCCCCTGAGAGACACGGAGAGGAAGGTGGATGTGTTGATGGACTCCCTGGAGAAGAGAGCAGCAGAGGACAGGCTGTTCCTCTCCAGGAGCAAAGAACAAGCCAAGAAAATCCTTGGCAGAAATCCAACTGGAGAAAGCCGCACAGAGCCCTGGGAAAAGGCCTTGGCAGTGGGAACAATGTGATTCTCAATGGCAGAGCATCCTGTAGAGATGGGACTTCACCTGCTGGACTGAGAGGACCCAAACAGGAACCTCACTGATCACACCCACCTAGTTTGGAGGGCACCTAAGCATGTTTAGGGGAAAAGAAAGCAGGTTGTCCCTTGCCATGAGCTCAATTTGAATCAACTGTGCTTGAAAAGACAAAACCAAATAGAAACTCTCACTACATATCAGCAATAACAAAACTCTATTGCAGCCAGCAGGTAAAGCTGCAGATGACAAGATATAGTCCTTAGTTTATGCAGAAAGGTACTCAATACAGTGACTTAGGAATATACAAAAGTGATTGGAGGGCTTGCAGAACAGGCTGGGACCTGATATTTTAGGAACAGTTCCCAGATGACAAACTGGTCATGATGAAACCAGGTAACAAGCAGGCTACTGACTCACCAACTGGTGCAGGGCCACCCCCAGTCTGCTCCAGACACTCGCCTCCTTACTCTGAGAATTCTGGCAGAACTCTTTCAGGAAAGCCCATGGAAACTCAGCCCTGCCTCATGCTGCTTATACTCTTTCCAAATCCCATCGGGTGGATCTGCCTGGAGAAACCAGATCCCAGGCCACAGCCATGATGTAAGGGACTGTGGGAAATGGAGCCTACCACTTGGAAGCCCCTGAGGCAGACATGACATAGGATCCATCTCATCCCACTTACTACTAGTCTATCTATAACATTTAGAGAAGCAACAAAAAGAGAGAGAGAGAGAGAGAGAAAGAAAGAAAGAAAGAAAGAAAGAAAGAAAAAAGAAAGAAAGAAAGAAAGAGAGCAGGAACTCATGTATGACAGGAGTTTTAGAATTCAGAGCCATCCTGCTAAGATCTTGGGAGAAATGGTAATAGATCCAGGCTCTGCAGGGGGCCAATCACAGTGGCTGGCAGAGGACTTTGCTGTATGAGAGAAGCAAGTACATGTAGATTAAGAAAAAGTCAGGCCACAGAGCAAGGAGAAATCTGGCTGGAATTCAGAAGTAAGCCAGTCCCCAGACAGTTAGCCTACCTAGTGTTGGACATGAGCTACTGGGGGAAAGGGGCCAACAATGGTCTGAGCAACCAGAGGTCTAACCTGCTCAGAAGCAAACACCCTGACATGATGTGAACGCCAGTGCAATAGTGGCACACCACCTCAGTGGGTAACCAATAGTTTTCTGAGATCCACTCATTGTAAAGGAACCCATATCAGGAATTGGGAACCAGATCAGAATCCTATGGAGTCAAAGATTATGTTCTCCAGTGTCAAGTTCTTATTACTCCTTGGCTAAAAGAGGGGTTACATACATCAAATTCTCCCTAAATTAATAATGCTTATCCCATTTAAACTATGCTGATTTCACTCTTTGTTGGCGAATGTTCTTTATTCAGAAGGTAGTGAGACCCAAGGAGATAAACTGCCCCTCACACTTCAACCAAGCCACAGCTGAAAGCACAGAGGAATTGGGGAGATGAGCAAGAGTGCTGCTTCCATGCTGTTCCTGATAATCAATGCCAGGGTTTAGGAGACAGACCCTGAAGATACTCAACACCAACCAAAGCAGAGATCCAGAGGTGCCTAAGAGCTCATCACTGAAGCAGACTTAAAACTCACCCACCACAACTCAGGGAATTTTGTGGAAGAGGGGGCAAAAAGATTGTAAGAGCCACAGGTTGAGACATCATGCCCAGAGGCATTCCCTCCTCCCCAAAATAACTGACTCTTGCTCCCACAATGCATAACTCACAACCCCATGGGGAATACCTGCAACCCCACTGAGGAGTGTCCCCAATGGAATGGGGACAGGGATGAAGGAAAAGAGGGTACCAACACATGATGTATCCATATGAAACATCTTGTTAATAATAATACTAACTGTCCATTATCTCCTCCTATTTCTGCTTTTCTTTCTCTCTCTCCCCCTCTTATCTCTCATCTCTCTATCTCTTTTATATCACTTATATTTTTCTTTCTTCTCTTCTTGGGTGCTGACCTGTAACTCCCGGTACCAGCAGGTGGTCATCATCCACAATGAGCTTTTGATCACAGAGACCTACAAGGTCTCCCAAAAGAAGACAGATTTATGTCAGAGCGCTTGAGGACCCACCATAGGTTAGTGGTAAGACCCTACTGCTAAAGAGACCATACAACGTGGATACATATCATGGAGCGACATGGCTGGAAGAGAGTCAGTCCCCAGACAGTTAGCACATCTAGTGCCAGAGGTGCTACATGAGCAACTGGGGGATAATGACCAATATCTGCCCAAGCAATGCATGGTCTAACCTACTTAGCAGCAAACAACTTGACGTGATGCTCATACAAGTGCAATAGTGGCACATAGCCATGGTGGAAAAACAACTGCTCTCGATTTGGCTAACTGGAATGCTCAGTGGAATGGAACCCATAGCTGGGGCTGGGAAACAAGTCAGAACCATATCCCAAAATGAACCTGTTCTCCATTAAACTCTCTCTAAAAAACAATGGTTATCACATTTTCTTGGTGCTAACTTTACTCTCCATTGGAGAATATGCTTCTCTTTTTCAGATAAACGCAGATCCTAAGGAGAGAACCACCCTATCATACCTCAGAAGGGTCCCAGCTGAAATAAAATAATTGGGAAAACATGCAAGAATGCCATTTTCTTGGTGAACCAGGAACGAGCACAACAGTGAAGGAGATAGACACAGAGAACAATCAACCCCTACCAAACCAGATATCCAGAGACACAGAGGCACCCAAGATTTCAACATGGAAGCAGACCTAATATGAACCCAACATGGATCAGGGAAATTTGCAGAAGAGGAGGAGGAAAGAATGTCAGAGCCACACGCTGGGTCATGATACACAGAGACATTTCCTCCTACCCAAAACTAAAGGCTAACCCTACAATGCACGACCCATATACCCCAACAAGGAGGGTCCCTGTGGAGGGGGGAAGACAGGGAGGAGGCTAATAATGGTACCAATTTGACTATAGTCACTGACTGCAAAAGTAAAAAAAAATTAAATAAGTAATAATACTAAACATTAAAAAGAAAAGAACAAGTCAGGCAATGTTCCCTCCCTCCCCTGCTGCCTGCACCCACACTCAGAAACATGGAGTCAGAAAACACTGCAGCACTCTTGGCCTGTGGAAGACTAGCTTACTGGTTGACCACAAGGCCATATTTCACAAAGCCCTTGCTCCACCCTCCTGCACAGCACCAGCTGAGTTTAAGGCACAGGCTCTAAAGGTTGCTGAGTTTGACTCCTCATCTCACCATGGATGGCTAAAGCATTCTTGATAAATTGTTAACCTCACTGGACTTCCATTTCCTTTGCTGGGGGAAAAGAAAAAGGAAGTGGATAGAAGAGGTACATAGGTACAAACATATAAAAATGTTAGCCCATTGCCAGCCTAGAGTAACACTCAAAACCACTGCTGCTATAGAGATTCTGTGCCTGTTCAAGACTAGAACTCAAAATCACCTAAAGGCAAGAAGAACAGTGGACACGGAAGTGCAACAGCAGCGTGTCTGCACTTCCAGGCACAGGACAGTACCTAGCCCATGGGATGCAGATATAAAGTTGGGTTCATCAGGGAAACTTGAACACATGCATGGGATCTTGAAAATTGTCACTGCTCCCAGCTTGGGTCCCACATGGCTGGCCTGCATGCCCTACAGCCAATGCTCCAGGAAAGAATGCATTCCCACTAAGCTCCACATAGCAATGAGATCATGGAGCAGCTGTGTATATGTGACCAGATACCAGGAGCTCCTGCTCCAGAGACAGGAGACACTCTGAAGTTCTAACCTAGCCACTTTAATAACACTTTTCTTGTTGTGCAAAAGAATAAGTAGAGATTGGACAAGCTCATATCCTTCCTGTAATCATACAACTAGAAAAAACTGGATCCAGATTTCAATTTTGCTGTATTTAACTATGGAATCTCATGTTATTTCCACTCCACTATGCTGTCTATTCTGCAAAGAATTAGAACTTGAAATACTCTAAAGAATTTTTCAGTTTATTATCTTATTAAATACCAACCTGCTGGGCTGGAGAGATGGCTTAGCAGTTAAGTGCTTGCCTGTGAAGCCTAAGGACCCCGGTTCAAGGCTCGATTCTCCAGGATCCACGTTAGCCAGATGCACAAGGGGGCGCACGCATCTGGAGTTTGTTTGCAGTGGCTGGAAGCCCTGGCGTGCCCATTCTCTCTCTCTCTCTCTCTCTCTCTCTCTCTTTCTGTCTCTGTCACTCTCAAATAAATAAATAAAAATGAACAAAAAAAATTAAAAAAAAATACCAACCTGCTCTGGCAAGTGCTGCTACAGTTCTAACTCAAACCAGGTCATCAAGTTCTCTGCCATGCTCTGGAATGTGGGAGAAGATCCTATTTGTGTCACATTGATCCACTTCCTGCTTCCCAGAGACTATGAACTCCAGGTTCCTCCATAAGCTCCAGCTGACCCAGGATTTGTGTGTTCTATGGCATTTCATCAGAGCTGGAAGCAGGTGTCAAGAAGCCCCTCCATTATGCTGGCTAGAAAGTGAATAAACTCAAGCAGTATGATGTTGAGTCCCTGTCTGAAGCAGCGCTGGGAAACCATGTTGGGAGATGCTTCTAGACCTGGAAGGAGAGCCATGCCTGTGTGGATTCTTTTGGCCCTCCCTCCACCTCCCCATGCACAGACATGCACTCCTATTTCCAATGGAGCCCTCTCTGTTGTTTGACAGACAGTCTCTCCTTTCTCCAAATGACAACTTCCATGGGGATCCAAGTGCCACCATTTCTCATCCTGAGTGACCTTGGGGGCAGAAGAGGCAGAGTTGGGGTGTGAGTGTCTATCCATTCAGGCAGCCTCACCATGAGCCATGTGAATCATCAGTTGACACAGCCCAACCTTTAATCCATCCTTCCAGGTCTGCCAAACAGGCACATGGACAGAGGCTGGCCACAGCACCCATCCAAGAGCCAAGGAAACAGTGGCTTTCCTCTCCCTGCACTGAAGGACTACCTTGCTAATAAGGGAGAGAAGCAGGGATTATGAGCCAGCCTATGCAGAGGAAGGCAAGTAGGTGGGCTTTTGGTTGACCTTGAGATGGAAGCATTGAACCAGCAGATCTTCATAACTCACAGATCCTGAGCAGTGCAGAACAGAGTGACCTCCACAGGTTGGGCCACACAGCAGGGGAGACACGAGACACATGGCTGGCTGGAGTTCCCAGTGAAATAGAAATAGTTTTATTCTTTCAACCACTTGTATTTTCTACAAGCATCTATTACTTTTATAACTAAGAACAAAAGTTAAGATGAAAGCAAGCCACTGTGGGCTATATGGAAAGGAAAAGGATGCCATTTAAGGACTGTCAAGGCAGGGCTGTAATTTCTTACCTAGCAAAGACTTGGACTTATCTTCACAAAATATAAAGGAACATCCTTTGTAACTGCCAACTCCATAAGTGCATGACTATAAATCACATTGATAACACTTGGAGGAAAGGGAAGGTTTAGCCTACGATCATGCAGAAGCCAGAACCAAGGTCACTGATTTCCTGCTTTGTGGAGACAGATTCCTCTTTCATGTGAGGACAATACACCTATCCTCCCATCATGAGGCAAGGTCAGCTGTCTGCCTGCATTTTATAGACTTCAGAGGAGTGGCCAGTGGTCCGTCCAACTTCAATGTTCCAATATCACTGCCTGGCCTAGATCTTTCTTCTGGTGCTATGTCTAGCCGAGAAAGAATAGCCCATAACTGGTGTCATCCATAAATAATGTGGATCTGAGATCATCTCAAATTCAAACACACAAGTCCATGTACTCAGCAGACTCCTGGCTCATAGCAGATGCACTGTCCTAAAAAGGCTTGCTTGGGATAGCGGACAGTGGAAGGCAGTGGGAGCCAGGCTTTGAAGGAAACTGTCTTTTCTCCCAAGGCAGTGACAATGAAGCCAGCCAGTGTACCACAATTGGAGACAAGCCCAAGGCCAGTGGTCTTGGGACACTGCTCTCCAAAGTCAATTAAGGTCATCCTGGCTCCTTGGCAAGGCTCAAAGCTTGGCTAGAGGAAGCTCAGAGATCCTTTCTTTGTCAGCACTCAGGAAACAAGATCCCAGAGCCAAGACTCAAAGCTCTCAGAAAATAGCTCTTGGCCAAAGCCTGGTAACCTTCCAAGGCAAGGTCCAGGGACAGGTGGCTGTGATTACAACCTCCCTCTCCCACCACCACCTCCACAAGTATCCAGCTTTCCAAGGTCCCCAAGCAGAGGCCACTCTGACCCAGATAACATTTGAATTCCAAGGTGCAAGGTGAGAGAGAGGTACAACTTTCTCTCCATTATTTCTCTACAAAAGTGAGATTCTTCCCACCATCATAGGGACTTGGAGGTAGATGGCTCTCACAAGAGCCATAAAGAATTGCTAACCATTGACACAGCCTTTCTTTTTTTACTATTGAAAACTTTAATATATGAACATGTTGTGATTCCATCACATTCCCATTCACTTATCCTCTTTTGATCCCTCTCCCCTTTTCTCCATTTTGTTGCCTCATTCCTTTTGACCTCCTCCATCCTCTTTGTCAAATTGTTGATGGGCTCTGAACAGTGCAGGTCTCCTGGGGGTATTGGCAATGTCTATGGGGCCATGAGTGCACCAGTCAGTTCATACCAGGAGGAGAGTGCCCCAAAGTACTCCTTCCCACCCTGTGGCTCTCACATTCTTTCCTCCCTTTCATCCACAATGTCCCTTGGGCCTGGGAAGGTGTGATAGATATCTTGTTTAGTGTTAAGTTCTCAATAGCCTCTTATTTTCTGTTTTGATGGTCTGCCACTGTCTCTGTATTAAAGATTCTCTAACTAGCAGTGAGAGCAACACTCATGTTCATTCTACCACATCCTTGCGATGCAGCCTTTCTTATTCATTCTTGACACAGACTTCTTAAAGTAATGAAAGTGCTATGTGCAGTTACCAATGGAATAATTACCTTACAAGGCAGTGGTTAGGATCCAGGCAGGCTCGTCCACACCTACAAGAAGCCCAGCCTATGCTAACTCTTGCTTCTGTGCAGGGACCATTCCAAGTTCCCTAAGCCTGTACCTCTTCTTAGGCCCACAGACCACCCACCTTGTTCTTTGCACCGTCCTTTAGAACTCCCTGAATGACACCAGACCCTCTGCATCCCCTCATAGTGGTCTGGGCATACACCTTTCACAGCACCTAAGGTATCCCATTATCATTGTCTAACAGCTACTAGGCTGTGAGCACCTTGGGGGTGATATTACTGTTACTGGGGAAACAGGACTCCCTTTTGTGGTCTCTTAGTCTTGTTCATAAAAGAAATTGGAAATAGAGTCTGAAAGAAGTTCAGGGACAATTTTATCAGAGTTTGAGAGAAAAAAAACAGGGCACAGCTTCCATGAGGAGGAAGATGGATCATAGGAAGAAAGAAAGGCATGCTTTTTGAGTTAGGATCTAAAAAGCAGGCAAGTTCATCAGTAGAGACCAGCAAGCAGTTGCATGGGAATAGATGGGGGTTGTCTTCAGAGAAACAGTGAGAAAACACAGAGGGTCAGAGGAAGCATGCTTAGAATTTTGGCTGATACCCAAAGAAAGAGATAGAAAGAGGAGAAAAGAAAAAGCCATGCATTTTGCCCAAAAAAGTGACGAGGCTTTCCAAGAACTATAAGCAAGTGCATGGAGGGAGGGTCCTCGGTGGGTATGGGCACATTATCTCATTAAGGGGACCACTGTTCCTCCCATCTTGGCATGTCTTCAGGTGAATCAGCTTTCCTGAAGGGTGGTTCCCTCACCAGATAATTGACAAATTCAGTTAGATTAACTCTTAATGAAGGAGGATATATCATGTCTTTATAATCTTGTGGTTTGGGGTAGTTTAGAATTCTCTCTCTATGCCCATGGCCAGAGGTAGAACTTAGATTCTATTCTCTTGAACAGGAGGAAGTAGTTGTCCCTCACAAAACCGATACCTCTACCCTCTTCTTTTGCTGGGGAAGAGGAAGGTAGGATCCAATGCTGATCATGAGGGAAGGGTCCATCTTCAATTGCCTCTAAGCCTTCCAATGACTATAAAGCTATGTAATAGTGGGACATCTGTCTTCTCAGTGCTACATCCCCAGGAACAGGTGTCAGCTGAATGGAAAATAAAGGAACCACAGCGTTGCAAGCAGGTCCCTTTTAGATTACAGTTAGTGGAGAGTGTTCCAGAGCCTCAGCGACTGCATTTAGACACTGCTTAAGACTCGTCTCACTCCCCTAGCCTCCCCTAGCTCTCTAAACATACCCCATGGCCCCAGACATTCATCAGGGTGGACATGGTTATTGTGCACTTTGGTTAATTACAAACCTGATCGGCTCCAATAAAAAGCTGACATTTTACATAAAGTCATAACAGGCCATGGTCCTGAAAGTACAATAAGATGAGGTTTCTTGATGAGCAAAGAAGCTTCAGGGAAATATTTTTGTGCTCATGGGTTTCACTCCAGCTATTGTCCACATTCCTTTTTATGGAGTCATAAAGATTATGGTTTATAGTCAGGGCTGGCTGACGTCATCGTCCTATCCTCTCAAGAGCATGCTCTCCCAAGGATCTTCGTACCAATGAGCAGCGTTCAGAAAAGTCCAACAGAGGTTTATTAAATGATTGCTCTGAGCAGGGACCTGACTGATGGGATTTGTTTCCAAGCTTTTAAATGTGCTAAAAATATTCTCAATTTCACAGTCTGGACAATATCTATAGAAAGATAGATAGATAGATAGATAGATAGATAGATAGATAGATAGATAGATAGATAGCACCAGTCTCCTCTCTAGGGCCTACTGGGTGAAAATGTACCTAGAGTTACCCAGGGACATAAAACTTTTCTTCATGGACCTTCCAGATGGCTAAGGAGAGCTTGCTCATTAAATGCAGTGTACAAACTCTGTCTCTCAGCAGCTTGGCTTTGGGGCACACTGCAATCCATCACCCTTAGGAATGTGGCCAAGCTGAGTGCCCGAGGCCAGAGGAAATCTACCTACCCACCAGCCCTTGTCCTTCCTAAAGGAGCCTTCCCAGCCAAGGGAACAACATGGTATGTTGGCCCATCTGAGCCCCAATTTTCACATCTGCAAAAGGAGATGCTGCTGCCTTACCAGGAGTCCTATGAAAATTAAAGACAGGGCTGGAGAGATGGCTTAGCAGTTAAGGCACTTGCCTACAAAGCCAAAGGACCCCGGTTCAATTCTCCAGGACCCACATAAGCCAGATACACAAGATAGGGCATGTGTCTGGAGTTTGTTTGCAGTGGCTGGATGCCCTGCCATGCCCAGTCTCTCTCTCTCTCTCTCTCTCTCTCTCTCTCTCTCTGTCTCTCTCTGTCTCTCTCTCTCTCTTCCTCTTTCTGCCTCTTTCTCACTCTCAAATAAAAAAGATTAAATTTTTTTTAAAATTAATGAGAATCTAGTTAAGCTACCTAGTTGCCAGGCATCTAGCTGTTATCTATCCCTGTGCTTTTCTTCCAATCAGGGACAGACCACCCTGGGCTGCCACACAGATAGGACAAGAGAGATGGAGAAGAGGGTACAGACAGGTGGGAAGCATGTCAGAAGGAGACCTGCCCAGCCACAGCGATAAGCCAGGCACAGAGTAAGGCTTGACAATAGCCTCTACCGGAAACCACATGGACTTGTGACCTGGGGAAAGCTAGGCCTACTTTGGAAACTCATTGCTGTTCTGTGCTTATCCCTTCTGCTCTCTCCAGCTCTGCTGCCCTCAGTGAGCCGGTGTTTCCTCACCCAGGAAACACTCCCTGGCTGAAGGGGAATAGTTTCTCTTTCCTGTGAGTTTTTGTTTCTTTGCTTGTTTTGGTTTGTTTTTGTCACATTATTCCATAATCATTAGGTAAAAAGGATGTGCTGGCACTTGGGACAAGCTAGCAGATATGGCTGAAAATGTCAGGAATGAACAAGTTATACCTAGCAACACTCTCCCAGGAAACAAAGTCCAAAATCCTAAAATCAATCAGGTGGTTCAAATGGAGAGACTCTAATTAAGACAGCATCCCAGAGACATGGATGCAATTGAAGCCAAACAAAGGATGTTGCGATAGTTAATATTGTCAACTCAACAGGATCTGGAGTCACCTAGGAGACAAAGCTGAGGGCATGTGAGGGAGTACAGAGATTAGGTTGAAGGACCCACACTAAGTGGATGGTACCTAGGCTGAATCAAAAGAAAGCTGGGTGCCAGAATCTCTCTCTCTCTCTCTCGTCTCTCTCTCTGTGTGTGTGTGTGTGTGTTTCTGTGTGCATGCATGTACATGCACACACATGTGTGTGATGTGACTAGTCACTTCAAGCATCTGCCTCCATACCTTCCACAACATGCTGAATGTACCTCAAGCTATAAGCCAAAGTAGCCTTCCTTCCTTAACTTGCTTTCCCCAGGCATTTTGTCACAGTAATGTGAAAAGTAACTGGTGCAGATACCAAGGCTCTGACCCTTACCACCTCGGGGACAGAGTGAAATGAGGTTCCAAAGGGAGCCACAGAGGAAGGCCTGCTGTCTTTGCCCATCCAGAGAGCTGGCATAGACAGGGATGGAAAGAACCTCCCAGCTCCTCTCTGCCACCTTCTGGGCTCCAGCATGGAGCCACTGTATTGTACCCAAAATCTCTACATTGAAGACCAATCTACCATCACTTCATTATGCAGCTGTGTTGCGAGAAAGGGTCTTTAAAGAGGCAATTGAGTTAAAATAGGGTCCTTACAATGGGTCCAAATCCAGTTATATATGTCTGTTTTAGTCAGGGTTCCCTAGAGGAACAGAACTGATAAAATGAATTATATTAAAAGGGAATTTATTGGATTAACTTTCGGCAGTTCAACAATAGCAGTTTGCAGGCCTGAGAGTCAAGGAACCTGGTAGCTGCTTAGTCCACGAGGCTGGATGCCTCAGCAGTCCCAACCTAGCACTGAAGGCCTGGAGGCATCCTGGAGAGCTCCTACTGTTCAGTCCACACTGGTCTTCAGTCCACACTAGAAAGCAGCAAACAGCACTGCAGGCAGATGGGAGGAGGGGATCCTTTCCTTCCTGAGAGCTTCCTTAGATAAAGCCCCTCCGAGAGGGGCAGTCTACTCTGGGGGAAGGGCTCACCCTGGGAGGACGGATTCCTCCTTTAGTTAATCCTCCCTGGAAGCAACCTCAGAGACCTACTTATGAGGAATGTCTGTGGATTTCTAAACAGATCAAGTTGACACAAACTTAACCATCACAGTGTCTTTATCAGAATTGATGAGGACATACACAGAGGGTGAACACCATAGGGAGACACAGGGAGATGTCATCTTTACGCTAAGAGAAGAGCTCAATCCTGATACCCACTCCATCTTGGACTTGCAACCTCTCTCTCTAAAACTAGAGACATTTCTGGGATTTTTGTTTGTTTGTTTTTGTTTTTTGAGAAAGTGTTACCAGAGTTATGCGGTTCAGAGCCTGGGTACCAACAGTCCGAACAAGCCAGGCCTCATAACCCATCTTTTTTTGTGTGTGATAACAGATAAATTTTAAATCTAGCACCTGAAGCTGTACAGGGGACGGTTCATCAACTTCATGGGACCGTTGTACACATTCAATAAAGTGACAGCCGTGCAAAACCACCGAGGGTCCTGAAATCAGGAACATACTTGGAATTGTCTCAAAACAATCCACAGAATTAAAAACACAATCAGAAGCCATCCACAATTATGCTAACTGTCAATTATAAATTTTAGACATAATACTCAATATAAATAGTCAATATTGGGCCTGGAGAGATGGCTTAGCGGTTAAGCGCTTGCCTGTGAAGCCTAAGGACCCCAGGTTCGAGGCTTGATTCCCCAGGACCCACGTTAGCCAGATGCACAAGGGGGCGCACGCGTCTGGAGTTCGTTTGCAGTGGCAGGAGGCCCTGGCATGCCCATTCTCTCTCTCTCTCCCTCTCAGCCTCTTTCTCGCTCTGTCACTCTCAAATAAATAAATAAACTAAAAAAATTTAAAATAAATAAGTAGTCACTATTTAGCAGGGGATATCACATGTGATTTCAGAGTGTCGTCTTGTTGCACTCTACCAGGAAGGTTTCTTGAGTAGGGACATGACTGGCCACAGGTGAATATAACCAGGACCCAGCCAGTGAGTAAAAGTTCTACCACATTTACTATAGTTTCCACTTTCTTTTTTCTTTTCTGTCAGTTAAAAGTGAATAGTGAGAATTAAATACTTGTCTTTACATATACACAAGGTATACTGTGAAAGCATATTTGCTTCCAAACATATAAAAATACTTGTTAACTAGTTTGATAAGTAAATAAGCCGGGCGTGGTGGCGCATGCCTTTAATCCCAGCACTCGGGAGGCAGAGGTAGGAGGATTGCCGTAAATTTGAGGCCACCCTGAGACTCCATAGTGAATTCCAGGTCAGCCTGGGCTAGAGTGAGACCCTACCTCGAAAAACCACAAAAAGAAAAGAAAAGAACATATAAAAGTATATAGAAAAACATCATCTGACTCTGGGAAGATCAATTCCATATTTTATATTACATCAAACAAAAACTGTTTTAGTTTGTTTGTTTTGAATCCCTTAACCAGAAATACTTGAAGAGAAAGACAGACAGGAATTGTTCATTCTTACCCTTAGCATCATTGTGAAATATAGTTAAACTAAGAAACCAAGTTCACTGAAACACCTAAATCCAGAATTATCATCTTCAAGAGGAGGCTTAATAACAAGACTTGACAAGCAGTTTTTAATCCATAAGTACAACAGGCATTTTGGTATTTTGGCTACAGGAAAACAAAAGTCGTAGCATCAAAAAAGGTCTGAGATGTCTCACTTTTGTAGATTCTGTTCAGTGTATTTAAGGTTAACAAAAAGTTGACATCAAAAGTTTTAAAGAGGGCTGGAGAGATGGCTTAGTGGTTAAGCGCTTGCCTGTGAAGCCTAAGGACCCAGGTTCGAGGCTCGGTTCCCCAGGACCCATGTTAGCCAGATGCACAAGGGGGCGCACGCGTCTGGAGTTCATCTGCAGTGGCTGGAGGCCCTGGCGCGCCCATTCTCTCTCTCTCTCTATATATATATATCTCCTTCTCTCTGTCTGTCACTCTCAAATAAATAAATAAAAATAAACAAAAAAATTTTTTAAATATAAAAAAAAAGTTTTAAAGATAGGCAAAATTGACATTTAATAAGAAAAAATCCTTATGTTTCTACTTAGAGTAACAGTAGGCAATGATTCCAGAAGTTAAAAATTACTTCACAACTATGACTTCAGTTTAGCAAACAGCTTAGGTTCCAAAGCTGGTTCGTCCCTATTAAAATGTAAGCCCTTAAGAGAAGGCAGTGTCTTGTGATGAAGACATGTACTTTAAAAGAACCAGACAATCTCTGAAGTGCCTTAGTGTTTCCGTTACTGGTTTGGAAAGGACCACTGCATTAGCTCCACAGAAAGGATTAGCCAGCTTCTTGGTGTAAGACTGACACGGTGACCATTGGTCTAAGGCTAGCAAGGTACCACATGACATAAAGCACAGGAGAGGGGACGAGGGCTTCCTAGCAGCTGTAGCTAGTGCTCAGGGAACTCAGAAAATGACACAGTGGCAGCCTTTCTTGTCTTTCTCTTTCCGAGCTGGTACTGGTGAAGGAGGACATTCTTGCTCTTGAAATTTCCTTATAACCTGGGCAAGTTCATGGAAAGCTGGATCTGCATTCATCCTGATCTTTGCTGACGCCTCCATATACGTGACTTTGAGCTGCCGTGCTAGCTGCTGTCCTTCTTCCTGTGTGACCTGTCTTTGATGATCCAGGTCTGCTTTATTTCCAATTAAAATCATTGGAAACTCATCACGATCTTTTGCTCTGAGAATCTGTCTTTGAAACTTACAGGTTTCTTCAAAACTGCCTCTGTCCATGACTGAGAAGACCAGCAGGAAGCCCTCGCCCGTCCTCATGTACTGCTCTCTCATGGCTCCAAACTCCTCTTGTCCAGCTGTGTCCAAAATGTCCAGCCGGGCTGCTTGGCCGTCTATCACACACTGCTTTGTGTAGGAGTCTTCAATGGTCGGATCATAATCCGTTACAAAATAGGACTGGATGAACTGGATGGTGAGCGCAGACCTGCCCACGCCACCGCCGCCACCCAACACCACCAGCCAGTACACCCTGGTCACCCATCTTGAGTAACCCAATTAAACAAGCAAGTAATGGTGAAAAGCAGAAACAAAGGAATTTATCCACTATGTGGCCCAGTTGGGAAGAACAAAGGGGCCCATCGACATACCCCATGTCCATCTTCAGGGGCCTGACATGAAGTTTAGGTTTAAATATAAAACAAGAAGTATGCATGCATAACTAGGCAGTTCTAGTCAAGATACGGATAGATCTCTCTCCACTCGCACCTCCAATCTTATGGGGGAAGAAAAGATACTCATAAGGAAAAGACATCCAAGTAACAAGGATAATGATAATAAACCAGCTATTGGACAAGTGTCTTTTGTGTGTTAAGACACAGAGATGATGTATTAGTTACCTTCTCATTGCTGAGACAAATACCTGAAAAAAAAGCTTGAGAGAGAAAGCGTTTGTTTCAGCTTACAGTTCCAGGTAACTGGCCATCAAGCAGCAGGCACTCGAAACAGCCTGAGTATGAGCAGGTCCGCAGTGAGGAAGCAGAGCCATGGATGCTGGTGCCAGCCAGCTGTCTCCTTTGTATATAGTCCAGGACCCCAGCCCATGGAATGATGCCACCCACAGTTAAGATGGGTCTTCCACTCAATTAACATAATCAAGATAATCTCTCACGGCCAAGCCCAAAGGCTAACCTAATAGAGAAAATCCCTCAGAGGTGAAGGTATGTCATGCCATGTTGACAATCAATAAAAACCATGGCTAGTGGGTTCCCAGCTCCCAGCCTTCTCCATCCCTTCTGGCATGAAACACGGTTCTTCGTCAATCCACACAGCCTGCAGAGGTCACCTGTGGGAATGTGCCCTCCGACAGTGGACCCTGATAGTACAGTGAACACTCACCCATGTACACCTACTCACTATTCCTCCTTGCAGCTAGAGGACCACAGTTCCTGCCCAACTCCTAGTCCTTCTCCTTCTCAAATGGTCACTCCGATAGTAGTTACCCCTGGGCCTAGGCCTATCATGACAACATAGATGTCCTAGATGCCACTGCCCTCCTTGAAGGCAAATCATGTTGCCCATTTGCCCAAATCTGCCCTCTATATGCAGAATTCCCATCACCTTGCAAGTGGAGGTTTTGAGGCTGTGTGGCCAGCTAAGCCCTTTCTCCAAGAAGTCTATTGTGACAGACATAAGAGGTAACTCTGGTGGGAACTGAAGTGAGCTTTCTGAATCCCCCTGCTGCATGGCCACCTCCACACTGAGACCACATGACTCTGCTATATGGTCTAAAGCCCACGATAATGCCTGTTTGGGTGCTAAACGTTAAAGAAATCTGCTTCAATTTGTGATCCTGAGCTGTCTTTTGGAGATTCCCAGGAAAAGTGCCTTATTGCTTTTTTTTTTATTTTTATTAATTTATTTGCAAGTAGAGAGAGATAAAGAGAAGACAGACAGGTAATGGATGGTCAAGGCCTCCAGCCACTGCAAATGAACCCCAAGTGCATGTGCCACTTTGCACATCTGGCTTTACATAGTTACTGGGGAATCAAACCCGGGTCATTTGGCCTTGAAGGCAAGTGCCTTAACCACTGAGCCATCTCTCCAGCCTTGCTTTATTCTTTATTTGCAATAAAGTATAGTGTTTCACTGTTAAAGATGTTGAACTCAATAAAATGCTAACTCACCAGTGAAAAAAAATTTTTAATTAATCCCACTATAGTCACCTCTAGCTGTGGTCTTGAGCCTTGACCACAGGAACTGTTCAGGCAACATTCTTGCTGCCTAGATTCCCCCTTAAAACCAATGTCCCACACTGAACCTTGTTACTTGGCTGGGTCCTCATTGCCCTCAGCATGTCACACCAGGGACCTACTGTGAACAAAGAGAATTTTCAAAATTACAGTGTAACTTAGAGCTGCCTATTGCCAACCCTTCCCCACCTCATTGCAAGACTTCTTCTGCTTTGCTTTTAAGGCTTTGACTCGTTCAGAACCTGATATTCCTTGGGAGCACATCCTGATCTCAATCCCATTCCCATTCCATGTCATTTAGTTAAAAATGACTCCGTTTCTCTCCATCTCCAGTGGTAGATACACCCAACCCAAGCGGGGGCTCATCAGAGCATCCTTTCCTCCCTGAGGCCGTAGTAGTGATTGTCTCTGGGCCCTTCTCGTTCTCAAATGATCATTATCCAAAAGGTTAGCTTTCCATTCCACAGGAAACAATCTTCGACCCATGACCTTACCAGCAACCCTGATTTAACTCAATGGGTATAAACAAAACAAAAAATACGCAAGCAAGATAGGGGCTAATAGGGGAGAGAAAGGGTGTGAATGGGAGGTGGAAGGGGATGAGAGAGAGTAATTGGGGGGATATGCATATATGAAAATATTAAAAAGTAATTTGTGTTGGTACATGTGTGCGTTTGTGTCTACTTATGCCTAAGGCAGGTCTACCCTAGTTTCTCAGTAATGTGGGGTATTAACATTACTTTTCATTTGGCCCAGCTTGAATTGGGTTTTACATAGCCCTTCCGCACCTGAACTGTCTATCTGTGACCTTGTTTTGACCTTAGGATACATATTTAACAATATGTTAGAACATATGTTACCCATCCTCATCCAAACAGCTTCAGCAGCCTACCCCTTTGACCCATGCCTCTTGAGACATCCAGGATCTCTTCTGTCCTTTCACCCCTGGCTGCTACTGTCACATGTAGCTGAAACCTTTCTCTGGTCCACATTCTTTTTACAATCAACAATGCTACCTCTGCCAGCCTCTCGGTATTATCACCCCAGGTGACTTAAAGGAAAAAAATGAAATAATTTAATCAAAAGGAAAGCTGGACGCTCTCCCAGTATGCTTCTTTTCAGCAACTAATGCACAGGCCTGCCTGGCAGCTACTCCCGTCATTAGAATGAAGCCTCTTAGTCAGAGCCAATGGGACACTTAAAATGGTGAGAAATGCCGTCAATTGTTGGCGAGCTGCTGGGGCCTTGATTGAGGAAATCCACAGTGCATCGATGCCTCTTCCTATGTGTTTAGCGACTTCCCTTCTCCAGACAGAACAAGTACACTTCCAACCAGAAGAAAGAAGGATTTCAGCCTTGGGCACATGCAATATTTTTTTTCAAAAAATCTATACTAGGTTGGAGAGATGGCTTAGTGGTTAAGGCAATTGCCTATAAAGCCAAAGGATCCAGGTTCGATTTCCCAGGACCCACATAAAGCCAGATGCACATGGTGGCACATGTATCTGGAGTTTGTCTGCAACAGCTAGAGGTCTTGGCATACCCATTCTCTCTCTCTCTCTCTCTCTCTCTCTCTCTCTCTCTCTCTCTCTCTCTCTCCTCCCTTTCTCCCTCTCTCCCTCACTCCCTCACTCCCTCTTTCTTTCATGTAAATAAATAAAAATAAAATTTAAAATTTAAATATCTATATTTATTCATCTATTTGCAAGCAGAGATAGAGAAAAGAGACAGAATGGGTACACCAGGGACTCTAGCCACTAAAAACAAACCCCAGATGCATGTGCCACCTTGTGCACCTGGCTTTATGTGGGTACTGGGGAATTGAACTCAGGTTGTTAGACTTTGCAGGCAAGTGCCTTAACCGCTGATCCATCTCTCCAGCCCCACATGTGATAAATTTTCACATAAATGCTCTTTTTAAAAGTATTTTATTTGTTTGAGAGAGACTGGGCACACCAGGGCCTCTAGCCACTGCAAACGAACTCAAAATGCATATGCCACCTTGTGTATCTGGCTTACATGGGCCTGGGGAATCACACCTGGGACCTTAGGCTTCTCAGGCAAATGCCTTAACCGCTAAGACATCTCTCTAGCCCACACATAAATACTCTTTTGCTTTGCTTCAGATACCTGGGTCCTACTGTCCCAAGATTTGGTCACCAGGATCTCATAGCTTAGGTACTTGTTTACTCACAAATACCCACAATGCTGCTATATACAATGTAAGGCCCTGCTATCTACCAGAATCTGTCCATCTACCCAGTGTCGTGGAATGCTGGAATGCTGTTGCCCTCTGAATTCCCAGCACTCTGATGACCCCACAGGAGAACCACATGACATGAGGTTTATGAGCCCATTAACAGTTCATTATGGATGGGGATGGTTTTCCGGAGGTTCTGCCCCTTCCTGGGTGCATATAAGCAGGGAAAGAGACATTTTATTCAGTGGCATAGCTGCTCATAAGTTGCCCACATTCAGGTGAATAATGCTGTATCCAGAAGCCATAGATTGTTATAGAGATATTTCAGTGCCAAGGGTGGGACACTTCTCAGTGAGTGTTGGTCAGGGAGCCCCTGAGGTCCCCAAACAATACAGGCTATTGCCTAGGCTTTTGGTTGCCCACCAGACCTAGATGATAGGACCCTAATGCTGAAGACACCTAAGTCTGCAGGACCCTGAGAAATCAAGCTGGAGCTGAACTGGAAGCTTCTTCCCTCTTGCCTGTCATGGTGTCAGAAAGTGCTATCCGGTGTACTGGAGGAGGAAAGTCATCAACTGGCTTAACATCATGGACAGTGCAAGCTACATGGCTGGCCAGCCAGGCAAAATGTGCCACCTGGTGCCACGGTAGCATGTCTGTTATGGGAGAAACCAGCTGATCTCTGTATTTGAGGCCTGCCTCATGGGAGGGAGTTCATGCCTGGTACTGAAAAACTAGTCAAAAGCCTGTGGCTAGGGAGCTCATAAGCCTTAGTGGGAAGCTACTACTATTGTTTAGCTAAATGGATATATTATGCCCACCAGATTGTTCTATAAATATTTATTTTTATGCCCAGGTATTTTTGCTTGTTTCTTTCTTTCTTTCTTTGTTTTATTGAGGTAGGGTTTCACTCTAGCTCAGAATGACCAGGAATTGCTCTGTACTCTCAGGCTGGTTTTGAACTCCTACCTCTGCCTCCTGAATGAAGGGATTAAAGGTGTGCACCACTATGCCTGGTTTATGCCCAAATATTAATGCTACTCTTACTTTTGGTTAGAAAAGCTTCTATCTCTTTTCAGGTAATGGTGACTACAAGGGAGACTCAAAACTCATCAATGTGCTGAGAAGTGACAGTAGAGTATCACTTCAATGCTGATAGAAATTTCTATCACACCTCTCCAAGGCTCAGAATTCACTATGGAAGAGCTGGCATAAAGACTACATGAGCCAAAGGATGGAGAGGAGTGTTTTAGAATGCTGTCTTCCAGACACAAGTGACTGTTTCATTCATGACCTACACAAGACCTGCATAATATGAGGGCAAAAAAAAGACATCAAAATAGAAGAGAGATTAGTTGAAACGAAGAAGGGGTTTAGTAGAGAGGGGATACAGGAATGGGGATAAAAGAGAATGATGGAAGGGGATTATGATCAGAGTACATTGTATATGTATATGCAGGATTGTCACTAAAAGTTTTTTTTAAGTTGCTCAGACTGTTTTATTCATTGAGAATTTTTTTTAATTTTTATTTATTTGAGAGTGCCAGACAGAGAGAGAAAGAGGCAGATAGAGAGAGACAGAGAATGGGCACGCCAGCGCTTCCAGCCACTGCAAACGAACTCCAGACGCGTGCGCCCCCTTGTGCATCTGGCTAACGTGGGTCCTGGGGAATTGAGCCTTGAACCAGGGTCCTTAGGCTTCACAGGCATGCGCTTAACCGCTAAGCCATTTCTCCAGCCCTCATTGAGAATTTTAATACATGAATACACTGTAATTTGACCATAATCCCCTCCCATTACCCTCTTTGATGCCCTCTCTCCTACCCACATTCCACTGAATGCCCTGGTCTTTCCAAGAAGTCCTTTTGTTTTGATGTCTGAGCTCTCCCCCCTCCCCCATCATCTATGTCAAAATGTTGATAGGCTCAATGTTTTGTACGTCTTGTAGAGGTAATGACATCCACGTGAGATCATGAATGTACCCATCACTTCATGTCCAGAGGATAGTGTCCTAAAGCACTCCTCTCCAGCCTCTGGCTCTTACATCTCTTTCTACCCCTCTTCTGCGATGTTCCCTGAATGACTGGAGGATGTGACAGAACTGTCTCATTTGGCGATAAGATCACAACAGCCTCTTATCTTCAGCACTTTGATGACTTTTCAGTCTCCTCAGTGTCCACATACATTTCCAAGAAGAAAGACCCCTGGCCAGCAGTGAGAGCAGCACTAATATTCTTTCCACCTCCTCTTCCACAATATTCCCTGAGCCCTGGGGGGAAGAGGTGGTAGAAAAGTCTCATCCAGGGCTGGATGGGGGGCTTAGCAATTAAGGCATTTGCCTGCAAAGCCAAAGGACCCAGGTTCAATTCCCCAGGATCCACATTAGCCAGAGGCACAAGGGGCACACACAACTGGAGTTTGCAGTGGCTGGAGGCCCTGGCATGCCATTTTCTCTCTCTCTTTCTCTCTCTCTCTCCTAATCCCTCTTTCTCTGTCAAATAAATAAAATATTTTTTAAAAATAAATAAAAATAAAGGAAGTTTTTAAAAGATAAAAAAAAAAGGAAAGTCTCATCCAATGCTGAGAATTCAACTCTCACTTTTCTTTTTCCAGGCAGGGTCTCACTCTAGCCCAGGCTGACCTGGAATTCACTATGTAGTCTCAGAGTGGCCTCAAACTCATGGCAATCCTCCTACCTCTGCCTCCCAAGTGCTGGGATTAAAGGTGTGCACCACCACATCCAGATTCAACTCTCATTTCTTATCACCTTAATGAGTCTGGGGTCTCTCCAATAGTCACCACCATCTACTAAAAGAAGCTTCTCTAACCAAAAGTGAGAGCAGCACTAATCTATGGGTATAAATTTAAACACTTATAGGACAATACGATGAGCATAACTATCCATGTAGCCAACAAACAGTGGTAGCTTCCTCCCTAGGGTCTAGGACCTTCCAAGCCATGGGCTTTTGTCTCAGTGTTCAGTAGCAGGCATGAATTCTCTTCTATGAAGAGGCACTCAAATTAGAGAGCCATTGAGCAGTTGGCTACGCCCATAACTGATATGTCACTGTTGCACCAATGGGGGCACAGCTTGCCTGGCTGGCCAGTTATGTAGCTTGCAGGATTCACAACTGGTTAAGACAGGCTGCATAGCACTTTCTTGCACTATGACAGCTAGCCCCAGGGAAGAGACTCTTCCAGTTCAGTCCCAGTTGATTTCTCAGTGTTTTGTGACTGAGGCTTATGGCATCTTCAGCAAGAGGGTCTTACCATCTGGCTTTAATAGAAGTTGACCACAGTCTTATAAATAACCCCTCACCCATACTCCTATAAATAATTCTAACTAAACTCTGCCTCACCAAACTAGACTTGGATGTAAGCATTTTGTTGGTCTCTTGTTGGTGTCCTATCTGGGGTGAACAGACATTGTTAAACCCTCCCCCAAGAAAATGAACACAATACTCAGGCACACACAAAACATTAGTTTTTTGTTTTTGGTTTTTTTTATTTTTTTTTGGCTTTTAGTCCTAGTTTTAATCTTTTTGTAATTGGTTATGGACATACTCAGTATGTACACAGCACATGTTGGTACCATCCTTTCCCTCATCCCTACCCCCCTCCAAAGGGACCCTCCTCATTGGGGATGCAAGTCATCCCCATGGGGATTGTGGGTCATGAACTATAAGGGCAGACGTCAATTATGGGGGAGAGGCAATGTCTCTGTGCATATTGTCGAACTTGTGGCTCTAACAATCTTTCTGCCTCCCTCTTCAGCCATGTTGGGTGCATTTTAAGTCTACTTCAGTGATGGACACTTAGAAGCCTCTGGATCTCTGCTTTGGTAGGTATTGAGTATCCTCAGTGTCTATCTCCTTCACCCTTGTGCTGATATCAGGTTCACGAAGAAAGCAGCACTCTTGCTCATTTCCCCAGTTCCTCCATGGTTTTAGCTGGAGCTGGGGTGAAATGCGATAGGTCATTTCTCTCCTCAGTCCCACTTCCATCTGAAATGATGAAGCAGATTCCTCTCCAGGGCCCTTCGATTCTGCTGCTTTCCCTAAGGTCCTGTTCAACCTTTTAGTCTGTCTTCCAGGATATAGGATTCTGCAGTACCAGTTCCACTTGGGTTCAGTTTTGTGTTTCCCCCCCCACCACCCTTACCCTCCCCTCAAGTCCTACCCTCCCTACTATCCAGGCCTTGAGATTCCTATAGGTATGTCAGTATCTTGGGCTGATCCAGATTAGAAGCCGCAAATGAGTGAGAGCATGCGGCTATTGTCTTTCTGTGATTGTGTGAGTTTGCTGAGCATGATCTGTTCCAAGTTCTCCTTTCACCATCGTTAGGATACTGGATATGAGAAATGTTAATCCAGAACATTGACTAATGAGGCCCAATCTGCATTTACTTGGAATATTCCTGGGAAATCTTACCCACTTTTAAATCCATTTCTACTCTAAAACTAGTGGCTCCTAGGTCTCAGCATATGTGTAGTGTGACAATGCCTTTGAGACTCAGACTGGAGCTCCACACCCTCAAAAACATTTTTGGATGACCTATAGATACCTCAAAGCCAATGTGGTCAAAACAGAACTCAGCATCTTTCCCTAAAATCTGAGCATGTAACTATATCTTCTATCCCAGTCTATTGAGCCACACCCATATGTTCAAATCATATTCATAAAAATTATGCTCAGCTCCTCCTAAACCCCATCGGCACTGCATACTCTGATCTCTTGACCACTCCTCCTCTCAGTCCCTGCAACAGCCTTGGGTGGGATGGAACAACGGCTTTCTACCTGAACTCCCATTCCCACCCCCAAATCTAGTTTGGCACCAGCATAGCCGTGGTCTTGTCTACAATGTAAGCCACATATACTCAGTACTGACCTTCTAGGATAACTCTGCTTCCAAATATGATGTCCCAGCCAGATATATCTGCAGTTAACCAAGACATTTCTGCTACCCCTAGGTCCATGTTTATGCAGGAGTTGGGGGCTGGAATGGATTAATTTCCATAAAGATGCTTGAGATCCTAGACCCCTGGACCCCAACTTTTGGGTCTATATCTGATTTACAAGTAATTGAAAACACAGACTCTGAGTAGGGTAAATATGAATTATGGGGTTTATTTTAGAGAGAGTTCAGATCTGGGGGGGGGAGGGCTAGCAGGAAGCCCCAAGCCAAAAAGGAGGAGGGGAGGTAAAGAAAGTCTGAACACACACAGAAAGAAGGAAAAGTATGAGAGTTCAAATCAAAATCCCCTCACATAGGAAGTCAGAGAGGATTAAGAGCTGGTGAAGGAGAGAGCCGGGCGTGGTGACGCACGCCTTTAACCCAGCACTCGAGAGGCAGAGGTAGGAGGATCGCCGGAGAGTTCGAGGCCACCCTGAGATCACATAGTGAATTGCAGGTCAGCCTGAGCCAGAGTGAGACCCTACCTCAAAAAAAAAAAAGAGCTGGTGAAGGACTCAGAGATGAGAGAGGGATCACACAAGTAGCAAAGCAAGGAAAACCCAAAACTATGCAGGGAAGTTCGTGGACGAAAAGTAACCCTCCCTCTTCCTAGTCCAGCTGGGAAGGGAGAAGACGCAGCAGGAGGGCCTCTGCCACAAGATCCTCTGCACACTGGGGGTCAGAGAAGACTGAGAGGTACTAAAGGACTCCGAACTTAAGGAGACATCGCTCAGGTCGCAAAGCAGAAAAGCACCCAGGAGACAGCAAGCAGGACAGCCTCCAGGGAAGAAGCCTCTGGAGAAGGTGCCCCCACACAGACAGCAAAGCAGGACAGCACCGCCACAAGGTCCCCCACATACAAGGTCGGAGAGAGCTAAGCCATAGTAAAAGGCTCAGAGCTTAACAAGAGACCCTACATGTAACAAAAGGAGAAAGCACCCCAAAACAAGGCAGAAAAGTGCCGGGACACAACAAAATTCAACTCCTTTCCCAACCTGGCTGAGATGGGGAGAAGAACTTACCAAGACAGTCAGGGAGCAGGAGAGTCAAGGATCAGGAGAATGAAGGCAGCCAAGGGATTTACACACACATGCCAGGCCCATTTATGGAGTAAACATTCAATTAAGATGAGCCTTGTCATCATACTCAGGTGTGTAAGGGAAACACCTGATTGGCCAATGGGCTCAAGAAGCTTACTCAAGAGAAGCCATCCCTCTGGTGAAAAAACTGAGAAAATGCAAGAAACTGCTTATAATCATCTTGGATAAGACTGGACCAGATGTGGGTTCTAGTCCTGCCAGGGCAGGCAAGGTGATATCCATGTTCTTGGGCCTCTGTCCCTGACTACCTATTAAAAAAAAGAAAAGAAAAAAGCCTGTCTTGCTCCTATTTCCTTCAATGTTGAGGCTTTCTGCTACCCAGAAGGGTCACCTTCCCCAACTCCTTTTCCTGTGCTCACTGTTGGCCATACTGCCCTCTATGGTCCCTGAAATTAAACACATCTCCCTTAGTCACTCAGCTCTGGGTCAATGTGATGTCTGAGGAAGAGATGAGCTCCATGTTCTACCCCAGCTGAACCTCCACCACATAGACAGCATCCAGACCATTCCTCTGAATAAAGAGCAGAAAAAGAGTTTACACCCCATAAATCATGCCCCCCTTTTTCCTTATTTCACATGACCCTCAAGTTGACATCCTAATGTGTGGGTCTTGGGGTACAGGCAGAGCTCAGACAGCTCCTTTTCCTGGGCTAAATGGAAGATGCCTCAAAAGTTGTGTAGGCATAAGTCAGATGCAAAACATGCCACATGCTTCTGGAGTTCGTTTGCAGCAGCTGAAGGCCCTGGCGTGCCTCTCTCTCTCTCTCTCTCTCTCTCTCTCTCTCTCTCTCTCTCTCTCTCTCTCAAATAAATAAAATATTTTTTAAATGGAAAGCAGACACCTTTGTTTTGTTCCTACTTTGGGTGGCAAAGTATGAGGCCTTTTACCACTATGTATGAGATTAACTGTAAGGAGGGTTTTTGTAATTTTTTTAAATGTGTAAGCAGAGAGAGAGAGAGAAAGGAAGGTTGGGTGCCAGAGCCTTCTGTTCCTGAAAATAAACTCCAGATGCCTGTGCCACTTTTTTTTAAGCATCTGGCTTTATATGGGTACTGGGAATTGAACCCAAGCTATCAGGGTTTGCAAGCAAGCACCTTTAACCACTGAGCCATTTCTCCAGCTCAAATGACAGGTATGTACTACCATACCCAGCTTCTCTTCTCTTTTTAACATAAATTATCAGCTGTAGATTTCCTGTAAGTCCTGCTTTAGCTGTTTGTCATAAGTTTTGGTATGTCATGTTTTGATTTTCATTCATCTAAAATTATTTTCTAATGTCTCTAGTCCATTGATTATGTAGAAATATGTTGTTTTGTTTTCATGTATTTTTGAAGCTCACAAATTACTTTAATTATTGATTTATAATTTTTATTCCACTGTGGTTGAAGAAAATATTTCAGATGATTTTACTTTTTTCAAATTTATTAAAATTTAGGGGCTGGGGGAAAAATTGTGTAGGGGTTTTTGTAGATAAAGTGCTCACATGAGAACCTGAGTTCAGATCCCCAGCACTCATATAAGATGTCAGGCATGGTATTACACACTTGTAACCCTAAAACTAGGGAGACATTGACACGAGGATACTCAGGACTTGTTGACTAGCTGGTGTAGCCAAGGTAGTGAGTCCCAGGTTCAGTAAGAAACCCTATTTCAAAAAGATAAAGTAGAAAGGGACTGAGGAAGATACTCAACATTGACCTCTGGGCTCCATGTGCATGCACACATATGTTCACACACACCCACACACATACAAACTCACTTGCAGCACATGCACATATGCCACAAATACACGTGTAAAAACAATGTGCAGACCCTGCCCGTTGAGGGGGAAGAAAAGGTGGGGTAAGCTTCCTCCCTATGCAGCCCAGAGAACCCTCAGAAATCTCCCTTTGCCCCCGTGCACCATCTGTGGTCACCTAAGAGTCAGGCCTGGTATTTATGAGCCACAGAGGCTGCTAGAGCAAGCCCTTCCTCCTCCAAAGGCCGCCTCATGCTTTTGAGAAGAGTGGCCTCTTTTCTTCTCTCTCATTAGCTAGGACACTTAGTGGTTTAATGGTGCTGCTCTTCTCAGATGCAGAAATGTTAGTGGCTCCTGACTGTGAGGGCCTTTTCATTCCCAAGGGGTCATTCCACCTGGAAGTAATTGACAGAATGGCACTTCAACATCCTCAGCATGACCTCTGGAAAAAAACTCCAGCAGGGGACCCTCAAACCCCAGGGGCCCCAGCTCAGATGTCAACTGGGCTTCCAGATGAAAAGACAGAAGGCATAAAGGGAAAGAATCAGCCCACCATGTAGTATTGTATCATAAGGTCTCATTGTATACATGCCTTGTGTTACAGTGTTGATATTTTCGAATGCACTCATCTTTATGCATTCCTTACCAAAGTCACAACACAGCTTACTGCCTTCACTCACAGCACCTGAACCCACGGCAAGCAGCAGATTCACAGACAAGCAGTCAGGCAAAGCAACAGAGAGGCCAAGGCAGAAACCCAACCAGTTGTCAAGCAATTCGGTCAACCAATAGTTATTGTTATGTGTGGACAAGACAGAGCAGTCTGTCTGTCTGTGACTTCAAGGCCAGTTGAAATCTAGATTCGATTCTATGAACAACAGGAAGTCAATGAGGGTTTTTGAGTTAGAAAGTGACC
Source organism: Dipus sagitta (assembly GCA_036346955.1). Lineage (NCBI taxonomy): Eukaryota > Metazoa > Chordata > Mammalia > Rodentia > Dipodidae > Dipus > Dipus sagitta. Next base: position 125,799,797 of record CM070772.1, on the reverse strand, counting down.
TTACCTGGATAATAACAGTGGCTCAGAAATATTTAGGAAGTCCTCACATCAAGTTGAAGAGACTAGTCACAGGATTCTCAGCTTCTCCCAGTGTGTTCTTCCCCTTTTCAGCTCCTGGCTCGAGGAGTTACTGGCTTGGGCTGCTCTGATGGTGGGCAGACCCTTCTCATGATACAGGCAGCAGACTGAGAGCCACTGGTCACTGTCCCATGTGCTGTTATCTGTGCTGTAGACAATGCTGCCACTGAGTTTACAAGGGGAAGGGTTAAGAGAACTACCTGCTAGCTGCTGGCTCCTTCAGTGCTGGGCTTGGCATTAGGATTCAGACTGCTCACTACTCACACATTCTGAAGCTGGTTCCCACCCTAGGGTGTGGGGATGAGGGGAGGGAGATGGAACAGATACTTTCTCGTTGCTGGGACAAAATATCCAACCAGAAGCAGCTTTGGGAAAGAAAGGGTTTATTTTGGCTTACAGTTCCAGAGGGTAGAGTGCATCATGGTGAGGAAAAGGCATGGCAGGAAGAGGAAGTTAGCATCACATGATCACACCAGCAGGGAGGAGATAAGGGGGGTCAGAAACAGCAAAAGGGAGTGGGCTGAAATACCATATAGCGACCCCCTGCAATGACACGCCTCCTCCAGCAAGGCTATACTTCCTAAAGGTTTCACAACCTTCCCACACAGCACTACCAACTAGTGAGTAAGTATTCACACACATGATCCTATGGGAGACATTCCACATTTACACACCACCACAGCAGAGAAGGAGGCAAGTGAGCAAAGATGTTGATGCTAAAGCTAACTGTAAATAACCATCAATATCAAAACGCACACAATCTGAAACAGAAATCCACTGTGCAGAGTGCCATGGTGGTAAAGAGGGAGTAAGAAGGCAAAGGATATTCGGCCACTAAAAAGGATGAAGTTCTGAAACATGCTACAGCACGGCTAAACCCTGAAAGCATCATACTACATCGCATGAGCCAGCTACAGAAGGCTGCAGATGGCATAATTCCATTTGTATAAAACAGGCAAATCCATAAAACCAGAAAGTGAACCCATGGTTGCCTAGGACTATAAAGGAAAGGGGAATTGAAGAGGGATGGTGCAGGGTCCAGGGTTTCTTTTAAGGATGATAAAAATGTTTTAAAGTTGATTATAATGACAACTACACAGTGCTGTGAATAGACTAAAACTCATTGATTTATACAGTATATGAGCTAAATCTCACTAAAGCTGCGAATTTTTTTAATCAAAGCACTTGTTTTTGTTGTACATGTTGGGAATGGTTATGATACTGCTTAATCCAAAATGATGATAAATGAAGCTATTGATTCAATTATTGAAGTAGGAGCCCTCCTCTGTGACAAGAAAGCAGAGACTAATCAAGAAATGTTGGTCTCAAAAAACAATTTGCTGAACTCTATTCTTAGATTTGTTTGGGGGTTGGAAGGAATACCATCGTTGGTTGTTTGGAAGATGTGATAAAATGAAATACATGTTTTATAATAAATGTCACTCCTGTCAGTTCTGGCAATTGCAATATGTGCAAAATGGAGCTCTCCCTGAAGGCTATGAAAAAGGAAGCTGTTTGCGAGAGCCATGGAGGAGAGCCAGAGGAATGGAGCATGCCACAGGGGAAGGTGCTAGAAGCCACAAGGAATGGGCCTCGGTCTGTGAATACAATTAAGATGATAACTTCATGCTTACAACTCTTTAATTTATTTACTTTTAGGCATGTGATGTGCGTGTATGCATGTGTTAGGGTGCATAGGTATGTGCAGGTATGCATGCATATAGAAGCAAGATGACATTCCTGGCTATCATCCTCAGGAATGCTGTCCAGCTCCTTTGAGGCAAGGTCTCTCCCTGGCCTAGAGTTTACCTTTTAGGTTTGACTGACTCTCATGGGAGCTCCAGGAATTCTCCTGGTTCTGCCTCCTCAGTGCTGGGACTATAAGCATCTGCCACCATGACCTATGGGTACATAGAAGCTAGGGATCAAACTCAGTAAGGCAAGCACTTTACTCACTGAGCTATTATCTCCCCAGACACATTGCTCATACATTTTGTGGGCTACAATAAGGCAGGCATGATGGATGTCAAAATGAACCCCACTTTTACCTTCAGTTACAATGTTAATACTTGGTCCTGCCCAAGTCCAGCTGTCCTCAAATCTGAGTGAACGTCGAAATTGCCTAGCAGCCTTCTGAGAACACAGTTTGTACTGGGACTGCCAGACAGTCTCTGACTCAGCAGTTCTGAGAATTTACATTTCTGTTTTTTAATATTTTACTCTTATTTATTTACTTATTATGAGAGAGAGAGAGAGGGCATGCTAGGGTCTCCAACCACTGGAAACAAACTCCAGATGCATGTGCTGCTTTGTGCATCTGGCTTATGTGGGTTCTAGGGAATTAAACCTGGGTCCTTAGGCTTCCTGGGCAAGCACCTTCACTGTTAAGCCATCTCTCCAGCCTGAGAATTTACACTTCTAATAATGTCTTGATACTGATACTGATGCTGGAGTTGGTGCTGAAGCTGATGCTAATACAGCCAATCTGTGGCCCTCCCAGTGAAGGCCACCAGCCAAATGCAGTGCTGGATGACACTGCACTGAAGACTTGTCAGCAGGCATTTCTTCAGATCACTCTTCAGACACTCCATGGCCAGAAAGGGTTAAGGAAGCATTGTTCTGGCCCAGGAAAGCCAGCTGAGGCTCTCATGCCATTGAGATTGGATTCTCAGCTTCTTGCTTATTGATTGCCATCAGTCAAGTTAGCCCTGTAACAAATTGCCTTAAATGATTGCAATAGTAATGGGCACAGCTGGCTAAATAATTCACATGAAGGTGCTGGTCTATATTCATGAAGAGGTTGTCCACACTGCACAACTCCTACTGGGATCACTTCAAAATGATTTGCTCCCACAAATCTGATAGTTCTCAGTCCCTGCACCTCTGCCAGCTCTCCAGAGAAGGAGACTGAAATCCCTTGTGCATTTTGGGCAGGTTTTTGAACCCAAGCTTCAAGGTTTCACTGCACATATCTATGAAGTGGCCACACAGGGACAAACCTTAAGTGTCTTTAATCTACTTAATAGCAAGTATGCCAAAAGTGTCTAATGCCTTCTGATAACAACAAAACTTGTGATTAGGAACAAGTTTTTCCTCAATTACAGACTGCATTCAGGGCAAATTAATGAAGTTGCACTACAGAAGGATTTATTTTCAAAGTGAAATTTTAATAAATAGAGATTTCAAGATTGTGATTTTTGTTCCAGTGAAATGAGCATTGGGAAATCCATTGTTTTCTTAAGGAAACTTTCTGTGTAATGAGATATGTCTGAGACTAGTCATGGTAGGGCAGAGGGAGATTAAGATAGGCTCCTTGGAAAGCATCATGAGACAGAACATGTAAATCACCATGGAAACAAAGTCATGTCATTATTGTATAATAGGTTTGCTAATTATCCTAAAAAGGTAAAAAAGTCCACTGCCTAAAGAGAGATCAGAGAAGGCATTGATGAGCAAGACAGGGAGGAATGGGGGCAGGTGGAAATACCCACCTCTCCTTGACCTGCTGGGCAGTAGTATTTGCAAGGTGCTGCAGTCAGGTTCACATTGCTGGCAGAATTCACCCAAACAAGAGCAGCTTTTGGGGAAAGAAGGTAGTTTCTTTTGCCTTTACAGACTCGAGGGGAACCTCCATGATGGCAGGGGAAAACAATGGCATGAGCAAAGGGTGGACATCACCCCCTGGCCAACATAAGGTGGACAATAGCAACAGGAGAGTGTGCCAAACACTAGCAAGGGGACACTGGCTATACTACCCATAAGCCTGCCCCCCAAATTATGCCACCTTCAGCAGGTGTTAATTCCCAAATCTCCATCAGCTTGGAACCTAGCATTCAGAACACCTAAGATTATGGGGGACACCTGAATCAAACCACCACACATGCCTTAATCATAAAAGAGTCTTGGGATGGATAAATGGCTTAGCAGTTAAGGTGCCTGCCTATAAAGCCAAAGGACCTAAGTTCAATTCCCCAGAACCCATGTAAGCCATATGCACAAGGTAACGCATTGTGTCTGGAGTTTGCAGTGGCTGGATGCCCTAGCACACCCATTCTCTTTCTCTCTTCCCCTCTCTCTTCCTCTTTCTCGCTCTCAAATAAAATATATATATATATATTTTTTTTAAGAAAAGAAGAAAAGAGTCTTACTATCCTATTACAAGCAGGAATGAGAGGGCCAGCCATGGATGCATCTCACTTTCTCCAACCTCTGAGACTTGGTGCTGCCACTCAAGTTTCCAGGATCACGGAAACTCCCAGATCTGAGGATTGTGGGGCTGACACTGATCCTGCAACTCCCCAGAAGTCCTCTTGTACCTAGCTTCTGGGACAAGGCTGGACCAGAAGCCGAAGACAGAAAGGAGGACACAAACTTACCCTGGGCACCTGCCAGGCAGTCCCCACCAGAGGAACTTTCACCAGCCTTATCTTATTTGATGCTCTTTTTATTTTTATTTATTTGCAAGCAGAAAGAGAGAGAGAGAGATAATGGGTATGCCAGGGCCTATAGCCACTGCAAACAAACTCCAGATACATGTGCCATTTTGTGCATCAGGCTTTACATGGGTACTGGGGAATATTGAATCTGGGTCCTTAGGCTTTGAAAGCAAGCACTTTAACTGCTGAGCCATCTCCCCAGCCTTCATGGCTCTTTTATTTGAGTGTGTGTGTGTGTGTGTGTGTGTGTGTGTGTGTGTTGCAGTAAGGTTCACATTGCTGGCAGAAATCACCTGACCAAGAGCAACTAATGGGGAAAAAAAGGATTTATTTTGGCTTATAGACTCTAGGGGAAGCTCCATGATGGCAGGGAAAAACAGCAGCATGAGCAGAGGGTGGACATCACCTCCTTACCAACACTGGGTGGACAATAGCAACAAGATTCATCAATATGAGCTGGGTGTGGTGGCACATTTACTCCTATTAGGAGGCAGAGGTAGGAGGATCGCCATGAGTTCGAGGCCACCCTGAGACTACATAGTGAATTCCAGGTCAGCCTGGGCTAGAGTGAAACCCTACCCTATCTTGAAAAAGCAAAAAGCAAAACAAACAAACAAACAAAAAAGATCAATCAATATGAACCAACTGCCCACCATGAGACATGCCATCTCTATCACAATCTTCTGGGGCCCAGGAGAAAGTACAGAGAGAGCTGTGATGTGAGTACTGCTCTCACTTCTAGCCTGACAACCAGCTCCAGGGCAATAGTTACAGACATTGTAATCAATCAAAACCCATCAGAGCAGAAATCTAGAGACTACAGAGAACTCAACACTAAATCAGACTACTGATAGGCCTGCCATGGCTCAGGGAACATTGTGGAAGAGGGGCAGAAAGATTGTAAGAGCTACAGAGCGGGTAGGAATACCCTGAGGGATGGTCCCCCACTACCCCAGAGACTGACTGAGGCCTCCATGACCCCACAGTGAATACCATGACCCTACTGAGGAGGGCCCCCAGCGAAACAGGAGCAGGGGCAAGGGGATAAAGAATATAACCTGTTATAATATATAAAATAGCCAGGCATGGTGGCACATGCCTTTAATCCCAGCACTCTGGAGGCAGATGTACAAGGATCACTGAGAGTTCAATGCCACCCTGAGACTACAGAGTGAATTCCAGGTCAGCCTGAGCTAGAGTGAGACCCTACCTTGAAAAACCAAAAGAAAAAGATATAAATATATATATATATATATATAATTTTTAAATAAATAAAATAATAAAAATAAAATATTTTACTTAAATAAAAGAAAATTTGGTCAAGATAAAACACTTCCTGAACACCAATTATGTGCCCATTTCTGAATCCTCTTCTTTTCATCTTTAACAATCTTGAACAAAAAGTAAAGGCTAATATGCTGCCGACACAGAACATGAAAAGACATGGCTGGAATCCGGAAGAGAGCCAGCCGCCAGACAGCCCATCCAGTGCTGGAAAGTGCTACATGAGCTACTGGGGCCAACAACCGTCTGAGAAACCAGAGGTCTAAGCTACTCAGAAGCAAACACCCTGACAGGATGTACATGCCAGTACAATAGTGGCACATAGCCTTGTTGGGTAACCAATAGCTTTCTGATTGGCTAAGAGATCTGATCAGTATAAAGGAACCCATATTTGGAATTGGCAACCAGATCAGAATCCTATGGAGACAAAGGTTATGCTCTCCAGTGCCAAGTTCTCAATAGTCTTTGGCTAAAAGAAGGGTAGCATACATCAAGTTCTCCTTAAATTAATAATGCTTATACCATTTAAACTATGTTGACTTCACTCTCTGTAGGGGAATCTGTTCTTCTTTTTCAGAAGGTAGTGAGACCTGAGGAGATAAACCACCCTTCACACTTCAGCCAAGCCACAGCTGAGACCACAGAGGAATTGGGGAGATGAGAAAGAGTGCTGCTTCCGTGCTGAACCTGATAATCAGCACCAGAGTGTAGGAGACAGACCCTGAGGATACTCAATACCTACCAAAGCAGAGATCCAGAGGCTCCTAAGAGCTCATCCATGAAGTACTTAAAACTCACCCACCATGGCTCAGGGAATTTTGCAAAAAAGGCGGTAGAAAGATTATAATAGCCACTGGTTAAGACATCATGCCCAGAGGCATTCCCTCCTCCCAAAAATAGCTGACTGTTGCTCCAACAACACATAACCCACAACCCCATGAGGAATACCTGCAACCCCACTGGGGGGGGGGGGGTTCCCAGTGGAATGGGGGCAGGGACAAGGGAAAAGAGGGTACAACACAGGATGTATCCATGCGAAACATGTTGTTAACAATAATAATAATTAATAAAAACCAAAAAAGTAAGTTAATGGCAAGATCCTACTGCTGAAGTCACTATAAGCTGTCAGCAAAGACTATGGAGATACCTGGTTGGATTCCAGAAGAGAGCCAGACCCCAGACAATTAGACCATCTAGTGCTAGAAGACACTACACAAGCTACCGGGGTAAAGTGGCCAACATCTTTGAGCAACTCAAAGCCTAAGCTACTCAGAAGCAAACAACCTGACGTGATGTTCACCCTAGTGCAACAGTGGCACATAGCCATGGTGGGTAACCAACTGATCTTGGATTGCCTAACAGATCCACTCAGTGGGAATAAAACCATATCTGGAATTGGGAAACAAGTCAGAATCATATCTAGATAACTATTTTGCTTTCCAATGTCAATCTCCCACTAATCTTGGGCTATAAGAAGGTCTACACTGTTTAAATTCTCTCTAAATTAATCATGGTTATCCCATTTAACCTGTGCTGACTTCACTCTCCATTGGAGAATTTGCTTCACCTTTTTCAGATGGGAGCAGGACCTGAGGAGATAAACAACCCAGCACACTTCACCTCGCCCCCAGCTAAAACCACAGAGGAATTGGGGAAATGAGCAAGAGTGCTGCTTTCTTGGTGAACCTGATATCAGCACAAAGATGAAAATAGACACTGAGGACACTCAATACCTACCAAAGCAGAGATCCAGAGGCTCCTAAGAGCCCAATACTGAAATGGACTTAAAATGCACTCAACATGGCTCAGAGCATTTTGAAGAAGAGGGGCCGGAAAGATTGTTAGAGCCACAAGTTGGGACGTTATACACAGAGACATTGCCTCTCCCCTATAACTGACTGCTGCCCCCACAATGTATGACCCACAATCTCCATAGGGTTGACCTGCATCCTCAATGAGGAAGGCCTCTTTGGAAAAGGGGCAGGGATAAGGGAAAGGATGGTACCAACATGTGTTGTTTACATGCTAAGTATGTCCATATCTAATAAAAATAAATTTGAGGGCTGGAGAGATGGCTAAGCGGTTAAGCGCTTGCCTGTGAATCCTAAGAACCTCGGTTCAAGGCTCGATTCCCCAGGACCCACGGTAGCCAGATGCACAAGGGGACACATGCATCTGGAGTTCGTTTGCAGTGGCTGGAAGCCCTGGTGCACCCATTCTCTCTCTCTCTCTCTCTCTCTCTCTCTCTCTCTGTATGCCTCTTTCTCTCTCTGTCACTCTCAAATAAATAAATAAAAATAAACAAAAAATTTTTTGAAAAAAAAATAAATTTGAAACAAAACCAAGAAAGTTTCTCTAACAAATATGTCATAACAAGGAAAAATGACTTTTGCAAATTCTTAAACTATTAAATACTTATGTGAAGATTTTTTTTAAAAAGTAAAAGCTATAGCAAACTATAGGTCGATAAGGCTAAACTTAACATACATACAATCATCATGTTTATTTCAGACCTTTTTTTATTTTTTAAGCACTGAATGTCTTGTGCAAAGCAACTTCTGAAACACTAACTTGTAGTTAGTTGAGTATATTCTTCTGAGTTTATGGTTTTTACGAAGAATCTATAAATAAACATTACTATGCTTTAAATTTTATACAGTTGGCATTACATTATATTTATATTCAGAAGCTTAGTGTTTTCATTCAAAATTAAGTTTTTAAGAACTGTGGGTACCGACCCACTGTAGATCAATAAGTAAACTCACTGCTAAGTTTAAGCCATGAATATGGGGCTGCTGCAAAGAATGGAGTCTGAATGACTTAGAATGTGGCCAAGTTCATACACATGTTCCAAGTGGGCTAAGAAGCACATGCTGGCTGTTTATTGGGTTCTGTGTATGGATATGATCAACCTGTGAATGGCATGTATAGACTAACTTGTATCTGCTTGGCCTGGTCTCCAAAGAGTTTGTGTTTGAAACTAGAGTGCTGGGCCTCTACCTATGCCAGTTATTTTCATCATCCTAACCTCCCAAAATACCTATGAGTCTTAGAAATGAATAACATATGGCCCAAAGCTAAAGAGAGACAGGGGGAATGAAAACAACTTACTTCCGAAGGCCGTCAGTGCTCTTTCCCCTGGAAGTTGGCGTGAGGGAAAGAAGTGACCCCAGCCACAGGGCTGAGCTTTGCAATCTGATAACATGAGGTCAGATTCCCCAGCACCCATGTGAAATTCCAGGCTTATAATCCCAGTGCTGGGAAGGTAGAGATGGGGAACCCCCAGCATTTGCAGAATTCTGTGTTCAGTGAGAGACCCTGTCTCAAAATATAAGGAGTAGCCGGGCACGGCGGTGCACGCCTTTAATCCCAGCACTTGGGAGTCAGAGGTAGGTGGATCGCCGTGAGTTTGAGGCCACCCTAAGACGACGTAGTGAATTCCAGGTCAGCCTGGGCTAGAGTGAGACCCTACCTTGAAAAAACAAACAACAACAAAAAAAAAACTAATAAGGTGTAGAAGTAATAGAGGAAGATACCCTATGTCAACCTCTGGATTCTACACATATGTGCAAACATACGCATGTGTATTGTACATGCGTATGTGCCCCCCCACACACAAACATGCATATACACAAGCATGCAAACAACACACACATACATAACAGGAAAGCTTCTCTCTGTTCATCTCCTTCTACTTGCTCCTCAAACTTAGCAGCATCGCCCACCCCACCTGGGACTCACAATGATCAGCTCTGCTCCACTGTGGTCTTCAGGCAGCATGGGAGGTCCCTGGCTTCCAGCTCAGAGATCTGCCTGGACCCCACCCTACTCCAGCTGTATCCATTGGGCTCTCAGGGGAAGGGCTAGGCCCAGGCCAGATGATCTGACCTGATGGAAAAGGGAAATTCTCAGCATTCCTTCTGCAGATGCTATTGGACAAGTACAGTGCAGTGAGCTGCAGCAGGCCGAGGGTTTCTGGAACAATCAGCTGCATCTTCAACCCTGACAGTGTGGAGAAGGCCGAGTCGCCTCTCTCTCATAAAGTGGAGCTTCACAGGGAAGAGGCATCTGTTATGGAACAGGGGGCAGGGAAGTAGGAGACCATGGGGGAAGCCAAGAGAGAATGCATGAACAGTACTTGAAATTCTCTCTCAAATGCACATAGACTTCCAGTTTTGGGAAAATGTCTTCATTTTCCCAGAAATGACCCAATGGAACAATCAGATCGCATTATTCTCCAGCCATCAATGCATAGCAATGGTTCCAGATGGAAAGGTCCAGAATCTTGCTTTTAACTCTATCATAACCCCCACACTAATCCAGGACCAGAAGTTTCTTCTAAAGGCCCTGTTGGCCAGTTAGTTGCTTGGTTTCCTTTCTCACCAGTCACAAAGGAGGCTCACTGGGGAATAATCAATCTTCCAGAGTGAACTTGCCAAGGCAGCCTCAGCTGTCAGCATCCACCAGGCACTGGAGGGATGCCCGGCAGGCTGGCCAGAGCCCTCCTGCCCAACAGCCAGGGGAATAATCTACAGCTCTAGAGTCACGGCCCAGCAGACCCTCTTAGGAGCCTTGTGCAAGCTACTTAGCCAGAGTCTTTATATCATCTGGGCACCTTGGCAAAGCAAAATTTTTCCTTTAAGTCTCAGCTCATCAACTCCTCCACGAAGCCTCAACTGACCACCTCCACCCACAAAGCTGAGTTAAACACTCACCACCCCTCGACATCTCCACATACACTCGGCACTCTGTATCCAAGGATCCAGCTACCCACAGATTAAAAGCAAACGATTCGGGAGGAAATTACATCTGTACTGAACATGTACCACCCTTTTGTTCATGTTGCTACTTACTTAATAATAGAGTGTCAAATATTTACCTAGCATTGACATTGCATCAGGGGTTGCAAGTCCTCTGAAGATGATCTAAAGGCTGTATGAGGATGAGGTTCTCTGCAAACACTATTCCACTTTATCTAAAGACTTGAGCTCCATGGACTTGGAGATCTAGGAACAGGGGTCTTACACCCTGTGGCTACTGATGGATGATGGTATCAGTTCTTGATACCCACACCAATTCTACCTTCTTCACTTACCTAAAGGCATCACAGTCCCTCCATCCCTCTTCTGTGGCTCCCTCTAGCACTTCTATCCTTCAATTACACTGGTACCTTTCCCTGCCTTCCATTTAATGATTACAATGAGAAGACTTACACAAATAAGAAGGCTGTGATTTGGAAAGATACTCAGCTCTGATTTGGAGTCAGGTGCTCCTTTCGCTGCACAACTGCACCTGGTATGCAGGCCTCAAGGAAATGAAAATGTGAGAAAGGGACAGGAGTTTAAAACACAGATTCTCTGTCCCCAAGAGAAGACTATATAAGAAAAGTCATGAGTAGAAGTGAAAAATAGAATCTGAACACCAACTAAAATGCATGCAAAGATGAGGCAGGGACTAAACGGCTGAGAAAGCTGGATGGGGGCAGTGTCTAACAGAGAAGATATGCCCACCTAAAAGGTCTAGGCCCTATTCAGAGCCCGTAGATTCCTGCCCACACAGGAACACAGGCTCAGAATTATTCATTTAACTTTTGTTCTTGGAACCTGGACTTGAATATACAATTTTTAATATTTTGAGCAAAGACAAGTGTTTAAAAATCACGGGGGTGGGGGGAGCTTGGTGGTTCACACCTTTAATCCCAGCACATGGGAGGCAAAGGTAGGAGGATCACTGAGAATTAAAGGCCACCCTGAAACTACATAGTGAATTCCAGGTCAGCCTGGGCTAGAGTGAAACTCTACCTCAAAAAAAAAAAAAAAATCACAGAGGGTAGAAAGTTTCTGTTAACAGGCAACCAGTGTGCAGCCTATGAACCTCAGACTAATCCTCAGCTCCCTGTCTGCTACCTGCCCTGGGTACTTGGGGTTTCAGAAATGGCAGCCCTCACAAACAGGCCACATGCCTCAACTTACCCTCTGACTCTTGTATAGAGCTTTTGACCTCTCCACTCACAGCAAGAGAACCTCAGAGCCCCATTCTGTTAATCCAGCCTCGCACTACTGCGGCCGTTTTGTCTTGGTTGGAATTTATTTTGCTCTCATCAGACTACACTCCTTTCTTCCAAGATCCCCGTAAGATTCTTCTTTGGGTGCCTCAGAACCTCGTCTAGTATTTGTGCACAAATGGAAATGGACACAGATGTGAAGTGGACAGACAAATGACCTCCCGGGCCTTCAGTCCACACCCTCCTCCCTGACTCTCCTCAGGTATATCCAGATAAGCAGCTGAAGGCTGAGCTTCCACCATTTCTATGCCTCTGCTGGTGTTCCCTCCATCTAAGCATCTGCCATGTGCCTCCCCCATCTTCCTCACCAAGTCCTCCTAGCAATCCTCTAAGGCTGGTTCTGGCTTGGTCTCTTACTAAAGATGAATAAGCTGAGGCCAAAAAAAGGAAAAATTAAAAAAATATATACTAGAGCAGTATAGCAGGGATCTGAAGCCAAACAATGCCTTCAAGTTGGTATTCGATTCATTGTACAAGCAGAGAAACAGGCTCAGAGAGACTAGAGAACTTCCTAAAAGTCACACCTAGCTGTGGAAAAATTGTTCACATCAGATTAACAACAGACTCAGAAGAGGCAGCTCTAGATCAGCTTCTGAATGTTAGCACAGCCCAAGTTACAGGGTTACAGGAAGGTTAGAGTCTTCTCAGCGACCAACCAGAATTTCAATTAGTCCTGGGGCTATCAGGAAGGAACCCCTGGCTGGAAGAGGGACTCACACCTGGGAAAGCCAAGGACCCATCTCCAAAGGCTTTTCTTGGCCTGCTGAAATTTCATTAGCCTGGTCACAGTATACAGATGGGAATTTAATAATTAATTAGGGAATAGCTCACCCCATAGCCCATGCATGGGGATTATGTAAATTACCCAAGATTGTGGCAGGGAGCTGAATATTTTATAGTGTGTTTAATTTGCAAATATTACCCACTGAGAAGGCTTAGGCAGGATACAATCATCCTAATAATTATTATTACTCATGCAAAACTACTTGAGTTCCGTCAAACCTCCTTCCTTTCAACTGCTTCAAATACTTCCCCTAAGAAATGTAAGTTTTTAATGAAAAACAGAAAGTAAGCGTAATGCAAAAACATATTAAGAATGAAATGAGCCTGTCTAGATAAAAGGAAAACTAACCTGCCCTCTACCTTTCTTCCAGCCCAAGAAACTCTGTTAACATACCAATGTTTTCCACCCTGATAATATTCTCTCTCACACAGTCTCTGAGAACCAACTGCCCTAGGAAGCAGGGCCTCAGGAAAAAGCAGTGCATTTCTCCCTGTGTCTTCTGTATCTAGTTAACGCATTAATTAAGCCCCCATTGATTTTGTGAGCTCCCCTACCCCTTACTTTTCCAATACTTTCTCTTTTACTTAAATAAGCTTGGCAGTTTCCTATTGCCTACCAACAAGAACCCTAATGGCTCTAACTGTGTGATTAAGGGGGGGCGGGGAGAAAGGATCACGCATCCAGAGGCTCCTAGCCAACTCTGAGTCCTTTACCTCCATGGATTGAAAACTCAATCATGTATAACAGGGTTGCCAAATATTGCTGTAAAGGACTAGACAGTAAATATTTTAGTCTTTCTGGGCCACACAGTCTCTGGTGCAACATCTCAATTCTGCTGTCATGGCAAAAAAGCAACCCCTGCCAACATGTCCACAGATGAGCATAGCTATGTTCCAATAAAGCTTTATTTGTTAAATAAACAAATAACAGGTTATTGGCCAGATTTGGCTACCATTCAAACCCTTTGTCAGTTAACATCATGCATTTCAAAAAGATTTTATTCTTTTGTTTTGTTTTGTTTTTTGTTGTTTGTTTGTTTTTCAAGGTAGACTGACCTGGAATTCACTATGTAATCTCAGGGTGGCCTGGAACTCACAGCGATCCTCCTACCTCTGCTTCCCAAGTGCTGGGATTAAAGGTGTGCACCACCATACATGGCTAGTTTTATTCTTTTTTGCAAAAGCCACCAGAAAGGCGTAAGTCATCAGAGAACACCTATGCAAGAAGATATTTAGTTATTCAGAGGTACTGGTCAACTGTTCTGATTAAAGGGCAACATCTCCACATGGGAGAAGCTGGGTTTGACAGGACCATGTATCTCTGACCCCAGCTCCCACTACACAGTACTAGAGGACAGCAGGTCCTTGGAATTTTGCACTTCTTTTCTTCCTGGCCTTCCATCTCCACTCTTGCCATGGTTTGACTTCTAGGATGAAAGCTGAGGGCTCAAGCTCCCCTAACCCTCCAAGGAGGGGAGAATGAAGCCTACCTGACTGTCTGTCCTGACTGCTTGGCATCAGGGTGGTCACTGCTGGACAGAATCACAAGCCACCTCACTGATGGTCTCAGAAACCTGAGTAGGTCTGGCTCTCACCTGCCCATGAGCTGCTGTTCTTGCCCTGCAAGATGACAGGCTGGTGGACACTGTGGACAGGCTGGAGAGGACTGTGGTCACCAGCTCTTTCAGCTGGGCTGGTATGCCTCTGATGCTACTACCATATGGTCCTCCAGCCACATCCCCATGTAAATGAACACCTTGAGATGGTGGCTGCAGGAAGGGAAGCTGTAGGTGCTTACTAAACAGATGGGTGTGAAGGAACACCCGAGCCAATAGGGGCTGGACTCGGGCCCCTGATGAGAAGAGTCAGAGCAGCATCTGGTTTATAAATGTCTTTTCTACAGTACAACCAAAGCAAGGGTGGTTTGCCTGTGTCCATAAGGAAATAAGGTTCCCGTACAGCTTGTGCACCAGCATTCAAGCTCACCTCTCTGACCCAGAAGGCCTTGCTACATTCATGAATTGTGCTGCTCTGCCTTTGTGAAGCTCACAGTAGCTCTCCTAAGGAGCTGAGAGACATCTGGTAAGGAAAGGGAACTACGAGCTAGAGAAATGGCTCAGCAAGCAACAGTGTTTGCTGCATGATCATGAGGACCTGAGTTTCTTGAGCACCCATGTAAAAGGCTAGGTATAGGCAGGCATGCTATAACCCCAGTGCTGAGAGGCGCAAAGACAAGAGAATTGCTGGCCAGCCATTCTGACCGAAAACAGCAGCTCTAGGTTTAGTGAGAGAATGTACACATTGAGTTTGCGAGCTTCCCCACCCCCGACCCTTCCAGACACCTCCAGGTTTAGTGAGGGAATCCGTCTCAAGAAAGTAAAGCCAATAAAGGAGGATGCCTGACATTCTCCCCTGGTTCCTGCTTGCCTACACACACAGGGTACACATATCTGCACACACACTTGCATAGCCCATACACACATAACCACACACATCCCAAAAACTTAAGAGAAATTGGGCTAGACTAGTGGTGCACACCTGTAATCCCAGGTACTCAGGAAGCTAAGGCAATAGAATGACAAGTTTAAGGCCTCCATTGGGCTACAGAGTAAAGCCAAGGTCAGCCTGAACAACTTTGTGTGACCCTGTACCAAGCTCCATTCTTGGTATTTCAATGCACCACATGAGCTCATTGGATTCTCTTGCCAACACTGAAAAGAAAGAGCCTGTGGACAGGCTGGAGAGGGATATTGTCACCAGCTCGTTTGGCGGGACTTGTCTACCTTCCATGCTAGAGGTAAGGCATGAGAGCTCAGAGAAGCTGCAGATTTGCCCATAGCCACTCCATGGTCACAAAGCCAAAGCCAAAGATTCACAGTTGGATCTCTCTGACCTGGAGGAGCATGATCTCAACTTTTGTTTTCGTACTCCTTTTTCCTAGCCTTTTACCTCTAGAGAAGTCCCCAAAATGTCTGTACCCCTCCACCACCACCTACGGAGGCATCTCAAAAATTTTGAAAGGCGAAAACCACCAGATTTGAATATCTGTGTCAAGTATGCAGGAGAAGGTTCTAGTGTTTAGGAACATGTCGCTAATACCATCTTGTCACTGGAAATTAGGTTCTAGAGGTCCCAAGGAAGGATATTCTGTCTAACCCTTAGATATATCTCTGAATTCCAAATACACTTGATACCTTGTTGCTTACAAAATTCCTGCTGGATATTTTTGGAGAACCACAGGATGCATGCATCAAATTCCCATGACATTTTGCAAGTCATATCCTCTCTCCTCCCCAGGGCTGTGAACATGCCAATCTCCACAAGTTAATAGTGACTAGGTAATGGAACGAATGCATACTCCTCACCGGTCTTAAACAGAGTGGTTGGAATCCTGTCGGGATTCTCCAGAGGAACAGAAGTCAGCTCCCTGCTATCCATAGATTCAAGCCAGATGACTGAAAATTCCCAGAACATTGTCTATACAGCCAGGCATGGGGTGCATACCTTTAATCCCAGTACTTGGGAGGCAGAGGTAGGAGGATTTCTGTGAGTTCACAGCCACCCTGAGACGACATAGTGAATTCCAGGCCAGCCTGGGCTAGAGCAAGACCCTACCTTGAAAAACTAAATAAATAAATAAAATTGTCTATATGGAGCATACTTGGTCTTTTTCTTGTCATTATTCCCTAAGCAATGGAGTATAATATCTACTTATATGGCATTTGTGCTGTATTATAATAAGTAATCTCAACAGTACCTTATATAAGAATGTGTGTAGGCTATATGTAAATGCCATGCTATTTAATCTGATGGATGCAAGTATCTTCAGATGTGAGCATTCTTTGCTCATGAATACTGAGAACTATCTCTATACATATGAAGATTTATTTAAGACACTGTCTTGTAAGATTGTGGGGCTTTCACACCCAGAATTCGTTAAGCCAGGAGGCAGTCTAGAAATAGAAGCAGGAGACAGAATGCATTCTTCGGGAAACCCTAGTCTTCATGTCCAAGGCCTTTGATTGATCTGAGACTCAACCACACTACAAAGGGTGATCTTTTCTCCTTAAGTCAACCAATTGTTAGTGTCAATCATCTCTAGCACTACTGTATGACTCACTATTGTTTGACAGAACTGGCCACCATGGCCTAGCCATGTTCACACATAAAACTAACCATCACCAACGCTCACCTCCCAAATGTGGAAATTTATGAAAGCACCGTGAATGCTGCTAAAGAGGAGGAAAATGCAAAGGTTAAAGACTGACGACTGTGAACAGTGTGATGACATGAACTTGTAATCACAAGGCCTAGTGCTGGGATG